>CM049309.1:32181566-33590970 GCA_026874595.1 Sipunculus nudus
GGATCACAATTACCGGGTTTGTGATGCAGTACAACTTGACCTGTTCATATTCATAACGCCAAGATGTATTAACAACTTCCCGGTCATGGAATAAATTGTGTGGTATTTACTCCGTGTGATGGAGATGGATGTATAGGCCATCCCCATCTGAATGAAAGGCCTGAACCCCTTCCTTCATATCAATATAAGGCCAAAACCTTGCATTCTACTTCATGTAGTCCGTTTCATTAAGTATACCCGACATTATCAATGCTTAGCCCGGAACCAAAAGTCGACATAACACGGCGCAGACATAACTCAGCAGGCCAGGTTGTTCTGGAGGGGAGTCATATCTGCTGTCAGATTTAACCTTCCATATTCCCTTTCTTAATATTTCTCCTGGCTTTCTCTAACCCATTTGTCCTCACACGTACGCATGGTCCTAAACTGGGCGACACTGAACCACGTGGTGGTGGCGAAACCTGCTCCATTTCGAGGGCTTAATACGAGTTTTCACACTCGGGGGACCCAGTACCCTGGACGATGCGTATCCTAACAATACACGAACGGGTTATTTAAGAGGGCAAGAATAAAGCACGTCACTACCAGCTAGAACCTGTCGTGCAGCAACAATCTTTTTCTATGCAAAACTGAAGGGCGCTCCTCGGAAAACTACTATCGGAAATTTTGATAAAAATGGTGTAAAAACAATCACTCGACAAGAATTTGAGGTACTGGCACCAAACTTGCACCATTGATGCACGTAATCAAGCGCTAGTCAAGTTGGAATACGGATGACCTTGCAACAGTTTCCAAGGTCACAGCAGAGATAATGAAATAACTTTGAGGTACAGTCGCCAACCCTGCAACATTCATGCACCTTAACAAGCGCTAGGTCAAGTTGGAACACAGTAACTTTGAAGCATTTTTCACGGTCATATCAGCAATAATTCTAAAATGATATTAGCGCAATAACTTAAGAAGAATCTCGGCAGTGGTTTGACTGATCCGCCTGAAATTAAACATGTGTATACATTTGAGATATTTTTATTTTTCAAATAACAGGTGGCGCCACGCACAGTCATGTTTATGTGGCAGACATCCAAGCTAATATGCAACACATCTCACTCTATTTCCCCTTTCCACTCAATCCATGCCTCATTTCACCAGTACCACTCTGATTTCGGCGGATACAGGTAGTAGCTTGTCGAGTACCTACATTTTAGTTATTATTATTATCATCAGCTTTGATAGAATATATATAGCACGCCCATTTCCTCAAGTTATATTATGATCAAATATCTATAATAAAATATGTATCGGGCAACACGCAAAATGAGAATTTCCGCGTCACTCTGCTTAAGTTTGTAAGTTAATTCCACGCAGCGGCCCAAGTTCTAATATGCAAGACAGCACTGTGGATGCCTTCTTGGTGGAGCTCTGCTGAAAGTAATTTTTACCGCGCAAATCGTTCACGTTTGCCGGGAAACGTCACGTTTTCTGCGCATGTGTGAAGAGTGTTCAGATTATGACGTCATAACCTGAATATTTAAATGTCGTCACTATGACGACGGTTGACAGGAAGAACGGCGATCATTTGTTTTGACGGGATAACGCAGACTGGACGAGCCGTGTACTGCTGACACATTAAGTGTTCGGACTGCGTCCGTGCATCTTCATTCATTCTGGTATTTACTTGAAACAGCTGTGTTACAAAGATAGCAGTATATAAAAATAATTAAACAGAGACCCGACCAGATTTCCGGGTTCTAGGACGGCTAACATTGTTGCATTGGAGGAGGCCGAGTCAGGTATGTGCATCTTTTATTGTTTTATCGCTCTTTACTATCCCGCATAATTTCCGTTCATCTATTTATGTTCTCCATATTCAAGACATACCCCGTATTATAGAGCTAATCCAAGATTTACTTACAACTCTCGGCTTTACATTCCATATTTACTCACTTTGAGGTGATACGGACAGTTGCAGGATCACAATTACCGGGTTTGTGATGCAGTACAACTTGACCTGTTCATATTCATAACGCCAACATGTATTAACAACTTCCCGGTCATGAAATAAATTGTGTGGTATTTACTCCGTGTGATGGAGATGGATGTATACGCCATTCTCATCTGAATGAAAGGCCTGAACCCCTTCCTTCATATCAATATAAGACCAAAACCTTGCATTCTACTTCATGTAGTCCGTTTCATTAAGTATACCCGACATTATCAATGCTTAGCCCGGAACGAAAAGTCGACATAACACGGCGCAGACATAACTCAGCAGGCCAGGTTGTTCTGGAGGGGAGTCATTTCTGCTGTCAGATTTAACCTTCCATATTCCTTTTCTTAATATTTCTCCTGGCTTTCTCTAACCCATTTGTCCTCACACGTACGCATGGTCCTAAACTGGGCGACACTGAACCACGTGGTGGTGGAAAACCTAGCTGCTCCATTTCGAGGGCTTAATACGAGTTTTCACACTCGGGGGACCCAGTACCCTGGACGATGCGTATCCTAACAATACATGAAAGGGTTATTTAAGAGGGCAAGAATAAAGCACGTCACTACCAGCTAGAACCTGTCGTGCTGCAACAATCTTTTTCTATGCAAAACTGAAGGGCGCTCCTCGGAAAACTACTGTCGGAAATTTTGAAAAACAATTTTCTAATTTGCATCAGGTTTTTAATTATATGTACAACCATAATATATATATATAATATATATTTATGGATGGGTCCGTGATTCGATAGAGCTGTAGCTTTCATAGGGATCAATTATCTTTGTGAATCTGAGAGAGATCAAATGTAATCTCCCTGAAATAATGCGCCTGATAAAAAAATTACCGATTGTGCACTGGCGGCCATATTGGAATTCCGACAGGTTATTCGACAGATTTAGAGCACTCATACGACCCAATGATCCCTTTGAATTTAAAAAGCATGTATTTGTTGAGATATCGCGCGCGAAAGAAAGTTTCACTGACGGCCGGCCGGAATGACGGACAATGCGATCACTATAGAACACCGCTTTTTCAAACGGGGCCCTAATAACTGCAATAAAAAAAAATTGTTCATATCCTTTATTTCAAAATTTTATAAACATTTGAACAATAGTTGGCCGCCTAGGTTTCTTATCCGGGAATTTGGGGTACAGTCACCAAACCTGCAACATTGATCCATCTAATTAAGCGCTGGGTCGAGTTGGAACACGGGTGACCTTGAAGCATTTTTAAAGGTCACAGCAGCTATAATGATAAAAATGATGTAAAAACAATAATTCGACAAGAATTTGAGGTACTGACAACAAACTTGCACCATTGATGCACGTAATCAAGCGCTAGTCAAATTCGAATACGGATGACCTTGCAGCAATTTCCAAGGTCACAGCAGAGATAACGCTAAAATAAAGGTCACTCAATAACACGAAAAAGAAATTGAGGTATGGTCGCAAAATCTGCAACATTCAGGCACCTTCATAAGCGCTAGGTCAAGTTGGAATACGGGTGACCTTGAAGCATTATACAAGGTCAAAGCAGTGATAATGATAAAAATGATGTTAAACAATTACTCGATAAGAATTTGAGGTACAGCCACCAAACTTGCGCCATTATTGCACGTAATCAAGCGCTGGGTCAAGGTGGAACACAGGTGACCTGGAAGCATTTTTTAAGGTCACAGCAGCGATAATGATAAAAATAATGTTAAAACAATAACTCCATAAGAATTTGAGGTATAGGCACCAAACTAGCACCATTGATGCACGTAATCAAACGCTAGTCAAATTCGAATACGGATGACCATGCAACAATTCCCAAGGTCACAGCAGAGATAACGCTAAAATAAAGGTCACTCAATAACACGAAAAAGAAATTGAGGTACAGTCGCAAAATCTGCAACATTCAGGCACCTTCATGAGCGCTAGGTCAAGTTGGAATACGGGTGACCTTGAAGCATTATTCAAGGTGAAAGCAGTGATAATGATAAAAATGATGTTAAAACAATAACTCGTCAAGAATTTGAGGTACAGGCACCAAACTTGTATCATTGATGCACGTTATCAAGCGCTTGTCAAGTTGAAATAGGGGTGACTTTGAGGCATATTTCAAGGTCACAGCAGCGATAATGATAAAAATGATGTTAAACAATTACTCGATAAGAATTTGAGGTACAGGCTCCAAACTTGCACCATTGATGCACGTAATCAAGCGCTAGTCATATTCGAATACGGATGACCTTGAAGCATTTTTCAAGTTCACTGCAGCGATAATGCTATAATGAAGTTAACACAATATCTCGAAAAAGAAATTGAGGTACAGTCACCAAACCTGCAACATTGATCCACCTAATCAAGCGCTGGGTCAAGTTGGAACACGGGTGACCTTGAAGCATTATTCAAGGTGAAAGCAGTGATAATGATAAAAATGATGTTAAAACAATAACTCGACAAGAATTTGAGGTACAGGCATCAAACCTGCATTATTGATGCACGTAATCAAGCGCTAGTCAAGTTGGAATACGGATGACCTTGCAACAATTTGCAAGGTCACAGCAGAGATAATGATAAAATGAAATTAATGTAATAACTCGAAATAACTTTCAGGTACAGTCGCCAACCCTGCAACATTCAGGCACCTTAACAAGCGCTAGGTCAAGTTGGAACACAGTAACTTTGAAGCATTTTTTCACGGTCATAGCAGCGATAATTCTAAAATGATGTTAACGCAATAACTCAACAAGAATCTCGGCAGTGGTTTGACTGATCCGCCTGAAAATAAGCATGTGTATACATTTGAGATATTTTTATTTTTCAAGTAACAGGTGGCGCCACGCACAGTCATGTTTATGTGGCAGACATCCAAGCTAATATGCAACACATCTCACTCTATTTCCCCTTTCCACTCAATCCATGCCTCATTTCACCAGTACCACTCTGATTTCGGCGGATACAGGTAGTAGCTTGTCGAGTACATACATTTTAGTTATTATTATTATCATCAGCTATGATAGAATATATATAGCACGCCCATTTCCTCAAGTTAAATTATGATCAAATATCTATAATAAAATATGTATCGGGCAACACGCAAAATGAGAATTTCCGCGTCACTCTGCTTAAGTTTGTAAGTTAATTCCACGCAGCGGCCCCAGTTCTAATATGCAAGACAGCACTGTGGATGCCTTCTTGGTGGAGCTCTGCTGAAAGTAATTTTTACCGCGCAAATCGTTCACGTTTGCCGGGAAACGTCACGTTTTCTGCGCATGTGTGAAGAGTGTTCAGACTATG
This sequence comes from Sipunculus nudus, assembly GCA_026874595.1. NCBI lineage: Eukaryota > Metazoa > Annelida > Sipuncula > Golfingiida > Sipunculidae > Sipunculus > Sipunculus nudus. The sequence goes on from CM049309.1 coordinate 32,186,838, forward strand.
ACGTCATAACCTGAATATTTAAATGTCGTCACTATGACGACGGTTAACAGGAAGAACGGCGATCATTTGTTTTGACGGGATAACGCAGACTGGACGTGGCCGTGTACTGCTGACACATTAAATGTTCGGACCGCGTCCGTGCATCTTCATTTATCCTGGTATTTACTTGAAACAGCTGTGTTACAAAGATAGCAGTATATAAAAATAATTAAACAGAGACCCGACCAGATTTCCGGGTTCTAGGACGGCTAACATTGTTGCATTGGAGGAGGCCGAGTCAGGTATGTGCATCTTTTATTGTTTTATCGCTCTTTACTATCCCGCATAATTTCCGTTTATCTATTTATGTTCTCCATATTCAAGACATACCCCGTATTATAGAGCTAATCCAAGATTTACTTACAACTCTCGGCTTTATATTCCATATTTACTCACTTTATGGTGATACGGACAGTTGCAGGATCACAATTACCGGGTTTGTGATGCAGTACAACTTGACCTGTTCATATTCATAACGCCAACATGTATTAACAACTTCCCGGTCATGGAATAAATTGTGTGGTATTCACTCCGTGTGATGGAGATGGATGTATAGGCCATTCACATCTGAATGAAAGGCCTGAACCCCTTCCTTCATATCAATATAAGGCCAAAACCTTGCATTCTACTTCATGTAGTCCGTTTCATTAAGTATACCCGACATTATCAATGCTTAGCCCGGAACCAAAAGTGGACATAACACGGCGCAGACATAACTCAGCAGGCCAGGTTGTTCTGGAGGGGAGTCATATCTGCTGTCAGATTTAACCTTCCATATTCCCTTTCTTAATATTTCTCCTGGCTTTCTCTAACCCATTTGTCCTCACACGTACGCATGGTCCTAAACTGGGCGACACTGAACCACGTGGTGGTGGCGAAACCTGCTCCATTTCGAGGGCTTAATACGAGTTTTCACACTCGGGGGACCCAGTACCCTGGACGATGCGTATCCTAACAATACACGAACGGGTTATTTAAGAGGGCAAGAATAAAGCACGTCACTACCAGCTAGTATCTGTCGTGCAGCAACAATCTTTTTCTATGCAAAACTGAAGGGCGCTCCTCGGAAAACTACTGTCGGAAATTTTGATAAAAATGGTGTTAAAACAATCACTCAACAAGAATTTGAGGTACTGGCACCAAACTTGCACCATTGATGCACGGAATCAAGCGCTAGTCAAGTTGGAATACGGATGACCTTGCAACAGTTTCCAAGGTCACAGCAGAGATAATGATATAACTTTGAGGTACAGTCGCCAACCCTGCAACATTCATGCACCTTAACAAGCGCTAGGTCAAGTTGGAACACAGTAACTTTGAAGCATTTTTCACGGTCATATCAGCAATAATTCTAAAATGATATTAGCGCAATAACTTAAGAAGAATCTCGGCAGTGGTTTGACTGATCCGCCTGAAATTAAACATGTGTATACATTTGAGATATTTTTATTTTTCAAATAACAGGTGGCGCCACGCACAGTCATGTTTATGTGGCAGACATCCAAGCTAATATGCAACACATCTCACTCTATTTCCCCTTTCCACTCAATCCATGCCTCATTTCACCAGTACCGCTCTGATTTCGGCGGATACAGGTAGTAGCTTGTCGAGTACCTACATTTTAGTTATTATTATTATCATCAGCTTTGATAGAATATATATAGCACGCCCATTTCCTCAAGTTATATTATGATCAAATATCTATAATAAAATATGTATCGGGCAACACGCAAAATGAGAATTTCCGCGTCACTCTGCTTAAGTTTGTAAGTTAATTCCACGCAGCGGCCCAAGTTCTAATATGCAAGACAGCACTGTGGATGCCTTCTTGGTGGAGCTCTGCTGAAAGTAATTTTTACCGCGCAAATCGTTCACGTTTGCCGGGAAACGTCACGTTTTCTGCGCATGTGTGAAGAGTGTTCAGATTATGACGTCATAACCTGAATATTTAAATGTCGTCACTATGACGACGGTTGACAGGAAGAACGGCGATCATTTGTTTTGACGGGATAACGCAGACTGGACGAGCCGTGTACTGCTGACACATTAAGTGTTCGGACTGCGTCCGTGCATCTTCATTCATTCTGGTATTTACTTGAAACAGCTGTGTTACAAAGATAGCAGTATATAAAAATAATTAAACAGAGACCCGACCAGATTTCCGGGTTCTAGGACGGCTAACATTGTTGCATTGGAGGAGGCCGAGTCAGGTATGTGCATCTTTTATTGTTTTATCGCTCTTTACTATCCCGCATAATTTCCGTTTATCTATTTATGTTCTCCATATTCAAGACATACCCCGTATTATAGAGCTAATCCAAGATTTACTTACAACTCTCGGCTTTATATTCCATATTTACTCACTTTGAGGTGATACGGACAGTTGCAGGATCACAATTACCGGGTTTGTGATGCAGTACAACTTGACCTGTTCATATTCATAACGCCAACATGTATTAACAACTTCCCGGTCATGAAATAAATTGTGTGGTATTTACTCCGTGTGATGGAGATGGATGTATACGCCATTCACATCTGAATGAAAGGCCTGAACCTCTTCCTTCATATCAATATAAGACCAAAACCTTGCATTCTACTTCATGTAGTCCGTTTCATTAAGTATACCCGACATTATCAATGCTTAGCCCGGAACCAAAAGTGGACATAACACGGCGCAGACATAACTCAGCAGGCCAGGTTGTTCTGGAGGGGAGTCATTTCTGCTGTCAGATTTAACCTTCCATATTCCTTTTCTTAATATTTCTCCTGGCTTTCTCTAACCCATCCAGAAGCGGATCCAGGGGAGGGGTCCACATCCCCCCCTTTTCATCCACTACAAGCTTTTTTAAGGATATCAGACAAAATTTTGCGGCCTGCCCCCCCCCCCCACTGCTTTATCAGAAAGTATGCATGAAAAAATACACGAAAGTGTAATTTTTGAAGGCAAGAATAAAGCACGTCACAATCGGTTAGAACCTGTCGTGCTGGAACAAGTTTTTATGCAAAACTGAAGGGCGCTCTTTGGAACACGGCAGTCGGAGATTCTTGCAAAACAATTTTCTAATTTGCATCAGGTTTGAAATTATATATACAAACATAATATATATACCGGGCGATTCAGAAATAAAAGCTTCACTTTTTGCAGTCCTAGGCCTGCAGTTTGATTATCCAATTCACAGAACGTGGATTCCATCCTTTCCCTGGAAATTTTCTTGCAATATGTGTCCCTCTCAATCCAACGAAGCAACACTTGAACACTTTCGTATCAGCAGATCTTAAACCATTCTGTACACAGCAAGGAATCGAACTCAACTGAACAGAATATTATTTTTTTTTTGGCATGAAAAGAATGCACCTAGTCCCCCGAAGCAAAAGGTCATCACATCTGTACATAATGCCTTGTATACCTAGATGACATTTGACACCGACTGCCGTGGACATGATGCGGTACTAAGCATTGGATACAGCAAATTTCACTATACAAACTAATGAAACAGCAAGTTAAACTCCTAAACCTATGAAATTTTACACTCCAGCAACCAATAAATTACATGCATTATTTATAAAATTATTAACCCGTAAAGTTTGGGACTTTTTTCTGAATCATATACATGTTCTTGCAATTGTTAGCAGGTTTAAAGGTTATTTCAGTATTCGCTGCATTTGTTAAATTAAAGCGTCCAGTTTACTTGTATGCTCTTGCAAAAACATGGTCCTAAACTGGGCAACACTGAACCACGTGGTGGTGGCGAAACCCACTCCTATGAGGGTGTAATACGAGCTGTCACACTCGGGGGACCCAGTACCATGGACGTATCCCTGCAACACGAGTTTTAAATTACAAAGTTGAAAGTTGCTCGATAGAACACTGCTGCATAGCGGAATTTCATACAACAAAATATCCTTTTTTTATGGAATTACTATTTTAATATATATTTCCTCATCAATGTGTACAGGTGTTTATTCCGAACTGTAGATTTTTCAATAATTTAAAATTATAAATTAGGAAAAAACTAAGCAGACAGGATTTTTCAGGTAACAGGGTTATTAATCTATTTGACCTCAAACCATGCTGAATTTTAATGATAGTTACGATAGGTTTATTACTAAATCTTGACTACTTCCAGATCATGACCCTCAGCTAGCTGAACTTAGATATTATTTTGCTGTCATTTTAAGCGTTTTGTAGTTATGCCTGCTGCAGTTGTGAAGAACTTATCCATTGGGTTTCCCCACATTTTCGTTGATTGAAACATATGCCAATGATGTTGTACATCTTTTCAATTTTGTGCTGTTAATACAAATAATTTATCCAAGGGGTTCCAAATGTCATTGTGACCAATCCAACATAACAAGTCTGAAAAAGTACTTTTTTTTATGAATTATATATAAAGAAAATAATGATGGCACACCATACATGCACGACTGAAAGGGCGTGCCATGATCAATAAGGTTTCTAATTTCAGAACGACCAACGCTTTCATTGGTGACAGCTTTAATATGGATTTCATTAATCATACAACTTTCGTAACTTTGTCCGAAACAGTAATGAAGAAACAAACAGGCCGTTTTTCTTCATTTGTTAAAGCGTGATGCACATTTATTTTATTTGGAGAGTTGAAGGCGGTGCATGCGAGGTTTCCGTTGTTATTTAGTCGTAAGAAACGGTCAGTGTTCCATACACCCGTGTGAAGCATCACTACAGAAAGTTACTGGACACGTATTGTTCAAACCACAGTGCTTAAGAGAAGGGAATTTGCCGAGGCGAATCCTCAATTGTTGTGTATACCAAACTTAAGTTCTTGTTAAAAAAAAGCTTATTGAAACATATCCTTCAGTGTTTCTCGTACACTAGGAGACTTCAGTCACTGGACTGAACGTTAAATTAGCGAAGTCAGGGTACATTTCTTATAGGCCTAGACCGCTCCACTAATTAATATAAACGGAGTCAGATTGAGACAAGATTTCGTATCATGTACGGACAGGCCGTGAGGGATATACACCGCTGGGATTCGGTCCAGCTCCCTGATACGAAGAAAGCGTCCACCGATACAAGTGGAACAAGTTTAGTCGTTTTGGGTACTCCGTTAATTTGAATGTTCATTGCGCACGACTGAAATTCCTCATATACTTTGTCAAGACAGGTGTTGATCCCAAAGCTCTCCTGCATGAAGAGACATGACCAACCTTGCTGAGACCATTATTGGGCCAGGCATTGCCAGGCTGCATTCGATTCAGATCTCGTTTTAACCGCTGCTTCGTATAGCAAGGTTCTCTGGGTTACACCACTAGGTTGGGCACTGTGCAAAGAATTGTAATGTCAATGAAGGGTGAGGTATCGCATTGTGCATCCAGCGACAAATTTTCAACGTGCGACACCCGCTCTCGTCCGATTACATCGGTTCTGGCACAGGGTCAAGAATTGGACTGACAAGAGCGGGTGACACGTGTTTCTGCCTGGCTTTTCACTAAACCTCAACATAAATGTCACCCTGGTATTAGTGAAGATTCTTAGTGGTATCGAACAGGTGGAATTTATCTTTTGTTTAGCTTAAACATTCTATTCAAGTATTGGACCGAGTCTGCATTCAGAACATTTGCATCTGGAGCACTTTGTGCTACAAGATTCTTTTGAGACACGGGTTATAGTATTAAACCTATATATTTGAGACACGGGTTATAGTATTAAACCTATATATTAATTAGATTTCTCCATTACATATTTATAGTTACAACATGCGCAAGCCCAACGCCATCATGATGTTGATTATACCGTCGGCAGTTCTTTTTTTGGTCTTCATCATAAAAAGCATTCAAAGTTATTAGGATAGTCTCCCCAAAAAAGCAAGAAAAAAAAAAAAAAAAAAAAAAAAAACGCTCTAAAGCGCACACACTCGTTTTTTTTTTTTTTTTTAGAAAATTGTTCTGCAGGTTTCTTTTACTTTTTTTTACTAAAATGTCTTCCGGGTAGTCTGTCTGAAGCTATATTTTAACGAGAATAAACCCGTCATTATTACGAGGATTATCCAACAGTTTATATACAGTAACCGTGAAAATATATTTATCCGAAATGCATCTTCCCTACTGTATCTTCTGGCACACACATATATATATAGAGAGGGGTATGAAAAGCTATGCTAGTTCACTGTATATAGAGATGGAAGCAGAATACACAGAGAATTCGGCTCACTGCCGATGAGAAAAGTCGGTTCACTGATCGGCAGTGAACCGACTTTTCTGTGTATTCTGCTTACTTTTTTTCCCTCTCTCTATATATATAATAAGTTCGAAAACCAAACAAAAGACACCAAACAAATCATAGTATGTGAAAACAACAAATTTATTTTGCTCAATACACAGCTTTTGTCAGAAATCTGTTCAAATTCGCACGCAACTGGACACATTTAACCACTACAGTCGGTAAACGTACATCTACTAAAAGACCGATGCGCATCTAACATCAGGTTAATCAATATTACAAGACCAAAAATTGTAAAATCATAAAATAGACTCTTCGCTTAGAAAAGATGTGATGAAACCCCTTGAGGCAACGATAATCATTATTTAGCACCAAACAGATGCATCTGAAATAGAAAGAAAAGACATGAACGGAATTATATTATCTTTGAGAAACAAATATTCTAATCTAATATGCATTTTACTTGCATTGGGATGTCCCAATCTTTTGGGATTACTGTCATTTGGTTATTTCGAACTTACTCTTTGGCCTCTTCTGTATCTAACTTTAAAAATTTTAAGATATTTCGTGATCATTAATTTTCAGAGAATTGAAAGTGAAAAGAGAAATGTTACAGAGTAAAATTGATAAACAAGACCTACAGGCAAAATACGAACCTTTGCAATGGGATTACATCAGGTATCATGCTTCAGTGCTGGGCCATTACTTTTCAAATTCATATGTGACATGTATATGTAAAATGCAAGTACTAAACATTTTAAACCCGAGTATAAGCATCAAACGATTGCGGCACTGATGTAACAACAGGCACCAGCAGTACCTAGAGAGAGAGAGATAAGCACCTATTACACAAACGTCACTCCTAAATACTGGCATGGATGTACACAACACAAAAGGACTGTTGGTGGCAACATCAGTCTTGTGTAGAAGGCCATCGAAGATATATGGACATGCAACATTTCAGGTTGATCATGATATATCGAACCCCTCCTGAGAAATAGGCAAGGACATGTACTGTGCAAAAATTATTGTAGGTGATGCCACCCGTCTTGTATACAACGAAGCTATCCGATATGTATAAATATACACAATTATAAGCTAATATATCTATTCCCCGCTGAGAAACAAGCAGGTAAATACACTGTGCAAAAATCATTGTAGATAGCGACACCTGTCTTGTGTACAAGAAAGCCATCAAAGATGCATGGACGGGCCAAAATTTCAGGATGATTCTTCTCTTGAGTCAGATGCCCTGGGCTGACCAAGCTCAGCGGAGGCAGGCAGTTGCCCCAAGTCAAGCAAAGCTAATTGCCAGCTGCAGCTACTACACTGAGTGAACACTTGACCTGTACCTGGCTGCACTGAGTGAACTTTTGACCTGTTATGAAATCTGATACAGTTGACAGTCTACCAAAGCTATAAATAAATCCAGACTGAAACTTGGCCCGTTACCAAATCTGAAATAGTTGACAATCTGCCAAGCCATTTATATGGCATGTTGCCCAATCTGTTCATACATACTGAAAGACTGGCTGCAAGGCTTTTTTGAAGCTGCATATTCATAAGATTTTTTATTATCAATGTATTAAGGATAATAACATGTCTATTAAAAGCAAAATTAGAATACAGATATATGAATGGATTTATGTTACACATAAGCTGGATATGGACACCAATTGTTATGATGCCTGTACAACTCTGCTTATATACCCAAAGTACTCAGTTTGTTAATACAATAAATCTACTAGCTTTGTTTACCAAGGTATTTCACAGTCCTTGCATTGTTGAAAGTCCAATAATTCTGCCCAAAATCGTTTAAGTAAACTTAAACAAAGGCCACCGAAGAATCATTTTTTGTGCAATTTTACAGAAGTTGAAACAGATTTTTACGGAAGAAGTCTTTTGCAGCCCTCAGTTTGAAATAGGCTTACTCATGGCCACAAGACCAACTTCACCTTTCTATGACTTTAACAAACTTCAGTGAATCAAATTGATTTTTATACAGTTGATTTGAAAGAACCCTACCTTAGGCTAATACTTGGGACAAATTAAAAATCTGCGAAGTTTATGTTTGTAAAAAACAGGCCGATGTAGGTGGCACCACAAAAACAGAAATTTAAATAGGAGTCATGTGACCAACATTTGCACAAAACTTGGTTTCTGAGATTCTTATGTTAGTATGCTTACTTGGCAAAATGACTTGGTTCAAATTCCTGTAATTAGGCCAAAATTTTTAGAACCCAAACCATTTGAGAAAACTTGAGAAAGCTCATCTCTGGGATAAATTTGGTGAAATAATGAACAATTTGGCGGAGTGATTTCGTCGGAGAAGATTTTCAAGCTTTCCCTCCGTAAAATGTTATTCGATACAGGTGGCGCCAAAAGTTCAATCCCACATTTGATATGGGACGGATTTTTACATAAAATTTGGGGATGCTAGCTACTGTCAGAGTAAATATGGGTTTTGTTCGAATAACCAACGACCCCCGTACAAAACGTCCATGCAGATGGCGCCACCAATACCTCCATTTAAAATATATCTCATGTGACCAACATTGACATAAAATTTGGTGATCATAGCTCAAGCCGTTTCTCATACAGTGATATTGTAATTTTAGTATATTAGTTTGGCCAAATGACTAAGTTCAGCTTCCTGTAAATCGGCCAAATATCGTCGAACTGGAACCATTCGAATAAACTTGAGATTGTTCCTGGGATCATTTCTATGAAATATTGGACAATTTGGCTGAGCGGTTTCTGAGAGAGATTTTACAAGTTTTTTTAGGTTTTCCCCTATAAAATCTTAGTTAATGCAGATAGCAAAAAAAAAAAAAAAAAAAAAAGCATAATCCGATGGAGTTTTTTAGGTGACTGATTTTTTTCTGCATATAATTTTGTGATGCTAGCTCCTGCCCTCTTGAGATATTTTGGGTTAACATACGGACGCCGGACGATGACGCACCATCGCATAAGCTCACAGGTTCGCTAATAATTTAAACAAAGTATGAAAATGAAAATCTTAATGCAGAATCTACGGATTCTACCTGATATAGAATTTAAAATTACATTATATACTCTAGTACTTATTAGTATTACCATTCATATGGAATGAATTTACTTGCTTTACCAGGAAAAGTTTCACCCTGACAGTTATCAATATTACGGCTGTCTGAAAGTCTGTAAATATTAGAAACTGACGAAAACACTTGCAGAGTAGATCCAACAAAGCATAATGTCTTGCAAATTTTCAATGTTTAGCTATTTCCATTAGCCTTTATTATTTCATAATACATGAAACAGTACGGACGCACCACACTTTCACCCAAGCCCTGAAAACTTGGCCTTCTCGATCCTCCTTGGTTAACAGAATCTAGAAGTCTTCCTCGGCTGTCTCTCCGACCTGGTTCCTGCAAATTTTAATTAAAAACAGTATTACAACACATGTATATACTATAAAATTTGATTCTCTTAAAGATGAACCCAGGGCACTTGAATATTAAATATGAAGAATATTACAATAAAAAAAACTTGTTAACATTTACCCTTTTATCACAACATTAAAAAATAATTGCTCTCTTATGAATACTAGTTTAACTCGTAAACATGTCTTTTGAATATCTGTTAAATACAGTCATCCCACTGTTTAATTTGTTTTATATAACACCTGTGTATAAAAATACTTCATAAATAAATAAAAAATAGACTATGCTTGACATATCGCACATTTTTTGAGATCAATGAATTTGATGTTGTTGATGTAAAAGTAGATGTCTTATAGTATATCCAGTTGTTAAAATAATACGATAATAATAAATGTTGCATACAAAAAAAAGCATTTCTACGTTGCTCTACAGTAGCAAGTGCTCAAAGTGATTAATCAGTGGTGTAAAAGAAAAGTTTTAACTAAACTAATCATCTACATAACAAAATAACTGGTGTTACATTCACTCTTAATAATTAATAATGTTTCCTACTAAGACAACCCTCAATTACAATCAATTGTGTTTTAAACAGATTGGTTGCATACCGACTACTCTAAACAACAGATACATAAAATATCAGAATCCTACAATAAAAGATAATCTAGTTCAAATCATGCACCAATTTCTGCTCCTGAAAATGTTGAGCAAACAAAGTCAAAAGATGAAACGTATATCTATGAAATATGGTAAAAAGAAGACTCATTGAAGTATATTGAATCATTCACAGGAAGAAAAAAATACATGTGATATGAGTCAACAAGTCAGTCTTGGCAAGATGCATCACCACTAGTGTCAAGCATAAATATATACATAACCATCGAACAATTAACAACCGAGCACCCAGGAGATAGCAGTATCAGTATTGTTAGAAGATATATATAGTAGAAAACGTTCACCTTCTCTCAGCCTCGGTTAGCATTGATATAAACTGCTTGCAACCTGAACACATGTGTATATATGAATAGTTTCATCACAATCAACCTCCATGAAACAAAACTGCATCACCAATGTCAAGTGTACCTGCCAGCCAGTACTTAACAATATGCACTAAGATTATTTGAATATAATGCAAAGAAAGTATATCATTCGGAAATCCAAAAATATAATTATTAGAATTTTATCATCTGGCAAAACCAAAACAAAGATTGTGAAATGTGTATAAAATGGCCATATCAATAATACATATTATAGAAACAAAGGATTTGGCAAACCAAAATATGGAAACATGTATATCAATACATGATTTTAAATATGTGTATGTGTTGTGAAAAGTCTCTGGAAAAAATGTTATTTTTTTAAATAGCTGCATGTTTATCGGAACTATCACATTCTGTAAATGGTTATTTAAAGGAAAACTTTTTTTAAAAGTCATTGTAAAATTTGATCCACATGTAAAATTAATTTGTCAACGATTTGGCAGGTACACACAGAGTTGGCAATGTTTATGGCCTGGCACACTTGAAGAAAGAAAATGGAATAATGGACCAAAACTGCCCATGTAAAAAAATGCATATTAAAAAATGCACATTAATGAATATCTGTACACACCACTAAAAACAACTATAAGTACAAATATATCTCTATATAAGGGACGTGAAATGCATGGGAGTCTTTTTTATTATATTTGGAAATATGCAATCTTTTTTATTATTTTTGGAAATATGCAAATTATCTGTGTAGAATTTTGACACCTCATGTCTGATATATACAGAAAATAATATTTTGATAAAGCATTATGTGGAAAGCAAGTGAGAACGATCTAAAACTAAAATATTTGTTACATCAATACTCCATGTAGCTATGTGCTTTGACGTTTATTGTAATTACACAACATGCTGCAAGTAGCACCAAGCTGAAACTTAACTCCTTGGTGAAATAAGTAAAGATGGAAAAAAGAACTGAGAATAGGACTGAACAGCAGCTAATGCCTAAAGAAGTTGCCGAGCATGCCCACTGGGGCAATCAGAGCCCCGCCCGTGCCTGCGGCCCATGCTGAAGAGAAGAGCACTGGTTCTCACATCATGCCCAGTGACATCACTGGTACCACCAACATCATGCCCACCGGATCCTACATCACTGGCAGCATCCTGTAAATTTGAGGAGTCACTAACTGGGATAACAATGGGGCCTACACTCTGTGTGCTGGCGCGGCGTGGCACAGGTTGCAGCAGACTCTCCTCTAGGTTCGGCAATGACGGCTCGGATACTAGGATCATTGGGTTGTTCAGTGATGCACCAGGCACCAGACTAGAACGACGCTCACGCACAAACTTTTCCACAATCGCATCTCCTTCCTGAATAAAATATATGGACAAATTATTTCAAAATAAAATCAACAAAAATTTTGAGTAAAATTTATGGTCACCATTAGCAAGTGACAGATCACAGCACTCTTCACTGCAGAAGAAGGTAACCTGTGACAACAATAAGACCTCTATAAAATGTGGACTTATGATCTTAGAGAACTGACACAAAGAGGAAACAGTGACATGCAGGATGTAATTATAAATACTGTTAAAGAAATGTTAAAACTGTTTGCAAGAAGCGATAAAGTTGAATGGTACAAGGTGTCAAGCAAAAACTCATATTTCTGAATTCATAAAAATATTTTTTTCTGTTCAGTTGAGACTTTGTTTGACTACAGGTAATTCTAGAAATGCATAAAAATTAGGAAATTGTCCTCCCTTATGTCATAATTTTAAATGTCCAAGATCAATATGCTACGAGAATTTCAGGGCCATAAAAGTAGTGTGATTGATGATTATTGTAAAGTTTGAATCAGCTGAGCTTAAAATATTTTTTCCAGCATTAAAGCATCAAGATCCTTACAATTTGTATTCACAAACAACTCTGAAAGTTGGAAAAAAATTCTGTTTCTCTCCATTTGATACAGTTGTTTTTTAGTCCTGTGTATCAGCTGTTTCATACCTGGCCCATGTTGGCTAGTAGGCCCTGGCATGGCCCAACTGAGGAATGCCGGCGTGTAAGACGTGTACACATCATTTCGTTGGCATATTGTGATGTTCTGGCTAACATTTCTGGCGTGCTGGGAGCTTTAAAATAAAAGCATAATGAACTAAACACACATTATATACATAATGATGTAAAACCAAATTTGGATAACTAATTATCAAACTATGTCAAGAAAAAAATCAAGGAGTACTTGCAAAAGACAGTATTTGAACAGCTGAAGTATATTTTTATGCTTCGGATGTCTTGAACTCTTGATATATTACACTTATATCTTATTTTCGCTCATTATAATTAGATATTTTACTGCATTTTAAAAGAAGCAGATAAGGGAATTTTAGGATAAAGACTTAGCACCCTGGCATCATACAACATATTTCCCTAATTCTTATAACATTTTTATACTGCTATCTTGTTTGTTAGATATCACGCCAGGATGCTGAGGCGGACTTAATATAATGCCTGCTCTTCATCAATAAAACAACAAATGCTCTATACCATAGCTACAGTACTACTGGTGCATTTTTCTAGCGCAGGATTTCATTGACATTCATATTAAACTTCAATAGTACACAGTTGCAGATGCGGATAACTTTGGAGTCTGTCAATGCTTCTCATACCTTCACTTTATTTCTAAATTACAGTGACCCATGGATCGTGATGGTCAACTGAATAGCATGACATTTTAGCCTAACATTCACATCAGAACATTATCTTTAACCCAAACTGATTTTACAATGTACGGTGCAAGAACTAAACAATTTTGTACCCGTGTACGAGCATTAAATACACAAACATCACTCCTGAAATACTGGCATGGATGTACACAACCAAAAAAAAATGATTGCAGGTGGCACCACCAGTCTTGTGTATGACAAAGCTTTCAGTATGCATGGACAATGATGTATGAACAAGTAAATTTTAAGGCAGATACGTCGAACCTATCTTGAACAATGTGCACAAACCTGAAACCCAAATACTACAGTAGATGGCACCACAAGTCTTGTATACAACAAAACTTTCCAAGAAGTATTTACATGAACAATTTCTGGCTGATATATCAAACCCGTCCTAAGAAATATGCTGGGACATACACTGTGCAAAAACATTGTAGGTGGCGACACCAGTCTTGTGTACGAGAAAGCCATTAAAGATGTATTGACTGGCCAAAATTTCAGGTCAATACATCAAACTATTCTTGGGTAAGGTTCACTGAGCTGACTAAGCTCAGCTGAAGAAAGCAGTTGCCCCCCCCCCCAGGTCAAGCGAAACTATTTGCCATGTGCAGCTACTGCACTGAGTGAACTCTTGACCTGTTGCCAAATCTGAGACAGTTGGCAGTCTGCCAAGGCCATCAATAGGTATAGATTGAAACTTGGCCTGTTGTCAAATCTAAAATGGTTGGCAGTCTGTCAAGCTATCTATAGATACAAACAAAGTCTTGGCCTGTTACCAAATCAGTTTCAACATAATGAAAGACTTCTGCCATTGTAATATGGCCTTTTGCCTAATCTGAAATAGTTGGCAGTCTGTCAAGCTATTTATAGATACAGACTTAATCTTAGCCTGTTGGTTAATCCGTTCACACAAATAATAGAAAATTAAAACATTTTTTGAGGAGAGGAATTGATATAGGGCTGTGCCCTGTTTTCCAATCCTCACTGCTTTGTTTTGCAATAAAAAATATTGTTTAAACCAAAACTTTTTAGAAGAGAAGATTTTTAAGCTTTTCCCCTGAAAAATATAAGCTGATGCAGGTGGGGCCACAGAAAGATCAATCCCACAACATTAGACATACCATAGACATTTGCATAAAATTTGGTGATGCTTGCTCCTACTGTTCCTGAGATAAGGGTACAGGGTACAGAAAATGGATGACTCCACACAGAAAAAGTCAATCCAGGTGGCGCCACCAAAATGTCAATTTCAAATATGAGTTCTGTGACCAACATGTGCATATAATTTGGTGAAGATAGCTCCAGCCGTTTCTGTGATTGCAATTTTTGTATGCTTATTTGGTTAAATGAATAAATTCTGTTCCCTGTAACTCGTTAAAAAGCACTAAACTTGAAAGAGCTCATTCCTGGAATCATGTGTGAAATATTAAACAAATTTGCTTGACAGTTTCAGAGAAGAAGATCTGTTAAGGTTTTTATGCATTGTCCCTGTAAAAATGCAGATTAATGTAGATGCTGGCAAAATAAGCGCAATCCAGTATAGTTTGATATGTGACAGATTCTTTCATAAAATTTGGCGCTGCTAGCTCCGAACGTTTTTGAGATAGCATGGGTTAACATAGGTACGGACACTGGCAGACAGACGACATTGGACGGTCGATGCTGCACCATCGCATAAGCTCACAGGTTCACTAAAAATACAGATGGCATCACCAGTCTTCAGGACCTGGTAAAACTAGTCATAGTCAATAAACACACATGCAAGATTTTAGGACATTAGATGAAAGGACAGCTGAGAATCTGATATGATTTCTATCATTTTACAGTCTCTAAAATAGGACAAAAATGCACAAATATTAGAAATAGGGACCCATGGGTCACGGCGTTCAGCTGTTATTTATGATAATAAAATATGATCTGGAAGGACGGGTTTTGTGTGGTAATGTAGGCTGATTTATGAGGATGATGCAAGCATTTTGAAACCGAGTCCTGCACCAATTACACAAACATCACTGCAGAAATATTGGCATAGGTGTACAGAACACAAAAATGAATGCAAGTGGCACCGCCGCTTACGAGAAAGCCATTAAAGATGTATGGACATAATTTCAGGCTTCAAACCACTCTAAGGCTATATGAAAAGATGCATGCAACAAATAGATACAGGTAGTCGAAAGCGACTACGTGTATCCACCGAAACCAGAGTAGTACAGGATTGAGTGCTAAGGGGAAATAGAGTGAAATGGATGTCTGCCATGCAAACATGATTGTAGGTTGTACCACCAGAGGCCAATACTGCAAATCACTCCTGAAAAAAGAGCATTAATTTATTCAACAAAAACGGAAAGGTAAGTGGTGCCACCTATCTGGTTTACGAGAAAACTTTCCAAGATAGATGAACATTTTTACGGGGTGACATAAAAGCAGACCGAACTGTCTCGCAAGTGAAGTTGGTACACCGGATTTGTGTGCCACTGACCTGGGTTCGACTCCCAGATCAGCCCAGGATTTTCCCCTCAACAATTAGTCTTCGTCACAAAATGAGGGCTCGTCCGACCTGACGGTTAACTTTGTGGCCCAGAGAATAAGCTCACCAAAGTGTGACTCCTGGCATAATTAGACTTGTTCTGATAGCAGAACGCTCTTAAGAGGGGGTGTGACATAAAAGCGGACCGAACTGTCTCGCTAGTGAAGCTTGCTTTTCTAGCAAAGCGGTTGGTACGCCGGACTTGTGCGCCACCGACCTGGGTTCGACTCCCGGATCAGCCCATTCTCCCCTCAACAATTTGTCTTTGTCACAACATGCCAAATTTCAGAACAATACCTTGACCCACTCCTGAGACAAAAGTAATTTTCACCCAAAGCACATGTACAAATGGACGCAACGGGAAAACGATTGCAGATGGCACCACCGGAGTATAAGAGGGAGGTAGATGGATGAACATACCAAATTTCAGAACAATACCTTGACCCACTCCTGAGATATGGGCAATTTACACCCAAAGCGCATGTACAGATGGACGCCACACGATTCGATTGCAGATGGTGCCATCGGTCTTGAGAACAAGAGGGAGGAGTCCAAGATCTTTGGATATACACACTTCAGGCCAATAATGTGAATCATTCCTGAGAAAAGGGCATTTATTTATTTATTTTACAAAAACAAAGCTAGGTGGCACCATCTGTCTTGTTTACCAGAAAACTTTCAAAGACGGATGAATATGCCAAATTTAACTATCTTCAAATTTCAAGGTCCCTACTTGAAATAACTTTAAATTTAACACTTTTTTTTATTTCTTTATTCCATAAATCATCTTACAAAAAGGAAACTACTATAACAGTACAATACAATCACAAAGCGACTTACAACAAATAATATGACAATACAATACAAGCAAAACACAAGTGACGCAGCAAAGTAGTACGTACAATAGGGAAAGAGTCATACTTAAGAGATAAATGCTACGTGAAACAGAGTACATGAAATAAAACATAATACGTATATAATCAAACTTACAGTAAGAACAGAATGTCTCTTGCACAAGTATTTTAGTATATATTTAAAAATAAAAGTTATCAACTTGTTTAAATTTTGTTCATGGTGGTATGAAGATGATCTCAGGGTGGAGGAAGGGGGTTATCATGATAAAAAAAAAACACAAGAGAGAGAGAGAGAAGAAAGAAATGATTGGGGGGGGGGATTCTTAGAGGTTGTTGTCTGTGTCAGATGGTTTGAATGATTCTCAACTGCTAAGTTGAGGTTTCAGAAAAGAGTTCATCCCACTTTTTATAATGTAGGGATATGTTACCATTCTTATAAGCTATATTTCTTTCTATGGTATAGATCTGTTTGACAAATGATTGGTAAATGATGATATTTTGGCATAATATCTTTACATTTACTCACATATAAAAATCGTTTAACTAATAGTGTGAGGGTGTCTATCAGAACGGATTGTTGTTGTAGCTGAAGATAACAGACTTCATACTGAAGCTACTTTCAGGTATTATAACATGTAAATTTGCAAGCCATTTTTTTTTAATTGTGATAATATGGTCTGTGTTACACAGCAACTATAAAATATATGCACAAGAGTTTCCTTCTCTTTTTTATAGAGTGAGCAGAGCTCACTATCAGCTATATAAAAAGGGTTGAGAGTTATATTTCTGTGAATTATTCTGAACTGAAACATTCTTAACACTTCTGATACTGTGGTTCTTTTTATGTTCTTGAAGGCTTCAAATACTAAATCTTGCCACTCACAGTGCATTTCTTTAGACCACTTTTCAATAGCCTTCTTAGGTTCTGTACAGACTGTTAGAATTAAATCATTATAAACCTTTTGTGTAACTTTCTTGATGTTCATTATTGTTTCAATTTTTGGTTTATATGGACTGTAGTTATCCATGTTTATACATGTTTTCACAGTTTTTTTCCAAACAGCTGGTATAGCATCGATTAAACACATATACTGCATTTTGTCAATTTTTGCTTTTGTACTGTCTACAAGTTCTGCATGTGACTGAAATATATAGTTATTACCATTATATTTTAAAACATCATACAATTTGTTACACCTGCAATATATAATTCAACACCGTTGTTTTATCTATTTTGATATGAGAGTTGAAAAATAACTCTTGGCTTAAAATTTCGTCAGGAGTATATACATTTTTGAAATTGTATTTGCACCATGCATTTAAAACATCTCTCCAAAATGGATTGCATGTTTTATCAAATTTATCTGTATCACATGACTTAAGGTTACATTTGAATAGGTATGAGCCCAGTCTCTTGAACTGTAAATTAACAATTTGCCTCCAACCTTCATCCAAGGGGCCCGACAAGAAACGCTTTACCCAAGAAAATTTTAAAGAATCAAATTTTGATTTCAAATGTACCATATCTAGTCATCCTTTTTCTGCTGGTGCTATAAGAGTAGTTTGTTTTATCCCGTCTTGTTTACCCCATATAAATTTCCAAAGTAAGGCTTCAATATCATTTATATAAGCTAAGGATGGATTTGGTAACACTTGCAGTGCATACATCAGTTGTGATAGGATGTAGGCTTTTATAATGGTAATTTTCCCTGACAGTGACATACCTCTGTATGACCATACATGTATTATTGTTTTAATTTTGCTGAGGATTTCTTTATAATTAACGTATTTCATTTTTCTCCAGTCAGGATGGACAGATATTCCCAAAATTTTTACTGGTTCCGTGCTCCATTTTAGACCTAACCTTTTATATATTATCTTGTTCATCAGCATAAAGTGTCATAGGCATGACAACAGATTTTTCAACATTCACTTTTAGTCCAGAGATTTTGTGAAACATTTCAAATGTTTTAAGAATTTCTTTAACAGACTGGGAACCACCAGTGAGAGTAACAACTGTATCATCTGCATATTGAATTAATTTGTGTTCATAACCCCCAATATTTACACCTTTAATTTTTGCATTATTCCTTATCTTAACAGCTAAAATGTCTGAGGCTAGTGTAAATAAATAGGGAGACAAGGGACAACCTTGCCTTAGAACCCCTCCTTATAGTAAAAATATGTAGTTGCCCATCCTCTATTTATGGCACAACAGTTACTATTTGAATAAAGTACTTGTACCCATTTCCTAAAATGTGGTCCAAAATTGAGTAAATCTAATGTATTTTGAATGTGGGGCCATTCTAAAAAATCAAAGGCTTTTTCAAAATCTATTGATATGAGATAGCTTTTTATCTTATGTTTGTTTGATTGTGCAAATATATCTGTAATTTTGATTATATTTTCTCCAATATATCTATTTTTCATAAAACCTGTTTGATCACAGTGGATGATTAAAGGTAGTGTAGTTTTGAGTCTATTAGCTAAGGTCATGACAAGTATTTTATAATCTGTATTTAAACGAGAGACAGGACGCCAGTTTTTCAATAATAGAGAATCTTTTCCTTTCTTAGGGATAAGGCAGATGATGCCTTGGCGCATTGTTAATGGCAGTGTATTGTTGTTAAAGGAATATTTAATAGCATCCATAAATATTTTTTTTAAATCCAACCAAAATTTTTGATAAAATTCTGCTGGGAATCCATCAGGCCCAGGTGTTTTATTGATTTTGAGGGATTTTATTGTTTTATGAAATCAGACGGAGAAAGATCTCCTTCACAAATGAGTGACTCCTCTTCATTAAATGTATTTAATCCTCTTTTGTAATAAACTGGTGGGTACAACCAACTTGAGTTTCAACTGGTGTATATAAATCTTTATAAAACTGAAACTGTTCTTTTAAAATTAGTTTTGTGTCCTTAATGAGTTTATCTTTCAACTTAAGAATTGATTTTTGTTCAGAAATTCTTTTTTTCTAAATTAAGAAAATATTTTGTTGGTTTATCTCCTTCAGAGAACCATCTGGATCTGCATCTGACTACAGCTCCCCTGGTTTGTTCCTAAATGAAGGATTTATGATTATTTACTGTTATTTCCCATTTGCATTTATCTTCTTAGTTTTTAGTTTTATTATATTGGAACTGGGCTTTGCGCATTTCTTTCTCTAATAAAATTAATTTATCAATTTTTTTTCTTTTTGTTAGTAGCATAAGCTATGCTTTCACCTCTTATTTGACATTTTAATGTATCCCAAAGTGTGGCTGGGTTAGCTTCTATATTATATTTTACAGTCATTTTTATACATTCTTTAATCTGTTTTATATAAGCCTCATCTCAAAGGATAGAACAGTTGAGTTTCCAGTTACCTGGCCCGCGTGGATGATCACTTGACATTAAACCTATATTTATCAGTGAATGATCTGTTTTATATCCACTATCAATGTCAGAACTATAAATGTAATGACAAAGACTATCAGTAATTAGAAAGTAATCCAGGTGACAAAACACAGGTTTTGGGTTGTGCCTATGCCATGTGTAATTAAGTGTCCCTGGATGTTGTGCTCTCCAGATGTCTGTCAATTGTGCAAGTTCCATCCATTGTAATACTGTCTGTCTTGATTTTTTTTGAGTGTGTTTATTTCCACCTTCTTTATCAACTGTAGGGTTTATTGTTACATTAAAATCACCAGCAATAATCAGTTTATCTGAATGTAAGTTAGTTAATGTATTCATAAGATCCAGAAAAAACTCTGGTTCATCTTTGTTTGGCCCATATAAGTTCACTAAGGTTACATTATGGATCCCTATTGTGGTATTATCACCAGTGTGATAATTTTATGATAATTCAAATCATTATATTTTACCAGTTTTCATTAGATATTATAAGGTGATCACTCCTATGGAATGAACCAGGTATTTAGTAGACTTCTGTGCAGGATAACTTTCTAATTATAATTCAGTTTATTATTTAACTGCCAGCCCTTTGATAAGTGTTCACAGAAAATTCATTAATAAGCACGTTCATACATTTGACTGGGTTTACTCTTAAAGTGACAGGCACAGATAAAACTAATTAATTAACAGTTTAGACTGAGGTGTTCACAGGAGGGCAAGAAAGGTGTTGAATGTATTACATAATATGTCTTGTATTAATGCTGTAAGAAATTCCTTAATTGCAATTATTATTTTGGACAAATGTATAAATAGAGATACTGGTTACTGAACCAGACAGTGAAGGTCAGAGCTAAAGAGAAGGAGAGTCGAAAAGTTAGAGAACTATGAAAGAGAGAAGAGACAGGAATAAGAACAGAAGTTAATACAGAGAGAGAGAGAGAGAGAGAGAGAGAGAGAGAGAGAACAGAATCAGTTAAGTGGATAATAGGGCAAACTATCAGAATATATATTTTGGACATTTGTTATTGTTAACTTTGATTGAGTAAACTTGGAAGTAAATTACATCTGGATTAAAGAATTCTTCTATCTGAGAAATCAGCAACCTGTGAACAAAAGCACGTAAACAACTGGACGGTGATAGTATTAATAATTATAAACCTTCCACATTTGTCTGTCTTAATGTCTTTAACATGGATACCTGATTTGTGTTTTATTAAAATACTGACTCCCTTGGCTTGATTTGTGCAAGGGCTAAAATAAATTTGATAACCCCACTCAGTTTTCCATCTTTTTTCCTTCTCTAAACTGCTGTGTGTTTCTTGAAGAAAAACTATATCATATTTTTTTCTATTCAACAAATAAAATATTTCCCTTCTTTTTACATTACTACCTAAACCTCTTACATTCAAAGATGCAATATTACATACATTTGCCATGGTTACAATTAGCTATGTCTATTACTCCCTCATCTATGAAAGTATAATACCCTGTTGAGTTTATCTTGTACATACTATTAGTCTCCAGCAAATAAATATATGATATCCATATCCTGTCTTTTGTATTGATTTGAAACTTGAATGAGAACAAATACACATAAAACATAACAAGCCACAAATACATAAAACACGTCTGAGGCATCGTGTATAACAGACTTCTTGGTCCTGACATGCAGTATGTACTGCTGATATTAATACAGCAGCAAGAGTGCTTGTCTAATGAGATGTTGAAAGGGGTTGTGGCAAAATACAATGACTGTTCATGGCTCCTTCTTAAAACTACAGTTGCCTTATATTCCACTTAAATATATTATACAAATGTCAGAATAAACGGTAACGGTATCACAGATGTATATTAAATTACTAGAACTAAACAATCTGATTTAATCTCATATAAATATAAGACTTTATAAGGTTTCAGCAAAATAAACAAGTTGATGATATCTAATACAGACACTGTACTATAAATTCCTTTATCCAGGTTGATTTATAAGTCTGGTTTACTGGTATTATCCCTAATAGTACAATATTAATATCCTTGCATTATTATTTATTAGATTTAAATAATTAATTTATGAATATTTATGCTATTTACATTCTCTTTACCCAATGTGATAGATGGATACTGCAAATATATACTGGGTGACTGTTCAGTAATATCATCTAAACACATATTTAATAGTATTATAGTACTTTAAACCTTAATCTAAAAGTGAAGGTTCCAATTCAAAAAGGGGAAATGAGTTGACAATAATTAATCAAAAGTAATAATAATAATAAGTTATAAATACCATCTGCAACTAATTCAGATGTATGTCAAAACATCAATGAAGACAAACATGCAAATTAACATTCTAATAACAGACCAATAACAACCCAGCAGCCCAACAATGCAATAGCAATACCAGTCTGGGCCAAGTCCAGCACAATCAAGCACCACTGGTAGCCTAATCAGTTGTTTTGAGTTAAAAATAATAATAGTATCACTTGCAGAATTTTACAGACTTGCATTAATTTGTTTAAAATAAAACAATGAACTTAACATGAAAACACAACACCAAGCTGTTATAGTAGTCAGACGACAGCACATAGGCCTTTTCCAATCCTGGCACTGTGCCAAAGCTATTTATACAGCTGACATCATTTTAGCACTGGCAAATCTTGGCAATCTGCCAATGGTAAACCAAGTGCTGTCATCTGTAAACAAAAGTGGCCCCTACTTGAAATAACTTTGAATTAAACAGACTTGCATTGACTTGTTTAAAATAATACAATAAACTTAACATGAAAACACAACACCAAGCTGTTATAGTAGTCAGACTGCAACACATTAGCCTGTTCCAATCCTTGCACTGTGCAAAAGCTATTTATAGAGCTGACATAATCTTGGCTAATGGCCAACATCCAGGCACTTGCAAATCTTGGCAATCTGCAAATGGTAAACCAAGTGCTGATATCTGTACAAAAAAGTGGTCCCTACTTGAAATAACTTTGAAATAAAATTTTCCCAATACAAAATGCTTATCAGCTGACTTTTTATAAAAAAGAAATTAGAAATATATGAAAAATTTTTACAGATGCATACTAAATGCAAAATTATAATACAGATAGATCTCACTGATGACAAAATCTTGAATTAAGATGAGTATGGATACCAATTATTTATAATCCATGTACAGCCGTCTTTATATAGCCACAGCGAGCTATATACCTGTGATTGTAAGCATTGCCTGGAATTATGACTTATTTTTAGTAAATAAATAGAAAAATATTTGTTAAAATAGAAAAAATACAGGTGGTGCCACCACGTTTCAGGAACTGACAAAACTAGTCATGGTCATTATTAAAGGCAAGATTCATGACAAACCATGCATTAATTATCAAGATATTGGAGGTTTTGTATCAAATTTCTTACTATTCTGGGGGGTGCTTTCAAGCCCTGTAGCTCATAGGATATAGGTCGCAGTGACCTAATTTCAGGTTTCCAAGGATATTTTTTATTGACCTCACTGGATTATCACTGAGAAGTTTCTGGGACCAGCTGTTACGATTTGTGCCCTGCTAAAGGACGGCCGGATATCCGTATGGACGATGGACAAAGCGCCATTCCTACACCTCAGTTGACTTATAGTCAGCTGAGCTAAAAATGATTGTAGCTGGCACCACCAGTCTTGTATACAACGAAGCTTTCAGAGATATATACATATGCCCAAGTTCAGACTGATATATCAAACCCCTCCTGAAAAATAAGCAGGGACACACACTGTGCAAAAATTATTGTAGGTGGCACCACCAGTCTTGTATATGACAAAGCTATTTGATAGGTATAAATATGCCCAATTTCAGGATGATATATCAAATTCCTCTATAGATATAAGAAGGCACAAAAGTCACACATTGTGCAAAAGTCATTGTAGGTGGTGACACCTGTCCTGTGAACAAGAAACCCATCAAAGAGGCATAGACAGGTCAAAATATCAGGCCAATACATCAAACTTACCTTAAGTCTGATGCATGGGGCTGACCACTCTTAGGTGAGAAAGGCAGTTGCCCCAATTGAACTGTGACAAATTTGCTTGCTCAGGCTACTGCACCGAGTGAACTCTTGACCTGTTGCCTAATCTGACACAGTTAGCAGTCTGCCAAAGCTATAAATAGATTGGCTCCACATGCAGCCCTGAGAGGCATGACACCCATGAGGTGATCACATGGTGCCCATGAGGTGTTCACATGTCACCCATGAGGGGATCACATGCCTTGTGCTTGGCTGCACTGACTGAACTCTTGACCTATATCTGGCTGCACTGAATGAACTCTTGATCTATTGCCAAATCTGAAACAGTTGGCAGTTTCTAACCTATTTAAATATACAGACACAATCTTAGCCTGTTGGCAAATCTGTTTACACATACTGAAAGACTCTGGCTAAAATGCATTTTTCAAGCTGACATATTCATGAACTTTTTATCAAAATATCTAGAGTAATAAAAGATGCAGTTTTTTTCATAAATAAGCTGAATTTGATATATGACAGATTATTGCATAAAATCTGGGGATGGTAGTTCCTGCTATGCTGAGAAATTATGGGTTAATGTACAGATGACCCCGTACAAAAAAAGGTCAATGCAGGTGACCACCAATACCTGAATTTCATAAATGGCTCATGTGACCAACACTGGCAGAAAAGTTGGTGATGATAGCTCCGGCCATTTCTGAGATTGTCATTTTAGTATGCTTTTCCGGACAGATGACTAGGTTCAACTCCCTGTAATTCGGCAAAAATTCACTGAACTTGAACCATTTGAACAAACTTGAGAGAGATGATATAAAAGATTATTTCTGTGAAATATTGAACAAATTGGCTTGACCGTTTTGGAGGAGAAGATTTTTAAAAGTTTTTTTAGCTTTTTCTCTATAAAATCTGAGAAAATGCAGATTTTTTTCAGATGGCTAATTTTTTGCATTAAATTTCATGATGCTAGCTCCAGTCAATCCAATAGTATGAGTAAACGTATACCTGTGGTTGTAAACATTGCCTGGCATGAGGAATATCTAAAATCATAAATCTACATTTTTTAAAAGTTTTTTAAAAACATTCTTGTCAATATTAACCAAAGATAACCTGAAATCTAAATGCCTGGAGGCATGATGTAATGGATGCTGATAAACTGGTTCCAGGCTAGATGTATCTGCTTCACACAGCTAACATATATATGGTAAAATGACTCAATTCAATCTTTATTATTCAGCCAAAATTCATTCTTCGGAACCATAAAAGACAATTAATCATTATAAGAATTATTCAGGGGATTATTCTTGTAAAATATTAAACAAATTGGCCTCAGTGGCGTCAGTCAAAAAACGTTTTGGAGGTTTATAACTCATATGGAAAAATAAAGCAAAATGGCTAAGTTAAGCTTCCCATAACTCAGCCAAAAATCACTGAACCAAAACCATTTGAACAATCTTGAATTATCAACTTCTAAGGATAATTAATGTGTGAGATTTAAGAATTTGGCCCATTGGTTTTTGAGAAGAAGATCTTTGTAGCCACTGAGCTAAAATGGGCTGTTATGGCATATGACGTCAGTATGATATGGGCACATATGACCCCCGTTCAAAAAAAGGCCGATGCAGGTGGCACCACCAATACCTCAATTTCAGATATGACTCATGTGACCAACACTGACATAAAATTTGGTGATCATAGCTCCAGCCGTTTATGAGACTGAAATTTTAGTATGCTTTTTTGGACAGATGACTAAGTTCAACTTCCTGTAACTCGGCCAAAAATCACCAAACTGGAAACAAACTTGAGAGAGATTGTTTCTGGGATTATTTCTGTGAAATATTAAGCAATTTGGCTGGACAGTTTCAGAGAAGAACATTTTTAAAAGTTTTTAAGCTTTCTCCCTTTAAAATCTAAGAAAATGCAGTTAGCAAAAAATTGGCAGATACCCCAAAAATAAGCTCAATATGATAAAGTTTGTCATGTGACTGATTCTTACATGCAATTTGGAGCTACTAGCTCTAATGGTTTCTGAGATAGTATGGGTTAACGTACGGACGAAGGACGGACAATGTTGTGCCATTGCATAAGCTTACAGGTTTGCTAAAAAATGTCCACTATACGTCATGTTAATTATCATGCTTTTTACAAAGGAGTTAACGGTTGTTCAATAATTACAGGTTACCAATACCCAAGAGTAGCACCAGCACAAATGATATTAGAGTTTAACAATTTATTAAAAATTAATTGCAATTATTGGGCCAAATATAATTTTAATAAAAAAATACTAATAGTATCATCTCCACAGGTTGCCAACTGGATTCATTCTTTCTCCTTGTGTCCATGAGCTTGAATTGACCATAGGTACAAGTCACAGAATTCAAGTACTGGTTAGAAACATAACAACACATTCCATCACTATTTCAGCAAGAGTAATTGTCTGTAACATACAGGAAGCTACCTTCGTAAACCAAATTACACCACCTTTTGACCCATCTGATGAACAAATCTTAAACATGTCCAAATTCCGTCAAGATTTGTCACAATCTGAATTTAAACTTCTACAACAACTGTTGCTGAAATTGAAACAAATATTTTCCTTAAGTCATACAGCTATTGGACACACCATTGTAGAAAAACACTGTATTGTTTTAACTAACAACGAACCATTTAGGGAGCAGTATCATTGTATCCCTCCACTATTATGTAATGAGGTAAAACAACATCTGAGAGAGATGCTAGAGTTCAAAGTAATCAAGGAGAGCAGAAGTCCATTCGCTAATCTAGTGGTACTTGTCAGAAAAAGTGACTTGACTCTTCGGTTCTGTATTGATTAGAACCCTAAATAGCAGAACTGTCAGAGACGCTCATTCCTTACCAAGAATTGATGAAACTTTAGATTCTTTAATTGTCGCTCATTACTTTTCCTCTAAATGATTTGAAGTCCAGTTACTGGCAGATTGAGTTAGCAGATGAAGATAAAGATAAAACAACATTTACATTAGGTCCCCTCAGTTTTTATCAATGGGAAACCATACCATTCGTTTTGGTGAATGCGCCAGCCTCATTCCAAAGATTAATGCCGAAAGCTATGGGAGATCTCAATTTAAAAGAATGTCTGCTCTAACTTGACGATATAATAATATTTTTTACCACCTTTGAGGAACACCTCAATCGCTAGAATAACATCAGTGTCTGTATGATGCAGGTTTTTAATCTAAAACCATCAAAGTGCCAGCTAATGCAGAATAAAGTCATATATCTAGGACACATAGCCTCAAAAGAAGGTTTACAAACAGACCAGAGTAAAATAAATATATTCAAAGAATGGCCTGTATTTAAATGTGTCAGTGATGTATGACGTTTCTTAGGCTTTGTGTGTTTTGTAGATTTGTCCCTGGATTAGGGTACTGAAAGGTCACCATATTCAGAATAAAACAAAGCAGCAATCATACCAAAAAGAAAGTGCCATCCCAACCAAACTTTAACTGGTCGCAACAACATCAACTAGCATTTGATCAATTAATAGGACTGCTGTCTTCTACTCTGTACTAGTCTTTGCAGATTTCTCTCTTCCTTTATTGTTCATACAGATGCAAGTTTTGATGGAATCTCTGGTATTCTTTACCAAGGGCAGAAAAGACCGACAGCTTATGCTAGCCATGGCCTAACTCCATCCATGTCTCGGTACCCTATCCATAAGTTAGAGTTCTAAGCTTTGAAGTGGTGTGTAACTGATAAATTTAAAGAGTATCTTTATGGATCACAGTTCACAGTGTTCACAGATAACAACCCTCTAACTTACATCATGTCCTCAGCAAAATTAGATGCAACAAAGTCAAAGATGGGTATTGGAATTGGCTAACTACGACTTCAACATTCAATATAAAGCCGGCAAACACAATCTCGATGATGATGCACTTTCAAGAATTCCTTGAATGCTAGCAGAAAAGCAAAACCAAAACCATCACTGTATTACCAATAACATAGTAAAAGCTGTTTGTCAATTAGAGACCATACCATCACCTGAAATATGTAGTCTTACTTATGACCAATCCAATGCTGTTCCATCAGACGATCCGATGATGATATCCTTGGACAGACATGATGAGACATAGCTATGGAACACATTTTAGTTTCGACTCTGAAACCATTCATTATCTATTTCAGAGACAATAACATCATAAACATGAAAGACTTGACTCATCCTGATCAAATAATTCTTTTCAGATGAATAGATAGCCTTGTGGTACGGGATGACAAACTATATCGTAAATGGACACTGAATGGCAAAATTCAATATCAAATTGTTATGTCTGCGTAAAGTTGCTTTATCTAGTGTTCATGACAATGTTGGGCATCTAGGTCTTTATCCGTCTCTCCATCTTGCCCATGACCGATTTTACATCTTGCCGAAAATGTCTAGAGACATAGATTCTGCCTTATATGTATTCATGAAAGCATTCATGAATACATTTTGAAAGTATTTACACTTCAATCAAATACTTTTCTTTTTAACTGTATTAGTATTTGCATTCATTTTCATGATGGAACTATTGAATATTTGTATTCATATTCAAATATAATTATAAAGTATTCACTCAATGTCTCATATTTATACAGGTTCAGTCAAACAAAACTGTTGAGAATCACAAATTTAAATAAGATCATAAGTACCTGGTTTTATGGCTTTCATTTACAAAAAAAAACTATTACATTCCCCTTTGAATACTGTCACATCACTGTCTACACACTAAACATAGCAAGACACTAACGAAAATTATTAACATTATTGGCATCATAATGAGAACTTGTCTAAGATCTGATTTTTTATCACATTTGAATATTTTTATTTTTTTTTTAAAACATGTATACATCAGAACAAGGCCTACAGGCCTAATGCCAACCTGTGCAAAGTTTGGGAGTATGAATGGAGGTTAATTTTTAAAATTTAATATTGATCCTCCTACGTCCTGCATATCTACCTTAGTCATAATGATTTCAGCAAAATGGATGTTTCGGACCTGCAAGTTTCAGACTAGGACATTTAAAACTAGAATATGGGTAGTCAACAAGCGAATATGTGTATCCGTAGAAATCAGAGTGGGACGGGTGAAGTGAGGCATAGATTAAGTGGCAAGGGGAATAGTGAGGTGTGTTGCATATTAGCATTGATGTCTGCAGAGTAAATGTGAATGTAGGTGGCGACACCTGTCATTAAATCGAGAAAATTGTCCAGGATGTATAAACATGCAAAATTTCAGGTGGATAAGTCAAACCACTGATGAGATATGAGTGATTTTATCCCAAGGCAGATGAACAGATGGACGCTGTGCATAAGTGGTTGCAGATGGCGCCACCAATGCAAAATTTTGGCCAAATCAGTCAAATGGTTCCTGAGATATGAGCTTGGATGTCTGCAGAGTAAACATATGATTGATATTATCCGAAGGCAGGTAAACAGATGAATGCTGTGCAAAAATGGTTGCAGGTGGGGCCACCATTTTTAGTGTATGTTATTAAGCTATCAAAGGGCTACATTTGTGCAAAATTTTTAGCCTGATCGGTCAAACGTTTCCTGAGATATGTGGGTTAATGTATGGAAACGGACACACAAATGGATGCTGGGCAGCGAGGAAAGGTCAGAGGTCAACCAAAAAAGAGGGTGCAGCAGTTCACATGTGCCCTTATAATAAACCCGATTTGCTTAAAATGCAAACCAAGTTTTTTCAAACAGTTGAAAGATATAGTTTCAATAATCTGGGAATTGTGCATCTAGACATTGTGTCTAGACATCTAGACACTGTGTCTATCATTAATTTGCTTCATAAAATCCCTAATAATAAACAATTTTATTAAATTATTTATTTTTCATTTTTATGATTGAAATGAAAACTACCCAATGGTGTTTTCATGGTGACATTTGGAATACATTTTCTGCCATCTATTGAAGATCAATAAAACATTAGTAACTGCTAGTAATTCCCTGTCACTCATTCATTATAAAATTCCTTTTTCATTAATTTTTCTTAAAGTTGTTATTATAAACCAATAACTTTTTTAAAAATTATTGTTTATTGTTATGTTCTTGGCCAAAACAGCAACTAGAGGAAGGGGGTTGGACAGTTAGATCCAGCTGAAGCCACCCAAGAGCTGGCTGGCTGCAGAGTATGCCTCACTTCAAGCATGCATAATTGGCCTGAAAGGTCAACAAGAGGACATAAAAAGGCATTTCAGTATAGCCTAGGTGTGACATGGTCTCATAAAACTTTAATAAACGTTTTTTTTTGGTCAATTCCTTTAAAATTTCAGAATTTAGAAGCTGAAATCCTTACATGTTCATGATATGAAAATTAAATCAACAGTGCTTACAGGGGAAAAAATGTGCTATGGCCAAAGTTGGGCAAAATTTAAGGTACTGATTTTATATTTATTGATTAAATGAAGTTATATCCCAGAAAAAAAGTCTCTAGCTTCAGCAATTCTTATAAGTGAGTAAATATATTTCCTATTTTTTAAAAGATGCATTTTTAAGGGCTCATAACTTCAACAAATTACACAATACTGACCTAATTTTTGGTATGTACATAGGAAATGTATATAAGTATATCCATACTAAATATGATAAAAAACAGACCAGTGGTTTTGTTTTTAGGCAGTCATGAAATGTAACAATGGGTTTTTAATGGAAAACAAAGGTTTTTCTTTAATATCTGGAAGGAATAAAGTCCTAATGACCAAATTTTTGGTATGGTAGGATATCCTGATGACATCTAACTATGCAAAATGTTGGATTCATAGGTCCAACATTTTCAAAACGTGCCCTGTTAACAGCTGGACGGCCGATGGACAAAGGACCACGACTATAGCTCAGATGACTTATAGTCAGCTGAGCTAAAAATTGTCAACCTAGGATATCAAACAAAAGACTCAGTGGTCAAACTTCAGTTTGCCTATAGTATTTTGAATGTATGATACCATTGAAAAAGAAATATGATTTCAGCTTCCAGAAAAGGTGATCACCATCAATTTACTTCTATTACAAGACTAATATTTGTGTTTTGAATAAAAGAAAACTGCTATAAAAAGTTCCAAAAAGCCACAAAAGAAACTATGGATGGACACTTCCAGGTTATAAAAGCACACGTGTGAGCAATAAAATTAATACTTTCAAAGGGTATAAGGTGTCAGTATTGCATTAACATTTGGGTAAATGTCTGCAATACTGTGAATATGCAGTCCTGGTCAAGGGTCAGCCCATGTGAAAAGCAGCTCTATGTATGCAAATGTGTTTTGCTTTTTCTACTACAATCGTGCAGCATGCTAATATTATAATCATGGGACTTTCGTAATCTTCTTTTAAAGCATTAAGTGCTAGGCAGACACTAGATGTAAAGCAAATACCAGTGCATGCAGACCTTTTTAATGCAAATGTGGTGCAAGTATTATCAAATTAATGCTGAACCAATTAACAACAGTGGAATGTAGAACTATTTCAGGTGCAGAATAAATCAGGTAAATAAGGTGAGCTCTTTTCTAGGTGAACTGTCACATAAGAGTGGCATTTTTGAGCTTTTCTTGGTCCTTATACTTAATCATTCAATAAGATTAAAAAACACATTTTTGTACATTTTAACCTTTGTGCAAAAACAAAATTTTGCATAGCAAACGGAGGGTAAAAGAACAATCACCAAGTCACAAAATGACCTTTCAGGGTCCAAGACCATTAAAGTATATTTATACAGTACCACACATGCATTTAGTTTCTCATATATGTCTGCTATATCTGCAAGCATAAACAAAAGGTGGAAAGCTAGGGGAGGATCACACTTTTTAGTTCTCCACTGTGAATGTGCATAAATTATCATCATGGATCAATGTATGATAACCAGTCTTTTCGCTTTGGCCTGCTGGAAAGCATCATGTTGCAAGAAACCAGACTTTTGCAGGGGTTATCATGGATGTTTTTTTTTTTACTTTGATTGTCTTGGACCAAGGACTTGAACATATTGGAGGCAAGATATACCCTCAACTGCCTTATGATACAAATATTTATTTAATATTTTTGATATAAGGTCATGCCTAATGGACCATTGAAGAGAGAGCCTTCAGACTGAAAAGCTAAAGTATTTCATATTCCCTGGAACACTTGATGAGCAGAGTCCTTGTTCAATTTACAATTGTCTATGCTGTAACTATACCTTAAAGTATGTTCCAACAATTTTAATTATTTTTAAAAAAGTTTTAATTGAAGTATACACACGCAACAGACCTTTTCGACAAGCATGCGCCTGTTTGAGCAGGGTTCGGGTCTGCAGGGTTCAGATCATCTGACCTTTGCATGTAATCAAACAGGCAAGAAATGATATCAAGTATTCAGGCATCTACAATTAATAAATACTAGGTAGAATGCAACTTTATTATAGCTAGAGAGGTACATATTTTTGTTATATGACCAGAAATAAAGAAATTAACATCATTATTTTGTTGATGTACGTAGCATGGAATGTCAGATATAGATATGTTCAAAACATACAGCCTTTCCAAGTTTAACTCTGTTTCGTTCAGGTTCTCACGGTTGCCAAGGACGCTACAAGTTATGTCACTGCAACAGAGGAAAAAAACATCCACTTTTGTTATGGACTGCCAAGCACATGTATGCTACCAACCCCGAATCATACATGTCAGATATCTCCTATAAGTGTCGCTAGTGAAATGGAAAAGGTCTTTTGCTTGAATGATATTGTGAGGCCCCCTGGCATCATGTGTTGTACTAGCGTGTCATCCATGTGTGAAATTGTTTACTCCACTTTGTCTATTTCAGCTAGGGGTTTCTGTACAACTTGTTTTACCCGTGTTACTCTCTTTTTCTTGGGCAGGTATTTTAGATGAGGGCTACCATCTGCTGCCTTGGAAATTCCTGGATGGTATTCATCAGTGAATATGCCGTATTAATTATTTCACTTATTCAAGCATTTTGTAAATATAAATATATTTCACAGCCATGTTTGTGATTACTTAGCATTTGCCTACCTTATGTTATGTTTATAAATACATTTTAGGTCTTCTTGGTTGTGCTACTATTTTAATAGTATTATCACATATATAGATTTGATTTTAATATAAGCATTACTTTGGTCTGCAACCACTGGTTAATTTAACCAGAGTGCACATTTTCAATACCCCTATATCTTGGATGCTGTATGTTGTTTCCATTTTGGGATTTTCTGTATCGACTTGATCCCCATCTCTCCAACATGCCCACCCCTGACCTTATTTCATGCCTTCCAACAACTGACTGGAATTTATCCTTAATGATTATCACTTAACTGTTATTTTTGACCTTCTTAATTTGACAGGAGGTCCCCATTGCCACTGGTTGATCATCGTGAAAATCTATATTCTACATTTGGTTTATTCTCATAACAATCTAAATTATAAAGTTTGTATAAATTTGCTTTTACCCTTAGCTTCATCTTTTTTGCTTGTCTATCAGCAGGGCATTACACTAACCCTTATAGGAACTCTTAAGAACTGCCTCCTTGTATTTCCCAGACCTGGTATGTACAATACCAGGGACAAGTGGAATAGTGCTACAAACAGTGGTCACAGGCATTATATAAAATGACTGAAATGTTTAGGCATTTTCATGAATTGACTGATTTCACATATTGACTGTCACATACCAGTTCCAGCTTCTTGAGATTTAAATACACTTGTAACAAGAAAGCTCTGACTGGTTCAATTTTCAGTCCTGTGGTCTAACATCCTTCAAGACATTTTCATTTCCTTCAGAAAGAACATACAGATAATGGAGTAGTAGTAATAAACCAACTGTGAAATTTTTCAATGTCCCAAGATGTAGAAGAGTGATTCACTTACATAATGTGTGATATAAACAATATTGATCTTATGCTAATACACATATTTTAAAATACATAGCTGTATGTGCACACTATTCTGAAATATTTCATGCACGACAGTTTGCGCACAAACAGGAAAAGCTCAGAAATGCTACTCAGACATTTCAACCCTTGTCTGTTCTTGCTGTTCACCCTCACAAAAGCAAGGGTGAAAGGTCACAGACAGGTGCTTGCTGGGACCTACAGGGACTCTGATCTTACCTGCTTTGTCCGGGGTCTGTATGTTCCCTGCTAATAATATGTAACACTGTGTCAAATTCATAAATATTTAATTCTGTATTTTATCTAAACTTCATGCTCATTTAGGAAGTTATGTCTGAACAAGAATTTTCATAATGAAGGTTAAATTAAGACAACATTTATGAATTTCAACTTGCCCACTAAACCATGCATGTAATAAAGGTCTAGTTGTTTCAAGAGCAATTTGTACAATTTACAAAATAAGCAGTACCACTAATGAAATACAGAAGAGTCACATAGACTTGTCATGCAATTTGAGATATTCAGTAAAATTGAAATTAAGTCAAGTTTACAATGAAATCATGCTTTAAACTTAATAAAATTCTGAAAATACCTCTTTAAAAGTTCCCTTTCTCATTTTTTTTCATGTTATTAAACAATCAGTTCTTGCAATACTTTATTACTGCTCATATTCAAACTGTATTAAATGCACTGCTAAAAAGGAACAATTATATTTTTCAAAACAGTGAATACAAACCTGAGCAATTATAGTAGTTGTTGCTTTTATAAAAAAAAGACCCATGATAAAACAGGCATATCAGAACTTAGGAACTCTCTTGAAGGAAATAGATTAAATATGCTAAAGGAAATGTTAGGTTAACAAATTCCTGGAAGGTTAAATAACACAAAGTACAGTTCATGTCATGATGCACTCCATATGTACTAATAAATGCTGAAAATGAAGATCTTTTCTAAAAGCAAATGACCCACAAATACACCAGGAGCCAAGTTAAAAGAAAGAAAGTAGAAAAAATATCTTTAAAATAACACATGCTTTAAGTAGAACTTGCAGTATGCTTTGGACAACTTTCAAGTCAAACAATCTTTAAAGGTGTAAGTATAAAAATGCCTACATTTTCTCCAAACAGCCAAACTTTTCCATTAACTTCAGAATATGTGCTCCCTCCAATTTCTTTTTCAAATCTTTTTTTCTTTCCTTTCCACTGATATATTTTTTTTGTAAATGAGAAATTCATTCTCATGTGCCGAACAGGGAATGTAGCAAAACCAGACCTCTGTTAAAGGTAAAATGGATGCTTTAAATCAGACAAGGGAGCAAATTTTACCGATTTTCTTTTCCATATAATTGTTTATGAAAGGACTTCCTGGTTGATGTGACAGTCACCCATGAGGGATCAAGTGTATCTTTAAATCTGAAACATTAATAGCCAGCACCAACTACCTGTGCGGGCCTTGAATGCATCCTCCACAGAGAGCAGGTTCTTGTTACACAATATCTCATACGCACTCAACTTGCGTTCAAATCTTGTACCATCGTGAACATTGTGCCTCATGTTCAAACTTGGCTTGCTGCAAATAAATCATCAGCAGAGTTGACACCTTACTAATTAATATTCACATTAAACTCAAACAATGAACAAAACGTGCTGAATATCTGGTGAATGTTGAGGGAGGTTACTTTAACCTACCACCTCTGTGATCCCTCTAAGCACAAGACTGCCATCTTTTGCCTCTATCGTTACAAAGTATCTTCATGCTCCATGATCATGTTAGTTAGTGAACCTTTATACATGTACTTGTTTTACCATGGCAACATGTGTAGTTTTACAGTTGATTGCAGATCATCATAACAAGATTATCATAACAAGTCTGTCAGTTGTTAGATAAGATGGATGGCCAATGTTAAAGCCAAGTTTCCATATGTGAAATACTTCTTACAACCCTCTTGCTCAAAGTATGAAGATCAAATGATACGAAATAAAAGAGTTGTTGTCTGATTGACAAATGACATATTCACTTCTGCCCATTTGAATTAAATATGCATGATAATACTTTTCTGTTCAACTGATTTTAGAATGGTATGCAGTCAGCAACTGGCCTGTCATATACTTTTTCTTAATAACTCATATTGCCAGGTTACATGGATCAATTTCACATTATTAAGAACAAAAACTATCTGACGCTTGTTTCTGCAAAATTTTCAAAAGGACACAAAACCTGCCTGCATTAGATATATTTCTTTCTAGTTTTATGATTAAGACAAAACATTTTTGCCTGGGCTGAACTGCAATATGACTTATTTCATAACATTAACATAATGATGGTTATTTAATTTTATTATTACAAAAAAAATTTGGTTGTCAATCTTGTGAAAGTCAAACTAATTTTTAGTACTTTTACCACTAAATCAACACTTTTACTTGACAATAAGAGTGAAATGTTATGATTTCAGGATAAGACTGTATATACTGGTATTTATTAAATACTTTCCCAATGGTAACAGTAACGTATATATACCTCATGGCCTCAGGTGTGCACACCAAATCAGCAGTCTCCATCTTCATTTTGTTTCGTCGCTGTCGATCAATTTGGTCCAACATCTCTCTTAAAACTTCCATTAATGTGCTGAACTGTTCGTAAGATAACAAAAGTTTTGTAAATACAAAGTTAACTTAGAGACAAATACATAATTTTTAAATAGAAATAGGTAAATATTTATATTTTTGGATTTCTCTGAGATGACATTACATACATATACTTGTGATGTTGAAAGAACAAGTGACACGATCAAAGTGTAAAGCATATCTTTAAAAAGGAAATACAAGTGTTAGGCCACCTACAATATCATTATTATGTACTCAGTTGTCATTGCTGTGAATCCACGTTTTTCACACTGCCCGGTGGTTCATTGTCTGCGCAGGTCACGGTCTCTGCATTTGTCCCGCCTGGCATTACCAGGGTTTATGACTGTGGCTCTGCGCAGAACACTTTCTTTCTTTTGCAGGTATGTTTGTTTAACACGGAAATATCGGTGTTACTAAGCAGTATTTCTTTATATAAGGTTTATCCTAAACATTCACATGTTATCCCATAATTGTGTTGTGTATAACATTTTATTAATTAATAACATTTTATTATTAATATTTCTGGATTTACCTTAATATATAAGGTTTATCCTTAACATTCATGTGTTATCACATAATTGTATAATGTATGACGTAATAATATTCTGGCTCTACTCTATTACCGCTTGCATGCAAAATACCATAATGTGTGATATATGAGGCTGAACACCTCAAACACGTGCCCTAATAGGTTGTGTGCACATATTTGTGTATTACTTACCAGTATTCCTTTATGTCTTTTACAGACTGTGACTGATGCAGGCACTGTATATACCACCAACAAAGAATTAAAGAGTTGAGCTGTATTTTCGTTCTTTTGTTCTTCCAACAAGAACTACGCCACCCAGCAACTACTACTGTATTTTTATGTGCCCCTCATAACAAAACTGTGCCCCCAGTGAGGATGGGTGGATTCAACATACACATGCTCATGTTCCATTTGTGTTTTTTAATGAACTTGTAAGAGCATTCAATAGTTTTTCTGCTTTCAACTGTGCTCTATTACAAAGCTTGGCTGACTTTAAAAAAAAATATACAACAAAGCATCTTATTAGACTTTCATTCTGCAATTATCCAAAGAATGCAGCTTACAAACGCTTGCAAAGAATTGAAGCAGACTTTGCTTGATTTACTTGGATGACCTGCTAGTAAACATGAGTGGCCATGTGATCAAATAATCCACACAGGATTGTTTCAACTGTTACATTTGATTCCTGTTTACTGTGTTGTTGGTGTTTTGCTTCTGCCTTGAGCTGTACCACAGAGTTTCCTTATGGTCTTTGCCCAATGACTGCTGTTTGAACATACTGAGAGCGCCATCTACATATTCCTGTGTGAGGACCAGCTCTAACCCTTCATGCTGGACATAGACCACCCATGGAAACCTGAATTGGAGCTATGGGAATGTCTTTGCACAACAGGAATGTTTCTAGCATGTATCGTTATTTTATTGTGGACTTTTGTATATTTTTTTCGTGTTGTTTGCATGCTGCTTTCCATTCATGCATGTAATTTTTAAATATTTGCATAGATTGCTTGATAATCATCGCATGTAAAGGAGGCATATACTATTCATTGCATAATTGATTACAAACTGCTTGCTTTTTGCACAAGTATAGACAGATGACAAAGGTATTTGCATTCACTCTTTTTTCACAATGTACATTGAAATTTAGATCCTTTATGTTGTTTGCACGATAATATAAGTGTTAACTTTCAATGCTTTATTCTAAGAGATTAATGCTTCAGACAAATGATAAACAACAGTTCCTATTTAGGAGAGCTAATTGATTGCTCACCTTTAATACCTTATTATGATTATTCACTCGCAGTGAGACTTGCATGGACATCCTATTCCAAAGGTAAACAAGTCAAATGTTGGAGCATAATTTGCAAGCCGTATGTAAGTAGAACCATATTTATACCTGGCCAAATGTGATGTAAACATTACATTTTGTCTATTCCTCTATCGCACCTGATACCCAACTATTTACTGCTGGTCAGATTTACTAATTTGGTCAAATTAATTCATTTTGAGCAGTCACTATCTACTTTTATAGCTAAAACATATCTCCAGTTAGAACATCTTTTCCAAGGAATTTATATACCTTAGTGTTAAGATGTCAGAAGACAAACTGTCAGATGTGTCACAACTCATGTGTAGAGCAGGTAGTGGATACTTAAAATAAGCTTGATCCGGATACTCACAGAGAGGTGTTTATAAGAGCACAGTGTGCTAGGCCAAAACAAGAATCTGGCTTTCTTATATAAATTAAATTATCTTATATAAGTTTATAAGTTGTGGCTCTTTTGACTTGAGGTGACGGTGCAGCTTTAAGACTCTTTGCTTGCATGAAGAAAGAATTAGTACATATTTAGCGGCTCACCACATTATGCTGTATGCTACGCTTTCTTTTAAAGTGATAGATTTAGGCCTGTTTGTATCACTTTCTACTGAATGAGAATGAATTTATCCGTATGATAAAGATGGTTTGTTGTTAGAAAGAAGTCATAACCTATCGTTAAGACATTAGAGAAAATCTCATGGTTTGGGGCGAGATTTCACCATTATGCCATTGCGACATCGACGGGGTTTGAACTGTGGACCTACAAACACGTCCTTAACCACGAGGCAACGTTCTAACCCCGTATATGCTATCTTTGTACTGTGGTGATGGTGCATAACAGAATCTGGACACTTGTAGACACTTGTGCAGTTTGCTTTTTTACCTTTTACATAATCTGGTTCATGATCATTACCAATAAGCTAACTTTGCATTTCCAAGATATTCTTATATAAATAAAATTTCTTTTACATTGATTGTACTGCTGGTTATAATAACTACCACAAGGCACTTTCCGTGGCTCGGATGGCGAAGTGGTGGATGGAATCCGAGGACACGAAGAAAACAACCGACTCTGTATGGACCCCAACAATCCACTCTCATAGTGACACAGGGACAGAAACTTGGTCGCCAGTAAAGAGAGCCGAGCATTTTACCAATCGACTGTCCTTTTCATTACATTGAAAGAGACATAGTGTTCAAATACTTAAAATTAAATTTCGGCAGGGTAATCAACAAATACGTTTTACAGTTAGATGTGCTGGTAAAAAAGGGTAATTTTATCACAATTTCAATACCAACAAAATTAGACTTCATTCACACATGCATGATACAGACCTGGAACCCTTATAAATAAATTTTTCGATCCTAATAACATAGAAACAGTGCACTTGCAATGCATTCCAGGACAAATATAACAGACTATATTGGTATTTTATGTTTCGGTGGCCATCTTGGCCGCCATCTTGGAGTTTTAGCAAGATATTGTGAATTCCGCTCGGCTCCATATCTGAACATATAGAGTATGGTCTGGAAAATCATTATGCCAGGTTTCATTCTTCTTTCCAGGTTTTCATTTCATTTCTTCTCAATATGCAGCTGAACTGTTGGACTAATGGGAATATTACCAAATTTGTGATAAAAACCAGCTAATGAGTACCTGGAGAGGGTTGGAACCTCAAAAATTGAATTTCTCAGTCCCAAAAATATAATATTAGAGTACTTGCAATGCTTTCTCGGGACATTTTAACTCAAGTTATTAACATTTTCTAATTTGGCGGCCATCTTGGCCGCCATCTTGGATTTTGGCCAAGATAATTTATTTTCAGCTTGGCCCTATATCTGAAATTCATCAATAAACTCCTATGAATACTTTTGCCAACTTTCATGCTTCTTTCATTTTTTGCACAATTGCTCCAAATATGGGAGCTTAACTGCTGGACTAAAAGGCAATGAGCATGATCCAAGATACCATGACAAGGCATACAGGCCATTAGAACATAAGCACAGCCATGACCTACCTGAGGAAATTCCATCAGGCAACAGTTACCAGGTAGATTACGCAGGTGTTCCAATGTCCCCTGTAAAGTTGCCCTCTTTTCTGGGGATGGAATAGGAGATATTGCGTATAAGCAATGGAGATAACAAGTCAAGTGCTTGATGAAAGATGGTATGTACCCCAGATCTATCATACTTCATATGGTTTTTCAGTCAGTCAGAGGAACAGCTGCTGACATTATGATGTTTCTTGGCAAGTCCATTACTTTAGCTGCATTGTTGCTTAAATTTGACTTGATATTTAGTAGTGTTTATTCACATAGTCGGTCAACTGAACTCTTCCACTCCTCTAAACAGAGAGCTGGTGAGAGTACTGTCTTATGGTTTTGTCGACTCCAACAGCTTATATGCCAAATAAAGGAGGTTGAACCACAACTTAATGAGGGTGAACTCCTATGAACGAAGTTCTTTTATGGGCTCAGAGACATTGAGGTAAAAGAAGCCATTGACCAGGCTGAGTCTTATGATCAGTTATTTGTCGCCACTAGATCAGATGAGTCAGAGGACATGGTTGTTCCATCTGTTCCTTCTGTCTCAAAAGGGAAACGCATTAAGAGGCCGGTTCATTTGCAGCAAAGTACTGCTGTATCTGGTGAGGGGTTGCAGGAGATTAACAAAGGACTTCAGTTGATTACCAAGCGACACTCTGCATTAGAGAGAAGGAACCAACACATTCTTAGCTCCAATGATAAAAAAGTAAGAACCAGAGTGATTTAAGGTTCCCTAGTGCTGGTCAGAAACAAAAGTACTGTGAAAGATATATGGCTGCGGAAATCACCTACGTAGTGAATGCCATGCCAAGAAGGACGTAAAAGGAAATCCTTTGAACTGAATGAAGCCTGGTTTAAGAGGTAGCACAGGCT
This sequence comes from Sipunculus nudus, assembly GCA_026874595.1. Taxonomy (NCBI): domain Eukaryota; kingdom Metazoa; phylum Annelida; class Sipuncula; order Golfingiida; family Sipunculidae; genus Sipunculus; species Sipunculus nudus. The sequence goes on from CM049309.1 coordinate 32,228,281, forward strand.
TTAGTGCAGATAAAAACAACGAGGTTGAAACCACCGAAACAGATACTCCATGTTGGTAATCCCAATGAAATTGAAATAATGTTAAATGAGGTCAGGACAAAAGGCTTGATAGGTACTCGTTAACAGATTACAATTAACAACAATAGCCAAATGGTTTTGTAAACAATACCTTCCTAAAATTACCTTCCTAAAATACCCATACATACTCTTCAAGAACACCTTCACATTCACGTTCCTGGGGAATAAAGCCTTGATTATGAGTGTGTTATTGATCTTGAAATTCAACTCCCTGGTTCTGGAAGTGATAATGTTTCTCAACTCCTGTGTTTGTAGTACAAGACACCAGTTACAATAAACAAACACTGTTTGTAATTGGCACCAATATCATCAGCCCTTGCTTAATCTCTTGTAAAGACGCACATGGGAACGATTTCTATGAAACATTCAGTGTAAATGAGTTGTGGCTTCTTGCCTGCCAGTGTAGGTCTCCAAATGATACTTAATGGTTGTCAAATAATTTGGGAGGGGTGTATTGCTGTGCCCTTGAGGTTAAAATTCTGTCAGACGGTGTGCAGGGCATTACATATACAAAACCTGAGTCCAACACCCTTGTGATTACCAAGGTAAACAAAATCTCTTCCACATCTGCAGGCATTGAAGTGATACCATCTCTCCAAAGAGATACAAATATAAAGGGCCTTCTCACAAAAGTCTATGTACAAGTTCATAATATGTCAGACAATTTTGTAACACTACCAGCCAGGTCAATCCTTTGTGATTTACATGAGGCTGTTCCTGTACAGTCCAAGTCTACTACTATTTCTAGAGAACATGGGGAGAACTTTCCTAAAATGTTCTCATTTGGACCTGATCTAAGCTCCGAGGAAAAGTCGCAAATCTAACAATTACTTCTAAAATGGAAACCTTTGTTTTTGACTAGTGACACCGACATAGGGAGAACTGATAGAATTCAGCATAGGATAAATCTTAGTGAACCTGCTCCATTCAAAGAGCGTCATCCGAGGATTCCTCCACATCTGTATGATGAAGTCCATAATCATATTCCAGATGTTACATGCCAATGCATATCATGATAATGAGTACCCTTTTGCCTCAAATGTCTTAATGGTTCAAAAAAAAAAAAAAAAAGATGGGAACTTGCACTCCTGCATGGACTACAGAAAACTAAGTCACACTATCAAAGATTCTCACCCAGTAAATGTACTTTCCTGCAAAAAGAGGTCAAATATTGTGGACACATGCCATGGTGTCTGAAGAAGGTATAAAACCAAATCCAGACAAAATCAGTACTCTAAAAGATTGGCCGGTTCCAACATCAGTCCAAGAAATCCGTAGATTCCTAGGTTTTGCTGGGTTTTATAGGGAGTTTTTTAAAGACATCAGTAGGAAAGCAAAGCCCCTACACAAGCTCGTCTGAGTGAAAACCTAGAGAAAGCCAAAGAAAAAGGCAAAAACATAGGTAATAAATAACCACAAACTACCAAAACTAACTCCCATCAGAAAACATCAATACTTTTAAATGGTGTAAAGAACACCAGTTGGCTTTTAAAAAGCTTAAAGAACTACCACCTGTTCTGGCTTATGACGAATTTTTGGGGCCTTTCACATACTGTTGCTTTAATAACAGGGCTTGGTGCAGTTTTGTACCACACATAAACTGGAATTTCTCTGTTTAAAATGGGAGGTGTGCACAAATTTTAAGGATTATTTATATTGTACCAAATTTTTCATAAGAACTGACAACAATCCTCTGACCTACCTTTTTAAGTATTGCTAAACTTGATGCTACTGGTAAGAGATGGGTTGCCAAAATAGCCAGATATGACTTTCCATATTGTACCGTTCAGGGAAGGAAAACACTGGTGCCAACTTCTTGTCTAGGCTATTGCACCTTTGTGCCTTATTAACTGATAAAACCCAAAACCAATCAGAGTGATGCAGATACTTATATGTCTTCAGACGTAGTGTCTGCTATTCTGAATAGTCATGTTATGGATGACACCTGTTTTGCTCTGTCTCACCTTGCTAAAGAAGCAACTGTGAATGTTTCATCCATAGGATCTGCTTTATCTCACATGATCAAAGAAAATGGTCAAAAGAGCAAAAAGCTTACCATCTAATAGTGTTTGTTTGAAATACCTAAAATACAACTCAAAGTTGTCTATTTCTACTAGGCAAAACCTAGGTGTAAGAGTGCTCCTTCCGGACTGCAAGAAATTACTCCTGAAAGATGATGTCCTCTATAGAAAGAGAAAAGTCATTTGTATGTCCTAGTTTTGCAATGATGTGCTGAAAATAAAACAGGCCATATGGGACAAGAGAGAACGCTTCAGTTTCTCCAAGGGAGATGCTATTGGCCTTGTATGGCAATAGAGGTCAATCAATAAATTTCTGAATGTCCTCACTGCTTATGCAGAAAAGCCCAACCAATCAAACAGCACCACTTACCAATATTGTATCTAGTCAGTCAATGGAGATCCTTTGTTTTGATTTCCTCACACTAGAACCCAGTAAGGGCTGACTAGAAAACTTGCTAGTCATGATGGATCATTTCACCAGTTATTCTTAAGCCATTCTGGCAAAGAACCAGACAGCTAGGGCCACAGCATGCCTCAAAAGTAACATAGTGACCAGGGTCGTAACTTTGAATCACGTGTGATTCATGAACTGTGTTCACTCACTGGTACCACAAAATCTCATACATTACCATATCACCCCAATGGCAAGGGACAACTTATTAACATGCTAGGGACCTTATCTTGAAAAGAAGGCTGATCGGAAGTCTCACATCAGTTGAATTGTCCATGCATATAATTGCAGCAAGCATGAAACAAGTGGCAAGTGGCTTCTCACAATTTACCTAATTTAATGTTCGGTTGCCATCCAAGTTTGCCTACTTATATCCTTCTAGGGATAACTGAAAACACCCCACAAAATGATTACTCCACTTATGTTCAGTCATTAAGGCAGAAACTTGAAGCTGCATTCTGTATTGCCCAGAAAGTGATATCAAAGTCTCAGGCTCATGGAAAGAAACACTATGATAGGAAAATCAAGGATAATTCTCTTCATAAGGGAGACCGAGTCTAGTTCGTAACACCTATATACCAAGCAAACAAAAATTAGCAGACCCATGGAAAGATACAGTATACATGTGGTTAACAAACCATATAGACATTCCGGTTTTTGACCCATAACCTGAAATTTGTTCAGATCTGACCCGTATGTTACACAGGAATTTGCTGCTTCCCATCAATAAAACTCCCTTAACAGATCAATTACCTCTAAAAAGTCAAACACAGGGATTCCCTTCAATTTTCTGATATGAGGACTTTGAGCCCTTCTACTGGCTCAGATAACTGATAATTCAGATGCTGAATGTGCAGTCCAGTTCTTAAGAAAACAAAATACTCCCACGTTAGCTCAGAGTATTTCCTCCAATGATTCAGAGGAAGATGTTCCAATAGCTGAAACCAATGAGCCACTTACTGATCATTCCTCTGAACACCACAAGTTGTATTCACAATGAACTTATTTGTACTGATAACCTGACAACCACCACAAATCGGAGAAGTCTCAGTGCAACGAGTGTACAAAGATCTCACTGATCAACTCTCGTAATAAATGATGAGAGCCAGCTGGACAAAGCAGTGAAAATTCAATTACGATTCCTCATACAGTCTGATACATCTGTTCACTTAGAGGATATGAGTAATCAGAATCTTAAGTGAAAAGAGACTTGACACAGCTGATGTAGATAGCCATGCATCAGATGCAAATACTTGTGTCTCTAATATAGAATCTTCTGGACCTTAGGTCAATGGTCAGCCCCCAAGACGAAGAGAGCGTTCTGGTTGGATGAGATCAAATTAATACATTGTAGAATATCCACCTACTGTATCATCACAATGGTCTCAAATATACTGTGATTTTGGACAGTTTTAATACTTAAAGTACTTACAAATGCAATTACAGATCTCGCTAGTATAATGATGAGGACATCTCTTTTGACAGGGTAGTGTAATGCCATCTACTGATATTAATTTTTATGCCATCTATTGATATTATGAACTCAGTTGTCGTTGCTGTAATCCCTTTGTTTTTTACAATACCCTGCATTTGTCCTGCCTGGCATTACCTGGGTTTATGACTGTGGCTCTGTGCAAAACACTTCAAGCATGTGCCCGAAGAGGTCTTTTGCACATATTTGTGTATTATCTACCAGCAGTCCTATCTGTCTTTTGTTGACTGAGACTGATGCATGCACTCTATATACCACCAACAAAGAATTGAATGATTTGAGCTGTATTGTCGTTCTTTTGTTCTTCCAAAAAGAACTACGCCACCTGGCAACTATATTTTGATATGCCCGGCATAGCATGAAGAATTCTTTTTGTTGGTTCAATGATACATTCACTGAAATTAACAGCTTCACTACCTACCTGTTCCATTGCGAGTCCGGGACTGACTGTGTGAGGTATGAGGGTGGGCATCACTTTGGTAGCTAGGAGGTTGTGAGTCAACCCAAACTTCCTATCACTTAGCAAGTGCTTGTAAATGGCTGAAAGAAACACAGGGCCCATGTGTCATGATGCCCAGCTGAACAGTTGAACTGTGACACAGTGAAACATGTCTTATAAGGTATGATGTTATATATCATGTCATGAATCAATACTACCTTCATTCAAACTCTATGCCAAAACTCTAATTTTGCTAACCTCAAACATATAATCAAGCTTAATTTTAGCATGAACAAGCAGCTTTTTCAAAGAAATGCTTGTTATGAATTTATTAAATAATTGTATGCTGAGTGAAATGAATAGCAAAAAAAAAGTTCTGATGCTGTATAATTCCTGCAATGATCGTAAACTACTCTGCCTTTTTGTCATAATTGTTAATAGAATTCTTTGGTATAATATCACATTCTGAATAAATTTCACATAAACCTCACAACTGTTGTTTCAGGAGAATGTATGTATGCAAAAGAAGAAGTCAAAGTCCTTGCTTAAATGCTTGTACGTCAGATGTCATTCCCAATGAACAATATTCAAATCAATGTTTGAATGAAAATTTACATCTCTCATGAAATTTGTCAACAGTTAGCAAGACTCTCCTATATCAGACCACTATAAAATATGGCCATAGTTATGAGATATTTACTGTAGTTTTCAAAGCTCTAACATACAGACAGACTGATGACAGTAATCACTTGTTGAGGTATTAAAGTTAACCTAACCAGTGTCTTTCTAGCATAATTACTTTAGAAAATACTTGGAATTTTATATTTTTAACCTCAATGGATTAAATTATACAAGACCTTCAAGCAGAGGCAACAGGTTCCTGGTTAATGTAAAACTTACCTATTACAGCCATGATGATATCCACGTCACCACACTGAATCTCCGTCAAAAACGGGATGACCTCATCGAGAATTATCATCTTGTCCAGACTGTCCAGGAGACGGTCAATGCAGGTCAGAGCATTTACCCGTACCTGCAACATCATCCACCAGTGTTTGAATCTCTATGTTCTTAGAAATACTACGACAGAATCAGGTTAAACGACCCAATAATAAAATGGTCATACCATGCTATCACTTGTATTATGACACAAGGTATGCAACTCGGCAAAAACCTTTCGACAGCGGGCATTCCAAATGGGTCATCACATGCCTGTCAACGAAGGCCACTTCTGCCAGGTCTTTTTAAAAAGCGGAGAGAAAACGAATAGCATCAGGAGACTGTGGGCCATTTGCAACTTAAAATGTAGTTGATTTTTGTTTCAATCCAGAAATTATACAAATTGAACATTTTAACCAGGGATTAATGCAAAAACACTTAGTTTATTGTTTCAGTTCAGGCATTTCCTAGGATACCAAAGCCTAATTATAATGCAACTATAACCATAGGGATTGAATGTGAATATGGGTTAGGAGATGTATTCAAAGACATGATTGGGTATGATAAAAAAATGTAATAAGAGGTTTCATTAAAATGTGCATTTGTCTTTAAAATAACTAAAACAATTAATGAAATGGTTTTATCAAGATTGCACAGTTCTGGTTATATTGCTGTGTGTATGTCTTAATTGTGCTATTTTTTCATTTTATTTTTATTATTATTATACTCTTTATTGTAATTGTCAGAAAGAAGTGTGGCATATTTTGTACAGAATAAGAAAAATATAATTCTTTAACTGTGACCACGATATATATTTACTATTTTTTCTTTTATTTTATTTAATCCTACTGCCAATTTGATTCATTAGCTAAATTTGATTAAATTCTGTGCATGTAAATTGGTCCAGATACACTATTAATGGTGACAGTGTTTTTTATCTATCAATAAATGTAGGTAAAAGCATGATTTTTTATAATATTATATATTTCGTTCACCACCTGTCAATTAGATACATCTGCGTGGTTTTGTTATGGTTTGCACAATAAACTGTTGAAACATTTAGTGTTTAATAAACTGTTTAAACAGTAAGTGTTTTGCGGTTTTGTCTTAAGATCTGTCAGTGTCAGCTGGTGACTCAGACGGGTTTTACATTTTGCGTAAGCATTCACTCGGCAGTGAGTCTACATTGTTGAGCATTAAATGAAGAATTATGTAGTTTTTCAAATTATTTCGGTCATTTATCTGAGCCAATTATGTAAAGGATAATATTTTAATGTGTATTTAAAAGTATCATTGCATATGAACACTCTCTGCGAATTCTCCATGAATTCTCTACCTCTCCACGGATTCTCCGTGTTTAAGATGGACCCACTTCCGCCACTGTTTGGAATGGACGATGTTGAAATTCAGACATCACTTCAGGCAGCTTGTATTGTTGGTGGAAAACAATGGAAGTTGGATGGATTTGATTCTATAAATCCCGTAGTATTGAACGATCATATGGATTACGCATAAAAGGAAGATAAAGTGAGTATAAGCGGGTCAAAAACGTAACTTAAATTCCCTTATTATAGCTCGAAAGGTTTTTGGCCGAGTTACCTACCTTGTGTCATAATACAAGTGATAGCATGGTATGACCATTTTATTATTGGGTCTTTAGACCTGATTCCATCGTAGTATTTCTAAGAACATTGGAGATATGAAGACTTGATTATAAATAGGGATTCAAGCACCTGTGCATCATCCAAGAAAGGTGCAAAGGTAATTTCTTTTTATAATTATATCTGAGGTATGTTACACAGCCAATTTAATGTGTTAATTTTTTTTGAAGTTTTTGTAAATGAACTTAGTGAGACTTGACAGTTTACTTGTAATTTATGGCAGTTACCCTGACATCCATCGATTTGTGATACAACCCTTTGGCTTTTGGCAGCACCAGTTTCTTCATTGTTTGGTCATTCAGGTAATCTCTGATGATGCTGAACGTGTTCAGTGCTGCCTCCTGGTGAACATATAACAAACTATTCTCAATAAACAACTATCAGACAGACAGTTCAGTGGTCAAAATGGCCCTGAACTCCTTTAAGGGTATATGACATATCTATTTATTACTACAATAAGGTTATGCAACATACACAGGCAGTTATAAACAAAGCAAAATAGTTGTCAATGTGTCATTGCAGAATTAAAACTCCTTAAGGAATAATAATCCATGTACAGAGGAAAGTTGCAATGAATCTTAACCTGAACCTGTCACAAGTGATTACTTCAATAAATAGAGTCATGTGTTATTCGTTTAAAACTACAATTAATATTCCTTTAAATGCTTATTCAAGAAAGAAAAAATACCTGTCCTTGTATTGAGTTAGATTCCAGAGTGTTGAATATCATAGGCAGGACATCCTGTTTAATTTCCTCATCACTTGTTTTGGTCAGAATGAGATCAATATGCTCCAGCAGATATACTGTGGCCTGGAGATAACACATGTAAACACCAGGTTAGATGAAGTAGAGGATCTGCAAGTTATCTGAGGAAGACTTTATACTTATACTTTTCATGTGTAAACATCAAGAAATTGTCCACAGTGCCACCTGCAGTTTTGTGAAGCAGGTAAAGTTCTTGACGATGAAGAAGCATACCAAATTTAATGGCAAACCATCAAGCCCTATCTGAGAATCTGACCTTTGTATAAATGTTTACTAACAGAACATCTTAAACTTATGTTTACACACTGCAATTCATAGTGACCTGATTTTGGGTTTCCCTGCAGATTTTACCAAGACATGTCACCATAGATGGTTGACACACTGGACTGAAATAACAAAATTATATAAAACAATAATGTAAACAGCTACCTTGCTCTCTAGGCGTATAAGCAACAGGCTACATTAAAGTATTGCCATTTGAACAACATATATGACCTGTGACTTGCTGGTGTCTTGGTGTATTGTTTAGGTTGGCTGATTTGTATCACTATCTGTCAAGCTGCAAATATCTTGTTACCCATTTTTGTCAAAGGTGTGACTTCAGCTCTTTTCAGAAATGGAAATTGGTAGCTAAAGATTTTGCACCTAAAAGTGAATCCAATTAATGACTGCTTGGGAAGTATAATTCATAGAGAGGTTAGAGAAAAAAACACCCTGCCCCAAAATATACAAGTAAAGCAAACATTAAATTCATATCGGAGACTATATTTACTGTATGCATTCTTGCTAAATAAAGTTAAACAGCATATATAATGCATTAAAAATGATCAGCAACCCCTGTGTATTACTATGTGTTTTTATGATTCTCACCTGCACAGGTCTGGTCATGGAGAACACTTTGCCAAAGACTGGCTTGATGATGGTGCAGTACTCCTCATTACTGGCGTGATTAATGAGTGATACCAGTGCAGGCAGCACCAAAACTAACATGTCTGCAGAGTTCAGCTCGTCACGCAAGTATGGGAAGACAAACTGGTACAAAATTTTCTGTAAAAGAATTCACAGTCATGTACTTAATACAAACATACAGAACCAGTGGTTACCAAATACAGAACCACACTGCAAGAATAAGTGACAGGTGACACAAAACAAATGTGCAGCAGATTAACTGAAAATATCTGAGCAAATATAAGTGGAAGTTGAAGTATCTAAGGTTTCAATAGTTACTATCACCTTTCAGTGCTGATGATCAAGTTGTTGATGTTGGAATCTCATGGCCCAGAGAGTAAATATTTAGGAGTCTCACATACAAAGGGGCAGATAACTGGACTAAAAGTGATCCTTATAGCTCATCTGACTTGAAGTCAGCTTAACTAAACCTGATCCAGGGTGTAACTTACTGCTCTGGCTGGTAATGAACAATTATCATGGTAGTCCTAAGCAAAATCCTTAAGTGTCTAAGATACACTTGTGATCATACCTGGTGTCAGATATAATAGATAGATTTACAAGGCCTACAGGCCTAATGCAAACCTCTGCAAATGGGAAATACTAGAACATCAGGTATAATGCTTCCATGCTCGACCATTACTTTTCAAGTGCATGTGTGACATGTATGTGTAAAATGCAAGAATTGAATATTTTGTACCGAAGAATAAGCAGCAATTACACAAATATCACTCCTGAATTACTGGCATGGATGTACACAACACAAAATGATTGTAGGTGGCACCACCAGTGGTGTGCATGGGGAAGCCATCAAAGATTATGGAAATGAAAAATTTCAGGCAGATACTTCAGACCACTCTTGAGCTATATCATCATCACTCAGCACAGATGCATGAAACCCAAAAACAATTCTAGGTGGTGCCACTAGTCTTGTATACAAAAAACTATCCAAGATGTATAAACACCAATAATTTCAGGCTATGTATCAAAGCCTCCCTGAGAAAAGCAGGGATATACACTATGCAGGGATAATTGTAGGTGGCACCACCAGTCTTGTATATGATGAAGCTATCTGATATATATAGAATTGTATAATTTCAGACTGTTTATGAAATCCATAATGAGAATTAAGCAGGGACATACACTGCACAAGTCATTTCAGGTGGCAACACCAGTTTTGTGTATAAGAAAGCCATCAAAGATGCAAGGACGGGCCAAAACTTAAGGCGATTCATCAAACCTGGCTGCACTGAGTCAACTCTTGACCTGTTGCAAAATCAGCTGGCAGTCTGCCAAAGCTATAAGTAGATCCAGACTGAAACTTGGCCTGTTTCCAAGTCTGAAATAGTTGGCAGTCTGCCAAGCTATTTGTAGATACAAACAAAATCTTGGCATGTTGCAAAATCTGCTTATACATACTGAAAGACTTCAGCAACAATGCTTTTTTTTAAGCTGCATATTCATAAGGTTTTTTAAATAAAACTTTAGAATAATAACAGATTCCTATTGAAAGTAAAATCAGAATACAGATTTATGTCCTCAAAAATGTGCTGCTTTTGCAGAGAGGTTCATTTGCACAGATTCCCAACCTAATATGTATGGAATTCTTACTGGGGTTGTCCAATCATTTGTGAGGTAAACGCTTACTGTATTAGGTTGTACTGCTAGTTGAGCCAGAAGGACTAGTGGTACTATTTGTGTATTGTTACAGAGGTTGAAATAACAGTTTGCTGAAGAAGACTTTTGCAGCCTTCAGTTTGAAATATAAGGCTTATTTATGGCCACAAGAAAAAACTTCAGCTTTCTATGACTCTACCAAAAATCAATGAATCCATTCTACTCTTATACAATCAAATTAAAAGAACCCTGCACTAGGATAATTCTTGTAAAAAATTAAACCATTCAGCTTGACAGTTTCATCATAAAACACTTTCAAGCTGAAAGAGCTAGGCTAAAATTAGGCTAACTTTTTAGAATACGAGTCATGTGACATACATTCGCATAAAACTTGGTGATGCTAGCTCCTGTCATTTAAGACTCGTTTTTAAGATTGTTATAGCAGTAGTATGCTCACTTGGCCAAATGACTAAGTTCAAATCCAGTAACTCTGCCAATATTCACCGAACCCAAACCATTTGAACATAACTGAGAGCTCACCTGTTGGATCATTTCTGTGTAATATTGAACTATTTGGCTGAATGATTTTGACAGAGAAGGAGAATTTAAAGGTTTTTATGTTTTTTCCCCGTAAAATGTAAGTTAATGCAGATGGCGGCACAACCATTGATATAGGCTTGGTTTTTGAATAATTTTTTTTGGGATGCTAGCTCCTGCTGTTCCTAAGAAATTATGGATTAATATACTGATGACCAATGACCCCCTCACAAAAAAGGTCAATGCAGGAGGTGCCACCAATACCTCAATTTCAAATATGACTTCAAATATTGCATAAAATTTGTTGATGATAGCTCCAGTGGTTTCTGAGATTGTAATTTTAGTATGGTTTTTTTTTGCCAATTAATAACTAAGTTCATCTTCCTGTAACTTGGCCAAAATCCACCAAACTGGTACGTACCCTTCCATCAAACTTGAGAGAGATTAATTATTGTTCCTTGGATCATTTCTGTGAAACATATTGGACAATTCGGCTGAATAGTTTTGATGGAGAAGATTTTTAAATTTTTTTTAGCTTTTTTTCCTATAAAATCTAAGTCAAAGCAGATAGCAAGAAAATAAGCAAAATCCGAAATAGTTTTTTTAGATGCCTGATTTTTAATATTTGCATTAAATTTGTTGATGCAAGCTGCTGCCGTTTTTGGGATAGTATGAGTTAACGTATGGACAACTGATGCTGCCACACATTTACATAAGCTCAAAGGTTCCCTGAAAGAGCCTGGCCTTTATCAACTATCAAAGATCAAAGTCAGGCTGACAGTTTGATGAAACTTTGATCATGTCTTCAAGGATGCTGAATCTACCTGTTATTCCTATGAAGTCAAGTTTAGCTATTGCTTGAGTCTAGCAAATCAAGTCATGAGATCACTATTGCTGCAGTCAATAAAGAAAAAAAAAACATTGAAAAACATTTAAATGAATATACTATGTCCCCACCTGTAATGTGTTATGTTATAAAATATTCATGCTTGCTTCAAAGAGGCCTACAAGACCCAATTACTCCTAAATCTTTGTCAAATGTGGTAACAAGTCAGATATGGAGAGCAACAAAGAAGGCAATCAATATGGTTATTAACCTCTCCTGTTAACCATGAATCAAATCCGTCCCAATATTCAGCTGAGTTTGAGTTAACATAACAACTAAATTGAAACAACACAAGTTGAACAAGAATGGCTTTGTTTTTGCGTCGCAAAAATTGATAAACTTCTCCCCCAATTGGCCATCCAAACACATCTCAAACAATGATCGCAGAAGAAAAAATTTTCAGTACTTCAAAAGTCATGGGGGTCACAATATTCCTTGTATCGCCCAAATATGACCTTGAAGATCAAGGTCAAGATCACCAGTGCACAAAATATTCGGAGAACTCAGTTAAAACAACTAGTGTCCATGTGCAGTGTGAGGGGAAAATCCTCAATACTTCATTAATTATTGTGTTATCAAGACAAAACTATTATTGGGCTGATTTGACCTTGAAGATCCTGGTCAAGGTCACTGGTTTTTGAACTCACCCAAGAACTAGGTAGGAACAATTTGTGTACCAAATTTGAAGAGAAAAAATGAAGCCCTTAGTTATGGGGTTCACAAGAACTTAACATTTTGGCAGATTTGATCTTGAAGATGAAGGTCAAGGTCACCAGAGTTCAAACTCATCCGAGAGTTTAGTAGGAAAAATAAGTTTTTCAAATTTTGTAGGAAAATATGCAGCCGTTCATAAGTTATCACGCTAAAAATATTAACTTAAATTCAGCTGATTTGACCTTGAAGATTTTGGTCAAGGTCACTGGTATCTGAACTCTCTCAAGTAGTTGGTAGGAACAATTTATTTATCAAATTTGAGGGGAAAATGTGAAAGACTTCAAAAGTTATGGGGTTCACAACAAATTTAACATCTTGGCAGATTTGACCTTGACAATGAAGGTACATGTAAAGGTCACCGGATTTCAAACTTGTCTGAGATTTTGGTAGGAACAATGAGTGTTTCAAATTTTTATAGGAAAATATGCAGCCCTCTAAAAAGTTATCTCGTTCACAAGATATCCTACAGACGATAACTAATGATGACGACTACAGCACTGAAAACATCATGTCTCCCCCGGGATGGGGGGGGGGCACATAATAAGGGCCAAGAGGCACTTATCGTCCCCTGCCATGTGTTTAACTAGGATAGTGTCATCAGTAATATCCAACTTTTACCAAACCTTGGCAAAAATCTCTTTTCAAAATCAAAATACTTGCAAAATACATTACCAGATGATCCTGTTTTAACTGGGAGCCGTGGAGGGTGTTATTTATTAACTGGAAAGATTTGAACAAGAGATACTGAGTGACAGGTTTTTAAAAATAAATACCTGTCACAGTTGTGGCCAAGAAATATTATATGCCTGTAAGATTTTATGCTTACAGCTCCTGCTGTTGCAGAGATATTTGGTAGTAGATCCAGTTATGTAAAATGGAAATTGTAAAATTTTGAGATTGGTAAGATTTGGATTTGCATGACAAAGCACTTTTAAACATAAACAAGGGACCTATGGGTCACGACGCTCAGCTGTTATATATGATAAACAAATTTTATTCAGAAATGAGGCACATGCTGGTTTTGTGTGGTAATAAATATAAGCTGTATTATGAGTTGTTGTTGTTTAGCTTATGTATGATTTTGATCGTTTCTTTGGAGACAGGGAAGAGGATTGATTTCATTTATTTTATTAACAAATGGAGTACTACTGTCACACAGATTTTGACTTGGCCATATAACTTATAAGCAGAACATATAATATAAGAGATTAACTATTTATTAAAAAAAATTACAAATATTGTCCCAAATATAATTTTTATTAAAAATAATAAGAGAATCATATGATTTTTCAAAATGAAATATAACTGAAATGATTATTAAAATAATATTAAAGAATATATTCATGAATGCATTCATGAATACATTTTGAAAGTATTTGCACGAGTATTCATATACTTTCATTTTTACCTGAATTCCCATTCTTTATGCAAGAAATTTTATAATGGAGTACACAATCATATTCGTATTTAAATACAGTTACAAAGTATTCGCACCATGTCTGGTATTTATTCAGTTTTCAACAAACAATGATGTTGAGAATCCAGAAATACAAAATTCACACATTTAAATAATCATAAGTACCTGGTTTTATGGCTTTTATTTATATTAAAAAATAACTGTTAAAAAAATAATTTTGGACTAATTTCACATCAATGTACACACTAGACACAGTAGGAATCTAAATTAATATTATCAACTGCATCTTTGTCTATCATTAATTTCCTTCATATGATCCCTAATGATTAGTAATGAATAATATGATTTACTTCTTTATCATTAAAATTGAACTGAAAAATGCCATAGGTGACTGCATGGTGTTATTTGGAATACGTGACATTCTACCCATCGATACATGATTCTTATATCATCAGTAACTGCAAGTTAATTTCCTGTTATTATAAACTAACAAATTCCTTTTCTATTTTTCTTTAATTTGTTATTAAAAACCAATAAAAATTTATTAATTTATTGTTTATTGTTATGTTGTTGGTTAAAACTACTAGATGAGTTGGGTTGGACACCTGGATCAACTGTGGCTGGCCATAAGCTGCCTGGATTTGGTGTATGCCTCGCCTCAAGCATGCATAATACAGGTGACTCAAGAGGGGCTGGAGAGAGCCAAAGTCTGACAGGGTCTCATAAAAAAACATCAATAAAGGCTACAAATTTTGGCCAATTTCTTTCAGCTTTCTAAACTAAAAAGCTGAAATCCTTATGTGTGCATGATATGAAAATTATATCAACAGTGCTCATGGGAAAGAAACGTGCCATGGTCACAGTTGGGCAAAATTTAAGGTACTAATTTTATATTTATACTAATAACTAATAAAATTTGAAAAATTCAGAACTAATTTTGGGTATTTAATTGAATCTTGATTAAATAATGTTACATCCCTGACAAAAAAATCTCTAGCTTCAGCAATGTCCTTGTTAAGGGAGTAAATATATTTCTTGATTTTTTACAAAGTGCATTATGTTTGGGCCCATAACTTAAAACAATTACGCAATACTGACATCATTCTGGCATGTGCATAGAGATTGAAAAATATGTATATTATTTATGATTAAAGTCAGATCAGTGGTTTTGATATTTGGCAGTCTTGAAGTGTAACAATGGGTTTTTAATGGAAAAATGAAGTTTTTCATTAATATCTCGAAGGTATTAAGTCCTAGTGACCAAATTCTTGGCATGGTAGGGGATTTTGGAGACATCTAACTGTATGCCTAATTTAAGGAACTTAGAGCTGAAGCTAAGGAGCTGAGCTCTAGCAAACTGCATAACACTAGCTTGATGTAAACAATATGTTACATGGTGCTTGAAAACTTGAATAAAATCTACAGTTTTTGATCAACTGGTTTCAAATTTTTGGTGTTAACAGTTGAAATGCTAACAAAAACATGCTGTGAAAATTAAATCCACAGAACTTACAGGAAAAAAACGTGCCATGGTCAAATTTGGGCAAAATTTAAGGTACCAATTTTTTATTTTTATTAATATTTTAAAATATTTAAAAGATTTTCATCTAATTTTGGGTATACAATTTAATTTTGATTAATTGAAGTTATATTACTGGAAAAAAGGTCCATAGCTTTAACATTTTTTGTGTTAAGTGATCAAATATCTTTCCTGAATTTTTACAAAATGTATTATGTTTGGGCCCATAACTTTTTTAAATTAAATAACACAGACATAATTTCTGGCATGTACATAGGAACTATATAGAGGAATATTTATGGTGAATATGAGGAAAAACAGATGAGTGGTTTTGATATTAGGCAGTCCTGAAGTGTGGAAATAGGTTTTAAATAAAAAATTGAGGTTTTTCCATAATTTCTCAAAGGAACAAAGTTGCAAAGACCCAGTTTTTGGCTTGGTAAGAGATCTTGGAGACATCTAACATTATGTCAAATTTTGGATTCCTAGGTCTTATGTTTTCAAAATGTGCCACATCTACGGACGGACGGACGGACGGACGGACTGACAGACGGACGGACGGACAGACGGACGGAAAACAGACTACGACTATAGCTCAGATGACTTATAGTCAGCTGAGCTAAAAATTCAAGTGACACATTTAATTTCTCTTGGTCTAAGATACAGTTGACCATGATAGGAAAACTAAAATTTATACATTTTTTGACTAATTGAGGAATAAGCAGAAATTACCATTTCACCTCACAGAGAATAAGCTATCACAGGTAGTGCCGTCTTCAGGCAAAAATTACTCCTCACAGAAACCATTAAACATGTCTAAAAGATTTGATAATGATTGGACAAGTGTTCATGAAATCAAAGGTAAAAGATTTGGCACCATAATGCAAACATGTGAAATCAGAGAATTTCAGGATCAGCAAAAGTCTAAGTTTTGTGGAAACATAAGTCTGAAAATAATTCTATTCAATTTAGTATTTATTGATATCACCTGCTTATCCTTGCATATTATTTAAAGGCTAGTGTTCTTATTTACTGACTTATCTGAAGGAAATTTGCTAAACAGAAGTGGTGTCACCTGCATGAAGGTTGTAATCATGTCAGTCATGTGCTGAATAAGTCTGTAAAATATGGTGAAGAAAGTAGCAAGGATCTTATAGATATTTGGTAAAAGAATGGGGTGGGCAGACAGACAGACATGGACCAATTTAGTTGTCCTCCCTCCTTATGGCAGCTACCAGATTAAACTGAGGTCACTATTTTTCCCTAATTTTCCCTGAACCTCCTTTACTGAGTTTTCCTTCACAGAGATGAAATCATATCTATCAACATGGTATGAGGCATGAAATACATATAACCAAGGTATGACAATCCTTCAAACTTGCAAGATAAAACACAACAGTGTTGAAGGAGCTTATAAGTTTTATACCTTCTGATTAAATGTCCCTCGACTTGAGGATATTACTTTGTTTTAAGAAAAAATAATATTTTCTCTAAAATCATGCAGGATTTCCCAACTAGATGATCATACCTCAAACTGAAGGTCCCACTCATTTTCTCCATATCCCTGATCTTACAAGATGAGAAAACATTAAATTCAATTATTTCCCCTATTCCTGCTTAATGTTGGTGTTTTCACTGAATTAAAATAATAAAATAACTACCAAGTTAAGTAAGTTCTTTTATTGTTGGTGGTCTGTGAACACCGCTTGGTTCAATATTGTCTACTACAGTCTGCTTGCTAAATGCCTACCAAGCAGTCTGATGCATGGCAGGCTTCCACAAGTTGGGCTTTTTACCAATTTCTTAAGTTCCCCTTGGGACACAAGAAGAATTAGTATCACCACTTGAGTTTCAGCTGGTTGTTTTCTTATACACTTGAGCTTTTACTGTAATATGCTCTACACTGATTTAAACACACAAGGGTTTGTGATAGTTTCTCCCACAAGCATGTTTTGGGGGTGCTTTAATGAGCAAGAGCCACTTGTTCTTTCTCTATTCCGTCTCAGGAGTCTCCTTTTAAGGTCACAGCTTACTGGAAAAGACCCATTTGGGCAACAAACAGTGACATTCAAATCCTTCTGTTGATGTGCACTTGTCCTTATAAGCTGTTAATTATAATAAATCCATATACCTGAGCCACCAAGAGCATGAAATGATCTGCTAATATAACACCTGTTGATTTAAAATGCAATGCTTACACTTATCAAGTGAGATTGACCATGGAAGACTAAGTATATCAATTCATAGACTGAGGACAAAGACATAGCTGCATGAGCAAACACTATCCTACACTACAGTAAAAAGCCCAATACATGCATATTGGTATATTGTCTGTAAAGAGGTGACAGACATGTTCAGATTACTCTCAGCTTGACCTTACCTGTGTACAGGAAGAAAACTATTAAAGGATGACACAAAGCTGATTTGTGATTTTCATCAGTGCAAAAGTTATATCTGTATGTCAAGACAGTTTGAAATTTTTTTTGGACATCTTCTCTGAACACCAATGTATGAGTCTCTCCTTTTCTCAACCTTTTGGTTTTCCTAAGGTACGTTGCTTCCCAAATTTTTATGGCAAGTTCTTGTTAGGGGTTTACACAGTGTGTGGCAAGATAACAAGTTAAATATTAATTCCAGAGAGATAAAAACAAGTGGTCCATGGACCATGATGCTCAGCTGAATTAAACATACAGGTGATCATGTTAAAAGATTCTAGGCCAAATGGATACAATTTGTGCCCCTGTTATCTGACTCTCTGGTTGCTCCAAATCATGTGTTTTGGCAAGTAGCTCACAAAAAATATAAGTGACCATGACCAAATTTCAAGTTTCCGAGGAGATTTCCCAAGGACCTCCCTGGATGTACATTGAGAAGATTCTAAGCCTAACAGAACAAATTTGTGCCATGCCTTACTGTCTGTTTGCTCAAAATCATTTATTTGGCCAGTCACTTGCAGGATACAGGACCAAGTTTCAGGTTTCCAAGAAAGTTTGTCAAGAACTTCCCTGGATGTTGCGTTAAAAGATTCTAGGCATAATAGATACCATTTGAGTGCATCTGATTTTCAGGGTGCTGAAAACATGTTTTTTTCCTATAGTTCCCAGAATAAAAGACACCATGACCTTATTTCATGTTTCCAAGTCCATTTACCCTGGACCTCAATGAACATCACATAAGAAGATTCTAGAACAAGTGGATACAATTTTTGCCCTGTCTGACTCTGTGGATGCTCAAAATTATGTTTTCGGCCAGCAGCTCAAAATATATAGGTCACCATGACCTTATATCAGGTTTCTAAGTAGATTTGCCTAGGACCTGCCTGGATGTAAAGTTAGAAGTTTCTCAGTCTTATGGTAATGGTTTGTATCCTGTTAACATTGTAACTACTAAATCTGAAGGTCTCAAAAATGGAGAATAAAAATGTGTATAATTTAGAAAAACAAGGCCTACAGGCCTAGTGCGAACCTGTGCATTAGGAAATACACCAGGTATAATGTGTCAATGCTGGACCATTACTTCTCACGTATATGAACAATGCAAGAACTAAACATTTTGAATGAGAAACAATTACACAAACATCACTGCTGAAATTCTGGCATGGGTGCACACAACACAAAAATGATTGTAGCTGGCACCATCAGTCTTGTATACAACGAAGCTATCAGAGATATATACATATGCCCAATTTCAGACTTATATATCAAACCCCTCCTGAGAAATAAGCAGGGAAACACTGTGCAAAACTTATTGTAGGTGGCACCACCAGTCCTGTATATGATAAAGCTATTTGATATGTATAAATATGCCCAATTTCAGGCTGATTATATCAAATTCCTCTGTAGAAATAAGGAGGCACATACATTGTGCTAAAGTCATTGTAGAAGGCGACACCTGTCTTGTGAACAAGAAAGCCATCACAGACAGGCAAATATATCAGGCCAATACATCAGACTTACCTTGAGTCTGATGCATGGGGCTGACCAGGCTTAGGTGAGAAAGGCAGTTGCCCCAAGTGAACTGTGACAAATTGCTAGCTCAGGCTACTGCACTTAATGAACTCACGACCTGCACCTGACTTGACTGAGTGAACTTTTTGACCTGTATCTGGCTGCACTGAGTGAACTCTTGACCTGTTGCATAATCTGCCACAGTGGGCAGTCTGCCAATGCTATAAATAGAATGCAGCTACTGCACTGAGTTAACTAGCTAGACTGAGTGAACTTTTGACCTGTACCTAGCTGCACTGAGGGAACTCTTGACCTGTTACCTAATCTGATAAAGTTGGCAGTCTGCCGAACCTATTAATAGATCCAGACTGACCTTTGGCCTGTTGCCGAATCTGAAATAGTAGCCACATCATTGCATAAGGTCACAGATTGGCTCCACATGCAGCCCTGAGGGGCATGACACCCATGAGGTGATCACATGATACTCATGAGGTGATCACATGCTACCCATGAGGTTATCACATGCTGGCCATGAGGTGTTCACATGACACCCATGCAATGATCACATGCCTTGTGCTTGGCTGCACTGACTGAACTCTTGACCTGTATCTGGCTGCACTGAATGAACTCTGTTGCCAAATCTGAAACAATTGGCAGTTTTTCAACCTATTTCATGTTACAGACACAATCTTTGCCTGTTGGTAAATCTGTTTACACATACTGAAAGACTTTGGCTAAAATGCTTTTTTCAAGCTGACATATTCATTAACTTTTTACCAAAAATATCTATAATAATAAAAGATGCAGTTCTTTCATTGCTAAAGGTCCAATAATTCTGCCAAAAATCATTCAAGTAAACTTGAACAAAGGCCACCTTAGAATAATTTTTGTGCAATGTCACAGAAGTTATAATTGAAACAACAATTTTGTAGAAGAATACTATT
The DNA here is from genome assembly GCA_026874595.1 of Sipunculus nudus. Classification (NCBI taxonomy): domain Eukaryota; kingdom Metazoa; phylum Annelida; class Sipuncula; order Golfingiida; family Sipunculidae; genus Sipunculus; species Sipunculus nudus. The sequence continues at coordinate 32,248,657 of CM049309.1, forward strand.
GCAGTCCTCAGTTTGAAATAGACATAATAATGGCCATGAGACCAACTTAAGCTTTTCACAACTCAACCAAAAATCAACAAACTCAATCTATTCTTATATGATTGAAAGAACCATGTCCTAGGATAATTCTTTTGAAAAACTGAATGATTCAACTTGACAGTTTCATCATAAACATTAATTATCAGCTGAAAGAGGTTAAAATTATGAGGTTTTTGCAAATAAAAACCAGGTCAATGTAAGTGGCAACAAGAATTCTGCAACTTCAAATTTGTGTCATGTGACCAACATATGCACAATACTTGGTAATGCTAGGTTCTGTCATTTCTGAGATTACTATATCAGTATGCTTAATTGGCCAAATAACTAAGTTCAAATTTGTGTATTTCCGCTAAAATTCATCAAATGCAAACCATCTGAACAAACTTGAGAAGGCTTGCCTCTGGGATCATTTCTGTAAAATATTGAACAATTTGGCTGGACTGTTTACAAGTAGAAGACTTTTAAAGGTTTTTCAGCCTTTTCCCTATAAAATTTAAGTAAATGCAGATAACAAAAAAATAAGCTGAATCCCACAACATTTGATATGTGAGAGATTATTGCATAAAATTTGGGATGGTAGCTTCTGCTATTCCTGAGAAATTATTGGTAAACATACAGATGACCAATGACTCCAGTTCAAAAAAAGGTCAAGGCAGGTGGCGCCACCAATACCTGAATTTCATATATGACTTATGTGACCAACACTGGCATAAAATTTGGTGATGAAAGCTCCGACAGTTTCTGAGACTGTCACTTTAGTATGCTTTTTTAGACAGATGATTAAGTTCAACTTCCTGTAACTCGGCCAAAATTCACCCAAATTTTACCATTTGAACAACCTTGAGAGAGATGGTATCAGAGACTATTTCTGTGAAATATTTAACAATTTGGCTTGACAGTTTTGGAGAAGAAGATTTTAAACAATTTTTTAGCTTTTTCTCAATAAAATCTAAGAAAAAGCAGAGTTATTCAGATGGCATATTTTTTGCATTAAATTTCATGATGCTAGCTCCAGTCGTTTTCAAAATAGTATGGGTTAACATACAGATGACGGACGCCCCCACACCATTGCATTAGCTCACAGGTTCGCTAAAAATTACTACAGATGCATAATGAATGCAAAATTTTAATACAGATACATCTCACTGTTGGCAAAATCTTGAATTAAGTTGAGTATGGATACCAATTATTTATAATCCATGTACAGCCGTCTTTATATACCCACAGAGAGCTGTATACCTGTGATTGTAAACAATGCCTGGCATGAGGAATATCTAAAATCATAAATCTACATTTTTTAAAAGCTTTTAAAAAACATTCTTGTCAATATTAACCTTAGATAACCTGAAATCTAAATGTCTAACATGATGTAACAGATGCTGATAAACTGGTGCCATGCTAGAGGTATCTGCTTCACACAGCTAACATATATGGTAAAATGACTCGATTCAATCTTTATAATTCAGCCAATATTCATTCTATGAAACCATAAAAGACAATTATTATAAGAATTATTCAGGGGATTATTCTTGTAAAATATTAAACAAATTGGCCTCAGTGGCGTCAGTCAAAAAAAGTTTTGCAGGTTTATAACTCATATGGGAAAATACAGCAAAATGGCTAAGTTAAGTTTCCCATAACTCAGCCAAAAATCAGTGAACCAAAACCATTTGAACAATCTTGAATTATCAACATCTAAGGATAATTAATGTGTGATATTTAAGTATTTGGCCCAGTGGTTTTTGAGAAGAAGATCTTTGTAGCCACTGAGCCAAAATTGGCTGTTATGGCACATGACTAAATTCAGCTTCCCATAACTCAGCCAAAAGTCACTGAACTGAGACCATTTGTACAAACTTCAGAAAGCACTACCCTAGGATCATTTTTGTGCGATACTAAACAATTTAGCTATATGGTTTCAGAGAAGAAGTTTCTTGTAGCCATCAGTATGATACGGGCACTGATGACCACCGTACAAAAAAGGCCGATGCAGGTGCCATCCCTACACCTCCGCTGACTTACAGTCAGCTGAGCTAAAAATGATTGTAGCTGGCACCACAAGTCTTGTATACAACGAAGCTATCAGAGATATATACATATGCCCAAGTTCAGACTGATATATCAAACCCCTCATGAGAAATAAGCAGGGACACACACTGTGCAAAAATTATTGTAGGTGGCACCACCAGTCTTGTATACGACAAAGCTATTCGATAGGTATAAATATGCCCAATTTCAGGATGATATATCAAATTCCTCTATAGAAATAAGCAGGCACAAAAGTCACACACTGTGCAAAAGTCATTGTAGGTGGTGACACCTGTCTTGTGAATGAGAAACCCATCAAAGTTTTTTCATAAATAAGCTGACTCCCACAACATTTATTATATGACAGATTATTGCATAAAATCTGGGGATGGTAGTTCCTGCTATTCTGAGAAATTATGGGTTAATGTACAGATGACCAATGACCCCCGTACAAAAAAAGGTCAATGCAGGTGACCACCTATACCTGAATTTCATATATGGCTCATGTGACCAACACTGGCAGAAAATTTGGTGATGATAGCTCCGGCCATTTTTGAGATTGTCATTTAAGTATGCTTCTTCGGACAGATGACTAGGTTCAACTTCCTGTAATTCAGCAAAAATTCACTGAACTTGAACCATTTGAACAAACTTGAGAGAGATGATATAAAAGATTATTTCTGTGAAATATTGAACAAATTGGCTTGAACGTTTTGGAGGAGAAGATTTTTTAAGGTTTTTTAGCTTTTTCTCTATAAAATCTGAGAAGTGCAGAGTTTTTCAGATGGCTAATTTTTTGCATTGAATTTCATGAAGCTAGCTCCAGTCAATCCAATAGTATGAGTTAACGTATACCTGTGATTGTAAAAATTGCCTGGTATGAGGAATATCTAAAATCATAAATCTACATTTTTTAAAAGTTTTTAAAAAACATTCTTGTCAATATTAACCAAAGATAACCTGAAATCTAAATGTCTGGAGGCATGATGTAACGGATGCTGATAAACTGGTTCCAGGCTAGATGTATCTGCTTCACACAGCTAACATATATGGTAAAATGACTCAATTCAATCTTTATTATTCAGCCAAAATTCATTCTTTGGAACCATAAAAGACAATTAATTATTATAAGAACTATTCAGTGGATTATTCTTGAAAAATATTAAACAAATTGGCCTGTGGCATCAGTCAAAAAACCCTAACTCATATGGGAAAATAAAGCAAAATGGCTAAATTAAGCTCCCCATAACTCAGCCAAAAATCACTGAACCAAAACCATTTGAACAAACTTTTGAATTATCAACATCTAAGGATAATTAATGTGTGAGATTTAAGAATTTGGCCCAGTGGTTTTTGAGAAGAAGATCTTTGTAGCCACTGAGCTAAAATGGGATGTTATGGCATATGACTAAATTCAGCTTCCCATAACTCAGCCAAAAGTCACTGAACTGAGACCATTCGAACAAACTTCAGAAAGCACTACCCTAGGATCATTTCTGTGTGATATTAAACAATTTCGCCATATGGTTTCAGAGAAGAAGTTTTTTGTAGCTGTCAGTATGATATGGGCACTGATGACCCCGTACAAAAAAAGGCCGATGCAGGTGGCGCCACCAATACCTCTATTTCAGATATGACTCATGTGACCAATATTAGTATAAAATTTGGTGATGACAGCTCCAGCCGTTTCTAAGATTGTAATTTTAGTATGCTTTTTTGGACAGATGACTAAGTTCAACTATCTGTAACTCGGCCAAAAATCACCGAACTTAAACCATTCAAACAAACTTGAGAGAGATTGTTCCAGGGATCATTTCTTTGAAATACTGGACAATTTGGCTGAACAATTTCGGAGAAGAAGATTTTTAAAGCTTTTTTAGCTTTTCCCCTATAAAATCTAAGAAAATGCAGTTAGCCAAAAAATAAGCAAAATCTGATAGAGTTTTTTAGATGACTAATTTTTTGTATAAAATTTCGTGATGCTAACTCTTGCCGTTTTTAAGATAGTATAGGTAAACGTACAGATGATGGACGACGCCACACCATGGCATAAGCTCACAGGTTTGCTAAAAATGGAATGTTCCATCTGAGAAGTGCATATATATACTTACCTTTGGGAAATATGGAATGGTCTGTGTGAGAAGTGTGTAGAGTTCGCATTTGAGGGATAAGTCCTTCGATTCTATAAAATGTAGATACTGCAGGCATTTTATCACAGCATCCTCTGAAAAATATTTCATCTGCAAGAGAAAACAAGGGACCCATGGGTCACATCGCTCAGCTGAATTTAGGAAAATTTTAGCAAATGCAAAATATACTTTTTTTTTCATATATATATATACATTAGCATTTGAAAAGCTAGGAGGATATGGCTCTGCTAGGTGGTGATAATCAAATATTAAATATTTATTCACCAAACTATTACTGTACACTTCTATGGACTATATCGAAGATGCAGGAGTCTCTCATGTTCAAATATTTCAGGAAGTATCATTTTTTTAGCTTTGTGACAGTAATATGTGCATAAAATAACCATGGGAATGTATGAACACCTGTCAATTATAGAATAAATAAGAAAGTGGAGATAATTAACTTAAGTATAATAATACACATGTAATCAGATGATATGATACTTGTATGTGGGTGCATATAATTTGTTGATCACAATACATGTATGTCCTGCAAGATGCTGTATAATCCAGGGCACATTGCACTCATGTTCTTAAGTGTTTTTCCAGGAGCTACAGAGCCCCTGTCCACTAGGAGCACGAATCTCATGTAACATAACTCTGGTTTAATGTATAATAATCCTTTAGCATTAAGATGCTTCATGTAATTTCCTGTTACTCACTTTTGTAAAACTGAACAAATAATTTTTTTAACTTTGCATACTTATTGGGGTGTTTCCCTTTTGCAAATTAACAGTTTTAAGTTAGAACTATATGGTTTTGGGTGACCTCCTGCTGGGGGGGGGGGGGGGGGGAGTATAAAAGCTGTGCTTACAAGTAGTTCTTCGCTTTGGATGCCCGTTGTCTGGGAAGAGACCACTCCTAACAGATATAAGGTAACATTCAATTCATTTCACTTATCCTAATGTTTCAAGTAGGATTTGATAGGTTATGTTTGTAGAGTGTATTATATGGAAGAATTAGTTTCTTTATCTTTAGATTACTGTTGAAAAATAAATTTATTTGTAAAACCGTAAGATTCATATGATTAGAAAATTAAGGAGACGGTAGAGATGAAAATGAAACAATAATCCAAGTTACTGGACAAGGCCAGTCTTGTTTGTTATTGTGTACCCTCTGCCTGTAGCTCATGTATCATATTTTTATGTGTTATGTTCCCATCTGTATAGGATGCTTCACTTTTGTCAATGATGAGATTATCGTCTTCAGTAAGATGAATATGCATATGTCAGTTAATAAGTAAGTAGGAATGAAGTGGTCAAATGTTCATTGTTAGTTGTTGGAATACTGAGAATTGTTTAATTGTACACAATTAAAAAAAAAATTTGTGAAATCACCTCTGATAAATCAGATTTTATAATATGTAATACCTGTAAACAATTTATCAGTCATTATTCGAATTAAAAATTACATAACTGACTGTTGCATAAATGTTATACAAAGAGTGTAAATGGGACTGAGAGTTCACCCTGATTTGTGTTCTCTTCAGACCCAATTCATGGCAAACCAACACAAGACAGTGTGGATGTCAGCTTAAAGCTTTAGTAGGGCAAGTTCTTATTTAATTTACAAAGTATTCCAGACCCCGTGACAGGATATATTAAGTAGCTATGAATATGGGTGACAAGTTTCTTTGCATGTGGAAGAAAATCAGCGATTGGGCTGTAGCGGCCATATTGGAATCCCGGCAGGTCTGTAATTCAAAAGGTCTGGAGCCTTCATATGTACCAATCATCCCTATGAATTTTGGAAAGCTGAAGAATGGAAGGACAGAAGTACAGAAGGTCGGAAGTACGGAAGGACAGACTCACACGGTGATCACTATAGGGCAAGGCTTGTCAAGGGGGCCCTAATGACTGCATTACACTTGGTGGGTTGGGTTGGTTGGGGGGGGGGGGGGGAGGGGGGTGATATGGGAATAACTGTACACCTATTACAGCAGGGGATCTCCCCCAGAGACTGTAACAATCAGGAACCCTGGCATAGCTGACTTCCAGTGACCAGGGATGGGCTGGCTGCTTCTGGACAAAGCAAGTGGCTTCAATAGAGCCTCTAGAAAAAATTCAATAACTTGCCTAATTTTCAAGCTTTTATTTTCAGATTTGAACAAATTAATTACTAACATTTAAATGCTGTGAAAATCAAATCAACAGTACTCACACAAAAAAAGTGCCATGGTCAAATTTGGGCAAAATTTAAGGTACTGATTTTATTTTTATGCTTATTAAACTTACAAATTTTAAAAAAATCAGATCTAATTATGGGTATACAATTGATTCTTTATTAACCACAGTTATATACTTGGAAAGAAGTCTCTAGCTTCAGAAATTTTCGTGTTAAGTGAGTAAATATTTTTCCTGATTTTTTACAAGTCCATTATGTTCTGGCCCATAACTTAAAGAAATTACACTTAACGGACTTAATTTCTGGCGAGTATAAGAAATATATAGGAGAATACTTCTTAGTAAATACTAAGACAAGGCCTACAGGCCTAATGCAAACCTGTGCAAAGTTTGGGAGTATGAAATTTAATATTGATCCTTTTAAGTCCTGCATATCTACCTTAGTCATTATGATTTCAGCAAAATGGACATTTTGGACCTGCAAGTTTCAGACTAGGACATTTTAAAACTAGAATATGGGAAGTCAACAAGTGACTATGTGTATCCACAGAAATCAGAGTGGGACGGGTGAAGGGTGGCATGGATTAAGTGGCAAGGGGAATAGAGTGAGGTGTGTTGCATATTAGCATGGATGTCTGCAGCGTAAACATGAATGTAGGTGGTGCCACTTGTCAAAAAATCGAAAAAATTGTCCAGGATATATAAACCTGCAAAATTTCAGGTGGAAAAGTCAAACCACTGGTGAGATATGAGTGATTTTATCCCAAGGCAGATGAACAGATGGACGCTGTGTATAAATGGTTGCAGGTGGCGCCACCACTTTTGCCTATGATGAAGGGCTATGTGAGATCTATACACATGCAAAATTTTGGCCCATCAGTCAAACGGTTCCCGAGATATGAGCATGGATGTCTGCAGAGTAAACCTGAATGTAGGTGGCGCCACCTGTCATAAAATCGAGGAAGCTGTCCAAGATGTATAAACCTGCAAAATTTCAGGTGGATAAGTCAAACCACTGCGGAGAAATGAGTGATTTTATCCCAAGGCAGATGAACAGATGGATGTTGTGCATAAATGGTTGCAGGTGGCGCCACATATTTTGCCTATGATGAAGAGCTATGTGAGATCTATACACATGCAAAATTTTGGCTAAATTGGTCAAGAGGTTCCAGAGATATGAGCTTGGATGTCTGCAGAGTAAACCTAAATGTAGGTGGCGCCACCTGTCATAAAATCTAAAGAGCTGTCCAGGATGTATAAACCTGCAAAATTTCAGGTGGATAAGTCAAACCACTGCGGAGAAATGAGTGATTTTATCCCAAGGCAGATGAACAGATGTGCAAAAATGGTTGCAGGTGGCGCCACCATTTTTAGTGTATGTTATAAAGCTATCAAAGGGCTACATTTGTGCAAAATTTTTAGCCTGATCAGTCAAACGGTTCCCGAGATATTTGGGTTTATGTGTGGAAACAGACGCACAAATGGAAGCTGGGCAGAGAGGAAAGGTCAGAGGTCAACCAAAAATGAGGGTGCAGCAGTTCACATGTGTCCCATCATAATTCCGAATTTTTAAAAAATTCTCCCCAGTGGTTATGGGGGAGTTCTCCAGAAACCTATGGGGCGATGGCGGCAGTGTCTGCGTCCGACTGAAAACATAGTATCTGCAAAACTCTGTTTTGGCGGATACAATGATTGTAGCTGGCACCACCAGTCTTATATACAACGAAGAGATATAAACATATGCCCAATGTCAGACTGATATGTCAAACCCCTCCTGTGAAATAAGCAGGGACATACACTGTGCAAAAATTATTGTGGGTGGCGCCACCAGTCTTGTACACTATAAAGCTACCTGATATGTATAAACATGCCCAATTTTAGGCTGATGTATCAAATTCCTCTGTAGAAATAAGCAGGTGCATACACTGCAAAAGTCAATGTAGGTGGCACCACCTGTCTTGTAAATGAGAATACCATCAAAGATGCATAGACAGGTCAAACTTCTCCAGAGTTTGATGCACTGGGCTGACAAGGCTTAGGTGAGTAAGGCAGTTGCCCCCGAGTGACCTGTGACAAATTGCTGCCTCAAGCTACTGCACTGAGTGAACTCTTGACCTGCACCTGGCTAGACTGAGTAAACTTTTGACCTGTACCTGGCTGCACTGAGTGAACTCTTGACCTGTTGCATAATCTGACACAGTTGGCAGTCTGCCAAAGCTATAAATAGATTCAGGCTGAACTTGGGTGCCAAATATGATGCAGTAAGCAGTCTACCAAAGCTATAAATAGAATGCAGCTACTGCACTGAGTGAACTCTTGACCTATACCTGGCTGCACTTCTTCCAATCCTGGCACTGTGCCAAAACTATTTATAGAGCTGACATCATCTTCGCTAATAGCCTACATCAAGGCACTGACAATCTGCCAATGGTAAACCAAGTGCTGCCATCTGTACACAAAAGTGGTCCCTACTTGAAATAACTTTGAAATTTATTTTCCCAATACAAAATGCTTTTAAGCTGACTTTTTATAAACAAGGCCTACAGGCCTAATGCCAACCTGTGCAATGAGATTACACCAGGTATAATGCTTCAATGCTGGACCATTACTTTTCAAGAACATGTGTAACATGTATATGAACAATGTAAGTACTAAACACTTAGAACAAGAAACAATTAAACAAACATCACTGCTGCAATTCTGGCATGGGTGCACACAACAAGCTATAAATAGATTCAGGCTGCATGTTGGTGCCAAATATGATGCAGTGAGCAGTCTGCCAAAGCTATAAATAGAATGCAGCTACTGCACTGAGTGAACTCTTGACCTATACCTGGCTGCACTTCTTCCAATCCTGGCACTGTGCCAAAACTATTTATAGAGGTGACTTCATCTTGGCTAATGGCCAACATCAAGGCACTGGCAATCTGCCAATGGTAAACCAAGTGCTGCCATCTGTACACAAAAGTGGTCCCTACTTGTAATAACTTTGAAATTTATTTTCCCAATACAAAATGCTTTTCAGCTGACTTTTTATAAGAAAGAAATCAGGAACATATGTAAAATTATTATGGATACATACTGAATGCAAAATTAAAATACAGATATAACTCATTGATGGCAAATTCTTGAATTAAGTTGAGTAGGGAAACCAATAATTTATAATCCACGTACAGTTGTCTATATATAGCCACAGAGTTATGAATAACCATGATTGTAACATTGCCTGGTATGATGAATAACTTAAATCATAAATCTAAATTTTTTAAAAGCTTTTAAAAAAACTTTCTTGTCAATATTAACCAAAGATAACCTTAAATCTAAATGTCTAGTGGCATGATGTAATAGATGCTGATAAACTTGTGCCAGGCTAGATGTAACAGCATCACACAGCTAACATATATGGTAAAATGACTCAATTCAATCTCCATAATTCAGCCAAAAATCATTCATGTGGAACCATTAATGACAATTATTATAAGAATAATTGTAGGGATTATTCTTGTAAAATATTTAACAAACTGGCTTCAGTGGCATCAGTCGAAAAACGCTTTGCAGGTTTATAACTCATATAGGAAGATACAGCAAACTGGCTAAGTTCAGCTTCCCGTAACTCAGCCAAAAAGCACTGAACCAAAACCATTTGAACAAACTTGAATTATCAACATCTGAGGATAATTAATGTGTGAGATTTAAGAATTTGGCCCAGTGGTTTTTGAGAAGAAGATCTTTGTAGCCACTGAGCTAAAATGGGCTGTTATGGCATATGACTAAATTCAGCTTCCCATAACTCACCCAAAAGTCACTGAACTGAGACCATTTGAACAAACTTCAGAAAGCACTACCCTAGGATCATTTCTGTGCGATATTAAACATTTTGGCCATATGGTTTCAGAGAAGAAGTCTTTTGTAGCCCTCACTGTAATACAGGCACTGATGACCTCGTACAAAACAAGGGACCTATGGGTCACGACGCTCAGCTGTTATATATGATCAAAAAATATGATTAAGAAATGAGGCACATGCTGGTTTTGTGTGGTTATAAATATAAGCTGTATTATGAGTTGTTGTTGTTTAGCTTATGTATGATTTTGATAGTACCTTTGGAGACAGGGAAGAGGATTGATTTCATTTATTTTATTAACAAATGGAGTACTACTGTCACACAAATTTTGACTTGGCCATATAACTTATAAGCAGAACATATAATTTAAGAGTTTAACTATTTATTAAAAAAAATTACAAATATTGTCCCAAATATAATTTTTATTAAAAATAATAAGAGAATCTTTTGATTTTTAAAAATGAAATATAACTGATATGATTATTAAAATATATTAAAGAATATATTCATGAATGCATTCATGAATACATTTTGAAAGTATTTGCACAAGTATTCATATACTTTCATTTTTACCTGAATTCCCATTCTTTATGCAAGAAATTTTATAATGGAGTACACAATCATATTCGTATTTAAATACAATTACAAAGTATTTGCACCATGTCTGGTATTTATTCAGTTTTCACCAAACAATGATGTTGAGAATCCAGAATATTCAAAATTCACACATTTAAATAATGATCATAAGTACCTGGTTTTATGGCTTTTATTTATATTAAAAGATAACTGTAAAAAATTCATTTTGGACTAATTTCACATCAATGTACACACTAGACACAGTAGGAATCTAGATTAATATTATCAACTGCATCTTTGTCTATCATTAATTTCCTTCATATAATCCCTAATGATTAGTAATGAATAATATGATTTACTTCTTTATCATTAAAAATGAACTGAAAAATGCCATAGGTGACTGCATGGTGTTATTTGGAATATGTGACATTCTACCAATCGATACAAGATTCTTATATCATCAGTAACTGCAAGTTAATTTCCTGTTATTATAAACTAACAAATTCCTTTTCTATTTTTCTTTAATTTGTTATTAAAAACCAATAAAAATTTATTAATTTATTGTTTATTGTTATGTTGTTGGTTAAAACTACTAGATGAGTTGGGTTGGACACCTGGATCAACTGTGGCTGGCCATAAGCTGCCTGGATTCTCGCCTCAAGCGTGCATAATTTGATGAAAGGTCAACAAGGTCAACATACAGGTGACTCAAGAGGGGCTGGAGAGAGCCAAAGTCTACCAGGGTCTCATAAAAAACATTAATAAAAGCTACAATATTTGGCCAATTTCTTTCAGCTTTCTAAACTACAAAGATGAAATCCTTATGTGTGCATGATATGAAAATTATATCAACAGTGCTCATGGGAAACAAACATGCCATGGTCACAGTTGGGCAAAATTTAAGGTACTAATTTTATATTTATACTAATAACTTATAAAATTTGAAAAATTCAGAACTAATTTTGGGTATTCAATTGAATCTTGATTAACTAATGTTACATCCCTGACAAAAAAATCTCTAGCTTCAGCAATGCCCTTGTTAAGGGAGTAAATATATTTCTTGATTTTTTACAAAGTGCATTATGTTTGGGCCCATAACTTAAAAAAAAATACACAATACTGACATCATTTCTGGCATGTGCATAGCAAATGTATAGAAAAATATGTATATTATATATGATCAAAGTCAGATCAGTGGTTTTGATATTAGGCAGTCTTAAAGTGTAACAATGGGTTTTTAATGGAAAAATGAAGTTTTTCATTGATATCTCAAAGGAATTAAGTCCTAGTGACCAAATTCTTGGCATGGTAGGGATTTTGGAGAAATCTAACTGTATGCCAAATTTAAGGAACTTAGAGCTGAAGCTCGGGAGCTGAGCTCTAGCAAACTGCATAACACTAGCAATATGTGACATGGTGCTTGAAAACTTGAATAAAATCTACAGTTTTTGATCAACTGGTTTCAAATTTTTTATGTTAACAGTTGAAATGCTAACTAAAACATGCTGTGAAAATTAAATCCACAGCAGTTACAGCAAAAAAACGTGCCATGGTCAAAGTTGGGCAAAATTTAAGGTACCAATTTTTTATTTTTGCTAATATTTTAAAAAATTTAAAAGATTTTTTATCTAATTTTGGGTATACAATTTAATTTTGATTAATAAAAGAAATATTACTGGAAAAAAAGAGCTTAGCTTTAACAAGTTTTGTGTTAAGTGATAAAATTTCTTTCCTGATTATTTACAAAATGCATTATGTTTGGGCCCATAACTTTTTTAAATTATATAATACAGACCTAATTTCTGGCAAATATATAGGAATTATATAGAGGATTATTTATAGGAAATATGACGAAAAACAGATGAGTGGTTTTGATATTAGGCAGTCCTGAAGTGAGAAAATAGGTTTTTAATAAAAAATTGAGGTTTTTCCTTAATTTCTCAAAGGAATGAAGTCGCAAAGACCCAGTTTTCGGCTTGGTAGGAGATCTTGGGGACATCTAACATTATGCTGAATTTTGGATTCCTAGGTCTTACGGTTTCAAAACGTGCCACATCTACGGACGGACGGACGGACGGACGGACGGACGGACAGACGGACGGACGACGGACAATGGACCACGACTATAGCTCAGATGACTTATAGTCAGCTGAGCTAAAAAGGCCGATGCAGGTGGCGCCACCAATACCTCAATTTCAGATATGACTTATGTGACCAACATTGGCATAAAATTTGGTGATGATAGCTCCAGTCGTTTCTGAGATTTAAATTTTAATATGCTTTTTTGCACAGGTAACAAAATTCAACCTCCTGTAACTCGGCCAAAAATCTCCGAACTGGAACCATTCATACAAATTTGAGAAAGATTGTTCCAGGGATCATTTCTGTGAAATATTGGACAATTAGGCTGGACAGTTTCAGAGAAGAAGATTTTTAAAGCTTTTTTAGCTTTTTCCCTATAAAATCTAAGAAAATGCAGTTAGAAAAAAAATAAACAAAATCCGATATAGTTTTTTGGATGACTGATTATTTGCAAAATATTTGGTGATGCTAGCTCCAGCCATTTTTGAGATAGCTATGGTTAACGTACAGACGACGCACAACGCACGACACACGACGCACGATGCCGCACCATCGCATAAGCTCACAGGTTCGCTAAAAAAAACCAGGAATATATGTAAAATTATTATGGACGCATACTTAATGCAAAATTAAAATACAGATATATTTCATTGATGGCAAATTCTTTCATTAAGGTCTAATCATCGTCAAAAATCATGAAAATTACATTTTTCTTGAAAACATCTGGTTTTATAGATGATTGCTATATCTATCTTTTCACAAAAACACGTTCCTGGGGTTTTATTGTATCAGTTAGAAAAATAAGTATTTTATTTCAGATGTCAACCCCATGTGGGGTGCAAACAGGACCAACTGTCAGATCGGCGAGAGTTAGCAGCGTGTCAGTTGCTTATTGGTTAACCATGCGGTCGTGGCGTTAGGCAAATGGTTGATTGACAGGCGTGGGGAAGCCGCGGTCAGTCAGCCGGGAAAGAGCTAATCTTTATTACTGGCACTTACTAACTGGCACTAATTAATACAAACACCTCCCCCTATAGGCCTAACCCAGAAGTAAACTGTACATCGTACTCCTCCAGTCGCCGAATAATGTCTTTGTCACTGCCCTAAAATATGTTAGTGTGAACCCAATAATGGTCCTGGCACCAAGAATATACCCAGAAATATAAATTTACCGATTGTTATTTCTGTAATATTGACCCTGCTATACAATATAACATTTTCTCCCAGGGTCCATCATTACATCGCCAAAACAATTACCGAATACATCGTTCCTTCTTATATAATATACACTATCCTCAAACTGAACGTCATGGGTGGAAGAAAAAAGAGTAGAATGAGCGAAGATAAAAGTCGCTAATTGAACGAGAGACAGTACGTCACATACAGCTGATCACAAGGTTCCTGTGTCCGTAACAAAAATACACAGAGATGACGATTCTGAGTCATCAAGTGACGAAAACATGGAATCAGTACAACCGGGAGTTCCAGAATCAGTCACCTACCGTCTGTGGCAGTGCGGCCAACTTGCTATGTTGTTGGCTACCGCAGCAGTGTGTCCCATATACCGTGAAGGAAATTTATCGTTAGTGGAGGATGTAGATAAACGCCGAGGGTGGTGCAGCAATATGGGACTGCGTTGCACGAATGAATTATTTTGTGAAAGGAACGCGGCACCAAGTTACACCACCACGTCGCCTGCTAACAAATTTTGCGAAGTGAACCGCGCCTGAGTCTTAGCTATGAAAGCGATCGGTAAAGGAAGAGCGGCCGCAGCACGATTTAGCGCATTTATGAACATTCCTCCTCCCGTTTTATCCAACAGCTGGTTACAACATTCCAAGGTACTCTCTGAAGTGACAACTGAAGTATGCGACAAACATCTATCGGAGGTAGGACGATCATTGAGGGGACAACACGACTCGGCTGACTGCACGGTATCAGGGTTTGCATTTATGTGTGGTATATATGTGGTATATATGAATGGTGTATATAAATCTAATGAGAGAGAGATATGTGTTGCTGCTAGCTATGTAGTGTCTCATATATAATTGAGAGAGGGAGAGACAAGTTGTTAATTGGATTAGGGCATATGCATGGTAGTTTGAATGAGAGCGCAGAGTAAACAGAGTGATCGTTCTTATCAGTCACTTCACACCTGATGCGTGCCCCGGCGCGGTAGCCAATGACCTGATTACTGATGACCGGCCCCTCGGACCAGTAAGCTCCGCCTACTTTAGTTTGACAGTTCTCCAGTTGTCATGATGCCTAACAAAATCCCTTTTTTAACATTGATAAACCATTAAATTTTATAATTTATATATTGAAACCTATTCTATTCGGAACATTTATTGAAAAAATACAACTGTCACTTGCGCTTATATCCCTGTTTTCCACTCAAAACGAAATTTCTCTTCCCAAACAGTTTTTGGCCGTTTTCTCAGTATTTCAGGAGACTGTATGGTCTTCAGAGTGATATTTCTCAAAAACCATCAAATATAGAGTCTTCAAATTTTGAATATAGGTTAATCAACAAGTATTCTAAAATGCGATTTTTTCTTTTTCCTATATTGTTTTTACTATGGTAGAAATACGTTATTAAACAAAATAAGTATTGTAAACATCACACATTTTTTAAAAATTTAAATTTAATAATGAAAAAAAGACTTTAAATAACTAACCAAAAAAACGCCTGGAGATATTTGTATGTAGTTTCAAATGATACTATTTCCACACACATACCCTATGCCAATTTTGAGATATATCCAATTAAAAAAAAATTATTTTAAATCATTTCAAGTTTTAAATTTTCAAAGTGGACACTGTTACACTTTTTAAATATACCTCATCTGATAGAGAATTTTCTGAGGATTCTAAATATATATACATCACTGTGTCTAAAATTATTATTAATATGAATTCTAAAGCTAAATTAACCTAAGGTTGTTTGACGATGATTAGACCTTAAGTTGAAAAGGGATACCAATAATTTATAATCCACGTACAGTTGTCTTTATATAGCCACAGAGAGCTGAATATCCATGATTGTAACCTTGCCTGGTATTGTGAATAACTTAAATCATGAATCTAATTATTTTAAAAGCTTTTCAAAAACTTTCTTGTCAATATTAACCAAAGATAACCTTAAATCTAAATGTCTAGTGGCATGATGTAATAGATGCTGATAAACTGGTGCAAGGCTAGATGTAACAGCATCACACAGCTAACATATATGGTAAAATGACTCAATTCAATCTCCATAATTCAGCCAAAAATCATTCATGTGGAACCATTACTGACAATTATTATAAGAATTATTGTAGGGATTATTCATGTAAAATATTTAACAAACTGGCTTCAGTGGCATCAGTCGAAAAACGTTTCGCAGGTTTATAACTCATATAGGAAGATACAGCAAACTGGCTAAGTTCAGCTTCCTGTAACTCAGCCAAAAAGCACTGAACCAAAACCATTTGAACAAACTTGAATTATCAACATCTGAGGATAATTAATGTGTGAGATTTAAGAATTTGGCCCAGTTGTTTTTGAGAAGATCTTTGTAGCCAATGAGCTAAAATGGGCTGTTATGGCATATGACAAAATTCAGCTTCTCATTCAGCTTAGCCAAAAGTCACTGAAAAGAGACCATTTGAACAAACTTCAGAAAGCACTACCCTAGGATCATTTCTGTGCAATGTTAAACATTTTGGCCATATGGTTTCAGAGAAGAAGTTTTTTGTAGCCCTCAGTGTGATACAGGCACTGATGAACCCGTACAAATAAGGCTGATGCAGGTGGCGCCATCAATACCTTAATTTCAAATATGACCTATGTGACCAACATTTGTATTCAATTTGGTGATGATAGCTCCAGCCGTTTCTGAGATTTAAATTTTAATATGCTTTTTTGCACAGTTAACAAAGTTCAACCT
The DNA here is from genome assembly GCA_026874595.1 of Sipunculus nudus. Taxonomy (NCBI): domain Eukaryota; kingdom Metazoa; phylum Annelida; class Sipuncula; order Golfingiida; family Sipunculidae; genus Sipunculus; species Sipunculus nudus. The sequence goes on from CM049309.1 coordinate 32,265,466, forward strand.
CCTGTTGTTCGGCCAAAAATCTCCGAACTGGAACCATTCGAACAAACTGGAGAAAGATTGTTCGAGGGATCATTTCTGTGAAATATTGGACAATTTGGCTGGACAGTTTCAGGGAAGATTTTTAAAGCTTTTTTAGCATTTCCCCTATATATATATATATAGAGAGAGAGAGAGAGACAGAGAGAGAGAGAGAGAGAGAGAGTAACAGAGAGAGAGAGAAAGAGAGAGAGAGGAATATCTATGCCAAATATGAACAAAACAACACCAGTGGTTTTAACACTCAAGTTTTTCATGAATTTTGTCCTTTTACATGTCCTTGAAAATAGCAACCATGACTCTCTATTTTAGTTACCGTAAAAAACCGCATATACATCGAGAAATTTGTTCCCAAAAAATTAATCCAAGGAAGGGGAGTCGACTTATGTGCGGGTCTAAGCCTGAGAGGCAAAATTTTGCACGAACTTAGTCAAACTGCCGGCCTGAATGTCTTAACTGATCGACAACTAGATATCTGTGTCCGGTGAAGGCAGGTACACAAGTCCCCCTTTTGGTCCAAAAATACAGTCTAATAAGGTTTTCGAATATATATTTTTTTTTTTCAAATTTTGACCATTTACGCTGTTCTTTCATTTGGATAATGCAGTATTTTAAAATGTTTGCAATTTACATGGTTGATGATAACCAGGAAATGACCCACGTTTAGCTATAATGAGCTTCATTCACGGGCGATAAAGTACGAGTGCAAGAGGCACGAGTATTGCGTAATCAGTCGGCCCCTGTGTATTTGACATCCAATTATGTTACATTATTTCCCCACAAAAACATTTGGTGCTTGCGTAAGTTTGCAAACATGTAAACGGTAAAAGGCTGTGGGCCATGGTATTCTGAACTACAGACAAGTGACAAATGGCTGATTACAACACCGATTAGCGCTCACTCGGTACGGGGATGGCTGCCTGTCCCAAGAAGCCCTAAAGTAGGTCACGCTGTTCACCTGTGTACTTACACACAGCAGAAATAATCACTCCGTTCGGAAGTTCCTACTTAAAAATCACCCCAAATCGTAGTGAATGACTGCGGCCCTGCGCAAAGCTCGGGAAAAAAAAATAGACCGAAGTTCAACCTGAGATCGATATCTCTATGAACAAACGAACACAAAATCTGCAAGACTTAGTCAAAATTAGTACTCCACAGAATGTGAAATATATGATTCATTCACAAAAACTTTCATCAAAAAGATAGGAAAACGGAGTTTGATCAAAGAACGTCTGACTTGTTGTCCACGTGTTGCCCTGGCTTCTGTGCTCTCACTCTGCGGTTCGCTATGCTGGATACCTACGCTGCATATATGCAATTATATCGCATGTAATAGTTCATTAATGCGTTTGTCTGTTGAGGCAAGGAAGACCGGAATTAATTAAAACTTGAATAAAACTGTCGTGTACGGCCTTGTGTTTTTTCAGAATGTATAATAACAATCTCTGATAATAAAATTACTGCCCTTGATCCATGGATATGACCAAGCTGAGGACAGCTTACACTGTCACGTGGCCTTTTCAGGCTACTCGCTTGGTCCAACTTTGCGCGTTCTTTTCACTTTAGATTATATAAAATGTAGAGAAGTCCGTGACAATTCCGTTTAAGTAACACATTTAAATAGTCATGTTTTTATTGATATCTGACAAAAACAATCATTAAAAGTTCAAAATAAATGAGCAATGACGGAAAGTGTGAGAAATCCTTGGCTGTTCTATTATCGCGCACCTGCCGATTCTGGGTGTCAGACGATCTTTATTTCTGCAAAATACTTAAAGAATTGACCTGTTATATTTATTAATCTTAGAGTCTTTATGATGCCCAATAACTTTTCAATAGATTGCACAACAAAACAAATGACATTTTTACAGTTTAAAAAAAATTTGAGTGGTATGAATGTAAACAAGTGACCCATGGGTCATGACGCTCAGCTGACTGGGAAGAGATTCGCAAAAGGAAATTTTATCATTAGAATGGTAGTATATACCCATTCAACTGAAGCATCAAATAGATTAACCAACAGGCCAAGATTTAGTCTGTATTTATATATCTCAAAAATAGAGAAAAATGTGTAAACTTTTAAAACTAGAATACGGGTAACCAACAAGTGACTACATGTATCTGCCAAAATCAGATAATGAGGCATGGATTGAGTGGCAAGGGGAAATAGAGTGAGGTATGTTGCATATTAGCATGGATGTCTGCAGCCTAAATGTGTATGTAGGTTGTGCCACCTACCACAAATCCAGAAAGCTGTCCAAGTTGTATACACCTGCAAAATTTTAGGCAGAAAAGTCAAACCACTACATGTATATAAGCGATTTTTGCCCATGGCAGACAAACAGACAAACACTGTGCAAAAATCTTTGCAGGTAACCCCTCCAGTTTGTGTATGATAAAGACCTATGTGAGATCTTAACACATGCACAATTTTGGCCCAATCGGTCAAATGGTTCCTGAGATATGAGCTTGGATATGTGCAGCGTAAACTAGAATGTAGGTGGCGCCACCTGTCATAAAATCAAGAAAGCTGTCCACGATGTATAAACCTGCAAAATTTTAGGCAGTTATGTCGAACCACTACAAAGAAATGAGTGATTTTAGGCCACGGCAGACTAACAGACAGACGCTGTGCAAACATTGTTACAGGTGGCGCCACCATTTTTAGTGTACGTTACAGAGCTATCAAAGGGCTACATTTGTATAAATTTTATTTCCTGATCGGTCAAACGGTTCCCAAGATATAAGCTTGGATGTCATCAGCGTGAACGTGAACGTAGGTGGCGCCACCTGTCATAAAATCAAGAAAGCTATCCTGGATGTATACGCATGACAAATTTCAGGTGAATTAGTCAATTCACTGCAGAGATATGAGTGATTTTAACACAAGGCAGATGAACAGATGGACACTGTGCAAACATGGTTACAGGTGGCGCCACCATTTTTTGTGTATGTTATAAAGCAATCCAAGGGCTACATTTGTATCAATTTTATTTCCTGATCGGTCAAACGGTTCCCGAGATATGAGGGTTTATGAGTGGAAACAGACCCACAAATGGACACTGGATAGAGAGGAAAGGTCAGAGGTCAACGCAAATTGGTTAGGCACCAGTTCACATGTGACCCGATAATAGGTGTAAGTTTGGGAAAAATCGGTCCATTAGTCTCCGAGGAGCTCTCTGGAAACGAACGCCGCTGCGGTGGAGGAACTCGGTCAAAAACATAGTATCCGCAAAACTTCGTTTTGGCGGATACAAAAATACAGGTGGCTCCACCAGTCTGCAGAAACTAATAAAAACACTTAATGGTCAATATCCATGCAAAAAATCATGTTGATCTCTGCATTAGTTGTTCAGATACTTCAGTTTTTGTATCAAAGAAATTGTCCATTATTCTGAGGGATACTTCGGAGTCCTATAGCTTGAAGGATATGGGTAACAGAGACCTTATTTCAAGTTTCCACAGGCACCTTTCATGGGCCTCCTTGCATGACAAGAATGAAGATTCTAGGTCCAGTTGTTGCGATTTGTACCCTGTTGACAGATAACCACATCTTTAAAGGTATCAAAAAAAAGAAAAAAATTTGTAAAAATTTGAAAAAAAATAGAGGTGGCACACCCAGTCTGCAGAAACTGATGGAACAGCTCATGATCAATATGTATGCCGAAAATCATGACCATCAGTGTTGTAGTTATTGAAATACTGCAGTTTTTGTATCAAATTTTCCATTATTCTGGGGGGGGGGGGGGTATTTTGGACCCATACAGCTTAAAGAATATGGGTAACAGAGACCTAATTTCAAGTTTCCATGGAGACTTTTCATGGGTCTCCCTGTGTGTCAAGAATGAAGATTCTTGGTCCAGTTTTTATGATTTGTGCCCTGTTAACAGATGTTCATATTTTTAAAGGTCTCAAAAATACAGAAAAATTTTGTAAAAAAAACCGAACAAATACAGGTGGTGCCACCAGTCTGCATAAACTTATGAATCACTCCATGATCAATATCCATGCAAACAATTATGGTTATCTCTGCATTAGTTGTTCAGATACTTTAGCTTTTGTATCAAATTTTCCATTATTCTGAGCTGTTCTTTGGAGTGCCATAGCTCAAAGGATTTCAGGTTTCCATGGAGACTTATCATGGGTCTCCCTGTGTGTCAAGAACGAAGATTCTAGGTCCAGTCGTTACGATTTGTACCCTGTTGACAGATAACTACATCCTTAAAGGTCTCAAAAATGGAGAAAACAATTCGTGAACATTGAAAAATACAGGTGGCGCCACCAGTCTGCAGAAACTGATGAAACATCTCATGATCAATATGTATGTCGAAAATCATGACCATCAGTGATGTAGTTAATGAGATATTGAAGTTTTTGTATGAAATTTTTGACTATTCTGGGGGGTAATTTTGGGCCCCATAGCTCAAAGGATATGGGTAACAGAGACCTAATTTCTGGTTTCCATGGAGACTTTTCATAGGTCTCTCAGTGTGTCGAAAATGAAGATTCTAGGTCCAGTCGTTACGATTTGTGCAACGCTAACAGATGACAGCATCCTCAAAGGTCTCAAAAATAGAGGAAAAAATCGTATAAAATCAAACAGTACAGGTGGCGCCACCAGTCTGCAGGAACTGATCGAACATCTCATGATCAATATGTATGCCAAAAATGAAGACCATCAGTGATGTAGTTATTGAAATATTGAAGTTTTTGTATGAAATTTTTTACTATTCTGGGGGGTACTTTGGGGCCCCATAGCTCGAAGGATATGGGTAACAGAGACCTAATTTCTGGTTTCCAAGGAGATTTTTCATGGACCTCTCAGTGTGTCAAGAATTAAGATTCTAAGTCCAGTCTTTATGATTTGTGCCTTGTTAACAGATGTTCACATTTTTAAAGGTCTCAAAAATAGAGAAAAAAATTCGTAAAAAATCGAAAAATACAGGTGGCGCCACCAGTCTGCAGGAAGTGATGTAACATCTCATGATCAATATGTATGCCAAAAATCATGACCATCAGTCAAGTAGTTAATGAGATATTGAAGTTTTTGTATGAAATTTTTGACTTTTCGGGGGGTACTTTGGGGCCACATAGCTCGAAGGATATGGGTAACAGAGACCTAATTTCTGGTTTCGAAGGAGATTTTTTATGGACCTCTCAGAATCCCAAGTTACAAGGTTCTAGGTCCAGCGGTTACGATTTGTGCCTGGTTAACGGACGGACAGACGGGCGACGGACAAAGAGTGATCGCTATAGCTCAGATGACTTTCAGTCAGCTGAGCTAAAAACGAGTGGCCAGTCATACAATTCACCTTTCCCCAGTGGCCTGACACACTACTCTCAATGGTCATGTATGCCACTTCAGATCTGTTATGACCTCCAGAATGGCTTGAAAAATTTTTTACCTGATATTTACCCTGAAAAATTATACTCGACTTATATGCAAGATCCACTTATATGCGAGTTTTTACGGTATCCTGCATGCATTGTTCCTCTGTTGCTGCAAAGCAACTGTACTATCAACATAATATGCCAGACCTTCAGTTCTGGGACACAATAGCTATATAATATAAAAATACTATAATATATTTGTTTCATTTCAGTAAAGTAGGTTGGATCAAAAGATTTAAATGGTATACTGTGTCTGCCTTTTTCCATTAAATTTAAGCAATTTTTATTTTTTGACATGAAACCCACTTCCTTGTATAGGAAAATATGGACAGAAACATCTCATTCAATGAAAGTGCTCTCACCTCAATTTCCGACGATTTGGTTGGGTGCTCTTGGGCAATTAGTTGATAGGAACCTGTAACATTCTTTAATTTCCCTAGGTAAATTAACAAGTGACCCATTACCCGCAGCTAAGTTGCATGGATAATTAGCAAGCTAGCTTTTTGTGTAACCAGTGCAGTGTGTTGGATATCAAGTATGATTTTTTGTTTAAATACTGAGTGAATTCTTGACCTGTTGCAGAATAAACCTGAATATAGGTGGCGCCGACTGTTGTAAAATCAAGAGAGCTGTCCAGGATGTATAAACCTGTAAAATTTCAGGTGGACAAGTCAAACCACTGCTGAGATATGAGTGATTTTATCCCAAGGCAGATGAACAGATGGACGCTGTGCAAACCTGGTTGCAGGTGGGGCCACCTTTTTTAGTGTATGTTGACGCTGTTCACAAGTGGTTTCAGGTGGCACCACCAGTTTAGCCTATGATCAAGAGCTATGCAAGATCTATACACATGCAAAATTTTGGCCCAATCGGTCAAACGGTTCCTGAGATATAAGTTTGGATGTCTGCAGAGTAAACATGAATGTAGGTGGCGCCACCTGTCATAAAATCGAGATAAGGTGGATAAGTCAAACCACTGGTGAGATACGAGTGATTTTATCCCAAGGCAGATGAACAGATGGACGCTGTGCAAACATGGTTGCAGGCGGGGCCACCTTTTTTAGTGTATGTTATAAAGCTATCAAAGGGCTACATTTGTGCAAAATTTTTAGCCTGATTGGTCAAACGGTTCCGGAGATATGTTGGTTTATGTGTGGAAACAGGCGCACAAATGGATGCTGGGCATTTGGAAAGATCGGAGGTCAACCAAATGAGGGTGCAGCAGTTCACATGCGACCTGATGATAAACCCGATTTGCTTAAAATGCAAAAGTTTTTTCAAACAGTTGAAAGATATAGTTCCAATAATCTGGGAATTCTGCATAGATAGAGTTTTTCAGACAACTGATAAATTGCAAAAAATTTGGTGATGCTAGCTTCTGCCGTTTTTGAGATAGCTATGGTTAACATATAGACGCCGCACAACAGATGCCGCACGATGCCACACCATCGCAAGCTTACAGGTTCGCTAAAATGGCAGAGAGAGATCTGAAGCGGTAGGGTGGAAGGGTTATATGCACATCTTCCTCCTCTCGCTCTTCCTCTGGCAGTTTTTCCACCTGTTGTTGCTGCTGGTCAACATATCCTTCATGTCATTACCTGTAGCCTGACTCCCCCCTCCCCACCACCCACTGGCTGCTGTAAACTTTCTTTCTGGTTGAATGTATCTGTACACACATGACTAACCCTTTGACACCCTTATGGCAGTGGTCGTCTCTACTAAAAACGAACCTCTTCCAATTTGGAATTGTGGGATTACTTGTTCTTACTGAGGCCAGGACAACTTGTCTCAACTCTCAAAATGTAAAATCCTTCTGTTTACATTTCACATGCGCATGCTCACTAAATATTACTTATTCCATAAGCTCCTTAACACAAAAACATCCATGTCATGTAATTTACCTTATTCCAACATATTTGAACAGACTACCTTACCCTCTTCATAACATTTATACCTATGTCATATATGTGTGTGTAGAAACCCCCGTGTATTATGAGCCGTAGAATCTAAAGCCTACACCCACTAAATGACAGAGTGGTACCTTTGTGAGTCCGGTTCTGCGAAGTATGACCCTTTGACCATACGTTGACCATAGACACTTATTTATACCTGCTGAATGTGAAAAGTGTTTTTGTAGTTCTTTGTAGCCCCTTAGTAATACATGTAAACTGTATCATAAATACTTCTTGCTGTCGCGTTGGGTTAGTTCGTAGTAAGTCTTAATGATTCTTAGCTATTTCAGAATTATTCTTAGGTTCTGCTTAGGTCCTTACCAGCTGTTTTGTAGCAAGATCTTAAGGATTCATAGTGACATTTACGTAGTGACACATTCTGGGTAATTGCCCATGAAGTGTTGCTATTTTCCCTGACGTATGCTGAATAGTTTACATAAAGCTTACGATCTACCGCAAAGTACCTATACCACTTGCTACGAAGTGCTTCTAAGAGTTACATATGATCTACGAAATTTGACAATACATAGCGGTGGCCATAAAGATTTTAGTCGACTCAAAACTAAAATTGAGGGCTAAGCTTACTTGTGCTACGCCAAAAGTCAGCACATAAGAAGTACTAATTAAGCAGAAGCGCTTCACGAGCCCCTACAAAGAGCTAAGAAGCTAAAAGATGTCCAATTTGTAGCGCCCAATTCGGGGGCCCAATTCAGGAAGTTGGAACGCCCCTTTACTTGAAGCAAAGTCAGCTCAGCTAAAAATCATTTCAATGGAACGGTCCTTAAACTGTAAACTGTATGAAGCTGAGGGAAGGTTTTCACATTACTGTTGTCCAGCAGGGAAGGTGAGCTCATGACAAATATGTACACTATATACATACCTGTACAAAAGACTGAGCAGATGGTCTATATCGGACATCTCTGTTAATCATTTTTTCTACAGGCTCCACCAGGGGGAGTGGCATCTTATGCGCTACCTCATCAAACAACTCTGTGATCTGAAAATATCATTATATTAAACAATATTAAAAAGAATTACTCTGAAATATGAGGCTGAAGTGTGTGTTTGTGTTTTTCTGAAAATTATCTAATTTGATGCAAATGGTATATTAAAAGTATACATTCCTCTAAAGTAGAAATTTGTAACCATTTGTACACTGATTACCATAGTGCTTCATTCCACCCAGCCGCATTAGTAATACCTGGGGCAGTTTTCAATAACATTTCAAATTTTCATTTCAGTTTTACCCAATTATACTTTTGAAAGCTTACAACATAGAATTTTTCATTGGACTGATTATGTTAGTGGAGAGGGGGAAATAAACCATAACCTGGATGCTCACACAAACCTGGTCGATTTTCTTGGTGTATAGGGCAGGATTATGGCTGGCCTGTATGAGTGATCGGCCGGAGTTGTAGATGGCACATATTAGCATCCCCAAGGCAAACATATCACAACTGAAACTGCATGGCTTTCCACCAATCTGAACCTCAGGGGCAATAAAGTCAAGGTCAGGCTGAGCCATTTTGGGCAGTTTTGCACTCCATGGCATGCTCTGAAACTTCTCCTGAAAGAACACCACAATTTTTTATAAATATATATTTTTGCAGTCACTGCCCAAATTTTTAATGTGTTAATTTAATAGTTTCATCTCACGTTCAATTTCAAGGGTATCTCTTGATGTGTTCCAGTATAGCACATTCCTATCAGCGTTGTACGGGGCTAGCCATGCAGCTGTGGTTTAAATGCATAGGTGTATATTTGGATCTTCCTGGACTGACGAGCTGTACTTGTCAAACTCCTATATATATTAAACAATTCAACTGATTTGCTGTTTGTAAGTCGATTAAAACCAACTAGCTTTAAGTTCAGTTCACTTTTAGTCAGCAAGATAAACCAACAATTAACTGAACATTATCACTGAACGTATAAATACACTATGCTGTATATATACTTTGCTCTGTCCAACAAATTATGGTGTGGACTACCTTCCTTTGTTTGCTCACAGGCCTACAACAGACTAGCTGACGATGTGTATGGTGTGGACTAACTTCCTTTGTTTGCTCACAGGCGTACAACAGACTAGCTGACAAGGTGTATGGTGTAGGCTACCTTCCTTTGTCTGCTCTATAGATTGGGTTATTCTGACCTAGCTTGTCTGACATTTCAATGGTCCTGTCACAATTTCTTCGGGGGAATTGGATATTTCTATATATGTGTTCCCTATGTAAGAATCTGGAATGACTCACATTAGCAGCACTGGAAAGATGTTTTATGTTTTCTGTCTGTTATCTTATATGATATGTAAGCATTTCAGGTGTAGCAAAAGATTCTGCTCATCCCATTGGTGTGTACAATTTGAGGTTTGCAGCATTAACGATTGTATGGTGCACTCTGTTCAGGGTCATCTATGTAGTTGGTGGATTACAGTATAAGATCAGTATATGTGCATTTAAAGTAGTTTATGGCTTAAATTGAAACTGAAGACTGTTACTGCCAGAATAATCTTCAAACAGAGAAAAAATAGGTTACCTGACCATCCCTGAGTTTCTCAGAAAATCCAAGGCCTGTGACCTTCCACATGCCCCGTCTGTTGATGATAATACTCTCTGGGCATATGTTCCTATGTAACATCAATTCTGTCATATGAAGATATGCCAAGGACTCTGCTATCTGAAACATTACACACTAACATTACATACTGTAACCATACACACTAACATGACCCTGTAACAATGTAACATTACACACGGTAACATTTTGTACTGTAATATTGCACATGTTAGAACAAATAGTGTCCTCTACTTCTATAACCTAAAACTGTCACTAAAGCAATGCAAGATAATTTCAGGATATAAAGAGAGATAACTTTGGGTCAACCCATAAAAAAACAGGTATCAAACCTTTTGTATGAATTTTTCTAAACATGGAACAATTATATACATACATGAAATTTAATATCTTCAATTCATTAAGTTCCTGACATTAGGTATTGTCCATATATTTTAGGTGGGGAGTCAAAAGCTTCTATAGTCATAATACTAAAACTATACAGTAAACAAACATAAATATGGAAAGCATACTTACCTGAAGTACTCCAAATTTAAGCTCAATATCAAGGAATGTGTAATCCTAAAATAAATGAAACATATAATTAAAATTCATTCAGAAAAATCTGTACATGGACAAGTAGAATTTGAGTGTTTTCCAATCATATGTTAAAATACACACATCAAAGCTAAATACTTAGCAAAACAAAATGAAACAGAGATAAATATATAATTTAGCTCAGCTGGTGATTTGCCATGAGCAACAATAAGAATGCTGAAATTTAGTTATAGCAGGTTTAACCGCACCTACAAATTATTCAAATTGAGCAGCTTGTATATTAACAAAAACTTTCGATAAATCTAAACCTTCAGCAGATCTTAGCAGACAAATGAACAGGATGACCAAGGAGAAACATTACCTCTACTTTTTATTAGTTTTAGTTTGAAATGCTTTAATGGCCAAGCACCAAACTCTTCAGTTTTTTTTTAATTTAGTGGGAACCCATGGATACCAGACAAGGGGGACTTCTAATAATAATTTGCCTTTACCCAAACTCCAAGTCTGAACATTACAAATCCTTATTTGCCTATTCTGCACTTCTAGAAGAAGACTGCCAGCTCATATCCAAATTCTTATGTCACATCCTGTATATAAGAGAGAGTTAAAGCATTTTCTCTACAAGTCTTAATACTGAATAATAATCTGCATTCCTACTTCCGTGAATCACATTAATTAACTCTTTTGGTTTAAATGTAAATTTTTGCATATGGATATCTATCTGTAATTTTAACATTGTGGACATATGTGATTGTTTATCTTATCATGTTTCGCCTAAATCTGTTTATGGTATCATGAAGTCTTAATCTTAATATTTCATTCATGTCTTAGTATACACAATATAGTTCTTAATCATCTTATTGCCTATTCAAATATTCTATGATATACTTCTGTTGTTATAATGTATCACTATATGCAATTGTCACAGGACCCAACTGAAAAACAGCATTACCGGTAAGCTGATGGGGCTTTCAAATATATTTTGAATAAATAAATACATAAATTATTACTAGTGTAAGTAGTGGTACACGCATCATTTTTGTCCATTCTGCTGACAATCCATCCTTTATCATGTCAAGATTCATTTAATGCCTGGACACATTTGGCAAACATTGGGGCTACACCTATTTTCTAACCTACTCCATTCAGCTGTGATAATTCATATCTTTACATTGATGGTGTTTAAAACAGGAATCTATACCATGTATAATATTATAGACAACTATTAAAAGGATAAAACCTGGTTTTTTTTTATCCTGTAATGCATAAAGACACTAGAAGCATATCATGGTATATTAAGGCAAATTAAATACTGCTGAAACAACTTGCGTTTCAATTTTCTTAATCTTATACACTTCATCAGCTTGAGAAGTAACCTGCTTGGCCAAATTAAAAGTAATTATTATGGGTTCACAATGTGAGATATCTGTTGGCAGGGCTGAAGCAATCTTTAACTCTGAAGGAGCAAACTGATAATTCAATTAATCAACCTTGCTATTCTCCTGCCTTGATATTAAGTCATCATCAGCTGCAATCTTCATCAGTTTGATACAACAATTCTACTCAGTTCAAAGAAAGACTTGGTAGCATAAAAACAAACAGGCCTATGTGTTTCTTAATAAAAATCATGAAAATATTGTTCACACAAAGTTTGTTCGGGCATGGTAGTGAATGGCCACTTGTTCAATGCTGTCTCAGACAGGTCCATGAATATAATCTTGATTGCCTTGTGTTTTTGTGACTAGATTTTCATTTTCTCTGATTTTCCCAGTGATTGCTCAGACCCATTATCCAGTTTCATCAGCTCATCAATCCTGGTCACCTGTTGAGTGATCTGGTAGTTCCATGGAAAAAGAGAAAATGTGAAAAGACCAAACATGCTGCAGATAACAAAATCAAGTGGAAATGCAGAAAAAAAAGAGTTGCCTAATGGGATTGTTTAATTCTATTTCAAACAGTTTGTTTTAAGAATAAATAATCTTATTATGCTAAATATGGATCATAAATTACAATAAAAGCACGCTATCAAATGACAGGGATGTTACCTAAAGGGTATAGCAAGACACTTCCCCCATTAGCACCTACTGCGAGTGTGCCAGACTATCAGGGCAAGTGCTTGCTCAGACCACAGGGAAGCCAGGTCCCTACCAGCTCAAACATCAAAGTAACACAGGCAGCCAATGAGCTTTCCCTGACAGGCTGAGTTCTTAGCTACCTCCTGTCTGTCACAGCCCACACCTGAGCTGCAGGATAAAGCCTCACCTGGGCTGCTCAGGAAATGCACTTGGCGCTTTGCTATTTTCATAAGCCTAAACCATCCATTTAATGGGACACACACTAATTAGTAACAGCAGGATTGATGGTTTCCTCTCCACAACTCCACCAGATACAGTCCTATTGTGTGCATCTCCCATTTATCCAGCTGTTAATGACACACCCTAAAGCCTGGAGTCTAACCTCATGAATATTTTGCAGGTGTTCACTCTGTCGCCATCCCCCATAAAGCCCCTGTAATCCTCCACTTTGGTTAATCCTGCCTCTGAACTCCCTCTTCTCGCTATGGAAGATACCCTTGCAGGAGCTTTTCTTACACCAATGCCAACCCTTTTTACTTAATAAGAATTTTTTTCAACAGACAATTTTTCCCAATCAGGAGCCTAGACAGACTGCTTTTGTAGCACATGCTTTTAGAGTATTACTTTCCTGTTGGAGGGTAATACTGATTCAGGACATTCTGTCATGTGTTTAAGTTCCCGTGGGGTCACTTGTAATCATTCATTATCTTTATATGTCACATAATGAATAAGCAGCCATCACACAAAAATACTTAAAAGCTTTTTGCACCTTTGAACAAGTCTGAAATAATATTGATCCTTGTGTGAAGTGTGAAAATACAAACATGGAATACAAATCATGGAACTGAACCCATAATTTGTGACATGCCAGTCAGCAGTTCCATCATTTAACAAGTTAGGGGTTCCACCTTTTCCTGGTCAGGTGTTCCATCTTTACCCAGACAGGTGTTCCACTGGTTACCAGTCAAGTGTTCCACTATTTACCAGTCAGGTGTTCAACCCATTACCAGTCAGGTTTTCCACCATTTACTTTGTAAGGTGTTTGACCATTTACCAGTCAGGTGTTCCACTAGTTGTTTACCAGTCAGGTGTTCCAACATTTACCAGTCAGGTGTTTCACCATTTGATTTATTGGTGATAGGAAGAAAAAAACCACAAGAAATAAAGTCACAATTTTGAGTAGGAAATATAATCTTATAATTTTTTTCCCAAGAATCTGTTAATTAAGAAAAGTTATTTTCCAAGGCCAGTAGAATCCTTTGTAGCATTATGTTGTAAACATTAACTGAAACATTAAAGGTATGAAGTTTGAGACACATTTCTTTAACCTTCCCATATCCATAAAATTAAATTTCAGTGAATCAGAAAACACAACCTTTTCACACTTAACTGCTATGTGGAATTATTAAATTCAAAAGGCTGTGAAATAATTATTTCTTCTTTCATATTAATTATTTAAATCACAAGTAGGAAAGGAAGACAGCTTTAATTTTGTATATTATATTTTGAATTAAAATTACAAATAGTACAACATTACATTGAATACACATATTATTTGTATAATATTTCTACATATTATTTGCCAAGTGGTAGATGGTTGAATACAACAAGAGAACAAAATACATGTTCATATTCAAAGCAACATTTTTTTCATGAAAACAAAGCTTCCAGAAAATATATAAATTCCTAAATGAGTATTGACAAAAAGGCTTAATAGAAATACCAGCACATTCCATGCATGTGGGGATGTTACCAAGAAACATTAAATGTTAATCAAATCATTTCCAGTACTGAACATTTTCCATTAGCAGATCTATTTTTGTAGAGAACTTGTTGCGCAACAGGCCTAGTATTTTAAAAAGATGAATGATCATTTGACAGGGACTAGTGAAGGGACTGAAATACCAAACGTCGTGATAGCTATCATCAGCATGGATGCACCCAGACAGGGCCCAGCTGTGTGGATTTAAAAACTGGCTTGAATTCACCAACTCTGATGATTTATTCACACCAGCAGATTTAGTCATGCGATATCCACATACTTTTTCTGTGATTGACTAAAAGATCTGATCATCAAACTTCACAGCAGAATCACGTGTAAGGATATAAGTACTGCCTATGTACAAATATTTGAGAGCAGACCTAAAACTTTCACATCACTGTCAGCTGCTAAAATCCTCAACCTGCTTAAGAATGATGATGATGATGATATATATATATACCCACACATATATAGTACCACTCGTCTTTCACTAATCCAATTTTGTCCTAGTTTTGCATGCTGACAGGGACAGACGTGTGTAAATGATATTGATAGTGTGGAAATTGTTTCTAGAGTAATTTGTTTGTATTTGTGATGAATACTTTATTTATCAAGACTCTTTATCATAAGGTTTACAGCACAAATCTAGTAACAAAGTTATTGCTGGTGTTCTTCAAGTTTAATGGAGCTTTGTAATGATGTACATGTAACAGTTGGAGTATGACAGTATATCTTTGTACCCTAAAAGTCTAAGTGCAGGCCCTACCAGTCAGCGCAGGGAGATGTGCCAGCCTTTATTTCCTAACTGTTAGGATATGAAGTTCTTCCATAATATTATATTATCAAATTAAAAAATATGGATACAAAATAAACTTCAACAAAAATATCAATATATATTAATTTAATGTGCTATCTAAATTCATTAAATTTTACATTAATCTTTGCCTAGTGAATAACAGAGCTGAAGTCATGAACCTCATGTGACCAACTTCTTAATATCAATGTTAGATCCAACACTTAAAATACTAGTGCACATTGTGTTTTGTATCTAAGTCTCCCGCTGCCAAAGAAAAATTACTAGGTGACTGAACTTAACAGAGTTGCCTATTTTAAGATTAACTGATTTTTTTTATCTTAGATAAAAAAGTGGTATCCAGAGAGTTATCTGAGAATAAGATAAATGTAACAATCACTGAGTTTTTGCTTTGTGTTAAAAGCTGTACTTATTGTCTGTCCTCACCTCTGAAATGACAGGGTGAGCCATTGTGATCAACAAAACCTGTAATATATAATAATGCTTGATATCTTGAGTGGGTCATTTATTCCTAAATCTGGATTCAAAGGTTCCTATTTCAAACAAATACCAGTTGCATTCATGTAACACTTGGAATATTGGTTCCAATTCCTCAAGAAAAATCATATTTCTTGTACTTACTTTAAAACATTAAATGGACAAGGTCTATTTTACTTATTTCGTATTTATTTAGTATATTTATTTAGTATATTTCAAAAGGTAGGATATCTGCAAATAAGATCCTTTTACCAGGGCCATCTTTTACTTGTGACAACAGATGTTTCTTTTGCTTTGCCAATTGAGGTCAGGTATCCCCTACAATATCTACCTTATTTGATAAACTTAATTAAAAAGAATAAATTCTAATTTCTATCTTTTCAACAGCTGTATATGAATTAATATAAATTTAAAGTGCTCTTAGTTTTACTGGATCATTTAATTTTTTTATGTATGTTTTAATAACTCTCAATGTGAAGCACATGGGTTGTGAAAATGATACATGTGCAGAAACTTTAGCACTATATCATAAATGTTCAGCATTCTTTCTCTAACACAGTCTGGGTACCTTGATCTTATCTACTTTCTTCTTTTTGGATCCACGATAAATTGTCATGTACTACCTTAATTACTGCCTCATAATGATATATAATTAGTAACATATATGACGTGTAGCCTCCTAGCAACATTTTTATGGAAATTATTCAATCTTGTTTAACTTGAAAACTGTGTCACAGTAAAATCATCATAGCCAATTAATAATTAGGTCAAGGTGACCACCTTAAACTGGGTTCCCAAGAAAACTGATTGAAGTGTATGTCCTGTTAATGGTCAGACTTCTGAGCTTCTGGGTTATTAGATTAGAACCTGTGTCTTTACCTGTAACTCAGAGAACATAGATCACAGTGACCATCATTCTCATTGGCACCTGGAACTTTGTGTCAAACACCTATGATTTGTGCCCTTTTTAATAATGACTAAAAGCAATTGGGGCTGTAGTGCTGACCAACAAGGGACATGTGAAATACATGTAGTCAGATAAAATTTAATTACTTATTTTCATTAGATATTTATACTGACATTGTCTTCAGATGCACAAAGTACAAGGGACAAAGTACCTTGTGTAAGACCAAGAACTTCCAATATAATTCTGAACTTGAGTTAAAGAAGCATGGTAAGAACCTATGTTAACTCACATAGAAATTTAAGATGTGGAAAAAATAAGATCCAAGACACTTCCAACCATTTATCAGAGTCTAGAACTTTTTATAGAGGAAATCTTTGGCCTGCTGATGGTCTGAGCAGGTCAGCCATGCCAAAGCAGCATAGAAGCAGACAAAATTTATGATTTATTTGTACGCCAAGCCACAAATGATTCTTTACTGCATCTGCAGATTCGCTGGAGCTGGAGAAAGCTCAGTACAGCAGAAAAGACCCTGAAATCCTTGATGAATTGAGACATAATTTATTGGTAACCCATGGTTTGTTGTAATTTTGACAGACAGAGGATTTTTTCTTGTGTCCTTGTGATCACAGGACCAGAATTTAAGTATGTGTTTTTGTCTGTAGATCACAAGACCAGTATTTAAGTATGTATTTTTGTCTGTCTGTCGATCACAGGACCAGTATTTAAGTATGTATTTATTTTTTGTTTGTCTGTAGATCACAGGACCAGTATTTAAGTATGTATTTTTTGTCTGTCTGTAGATCACAGGACCAGTATTTAAGTATGTGTTTTTGTCTGTCTGTAGATCACAGGACCAGTATTTAAGTATGTATTTTTGTCTGTCTGTAGATCACAGGACCAGTATTTAAGTATGTATTTTTTGTCTGTCTGTAGATCACAGGACCAGTATTTAAGTATGTGTTTTTGTCGATCACAGGACCAGTATTTAAGTATGTATTTATTTTTTGTCTGTCTGTAGGTCACAGGACCAGTATTTAAGTATGTATTTTTTGTCTGTCTGTAGATCACAGGACCAGTATTTAAGTATGTGTTTTTGTCTGTCTGTAGATCACAGGACCAGTATTTAAGTATGTATTTTTGTCTGTCTGTAGATCACAGGACCAGTATTTAAGTATGTATTTTTTGTCTGTCTGTAGATCACAGGACCAGTATTTAAGTATGTATTTTTTGTCTGTCTGTAGATCACAGGACCAGTATTTAAGTATGTGTTTTTGTCTGTCTGTAGATCACAGGACCAGTATTTAAGTATGTATTTTTGTCTGTCTGTAGATCACAGGACCAGTATTTAAGTATGTATTTTTTGTCTGTCTGTAGATCACAGGACCAGTATTTAAGTATGTATTTTTTGTCTGTCTGTAGATCACAGGACCAGTATTTAAGTATGTATTTTTTGTCTGTCTGTAGATCACAGGACCAGTATTTAAGTATGTGTTTTTGTCTGTCTGTAGATCACAGGACCAGTATTTAAGTATGTATTTTTGTCTGTCTGTAGATCACAGGACCAGTATTTAAGTATGTATTTTTTGTCTGTCTGTAGATCACAGGACCAGTATTTAAGTATGTATTTTTTGTCTGTCTGTAGATCACAGGACCAGTATTTAAGTATGTATTTTTTGTCTGTCTGTAGATCACAGGACCAGTATTTAAGTATGTGTTTTTGTTGATCACAGGACCAGTATTTAAGTATGTATTTATTTTTTGTCTGTCTGTAGATCACAGGACCAGTATTTAAGTATGTATTTTTTGTCTGTCTGTAGATCACAGGACCAGTATTTAAGTATGTGTTTTTGTCTGTCTGTAGATCACAGGACCAGTATTTAAGTATGTATTTTTGTCTGTCTGTAGATCACAGGACCAGTATTTAAGTATGTATTTTTTGTCTGTCTGTAGATCACAGGACCAGTATTTAAGTATGTATTTTTTGTCTGTCTGTAGATCACAGGACCAGTATTTAAGTATGTGTTTTTGTCTGTCTGTAGATCACAGGACCAGTATTTAAGTATGTATTTTTGTCTGTCTGTAGATCACAGGACCAGTATTTAAGTATGTATTTTTTGTCTGTCTGTAGATCACAGGACCAGTATTTAAGTATGTATTTTTTGTCTGTCTGTAGATCACAGGACCAGTATTTAAGTATGAATTTTTTTCTGTCTGTAGATCACAGGACCAGTATTTAAGTATGTGTTTTTGTCTGTCTGTAGATCACAGGACCAGTATTTAAGTATGTATTTTTGTCTGTCTGTAGATCACAGGACCAGTATTTAAGTATGTATTTTTTGTCTGTCTGTAGATCACAGGACCAGTATTTAAGTATGTATTTTTTGTCTGTCTGTAGATCACAAGACCAGTATTCAAGTATTATTATGATGAAATTATGGCCTACCACTCACAACTATTCAGTCATATTTGTGAAAATCTCAATTGACAGCATGTAAGATTTCACCAAGACATGTCTGGATTTAAGCAAGAATTTTCTAGACCTAATAGTTGGCCTGCTAGACACCTGGCAGGTTGATGGACAAAGATCCATTCCTTTATAGCTCAGCTGAGCTATAACATTATTTATTATCTTTCTTTAAAGCAATTATTTTTTTCAAACCTTTTTTCCAGGTTTCTTTTTTTTATCTTGTATATATATATATATATATATATATATATATATATATATATATATATATATATATATTTATATATATAAATATATAAATATATATAGTTGAAGCCCTGACTGACAGTTATGGAAGCAGAATGCTACATCACCTTTTCTTTATCTTTTTGCTTCATGCTGAATTCAACATAAAATCTCAAAGCAATGACTAATGGATGAGTCTTGGACTTCCAATGTACCTCAAAGAAATGTAACATATGGGGTACAGCATGTATCTGCTCTGCCAGCACTCTGTCCATGCTGTGAGAGTTGTGGATCCTGCTGTAAATGTCAAGCTTTCTTACACAGTGAAGAAGTCTGTTACAGCCATCAACAGCTGGAACTAGTTCTGTCATGACCAGTCTCTAGGTGACCTGTAGCCTTCCCAAACAGGCACCATAAATCTTACCTCCATGGACATGTCTGGCATGGCTGCTGAGTCAGGTAAATGTCACACATATAAAGCACATGTGGATTATAAGCAGAGTGGGTCACCACTTCTGGTCAAATAAGCATTTTTCAGAACTGTGAGCTAGTTTTGTGGTTTACTGTCCATTGAATGTCTAATTAGTATGCTAATATTCTGAAGTATTCTGGGTTAAAACCTTTTTCATGCCAGGACTGAGAATAAGTAAGAAGTATGACCCATAAAGTACCAAATTGACAATTTTTATATAAACATAAATGTTTCAATTAACACTTTAATATTGTTAAATAAGCACAAATATGAGAGGCAATGTCAAAACCCTCATCATGGATATGAACTAAGCTGATAACAGTCAGTAGGGTCCTTCAATTTCATGGTGTCCGACCGTAATTTCTAGATAATGAAGATTCAGGCTAAAAACACGGTGCATCTCGAGTTGATGTCAAGAATCAGGCATAGTCAGGCATCTAGGAAATGAAAATTAACATTCAGTTCTTGCAATCATAGAAAATGGTAGCCCTACACCAACTGCCAAACATGAATGTGATTGGTAAAATAGGTCTCCGTGGGACTTGAGGGTTCAGTGCTCACCAAAGGTCAGGGCTGCAGAGATATTAGAGATAGCCAGAGCAATATGGCAGCAAGTGCAAAAAAAGCTCCATTTTCTGACAAGAAAAGTAGACATGTACTTCAATGCAATGAATTTCACCTGACTCTATCAAAGTTTTAAAAAGAACAGTGCAAGAACCAGTTGAGCTGTGAATACATTTCTGATCTTCATCACATACCATACTCTTTCAAAACCAGACCTTCAGAAGATACTATTGTCTTGTGAAAAATGCTTGATAATGTAAACACATGAGCATAACTTGTGGTACTATGATTTTATGTTAACTGAGCAGTCTCAAGGAATCCAGATACATAGCAGAAGTCAAGCAATATTGTTCAATGCTGCTGCCAGTATTGTTTTGTTTCTAGGTTTAGTACATCTGCATAAGTGATGTTCAAATTTAATTGAGAATCTAGTATTAGGTTATGCCTGTAGATGGTATTTGTGATGTTCAACTATGAAACTGTTTGATGCAATGTTTGAATTAAACTAAGACATCCAAAAGAATGACCACTGACCAGTCATTGTAACATCAAGCAGAATGACCAGGCCATCCTTAATCAAGGCTTACAGGCCTAATGAGAACCTGTGCAAAGTTTGGGAGTATGAATGGAGGTTTATTTTTAAAATTTAATATTGATCTTTTTAAGTCCTGCATATCTACCTTAGTCATTATGATTTCAGCAAAATGGACATTTAGGACCTGCAAGTTTTAGACTAGGACTTTTTAAAACTCGAATATGGGTAGTCAACAAGCGACTATGTGTATCGGCAGAAATCAGAGTGGGACTGGTGAAGTGAGGCATAGGTTAAGTGGCAAGGGGAATAGAGTGAGGTGTGTTGCATATTAGCATGGATGTCTGCAGCTTAAACATGAATGTAGGAGGTGCCACCTGTCATAAAATCGAGAAATTTGTCCAGGATGTATAAACCTGCAAAATTTCAGGTGGATAAGTCAAACCACTGCTGAGATATAAGTGATTTTATCCCAAGACAGATGAATAGATGGACGCTGTGCAAAAATGGTTGCAGGTGGCGCCACCATTATTAGTGTATGTTATAAGCTATAAAAGGGCTACATTTGTGCAAACTTTTTAGCCTGATCGGTCAAATGGTTCCGGAGATAAGCGGGTTTATGTGTGGAAACATACGCACTAATGGACGCTTGGCAGCAAGAAAGGTCAGAGGTCAACCAAAAACGAGGGCGCAGCAGTTCACATGTGACCTGATGATAAACCCGATTCGCTTAAAATGCAAACCAAGTTTTTTCAATCAGTTGAAAGATATAGTTCCAATAATCTGGGAATTCTGCATCTGAACAATGTGTCTAGACATCTAGCCGCTGTGTCAAGACGTCTAGACACATTGTCTAGACACCACCCCCCCAAGAGCCAGGTCAGTTGCCATGGTGATGTCTGGACCCCACCTGTTTATACTGAGTGACCTCTTGACTTGGCTGCTGAAACTCAGCATGTTGTCAAATCTGTTTTCAAATACAGAAAGCCTTTTTCAATGGCTACAATGCTTTTTTAAAACTGTATTTACCCAATCTATTCTTATAAAACTGGCAGAACCCTACCATAGAATAATTCTTGTAAAGTTTAAACAAATCAGCTTAACAGTTTCATCATAAATCAGTGTATAAGCTAGGAGAGTTTAAAATTACATTTTCTCTTGTAAACAAGGGACCCATGGGTCACGGCGCTCAGCTGATCGTGATTGGACTATAAATGTTTCTCCACTGAGATACTATATCGAGTCGATAAAGCTTATGAATATCATGGACATGTTGGGCTATTATAAAGGTATGTAATGTAATATGTGAGTAAATGATAAATGAAATTACCTGACTGATGGCTTAATAGAGTCAAATAGAGTGGTTTAATTTTTATTTATTTAGGAGGGGTTGAAAACTGTGATATATTTGAGCAAATATGAATGCAATGACAGCAGTAATAAGAAGTAGTAGAATGATGATAAGGCTATTTGTGGTAGGATCTAAAGGGTATGGTAGTCTGCAAGCTTTCAATTTGACAGATATGATGTTATGATTAACTATGCTGATGAATTTGTGACTGTATGACACAATATCTCTTTAGTCTTGACAAGGTACACTATTGTGATGCCCACTATGTCTACATATTACACAATATTGACATAATGGACGAATAGTTATACAAAATATTAAAGTATGAATATATCTGATTCATCTTGTTCTTGCTTACTGAGGCTGACTTTGGGATGGAGTTCGGAGAAGGGAAAAGTGAGGGCAGCACGAAGGTGGATGTAGAAATATTCTATTGTAATGTTTTTCATTTACATAAGAATATGAAAAGCTAAGAGGAAAGGGGCCCTCCTACTTGGTTATAGTAAAGTTCTAAATATATGATTGCAAACTAATACTCTGACAAGACTGTCATGAAGAAAAACAGTAAAATTTTGAGATACTGTGATGCATATGAAAATTTACAGATGGACAGGCAAGTGGACAGAATGGACTAATACCTTTATTTCACTTTCAAGGGAATAATGCATTTAAGTTTATATATAATCCTATTTTTTTTAAGCATATCCACTTTTTTCATTAAGAAGTTTTTATCTGAATCATTTTTTTATTTACAGGTTTTATAAATTTTTAATAAAAAAACCTGAAAATATAAGTTAAAATATTAGAATTGTTGCAAAAGTTGCAATCATTATATATACAGAGTAAAAAACTGAAACTATAAGTTAAAATATTAGAATTGTTGCAAAAGTTGCAATCATCATATATCCACAGTGTAGCTCATATTGGGTCATATTATGCATACACATTTATTTTATTATTTTTAAATCATAAATGTTTAAAATGAATTAAAAAAAAAATAATGCCACAACATGGCATCTACAAGAATATTCCTTGAATCACTATTAAAAAGTTTTGCACATTGGAGTTTTCATACATGCTTAATTTTATTCACCAAAATAAAATAAAAGTAAATTTGATAAAATAAAACATCTTTTCAAATAAAGTATACACACTGTTGGTTGAATGAGGGACAAACAATATCATTGTGCTAATTACCATCCCAGTTTTAATTTATTACTGGAATTAATAGTCAATTTCACACCTGGTGAAGTTTTTACTCTTCTGAAGTAAGGAATTACTTATCTGATGAACATCCACACTTTCATAGCAATACAACACTTTGTGGACACAATTAAATGTACACTTTAATCATTGTAACCCTGGTGGTACAATACAAAATCTAAAATGTAGCAAAGCCTAGAATAAGAATGAATCAAATACAGAAAATAATAACATTCATCTAGTTTATGCACCATCTGGGGGGGGGGGGGGGGGAATGCAGGGCAGAGGGCAAGCCTGCTGGTAGTGGCCAGGCTGACCTAAGGCAAGCTGCCTGGGATGGGTTACATAATGCAAGTGAAGGCTGTACTACTAACTGGGCTAGATGTAAACAACACTTGACATGGTGTATAAAAACATGAATAAAAGCTATTCTTTCCAATCATTTTCTTTGAAATTTCAGATTTTAAAAGATTAAATCCTTATGTATATATGCTGTGAAAATTAAATCAACAGTGCCAAAGTTGGACAAAATTTAAGGTATTGATTTTTTATTTATTCTAATAACTTGAAAAATTTGCAAAATTCAGATCTAATTTTGGGTAAACAATGGAATCTTGATTAAATAAAGTTATATTCCTGAAAAAAAGTCTCTAGGTTCAGCAATTCTCATGTTAGGTGAGTAAATATATTTCCTGATTTTTTAAAAAATTGCATTATGTTTTGGCCCATAACTTCAAAATAATACCCAATACTGACCTAATTTTTGATATGTTCATAGAAAATGTATGAAAGAATGTGAATACTAAATACAATCAAAAACAGATCAGTGGTTTTGATATTAGGCAGCCTTGAATTGTAACAATGACTTTTTTTTATGGAAAACAGAGTTTTTTTTCCTTAATATCTTGAAGGAGCGAAGTCCTAACGACCCAATTTTCGGTTTGGTAGGAGATTTGGGGACATCTAAAATTATGCCAACAGCCTGGGGAGCATAGAGATGTGCACTGAATGACCTACAGTCATCAAAGTGGACTGCTTGACGATGTAAGGGAATACAACAAGAGCCCCCCCCCCCCAAAATTCAATAACTAGCCTAATTTTGCAGCTTTCATTTTCAAATTTAAGATTTTAAGATTTTAAATACTTATGTATACATGCTGTGAAAATTAAATCCACAGTACTTACAGAAAAAAAACAAGCCGTGGCCAAAGTTGGGCAAAATTTAAGGTACCAATTTTATATTTTTGCGATTATTTAAAAAAATTTAACAGATTTTGATCTAATTTTTGGTTTACAATTAAATTTTGATTAATTTAAGTTGTATTAATGGAAAAAAAGTCCCTACCTTTAACACTTTTGGTCTTAAGTGACCAAATATCTTCCTGATTTTTTTTACAAAGTCCATTATGTTTGGGCCCATAACTTTTTTAAATTATACAATAGTGACTTAATATCTGGCATGTACATAGGAACTATATAGAGAAATATTTATGGTAAATATGAAGAAAACCAGATGAGTGGTTTTGAGTTTAGGCAGTCCTGAAGTGTGAAAATAGATTTCTAATAAAAAATTGAGGTTTTTCCTAAATATCTCAAAGGAACGAAGTCCTAATGACCCAATTTTCGGCATGGTAGTAGATTTTGGGGACATCTAACTGTATGCCGAATATCAGATTCGTAGGTCCAACGGTGTCGAAACGTGCCAGTCTTACGGCCGGTCATCCGGACAGAACGACGGACAGACAGACAGACGGACAATGGACCACGACTATAGCTCAGATGACTTATAGTCAGCTGAGCTAAAAACACATCAATGTAGGTGGCGCCATCAATACCTCAAAATCAGATATGACATATGTGACAAACATTGGTATAAAATTTGGTGATTATAGACCTAGCCATTTCTGAGATTTTAATTTTACTGTGCTTTTTTGGACAGATGACTAAGTTCAACCTCCTGTAACTCGGCCAAAAATCTCCGAACTGGAACCATTCAAACAAACTTGAGAGAGATTGTTCCAGGGATCATTTCTGTGACATATTGGACAATCTGGCTGGACACTTTCAGAGAAGAAGATTTTTAAAGGTTTTTAAGCTTTTTCTCTATAAAATCTAAAATTAATGCAGATACCCAATAATAAGCTCCAGGGCACCAAGTTACACATGTGACTAATTCTTACATGTAATTTGGTGCTGCTAGCTCCGACAGTTTCTGACTTACAGCCATGGACGGCAGAAAGCCAGCCCTGGACAGCAGACGGCTGACGACGGACGGACGACACTGCGACATCGCATAAGCTCACAGGTTCACTAAAAATTGTCTGCAAATTTAAGTGAGATCCAGAACAGGGCTTACAGGCCTAATGCAAACTTGTGCAATGAGATATACATCAGTTATAATGCTTCCATGATAACATGCTTGACCATTATTGGAAAAGCACTTGATAACTTTTCAAATATGTGAATATTTGACATGTACATGAACAAAGCATGAAACAAAATATTTTGATGTTGAGTACAGGATTTTAAGCCTGTAATAAAACATAAAATCTACTCCGAGATACCTTGTTGAACATGTTGAATGGAGTATGGGTATGAAATATGACATATAATTCACATATGCTAATATCTGGTAACAAGGCCTACAGGCCAAATGCAAACCTGTGCATTGGGAAATACACCAGGTATAATACTTCAGTGCTGGACCATTACTTCTCATGTATATGAACAATGCAGGTACTAAACATTTTGAATAAGAAACAATTACACACACATCACTTCTGAAATTCTTGCATGGGTGCACACAACACAACTAGGGACCCATGGGTCTCAATGCTCGGCTGAATTTGTCTATAAGGATATTTTTAAAGAAATTTTTCAGAATGACAGTCTTGTGACCTTAACCAATGACCTTGTGACCAAAAAATCTTAGAACTTAATATCCTTGAACTTGCAGCATTAGGATTATTGTAACAATCTTTTAAAAAGTGACCTTGACCTCTTACCAGATAACCTCAAATTCTACAGGTTTCCTTACTTTGGGCAAGTAAGCCATGTGTGAACGTTGGAAAGTTCAGGATGAAAAGTTTGATTAACAGTGCATCCACAATCTTTTTAAAGATGTGGCTTCTGTGACCTAGCTTCAACTTAGATTGCTGGACCCTGAAAATCAATATGAATTTACTTATGTGGTTGGTCATTATTAAATCAAGTTTGAAGCCAGTCTGTCTATCCAAAGCAGAATTATCATCCATAAACTAATTTGTGAATGGATGGGCCCTGTGACCTTGACCTTTGACCCAAAAATCAAACAGAATCTTCCCCTAGTGGCAGGTTAGCAATATCTTGAAGATGAAAGGTTTGTGATGAAAAGTTTGGCTTCAAATGCATACACATTTCTTTTAAAGAAATGGGCCCTGTGACCGTGACCGTGACCTTTGACCGTTTGACCCAAAATCAACATGGTTCTTACTTTAGTGGTGGGCCATTTATAAGTAAAGTTTGAAACCAATATGTCAAACTAGAGAGGAGTTATCATCTGGAAACTAATTTGTGAACAGATGGCATCAGTGACCTTGACCTTTGACCTTGTGACTCCATATTAATTTATGCTCTCCCAATACCGGCAAGTCAGCTAAATGCACAAGATGGAAAGTTTGGGATGAAAAGCTTGGCTTAAAATGCAGCAATAATCTTTTTAATTGAGTCCTGTGACCTTGACCATTGACCTCATGACCCCAAAATATATAGGTTCTTGCTTTAGTGGTGGGCCATTTGTAAGTCACGTTTGAAATACAAGTGCCAATCCAACCTGGAGTTATTGTCTGGAAACAAATTTGTGTGGATGGAGAGATTGACAGACAAACAGACATACAAACAGACAGACAGACAGGGTGATTAGTATAGGGCATCCACTTGTGATCAATAAACACACCAGGTTTTGGGACACCAGATGTAATCACAGCTGAGAAACTGACATGATTGTTGTCATTTTATAGTAAATAAATAGAAAAATATTCGTTAAAATAAGGAAAAAAATACAAGTGGCGCAACCACTTTTCAGGAACTGACAAAACTAGTCATGGTCAATATTCAAGGCAAGATTCATGACAAACCATGCATTAATTATCAAGATATTGGAGGTTTTGTATCAATTTTTTTACTATTCTAGGGGGTACTTTCAAGCCCCATAGCTTGAAGGATATAGGTCGCACTGACCTAATTTCAGGTTTCCAAGCAGATTTCACTGATCTCCCTGGATATTCATTTTGAAGTTTCTAGGACCAGCTGTTACGATTTGTGCCCTGCTAACGGACGGCCAGACAGACGACGGACAAAGCGCCATTCCTATACCTCAGTTGACTATCAGTCAGCTGAGCTAAAAATGACTGTAGCTGGCACCACAAGTCTTGTATACAACGAAGCTATCAGAGATATATACATATGCCCAAGTTCAGACTGATATATCAAACTCCTCCTGAGAAATAAGCAGGGGCACACACTGTGCAAATATTATTGTAGGTGGCACCACCAGTCTTGTATATGACAAAGCTATTTGATAAGTATAAATATGCCCAATTTCAGAATGATATATCAAATTCCTCTATAAAAATAAGCAGGCACAAAATTCATAAACTGTGCAAAAGTCATTGTAGATGGTGACACCTGTCTTGTATACAAGAAAGCCATCAAAGACACATTGACAGGTCAAAATATCAGGCTAATACATCAAACTTACCTTGAGTTTGATGCACGGGGCTGACCACGCTTAGGTGAAAAAGGCAGTTGCTCCTAGTGAACTGTGACAAATTTGCTGGCTCAGGCTACTGCACTGAATGAACTCATGACCTGCACCTGGCTAGACTGGGTGAACTTTTGACCTGTACCTGGCTGCACTGAGTGAACTCTTGACCTGTTGCCTAATCTGATACAGTTGGCAGTCTGCCAAAGCTATAAATAGATTGGCTCCACATGCAGCCCTGAGGGGCATGACACCAATGAGGTGATCACATGGTGCCCATGAGGTGTTCACATGTCACCCATGAGGGGATCACATGCCTTGTGCTTGGCTGCACTGATTGAACTCTTGACCTATATCTGGCTGCACTGAATGAACCCTTGATCTATTGCCAAATCTGAAACAGTTGGCAGTTTCTTAGTCTATTTAAATATACAGACACAATCTTGGCCTGTTGGCAAATCTGTTTACACATACTTAAAGACTTTGGCTAAAATACTTTTTTTTCAAGCTGACATATTCAAAAAACTTTTTATCAAAATATCTTGAAAAATAAAAGATGCAGTTCTTTCATTGTTAAAGGTCCAATAATTCTGCCAAAAATCATTCAAGAAAACTTGAATAAAGGCCACCTAAGAATAATTTTTGTGCCATGTTACAGAAGTTATAATTGAAACAATAATTTTGTAGAAGAACAGTTTTGCAATCCTCAGTTTGAGTTAGACATAATAATGGCCATAAGACCAATTTAAGCTTTTTTGATATGATTGAAAAAACCATGTCCTAGGATAATTCTTTTGAAAAATTGAACGATTCAACTTGACAGTTTCATCATAAACATTTTAAGCTGAAAGAGGCTAAAATTATGAGGTTTTTTGCCCATAAAAAACAGGCCAATGAAGGTGGCACCACAAAATCAGCAACTTCAAATATGAGTCATGTGACCAACATTTGCAGAATACTTGGTAATGCTAGTTTCTGTCATTTTCGAGATAACTATGTCAGTATGCTTATACTTGGCCAAATGACTGTTCAAATTCATTTAACTCCACTAAAATTCATCAAATGCAAACCATTTGAACAAACCTGAGAGGGCTTGCCTCTGGGATCATTTCTATAAAATACTGAACAATTTGGCTGGACCATTTACAAGAAGACTTTTAAAGGTTTTTCAGCTTTTCCCCTATAAAATCTAAGTAAATGCAGATAGCAAAACTAGATGTGTCGGAACGACATGAATGCCCCCGCCTGGGGCAAATTAGAAACATTTGTTAAATTTTGTAAAATTTTTTAAGTTCAGGAGGTGTTGTATGGTCAAAAGTAGGTCAACAAGGGCAAAATGCAAACTCGATCTGTAAAGGGTCATTATCAAGCAACACACCAAAAATTAGGCCAGTATATGCAGGCATTGTGAAAAAAAGTCCATATATGTGCATTTATCATGAAAATTTCTGTCTTTCATGAAATTTTCTATGTTCAGGATCTGTCATATGGTGAAAAATAGGTTAACTGGGACGAAACGCGAACTCGATCTGTAAGTGGTCATTATGCGCCCACAGACCAAACATTAGGCCAGTATCTGTAAGCATTGCATTGCATAACTAGAATATTAGCAAAAGTTGATAATCATTTATAAATTTAAATTGGAGAGGTATATACCATGTTTCATAACAATCCACCAAATGCTTCCTGAGAAATAAGCTCCTAAGTATTTTTCTATACTAAGCCCTGTAACCTTGAAAAGTAGGTCAAGATCACCCATCTTTGAACTTGACCAAGATTTTGTAAATATAATGCAATAGCACTGAAGAAATGAAGTTCCTGTACCTTTGGAGATATCCTGCACAAAAGGCCAAAATTGAAAAAATCCGATAAAATTTCAATAAAAAATCAGAAATTGCAGGTGGCGCCACCAAAATTGTGCAGCACATACAGACCATCAGTCCCAATGATCATAGTAAGTTTTGTGAAAATCCACACAATGGTTCCTGAGATATAAACTTCTGAGTGTTTTTCTATAATCAGCTCTAAAATGTAGAAAAATGGGTCAAGGTCACCCATCTTCGAACTTGACCGAGATTTAATCGATATACATCTTGACTGATGAAATAAAATTCCAACGGTGAATCCTTTTAGAGATATTCCGCTCACAAGGTAAAAGTTAACAGATGCGGAACAGACGGACGGAGAGACACCGGACAGACAGATGGAGGGACGGACAGACGGACAGCTTGGGTGACGACAATAGCCCATCAGCCTATGAGCTGAGGGCTAAAAACGGCTGTACATATGTATTTGTCATGAAAATTTCTATTTTTCATGAATTTTCTAAGTAACTGGTCATTATCTGCCCACACACCAAACATCAGGCCAATATCTGCAGGCATTGTGAAAAAAAGTCTGTACATGTGTATAATTGTCATGTAAATTTCTATTTGTAATGAATTTTTCTAAGTTTAGGCACCGTAAAATGGTCAAAAGTAGGTCAACCAGGAAGAAACGCGAACTCGATCTGTAACTGGTCATTATCTGACCACACACAAAAAATCAGGCCAATATCTCCAGGCATTGGGAAAAAAAGTCCGTACATGTGTATTTGTCATGAAAATTTCTATTTTTCATGAATTTTTCTATGTTAAGGAGCCGTTAAACGGTCAAAAGTAGGTCAACCAGGACGAAACGCGAACTCGATCTGTAACTGGTCATTATCTGCCCACACACCAAAAATCAGGCCAATATCTGCAGGCATTGCGAAAAAAAGTCCCTACATGTGTATTTGTCATGAAAATTTCTATTTTTCTTGAATTTTTCTTAGTTTAGGAGCCGTAAAACGGTCAAAAGTAGGTAAACCAGGACGAAACGCTAACTCGATCTGTAACTGGTCTATATCTGCCCACACTTCAAAAATAAGGCCAATATCTGCAGGCATTGCGAAAAAAAGTCCGTACATGTGTATAATTGTCATGAAAATTTCTATTTGTCATGAATTTTTCTAAGTTTAGGCGCCGTAAAACGATCAAAAGTAGGTAAACCAGGACGAAACTAGAAACTCGATCTGTAACTGGTCTATATCTGCCCACACTTCAAAAATCAGGCCAATATCTGCAGGCATTGTGAAAAAAAGTCCGTACATGTGTATAATTGTCATGAAAATTTCTATTTGTCATGAATTTTTCTAAGTTTAGGCGCCGTTAAACAATCAAAAGTAGGTCAACCAGGAAGAAACGCGAACTCGATCTGTAACTGGTCATTATCTGCCCACACACAAAAAATCAGGCCAATATCTGCAGGCATTGCGAAAAAAAGTCCGTACATGTGTATTAATGTCATGAAAATTTCTATTTGTCATGAATTTTTCCATGTTAAGGAGCCGTATAACGGTCAAAAGTAGGTCAACCAGGAAGAAACGCGAACTCGATCTGTAACTGGTCATTATCTGCCCACACACAAAAAATCAGGCCAATATCTCCAGGCATTGCGAAAAAAAGTCCCTACATGTGTATTTGTCATGAAAATTTCTATTTTTCATGAATTTTCTATGTTAAGGAGCCGTAAAACGGTCAAAAGTAGGTCAACCGGGACGAAACGCGAACTCAATCTGTAACTGGTCATTTTCTGCCCACACACCAAAAATCAGGCCAATATCTGCAGGCATTGTGAAAAAAAATCGGTACATGTGTATTTGTCATGAAAATTTTTAAAACCGACCACTCTACAGTCATGATTTTACTAGATCTGAATCTTCATAAAAGGGGACCAGGTTTCTGGAAATTCAATGCCAAACATTTATACAATAAAGATTATATTAAATTAATAAAAGAAACTATTAGAGAGACAAAAGAATATAATGAAAACACAGACCCAGCATTACTGTGGGATGTTATAAAATGCAAGATAAGAGGGGCAACAATAGCGCACTCGTTTACAATAAATAAAAAGAGAAGGACATTACTACAGGAACTTGAAAATGAATTAATTTACTTAGAAGAACAATATTCACGCAACCCAGATGAAAAAATAATTGAAGAGATTAAAGAAAAAAAATCAGAGATAGAGAATATTGTACAAGAAAAAACAAAGAGTGCAATGTTTCGATGCAAAGCAAAATGGCATATGGATGGCGAAAAACCATCCAAATACTTTCTAAATCTTGAAAAAAGACTGTATAACAATAAAACTATAACTAAATTAAAATCTGAGGATAAATATATGACTGAACCGAAAGATATCTTACAGGAAGCACAACATTTTTATGAAAAAATATATACTTCAGCTAACTTGACACCTGATGAAAGTCAGTATGGTGAGTTTTTTAATAAACCATCAAAAATATTATCAGAAGAAGATATAAATTTTTGCGATAACGTTTTAAGTGAAAAAGAACTTAATGAATGTTTGAAATCTTTTAAAAATGGTAAAACACCAGGTACTGACGGTCTAACAGTAGAATTTTATAAATTTTTTTGGGAAGACATTAAAGAAGATTTAATAGCAGCTTATAAACACTCCTTTGAAACCGGAAAATTAAATATCTCCCAGCGACAAGGTATAATTACATTAATTCCTAAAAAGTCCAAAGATCCCTTAGTACTAAAGAATTGGAGGCCAATATCACTTCTTAATGTTGACTATAAATTAATAACTAAATGTATGGCTAACAGACTGAAAAAAATACTTCAAATATTAATTCATCCTGACCAAACTGGATTTTTACAAAACAGATATATAGGTGAAAATCATAGTAGAATTTATAGTTTATTTAGCTACTGTGGTAAAAATAAAATCAAAGCCAATTTAATGCAAATCGATTTTGAAAAGGCTTTCGATTTTTTAGAATGGCCTTTTATCAAAAAAGTATTGAAATTCTATAATTTTGGAGACACTTTTTGCAAGTGGATGGAAATTATTTATAAGGATATTTCATCATGTGTCATAAATAATGGATGGATATCTAGTTTTTTTAAATTAGGTAGAGGAGTGCGACAAGGCTGTCCATTATCACCTTATCTATATATCATTTCAGCAGAACTTTTGGCTAACAGGATTAGGGACAATATCAATATTAAAGGAATTGAAATAAATAATGAAAAACATGTGATCTCCCAATACGCAGATGACACAACTTTGTTTTTAAGGGGAGGCCACATGGTAATGAAAGAAGTGATTGAAGATTTTAAAAAATTTCAGAAATTAAGTGGATTAAAAATTAATATTGAAAAAACAGTAGTTATGCCAATGGGAAATCATACATATGGTAAAGACCAAATAATTAAAATGGGTCTACAATGGAGCACAGGACCAGTTACAATTCTTGGTATTCAAATCAACAATAAATTAGAAAATCTATGTGACCTGAATTTCAGACCTACATTAGAAAAAATTAAGAATTTAATTGATATATGGGCAAAAAGACAGTTAACACCTTTGGGGAAAATAACAGTGATTAAATCAGAATTAATCTCTCAGTTACAATATCAATTATCAGTTCTACCAAATCCACCTGCTTCATTCCTGAAAGAAATAGAAGTTACCCTCTTTAATTTTATATGGAACAGTAAAATTGATAAAATCAAACGAAATATTTTAATAGCACCAAAGGATGAAGGTGGTCTAGAAATGATAGATATCTGGTCTAAACTACAAGCTACAAAACTGGCATGGATTAATAGATGTCTCGCTTCCAGTTTGGAACAAGGATGGAGACAATTGGTTAATTGTAGCTTGAATAATTTGACTGAGTATCTTTTCACATGTAACTTAAAAATTGAAGATGTAAACCAAACATCAGTGCTGAAAGGGGTCAATCTTTTTTGGAAAGAAATTATTCAAGAATGGTGTAAATATAATTTTAATGATCCTGAAACCGTAAATGAATTCTTGAACCAATCCTTGTGGTTTAACTCTAATCTTAAAATAAACGGTAAAATTGTATTTTATAGAAAATGGTATGATGCTGGTATAAAATATGTTTACCATTTAACTAAAAAAGTGAATAATTCTTATAAATTTTATACTCTGCAAGAAATGCGACAGAACTATGGGCATCAAATCAATACAATGACATACAATAGCATATTACATGCAGTCCCAATAAGATGGAAAAGAGAAATTAAAGGAAACAGTAGTGAAGCCATAGTATATATGTATAAGATTGATAAACTATTATTAGTGGTGAAACCAGTAAAATTTATGTACGCTGAACTTGTTAAACAGAAGTTTGTACACCCAGAAAATACTTTTCTAAAATGGCAACAAAATGTACCAGAATGTGATAAAAAAAGTGTATTAGAGGCATTTAAAAATCTTTATTCAACCACTATATCTGTAAAATTAAGGTACTTCCAGTTTAAAATTCTACATAGAATCTTAACGTTAAACAAATCTTTGGTAAAGATGGGTTTAAAAGAATATGACATATGTACCTTCTGTAAGCAAGAAAAAGAAACACTGATACATTTATTCTGTGAATGCTCTAAAGTTAAAAAGCTATGGTCGGAAATATTTATATGGTTAGACACCTTAAATTTGCCCATGATATATGCTAGAGATATAATACTGTTCAATGTAAGTTCTGATAAATTGTTAGACAAAATTATCCTGTTGATAAAATATTATATTTATGTAGCAAGATGTAAAGAATACCCTTTGTCTCTAAATGATGCTGTTAAACATATAAAATTATACTATACTATTGAGAGACAAGTAGCAATTCATAAAGGGAAACTTGTTCAACACAATTCATTATGGAACAGATTGAATAGCTTTCTGAGTGTAGATGATTGATTATAAATGTTACTCTACTCTGCATGATAAAAATATCATATATTGAACTCTTGTTGTAAGAATATACTATTATGTATCTTGTCCGTGTGCAGTGCCATTTGTTGTTCTTTTGTACTGTATCATTACATGTTTTTGTTTATCATTATATGTTTTTGTGTATCTGTATTGTTTTGAAATAAAAAAAAAAAAATAAAATAAAAAAAAAAAAAAAAAAAAAAAAAAAGTTTAGGTGCCGTAAAACGGTCAAAAGTAGGTCAACCAGGAAGAAATGCGAACTCGATCTGTAACTGGTCATTATCTGCCCACACACCAAAAATCAGGCCAATATCTGCAGGCATTGTGAAAAAAAGTCTGTACAACTGTTTGATTTCGGAATGACGGAATGACGGACATGGGTAAAACTATATGCCCCGGCCACTTTGTGGCGGGGGCATAAAAATAAGCTGAATCCCACAAAATTTGATATGTGATAGATTATTGCATAAAATATGGGGAAGGTAGCTCCTGCTATTCCTGAGAAATTATGGGTTAATATACAGATGACCAATGACCCCCGTACATAAAAAGGTCAATGCAGGTGGCGCAACCAATACCTGAATATATAACTCATGTGACCAACACTGGTATAAAATTTGGTGATGACAGCTCTGGCTGTTTCTGAGATTGTCATTTTAGTATGCTTTTTTGGACAGATAACTAGGTTCAACTTCCTGTAATTCGTCCAAAATTCACTGAACTTGAACCATTTGAACAAACTTGAAAGAGATGGTATAAAAAATTATTTCTGTGAAATATTGAACAAATAGGCTTGCCCGTATAGGAGGAGAAGGTTTTTTAAGGTTTTTTACCTTTTTCTCTATAAAATCTGAGAAAATGCAGATTTTTTCAGATGCCTAATTTTTTTTGCATTAAATTTCATGATGCTAGCTCAAGTCGTTTTCCAAATAGTATGGTTAACGTATACCTGTGATTGTAAACATTGCCTGGCATTAGGAATATCTAAAATCATAAATCTACATTTTTTAAAAGTTTAAAAAAAACAATCTTGTCAATATATCAACCAAAGATAACCTGAAATCTAAATGTCTGGAGGCATGATGTAATGGAAGCTGATAAACTTGTTCCAGGCTAGATGTATCTGCTTCACACAGCTAACATATATGGTAAAATGACTCAATTCAATCTTCATAATTCAGCCGAAATTCATTCTTTGGAACCATAAAAGACAATTATTATAAGAATTATTCAGGGGATTATTCTTGTAAAATATTAAACAAATTGGCCTCAGTGGCGTCAGTCATAAAACGTTTTGCAGGTTTATAACTCATATGGGAAAATGAAGCAAAATTGCTGAGTTATGCGAATCACTGAACCAAAACCATCTGAACAAACTTGAATTATCAACATCTAAGGATAATTAATGTGTGATATTTAAGAATTTGGATGAGTGGTTTATGAGAAGAAGATCTTTGTAGCCACTGAGCTAAAATGGGCTGTTATGGCATATGACTAAATTCAGCTTCCCATAACTCAGTCAAAAGTCACTGAACTAAGACCATTTGAACAAACTTCAGAAAGCACTACCCTAGGGTCTTTTCTGTGCGATATTAAACAAATTGGCCTTATGGTTTCAGAGAAGAAGTTTTTTGTAGCTGTCAGTATCATATGGGCACTGATGACCCCGTACAAAAAAGGCCGATGCAGGTGGCGCCACCAATACCTCAATTTCAGATATGACTCATGTGACCAACATTGGCATAAAATTTTGTGATGATAGCTCCAGCCGTTTCTAAGACTGTAAATTTAGTACACCGCTACATAGGTAACTGTAAAATTTAGGGGGGAGGTATGTGATATATTGATGCTGGACTCAGTAAAGTGTTTCAGGGCTGGTCCCTGTGTTTGATGATATAGTGCCATCTGGTGACAAGTTAAGTGAGCTCTTGAGTGGAATTAACATGTGTTCAGTCAAAAACCTAGTTGATGTTGTCTTGCAAACAGCCATTGTTAATATGCTTGGCCATAGATGTAATAGGCCGCTTAATGTAAGAAGTTTCTAAAACTAACAATTACAATTTTTGCCCTCGTAATGACAGGACAGATGTCCGACAAAGGGTGATCGCTATAGCTCAGATGACTGTAAGTCATCTGAGCTAAAAATGTCTGCCATAAAAAATCTGCCAAGATTCCACCTCTGTGAAAAAAAGCCTGATCAGTCACCTGATCCTCCTGTCAGGTACATAAAGGCAGGTGGGAAGGAAGCTAGAGCAGTCCGGTAGAATCACAAGTTAGGTGCATAAAGGTTATTTTCTTTTAAATGTGATCAAATAACAAAGGAATCGAAGTATCAGCACTGAAACAGTATGAGTTTCTTAACATCAGTCTGCCCATATTCATACATTCAGCCTGTGATGATTCACTGCAATTCAACAACCAAATATTCTAAAGAATTAAGCTGTCTCACTGGAAGTACTGTCTCACTAAAAGGTAACTGAACACTTGAGAAAAGATATCCTTGTTTCACTAAAAACCAAGCCAAACTTCAAGCTCCTCCAGAGTAATTTCTGGCTAAGAAAAAAATATAAAGAAAAACATGAAATGCACTAGTAGGCAGCCTTTCATTTTCCTGACACAAGATAAATACAATGAAACACCTTTATGTATCAAAGAAGAGCTCATATTGATTATGTGTTAGTGGACAGTGACATGATTACGGCACACAAGCCTGCATGCCTATAACAGACCATAGGTTTACCAGTCTTAGAAACACCTTGGTCTTTGTAATTAAAGAACATGTACAAAATGTAAGATATAAAAAGTACAAAAGTACAATTTATAGACCTTGTCAGTGTTAATAATTTTCCTCAAACATGATGTTAACAAAGGGCATATCAGGTTTACCCATATTGCAACATCCAGTGCAACCATTAAGGTTTACTCGTACTTTTAGGGAGATGAAAGACAGCAAGCTAGGATGTTGAAGTCATTGGTGTATGCACATAGATCTAATGCAAATCACTTGATTACCTGAAAATAAAAATTAAAAAAACATCTTTTCACTACATTTTTAATTTTATTTTACATTTTTAAATGATAATTTGAGAAGCAATAATATGAAAAGTCACAAAGACTTAGTATACACTTAGGAATACATGATATATACATGACGGAAGCTTGATCTCCGTTTGGTACTATACTAGAATTGTTTATTTGACTTTGTTGGAGTATTTTTGCATTAGGCAACTTTAAACAAGGGACCCATGGGTCAGCTCAGCTGATTGTGACAGACTATAATTGCATCACCATTGTGGTACTATATTGAATCAATAAACTTATAAGCATCATGTATATGTTAGAATATGATTAAAGGATATAGTGTAATATATGTCTGAAAGGTATATGGAATAACCTGATTGAATGATTAATATGGAGTAAAATGTAGTGTATTAATGATTAATTAAGGAGGGGTATAACATAGTGATATATCTGAGCAAATATGAAGGCAATGATACTATAATGATAGATTGGTGTGGTAGAATGAAAATAAGGATTTTTGTTGAAGGATATATAGTGTATGTATTTCTGCAAGATTTCAAATTGATAGTTAAATGTTTTGGGTAACTATGTAGTTGAGAAGATTGATAAACTGATGACTGCATGGTATGCATACAAGGTCGTAACAATATATATCTAAGCATTGATAATATGATAAAAAATAGTGTAGGAATGTATTAGAGGCCATATTGACTATGGAATGCTGTGTCAATTGAACTGTTTAAAAGAATGGGGAAGTGAAGCTAATAATATCTTGTGATCTAACCAGGTACTTTCTAAAGTTGATACTGAAACATTCAGATAGTTAGAAAATATGAGATCTATAGCATTGCTATGATCATTGGTTGGTTCTGTGACAAGTTGTTCTTTATTTAGCATTTTTTTATCAGTGTTTCTTTTTCTGTGATCACCATTGGCATGATCTCCAGCACCAGTTGAAGGATAACTGTTTGGCTTGTACACTTAAAAAGTGTACTCATGTTTCCCAAATTTTCCATTTTGCCATTTTCTTTTTTACACCCACACCATTATTTTACCCAATTTTGACCATATCTACCTTTAGTTTCACCTTTATCTGACTTATGTCCTTATCAGCTTATTTACTAAATAATTTGTATAATGTATGATGTTCAAACAAATAAAGGGATTTAAATCCAGATTGTGTTAGCAGAAGAATATTTCAGAAATGATATATGAATAAAAATAGAGAAAAAATGCATAAACTTTTAAAAAAATACAGGTGGCTCCACCAGTCTGCAGAAACTAATAACAAGAGACCCATGGGTCGCGGCAATCAGCTGAAGTTTGAAATTTTTGCAAATGCAAAATATGCAAAATATTCTACTGTAATGTCTTTCATTTATATAAGCATATGCAAACCTAAGAGCAAAGGGGTCCTCCTACTTGGTTATATTAAAGTTCTAAATATATGATTGCAAACTAATACTCTGATAAGACTGTCATGAAGAAAAACAGTAAAAGTTTGGAGATACTGTGATGCATATGAAAAATTTACCGATTTACCGAATTTTTTATTTACAAGTTTTATAAATTTATAATAAAAAAAACTGAAAATATAAGTTAAAATATTAGAATTCTAAGTTGCAATCATTATATATCCAGAGTGTAGCTCATATTGGGTCAATCACATATTTTATTATTTTTAAATCATAAATGTTTAAACTGAAATTAAAAGAAAATAATGGCACAACATGGCATCTACAAGAATATTCCTTGAATCACTATTAAAAAGTTTTGCACATTGAAGTTTTCAGTGCATGCTTAATTTTATTCACCAAAATAAAATAAAAGATTCAGTAAATTTGATAAAATAAAAACACCTTTTCAAATAAAACCCATTTGGGGCATTATTTAGCAATGATTATTTGTTTAAAACGTAAAATGAATAAAAAGCTGACATTGTAAAGAGTCACACAATGGCAAGTTTGAGTGCCACCATGTGCTGAAACGCCACGGTATTCTGCTAAGAATGTTTTGAACGGCTGTACGCGATGGGTGGTAAATAGAACAGCCACCTATTTCGTCCCAGCGTGCCTTGCGCGAACACTGCCTTGACAAAATGGCTCCCCACACGGAAACTTTCTTCAGGAAAAAAACTTGCTTACCCCGACTGGCCGATCTAATTTTACCTTAAAATCACTCGTTTTCAAGCGTCATGTTTCCTACATGATACGTGTGTATCTCGACAAGGTAACTTCAGTTACTTTGATATTTAGTTAAGTTGACCAGCGATGTTTTCAAACGCACCAGCAAAATGTGACATGGAGCGATGTCAACGTACGATGTGACGATGATAATACCAAAGTAACCAGTATGAAAATGATTTGAATCTTCCGAGTAATTCCAGAAAATGAAATTTTCATCAAAAATTAAGATTTCAAAATATTACTTTTAGAATTAAAATATACAGTGACTTGAAATGGATCAGCAGAATATTTTTTTCCAAAATATAATGACAAATCAGTAGCAAACAAGAATACGGCACGGAATATAAAATCTTTATAAACAGACAGTGGTTCACCGGCCCTTACGTCTACCCAAACTTCATGCTTGAGTGACCCTGCAAAAAAGTGTTATAAGGTGTTTAAATAAAATGCCCAAGGAATTTCAAAGTGGACAAGAATGGCCGAGTCGCAACCTACGCGTGTTCATTTCTAGATGATAGCTTGATTGTGTCTTTTGTCAAATCATTCCGTAGCGAAAGTTGGTGCGGTTTTAATGGGGGGTTCTTAGTATTTGAGCCCCTCGCAGTGTCTCACCTGGAATTTCGGCGAAGTCTGGGTGCGGTATTAATCGGAAGTGCGGTTTTAAGTGGAGATTTTACGGTATACACACTGTTGGCTGAATGAGGGACAAACAATATCATTGTGCTAATTACCATCCCAGTTTTAATTTATTACTGAAATTGATAGTCAATTTCACACCTGGTGAAGTTTTTACTCTTCTGAAGTAAGGAATTACTTATCTGATGAACATCCACACTTTCATAGCAATACACCACTTAGTGGACACAATTAAAAGTGCACTTTGATCATTGTTACCCTGGTGGTACAATTCAAAATCTGAAATGTTGCACAGCCAAGAATAAAAGAAAATACAGAAAATTATAACATTCATCTAGTTAATGCACCATCAGGGGGGGTGGGGGGCAGTGCAGGGCAGAGTGGAAGCCTGCCTGCTAGTAGTGGCCAAGCTGGGCCAAGGCAAGCTGCCTGGGGTGGGTTACATAATGCAAGTGAAGGCTGTGTTACTAGGTGGGCTAGATGTAAACAACACTTGACATGGTGTATGAAAACTTGAAAAAAGCTACTCTTTTCAATCAATTCCTTTGAAATTTCAGATTTTAAAAGATAAAATCCTTATGTATATATGCTGTGAAAATTAAATCAACAGTGCTAACTGGGAAAAAATGTGCCATTGCCAAAGTTGGACAAAATTTAAGGTATTGATTTTTTATTTATGCTAATAACTTGAAAAATTTGCAAAATTCAGATCTAATTTTGGGTAAACCATTGAATCTTGATTAAATAAAGTTATATTCCAGAAAAAAAGTCTCCAGCTTCAGCAATTCTCATGTAAGGTGAGTAAATATATTTCCTGATTTTTTAAAAATTGCATTATATTTGGGCCCATAACTTCAAAATAATACCTAATACTGACCTAATTTTTGTTATGTTCATAGAAGAGGTATGGAAGAATATGAATACTAAATATGATCAAAAACAGATCAGTGGTTTCGACATTAGGCAGCCTTGAAGTGTTACAATGGCTTTTTTATGGAAAACGGTGGTTTTTCCATAATATCTCGAAGGAACAAAGTCCTAATGACCCAATTTTCAGTATGGTAGGAGATTTTGGGGACATCTAATGGTATGCAAAATTTTGGATACGTAGGTCCAACGGTTTTAAAACGTGCCCTGTTAACGGCCGGACAGCCGGACGGACGACGGACAAAGGACCACGACTATAGCTCAGATGACTTACAGTCAGCTGAGCTAAAAATGCAAAATTTTAGGCAGATAAGTCACACCACTACCGAGATATGAGTGATTTTAGCCCACGGCAGACAAACAGAGGGAAGCTGTGCAAAAATGATTGCAGGTGGCGCC
Organism: Sipunculus nudus; assembly: GCA_026874595.1. NCBI lineage: Eukaryota > Metazoa > Annelida > Sipuncula > Golfingiida > Sipunculidae > Sipunculus > Sipunculus nudus. The sequence goes on from CM049309.1 coordinate 32,307,507, forward strand.
ACCAGTTTTGCATATGATAAAGAGCTATGTGAGATCTAAAAACATGCAAAATTTTTGCCCAATCGGTCAAATGGTTCCTGAGATATGAACTTGGTTGTCTGCAGTGTAAATTTGAATGTAGGTGGTGCCACCTGTCATAAAACAAGAAAGCTGTCAAGGATGTATAAATCTGCAAAATTTCAAGTGGATAAGTTAAACCACTGCCGAGATACGAGTGATTTTATCCCACGACAGACAAACAGACGGACGCTGTGCAAAAAGGATTGCAGGTAGCGCCACCACTTTTGCGTATGAAAGAGAGCTATGTGGGATCTATACACATGCAAAATTTTTGGCCAATCAGTCAAATGGTTCCTGAGATATGAGCTTGGTTGTCTGCAGTGTAAATTTGAATGTAGGTGGCGCCACCTGTCATAAAATCAAGAAAGCTGTCAAGAATGGTTAAACCTGCAAAATATTAGGTGGATTAGTCAGACCACTGCCAAGATATAAGTGATTTTATCCCAAGGCAGATGAACAGATGGATGCTGTGCAAAAATGGTTGCAGGTGGCGCCACCATTTTAGTGTATGTTATAAAGCTTTCCAAGGGCTACATTTGTGCAAAATCTTTAGACTTAATGGTCAACAGCTTCCCCAGATATGTGGGTTTATGTGTGGAAACAGACGCAAATGGACGCTGGGCAGAGAGGAAAGGTCAGAGGTCAACCAAAAATGAGTGCACAGCAGTTCACATGTGACCAATCATAATTCCGAATTTTAAAAAATTCTGCCCAGTGGTTATGGAGGAGTTCTCCCAAAACCTATGTGGCGATGGCGGCAGCGTCAGCGTCTGACTGAAAACGTAGTATCCGCAAAACTCTGTTTTTGCGGATACAATGATTGTAGCTGGCACCACCAGTCTTATATACAACAAAGAGATATATAATTATGCCCAATGTCAGACTGATATGTCAAACCCCTCCTGTGAAATAAGCAGGGACATGCACTGTACAAATATTGTAGGTGGCGCCACCAGTCTTGTACACTATAAAGCTACCCAATATGTATAAACATGCCCAATTTTAGGCTGATGTATCAAATTCCTCTGTAGAAATAAGCAGGCGCATACACTGCAAAAGTCAATGTAGGTGGCACCACCTGTCTTGTAAATGAGAATACCATCAAAGACGCAAAGACAGGTCAAAATATCAGTCCAATACATCAATCTTTCCCAAAGTTTGATGCACTGGGCTGACAAGGCTTAAGTGAGTAAGGCAGTTGCCCCAGAGTGACCTGTGACAAATTGCTGCCTCAAGTTACTGCACTGAGTGAACTCTTGACCTGTTGCATAATCTGACACAGTTGGCAGTCTGCCAAAGCTATAAATAGATTCAGGCTGAACTCTGGTGCCAAATATGATGCAGTGAGCAGTCTTCCAAAGCTGCAAATAGCATGCAGCTACTGCACTGAGTGAACTCTTGACCTATACCTGGCTGCACTTCTTCCAATCCTGGCACTGTGCCAAAACTATTTAAAAAGCTGACATCATCTTGGCTAATGGCCAACATCAAGGCACTGGCAATCTGCCAATGGTAAACCAAGTGCTGCCATCTGTACACAAAAGTGGTCCCTACTTGAAATAACTTTGAAATTTATTTTCCCAATACAAAATGCTTTACAGCTGACTTTTTATAAAAAAAGAAATCAGGAATATATGTAAAATTATTACGGATGCATACTGAATGCAAAATTAAAATACAGATAAATCTCATTGATGGCAAATTCTTGAATTAAGTTGAGTAGGGATACCAATAATTTATAATCCACGTACAGTTGTCTTTATATAGCCACAGAGAACTGAATATCCGTGATTGTTACATTGCCTGGTATGATGAATAACCTAAATCATAATTCTAAATTTTTTTAAAAGCTTTTAAAAACTTTCTTGTCAATATTAACCAAAGATAACTTTAAATCTAAATGTCTAGTGGCATGATGTAATAGATGCTGATAAACTGGTGCCAATCTTGATGTAACAGCATAACACAGCTAACATATATGATAAAATGACTCAATTCAATCTCCATAATTCAGGCAAAAGTCATTCATGTGGAACCATTAATGACAATAATTATAAGAATTATTGTAGGGATTATTCTTGTAAAATATTTAACAAATTGGCTTCAGTGGCATCAGTCGTTTATAACTCATATAGGAAGATACAGCAAACTGGCTAAGTTCAGCTTCCTGTTACTCAGCCAAAAAGCACTGAACCAAAACCATTTGAACAAACTTGAATTATCAACATCTGAGGATAATAAATGTATGAGATTTAAGTATTTGGCCCAGTGGTTTTTGAAAAGAAGATCTTTGTAGCCACTGAGCTAAAATGGGCTGTTATGGCAATGGCTAAATTCAGCTTCCCATAACTTAGCCAAAAGAAACTGAAAAGAGACCATTTGAAGAAACTTCAGAAAGCACTACCCTAGGATCATTTCTGTGCGTTTTTAAACATTTTGGCCATATGGTTTCAGAGAAGAAGTTTTTTGTAGCCCTCAGTGTGATACAGGCACTGATGACCCCATACAAAAAAGGCCGATGCAGGTGGCGCCACCAATACCTCAATTTCAGATATGACCTATGTGACCAACATTGGCATAAAATTTGGTGATGATAGCTCCAGCCGTTTCTGAGATTTAAATTTTAATATGCTTTTTTGCACATTTAACAAAGTTCAACCTCCTGTAACTTGGCCAAAAATCTCAGAACTGAACCCATTCAAACAAACTTGAGAAAGATTGTTCCAGGGATCATTTCTGTGAAATATTGGACAATTTGGCTGGACAGTTCGGAGAAGAAGATTTTTAAACCTTTTTTAGCTTTTTCCCTATAAAATCTAAGAAAATGCAGTTAGAAAAAAAATAAACAAAATCCAATATAGTTTTTTGGATGACTGATAATTTGCAAAAACATTAGGTGATGCTAGCTCCTGCCGTTTTTTGAGATAGCTATGGTTAACGTACAGATGACTCAAGACGTCCAACGCATGACACACAAAGCCGCACCATCGCATAAGCTCACAGGTTCGCTAAAAATGTGTAAAAATAGAAAAAATCAGGTTACGCCACCAATCTGGTGGAACTGATGAAACACTCCATAATCAATATGCATGCAAAAAATCCTGGTGATCAATGCATTAGTTATTCAGATACTGGAGCTTTTGTATCAAATTTTTTATTATTCTGGGGGATACTTACAAGTCCCAAAGCTAGGAGGATATGGGTAACACAGACCTAATTTAAGGTTTCCAAGGAGATTTTTTATTGACCTCCCTTGATGTTTAGTAAGAAGTTTCTAGGTTTAGAGGTTACAATTTGTGCCCTGCTAATGGACACTTGGGCAGACGGCAGGATAAATGGACAAAGAGTGATTGCTATAGCTCAGGTGACTTATAGTCAGCTGAACTAAAAATGCAGCAAGTTCAAAGTATGATATATAATAAGGCATGTAAGAGTCTATGAGTTGTGTTTTCTTTTAACTGAATATGAAGGATCAGAAGTTACACAACAGACCAATAGTAAGTGTAAGCTACAAAAGTATCTGCTATTACGTTTGTTCATACTGGTTCATGGGAACATCTTCCTTTGATAGAGCTATAATTAAAGTACTACAATGTATTTTTTTCATGCAGGTGGCCTTGTTTCCAATTTGCTTGTCAGCACTGTACAGAACAAAACCTCTTTGATAGAAGTGGTAGAGGTGTTTTGCGGGGCTTTTATGGTGCTGGCATTATGTTCTTTAAATAAATCAAATGAAGAGTATACCACCTACCTGCTTTTACACATGGTCTGAGCATCGGCCATGTTTTCTTTACTTTGAGCGCGTTATCTATTATGCATCAGGGAGTCTCATGATCCCATCCTTTAATAGGTTTTTTGGGTCTAAGATGGAAGTTTATGTCTTGGCAGCTCACAACAGCACTGCTTTCTTTTAATTAATTACAGCATTCTTTCTCTAATCTATATAATAAATGCACAGTTTTTCATTTCTTCTAGACAATGGTTAACCTGCTGCAAGGAATTTTACTCTTTCAAAAGGAAGTAGTGGCTTTTAATTCAAACAGTAAGCAAAAACAAAATGACTCCGCTTTCAATGTGAAGGCTTTTCAGTTGGGTCAACACTGGCAATCTAGACCTGTTGCACACCACCTTTTGACATAATTTTTATGGGTTTACAGGTATGTTGTTATCTATACTTAATAAATTTTTTTTTCACGATAACAATGGTCTTTACACTTCAACAAATTTATGAGTTGTTTGATAAAAAGGTGTTCAAAATGAAGTCCAAAAACTGAAACACAGTTCTGAGGAGTTGAGGGGTTCCACACATTTTCTTGTAGGATCTGCAATCTCCAGGGACATTGAAAACATATCACCAGTACATCTGTTAGGCATTTTAATAACAAACAGTTACTGCAGTCAGAGGCTACAAACCTCCACCAGAATCAGTCATATGTTCATGTGCACATGTTTCATGTATAAACACTGTCTCACTTCAGTCACCTGTTTCACCTAGTGAGTGGCAGAACAAATACATAAGAATAGGTAGATTCTACACCGGGACAAGAAAATTGTCCTTTGCCATAATGGTATTAAGAAAAAAAATATATTATGGTGATTCTGATAACCTCCAAACTTTAACGGATTGTTTATATGGTTTTACCCTAACCTTCTAAAAAATTTCAGGAAAATCTGTACAAAATTTTTTGTGTCAATGTGCTTGGAGTCCCGGCAAAGAACCACTTATTTCTTTACCAATGACTTACACCAAAAGCCCTGGCGCAGTGTACCTGCTTTCATCAAGGAGCGTAGTCAGTTTTCATCAAGAGCTGCTAATTCCAGGTCAATAAACAAAAATCAGGACATTTATTAAATCCTGTCTGAATCTTTATAATTTCTTCAAATTATTTTCAGAGTAGATGGCTTTAATATGCAACTGTATATATATATATTATATTAATGTCATCACTCCAGCAATGACAATGTCGTACTCATGTTGTTTATCCTAAAAGAAATCTCACTCATAATTTGTAGACCCTATAAGGTATACTGTGGAAGTGGTTTTGTTAGGGTTTTTAAATTTTCGCACTTTTAGCGGGAGCTAGGTTTGAGCTAAATTAAGAACACGTGCTATTTTGATGCCATCATTGGCTGCTTGGAAGACTGCAGATTTCCCGCCTGACACAGAGTCATGTCTGGTAATCCCTCCGCAAGGGGTCCCTTAAGCTGAGGCTTCTTCAACCAGGATGTTAGAGTTGTCATGTTGTCATAAGAGTTCATAGTAAGTGATATCTCCGCTGAAATCCCCTCCGATTTATAGTGATGTGCGGAAACAACTGTGAAACTAGTGGCCTTTGAAGACCCCCATCCCAACAGCTTTGAAGTACGACAGAGCTGAGAGCTCTAACATTATTAGTCCTGGTTAATTACATATTGGTCGTGGTCATGGTACTCAGCATTTACGCTGTCATCTGGAGTTTAATTGTTATGTGAATGGTAAAGGTTGCATTACAAATCTTTTATCTTTTATATAAAAGTTTAATTATTTTAATAATCTGATACAAAATGAATTACCTATACATACTGATTTGTGCAAAAAATCTGAACTGCGCTAATGCTGTAAAATGGAAAAAGCAGAAAATTCAGACACGCAAAATAAACCACTTTCACAGCATGTGCCTCATGTCTTTTTCTAAGACGTATTTCTTTGTGTAATTTGTTGAAGAGCATTATCTGCCATTCTTTAATTAATTTTATAGGAGAAGGGGTTTCCTGAAGAATTCTTTATATCATAGAGTGAATCACATGGAAAAAATCCTTGCTTGCAGCCCAGGGATAAAATATATAAGTGACAATCAGACCACACCAGCTTATGAAAGAACTATATTTATCTTACAGAACCATGGATTTTCCACAGGTGCATCTAGCTGATAATTATCTGCAGCATGTTCTGGGGATATGTTAATGCAATAGGGAATTATTAATACATTAATCTCTCTGTTGGATGAACACTTAAAGAAGCAAGCCTGTCATGCTGCGGCAGTAAGGAACGGTTCAGTTTTTGTAAAGAATTCAAATCTCCTGAGTTGATAAGTATTATTTAAACCAAGGGATGTTACAATACATATCCAACTAACCCATGCTTTTAATTGTTACTGGAGATGCTTAAAAGGTTATAATTTTGCTAAATTTTTGAAATTTTAAACTTAAGTTACCAAATATCAATGATAAGGGTTTGACAATGATTAATGACAAATAGAAGAGTGATCAACAAATTAAGTCATGTTTTTTTTACAGATAATATGGCTATAGCAAAAAAGAACATTGTTTACATGTTAGCCACTTCACAATATAAATACTTAAGGACAATTATAAAAGGGTCTGATGCATACAAATTGTATAGACAGAGTAGCTGAATTGTACAAGTTTTTTTCATTTAATGACTACCGTTACATGTATACATCAAACATGGTCATTCATGTAACATAATAACTGCCTTTGGTGGTCACAAGGGTTGTTGCAGATCTTGTTTTGATTAACTTTTCATTCTGAACAATGTTAATTACATTTGCTTAAGGAGCTGGGTCTTATCCATCATCTTGGATAGGATAATTATTGTACCAAAATGAAATAGATCCAGCCAAGTGGTTCATCTGGTATCTAACAGAGCATTTAAGGTAAAGCTGATACTTTTGACCTCCTACAGAAAAACTGTTATGGGACCTGGCTTAATTGTAATGAAATTTCCAGTAATAACTGCATGCCAAAATAAACCAAAAATTTTAAGACACTTGATCATCATGACATATTTTTAGTGACGCTGTGCCTTAATTAATGGTTCTGGTTCAGACTCTTCTACTTCTTAATCACTTTCTGTTGAGGCTTTGTTTTTATACATTGTGGTAACTTTTGTAAGAGAAAATAATCTGCATACCAATATTATAAAATATGTATGACAGCTCTTCAGAAAAGATTGAAGGTGGGTATGTATACAAATAAAGAGTCGCTCCCTGCACTTGACCAGCAGAATAATCCATCTTTAGAAGGACTGATACAATTATACTCTTGAAGGTTTAATGCAATACATTCAAACACTGAAAGACCCAGTGATCATTAGTGCACAGACTGACTGTGTGAAGAACAAGCTGATTATGCCAGGTAGCATTTGAGTAATTGATGTAATAAATCATCATGGTTCTTCTGGCAGCATTCAATCTATAGGATTTTGTGAAAGAAATAATACAACAAAAGTTTGTAATTTATTTTTTCTTCTGAACTGCTAAAAAATTATTTTGCATAATATTTAAGGCTTTAAATAAATAAGCTGCTCCAATAATACCAGAAGAGCAACACTAAAACCCTAATCACCTCAGACCCACAGACAGGGAATGGGCCCACTAGCATGCTTTTCATGCAAGAAGCGATGACATGTGAGCTATCACAAGCAAATTCAAGGGTTGTTCCAGCAGTTTAACAGCTAAAAACACCTGTCACTCAAAAGATTAAGCCCAAAAGGCATGACATTTTCCTCAGGGACTCCCTAATAACAAATAGTAGTGTTGCTTATTTTGGGCATTCTTTTCTGGTTCTTCTGTAATTAAATTACTTCTCCTGTGAAGAATAGGTCTTGGCACCACAGACATTTGCTGGTGAAACATTGCAGATATCATGGATTCATGCATGCATGGCCCCAGTCATCATGCACATTATTAAGCCAACCAAATATGACAGGATACAAGCAGCTTAGGTCATGGATTATATTGCAGATCATGTGATTATATGACATGAAATACCAATGAAGCACTAACTACATGACATCTATCAGCCATAATACAACATTCCCCTTTCCATGTATAGGTATATCAATGTCTGTCTGGTCAATCATTACATCTTCAGTCAAACCAAAGCAAATCTGCTGGTAAGTTCTACAATGCAGTCAAGTCAGGGATTATATACCAAGATATTAATATTCTTGTTTTCACAGCTCCAGAGTTAGATCAATTTCTTTAACATACTATTCTCTGTATTTTAATTCATTTATAAGGTGAATTCAAACTAGTATTTCAATTAGATATATACACACATGTTGCCCTTTTTATCTGCACACTGGGTATTGGCAGGAGATGTTACTGATAATAAATAAAAATAAGGATGGCTAGATGAACCTTGTTAGAATTTAATGAAAATAATTTTAAAGATAATCTTGCTTTAAATCTGTAACTTGTCTAAATGAATTTACTGAATTCCATCTTAAACTCTGAGAAGTGATTTGTAATTGGACAAAAAAAATCCAAGACATAAAGAAGGATGGGAAACATGGGTGGAAAAAAAGAGGAATGAGTGTTTCAAAGAATAGCACATTTTTAAAAGAAGAACTTCTATTTTTATACCACACAGGCTGTGTAGAAATAAAAGAATATAATATAAACCTGCAAAAGCTGATAATAAAATTGATGGAGTAAATCAGCCTGATTGTCACCAGATAATTTTAATCAATATTCTTCAGTCCAATGCATCGAGTGGTTAATGAAGTACAAATGAAAATGTTACCACTCCTGACAGACTGTCTACTGCAGGCTTGGTGCATTGCCATAGCAACGGTTCATCGGGACACTGGCCAAAAATGAGCTAACAAACAAAGTCAGACATTAATGGTGATGATACTCTCCATAAAGAAAAACTCTTTATTCTGGCTGCTACAAGCTTCTCTTGATGAAAGGGAAAGTAGAATAGAACTTCTGTATACAAAAAGTAAGCCTTGTTTGTGAAGTGTACTCAAAAGCTTTTCCTTGTGGCACAAATGTAATTGTCTGCTGGATTAAAAGCTGAAAGTACTGGGATTTTTTTTTTAGAAAAACTGCCAGCTTAAAAACTCTGCTACAGATTCAGAGACCAGGAAAAAGTACTGACAGCATATAAACCATCCATAATCTAACAGAATCTAGTTCTTATCAACACCATATATCTATCAGGTGTAGGGAATTAGATATCCCTTCTGTGGTTCAGACATTATGATATTAATCAATATTCTGTCACAAAATTCAGTAACAAACAGGATAATTGGGATGTTCCTACATTTGGTTTTGCCAAAGGCATAGCACAAAAGAGATAATCATGAGAGTATCTTCTTCACCTGGGTATCAACTACTACAGAGTAAAATGAACAGACTCCTGGAGTATCTGAGCTGATAGCGGCTGTGCTGTGCCTTCCTGTTCAAGCTCAAATATAAAGAAATCTCTTATCTAATAATGTATTGCCATACAAGATGGATGAATGAGAGTACCTTGGTAGATAGAAATAAGGGACCCAAAGGTCATGGGCTCACCTGTATTTTGCATTTGACATAATTTATCAAATCCTTGTATATAGAAAAGTTTGTAGTTTTAGCTCAGCTCACTATATGTCATCTGACCTTAAGTGGTGATCCTTTGTCTGTTGTCCATTCAACTGACATTTTGAAACTGTTTGACCTACAAATCTAAAATTCACAAACATTCAGAGTCGCTAAGTTCTCCAACCAAACCCATAACTTGGTCACTGCAAACTTTGTTAATTTTCACAGCATATATTCATAAGGATTTAATCTTTTTAAATCTGAATTATAAAAGGAATGGAACAAAAACTGTAGCTTTTATTCAAGTTTTAGAAAAATACAAAGACGTCTTCATGTCAAATATGAACAAAACAACAGCTGTTTTGATATTAGGCAGCTAGTCTTGAAAGTAACAACAGGTTTTTAAGGGAAAATCAATGTTTTCCCTTAATTTCTCAAAGGAACAAACTCACAGTGACCCAGTTTGGGGATTTGGCACTGGAGAACTAAAAGAACATCCAACTGTATGTCGTATTTTGGATTTGTAGGTCTAACAGTTGGAAACTTTGCCAGTCTAATGGAGGATTGACAAAGGATATTATAGCTCAGATGACTCACAGTCAGGTAAACTAATAAAAACAATGTAATGCTTTGACGAATGGCACCTTATACATGATAGAATAAAAGAAATAAATGCAATAATGGAAGACTGGGAGCAGGTACATCCAGCAGTAATATTAAAACATGCTTATGGTGATGCTGTTCTTCATAAAAGGATGTCTACAGTGCCATACTTGAATGTTTAAGTCATCAAGTGGAACAGCTCGGATCTGATTTAGTACAACGTGTAGGTCTCTTTCAGAATTTTTTTTTGAGCTGACTTTTAAATCCACTGTAAACATGACCTGTGGTTTTTTTTTAAAGGAAGACAAATAGGAGAAAATGTGAGCTTTATCTTGAACAGGGGGAGAGGTTTAAATGCTCAGATTACAACTGTCATTGTATAATCAAGTTCGGATCTCTTGCTTTCAGGTGAATACAATACAAAAGCAACGGGGATTAATTATAAAACCACAGGCAGGTAGGGGTGAAATTAAGGCCTGACACTCAAATACAGTCTTTATACAAGTGACCCATAGGTCATGGCATTAGTGATGAGCAGCATTATGGCCTAGCTAACATTCACAACCAACAGTTATGTTCAAACTTTAAAAGGAGGACAGGAATGTCTGTCTGTATCAAGCAAATTAATTAACAGTCCAGGAAAAAAATATAAGGTTGCTGAGACAAAGCTAGTGCAATGTTATTCTTCATATTTAGTTTTGGCATGTACATTCATTTGAGTACATGGAAGTAATAATATAAGGTTTGAATTGCCGTGCAAGTCTGTATATATGAGTAAGTGAAGTAGACATATGATACCTTAATGTACATGGAAATATAAGAGTCATAAAGATACAAGACAGGGGACTCCAGCAGTCTTTAAAAAATCTTTTGCTGATGGCAAATAATGGAAAAAACTGTTAACAAGAGCACTGCAAATGGTGCATAATATGCCCGTTGCATATTTGGTGACCTCTAACCTCATTTAATATGTGTGAATTTGCTGAGAATGTAATTCAGGTAAAAAAACTCTATTGGTTAATACCATCAGGAGTTGTATGAAAATCCATCAGGTTTTTGGTAAGTCTGGGTGGTGCCAAAAATGTGGTGACCTCTGACCTTATTAAATAAGCATGAATTTTGCTGAGAATTTAATTGAAATGAGAAACTCTATAGGTAAATATGTATAATGAGTTTCATGAAAATCAATAGGATTTTGGTAATAAAGTCACCATGGTGCAGGCTTCCAATATGCGGTGACAACTGACCTCATTACATATGTGTGGATTTTGCTGAAAATGGAACTAAGGTGAAATATTTTATTGATTAACATTTCTTCTGAGTTTTATCAAAATCCATCTGATTCCTTAGTAAGTAAGCTATTGCAGCAATTCAGCAAAGTAGCCTAGTGCCCTGTGACTTATAAAATATGCACAGATTTTGCCCATAATTGATCTCGGGTAAGATAATTTATTGGCAAGTAGTTAAGGGGGAGTTTTGTGAAAATCCATCAAAGCCCCGTTAAGTTATTGCGGCAAAACTAAAAGTTAACTGACAGAAAGACATAGGGTATACCATAAAAGGTCCCGTCATAGATGGCCTTATAAAAACATAGATAGAGAGACCTATAAAAAACTATTCAATCCAAACTTTCTTAAATGAAATTTATATCTTACACATGCATTCTCCATTCTTAGGACTTGTGTGATATCCTTACAGGAAATTCACTAAGTGGTGACATCTGCGTGACAATCTAAAATAAACAAACAATTTTGATGTCACCTTTATGCTTACTGAGTCACACACCATCTGACACATCTACAGTATTGTGTAAAATAGCAAATTTTGTTAAAATTTAAACAAGTCAAACATATTTTGTAGATGATTATAAAGTGAATTATGCCATATGTATTCATAAAAAAAAATGTTGCTGGTAATTTAAATCCAGGGAACAAGATTTCATAGCAACATGGAGACAAGTTTGAGACTTTAAACTTATTTCAAAGTTTGTGATAAAAAGGTGGTATTACCTATACAACACAAATTTTCTGGTCTTGCAACAGAGAAACCTGCCTCGTAAATGAATTGAAATTTGTTTTCTGCTGTGGCTGAACAGAAAACAATTGAAGGCTCCTGTCCATTATATACCATGGTTTTCTTGATGCATTGGTCTGACTAGACTGGTGTCCAGATGTTCAGTTATGTGAAAATGATACATGAGGGTTGTGTGATTGCTGTTACTATACCCAGGAACTCCATGTCATATAATTACCTGTTGCCTGGCTGCGGCTGAGATTGACAAGCTAATCTTGTACTTGTCAAATTCAGCCTGCCTTATGCCTTCCTACCGCCTCTTTCATGCTATCAAACGTGCATTTTCCCTAGACATGATCCTCTTGCAGCTGTGGGGCAAACAGAAAAGAAAATAAACTATGCCAAAATTTCCAAGTGTCTCAAAAATACAATGAACTAGATGTCTGCAATCACAAAGCAATCACTTTAACCCTCCCCTGACACCACCAACTGAGTGACGAATAACAGTTGGGAAACAGCTATGAAGAAGGTGACCTTGGAAATTAGGTCAAATATCGCATCAACTATAATTCAGCTGATTTGATCTTAAAGATCCTGGCCAAGGTCTTCTTTCGATCTCATCCTAGAACTTGGTGGAAACAACAATGACAAAATATGAAGTTCTTAAAAAGTTATTGGTTCCATAAAAAAATTACATTGATAATAAAGGTCATAAGTTCTAAGGAACTGACAAAACTTGTCATGATCAATGAACATACAAAGTTTCAGGACAGTAAATGATACCACAACTGAGAAACTGAGATCATTTCTGTCATTTGACGGTCTCATAAAAAAGGAAAAACAAGGGACCCATGGGCCACGTTGCTCAGCTGAACTTTGGAAAAATATTAGCAACTGCAAAATATTTTTATTTCTTTTGGTTTTTCATGTATATAAGCATTTGAAAAGCTATGAGGAAAAGGCCCTGCTTAAATGAAACTGTATATTATAGAATAATCAGCATGAGCTTAAGCATATGCACTGTAATAAATGAAACCTGTAGCCTGAAACCATTTAATGATGCACCAAGGGAAAAATGGGCCTACGGTAAGTGTTATATAAAAGTTACATTTCATAAACAAATAATGTGTGAAGGTAATTAAGTTTTAAAAAAGTTAAATATATGGCCATATGAAAAGAAACAGAAAGGGCTTGCCCAAGTGATGGGATTACATAACAAGAGCCTTGGGAGCATAGAGAGCTGCACTGAATGACCTACAGTGACCAAAATGGACTGTTTGACAATGAAAGGGAATACATCAGGAGCCTCCATAAAAATTCAATAACTAGCCTAATTTTGCAGCTTTTTTTTAAATTTCAGATTTTAACAGATTAACATGCTGTGAAAATACAATCCACAGTAATTACACGAAAAAAAACATGCCGTGGCCAAAGTTGGGCAAAATTTAAGGTACTGATTTTATATTTATGCTAATAACTTAAATTGCAAAATTCAGGTCTAATTTTAGGTATACAATTGAATCTTGATTAAATGAAGTTATATCCCTGAAAAAAAGTCTCTAGCATCAGCTATTCTTATGTTAAGTGAGTAAATATATTTTCTAATTTTTTACAAGGTGCATTTTGTTTGAGCCCATAACTTTAACAAATTACGCAATACTGACATAATTTTTGGTATGTACATTGGAAATGTGTTGTAGCGCTAGCGGGATCTGGTGTTTGTGGGGAATTAGTAAAACACAAACAACAATAATAAGTCCTTAAGTGGTAGAGACGGTGTATTCAGTGAACACATGTATACAGCATGCTGGTCAGTTCATGTCTGTCCAGCTCAGTGGTCAATTCAAATCTGCTGCTGTCCAGACATCTGTCAGCATCATTATACTTTGACCCTGATGCTACCAGGGTGACACATGGGCTGCTCATTAACACTGATAGGATCATGCCAAGATACATAAATTTACACTCTGTTACAGCAATTAATTAAATCTGTGTTTCCTCATGTTACTGACACATTATACAAAAACTACCTTATGAAATTAAATGAAACTTTACATCCACATGAAATGTGACCCAAAGATTATAAATGTATAAAATGGTATCAACGCATGGTTCTTCACATATAAAGTTAATAGTACCGTTTGAACATAAACAATTAATTACCATCACCTAATTAAGCTCTACCACAATATGGGTGGGGTACAACTAGCTTGGTCCCCAAGGTAATATGAATAATATGACCTCCAAAAGAAGTTGCCATACTTGAGAATGTACATGGAATTATTAAATAGAAGATGCAAAATATGACCTGTATTCATGACATTTGGCATGTACAGCAGAACCAAGAATGTAAATTTAAAGATGTGTACAAGGCCAATTGAGAGGTTACATGTAGATAGTATAAGTGCTCATTTTAGTATGTTACCAGATTCATAGGATAACAAACAGAATTAAAGATATACATGTAGAAAATGAACATACAAAATCAGTGTTAACTGGATGGCAATATACAAGGCAATTAATAAACATACAGCGCTTACAAAGAGAGACAGTGTCCATTGTTCATTTACTGAAATTGCTGGTTAGAGTCCATAATATTCTTGTCAAGTTGTTCGACTGTTCCTAATGCATGTTAAGATACAAAAATATATATAAAGTTTATTCTCTTTCTTTTCAACATTTACAGGTGTGTAAGTTGGACATTATACCAGGTACAAGTGAATAACAGATATCAAATGACAGAGAGATAATACTTTAAATCTATATGAATAGACAAAGATTGGAATTTTGATTTATAATGCTTCATTGTTATTTTCATCACTTAACATGAATTAACAACTGGCTAAAAATAAACACATTGCATAAACAGCAATGCAATTAAAAATAAAAAAAAAATAAAAAAAAAGGAAAATTAAAGATGCACAATACTAGTGTAACAGGTTGCAAATAAATCAGTAAATGGAGGAACTTTATGGGTGGGGCACAACAAAATTTTGACACATAACTTGATACATGAGGTGCAAAATTATATATGACAAATAAAGAGTGATCTGGGAGTATGAGTGCACATGTGATGTTGATATTTTAGAAATGACTTAAAGCGAGGCTGCTTGCAACTAATTTGACGTGTTATCTGTATATGTATATAGCGCATGAACATGGAAGTACAACTAGAATAAGTGCTCCAGGGAACTCCTTTCTGACAGGTTTCCTTCCCTGTCGGATATTAACCTGAATATGCACATGAACAAAACACAAAAAAATATGAAAGTGCACCAGGGAACTCCTTTCTGACAGGTTTCCATCCCTGTCGGATTTTGACCTGTGCATGCTATATACGCATATATAGCTCAAGAACTTGACAATTACAATACAGTTGGAGGTGCCACAGGGAACTCCGCTTTGACAGGTTTCCATCCCTGTCGGATTTTGACCTGTGCACTCTATATACATATACAGCACATGAAATAGTAATATAAGATGAATTAATAAAGGGAACTCTGTCTATGTGGACAGCTTTACTTGACTCTTATCTGGACCTGGGTATACAATAGAAAATGCCTTATGTGCTGAATAGTCTAATGCCTGACTAATATCTATTCCACACAAATTTGAGGTAATTAGAACTACACCTGTTAATCTGAGTCTGACTCAGAAGCGTCTGTTTCACCAACATATTCATGGGAGCAAAGAGCTAGTCAGCTCACAATAAAGCACAACTTAGATCAATCTTAACTCAATGAATAAAATTCTTAATATATGATGCATACTCAGATAAGTGTACATTTTGTAAAAAAAAAACAAGGGACCTATGGGTCACGACGCTCAGCTGTTATATATGATAAAAAAATATTATTTAGAAATGAAGCACATGCTGGTTTTGTGTGGTAATAAATATATGCTGTATTATGAGTTGTTGTTGTTTAGCTTATGTATGATTTTGATAGTACCTTTGGAGACAGGGTAGAGGATTGATTTCATTTATTTTATTAACAAATGGAGTACTATTGTCACACAGATTTTGACTTGGCCATTTAATTTATAAGCAGAACATATAATATAAGAGTTTAACTATTTATTTTAAAAAAAATACAAATATTGTCCCAAATATAATTTTTATTAAAATAATAAGAAAATCATATGATTTTTTAAAATGAAATATAACTGATATGATTATTAAAATAATATTAAAGAATATATTCATGAATGCATTCATGAATACATTTTGAAAGTGTTTGCATGAGTATTCATATACTTTCATTTTTACCTGAATTCCCATTCTTTATGCAAGAAATTTTATAATGGAGTACATAATCATATTCGTATTTAAATACAATTACAAAGTATTCGCATCATGTCTGGTATTTATTCAGTTTTCACCAAACAATGATGTTGAGAATCCAGAATATACAAAATTCACACATTTAAATAATGATCATAAGTACCTGGTTTTATGGCTTTTATTTATATTAAAAAATAACTGTAAAAAATTCATTTTGGACTCATTTCACATCAATGTACACACTAGACACAGTAGGAATCTAGATTAATATTATCAACTGCATCTTTGTCTATCATTAATTTCCTTCATATAATCCCTAATGATTAGTAATGAATAATATGATTTACTTCTTCATTATTAAAATTGAACTGAAAAATGCCATAGGTGACTGCATGGTGTTATTTGGAATATGTGACATTCTATCCATCGATACAAGATTCTTATATCATCAGTAACTGCAAGTTAATTTCCTGTTATTATAAACTAACAAATTCCTTTTCTATTTTTCTTTAATTTGTTATTAAACACCAATAAAAATTTATTAATTTATTGTTTATTGTTACGTTGTTGGATAAAACTACTAGATGAGTTGGGTTGGACACCTGGATCAACTGTGGCTGGCCATAAGCTGCCTGGATTCTCGCCTCAAGCGTGCATAATTTGATGAAAGGTCAACAAGGTCAACATACAGGTGACTCAAAAGGGCGCTGGAGAGAGCCAAAGTTTGACAGGGTCTCATAAAAAACATTAATAAAAGCTACAATTTTTGGCCAATTTCTTTCAGCTTCCTAAACTAAAAAGCTGAAATCCTTATGTGTGCATGATATGAAAATTATATCAACAGTGCTCACGGGAAACAAACGTGCCATGGTCACAGTTGGGCAAAATTTAAGGTACTAATTTTATATTTATACTAAATAAAATTTGAAAAATTCAGAACTAATTTTGGGTATTCAATTGAATCTTGATTAAATAATGTTACATCCCTGACAAAAAAAATCTCTAGCTTCAGCAATGCCTTTGTTAAGCGAGTAAATATATTTCTTGATTTTTCATTATGTTTGGGCCCATAACTTAAAAACAATTACGCAATACTGACATCATTTCTGGCATGTGCATAGCGAATGTATAGAAAAATATGTATAATATATATGATCAAAGTCAGATCAGTGGTTTTGATATTAGGCAGTCTTAAAGTGTAACAATTGGTTTTTAATGGAAAAATGAAGTTTTTCATTAATATCTCAAAGGAATGAAGTCCTAGTGAACAAATTCTTGGCATGGTAGGGGATTTTGGAGAAATCTAACTGTATTCCAAATTTAAGGAACTTAGAGCTGAAGCTCGGGAGCTGAGCTCTAGCAAACTGCATAACACTAGCAATATGTGACATGGTGCTTGAAAACTTGAATAAAATCTACAGTTTTTGATCAACTGGTTTCAAATTTTGGGTGTTAACAGTTAAAATGCTAACAAAAACATGCTTTGAAAATTAAATCCACAGCAGTTACAGGAAAAAAACATGCCATGGTCAAAGTTGGGCAAAATTTTAGGTACCAATTTTTTATTTTTGCTAATATTTTAAAAATTTTAAAAGATTTTGATCTAATTTTGGGTGTACAATTTAATTTTGATTAATAAAAGTAATATTACTGAAAAAAAGTGCTTAGCTTTAACAAGTTTTGTGTTAAGTGATAAAATTTCTTTCCTGATTATTTACAAAATGCATTATGTTTGGGCCCATAACTTTTTTAAATTATATAATACAGACATAATTTCTGGCATGTACATAGGAATTATATAGAGGATTATTTGTAGGAAATATGAGGAAAAACAGATGAGTGGTTTTGATATCAGGCAGTCCTGAAGTGTGAAAATAGGTTTTTAATAAAAAATTGAGGTTTTTCCTTAATTTCTCAAAGGAATGAAGACGCAAAGACCCAGTTTTCGGCTTGGTAGGAGATCTTGGGGACATCTAACATTATGCTGAATTTCGGATTCCGGTTTTACGGTTTCAAAACGTGCCACATCTACGGACGGACGGACGACGGACAATGGACCACGCCTGTAGCTCAGATGACTTATAGTCAGCTGAGCTAAAAATGATTTTCATGGGACACAGCACTGATAAACTTAGTGTACCACACTTGTCACAGAGGTAACAAAAAAAAATTTATATATATATGTTTCAACTTAATGGCAATGAAAAAAAATTTGATGCTTATTGACTGATATGTAAAATGAATAAATGTGAATAGAGAATTTTTGTTGGATCAACATGTACAATTTTAAAGTTTTCTTGTTTGTATTAATTCATTTTTCAGTGGAACTAGTAACAATTACAACTAGAATATCAGCAGAAGCTGACAAAAGCCCTCAGCCAAAAGAACAGTGTTTAGAGGTGGTAACAGTAACAAGTACTAAATATCTGTTCTCACATGGATGTATATCTGTACATGTCTCAGTTACAAATTTAAAATGGATAGGTATGTTCCATGATTCATAACAATCCACCAAATGCTTCCTGAAAAAAAGCTAAGTTTTATTCTATTATCAGTTCTGTGACCTTGAAAAGTAGGTCAAGGTCACCCATCTTCGAACTTGACCGAGATTTTGTCGATATACATCTTCACCAAAGAAATCAAATTCTAATTGTTAATCCTTTTAGAGATATCCCCCTAACAAGGCCAAAGTTGAAAAATCCAAGAAAAATTCATTAAAAATCAGAAATTGCAGGTGGCGCCCCCAAACTTGTGCAACAGTTACAGACCATCACTCCCTATGATCCTAGTAAGTATTGTGAAAATCCAGCCAATGGTTCCTGAGTAATAAGCTTCTAAATGTTTTTTCTATAATCAGCTCTAAAACGTAGAAAAATAGGTCAAGGTCACCCATCTTCGAATTTGACCGAGATTTTGTCAATATACATCTTCACCGAAAAAATAAAATTCCTACGCTGAATCCTTTTAGAGATATCCCGCTCACAAGCCCAAAGTTGAAAAATTCGATAAAAATTCATTTATAATCAGATATTGTAGGTGGCGCCACCAAACTTGTGTAGCAGGTACAGATTATCAGTCCTAATAATCATAGTAAGTTTTGTGAAAATCCACTAAATGGTTCTGGAGTAATAAGCATCTAAGTGTTTTTCTATAATCAGCTCTAAAATGTAGAAAAATGGGTCAAGGTCATCCATCTTCGAACTTGACCGAGATTTTGTCGATATACTTCCTTACTGAGGAAATAAAATTCTGACGGTGAATCCTTTTCAAGATATCCCGCTCACAAGGTAAAAGTTAACGGATGCCGGACGGACGGACGGACAGCTTGGGTGACGACAATAGCCCATCAGCCTAAGGGCTGAGGGCTAAAAACTATTAATAAGACAAACATTCCCTAACTTTTCACTTGTACCAGGGTTGGTCCAACTTACCACAACCTTGAAGTTGACATTCAGGAAACTTTAAATGAGCCGCGCTGGACATCTGTGCTGGTGACCCTTCTGTTGATAAAAATAAGCCATTGGGTGTTCAGAGGTCTGTTTGTGGACAACTGTAGGGAGGAGCCTCTGTCCCTGGAGTACAGTTACTGGTTGTCCCTTTGTCTGCTTCTTTGGTCTGAATTAAGGTTCCTCTCTTGACTGCTGTTCATCATCAGACTAACTAGCATTCCTTTTCATCATTATTTTTTTTTGGCACCTGCACTTTGTAATTTTGTTGAAATTAATTTTTCTCCCTTTTTTGTAATGTCCATGCATGGTTCAGCTTGCTTGCATGGTCAATGGATTCTGATAGCAGATTGCTCTGTCCATTTTCTTGGGTGTGAAACTATTTCACAACATTTTTTTTCTTCTTTTTCTTCATTTTGCTGTGGTGTTAATTACAGCAAATTACCCCCGGATTACTCCACCATGTTGTTGTAGTGCTAGCGGGATCTGGTGTTTGTGGGGAATTAGTAAAACACAAACAACAATAATAAGTCCTCAAGTGGAAGAGACGGTGTATTCAGTGAACACATGTATACAGCATGCTGGTCAGTTCATGTCTGTCCAGCTCAGTGGTCAATTCAAATCTGCTGCTGTCCAGACATCTGGCAGCATCAGTATACTTTGACCCTGATGCTACCAGGGTGACACTGATGGGCTGCTCATTAACACTGATAGGATCATGCCAAGATACATAAATTTACATTCTGTTACAGCAATTAATTAAATCTGTGTTTCCTCATGTTACTGACACATTATACAAAAACTACCTTATGAAATTAAATGAAACTTTACATCCACATGAAATGTGACCCAAAGATTATAAATGTCGAAAATGGTATCAACGCATGGTTCTTCACATATAAAGTTAATAGTACAGTTTGAACATAAACAATTAATTACCATCACCTAATTAAGCTCTACCACAAATGTATGGAAGTATCTGAACATTCACTATGATCAAATTCAGATCAGTGGTTTTGATATTAGGCAAACTTGAATTGTAACAATGGGGTTTTAATGGAAAACGGAGGTTTTTCCTTAATATCTCAAAGGAACAAAGTCTCAGTGACCCAATTTTCAGTATGGTAGAAGATTATTGGGACATCTAACTGTATGCAAAATTTTGGATTCATAGGTCCAACAGTTTCAAAATGTGCCCTGTTAACGGCCGGATGGCCGAACAGATGGATGGATGACGGACAAAGGACCATGACTATGGCTCAGATGACTTATAGTCAGCTGAGCTAAAAGGTGTTAAAATGGTTAAAATTTGTGCCCTGTTGATGGCCAGCCAGATGGCTGGACGGAATATGGACAAACTATGATCTCTATAGCTCAGAGGGGTGTTTCAATAAACTGACTTAAGCCTGAAAATGACCGATTTTGACTTAAGTCACCCAGCTGAAGAGTTAAGCCCTATTCAATAAAAATACCAAAAATGACTGAAGTCCGTTTGGGGGCTTAAGCCTCAAGCCTGTCAGGAAGCAGGCTTAAGTCCAGAAAACATAAGCCACATGACACACTGTTTGGAGGCATATCTGGCACAAAATTCAACTTGATTAGCGTTTTATATGGAAACACAGCAAGCCTATCGGCATATTTGATGACAGGGAGGTGACTGCCTGTCGCTGGTTTCCCAGAACAGTCACTCTGATGCTTGTTGTGCAGCTGGCCATGGTACTCATCCTCTCCATGTGGGGCCGAGTGGGCGATGTACAAAACTGATATTAAAGAGGCATAGATCAGCACTTAAAAACAGTTGCAAATGACTACTAAATTAGCAAAACTGACAGGTATTTGTATTACAGCAGCAGGTTGCTAAATAAAAGTGTGGCCTCCTTGACATTCGTGTGAGAACCTGAACGAAACAAATTTCTCCTGATCTGCCTGAGCTGTCATTCCTTTACTATAGTAGCATTTTTATAGCTACATAATGATCAATATACAGATTATTTATATCTTTCAATGATACTGATTATTATAAATATTTCACTGTACTAATATCTTTGATCTGACTATCCATCCTGACTGCCATATGATATAAATTTTACAATGAAGTGAAATTAATTAAGTCCATCACAAGTGGAGAAAATGTTTTAAAACACGTTTTTAATTTTTTGTTAGCTACTGCATGGTCTCTGTCATGAATATTAATCGATATGATTTAAAATAACAAGCATGACCTGTGACATCATGGACTGAGATTCACAACTTCCAGTCAAATTTTGAAGAACCAATCTGCCAACTTGTTGAAAATTTTCTATGACAACAGAAATATATATCACCTATGTCTGGTTAAAACACAGTGAATTAATGGTCTGGCATGATTGTTAAGCTATCAGGAACTATTCCAACAGCTTGCTTGAAACCTGTCAGTCAAAATCAAGGAAATACATGCAAGAATTATTGCGAAACAGGTGTTTCTGTATGAATTTTTATTCAATACAAGCCAATTGTACTGCACTTTTATAAATGATGATAAAATTTATTCAGAAATATTTGACCCAAACCTTTACAAGATTACATAAATATACATCCAACTGCATTCACTTTAACTGTTCTTGAGATAATATGATCAAAAGGAATTAAAAGATGGTTGCCTAGTGGCCATATTGGACTTCTAGCAAGTCTGAAATCAGACAACAAACATTCTCTAAATCGGACCAAACATTAAAAAAAATTACTGAAACTGCACTGAAGAAAGAATTTCTAAGATGGCTAACTGGCAGAAATAATGGATTTCTGACAAGTATGACATTTGATATCCCACATTCTCCAATAAGAGACCAAACTTGGGGCAAATTATCCAGTAATGAATGCCCAGAATAATTCAAAAGGCATGTCCAGGCCCTCATATCAGATTTATAGATATGCAATTGTAAAAAGTGTAAGTCCAATATTTTTTATAATCACTCTGCTTTTCAATGGGGTCAGCAGGGTAGGTAAACTGCCAAACCTGAAAGAAAAGAAATGCAGAAAGCATGACTAAGAGTCTTGAAATAAAACAAAAAGCCATCCTAAATCAAGGTACACATCCACATATTATGAGAACAAACACTTGCTTTTATATGTGGTGATATATATTAAAATATTCAGATATCTAGGAAACTAAGTTTATTGCTAGGATTCCATAAAATAAACTGCAAAATGTTCCCATCATCTTATAAATCAGTAGCTAAACCTTAATACTATACTCTCATAGTCTTAATGCCTGGCTGAAGCATTCTGACAACAGTGTTTTTGTTATGAAGTAACGAGGTACCTATCACTGAGCCTTATCACTTAATAGGCTGATACAAAAGGGAGTCATATGTCACCAGTGTCACTCACAATTACAGCCACACAGGGAGATGTACCAGCTGGAGTGGGATGGTTATATATACAAGAAGAACAGAGATGGTCTATAAAATAAGTAATTGTGAACATCCCTGACCTATGACCTTGGCCTTTTGCCCATATATCAACTGGATTCTTTCTAAATGATGGGTAACTACTAACTACTTAAATCTGGTGTAATTACTTGGCAACCAATGGGTGAATAACTTTGACCTGCAACCTTTAACCTGCTGACCAGCTGACCCCAAAATCAATAAGTTATTTATTCAAGCAAAAAGACCCATAAATATGAAGTTTGAGTCAAACTGAGTGATGCATAGATGTGGCATATGTGAAAGACTCAAGGTTTGGGTTGAACAGTTACACTTGAAATATGCTCACAAGCATTTAGAACAATTAAATATTGTGACCTTGACCTTTGACTTTTTGACCTCAACATCAATAGGCTTCTTCCCTTATTGGTAGGTAAGCCATATAGGACAGATGGAAGGTACAGATTGAAAAGTTTGCCTGAAAATGACTCCATGCAAGAAGTGGGTGCTGTGAACTTGACCTTTGACCTCAAAATCAACAGGTCTTTTCCCCTGTTGGCAGAGAAGCGATATCAGTGCTGGAAGGTTTGGAATGAAAAGTCTAGCTTGAAATGTTTCCACAACCTTTTCAAAGAAGTGGATCCTGTGACCCTGACCTTTGACCTTGTGACCTCAAAATCTATAGGATTCTTCTCCAACTTAGTAGGTGAGCTATATGTGAAAGATCAAAGAATTGGGATGAAAGGGTTGGCTTAAAATGCATCCACAGGCTTTTCAAAGAAGAGGCTCCTGTGACCTTGACCTTTGACCTTTTGACCTAAAAAAAATTATGGTTCTTCCCCTGTTGGTAGGTGAGCTGTATGTGAAAGATGGAAGGTTTTGGATGAAAATTTTGTCTCAAAGAGTTATTTCTGGGGGGTGCAAACACAGCCCATAACTTCGAGAATATAGGTCGCAGTGACCTAATTTCAGCTTTGCAAGGAGATCTTTTTATAACCTCTAAGACTGCATAGGGTTCATGGCCCTAGCCCCTACGGTTACGATTTGTGCCCTGCTAACGGCAGGACGGCCGGGCCGGGCGGCCGGCCGGACGGACAGACGGAAGGACGACGGACAAAGACCCATCGCTATAGCCCAGCATGACTGAAAGTCAGCTGAGCTAAAAATTAACAGCTTTCATTGAAATGAATTTCTCGAATCTGAGACTTTATCACTTAACATCATACTTCATAGAACAGAGGCGTCAATATAGGGGGGGGGGGGGCACTATTCAGAGAATAATATTTATATATTGCAAAGGAAAAACATTTACAAAAATATATTCATAGACTTTGGTACCATTTATGAGCTTACTATGAAATATATTTAAACCCGGCATAGAATTATCTTATACCGGACACATAACAGTATTATGTTTTATTAATTTTTATTTATTTTTTATTATATTTATTATTAATACCTTATTTTCTAAAACCTTTTAATTAATTGTAATATGTGTGTGTTTGTGTGCAAGTCATCCCCCCACCTTGATAGAAAAAAAGCACGCACTTGTACTTGTGAGCTAATGCCAATAATGGTATAAAACTATTAAAAGGAATTATAATTATATAATAATACTATTAATAGTACGTTGTTGTACAAGTTTCCATGACATGTCACTTAAAACATCCAGTCAGACAAATGTTACTAAGCCTAATTTTCCTAATCCACAGCCACTGAAGTTAAAATCCTGCATCCATATAAAAGAAGTGACACTATATAGGCCTATATAAATGTGTTCCCTTCTGTTCCATTCCCACGTTCTGCCGGCCGTTAGGTGGTGCTGAAAAGGGGATTCCCCAGGCTCAAGTCGGGCTTTGTTAAACCAGCGTTATTGAATCGGACTTAACTCTCAGACTTAGGCAAGTCGGTTTTCGGGCTTTAGTCCTGGGTTTGGACTTAAGACAGTTACAATGTTATTGCAACACCCCCCAGATGACATAAATTCAGCAGAGCTAAAAAAAAAAAAATACAAACAGTCAATTTAAGATTCTCACCAATATTCTTCTTGCATTCGGTTAGAGAAACAGCAAGACCCTGACCTTAAAATTAGGGTTAAGAAATTGGAAATGGCCATTTGTGGCCCTACAAGATTTACTTATTTGTAAAAGACTACTGTGACAGCCATCTGAAAGCTCATTGAGCCTATGGGATCATGCAGTAATTTTCTTTTTGTTTCTTCACAGAGCCTGCTAAGCCAGAAGAACCTACTAAAGTGCACAGCAGAATGCTCCCTAGAGGGCCCTGCTGAATTGATTTGTGAGCAGTGGCTGTCACAAGTAAGAAAACAGGAAGGACGTTAGGTTGTTGTTGGTACACAAGCTCCTGGGGATGCCCCACCAAGCAAAAAACAACAGTGTTTGCTCTGGAAGACAAATGTGACAATCCCAATAAACATCATAATCTGGTTTTTGCAATTAACTTATTCTGTTTAAACCCATGGTCAGTCACTGGAATATGTTTCAGTTGTAAAAAGTAAGCTTAAATTCTTTGAATATCTGGTGGTAAATATTTTATCTAAACTCACAAAGACATGGGTTCCCACTTACAAAATCTAAAATAAAGTTGATAAGTTTCTGTGAAAGTGTAAATTAAACTGGAGATAAAAATTTGATGGAAATGCTTTACTTTTAATTTTTTTTTAGTTTCTGTGTGATACCAATTAATAGTAATCTTGTTAAAGTTACTAAACCACTATATGAATACTGCATTTATGTTTGATAACAATTCTTGACAGAGCCACTGATAACCCCAATGGTTCTCATCAGGACCATCAACATAATGTACACGTATCTATGACCAAATAAAATATGAAGGTATCACTCTTTTAGGCTCAGGCACAAAGAATGTCATAACTGCTACTGCAGTCAATAAAGTTATGAGGAACATACAAGAACAGACCAGGCCAGCAAAATTTGACCTTCTTCAATGTGTGCCAATGACAAACCAGAAGGTCAAGGCTAACACTTACAGCAAACGTAAAACAGTTTCACATGTTTTTAATATGAAATGAGGAAAAGCAAGCAGACAGCTCAATGTTCTATACAGGCTTGCTAATCTTTTAGATACATCTGGCTGATTCTGTACCCTTAAAGGTTTTCATATTGTCATTTTGCCGACTGTTCTATTCAGTGATGTAGTCGAGTCAACACCATCCCAGTCTGAGTGCAAGTCCAAGTCCAGGCCAGGTGAGTCCAAGTCCTTGAGGTTCAAGTCCAAGTCCAGGCCAGGTGAGTCCAAGTCCTTGAGGTTCAAGTCCAAGTCCAGGCCAGGTGAGTCCAAGTCCTTGAGGTTCAAGTCCAAGTCCAAGTCCAGGCCAGGTGTGTCCAAGTCCTTGAGGTTCAAGTCCAAGTTGACCCTCTTCAAGCCAGAGCACTTGGAACCCGAGACAAAATCTGAGTCCAAAACAAATATCCTTAAAGGAAACAAGGGACCTATGGGTCACGACGCTCAGCTGTTATATATGATAAAAAAATATTATTTAGAAATGAGGCACATGCTGGTTTTGTGTGGTAATAAATATAAGCTGTATTATGAGTTGTTGTTGTTTAGCTTATGTATGATTTTGATAGTACCTTTGGAGACAGGGAAGAGGATTGATTTCATTTATTTTATTAACAAATGGAGTACTATTGTCACACAGATTTTGACTTGGCCATATAACTTATAAGCAGAACATATAATATAAGAGTTTAACTATTTATTAAAAAAAATACAAATATTGTCCTAAATATAATTTTTATTAAAAAAAATAAGAGAATCATATGATTTTTTCAAAATGAAATATAACTGATATGATTATTAAAATAATATTAAAGAATATATTCATGAATGCATTCATGAATACATTTTGAAAGTATTTGCACGAGTATTCATATATTTTCATTTTTACCTGAATTCCCATTCTTTATGCAAGAAATTTTATAATGGAGTACAAAATCATATTCGTATTTAAATACAATTACAAAGTATTTGCACCATGTCTGGAATTTATTCAGTTTTCACCAAACAATGATGTTGAGAATCCAGAATATACAAAATTCACACATTTAAATAATGATCATAAGTACCTGGTTTTATGGCTTTTATTTATATTAAAAAATAACTGTAAAAAATTCATTTTGGACTAATTTCACATCAATGTACACACTAGACACAGCAGGAATCTAGATTAATATTATCAACTGCATCTTTGTCTAATTTCCTTCATATGATCCCTAATGATTAGTAATGAATAATATGATTTACTTCTTTATCATTAAAATTGAACTGAAAAATGCCATAGGTGACTGCATGGTGTTATTTGGAATATGTGACATTCTACCCATCGATACAAGATTCTTATATCATCAGTAACTGCAAGTTAATTTCCTGTTATTATAAACTAACAAATTCCTTTTCTACTTTTCTTTAATTTGTTATTAAAAACCAATAAAAATTTATTAATTTATTGTTTTTTGTTATGTTCTTGGTTAAAACTACTAGATGAGTTGGGTTGGACACCTGGATCAACTGTGGCTTGCCATAAGCTGCCTGGATTCCATGTATGCCTCGCCTCAAGCGTGCATAATTTGATGAAAGGTCAACAAGGTCAACATACAGGTGACTCAAGAGGGGCTGGAGAGAGCCAAAGTCTGACAGGGTCTCATAAAAAACATTAATAAAAGCTACAATTTTTGGCCAATTTCTTTCAGCTTTCTAAACTAAAAAGCTGAAATGCTTATGTGTGCATGATATGAAAATTATATCAACAGTGCTCACGGGAAACAAACGTGCCATGGTCACAGTTGGGCAAAATTTAAGGTACTAATTTTATATTTATACTAAATAAAATTTGAAAAATTCAGAACTAATTTTGGGTATTCAATTGAATCTTGATTAAATAATGTTACATCCCTGACAAAAAAATCTCTAGCTTCAGCAATGCTCTTGTTAAGGGAGTAAATATATTTCTTGATTTTTTACAAAGTGCATTATGTTTGGGCCCATAACTTAAACAATTACACAGTACTGACATCATTCTGGCATGTGCATAGAGAATGAAAAATATGTATATTATTTATGATTAAAGTCAGATCAGTGGTTTTGATATTAGGCAGTCTTGAAGTGTAACAATGGGTTTTAAATGGAAAAATGAAGTTTTTCATTAATATCTCGAATGTCCTAGTGACCAAATTCTTGGCATGGTAGGGCATTTTGGAGACATCTAACTGTATGCCGAATTTAAGGAACTAAGAGCTGAAGCTGGGGAGCTGAGCTCTTGCAAACTGCATAACACTAGCTTGATGTAAACAATATGTTACATGGTGCTTGAAAACTTGAATAAAATCTACAGTTTTTGATCAACTGGTTTCAAATTTTTGGTGTTAACAGTTGAAATGCTAACAAAAACATGCTGTGAAAATTAAATCCACAGTACTTACAGGAAAGAAACATGCCATGGTCAAAGTTGGGCAAAATTTAAGGTACAAATTTTTTATTTTTATTAATATTTTAAAAAATTTAAAAGATTTTCATCTAATTTTGGGTATACAATTTAATTTTGATTAATTAAAGTTATATTACTGGAAAAAAGGTCCATAGCATTAACATTTTTTTGTTAAGTGATCAAATATCTTTTCTGATTTTTTACAAAATACATTATGTTTGGGCCCATAACTTTTTTAAATTAAATAATACAGACATAATTTCTGGCATGTACATAGGAACTATATAGAGGAATATTTATGGTAAATATGAGGTAAAACAGATGAGTGGTTTTGATATTAGGCAGTCCTGAAGTGTGAAAATAGGTTTTTAATAAAAAATTGAGGTTTTTCCTTAATTTCTCAAAGGAACGAAGTTGCAAACACCCAGTTTTCGGCTTGGTAGGAGATCTTGGGGACATCTAACATTATGCCGAATTTTGGATTCCTAGGTCTTACGGTTTCAAAACGTACCACATCTACGGACGGACGGACGGACGGACTGACGGACGGACGGACAGACGGACGGACGACGGACAATGGACCACGACTATAGCTCAGATGACTTATAGTCAGCTGAGCTAAAAATTAAAATGGAAATATCAGATTACCATGTACATTTTTAAGTTATATTTTACACATGCTTTTATACTCTAATGGTCAATTACCAAAGTGTGGCATATGGTGTTATAATTTTGTAATATTCTGTTAGTAGTTTGCTCATAAGTTTTTCAATATGTGAGGTTTTTTTCTTTTAGACTCTAGATGGACTCGGCCTGATTTACTGAGTCATTACCTTCCAGTTGAGTCCAAGTCCCAGGCCAGGACCCTCGCATCTGAGTCTGAGTCCCTAAAAAAAGTGGACTCAAGTACAGACAAGTCCCAGTCCGGTCTTGAGTTCTACATCACTGGTTCTATTGTATGGCACTTTTGTGGAGCCAGAAACTCTAATAAACAAGTAAATTACAAATCAGAGAATTAGGATTGTGTACCAGAATTTCTCTGCACCAGCCTCAAGTACTGGTTGACAATTACCAATCAAGCCTATATGTTCAATGACTGAGAAATATAACACCGCATGTATTTAAAATATGGCTTCTAACATGTTTTAGGATCCTTATCAGATCATTGATTGTAGCTATATCATACACATTTTACCATTTGAACTACCTAGATTAAAGCTACAATATATGGTCTGAAACCAATCATGTCCTTTGGCAGCAAGCTATATGGAATAACCTGGAAATTGACATGAAAAACTGCTTGGCCATTACAGTTTTTGTCTGGACCAAATGGCAAATTTGTGTTCATTTTATATGTCTTTAACCAAAACACTTACGCAGACTCTCACATAATTTTTACCATACTCATACACTTTTATATTTCTAACAGACACTTTTAAGACTATTTTATAATGATCACATCTCATACCAGCACTGCCAGTGTTTACTTGTTTCTTAAGATCCGAATATATATAAATAAATCTACTTTAATTTAGAGGGTCCACCTGGCAATCCAAAGGATTTTCAAACTGTTTTGCAGCTCAGGAGGTGCTTTCAAATCATTTCCAATGCAAGTCGAATTAACTTCTCTGCTAAAGTGCTCATATAACCATGCAGTTATTTTATCAAACAAAATCCACTCATGTAACCAGTGGAATATTTCATGGAAAACATTAAACTCAACAAATTTTTTTTTTTAATGAGAAGACATTAACTACCTGAACAGAGCCAACTTTAAACAAGACTAATCCAGACAATAGTTTAACGGTTTGTGTACTCTGCTCTCACCTTTTGTGATTTTTACCCATTATCAACAGCCACAGATATCAATGATTATAACATATTGCCTCGCAATAATAAGGTAAATCATTCCCCTCTGTGGACTCTATCAGGCCTACCTGACATGCTTTCTGTGGAAGGTGACATATAACCACTGAAACTAACCTTGATTTCACTTGGCACATTGGCAGGCATGCGCTCGTAGTTACCAAGAAAGTTAGCAAGGCTTCCACGCACTGGCTCTGTGGCAAATGCAAGACTGTCACTGAAACAAAGGGTCATAAGACATATATAAAATGCTCTGATTTCAGCATTTTGAAAAAACTAAGGACCCCTATTGTTCTCAACACTCAGCTGAATTTGTCTATAAAGATATGTTTATGAGCTTTTTCAAAATATGGGTCCTGTGATCAGTTTTATGCCAACCTGTCTACCCAAACTGGAGTGATCCATAAACTAACTTTTGAATGGGTGGGCCCTGTTTCAAATGGAAACTACCCCTACTGGCAGGTGCTCCATATGTGGAGGACAGAAGGTTTGGGTTGAAGACTTTTAATACATCCACAATCTTTCAAAATAAGTGGGTCATGTGAACTTGATCTATGACCTCATGACCCTAAAATCAATAGTTTTTGCGTTAGAGGTGGGCCATAAATAAATAGAGTTTGAAATCCATATGTCAATCCAAACTGGAGTTATCATCAGGAAACAAATTTGACAGACCTACAGAAAGACAAACAGACAGAAAGACAGGGTGATTAATATAAGGCATCCCCTTATTCAAGCGGGGCCCTAATAAACACACAGGACACAGAAACCATAGTTGCAAATCTGATAGTATCAATTTAATTTGGCAGTCTCACAATTAAGAAAACAAGGGACCCATGGGTCACCACGCTTAGCTATTATTTATGATCATAAAATATAATTTGGAAGAAAGGGTGACAAATGTTGGTTTTGTGTGGAAATATAAGCTGATTTATGAGGATGATGGCATTTAACTCAAGTTATGTAAAGATTTTCATAAAATCCTTGGAGAGGGAAGAGGGTTGATGTAATTTATATTATTTAAATTTGGAAAAGGAGTGCTATTGTCACACAGGTTTTGACTTGGCCTTATAACTTTATCTACATTGCAGCAGTAGTATTTGAAAAAAATGTCCACTATAAGTAATGTTAATAATCTTGCTTTTTACAAAGGGAATTAACTGTTATTCAATAATTACAGGCTACCTTTACCCAAAAGTAGCACTAGCACAAATGATATGAGAGTTAAACTATTTATTAAAAATAAATTGCAATTATTAGGCCAAATATAATTTTAATTGAAAAATACTAATAGTTTCATCTGAAAAGATGTTATCTACTTATGTTTCTGAGCAAAAACATTAAATTGCTAAGCTAAAATACTGAAACATGACTTGTTTATTAGTCCTGAAAAAAACCTTTATAGAATTAAGATTTGTTTATTAGTCCTGAAAAAACCTTTTGAGTAAATATAGATTTGCCCCATCTGATCTGGTTTGTCCCCTTCAGAGTAAACCTTCTATATATTTCACATACCCAGTGTGATTTTAATAAATTATCAGAATCAACAGAAGTGAATATTGATCTGATGCACATTCAATTAAAAGAAGACATTAATTCATGTTCAAATGCTTATATACTGG
Source organism: Sipunculus nudus (assembly GCA_026874595.1). Taxonomy (NCBI): domain Eukaryota; kingdom Metazoa; phylum Annelida; class Sipuncula; order Golfingiida; family Sipunculidae; genus Sipunculus; species Sipunculus nudus. The sequence goes on from CM049309.1 coordinate 32,339,587, forward strand.
TGGCCATACTTTTCGAGTCACATGACTGAGAAGTGTACCGTAACAGAGATGCACGCACAAGAAGGCATTGGAAAGTACATTTCTCATAAGTTTATTTAAAATTTTCAAAATTATAATTATCTGAAAATATTGTTTCAAATACTGTTTAATTCCTAAAGGTATGGTAAGTAAGATGCGACAGCTCACTCCGGTATAAATGATGCTGAAATCTTGACAGACAAATGAGGAATGGTGCTTTTACACAGGCCTCCAGGTTTTGAAAACAGCTAGTGGCCGACCGTGTCGAACGCATAATACTTTTCGCTAACTGTACATCATAATCCTAGTGTTACTGGAAAGTTGCCTGGGATATTTAGTTAAATTATGTCTTATAATTATAGTAACCACAGTGTGTATCCAATAGATGGAAGCATATATTGGGCTGTGATAGTTACGACAGCATTTTTGCCATTTTGCGGTACAGATATGCTTCAGGTTCTGTCACAAACACATGGTGGGACTTAAGTATGTACACTACACTACCTATGGCAAGTCTGAGAGGGTCCTGGTGCAGGTTTCACACCCGGGTGCCAGTCTCTTATCAGATTTTGCAAGTGACCTTAGACCTGACTGAATCAGGGAGTTCTCTCTCCTTCTATATTAAACCTTCTTGTTATATCTAATGATTTGGCTGTGCAAATTATGAACATACTTACAATGGTAACAGGGATATGTGAGTAAACCCAACACATTCATTCAATATTATGATCCAATGGAAAGCATTTGTTCATATTCATAAGTATATGTCTCTCAAAGTGCTGAGAAACATATTTGTCACATAACTGACAGAAGTTATGTCATTATGACTTTATTTTAGGTTCCAAGGAAAATTTACTGAGATCTTTCAGGAGATCAACATTTTTTGGTTAAACAGTTATTATATGAGCCATACTAGTTCAGGTGTTCATATCATTCCATGCTGACTCTTTTCCTCAATAAATAATGGAGCTTACACAGGAATATAAGCCTACTAGCTAGGACACTACATTCAGGAGACACACAACAGGTTTTTGTTCCTAGATCACATAATGCTGATGGGAATAGTGCATTCACCAGATTTGCACCAGTCTCATGGAACTCCCTCATACTAGGTCTCAGAATGGCCTGAAAACTTACTTGATTTAAGTTTGACTTGTAAAGTGCATAGAAATGAATATGATAATTGTGCTCTAGAAATGAACTGTACATACATACATATTAATAGCCAGCATGACTGCAAAAGGATGGATGGATGAACCATGGATATAAATATCGTAGGCAGAATAGTTACAGGCACGCACATATAGCATTCATATATGAAAAATTAAATTAGTTGACAGAACGTGGTTTAAATCATTATCATTTTACAAATGTTTGTTAAAAAGTGTGCCAGTACCTGTGGTGTGTGCTCTCTCACGATCCCTGACACTCTCTGAATACCTAAACTCAGGAAAACGAATCATGAGACTGAACTGTAAACGAGGCAGGTTACTCAAACAAAAGAAGGACGGTAAATAACCTGTTTGGAAAACTGCAACCTGTAAATGACTGAAATATGAAAAGACACACTGTAAAAAGGGTGACCAGAAAAGGAAAACTGAATGTAATGACCCCTGGTGTCAAATCGAGACAATACTGTATTTAGTGACTGAGACCAACTGCCACATAAAGACTCTCTGCTACAGCTGAGCATGACAAAGCTGAACTAGAATATCAGCAAAAGCTGACAAAAGCCCTCAGCCAAAAGAACAGTGTTTAGAGGTGGTAACAGTAACAAGTACTAAATATATGTTCTCACATGGATGTATATCTGTACATGCCTCAGTTATAAATTTAAAATGGAGAGGTATGTACCATGATTCATAACAATCCACCAAATGCTTCCTGAAAAATAAGCTTTTAAGTTTTATTCTATTTTAAGCTCTGTGACCTTGAAAAGTAGGTCAAGGTCACTTATCTTCGAACATGAATGAGATTTTTGTCGATATAAATCTTCACCAAAGAAATAAAATTCCTATTGTGAATCCTTTTAGAGATTTCCCGCTCAATAAAAAATCAGAAATTGCAGGTGGCGCCCCCAAACTTGTGCAGCAGTTACAGACCATCAGTCCCTATGATCATAGTAAGTATTGTGAAAATCCATCCAATGGTTCCTGAGAAATAAGGTTCTACATGTTTTTTCTATAATCAGCTCTAAAACATAGAAAAATAGGTCAAGGTCACCCATCTTCGAACTTGACCGAGATTTTGTCAATATACATTTTCACCGAAAAAATAAAATTCTTACGGTGAATCCTTTTCGAGATATCCCGCTCACAAGCCAAAAGTTGAAAAATCCAATAAAACTTCATTAAAAATCAGAAATTGTAGGTGGCACCACCAAACTTTTATAGCAGGTACAGACTATCAGTCCCAATAATCATAGTAAGTTTTGTGAAAATCCACCAAATGGTTCCTGAGTAATAAGCATCTAAGTGTTTTTCTATAATCAGCTCTAAAATGTAGAAAAATGGGTCAAGGTCGCCCATCTTCGAACTTGACCGAGATTTTGTCGATATACATCTTTACCGAGGAAATAAAATTCTGACGGTGAATCCTTTTCAAGATATCCCGCTCACAAGGTAAAAGTTAACGGACGCCGGACTGACGGACAGCTTGGGTGACGACAATAGCCCATCAGCCTAAGGGCTGAGGGCTAAAAAGTGCATATTTCATGTCAAGCTTTTACAACATATCCAGGACTTACACCTCGGCTGTGAATTCCTAAGCTATGTCTCTATGATTACTCAAATTTTGAGTAATATATACACATGTACAATTAATTTTCTTATCATCTCCATGCAACCTTCAGCACCACCAACAGGCCTTGCCCCTAGCAATTGATAAAGGTTATTAGAAAAGTCAAACTTACTGGCATTCCTCAATTTTGTGCCATACTTGTAGTATTCTGGGATGTTTAAACCTATCAAGTTCTTCCACCTCCTTCCGTAAAATCTCACACACCATTTCTCTTCTTCTAGGTTTATGAAGCTTGTCTGCAATGCGCTTCTCGAAGATGAACACAGAGGCTTCCTGAAAATACAATTACACAAAGGGGGACATTAGGTGCCTACAGTTCTTCCAAAGTTTTATGAAATCACTGACAAAATATTCCAAAACATGAACAAGGTTTTAAAGATATAGGGTACCTTAAAATGCTAATACTGTAAAACATGTCATGACCGTTTATCAGAACCATCTATTGTAAATGCGTACACCAAGAAAATGCTTTCACCTGAACACACCTGCTGTATCCCTCACAATATTTTATGCAAAAGGGTTGATCACAGCTACCTACTTTTAAGACCTGACCATAATTTGTAATATTGGGTGACAGATGACCCCTCTAATGCTTAGAGGATGGTTTTAAAAAGTTAACTTTGATGTTAATCTTGGACATAATGTTTAGGAAGTTGCAGATAGATGAAATATAGACAAATGGACACCAAAGGTCAAAGGCAGCCTCAAAACTATAGTATATAAGTGTGAGTCTCTTTGGCAGTACTAGTAACAGATAAGAATCAAATGTTTTCAATCTGATGACAGCAGCAACATTAGAGTAAGACAGTTCACTCAATTCATATGTGGCCATATAAATCTTACCACCTAAATCTGTATTTTATTGATCTTCTTGCTCTTCTTTGGGTTCTACAGAGGTGATGTCTACACTAAAAGATATATTGTAGATTTTCATACAAAAAAAAAACTAGATCAATAAAATACAGATTTAGGTGGTAGAATGAAAAAAAATAGATCATTCACTGCACATGTAAGTACACAGAAGTGTCCATGGATTACAAAGTCATACATATATGCTACACATCCTCTTTACTGGAATATAAATGTTATAAGCCAGTACTGCATGGTGTTTGTTTGGTCTGAAGTTTTATGGCATCAGAATAAATAGAAACACAACAATGACTTATTTTCTGGACTATTCTGTTCATCTTGCATGTGATTACTCTTTATTAAATCAACCCAAACTAAAATTACAGATTTTCAACTTCAGCTGCTAATTCTGACAACAAGGTCTAGACAACGCCAGCACAATACAGGTTTCCTAGCTTATCTGGTCTGAATTCCCCATTTTTTGGCTAGAGCATCCCCACCATCTAGCTAATTACTTTAGGATTGTCCGACCACTTGGGTGCTGCTATTGCTTACATTGTGGCAGGGTCAAGCACCTTCCTGTCTGGCTTTTAGCCTTTCCCCTGTATACATGACCAGACGTTTAATTGCTTGTCAGCAATAAATTATCATGAATCCATCAATGTTGTCATCTCAAGCCTAGCTATATGTTCCACTGAGGTGCTTGCCTCCCAATTAGAATGTGTTGTAATCATAAAACAGAATCTACCCCCTGGTGGAATTGTCATGTAATCCAGCTTTATCACCTTTTACCAAACCACAAACAGCATACTTTAATTAACACTTTTGATTGTGCACTTAACAGAGCTGAGTGTAATAAAATGTATAACAATTTTTTTTTAAATCCAGCAAAAGACCCTTCCCACAGTGCAGCTGAGCATTTGTACAGTTAATTCATTTACATTATATACTAACTATATAATTAAGAGAACCACATGGTAGTGCAAAAATAAGAGAAAAATGTGGCAGCTAAGTAAGAGGTCCATAGCATATATGTAGATTTTTGTGTTCACTCTGACTGCTTACTAGCAATTATAACAAAGGGACCCATGGGTCACAGCGCTCAGCTGTTAATTTTGATCATAAAATATGAATTGGAAGAAGGGGGTAGACAATTGTTGGTTTTGTTTGGTAATATAAGCTGATTTATGAGGATGATAGAGTTTAACTCTAAGTTATGTAAACCTTTAAATTCAGATTAATTTAATATAATCAACTGCATCCTTGTCTATCATAAATTTGCTTCTTATAATCCCTAATAGTACACAATTTAATTTAACTGTTTATTTATGATTTTTATAATTGAAATGAAAAATACCCTATGGTGACTGCTTGGTGTCATTTGGAATATATTTTTGACCATCCATGGATGATCCATAAAACATCAGTAATTGCAAGGTAATTCCCTGTCACTCATTAACTATAAAATTCCTTTTCCATTAATTTTGCTTAGAGAAGTCATTATAAACCAATAATTCTTTTTTGAATTATTGTTTGTTGTTATGTTTTTGGCCAAAACAACTACTATAGGAAGGGGTTGAATAGTTAGATCCAGCTAAAGCCACCCAAGAGCTGGCTGGCTGCAGAGTATGCCTAGCTTCAAACTTGCATAATTGGCCTGAAAGGTCAACAAGGGGACATATTGAGAGGTTTCAGTATAGCCTAGTTGTGACATGGTCTCATGAAAACTTTAATTAAAGCCACAGTTTTTGGTCTATTCCTTTCAAATTTAAGATTTTAGAAGCTGAAATCCTTTTGTGTGGATGATATGAAAATTAAATCAACTGTGCTTACAGGGTAAAAATGTGCCATGGCCAAATTTGGGCAAAATTTAAGATAATAATTTTATATTTATGTGAATATCTTTAAATATTCTTTGATATAACTTTGAAAATTTGTAATATTCAGATCTAATTTTCGGTGAACAATTGAATCTTGATTAAATGAAGTTATATCCCTGAAAAAAAGTCTCTAACTTCAGCAATTCTTATGTTAAGTGAGTAAATATATTACCTGTTTTTTACAAGGTGAATTATGTTCGGGCCCATAACTTCAACAACTTTCACATTTCTGACCTAATATTTTGTATGTAAATAGGAAATGTATGGAAAAATATGCTGTGTACAGCATAGCTGAAACAGTTTTACAATTACAAAATACAGTTCACAATTACAATAAGTATTGCAACATACTTGATGAGATCTATACACATGCAAAATTTTGGCCCAATCGGTCAAATGGTTCCCGAGATATGAGCTTGGATGTCTGCAGAGTAAACCTGAATGTAGGTGGCACCACCTGTCATAAAATCAAGAGAGCTGTCCAGGATGTAAAAACCTGCAAAATTTCAGGTGGAAAAGTCAAACCACTGCTGAGATATGAGTGATTTTATCCCAAGGCAGATGAACAGATGGATGCTGTGCATAAATGGTTGCAGGTGGCACCACCAGTTTTGCCTATGATTAAGAGCTATGTGAGATCTATACACATGCAAAATTTTGGCCCAATCGGTCAAACGGTTCTTGAGATATGAGCTTGGATGTCTGCAGAGTAAACCTGAATGTAGGTGGCACCACCTATCATAAAATTGAGTAAGCTGTCCAGGATGTATAAACCTGCAAAATTTCAGGTGGAAAAGTCAAACCACTGCTGATATATGAGTGATTTTATCCCAAGGCAGATGAACAGATGGATGCTGTGCATAAATGGTTGCAGGTGGCGCCACCAGTTTTGCCTATGATGAAGAGCAATGTGAGATCTATACACATGGAAAATTTTGGCCCAATCAGTCAAACGGTTCATGAGATATGAGCTTGGATGTCTGCAGAGTAAACCTGAATGTAGGTGGCGCCACCTGTCATAAAATCAAGAGAGCTCTCCAGGATGTATAAACCTGCAAAATTTCAGGTGGAAAAGTCAAACAACTGCTGACATATGAGTGATTTTATCCCAAGGCAGATGAACAGATGGACACTGTGCATATATGGTTGCAGGTGGCGCCACCATTTTTAGTGTTTGTTATCAAGCTTTCCAAGGGCTACATTTGTGCAAAATTTTTAGCCTGATCAGTCAAACGGTTCTTGATATATGAGCTTGGATGTCTGCAGAGTAAACCTGAATGTAGGTGGTGCCACCTGTCATAAAATCAAGAGAGCTGTCAAGGATGCATACACATGCAAAATAACAGGTGGATAAGTCAAACCAATGCAGAGATACGAGTGATTTTATCCCAAGGCAGATCAACAGATGGACGCTGTGCAAAAATAGTTGCAGGTGGCACCACCATTTTTAGTGTATGTTATGAAGCTTTCCAAGGGCTACATTTGTGCAAAATTTTTAGCCCGATCGGTCAAACGGTTCCCCAGATATGTGGGTTTATGTGTGGAAACAGACGCACAAATGGACACTGGGCAGAGAGGAAAGGTCAGAGGTCAACCAAATATGAAGGTGCAGCAGTTCAAATGTGACCGATCATAATTCAGAATTTAAAAAAATTCTGCCCAGTGGTAATGGAGGAGTTCTCCGGAAACCTATGCAGCGAAGGCGGCAGCGTAGACGTCTGACTGAAAACATAGTATCTGCAAAACTCTGTTTTGGCGGATACAGTGATTGTAGCTTGCACCACCAGTCTTATATACAACAAAGAGATATATACATATGCCCAAATTAAGGCTGATGTATCAAATTCCTCTGTAGAAATAAGCAGGCACATACACTGCAAAAGTCAATGTAGGTGGCACAACCTGTCTTGTAAATGAGAATACCATGAAAGAAGCATTGACAGGTCAAAATATCAGTCAAATACATCAAACTTCCCCAGAGATTTATGCACTGGGCTGACAAGGCTTAGGTGAGTAAGGCAGTTGCCCCCCCCCCCCCCCCCCCCCCCCCAGTGACCTGTGGCAAATTGCTGCCCCAAGCTACTGCACTGAGTGAACTCTTGACCTGCACCTGGCTAGACTTAGTGAACTTTTGACCTGCAAATGGCTAAACTGAGTGAACTTTTTACCTGTACCTGGCTGCACTGTGTGAACTCAACCTGTTGCATAATCTGACACAGTTGGCAGTCTGCCAAAGCTAAAAATAGATTCAGGCTGAACTTTGGTGCCAAATATGATGCAGTGAGCATTCTGCCAAAGCTGTAAATAGAATGCATCTACTGCACTGAGTGAACTCTTGGCCTATACCTGGCTGCACTTCTTCCAATCGAGTAACTGTGCCAAAACTATTTATAGAGCTGACATCATCTTGGCTAATGGCCAACATCAAGGCACTGGCAATCTGCCAATGGTAAACCAAGTGCTGCCATCTGTACACAGAAGTGGTCCCTACTTGAAATAACTTTGAAATTTATTTTTCCAACAGAAAATGCTTTTCAGCTGACTTATAATAAAAACTAAATGTGTCGGTACGACACGAATGCCCCCGCCTGGGGCAAATTAGAAACATTTGTTAAATTTTGTAAAATTTTTTTTTTAAGTTCAGGAGGTGTTGTATGGTCAAAAGTAGGTCAAGAAGGGCAAAATGCAAACTCGATCTGTAACGGGTCATTATCAAGGAACACACCAAAAATCAAGCCAGTATGCAGGCACTGTGAAAAAAAGTCCATACATGTGCATTTTTCATAAAAAATTCTCTTTTATGAAATTTTCTATGTTCAGGATCTGTCATATGGTCAAAAATAGGTTAACTGGGATGAAACGCGATCTTGACCTTTAAGTGGTCATTATGCGCCTACAGACCAAACATTGGGCCAGTATCTGTAAGCACTGTATTGCGAAACTAGAATATTAGCAAAAGCTGGTAATCAGTTATAAATTTAAATTGGAGAGGTATGTACCATGTTTTATAACAATCCACCAAATGCTTCCTGAGAAATATCCCCCTAAGTTTTTTTTCTATACTAAGCTCTGTGACCTTGAAAAGTAGGTCAAGACCACCCATCTTTGAACCTGACCAAGATTTTGTAAATATGATGCAAAAGCACTGAAGTAATGAAGTTCTTCAGTTGAATAACTTGGGAGATATCCTACACACAGGCCAAAATTGAAAAATCCGATAAAATTTCATTAAAAAATCAGAAATTGCAGGTGACGCCACCAAAATTGTGCAGAACTTACAGACCATCAGTCCCAATGATCATAGTAAGTTTTGTGAAAATCCACACAATGGTTCCTGAGATATAAGCTTCTGAGGGTTTTTCTATAATCAGCTCTAAAATGTAGAAAAATGGGTCAAGGTCACTCATCTTCGAACTTGACTGAGATTTTATCGATATTTATCTTCACTGATGAAATAAAATTCCAACAGTGAATCCTTTTAGAGATATCCCGCTCACAAGGTAAAAGTTAACAGATGCGGAACGGACAGACGGACGGACGGACATCGACAGACAGATGGACGGATAGACGGACAGCTTGTGTGACGACAATAGCCAATCAGCCTATGAGCTGAGGGCTAAAAACGGCTGTACATGTACATTTGTCATAAAAATTCATTTTCATGAAATTTTCTATTTTTAGGAGCCGTAAAACAATCAAAAGTAGGTCAACCGGGACGAAATGCGAACTCGATCTGTAACTGGTCATTATCTGCATACACACCAAAAATCAGGCCAATATCTGCAAGCATTGTGAAAAAAAGTCCATACAGGTGTATTTGTCATGAAAATTTTTATTTTTCATGAAATTTTCTAAGTTAAGGAGCCATGAAACGGTCAAAAATAGGTCAACCTGGACGAAATGCAAACTCGATCTGTAACTGGTTATTGTCTGCCCACACACCAAAAATCAGGCCAATATCTGCAGGCATTGCGAAAAAAAGTCCGTACATGTGTATTTGTCATGAAAATTTCTATTTTTCATGAAATTTTCTAAGTTTAGGAGCCGTAAAACAGTCAAAAGTAGGTCAACCGGGACGAAACGCGAACTCGATCTGTAACTGGTCATTATCTGCCCACACACCAAAAATCAGGCCAATATCTGCAGGCATTGCGAAAAAAAGTTCGTACATGTGTATCTGTCATGAAAATTTCTATTTTTCATGAAATTTTCTAAGTTTAGGAGCTGTAAAACAGTCAAAAGTAGGTCAACCTGGACGAAACGCAAACTCGATCTGTAACTGGTCATTATCTGCCCACACATCAAAAATCAGGCCAATATCTGCAGGAATTGCGAAAAAAAGTCCGTACATGTGTATTTGTCATGAAAATTTCTATTTTTCATGAAATTTTCTAAGTTAAGGAGCTGTAAAACAGTCAAAAGTAGGTCAACCGGGACGAAACGCGAACTCGATCTGTAACTGGTCATTATCTGCCCACACACCAAAAATCAGGCCAATATCTGCAGGCATTGCGAAAAAAAGTCTGTACAACTGTTTTATTTCGGAAGGACGGAAGGACGGAATGACGGAATGACGGACATGGGTAAAACTATATGCCCCGGCCACTTTGTGGCGGGGGCATAAAAATCAGGAATATATGTTAAATTATTACGGATGCATACTGAATGCAAATTTAAAATACAGATATATCCCATTGATGGCAAATTCTTGAATTAAGCTGAATAGGGATACCAATAATTTATAATGCATGTACAGTTGTCTTTATATAGCCACAGAGGGCTGAATATTCATGATTGTAACATTGCCTGGTATGATGAATAACTTAAATCATAAATCTAAATTTTTTAAGCTTTTAAAAAAACTTTCTTGTCAATATTAACCAAAGATAACCTGAAACCTAAATGTCTATTGGCATGAAGTAATAGTTGCTGATAAACTGGTGCAAGGTTAGATGTAACAGCATCACACAGCTAACATATATGGTAAAATGACTCAATTCAATCTCCATAATTCAGCTTAAATCATTCAGGTGGAACCATTAATGACAATTATTATAAGAATTATTGTAGGGATTATTCTTGTTAAATATTTAACAAACTGACATCAGTGGCATCCGTCGAAAAACGTTTCGCAGGTTTAGCACTCATATAGGAAGATATAGCAAACTGGCTAAGTTCAGCTTCCAGTAACTCAGCCAAAAAGCACTGAACCAAAACCATTTGAACAAACTTGAATTATCAACATCTGAGGATAATTAATGTGTGAGATTTAAGAATTTGGCCCAGTGGTTTTTGAGAAGAAGATCTTTGTAGCCACTGAGCTAAAATGGGTTGTTATGGCATATGACTAAATTCAGCTTCCAATAACTTAGCCAAAAGTCACTGAAACGAGACCATTTGAACAGAAAGCACTACCCTAGGATCATTTCTGTGCTATATTAAACATTTTGGCCATATGGTTTCAGAGAAGAAGTTTTTTGTAGCCCTCAGTGTGATACAGGCACTGATGACCCCTTACAAAAAAGGCGGATGCAGGTGGTGCCACCAATACCTCAATTTCAGATATGACCTATGTGACCAACATTGGCATAAAATTTGGTGATGATAGCTCCAGCTGTTTCTGAGATTTAAATTTTAATATGCTTTTTTGCACAGTTAACAAAGTTCAACCTCCTAAAAAACTCGGGCAAAAATCTCCGAACTGGAACCATTTGAACAAACTTGAAAAAGATTGTTCCAGGGATCATTTCTGTAAAATATTGGACAATTTGGCTGGACAGTTTCGGAGAAGAAGATTTTTAAAGCTTTTTAAAGCTTTTTCCCTATCAAATCTAAGAAAATGCAGTTAGATAAAAAAAAATAAACAAAATCTGATATAGTTTTTTGTATGACTGATTATTTGCCAGAAATTTGGCACATGACGCACGACGCCGCACCATCGCATAAGCTCACAGGTTCGCTAAAAACAGAGAAAAAGTATATTCTATCAACTGTAGAGAGAGACAATAAAAATAAAGGTTACACACAGAGAAACTGTTACAAAATTACAAATGAATTAGTAACATAAAACCTAGAATTTAACCTTTACAAGTATTCCCAATTAACTCTAAATATTAATGTATAACTATAGAGTAACATAAGACTTTGAACATTAGTGGTCAAGTAAAATTCGACCCACAGAAAGTTTTGTTTGAGCCATTTTTGCATATTTCATGTCTTATGTTTCCAGGTACCCTGTTTCCTTCCTCTTTCATCATTAAAGGGTCTCTAGTGTGCTGAATATACCAGCAATGCTGGGTGGTCAGGTATGAGACTGTTAATGGTACATAAGACAATGTATATAAAATACAACTGAGCACCTCAGTGTGGTATGGAGTTCTACATATTTCTAAATAAACATAATGAGCACACCAGCCGGTTGATGCAAGAAGACTGACATGATTAATGATGACTGCAACAAGAATCAATACAATGACTGATGAATTTATATATAAATTGAATAATGTGAAACTGGCAATTAGAATGAAAGTTACAATTTTTAAATAACTGAGGTACCTAATTAATACTGGTATACTGATAATGACAACAAGTAAATTTGTTAAAAAACCCACAGGAGTCGGGATCTAATGTTGCTACAGAATAACTATAAATATTCAGAAATAATTTAAATCATTTGTAAAATTGTCTTCTAAAATATCTAAGTACTTGTGGAATGTTCATACATATCACTATACACTCTGCAAAGTCAGTGGAAGAATTATAGTTTAAGTGCAACCAGTACATAAGTTTGCTCTCTTACTCTTAGTTTTATCTGCTTTCATCCAACTGTATAAAATTCAGGGACATACATTTATTATTTGTATCACCTCAGCTTGCCCCAAAATGATCCAGGAAGGCCTCATGTATGTAAATAATGACATGAGGTTCAGTGCCTATAGAAATATGCAGGACCAACTGAATTTCCACCAGCGTTAAGTCAGATCCTTCACTGAATTAGGGGATCACTACAGTTGGGCGAGTCCCAAAGTATCAAGGCAGCCCTTTCTCCTGGGTATAAAAGTGTATATTCTCAATGGTTCCCAGAAAAAAATAGCTCAAGGGGTATACAAAAGCTGCATACTAAACTGAGACAGGCAGCTGTGAGGGGCCAGGAAATGATACCCGGTAAGAGATACTGACATTTATAGCGTGTCCTTTGAGAGGAGTTATAACAGCTTACAGGTTGGTTGGCGTCAATGGGAATAAACTGCCGTCCATGGGACTTAAGCCACTCACTATTTGATTCCCGTGGGGTACTCTCTTATATCGGAGCAATACCACAGAAGGATCTAGTGGCCAATCAACCTGGAAAGCTGGCTTCATCTGTCATATATTTTGTATCCAGGGCAGCTTATCTGGGCCAGTAAATTTGTATAGCAGGAAGGCTTATTTTGCAATAACTCACACAGTGCCGTGAGATGGAAGTAAAGCAATGTGTATATCTAAGTATGGCCTCTGTGCAGAGTACAATGAAAATGTAGTAACAAATACATCTGCAGTGGTTTGCTGGCAGCTAAAATAGATCCACTTTGATTAGGCTATGACTCATGAATTCTGAAAATTGATTATTCTATGTTTGGAACAAATCTTCCTGGGGGGTTTCAATAATTTGTTCACTAAAACCTCACCAAAGTCACTAAAACTGGCCACTGTTTCAGAGTAGTATGAGTGGACTTGTCCTTGTTTACTTGAAGTTGCAGTGATTTTATATGTAGTCAGATTATATTCCAGATACAGCATTCAGTCCCCAGTGTTCATTAAATACTTCCACTGAATAATGGGTTTCAAGGTATCTGACATTTTAAGTCAGACCAGAAATAAAAAAAAATGTTCCAGGCTATACTAAAGAAAAATAAAAGTGGCCCATGGACAATGAAACTAGAAATAAGTTTCAGCACTTAAATATATTATGAGAGCCAGAATTTTGTTACATTTTGTCAAAACGGGCCCACTTTGCAGAGTGATGTGCTGGCATTGGTAACATTTACACATATATGACACTCGTTACAAGGGCACTGGGTTGTGTGTAGTCTAGCTGAGGCTTATACTGTAGAAACTCTTACTGATGGTTATCGGACTCAATATATGGCAGGGACTAATAATATTAAGTCTGATTACATCAGGCTATTGTTTGCATAGTTATAATTTTGATGACATTATGTTCACCAAAGATCTTTTTGAGCAACAAACTACTGGAGGTGCCCTAAAGGCCAGTTTACATCATACCACAGGCTGACAAGAATGGTAATTGTGAGACCAAGCTAGCTTAGGGACATCTTAACAAATCTTCCAGGCGGGCTGAATCTAAAAAGGTATCAACCTCTTAATATATGATTATGAGGAATCTCTTTATTTAAGATGAATATCATGACATGGATATCTTATCTTTTACTGACTGCCTCAGCAGATTACAGGCTGGTGCCGACAGTGGTATACTTATATAAAGTGTCTTTCAGGAGAATGAACTGTAACACAACAAGAAAGGTGTCTATCAGTATGGGATGAATCATTACATGAGAAAATGCTGTTGTAATCATCTGCAAACAGTGCATTTCACTTTGTGGTGAACCTTTGTTAATAAAGAAAGCTTTGTATCAACTTGTGTTGTGTTCATATTTTAAAACAGTCATAAGTGGCTTATTTATGTCTGTAAATTCTTTTCGAGTTATAGCGTTAACATAATTTTAGCATTATTGCTGCTGTGACCTTGAAAAATGTGCCAAGAACATCCATTTTCGAACATGGCCTAGCCCTTGATAAGGGTTATCAAAGCTGAAAGATTGGTGACTTTATCCCAAATTGGTTTCATAGACAATTAGAACTAAATCCAAGTAAAACTTTTTGAGAAATAGTGTTGTATGTGAAATGTAAATATTTTGTATAAAACAATTCATAACATAAGCACTGCAAAATTGCATATTACCCATATTATGTGTATTTGCATCTACCCGTGCCGCTTCGCTAGTCATGTGTTGTCATTTGCAGAAATGTACGTTGTCTGTAGCATGTAATGTCAGGGAAGTAATTTGCGGTTCAGTGCTCTCTCGTCATGTTTCCTGTAGCCCTCACCCTAATTACAACCATAATGTGGCCATGTTCAACACCAACTTTCTAAGTTTATCACAGGTTGCGAAAGTAAAATACAATTCTGGCATCACAAACGCTTCTCCAACCTCAACGCCGGCCTCTTTATGCATGATGGGGTCCACCTTATGTTCCTGGGGATGGGAAGATATGCGTGTAGCCTAGGCGGGGTATAGTACAAGGCTACTGACTCTCTCCATACAATACCCTGATCAATTCTGATTGTATCCTCGACTGTAAAATGTTTACACTTCCTGAAATATGGCTCCTTCGTAATAGCTTTACCTGGCTCACTAGCCTGTAATTCTGATTCTGAAAGTAATGTTATACATAAGTGGTATGTACCTACTGATAAAGAGTGATTATCGGGCCTTTGTTATAATTTTTCATATACACCATGTGCAGCAATATACATTGGTCCTTTCTCTATCCCATTTAATGTGAATATAGGCATCATTGCCTTAATATTCTCATTTTGCTTCATGTGTATTTGAATATATGGGTTTGGTTTCCACTGATATTTTCTTATATATGTGCACCAGTATTATTATTGGTCTGGTCTAATTTACCTATCAGTTAATGTGAATATCAGCCACATGGGCCACAATATTCACATTATGCAATTCATGTATTTCACATGCAGGTGCCATGGCATTTCATTTTCAATGATGTTTATGTAATACTCTTTGTTTTTAAAGACTTTTTCTTTCATTCAGTATGTATGCTTACTGCGTATAAGTCATGGCCATCATTGTTACTATTTCCACAAATAAAGCTGTTTTTCTTTGCATTTTCGTCTAAGGTCTATTTCTTGGACGGTTTCTTTTGTATGTATATGTGATATTATAGATCAATTTCTCATGTCACATGGTATATGTGTAGGTGACTATTTGTGAAAGAGCCCGACCACATTTTAGGGGCTGGCTTAATTCGAGAGACTGTGTGCCACTGTACCCTGATCCGAAACAATCCTGAAAAATTTACCCACAATACTACACATATAATGGAACTATATATTAATAGCGTAAGGTGATTTGTGTGATTTTCCGTATATCCAGATTTTCGATGGATTTCGGATACCACCGTATGGATCGTCGTGTTCGCTCCAAACCATGCGTAGCACGGGTAATTGCTAGTTATTTATTATTGTTATCTCTTATATCTACTTTTGATGTGAATATCAGTCTCATGTGCTGCAATATTCTCAACTTGCCTCATGTGTAATTCTCATGCCTTACATTTATAAACATTAAGCAACTAATTCCAAGACATAAAGAGTTCGCAGGCAGTTTTAATTTTGATAAATTGGTGAATGTACAGTAGTTTACACATTTTTTTAATTGGATCTATTTTTTAAATATATATTATTAAATATATGTATTTTTTATTTTATAAAATGTATACAGATGAAACATAACTAATGTCCCCAGTCCACAGGTGCAAGGACTTGGTGGTGGTGGTGGTGGTGGGGGGGGGGGGAAGGTGGAATGATGGGAGTTAATTACAGCATCTCTGTATTATTATAGTGTTTATTATAGTGAATATAACATATATATCTGAATATATAACTTGATTCATAATTCTAAATTGCATTATCATAAAACTCTATCTTGTCAGATTACACCACATCATGCATACAAATGTATATTGATTTTTTACCGTAAAAATATATCTTATAAATTTGCAAAACGATAAATTTATCCAAAAATAATACCTGTTTCACAATTTCACAATTTTAAATTGAGCCTTAATGTATCCATATATTGCTTCATATTTTATAAATTTATGCACACTGATGGGTTATATTTTAATCATATTTGTTAAAATCATTTCAAAGAAAATTGATTTCTTTAAAAATGCTACATTAACACAACATGGCATCTTCTGGGATTACTTTTTCAAGGAAAGTTTTATATAATGGAAACAGCATTACAATTTAGGAAATACAGTGCAAACAATATCAATTACTACATAACACTTGATGGGTAGAGTGGGGGGGGGGGGGAGGGTGATATGAGAATAACAGTACAGTCACAGCAGGGGATCTCCCCAGTGACTGTAACAAATCAGGAACCGCCTGGCATAGCTGACTTCCAGGGCCAGGAGTTGGCTGCCTGCATCTGGACAAAGCAGGTGACTACAATAGGGTCTCAAGAAAAAAATCAATAACTAGCCTAATTTTCAAGCTTTTATTTTAAAATTTAAGATTTAAACAAATTAAATAATTATTCTTTTCATGCTGTGAAAATTAAATCAACACTTTTAACAGGAAAAAATGTGCCATGGTCAAAGTCAGACAAAATTTAAGGTACTGGTTTTATTTTTATGCTAATAAAATAGAAAAAAATACAAAATTCAGATCTAATTGTGGGTATACAATTGAATCTTAATTAAACAAAGTTATAAACTTGGACACAAAATTTCTAGCTTCAAAAATTTTCATATTGAGTAAATATTTTTCCTGATTTTTTTCAAAGTCCATTTTGTTCGGGCCCATAACTTAAAGAGATTACATTTGACAGACTTAATTTCTGGTATGTATATAGGAAATATATTGGAGAACAATTCTGGTAATTTTAAGAAAAACAGATAAGTGGTGTTAATATTAGGCAGTCCTTAAGTGTGATAATAGATTTTTAATGTAAATTTGAGGTTTTCTTCCTTAATTTCTCGAAGGAATGTAATCGCAGTGACCCAGTTTTTGGTTTGGTAGGAGATTTTGGGGACAAATCTAACTGTATGCAAAATTTTGGATAAGGGTCGAACGGTTTCTTTACGTGCCCTGTTAACGGACGGCCAGATGGCAGGACAAGGGACATATAGGGCCACGACTATAGCTCAGACTACTTAGTCAGCTGAGCTAAAAATGATAAAATTAAAATAATATTTTAAATAACTAAAAAAGAAAATGCATTGAATATTCAAAATTATTCAAATACATATGAAATAAAACAAAATTAACACACCTTTGAGGCAGCTTTTGAAAAAAAAAACAAGGCCTACAGGCCTAATGCGAACCTGTGCATTGGGAAATACACCAGGTATAATTCTTCAATACTGGACCATTACTTTTCATGTATATGAACAATGCAAATACTAAACATTTTGAATATGAAACAATTACACAAACATCACTGCTGAAATTCTCATATGGGTGCACACAACACAAAAATGATTGTAGCTGGCACCACCAGTTTTGTATACAACAAAGCTATCAGAGATATATACATATGCCCAATTTCAGACTGATATATCAAACCCCTCCTGAGATATAAGCAGGGAAACACTGTGCAAAAATTATTGTAGGTGCCACCACCTGTCTTGTATATGACAAAACTATTCGATATGTATAAATATGCCCAATTTCAGGCTGATTATATCAAATTCCTCTGTAGAAATAAGGAGGCACATACATTGTGCAAAAGTCATTGTAGGTGGCAACACCTGTCTTGTGAACAAGAAAGCCATCACAGACAGGCAAATATATCAGGCCAATACATCAGACTTACCTTGAGTCTGATGCATGGGGCTGACCAGGCTTAGGTGAGAAAGGGTGTTGCCCATAGTGAACTGTGACAAATTGCTAGCTCAGGCTACTGCACTAAGTGAACTCACAACCTGCACCTGGCTAGACTGAGTGAACTTTTGACCTGTACCTGGCTGCACTGAGTGAACTCTTGACCTGTTGCATAATCTGACACAGTGGGCAGTCTGGCAACGCTATAAATAGAGTGCAGCTACTGCACTGAGTGAACTGGCTAGACTGAGTGAACTTTTGACCCGTACCTAGCTGCACTGAGTGAACTCTTGACCTGTTACCTAATCTGATACAGTTGGCAGTCTGCAGAAGCTATAAATAGATCAAGGCTGACCTTTGGCCTGTTGCCAAATCTGAAATAGTAGCCACATCATTGCATAAGCTCACAGATTGGCTCCACATGCAGCCCCGAGGGGCATGACACCCATGAGGTGATCACATGATACTCATGAGGTGATCACATGCTACCCATAAGGTGATCACATGCTGGCCATGAGGTGTTCACATGACACCCATGCAGTGATCACATGCCTTGTGCTTGGCTGCACTGACTGAACTCTTGACCTTTATCTGGCTGCACTGAATGAACTCTTGATCTGTTGCAAAATATGAATCAGTTGGCAGTTTTTCAACCTATTTAATGATACAGACACAATCTTTGCCTGTTGGTAAATCTGTTTACACATACTGAAAGACTTTGGCTAAAATGCTTTTTTTCAAGCTGACATATTCATAAACTTTTTACCAAAAACATCTATAATAATAAAAGATGCAGTTCTTTCATTGCTAAAGGTCCAATAATTCTACCAAAAATCATTCAAGTAAACCTGAACAAAGGCCACCTATGAATAATTTTTGTGCAATGTCACAGAAGTTATAATTGAAACAACAATTTTGTAGAAGAAAACTATTGCAGTCCTCAGTTTAAAATAGACATAATAATGGCCATAAGACCAACTTAAGCTTTTCATGACTCAACCAAAAATAAAAAAACTCAATCTGTTCTTATATGATTGAAAGAACCATGTCCTAGGATAATTCTTTTGAAAAACTGAACGATTCAACTTGACAGTTTCATCATAAACATTATCAGCTGAAAGAGGTTAAAATTATGAGGTTTTTGCAAAAATAAAAACCAGGTCAAAGTAAACGGCAACACGAAATCTGCAACTTCAAATATGAGTCATGTGACCAACATTTGCACAATACTTGTTAATGCTAGGTTCTGTCATTTCTGAGATCACTATGTCAGTATGCATACTTGGCCAAATAACTAAGTTCAAATTTGTGTAATTCTGCTAAAATTCATCAAATGCAAACCATTTGAACAGACTTGAGAAGGCTTGCCTCTGGGATCATTTCTGTAAAATATTGAACAATTTGGCTTGACTGTTTACAATTAAAACTTTTAAAGGGTTTTTTTCCTATAAAATTTAAGTAAATGCAGATAACAAAAAAACAAGCAGAATCCCACAACATTTGATATGTGAGAGATTACAGCATAAAATCTTGGGATGGTAGCTCCTGCTATTCCTGAGAAATTATGGGTTAATATACAGATGACCAATGACCCCAGTTCAAAAAAAGGTCAAGGCAGGTGGCACCACCAATACCTGAATTTCATATATGACTCATGTGACCAACACTGGCATAAAATTTGGTGATGCTCCAGCAGTTTCTGAGATTGTCATTTTAGTATGATTTTTAGACAGATGACTAAGTTCAACTTCCTGTAACTCGGCTAAAATTCACCCAAATTTAACCATTTGAACAAACTTGAGAGAGATGGTATAAGAGATTATTTCTGTGAAATATTGAACAATTTGGTTTGACAGTTTTGGAGGAGAAGATTTTAAACAATTTTTTAGCTTTTTCTTAATAAAATCTAAGAAAATGCAGAGTTTTTCAGATGGGTAATTTTTTACATTAAATTTCATGATGCTAGCTCAAGTCATGGTAAAATATTAAACAAATTAGCCTCCGTTGTGTCCTTCAAAAATGTTTTGCAGGTTTATAACTCTTATAGGAAAATACAGAAAAATGGCTAAGTTAAGCTTCTCCAATTTAAACCAAACAGGCAAGAAGATGTCATTTATGGTTGACAATTTGCAATGGTTGTGATATATTCACATGTTATTTATGCCAGCTTACTAAACTATGAACTATGTATTTCAGACTTACTAATGGTAGTAACAAAAGTATTATTTAGCCTCTCCTGGTCCTCCCTTTCATCCATCAAGTGATGTATTTTCTAATTAACCCAATGAGTCCTCTGAACTTTCCCGATCTGTTGAATGCTACTTCCTTGGAACAGATCTACATATTTTAACAAGAGCTAATAAAAACTCATTTTCCAAATTGTGCAAAATCAGTTTAACCAATCACTAGACAGTAAGAAAGGCAGTACTGCATCATGAAATTGCAGTGTGAAAGCACTAGATGAAATGTACATATATGTCAGAGAAAACTCAGGCAAAGGGAATGCAGTATGACAATAGTAGAGAACTACCTGTGATAAAGTGTTAGCAGCATGATAGAAGTATGAACATAAAAACAGCATGAAAGCAGTATGTCAAATATTGAAGAAACCACTGACAAAGGAAAGGCAGTATGAAAACATTGTAGAATTACCAGTGATTAAGTATTAACAACATGGAAGCAGTAGGAACATAAATGTTACTCAGTGATCACAGCAGGGATGCAGTATACACTGGAAAGCAGCTGCTAGGAAGCAGCATAAGAGCAGTATGATCCATGCATCAGCTTCTGACAAAGATGATGTAGGATAGCAGTATAGTAGCAGCATGACTGCAGTATATACTGCAACTTGCATGCAGTATATACTGTTTTAGTGCTAGGGATGATTTCAAGATTACATTAAACACTATTTTCAGCATATATCCACATTTGGCAGAAGATTAATGAATAAATGTTCGCATTTGAACTTAATTTTTTAGTATTTTCAAATTTTTTTAGATTTTACAAACTGGATAAATTATCAATATGAAAAAATCTGAAAATATAAGTAAGTTCAGAATTATTAAAAGTTACATCTAGTCAGCTGAGCTAAAAAATGAAATAAGTGAAAACCTTTTTTGTTTTTAATACGTATTTCATGCTGAAACATGCTGCATAAAAACTGTCATATATCCTCAATTAAGCCTGTATCTTATCTATAAAGATTTTTTTACGTAAATGGTATTCTGAAGGACCTGAAAATGTACAGAAAACCTCTCTAACAAACAAACCACATAAACAGTTGGATTTACAGATTACCATAAAGTAAGAGAAACATCACACAACTTTATTACAATTTAATTATGATTAACACTGTGATATGAAAATGATAAAGTTTCCTGAGTAATGCTGAAGATATTATATAAAGTAAAGAATATTTGATCTCTGAACTGAGCTATCTTCTGATTTCAAGGTTGGGATACTGAGTAATGCTGAAGATATTATATAAAATAAAGAATAATTGATCTCTGAACTGAGCTATCTTCTGATTTCAAGGTTGGGATAATGAAAGAATTAAGAACAACAAAGAAATGAGATCAGTTCCCTCTGATTAAAATTTAATAAAATGAATTATTCCAAAGGCCAAGCCTACAGCAGTGATCAAAGAACCAGATTTTTGTTTAGACTGTACAGACTGAGGTAAACACAGACTGGAGGACAGGGTAACAGTGGCACTGTCAGATCTGGCAGACTAAACCAATGAGCATGCTTTTATTGAAGAAGACTAGCTGACTGAAGGTTATTGGCATCTGAAAAACAATCCTAACTAAATCATACCTCTGAGACTGACACTGTGCCTGTGTCCCCAGACCCAATAAAATCCTGTCTGTGTTGTTTCAGCCGAGATGCACCTCCATTACCATGGAAAATTTCCTTTGGTAATTAATATTCCCTGTCCAAGCTGCACTGGGGCCTCAACCAGCCATAAATAAATGTCATATTTATCTACATGAGCACCAATCCCACAGTTAAAGGCCTGCCATGTTTTAACTGATAACCAGGGGCCAAAGTACTTATTTTGCTGCCTTAATTATTCTGATGTGGTCACTGATCTACATCCAAGTGATAACATTAATTTTAGTAAATGAAATATTGATATTCTTGATGGACCAAATAAATCAATGAACTGCTCAAAATATCAAATCAAATTAACTATTGTTCTTTAATTCAAATGTTAATACTGAAATGTTTACCAAAGGAACTAAGGTATTATAATGTATTTTTGGCTTACCAATGTAAAATAGATCAGCTGATTTCTTGGTATAACTGCACAAAATGAAACAAATGCACTTATTGAAATATTGACAAAGTATCTATGAGAAGAATTCTTTATAAAGCTTTAGAATGGAAAAGGAAAATAAAACAAGTGACCCATGGGTCATGACGCTCAGCTGACTGGGAAGAGATTCGCAAAAGGAAATTTTATCATCTGAATGGTAGTATATACCAATTCAACTGAAGCATCAAACAGATTAACCAACAAGCCAGGATTGTGTCTGCATTTATATATATTTAAAAAAAAGAGAAAAATGCGTAAACTTAAAAAAAATCCAGGTGGCTCCACCAGGCTGCAGAAACTAATAAAACACTTAATGGTCAATATACATGCAAAGAATCATGGTGATCTCTGCATTAGTTGTTCAGATACTTTAGCTTTTGTATCAAATTTTCCATTATTCTGAGGGGTATTTTGGAGCCATACAGCTTAAAGGATATGGGTAACAGAGACCTAATTTCAGGTTTCCATGGAGACTTTTCATGGGTCTCCCTGTGTGTCAAGGATGAAGATTCTAGGTCCAGTTGTTATGATTTGTGCCCTGTTTACAGATGTTCATATCTTTAAAGGTCTCAAAAATAGAGAAAAAAAATCGTAAAAAAAACCTGAACAAATACAGGTGGTGCCACCAGTCTGCAGAAACTGATGAAACACTACATGATCAATATCCATGCAGACAATTATGGTGATCTCTGCATTAGTTGTTCAGATACTTCAGCTTTTGTATCAAATTTTCCATTATTCTGAGCTGTATTTTGGAGTGCCATAGCTCAAAGGATATGGGTAACAGAGACCTAATTTCAGGTTTCCATGGAGACTTTTCATAGGTCTCTCACTGTGTCAAGAATGAAGATTCTAGGTCCAGCTTTACGATTTGTGCCCTGTTAACAGATGTTCACATTTTTAAAGGTTTAAAAAAAGAGAAAAAAATTCTTAAAGAATCGAAAAATACAGGTGGTGCCACCAGTCTGCAGAAACTGATGAAACATCTCATGATCAATATGTATGCCAAAAATCATGACCATCAGTGATGTAGTTAATGAGATATTGAAGGTTTTGTATGAATTTTTTTACTATTCTGGGGGGTATTTTGGGGCTCCATAGCTCAAACGATATGGGTAACAGAGACCTAATTTCAGGTTTCCATGGAGACTTTTCATAGGTCTCTTACTGTGTCAAGAATGAAGATTCTAGGTCCAGTCTTTACGATTTGTGCCTTGTTAACAGATGTTCACATTTTTAAAGGTCTCAAAAATAGAGAAAACTAGATGTGTCGGAACGACACGAATGCCCCCGCCTGGGGCAAATTAGAAACATTTGTAAAATTTTGAAAAATTTTTTAAGTTCAGGAGGTGTCGTATGGTCAAAAGCAGGTCAACAAGGGCAAAATGCAAACTCGATCTGTAACGGGTCATTATCAAGCAACACACCAAAAATCATGCCAGTATATGCAGGCATTGTGAAAAAAAGTCCATACATGTGCATTTTCCATAAAAATTTCTGTCTTTCATGAAATTTTCTATGTTTAGGAGCCGTAAAACAATGAAAAGTAGGTCAACCGGGACGAAACGCGAACTCGATCTGTAAATGTCATTATCTGCCCACACATAAAAAATCAGGGTGGTATCTGCATGCATTGAGGAAAAAAACTCAGTACATATGCATTTGTTATGAAAATTTCTATTTTTCATGAAACTTTCTATGTTCAGGAGCAGTCAAATGGTCAAAAAGTAGGTCAACTGGGACAAAACAAGAACTCGATCTGTAACTGGTCAATATCTGCCTACACACCAAAAATCAGGCCCGTATCTGCAGGCACTGCGAAAAAAAGTCCATACATGTGCACTTTTTATGAAATTTTCTATGTTAGAGCACCGTCAAATGGTCAAAAGTAGGTCAACTGGGACAAAACGCGAACTCTATCTGTAACTGGTCAATATCTGCTAACACACCAAAAATCAGGCCAAAATCTGCAGGCATTGCGAAAAAAAGTCTGTACATGTGTATTTCGCATGAAATTTCATATTTTTCATGAAATTTTCTATGTTCAGGAGCTGTAAAACAGTCAAAAGTAGGTCAACCGGGAAGAAACGCGAACTCGATCTGTAACTGCTCTATATCTGCCCACACCCCAAAAATCAAGCCAATATCTGCAGGCATTGCGAAAAAAAGTCCGTACATGTGTATCTGTCATGAATATTTCTATTTTTCATGAAATTTTCTAAGTTAAGGAGGCGTAAAATGTTCAAAAGTAGGTCAACTGGGACGAAACGCGAACTCGATCTGTAACTGGTCATTATCTGCCCATACACAAAAAATCAGGCCAATATCTGCAGGCATTGCGAAAAAAAAACCGTACATGTGTATTTGTCATGAAAATTTCTATTTTTCATGAAATTTTCTAAGTTTAGGAGCCGTAAAACAGTCAAAAGTAGGTCAACTGGGACGAAACGCGAACTCGATCTGCAACTGGTCATTATCTGCCTACACACCAAAAATCAGGCCAATATCTGCAGGCATTGCGAAAAAAAGTCCGTACATGTGTATTTGTCATGAAATTTCTATTTTTCATGAAATTTTCTAAGTTTAGGAGCCGTAAAACGGTCAAAAGTAGGTCAACCGGAACGAAACGCGAACTTGATCTGTAACTGGTCTATATCTGCCAACACAGCAAGAATCAGGCCAATATCTGCAGGCATTGCGAAAAAAAGTCCGTACATGTGTATTTGTCATGAAATTTCTATTTTTCATGAAATTTTCTAAGTTTAGGAGCTGTAAAACGGTCACTTTGTGGCGGGGGCATAAAAATTGGTAAAAAATCGAAAAATACAGGTGGCGCCACCAGTCTGCAAGAACTGATGGAACATCTCGTGATTAATAGGTATGCCAAAAATCATGACCATCAGTGATGTAGTTAATGAGATATTGAAGTTTTTGTATGAAATTTTTGACTATTCTGGGGGGGTACTTTGGGGTCCCATAGCTCGAAGGTTTTGGGTAACAGAGACCTCATTTCTGTTTTCCAAGGAGATTTTACATGGACCTCTCAGAATATCAAGTTACAAGTTTCTAGGTCCAGCGGTTACGATTTGTGCCAGGTTAACAGATGGACGGACGGACAGACGGACGGACAGACAGATGGACGACGGACAAAGGGTGATCGCTATAGCTCAGATGACTTACAGTCAGCTGAGCTAAAAATGGAATGTATACACCCATAATTTTTTGTGTATCTCTCAGCACTTGATTTATTTCTAGCCAATCTCTCAGTTTCAATTATGATAAGATTTTTAATATCAATCAGACTCTTATGTGGATCACTTTATAGGTTCCTGTTTCTTGGATCACACAACAAATTATGCTGACAAAATTATACTTTAAATGAATCTTTTTTTTTCTAATATATACTGTTATTCCCTTGTAGACAGCATCAAACGGAATCATGACTAAATAACAATAAAAGAAATCAATATATAAAATCCTCATCTAACATCATACAACATCTTACCCAAAATGTATGTATGACAATACAAGATTTTTCCAATGTAGATGTAGATCCATCAGATTATAACATGCATCATATATCCCTGTGTACACTCCAATCTAGTTTTAGTTCAAAAACAAACCATTGGATTTTTATTGTGCAATGGGTTCACCCTAGTATTAATGTACAGAAGCATGTTTTCTGTTCATATAAAATCCTGATCTATACAATCACCAGTAAGTGCAGGTATGCCTATGGAAGTTTTTCTTACAGTATTAAACCTCTCAAAAAAAAAAAAGGATTCCTATCATTCAGTCTGATACATGGGAAAAAGCTTTGGCCAGTCATTTGGAAATGTAATGCTGTCAAAAGGTGCATGATGGAGCTAGGACAGATGGAACCCTGGACCTGACCTGGCAGTTAACATGATTTCATGCTCCATAACCTCTGCCAACCACTGAAGCCATTTGTTTAAGGGAAGCCCACCTATATCTCATTACAAGCAGCCTGATCCTGTTTGACCAAGCCTTTATACCTCACCTATAGCTCATCAGAGATGAGGGAAATGCCGTAGAAACAGAAGCTCATGACCATGCATATACATGGCAATTATACATAGTTCTCCAGTAGCCTATATATATATATATATATGCACTTTATATATATTCTGTTCCAAAGTGAGAGTAAAAAAATATAGCATAAGTATATAGAAGCGTAATAAGTTACCAAATCACAGGGTTAACAAGAAGAGTGCAGTTAAGCTTGGTTGACTGGAATTTGTCTGACTGACCAAGCAGCAATATATTACACTGGACACCCAGTGACCAAAGCAAAGCAGCAATATATCACACTGGACAGCCAATGACCAAAGCAAAATGTTCACAATTTGAAAACAAACCATGCACTGATTATATCCAAGACTTTCAGGCATACAGACTGAAATCTCCAAAATATTCAACTGATTTTCATCAAATCACTTTGCGAGATATATTATACAAGCACACATTAAACATGGGACCTATGGGTCACAGCGCTCAGCTGTTATATATGATAAAAAATATGATTTAGAAATGAGGCACATGCTGGTTTTGTGTAGTAATACATATAAGCTGTATTATGAGTTGTTGTTGTTTAGCTTCTGTATGATTTTGATAGTACCTTTGGAGACAGGGAAGAGGATTGATTTCATTTATTTTATTAACAAATGGAGTACTATTGTCACACAGATTTTGACTTGGCCATATAACTTATAAGCAGAACATATAAGAGTTTAACTATTTATTTAAAAAAATTACAAATAATGTCACAAATATAATTTTTATTAAAAATAATAAGAGAATCGTATGATTTTTTAAAATGAAATATAACTGAAAGATTATTAAAATAATATTAAAGAATATATTCATGAATGCATTCATGAATACATTTTGAAAGTATTTGCACTGGTATTCATATACTTTCATTTTTACCTGAATTCCCATTCTTTATGCAAGAAATTTTATAATGGAGTACATATTCATATTCGTATTTAAATACAATTGCATAGTATTCACACCATGTCTGGTATTTATATAGTTTTCATCAAACAATGATGTTGAGAATCCAGAATATACAAAATTCACACATTTAAATAATGATCTTAAGTACCTGGTTTTATGGCTTTTGTTTATATTAAAAAAAAAAAAATGTAACATATTCATTTTGGACTAATTTCACATCAGTGTACACACTAGACACAGTAAGAATCTAGATTAATATTATCAACTGCATCTTTGTCGATCATTAATTTCCTTCATATGATCCCTAATGATTAGTAATGAATAATGATTTACTTTTTTATCATTAAAACTGGACTGAAAAATACTGAATGGTGTTATTTGGAATATGTGACATTCTATCCATCGATACAAGATTCTTATATTATCAGTAACTGCAAGTTAATTTCCTGTTATTATAAACTAACAAATTCCTTTTCTATTTTTCTTTAATTTGTTATTAAAATCCAATAAAAATTTATTAATTTATTGTTTATTGTTATGTTTTTGGTTAAAACTACTAGATGAGTTGGGTTGGACACTTGGATCAACTGTGGCTGGCCATAAGCTGCCTGGCTGCCCAAGTGAATGCCTCACCTCAAGCATGCATAATATGCTGAAAGTTCAACAAGGTCAACATACAGGTGACTTAGGAGGCGCTTGAGAGAGTCAAGGTCTGACATGGTCTCATAAAAACATTAATAAAAGCTACAACTTTTGGCCAATTTCTTTCAGCTTTCTAAACTAAAAAGCTGAAATCCTTATGTGTGCATGATATGAAAATTATATCAACAGTGGTCACAGGAAACAAACGTGCCATGGTCAAAGTTGGGCAAAATTTAAGGTACTACTTTTATATTTATACTAATTACTTATAAAATTTGATTAATTTAGAAATAATTTTGGCTATTCAATTGAATCTTGATTAAAAAATGTTACATCCCTGACAAAAAATCTCTAGCTTCAGCAATCCCCTTGTTAAGGGAGTAAATATATTTCTTAATTTTTTACAAAGTGCATTATGTTTGGGCCCATAACTTAAAACAATTACTCAAATACTGATATCATTTCTGACATGTGCATAGAGAATGTATAGAAAAATATATATATTATATATGATTGTGGTCAGACCAGTGGTTTTGATATTAGGCAGTCTTGAAGTGTAAAAATTGGTTTTTAATGGAAAAATGAAGTTTTTCATTAATATCTCGAAGGTATTAAGTCCTAGTGACCAAATTCTTGGCATGGTAGGGGATTTTTGAGACATCTATTGTATGCCAAATTTTAGGAACTGAGAGCTGAAGCTGGGGAGTTGAGCTCTTGCAAACTGCATAACACTAGCTTGATGTAAACAATATGTTACATGGTGCTTGAAAACTTGAATAAAATCTACAGTTTTTGATCAACTGGTTTCAAATTTTTGGTGTTAACAGACAAAATGCTAACATAAACATGCTGTGAAAATTAAATCCACAGTACTCACAGGAAAAAAACGTGCCATGGTCAAAGTTGGGCAAAATTTAAGGTACCAATTTTTTATTTTTGTTAATATTTTAAAAAATTTAAAAGATTTTGATCTAATTTTGGGTATACAATTAAATTTTTATTAATTTAAGTTATATTACTGGAAAAAAGTCCATAGCTTTAACATGTTTTGTGTTAAGTGATTAAAATATCTTTCCTGATTTTTTACAAAATGCATTATGTTTGGGCCCATAACTTTTTTAAATTATATAATACAGACATAATTTCTGGCATGTACACAGGAACTATATAGAGGAATATTTATGGTAAATATGAGGAAAAACAGATGAGTGGTTTTGATATTAGGCAGTCCTGAAGTGTGAAAATAGGTTTTTAATAAAAAATTGAGGTTTTTCCTTAATTTCTCAAAGGAACGAAGTTGCAAAGACCCAGTTTTCGGCTTGATAGGAGATCTTGGGGACATCTAACATTAAGCTGAATTTTGGATTCCTAGGTCTTACGTTTTCAAAACGTGCCACATCTATGGACGGATGGACGGACTGACAGACGGACGGACGGAAGACGGACAATGGACCACGACTATAGCTCAGATGACTTATAGTCAGCTGAGCTAAAAATCTTAATTAATCTTGTATCCACAATTTATTCTCAATGATCACACAAACTGGCTTTTCCAGACTTTTTATAGGACCAACTGATACTCTATGCAAGAAAACATATTCACACACCTGGAAAATTGCTTGGACTTGCTTGGCAAGCCCCTAGGTTTGTAATTGTTATAAATTTCAGATTAAACTTAATTTGCCAGCCTGAAATCATGTTTCTCCATGCTGAACTGTTTTCAACTGTCCAACAAAAAAAAAAATCGACAGAAAAACAATCAAATACGTTCATTCAAAATTACATTATCAAAGCTGATGTAAACAAAGCAAGGTTCTGCAATTTTTAATCTTCATTTTATACTACTAGGCACACACTGATGTAATATATATGAGGTGAAATGAGAACCAGTCAAACTCAAAACAAAATGATATAAGTGCAATTAATCCATTGAAGGTTTGGTAATACAAGTACTACATCATTTTTAACTTGATTGGAAGAATAATGAAATTGCATATAATTTTAGAGCAAATGTTATTTTTAATTTTATCTTAAGGGAATTCAAACACTTTTTACAGTTATGACTTTTAATTATAAGTTTGTTCAAGGACTCACCAATGAGATCCAGTAAAATATTATGATACTTATGACAAAAAGCATATTAGTAATGATAAATATTAGCTTTAGTTTTACCAAAATAATGTTAGGTCAAACCCTCAACTTAAATTTCCATAAACTGAAAAAAATATGAAATTACAAAAATATTTGGACTTCCCTGGTTAAAAAAATTGGAGGAATATTTTTACCACATTAATATAAGCAGCTCTGGAGTATTAAACTACAGACCTGAAGAAATATGTTTTCTTCCTTACATAGGTTTTACTATTGATGGCTTGTGATTCAAGCCAAGTTTTACGATTCATGGGTTTCCAGTTTGAGAGTGGCCAAAATGATGCATACTTGTATGTTATCACTTTACATCATTGCAATTTTTAACATATAACATAACTGTATGACAGTTCATTTTATTTTATTTCTTTCAGCCTACCCTCAGCTTAACTTGTTTAAATCTCCACAAAAGTTCATAAAAAAAAACATGTGTCTGGGAGTGGGGGGTGAAGGGGGGTGGGGGGGTGGGGGGGTTATGAAATGATAAATCTTGATTTGATTTGATGCAGACCCTTCCATATTAGCCACAGACCCCTGGGACCCTCCAACATCCCATTGGACTTTTTGACCCTGGAGTCCAGGACTCTCCAGAAAAATGCCCTAATGATAGAATGTATATATATCTAAATAGCCAAGAAACACAAAACCACTACTACCCTTGCTGAGTGTTTGCATTGTGTGCGAAGGGTAAGAGGTTAGATCCCCCAGTCAGCCAGAGTGATCATCCCCATGTAACAGGAATAATTTCATACTAACTCCTGATTCTCATTTTTCCTTGGAACAAGGCCTACAGGCCTAATGCGAACCTGTGCAAAGTTTGGGAGTATGAATGGTTTTTTTTTTTAAATTTAATATTGATCCTTTTAAATCCTGCATATCTACCTTAGTCATTATGATTTCAGCAAAATGGACATTTCGGACCTGCAAGTTTCAGACTAGGACATTTTAAAACTAGAATATGGGTAGTCAACAAGCTACTATGTGTATCCTCAGAAATCAGAGTGGGACGGGTGAAGTGAGGCATGGATTAAGTGGCATGGGGAATAGAGTGAGGTGTGTTGCATATTAGCATGGATGTCTGTAGAGTAAACGTGAATATGGGTGGCGCCACCTGTCATATAATCGAGAGGGCTGTCCAGGATGTATAAACCTGCTAAATTTCAGGTGCATAAGTCAAACCACTTCTGAGATATGAGTGATTTTATCCCAAGGCAGATGAACAGATGGAAGCTGTGCATAAGTGGTTGCAGGTGGCACCACAGGTTTTGCTTATGATGAAGAGCTATGTGAGATCTATACACATGCAAAATTTTGGCCCAATCAGTCAAACGGTTCCTGAGATATGAGCTTGGATGTCTGCAGAGTAAACGTCAATGTAGGTGGCGCCACCTGTCATAAAATCGAGAAAGCTGTCCAGGATGTATTAACCTGCAAAATTTCAGGTGGATAAGTTAAACCACTGCTGAGATATGAGTGATTTTATCCCAAGGCAGCTGAACAGATAGATGTGCATAAGTGGTTGCAGGTGGCACCACCAGTTTTGCTTATGATGAAGAGCTATGTGAGATCTATACACATGCAAAATTTTGGCCCAATCGGTCAAACTGTTCCAGAGATATGAGCTTGGATGTCTGCAGAGTAAACGTGAATGTAGGTGGCGCCACCTGTCATCAAATCGAGAAAGCTGTCCAGTATGTATAAACCTGCAAAATTTCAGGTGGATACGTCAAACCACTGCTAAGATATGAGTGATTTTATCCCAAGGCAGATGAACAGATGAGTGCTATGCATAAGTGATTGCAGGTGGCGCCATTAGTTTTGCCTATGATGAAGAGCTATGTAAGATCTATACACATGCAAAATTTTGGCCAATCGGTCAAACGGTTCCCGAGATATGAGCTTGGATGTCTGCAGAGTAAACGTGAATGTAGGTGGCGCCACCTGTCATAAATCGAGAAAGCTGTCCAGGATGTAAAAACCTGCAAAATTTCAGGTGGATAAGTCAAACCACTGCTTATCACTTGCACTGCTGGACGCTGTGCAAAAATGGTTGCAGTTGGCGCCACTATTTTTAGTGTATGTTATAAAGCTATCAAAGGGCTACATTTGTGCTTAATTTTTAGCTTGATCGGTCAAACGGTTCCCGAGATATACGGGTTTATGTGTGGAAACAGACGCACAAATAGACGCTGGGCAGAGGGGAAAGGTCAGAGGTCAACCAAAAATGAGGGCGCAGCAGTTCACATGTGACCTGATGATAAACCCAATTCACTTAAAATGCAAACCAAGTTTTTTTAAACAGTTGAAAGATATAGTACCAATAATCTGGGAATTCTGCATCTAAACATTGTCTAGACATCTATACGCTGTGTCTAGACGTCTAGACACATTGTCTAGACTATCCCCCAGAGCCAGGTCAGTTGCCATGGTGATGTCTTGACCCCACCTGTTTGCTCTGAGTGACCTCTTGACTTGGCTGCTGAAACTCAAATCTGTTTTCAAATACAGAAAGCCCTTTTCAATTGGCTACAATGTTTTTTTAAAACTGTATTTACCCAATCTATTCTTATAAAACTGGCAGAACCCTACCATAGAATAAATCTTGTAAAGTTTAAACCAATCAGCTTAACAGTTTCACCATAAATCAGTGTATAAGCTAGAAGAGTTTAAAATTACATTTTCGCTTGTAAAAAACACATCAATGTAGGTGGCGCCACCAATACCTCAAAATCAAATATGACATATGTGACAAACATTGGTATAAAATCTGGTGATTATAGCTTTAGCCGTTTCTGAGATTTTAATTTTAGTGTGCTTTTTTGGACAGATGACTAAGTTCAACGTCCTGTAACTCGGCCAAAAATCTCCAAACTGGAACCATTTGAACAAATTTGAGAGAGATTGTTTCAGGGATCATTTCTGTGAAATATTGGACAATTTGGCTGGACAGTTTCAGAGAAGAAGATTTTAAAATATTTTTAAGCTTTTTCTCTATAAAATCTAAATTAATGCAGATACCCAATAATAAGCTCCAGGGCACCAAGTTTTACATGTGACTAATTCTTACATATAATTTGGAGCTGCTAGCTCCGACGGTTTCTGACTTACAGCCATGGATGGCGGAAAGCCAGCCCTGGACGGCGGACGGCTGACGGCTGACGATGGACGGACGACGCTGCGCCATCGCATAAGCTCACAGGTTCGCTAAAAATGATAATTCTGAATTATCCTGGGAACATCAGGAATTATGATTTTACCCAAAACTAAATCAAATGTAAAATGATATTCTTTTATAGGAAGGCAGGTTCATTTTACACACTGTAAATAATAATAATCACCTGAACAGCACATTATAACACTGTTTGTGGCAACAGGTGTAATCATTCCTGAGTTCCTTAAATGGAATGGAATTTTTTTCTCAAATATGTGGCAAGATCCTCAAAAATCTGTTCCCGATGTCATTAAAATGGTGGTAAACTAGTGGCTAAAGGGCTATGAGTAGAGTATGCACTACTTCGCAGCCTGTTAGCGCAGTGCCTCTGATGACCTTATGCCTTGGCATGTGGGTAGACCATTCCAATTTCCTGGTGGGGAATAATATATTTCTACTGGTAAGCTGCTTCTGCCTGGGCATCTGTGTGTTGCTAATTTACATGTTTATACCAGGAATATTCTTGTAATCCTCATCATTAACATTACCAGTAAACATAAATAAGTTCATTTTCATTAAATTTAAAAAAGAACAATCTCTTTCACAATGAATGATTTAGCTGGTCTTATTTACAATGGTGATGAAATAAAATTTCACAACTGAATTTGAATAAGTCTTATATGTATCTTGCACTTGAATCCTTAAGATAAATCCTTAAGAGAGAAATGTTTAAAAGTGTTACTTTTTCCCTTACTCTACTTAATCTATAAATTAATAATAATCATCCCTGAAATAAAAAGTGAACAATTATTTTAAAAATAGTAACAGAGGTTTTAAAGACATGAGCTCATCTAATACTTATAAAAGGAATTCGGTCCACCTCTGTTCGCAATGTTCTCTGAAACCGCGTTGCGTATGATACTGTGCCATACCTCATTTTAAAGGTTATTGTTCCCTCAGTGACATGGCCGATATTAGAATAAATAATTTTTAATGTACACATCATTTTGAGTGATTTTTGCGTGTTTCTGATTAAAGCGGAGGCTATCACTGAAAACAGCCGAACTGCCTTCGGCAAAGACCGGATTTTCTTTGTGGTCACCTCAAGCCAAGAATTTAGCCCATTTAAGGACTACAGTGCATATGAATAACCTTGCTTTCAGTGACGTATTTATGCATGTTTGGGCTGACATTTGACAAAGGCTCTGACCCACATGTGTGGTCAGTCAATTTGAAAAACACATCACTCTGGCTCGCTTTACAAAAAGGAGGGGTTCAACCCAGGAGGATTAATGACAAAACCAAATACAAGGTCCCCATTTCCGGAAAAGGGTTGGGGATTGGGTGGGGGCGAACATTCCAGGCCTCAAAATTGGTCTGATACAATTAAAAAAGGTTGTAGCTGAAAGGGGGACCGAACTCCTAGACTCCCCTAGGGTCCGCGAAGCGAGTATAGAATCCTACCTACATGGACGTATATGGGTGTATATGGACGGACGTTATGGTGTTCAGGATTCACGTAATGGAGAAGTAAGGGGCATGTCGATGACATATCATCAGGCATGTCATGGCTTATATTGATAACTACTAATATGAGACGGTGCAGTCAGTTTAGAACCATCTTGGAAATGTAGGCCGGATTCTATATTCGGGCTTGGTCTGCTTCTGCTACTAATGAGGTATGTATATTTCCATTTCTCTCTTCAGGAACAGTTTCCATGCCTTAAAACATACGTTTAATTCATCTTTCATGTCTTCCTACTCCAATTAAATTAGAGGTTAAGTTAAGCTATGTTGAATGAATGTCTTCCTCACATTAACCTGTATTTTAAATGTCCAAAAAAAGTAACCAGTCTCAGGTCATCGAAAAACCGGAGGGCCCCCGCGTCCCATTCCGGTTCGCAAATTAATGTAAAAAGCACCACTGACCCAGGTCTTCAAGGTCAACATACTGGTGTATGAATTCCTTGCCACGAGCACAGTGCCACAAAATAATTGTTAACAAAATATTTGTACATATCTTATTGTGACTGTAAACCACTGAAAAACTATATTTTCTTTTAATTTTTGAATTAAAAAAAGGATCCAACAATCCTGTCAATTAATACATCTCCCCAGCCCACTAAAAATCCCGGTATACCAGGTTTATCAGCTAGTCCTTTTACATACACATTTTTAGACCCATTTTTCTTTCTTTAGAAGAAAACAGAGGACCTCCATATCAATAAACCTAGAAAATAGAGGAAACCCCAATTGATTTGTCTCTTGTTTGCACTACATTGCAGGAGCCATAGATGAAATTATGTTGTCTTTTTCTGATGTCTTCACAATTGGTTCCCTTGTGCCAAAGACATGAAAGTGAGTTTTTTCAGTATCACTTGACTCATAACAGCAGCCAATATCCTGTGCCCAGAATATCTAGTACGCAGATGTTTTCCGATGGTTCACATTCTTCCATCATCTATTCTCCTATGCAATAAATATGGCCGAAGTGACCTTTATTTCGGTGAAAGTTGTTTTATGAAACCTAGTCATGCAACCAACACAGAAGGACAGCTGCAGAGTATACTATCCTTTGTTGCTTGGTAACAAGATAAAATGACCAGTATTTTACACACAGATAGGAAGCTACATATTCTATGATGAAATTGAAAGGTAATATCCTGATCTGAACATAGATGATCTTCATTCAACTTCTGTTTTGGTGTTTGTGTGGAGTCTCGTTCCTAGATGGAAAACACTGGACTCCATGCTACAATGAAGATACTCGTACACCTGGATTATCTGATGACTTGTGTTTTATTTGAATCCTTCTTCCATATTTCATCTCATAAAATGCAGAATTTAAACCCCTTATGTACTGAACATTAACAATTCTAAAATTTACAGGCAAGAATTTCAAATTCTTAATTTATCCAAAAGCAGGGTTATACTTATCATAGCTTTCACATGGAAATCCTCTCTTCAGCATTGAAATTTGGGATCTTCATTTGAGAACAGAAGATATATGATATATTCACACTGTTACGGGGTTACATAAAAGCGGACCGAACTGTCTCGCGAGTGAAGCTGCCTTTTTAGCGAAGCAGTTGGTACGCTTGACTTGTGCGCCACCCACATGGGTTCAAATCCCGGATCGGCCCAGTATTTTCCCCTGAGCAATTTGTCTTCGTAACAACACATGTTATGTCTGTTATGGCAGGCTTTAAGAACTCTCTTCTAATTAGAGATCATCCCATTTATTTGAGAATTTGTGACAGAAGTTATTTATTGTGATATTGGAAAATATAAAGAGATTGTAATATTAACCTCTTTTCTTATTTAGTTTGTGATTATCAAAACAGAGATAGTTTATACAGGGTTGGAAAAAAGTGAGCATAACAATATTTTCATGAAGGGAAAACAGATTATAATTAATAACCATTATTAATATTTCATGGCGACCAACTATGTAACTGAAGCACTTGAGGAGATCTGTTTGCAACAGAAAAAATAAATATGACAAAACAGCATCTAGTTTTGGCTTTTCAGGCCAAAGGCATGCAGACATTAATATAAAGCCAAAGAGTATGTGGGCCATAATACTAAAGCAGGCAGGATTATGCTTTAATTGTAATTTAGAATATGTCTCTCTAATTTTGTGTAAATTTCTTTCATAGATACAAGTCCCAATGATAAAAGGATAACTTATCAACCACATGGTGGCAGTTTCATTGCTCCTGCCATCTCAATAAATGTGAAATAAATTAGTCTTTTATCCTTTTCCTGTCAGAAATAATGTATAATGGTACTGATATCATTGGAAACTATTGTAAATATGCCACCACATATTAAGTGATATGGCAAAGTCAAAGGTCTAAAAATACCTTAACCAGCTTCAAGGATAGTGTGCCTTGCTCTTGGGATAGGAGTAGCATAATTCTCCACCCCCCTCTGGCAATCGGCAATCCTCTCATGTGCAGACATTGCAGGCAATGTAGAAGCCCTGTCAGTTCACAAGTACTCTCAAACCCTCAGGTGCAGCCCAGGGACCTTCAGCTTTCTGGTGGTGTCGCCATAGTGAGGCAAAACCCAAATACTTCATGGTTCAACCAAAATCCAGTTCATTTTATAAGATGGACTGTCAGTCTTCCCTGTCAGTTTATGCTCTTTATTCCTTCCTGCCTTTAAAGTTTTGATCACAGACTTAGTTGCTGACAATTAGGACTGTCACCCAGGAAGTTTAATTAACCAAGATTATCCCTGGCTTATACAGATCTGTAGAGCCTTGTAGTTATATCTGCTGAACCAAGTCATTTCAACACAACATGTTCATCATCCAAGAGCCAATTAATTATATATGATGTGTGAAATGCTGATGATTAGTCCATTTTTTTTTATTAAACCCTATTTTTTCAATTTTATAAATATAAACAATTGCAATGAAGTTCCCAGTTTACAGGTGGAAGGTTGATAGATTGACACAGAAGGGAGTTACAACACCTCTATACCTTTGTATATATTTTCTTTATTTAATAAATGTTATGAAGTTGCAATAAAACTGGGAGGGGGGGGGGGGGGGTAGGGGGGATGGTGGGATTTACAACACCTATGCATATACATAAAGGATATAAAATATAATTCAACAATGCTTACACGAAAAAAAGTATTCATGATTATTAACTATTTTAAAACGGGCAGAGCGATGGAAACACAAAGCAAATTCCAATGCCACTGTTGCACGAGAATAATGAATGAATGTTTGCATTAGATCTTAATTTTTTATTAAATCACTTTTTGCAGGTAAATAAATTTTTCTATACATTTACAGTATAATATACACATATATATATATATAAATATATATATATATATGTGTGTGTGTATAATGGTAAATTGCATCAGAATCTATAGCTAATTTGGTCAGGTAATCACATTATGCACACAGATGTATACATTTTTTTATGATTGAAATGAAATTACCCAATGGTGACTGCATGGTGTCATTTGGAATACATTTTCAGCCATCCATGGAAGATCCATAAAACATCAGTAATTGAAAGGTAATTCCCTGTTACTCATCAACTATAAAATTCCTTTTCAACAAATTTTTCTTAAAGTTGTTATTATAAATCAATAATTAAAACAAGAGACCCAGTGGTCTAATGTTCACTCTGTGAATTACTGTGCAATTTGGCATGTGATTAAAAAAAAAATGAATGTGAAAATACCATTCATTCCTTTCCAAGTAGACATTGTCCTATTGCACAAGGTAGGTGGCGCCACCTATCTGGTTTGTGAGAAAACTTTCCAAGATGACTGCACATGCCAAATTTCAGACCAATACTCCTGAGATATGAGCAATTTTCACCCAAAGCAAATGTATGAATGGACATCACAGGAAAATGATTGGAGATGGCGCCACCAGTCTTGTTTACGAGATGGAGGTGACGAAAATCTATGGACATGCACAATTTCAACCCAATACACTGAACAACCACTAAGACGAACAGATGGCAAATGCAAAGTTGGACACTTCGCAAAAAGTATTGTAGGTGGCACCACCTGTCTGGTTTACAAGAAAACTTTTCAAGATGGATGGACATGACAAATTTCAGACCAAAACATTGAACCAGTCCTGAGATATGAGCAATTTTCACCCAAAGAAAATGTACGGATGGATGCCACAGGAAAATGATTGCAGATGGCATCATCAGTCTTGAGTGTAAGTCTGAGGAGTCCAAGATCTATGGACATGTGCAATTTCAGGTCAATACAGCAAATCATTCCTCAGTAAAAAGGCATTAAGTTATTCTATAAAAACAGGAAGGTAGGTGGTGACAACTGTCTGGTTTACTAGAAAACTTTCCTAGATGGATAGACATGCCAAATTTCAGACCAATACCTTCAACCACTTCTGAGATATGAGCAATTTTCACCTACAGCAAATGTACCGAAGGACGCCATGGGAAAACGATTGCAGATGGCGCCACCAGTCTTGAAAACAAGATAGAGAAGTCCATGATCTATGAATATGCAAAATTTCAGCTAAATATGTTGAACCACTCTGGAGATTGAGGGTTGTTATATAAAAGAAACCCAGGTTTGTACTGCACAGAAAGGTTCTCCATCATTGTTACCTACAACTACATAGGTGAGGGAACAAGTATGCCAGTTTTGGAAAGATCAGTCCAAGGGTCCTAGAGAAGATTCTGTTTTTGTGGTTTATAACAAATAAATACTTAATGACATATTTTGGATAAAAGCAGAAAACACCATTACAGCCTGCTGAAAGTAGCTAAACAGGTGGCGCCACCTGGAGATCAAAATCATTAAGCAGTCACATGATCAATATTCCTGTGAAATTTTAAACTGAAGGCTGCAGCAGTTCCTAAGATATTTGGTAACAGACAATACATCATGTAAAGGAACAAATCAAGTCGTCAAATTTTGCCATCGACACAATTTGAAGTTCCGTAGAGATGCCATCTTGAAAATGACTTGACTGAATTTATACTCAAATTATTCCCCTTCCTCCTAGGAACTGCTGATTGTGATATGAAAGCCCAAGTATTTATACTTTATGACATATTTTGGAAAAATCAGAAAAGACAATTACAGCCTGTATAAACTAGGTCAACACAGGTGGAGCCACCTGCAGGACAAAATCATTTAGCAGTCACATGATAAATATTCCTGTGAAATTTGAAAATGAAGGCTGCAGCAGTTCCTAAAATATTTGGTAACAGGCAATACATCATGTATAGAAACACATCAAGCTGTCATATTTTGCAATTGACAGAATTTGAAGTTCCGTAGAGACGCCATCTTGAATATGACTGAATTTATACTCAAACTACAATACGGGTAGTGGACAAGCGACTACGTGTATCCGCCTAAATCAGAGTGGAACGGGTGAAGTGGGGCATGGATCGAGTGGCAAGGGGAAATAGAGTGAAGTGTTGCATATTAGCATGGATGTCTGCAGCCAAATTGTGTATGTAGGTTGCCCCCCTACCACAAAATCCAGAAAGCCGTCCAAGTTGTATACATATGCAAAATTTAAGGCAGATAAGTCAAACCACTACATGTATATGAGTGATTTTAGCCCGTGGCAGACAAACAGATGGATGCTGAGCAAAAATGGTTGCAGGTGACGCCACCAGTTTTGCGTATAATAAAGAGCTATGTGAGAACTATACACATGCAAAACTTTGGCCCAATCGGTCAAACGGTTCCCAAGATATGAGCTTGGATGTCTGCTGCATAAACTAGAATGCAGGTGGCGCCACCTGTCATAAAATCAAGAGAGCTGTCGGGGATGTATAAACCTGCAAAATTTTAGGCAGATATGTCAAACCACTGCCGAGATATGAGTGATTTTATCCCATGGCAGACAAACAAACAGGAGCTGTGCAAGAATGACTGCAGGTGGCGCCACCAGTTTTGCGTATGATAAAGAGCTATGTGAGATCTATACACATGCAAGAATGACTGCAGGTGGCGCCACCAGTTTTGCGTATGATAAAGAGCTATGTGAGATCTATACACATGCAAAATTTTGGCCCAATCAGTCAAACGGTTCCCGAGATATGAGCCTGGATGTCTGCAGCGTAAACGTGAATGTAGGTGGCGCCACCTGTCATAAAATCAGAAAAGCTATCCAGGATGTATACGCATGCTGAATTTCAGGTGAATTAGTCAAGTCACTGCAGAGATATGAATGATTTTAACCCAAGGCAGAGGAACAGATGGACACTGTGCAAACATGGTTGCAGGTGGCGCCACCATTTTTTGTGTATGTTATAAAGCTCTCCAAGGGCTACATTTGTGCAAAAAAATTTTCCTGATCGGTCAAACGGTTCACGAGATATGAGCTTGGATGTCTGCAGCGTAAACGTGAATGTAGGTGGCGCCACCTGTCAAAAAAATCAGAAAAGCTATCCAAGATGTATACGCATGCTGAATTTCAGGTGAATTAGTCAAGTCACTGCAGAGATATGAGTGATTTTTACCCAAGGCAGACAAACAGATGGACACTGTGCAAACATGGTTGCAGGTGGCGCCATCATTTTTTGTGTATGTTATAAAGCTCTCCAAGGGCTACATTTGTGCAAAAAAATTTTCCTGATCGGTCAAACGGTTCCCGAGATATGTGGGTTTATGTGTGGAAACAGACGCACAAACGGACGCAGAGCGCAGAGGAAAGGTAAGAGGTCAAAACAAAATCGGGGCGCAGCAGTTCACATGTTACCCGAACATAATCCCGGGTTTCGTAAAATTCCCCCCAGCGGTTACAGAGGAGTTCTCCGGACACCTACGTGGCGGCGGCGGCGTGCAGCTGAAAACATAGTATCTGCAAAACTCTGTTTTGGCGGATACAATTATTCCTCTTCCTCGAAGGAACTGTTGACTATGATATGAAAGCCAAAGTATTTATACTTTATGACATATCTTGGAAAAAGCAGAAAAGACCATTACAACCTGTAGAAAGTAGGTAAACACAAGTGGCGCCACCTGCAGGTCAAATTATTTAGCAGGCATATGATGCAGTTCCTAAGATAGTAAGTAATAGACAATACATCATGTATAGAAACACATCAAGCTGTCAAAATTTGCAATGGACACAATTTGAAGTTCCGTAGAGACGCCATCTTGAAAATGAATTGACTGAATTTATACTCAAATTATTTCACTTCCTCTAAGGAACTGTTGACTATAATATGAAGGCCAAAATATTATTTCTTTATGACTTATCTTGGAAGAAGTGGAAAAGACCATTTTGTCCCGCAGAAAGTAGGTCAACACAGGTGGCACCACCTGGAGGTCAAAATCATTTAGCAGTCACATGATAAATATTCCTGTGAAATTTGAAACTGAAGGCTGCAGCAGTTCCTCAGATATTTGGTAACAGGCAATACATCATGTATAGAAACACATCAAGCTGTCATATTTTGCGACTGACAGAATTTGAAGTTCCGTAGAGATGCCATCTTGAATATGACTGAATTTATACTCAAATTATTCCTCTTCCTCGAAGGAACTGTTGACTATGATATGAAAGCCAAAGTATTTATACTTTATGACATATCTTGGAAAAAGCAGAAAAGACCATTACAACCTGTAGAAAGTAGGTAAACATAGGTGGCGCCACCTGCAGGTCAAATTATTTATCACATGATGCATGTGATCTGTTGACTATGATATGAAGGCCAAAATATCAATACTTTATGACTTATCTTGAAAGAAATTGAAAAGACCATTTCGTCCGGCAGAAAGTAGGTCAACATAGGTGG
Organism: Sipunculus nudus; assembly: GCA_026874595.1. Classification (NCBI taxonomy): domain Eukaryota; kingdom Metazoa; phylum Annelida; class Sipuncula; order Golfingiida; family Sipunculidae; genus Sipunculus; species Sipunculus nudus. Next base: position 32,382,287 of record CM049309.1, read on the forward strand.
CACCACCAAAAGCTTCTTTTTGCATGTCCATCCCATGATCAGTAATTCTGCAAAGTTTCATGAAGGTAGCTGCTGTGGCTGTTGAGATATTTGGTAACAGACGGTGGACGGTTGACAGTGGACGGCGGATGCTGCGCCATGGCATAAGTTCACAGAGTGAACTATAAAATTGTTTTTTGTTATATTTTTGGCCAAAACAAATACTATAGGAGGAGAGGTGGACAGTCAGTTCCAGCTGAAGCCACCCAAGAGCTGACTGGCTGCAGACTATGCTTTGCTTCAAGCATGCACAATTGGCCTGAAAGGTCAACAAGAGGACATATAGAGGGGTTTTAGTATAGCCAAAGTATGACATGGTCTCATAAAGTTATATCCCTGAAAAAGCTAGGGACCCAGGGGTCTCGAGGCTCAGCTGTATTTGTTTTTTAAGGATATTTTGAAGAAATTTTTCAGAATGACAGTCCTATGACTTTCACTTTTGACCTCTGGACCCTGAAAGTCAAAATGTTTCTTACTTAAGTGATGGGTCATTAATAGATCAAGTTTGAAGCCAATCTGTCTAGCCAAAGCAGAATTATCATCCATAAACTAATTTGTGAATGGATGGGCCCTGTGATCTTGACCTTTGACCCGAAATCTAAAAGAATCTTCCCCTATCAGCAGGTGAGTAATATCTTGAAGATGGAAGGTTTGTGATGAAAAGTTCAGCTTGAAATGCATACACATTCCTTTTAAAGAAATGAGTCCTGTGACCTTTGGACACCAAAATCAAAAGAGTTCTTACTTTAGTTGTGAGCCATAAATAAGTTTGAAACCAATATGTCAAACTAAACTGGAGTTATTAACTGGAAACTAATTTATGAAAAGATGGCCCATGAGACCTTGACCTTTGACCTTGTGACCCCAAATTCATTTATGCTCTCCCTATACTGGCAAGTCAGCTAAATGTGCAAGATAGAAAGTTTGGGATGAAAAACTTGGCTTAAAATGCAGCCATAACCTTTTTAAATAAGAGTCTTGTGACCTTGACCTCATCACCCAAAAATCATACATGTTCTTTCTTTATAGTGTTGGGCCATTAGTAAGTCGTGTTTGAAATCCATATGTCAATCCAATCTGGAGTTATCATCTGGAAACAAATCTGTGTGGATAAACAGACAGACAGACAGGGTGATTACTATAGGGCATCCACTTGTGATTAATAAACACACCAGGTTTTGGGACACTAGATGGAATCACAGGTGAGAAACTGACATGATTGTTGTCATTTTTAAACTGACAAAACAAGTCATGGTCAATATTAAAGACAAGTTTCATGATAATCCATGCATTAATTATCAAGATATTGGAGGTTTTGTATAAATTTTTTTTATTATTCTTGGGGGTACTAACAAGCCCCATAGCTCAGAGGATATAGGTCGCATTGACCTAATTTCAGGTTTCCAAAAAGATTTTTTATTGACCCCCTTGGATGTTCACTAAGAAGTTTCTTGGAATAAGCAGTTACGATTTGTGCTCTGCTAACAGACGGCCGGACGGCCGGACAGACCACGGACAAAGCACCATTCCTATACCTCAGTTGACTTACAGTCAGCTGAGCTAAAAAGTCTCTAGCTTCAGCAATTCTTATGTTGAGTGAGAAAATATATTTCCTGATTTTTTACAAGATGCATTATGTTCAGGCCAATAACTTCTAAAAATAATGCAATACTGACCTAATTTCTGGTATGTACATAGCAAATGTATAGAGCAATATATGTATAATAAATATGATCAAAACCTGATCAGTGGTTTTGATATTAGGCAGTCTGGAAGTGTAACAATATGTTTTTAATGGAAAATTAAGGTTTTTCATTAATATCTCCAATGAAAGGAGTTATAGTGACCCAATTTTCAGTATGGTAGCAGATTTTGGGGACATTTAACTGTATGCTGAATTCAGATTTGAAGGTCTAACAGTTTCAAAATGTGCCCTGTCAATGGACAGATGCCTAGCCACTTATAATCAGCTTGGCTGAAAATGTGCCATGAGCTAAATTTAAGGTACAAATTTTACATTAATGCTAATATAACTTAAAAATTTGACAAAATTCTGATCTAAGGCAAAAAAAAATTAAAGGTATGGTTCTCAGGCACCGCCCGCATCAATTTTAAACCCCCGCATCAAATATTTTATTTTGATTTTCAATAAAAACTTTCCAATTTTGAGCTGCTGCCGCTCCGACATTTCTTTCAAGAAGATAAAACCATACAATTTCCTTTGTTTTGTAGTGCTTTTACTTATTTAGCAAAATAAAACTGTTACTTTCATGCTTTTCCCTTATCATTTGTCATTTTTATCGAAACATACCAAAAAATTTAAAATAAAAAAAGCGCCCGCCCGCATTGATTTCTGAAAAAAAGTGCCTGAGAACCAAACCTTTTATTTTTTTTGGCCTAATATCTGGTTTATAATTAAATCTGAATTAAATATAGTTATAGCTTGAAAAAGACTCTCTTGCTCCAACTGTTAACATGTAAACTAGGTAAATATATTGCCTGTTGTTTTGACACAGTACAAGGGTCTGTAAATTCTAAAACTTACGCAATATTGACCTAATTTCTGGCAAGTGCATAGGAAATAGACTGAGGACCATATATGCCAAAAACCAAACAAAACAACATCAGGATTTTTACAGTGGGCAGTCTTGAAGTGTACAAGAAGGTTTTTTCAATGAAAAATGGAGGTTTTTGCTTAATATCTCGACAGAACAAAGTTACAGTCAGCTAATATTGGGTTTAGTAGGAGAACTTAAGCACATCAAACTCACTGACAAATTTTGGATTTGTATGTTTAATGGTTTCAAAACAGTCTAGATCAACAGACATCTGTATATACTTCCAGGGGGATGACGGACAGAGAACCCTGACTATAGCACAGATGACTTACAGTCAGCTGATCTGGCAAACAATGTCGAAGAAGGAATCTTTAAATAAATTTCAAAAATCACAAATGTGACCAAAAAGTTGCTGATAAGTATTTTTTTCAAATTTTGCATGGAGACAGGTCCTATTTACAATGATATAAAACTGCAAGTAGTGCATAAAGGAGGTAAAGTAGGTTGTATCACCAATCTTATGCAACCAATAACTTGATAAAATAATGACAAGCACATACAAATCTCAGATATTCAAGAGAACAGTTTATTCAGTTTGGACTAAATTTCAACTGTTGGTGAAATTTTGTTACTTTCAGAATTAAAATTTCTGTTCTCTGGAATAATTCAGATGTCAAAACCCTGTTTTTTAAGCAGTCCTGAATGGTGTACAGACTTGGGACAGGCAGCTTCAATACTTAATTCACTGAAAAAAGACGCTTGGCTATGTCACATCCTTATACACACTTTGCAAAATATTTTGTTAGATATATCACAAATTACATTTAATATATTTGAAATAAATTATAAAGAATGTAATCACAAGATCTTACTAAAAGAATCCCATATTTTCAATATTCAGGTATAATTTACCTGAATCATCTGTCTGTTAGGCAGCAGCAGACATTCTTTTTAAGTATTTCATTGTATCAAATAACCATGTTGCACTATTTATATTGTTCGAAAAACAAGTGATATTTTTTAAACAGTTCTTCACCGGATAGGATTTATCCATCCTATAGAAACATGCACTAAAAACCCCTATCATATAAGAGTGAATATTTGCAGTTGCCATGATCCACACAAATAATCATAAATATAGTTATTTAATAAAAACAATTTATATGCATGTGAAACAAACACGGATGCACTCAAAGGGATTCTGGGATATCCCATCCTGATCAATGCTAGTGATTTATCACATTTATTTCAACATGAAGTGTCAAATGGTTTAATATTGAAAGGTTTATAGCTACAGCAGGGCAATCCTGTGAGCCAGGTGCCAGTGTGCAAGTAAAGCATAGCTCAACATGTCATCCAAGAACCCCATGCTGCCAGATCTACCAGGCCATCAGTGATGGTATGTGTAATAAACCATGAGATTATATTTTGATAGGTGTAACTTCATCAGAATCCCAGGTAATAGCTCTGGTGTATGATCTGTTCACTGAAAAGGATGAATCCCTGATATCAGCATTTGATTACATACATATATCTTATATGAAGAGGATATGTATGGCCAATTGCTGAAATTTCAAAGTATAAGGTGGTCATGTGACAGCTAAGCATGAGGCTAAAACCTCTGTTACAATGACAACACATGGCTGAACCTGTGGTAGTGCTTGCAGCCTATTAATCCTTGTGAAGCTCATCTAGTTCAGCCAAGCATTGGTCTTGTAGCCTCACATCAGTTCTGATGACCACCATCTATCTTGTAAATATACAACTTTACCACTACATACACCCAGCCACACTAACAGACAGCCACCACAAATAGCTGCTGTGATATATATCTCTTATAATTAAGCCTCCTGATTGATAGGTGCCTTTGACACAGACAGAGAACTGCATTAATCAAAACCAGCTCATTCCAGGCTAGAAATTTCATAAAAGCAGAAATTTTGGATATCTGAAGTATATTTTGGGCTGCTGAGACAGGAGATTTCTAAGAGTTCATACATCTTATGGGATATTAAAAATTAACATATATTACCAAGGTAATTACTTGTATTTACTTGTCTAAATGTCACTTCATTAAACCCATAATTTCTAACATAATGTATGTCTAAAGAAAAGCTAATGTGTAACATGGCATCATTTATATCCAGTGATTCGTTAAAATGATTTAATAAATCTATCTTTTGATATATGCTGTAAGAATTAATGGAGAGAATGAAAAAAAAAGAAAGTATTATACCCTGCCTTAAACATGAGAACTGTGGAAACAGTTGTATCAACATTACAACTTTGCATGAGTATGTCATAATGCCATGATTTGCTTGGGCACAATAAATAAGTGGTATAAATTAGAAGTAGATAAGCAATTCTGTCAGGTTATTCAAGAGACAGCTGGAATTTAAAAAAAAAGTGTACTGTCATGACAATGGTTTGAATGAGTTTCTGATGTCAGGTAGATCATCCAGCAGAAGAACACAAGTTAAGATGTGGTAGCATCAACTCTGGCAACTAATCAGGTCAGGGGTAATATTGGCTCACATATATGGTGGAGTTAAGTTAGGCTCTAAATGGATCCAAACAAGCAAATTTGTGGAATTAATGTCCCCCGCTTTGGGATCTTGTTGTTTTTTAATGCTTGATAAAGGACGGACAGACAGAGTGACAGACAGGCAGACAAGAGAAGACACTTCAAAACAAAACAAACCAAGGTAAGCATGAGAGCAATCACTGACCAAAATTTGAATGACATCAGATAATATTGAGGAAAGTTATCCCACAGAAAAACAAAAACCTTACAGAGGTATAGACAAAGTGACAGACAGAGAGAGAAAAGCCAGATACTCCAAAACTAATCCCATCCAAGGTATGCATGAGAGCAATGTCTGATCAAAATTTGAATGAAATCAGATAATATTTAGGAAAGTAAAATATCGCACGGAAATGAAAATCTGACGGACTGACAAACAGGGTGACAGACAGACAGACAGACAGTTGCCAGACACTCCAAAACCAATCCCAACCATAGTAAGCATGAGATCAATCACTGACCAAAATTTGAATGAAATCAGATATATATTTAGGAAAGTAATGGCACATGCAGACATGAAAACCTGAAAGACAGACAGACAGTGACAGACAGGAGCCAGACACTCCAAAACCAATCCCAACCAAGGTAAGCATAAGAGCAATGACTGACCAAAATTTGAATGAAATAGGATAATATTTAGGAAAGTTATTGCACCGAAACAAAAACCTTACAGACAGACAGACAAAGTGACAAACAGACAGACAGACAGAAGCCAGACACTCCAAAACCAATCCCAACCAAGGTAAGCATAAGAGTAATGACTGACCAAAATTTGAATGAAATAGGATAATATTTAGGAAAGTTATTGCACCGAAACAAAAACCTGACAGACAGACAGACAAAGTGACAAACAGACAGACAGACAGAAGCCAGACACTCCAAAACCAATCCCAACCAAGGTATGCATGAGAGCAATCACTGCCCAAAATTTGATTGAAATCGGATAATATTTAGGAAAGTTATCGCACTGAAACGAAAACCTGACAGATAGTCAGACAAAGTGACAGACAGACAGACAGAAGCCAGACACTCCAAAACCAATCCCAACCAAGGTATGCATGAGAGCAATCACTGACCAAAATTTGGATGAAATTGGATAATAATTAGGAAAGTTATCACATGAAAACGAAACCTGTTGGACAGACAGACAGACAGAAGGACAGACAGACAGACAAACCCAAAACAATATCCCCCGCATCCGCGGAGTGGGGGACAATAATTTAAGAGAATATATATATTTTCTATAAGCAACACTGAAATTAATGGGATTTATGTTTAGGAAATGTTCTCGAACTGTATGATATTTCATTTAACCAGGTTTTCAATTGCATGGAACTGACTGCAGTTAAAATTAATGAGAAAGATACTAGCCAGGTTTATTATATTACAATTACAAAACAAGGGTCCCATGGGTCACATCGCTCAGCTGAATTCAGGAAAATAATTGTAACTGAAAAATATTCTTATTTCTTTTGGTTTATCATGTATATTATCATTAGAAAAGCTATAAAAAAATGGCCCTGCTAAAATGAAACTCTGTAATTTATACAATAATGGCAGATGAACAGATGGACGCTGTGCAAAAATGGTTGCAGGTGGCACCACCAGTTTTGTGTAAGATAAAGGGCTATGGGAGATCAATGGGTATTTCCACAGAAAACGTCGCATTTCAAGGGTTCTCTTGGTGATTTTTTTTTGTCTTGATTTTGATAAAACAAAACTAAATTTGTGGAAAAATATCGTTAGAATTGTAAAATAATGCAAGCAGTGCACTTTTCAGTTTCCTTTTTTTTATAAATAGTCCAGGTAAGGGGAAAATATGAACCTTTTTCTCGACACCGTGACACACAGTAAAATCTCACTTGCACATTTCAGAAATTGTTTTGACTAGATTTTTTGTGATTTTCGATAAAATTAAAATTAATAGTCTTTGATAAAATCAAAACATAAATTTCAGTTATGAATTTAACAAAAAAAAGTGGGTAAAAAAGAACATATTTTCTTCTTTTTAATTAACTTTTGAAAACAAAAATTGTCTCTATTCCTATTTTTGCTTCCAGCAAAGGGGTGCATTTGCAGGGATTTACCGGACAAAGTACTTTGGTACATCTACCTTCAGAATTTGAGTCCAAATACCTTGTTAATTTTTTTGAATGCACAGAAAATAAAATTTAAACATGGTTTTAAATCCTCTAGGTAACGGTGTTGAGCATAGATAACGGTGTTGAGCATAGGTTACGGAGTCGAGCTTCTGAAGTAAAAATAACCGTAGTGACTACTTGAATACCAGTATTATGTATAAAAAACAATTAGCAAATGCCTGTTTGAATAGAAGAAACACAAATGTTTAAAATATTTAGCCCAAAATATGTTTCAAATTCTATTTCAATAATTTGGATTTAATACCAAGTTCTCGACACCGTTATCTTGCTCTCGACACTGTTATTTTTCATGCAGGTAACGGTTTCGAGTGGTAACGGTGCTGAGATTTTTTTCATCTATACGTCAAATGCAGGACAAAAATTACTTCCATACCGTCCCTAAGAGGGCAGCACGAGTTATCACTACATGAACAACAAGAAGAAGCCATTTTCGAAGTGTTATATGTGACGGTTAATTTTTCGCAGATGTAACGGTGTAGAGTCCAAATAAACATACGGTGATTTTTTTAACCCTTTAATGATTAACAGAGAACACTGATATGACAGTTACTAAATTTAATTGTGGATATGTGTACAAAATATCCTGAACTCTAATAAACGCTGCTCCCTGCATCAGCAAAGTGGTTTCTGTTCACGCGCTGCAAGGTCAAAAGGCCAGGTAACGGTGCCGAGTATATTTTGGGAGACATACTTTTTATATCCAAATTTTTGTCTTAAAAACAAAAACGGTCAGGAAAAATCAAGCAAAAATATCATCTTAATAAACTTTCCCCGCTGTGACAACGTGGAAAACAAAATCTATATAAATGGAACAGTGGTTACAGAAAAACGCTGTTTTGAATTTAAGATCTGAGAGAAAGGGACAACGAAAATTTAAGGGTATAGTAACATTTGCAGCTTTTTTTCTGTATGTATTTCTGCCCCGATTTAAATTTTTTTTATCTCATAATAATGGTTATATCTTTAGCAACAACCTGAATGGTTATTCATGTCATTTTTAGCATTTGCTAATTTCTCAGTAACAAATATAGTATTGGGACATGAAATGCGACATTTTTTGTAGAAATACCCCTATACACATGCAAAATTTTGGCCCAACTGGTCAAATGGTTCCTGAGATATGAGCTTGGATGTCTGCAGCTTATACGTGAATGTAGGTGGTGCCACCTGTCATAAAATCAAGAAAGCTGTCCAGGATGTATGCACATGCAAAATTTCAGATGGATAAGTCCAACCAATGCAGAGATGTGAGTGTTTTTATCCGAAGGCTGATGAACAGATGGACGCTGTGAAAAAATGGTTGCAGGTGGCGCCACCATTTTAGTGTATGTTATAAAGCTTTCCAAGGGCTACATTTGTGCAAAATCTTTAGCCTTATCGGTCAAACAGTTCCCGAGATATGTGTGGAAACAGACGCACAAATGGACGCTGGGCAGAGAGGAAAGGTCCGAGGCAACCAAAAATGAGGGCGCAGCAGTTCACATGTGACCGATCATATTTCAGAATTTTAAAAAATTCTATCCAGTGGTTATGGAAGAGCCTATGCGGCGATGATGGCAGCGTGGGCATCCGACTGAAAACATAGTATCCGAAAAACTCTGTTTTGGCGGCTACAATGATTGTAGCTGGCACCACCAGTCCTATATACAACGAAGAGATATATAAATATGCCCAATGTCAGTCTGATATGTCAAACCCCTCCTGTGAAACAAGCAGGGACATACACTGTGCAAAAATCATTGTGGCGCCACCAGTCTTGTACACTATAAAGCTACCTGATATGTATAAACATGCCTAATTTTAGGCTGATGTATCAAATTCCTCTGTAGAAATAAGCAGGTGCATACACTGCAAAAATCAATGTAAGTGGCACCATCTGTCTTGTAAATGAGAATACCATCAAAGACGCAAGGACAGGTCAAAATATCAGTCCAATACATCAAATTTCCCCATTTTCTTTGAAATTTATTTTCCCAATACAAAATGCTTTTCAGCTGACTTTTTATAAAAAAAAAGAAATCAGGAATATATGTAAAATTATTACGGATGCATACTGAATGCAAAATTAAAATACAGATATATCTCATTGATGGCAAATTCTTGAATTAAGTTGAGTTGGGGTACCAATAATTTATAATCCACGTACAGTTGTCTTTATATAGCCACAGAGAGCTGAATATCCATGATTTTAACACTGCTTGGTATGATGAATAACTTAAATCATAAATCTAAATTTTTTAAAAGCTTTTAAAAAACTTTCTTGTCAATATTAACCAAAAATAACCTGAAATCTAAATGTCTAGTGGCATGATGTAATAGATGCTGATAAACTGGTGCCAGGCTAGATGTAACAGCATCACACAGCTAACATATATGGTAAACTGACTCAATTCAATCTCCATAATTCAGCCAAAAATCATTCATGTGGAACTATTAATGACAATTATTATAAGAATTATTGTAGGGATTATTCTTGTAAAATATTTAACAAACTGGCGTCAGTGGCATCAGTCGAAAAAAACGTTTTACAGGTTTATAACTCATATAGGAAAATACAGCAAACTGGCTAAGTTCAGCTTCCCGTAACTCAGCCAAAAAAGCACTGAACCAAAACCATTTAAACAAACTTAAATTATCAACATCTAAGGATAATTAATGTGGGAGATTTAAGACTTTGGTCCAGTGGTTTTTGAGAAGAAGATCTTTGTAGCCACTGAGCTAAAATGGGCTGTTATGGCATATGACTAAATTCAGCTTCCAATAACTTAGCCAAAAGTCACTGAAAAGAGACCATTTGAACAAACTTTAGAAAGCACTACCCTAGGATCATTTCTGTGCAATATTAAACATTTTGGCCATATGGTTTCAGAGAAGAAGTTTTTTGTAGCCCTCAGTGTGACACAGGCACTGATGACCCCGTACAAAAAAGGCGGTTGCAGGTGGCGCCACCAATACCTCAATTTCAGATATGACCTATGTGACCAACATTGGCATAAAATTTGGTGATGATAGCTCCAGCTGTTTCTGAGATTTAAATTTTAATATGCTTTTTTGCACAGTTTACAAAGTTCAACCTCCTGTAACTTGGCCAAAAATCTCCGAACTGGAACCATTCAAACAAACTTGAGAAAGATTGTTCCAGGGATCATTTCTGTGAAATATTGGACAATTTGGCTGGACAGTTTTGGAGAAGATTTTTAAAGCTTTTTTTAAGCTTTTTCCCTATAAAATCTATGAAAATGCAGTTAGAAAAAAAATAAACAAAATCTGATATAGCTTTTTGGATGACTGATTATTTGCAAAAAAATTGGTGATGCTAGCTCCTGCCGTTTTTGAGATAGCTATGGTTAACGTACAGACAACCTTCAGCGTCATGTATAACTACTGGAGTACCTCCTTCCCTGATTTAGTTTCCTCAGAAATTGGCTACCCCTCAGTTTATATGCTTCTTAAGAAATAGGCTATACCTCAAATGATAAACTTACTCAGAAATGGGTTGCCCTTAATAATTAATAATTTAACAAAGAAATTTATTGCCCAAAAACAGTAATTTCTGAAGAAATATTTTAGTTAACAGGACACCATGAGAACAATATGAGCACCTGTCATTAAGACAGATGGCTGAAGGTCAAATGAAGTCTGTCTCTTCATGCTCCTGTCTCCTTTTTCATGCAGCATTTCTACATTATCAGGTCTGACTATGGTAGCTGGTGGCTGACCTCAGCACAGCCTATTTATTGAAAGCCCTGTTGATGCTCCTATCTAAATTTAATCAACCTAACTGCATGACACCTTAGCACAGAGTGCACTCAGCTTGATCGGGGCATACAATGCAGGATAGCTTGTTTTAATGTGCACTATATGGATCTTTTAAGTGTGTTATCAATAGAGCTTTGTGTTTTATGTTTATTGAGTTTCTTTGAAGAGTAATGTGGGGTGACACTTATTGTGTTTCAAAAGCTCTGAAAACAATCATGTTAGTGTTTGCTAACATGGAAGGAACTATAAACAGTTGAAAGTTCTTTTAATCTCTGCTAGTTGTCTATTGGGATGTCTATCTATGAATAATGCTAATATGATCATGTTCAAAGTTGGGCAAAATTTAAGGTACTGATTTTATTTTTATGCTAATAACTTAAAATTTAAAAAAAATTCAGATATAATTTTGGGTATACAATTGAATCTTAATTAAACAAAGTTATAAACTTGGACACAAAATTTCTAGCTTCAAAAACTTTCATATTAATTGAATAAATAGTCCATTTTGTTTGGGCCCATAACATAAAGAGATTACATTTAACAGACTTAATTTCTGGTATGTATATAGGAAATATATAGGAGAATACTTCTGGTAAATATTAAGATAAGTGGTTTTAATATTAGGCAGTCCTGAAGTGAGATAATAGGTTTTTAATGGAAATTTGAGGTTTTTCCTTAATTTCTCGAAAGAAAAAAATCACAGTGACCCAGTTTATGGTTTGGTAGGAGATTTTGGGGACATCTAACTGTATGCAAAATTTTGGATTTGGGTCCAACAGTTTCTTAATGTGCCCTGTTAACAGACGGCCGGATGGCGGACATATAGGGCCATGACTATAGCTAAGATGACTTAGTCAGCTGAGCTAAAAATGATAAAATTAAAATAATATTTTAAATAACTAAAAAAGGAAATGCATTGAATATTCAAAATTATATAAATACATATGAAATAAAACAATATTAATACACCTTTGAGGCAGCTTTTGAAAAAAAAAACAAATGGTTAAAATTGATTATTTTTTCAGATCTAATTTTGAGTATACAACTGAATCTTAATTAAACAAAGTTATATACTTTAAACAAGGGACCCATGGGTCACATTGCTCAGCTGAATTTTGGAATATATTAGTAACTGCAAAATATTTTTATTTCTTTTGGTTTTACATGTATATTATCATTAGAAAAGCTATGAGAAAATGGCTCTACTAAAATGAAACTCTGTAAATTATAGAATAATGGACATGAGCTAAACCATTTAGTGATGCACCAAGGGAACAAATAGGCCTACGGTAAGTGTTATATAAAAGTAACATTTCATAAACAATAATGTGTGAAGGTAATTAAGTTTTCAAAAGTTAAATATATGGCCATATGAGTTGAAAATTAATTCCACAAAGTTTGACCAATATTCCTAATTTTTATACTAAGTTAACAGTGTTATTCACACCTAGGCCCCGTCAACTTTAAGAGTACATGAATAAAATGCTACAAAGTATTTATATTTTCTTAAATCTTGTCAGTTAGCACTTACATTAGATCCTAATATTTTATCACATGTGAATATTAGGATTAAATTCCTGAAATTTTTTTCTTTAAAAAAATCAAAATTGTCCAAGTCTAATCAAAAAGAATTTATTTAACATTAAAATTTTAAGATTCATCTTGTTTATTAGTCCTGTGTATTGAAGGGGTGGGTGGGGGGAGGGGTCTCCGTTGTTACTGCTCGTTGCTGAAAAAAATGTTAATTTTTAGATTCATCTAGTTCATAGTACAGGCCTGTCTACAGAATTGGGAGGTGGGGGGGGGGGGGGGAGAGAAAAAGGCTTCCTGTGGTATGGTATTAACTGCAGACAGCCTGATCAAGCTCAACTCAGTGGAGAGAGGGCTTGCCCCAGTGATATGACTGCATAAGATTATGCCAACAGCTTGGGGAGCATAGAGAGCTGCACTGAATGACCTACAGTGACCAATGTGGACTGCTTGACAATGTAAGGGAATACAACAAGAGCCTCCAAAAAAATTCAATAACTAGCCTAATTTTGCAGCTTTTATTTTCACATTTCAGATTTTAATAGATTAAATCCTTATGTGTACATGCTGTGAAAATTAAATCCACAGTACTTACAGGAAAAAAACGTGCCGTGGCCAAAGTTGGGCAAAATTTAAGGTGCTAATTTTTTATTTTTGCTAATATTTTAAAAAATTTAAAAGATTTTGATCTAATTTTGGGTATACAATTTAATTTTGATAAATTAAAGTTATATTACTGGAAAAAAGTCCTTAGCTTTAACATGTTTTGTGTTAAGCAATCAAATATCTTTCCTGATTTTTTACAATATGCATTATGTTTGAGCCCATAACTTTTTAAAATTATATAATACAGACCTGATTTCTGGCATGTACATAGGAACTATATAGAGGAATATTTATGGTAAATATGAGGAAAGAAAGATGAGTGGGTTTGATATTAGGCAGTCCTGAAATTTGAAAATAGGTTTTTAATAAAAAATTGAGGTTTTTCCTTAATTTCTCAAAGGAACGAAGTCGTAGAGACCCAGTTTTCAGCTTGGTAGGAGATCTTAGGGACATCTAAAATTATGCTGAATTTTGGATTCCTAGGTCTTACGGTCTTTAAAACGTGCCACATCTACGGATGGACGGACAGACAGACGGACGGACGATGGACAATGGACCACTACTGACTTATAGTCAGCTGAGCTAAAAATTGAAAAGATTTTGAGCTAATTTTGGGTTTACAATTTAATTTTGATTAATTAAAGTTATATTACTGGAAAAAATCCTTAGTTTTAGCATGTTTTGTGTAAAGTGATCGAATATCTTTCCTGATATTTTACAAAATGCATTATGTTTGAGTCCATAACTTTTTTTATTTATACAATAAAGACCTAATTTCTGGCATGTACATAGGAACTATATAGAGGAATATTTATGGCAAATATGAGGAAAAAGAGATGAGTGGTTTTGCTATTAGGCAGCCCTGAAGTGTGAAAATAGGTTTTTAATAAAAAAATTGAGGTTTTTCCTTAATTTCTCAAAGGAACGAAGTCGCAAAGACCCAGTTTTTGGCTTTATAGGAGATCTTGGGGACATCTAACATTATGCTGAATTTTGGATTCCTAGGTCTTACGGTTTCAAAACGTGCCACATCTACAGACGGACGGACGGCAAGATAGACGGACAGACGCTGGACAATGGACCACGCCTATAGCTCAGATCACTTATAGTCAGCTGAGCTAAAAAGTCTCTAGCTTAAAAAATTTTCATGTTAGGTGAGTACATATTTTTTCTAATTTTTTACAAAATCCATTATGTCCGGGCCTATAACTTAAAGAAATTAAACTTAACAGACTTAATTGTGGCATGTATATAGGAAATCTATAGGAGAATACTCCTGGTAAATATCAAGAAAAACAGATAAGTGGTTTTGATATTAGAGAGTCTTGAAGTGTGAAAATAAGTTTTTCATGGAAATTTGAGATTTTTCTTAAATTTTCGAAAAAAACGAAGTTGCAGTGACCCAGTTTTCAGTTTAGTAGGAGATTTTGGGAACATCTAACAGTATGCTGAATTTGGGATTCGTAGGTCTCACGGTTTCAAAAGGTGCCAGTCTAACAGTCAGATAGGCGGATGGCCGTTCAGATGGACAGACAATGGACCATGACTATAGCTCAGATGACTTATAGTCAGCTGAGCTAAAAATATCGACAAACAACAGGGATGTAATTAAGTGGTGTGCCAAATTAATTGATTATATCAATGATAAATGAATTTCTTAAAATAATTGATAAATTAGTTGCATTTTGCATAATCAATCACGAAAGTGAATGCATGCACAAGCAAAGAAGATATGTTACAATGGCAAAATTATTTTACTTCTCTCAAAGATATAAGAAAGGCAGTAAACAGTGTAATGCATGAGGAGCATTAAAACTAAACCTAGTGTAGTGAACAAATGTTGACAACTTGCCTGTTACCATCACTAACTTTTCAGTGTCAGACTCGTTTCATAAGATGGAATCCTTAGGTGTAAATATTGTAAAAATTAAATGAACAGTGCTTACTTGAAACAAATGTGCCATCGTAAAAGTTGCGCAAGATTCAAGGTATTTACTTTACATTAATGCTATTAAAAAACTGACAAAATTCTGATCTATTTTCTGGTATACAACAGAATCCTGATTAAATAAAGTTTTATCCATATCTTTAAGTATATGAAATTCTGGATTAATAGGTCCAAAGGTTTCAAAATGTACCGTCTATTGAACAGACAAACAAAGGGTGATCACTGTAGCTTAGATGATTTATTTATTGTGATTGTATTATGCATGCACTTAAGAACTGTGGGCCTGAGACCTTATATTATCTAAGAAAGCTAAATATTGACAAAACCATTATTACCATGTTTTATAATTCAGTAATTTCCAGTGTCTTAACTTATGCACTGGAGGGCTGGTTTACAAGTATATAAGTTAAAGAAACAGCTAAATAATACCATGAAGAGTAGTTCTAGAATAGCTAGTACTTCTCTAGTTTATTTTTATATGCATAGTCAAATAAACTGTGTTGTTTTTATGTATTTATTTATTTTTATCTAATGAATTGCTAGTCAACAACAAATTCCTGGAACTGAAGTCTATTAAATGTAACCAGTATCTTATCATAATGCAAGTACTTCTGAGACAATCCTGGGGAAAATGTTATTGGCAGACAACAGGAACCATGGGGGTATTTTGAAATTACATTGTAACATAGAAATAAGTGCATGGCCATATTGCAATTTTTGTCTGCTTGTCTGCGCTATTACATAAGCTCACAGGTTCGCTAAAAAGATAAATGTTTGCTTGCAGAACATTTTATCTTATCTACCTGCATACACTAATTAGATGATTTATGATTTTATGACATGTATGATGTATTTTTATTTTGATTTTTTTACCTGTTATTTCTTGAGGCAAAGATAATATTTTGAATACTGTGGAGTGAAAAATATTTCCTGGAATTGTCAGCATTAATTTGATGATAAACAATAAGGTTGTGGGCATGATTTAGTTTTTTTCTGGCTGAGACTAGTGACACACTTATGTCACTGTGGGCATTTCCAGACAACATGATTTTATTGTGGACCTGGGAGGCCCCTAGTAACCATCTAGCAGAC
Source organism: Sipunculus nudus (assembly GCA_026874595.1). NCBI lineage: Eukaryota > Metazoa > Annelida > Sipuncula > Golfingiida > Sipunculidae > Sipunculus > Sipunculus nudus. The sequence goes on from CM049309.1 coordinate 32,398,565, forward strand.
GTCTGACCAACTCACCAGTCTGCCACTGCCAGCTGATTACCAACCCCACTCACCTGTTTGTCAATGATTCTGATAGCATCATATATCTTCCATAGCATCTCTGGACCTGCACTAGCCACATGTTTGCCCAGTTGGTAGTATTTTGTGATTGGGTTGACACCATCGGCCACCAGAGAATGTCGAATCATCGACAACACATCCATCGCGCAGCATGTCATGCATTGAAAGGCAATCAGGAATCACCTTTTAGGATCGGCGGCTGTCCCACAAATTTCCTCTGTTGGATACAAAGTAGTCTGATAACACAATGGACAAATGGTGCAGTCACTTAACCAATACACTATGATACATATCCATAATTGTTGATCAGAAACACTGATGATGTTTGACCAGGTGATAATCCATCAGCTGATAGATGTACTATTACTAAGTGCTCGCCCTCATTGATGGCGACCAGCACTGCAGACATAAAACAAATTATTGGCTTGTTGTAAAGAAGCCCGTGGTGTCAAACTCACAGAATCAATGCCAGCGACCAAGGGATCACAAAGACCAGTAGTATGAATAGTAATGAATCCTACAATAACAGACTTGTTTGCACTATTCTTGGAAAAATCACATTGGACACTGACTTGTCACGAAAGGAATCACAGGCAGCAGAATCTATTTTTGCATTCTTCAGGGCTTAGCCAGAATCTATTCTTTCTCCAAGCTTTTTTAGGAAGCTCTGTTACTCATCCCTGACTGGCCTCTAGTTCAGTGAAAGTGCTTGGCTAGGGAGAGCTCCACACACATTGCCAATTAATGTAGCCCTGCTGCTGACGATTTGCTTTGCTTAGTTATTCTGTGAAAGACTGCCATCCACTGGTTAGCTGTAACACTTGTGATAAATCGACTCAGACTTGAAAAGGATTTGCAACTGTTTTCCAGTGATGTACTGTTGTATTGACCCAAGAGGATCACTCACTTTCACATGTGCTTGAAAGAACTAAACAATTGTAAAATTTTATATAACTTGATAAGAAACACTTTTTAGTAGAAACTGATGACTATTCTCATCTATTAAAAAGCTCTCAAAGTTTAATTTTCTGCATTTCTAGTCATCCTCACTCAATTCAATGATGTTTTACCAAACATATTTCATAAATCATTGTCAATGTTTGCAAAAAATCTGAATCCCGGCCATGCAATTGAGACCATTTCCTCTTTAAGCACAAATTAAATACCACATCTGCAACATTCTCATTGCTGAAGTCGTGTAATACTTGAATCTTTGATGGTTTCTTCATGTGACGATAAAAACTGTATTATTATTATAAAAATACTGTATTTTTTCTATATATAAATATCATCTAGCCATGCTACATGCATGTCATACACAAGCCAGGTGGTGATTTGAGACGCTCAGGTATCCTAGGCACACACACTGTACAACTGCTGTGATAACTGTATCCTGCAGCCGGCCTGTTACCTCGGCTGTCCTTGTCACTGATAAGGACCACAGCAGCTCAGGTCCTGTGCATACCTTAACACACTGTACAGATGTAGTCACCAAGATAATCAGATCCAAATGTACTCAGCTAACAAGGTTCAAAGTCCCGATCAGTGCCCAATCTTCATCAGCTCAGTCTCTGCCAGAAATACTGCAACACAAAAAGCACACCTCTTAAAGCTACACGTTTTTCCTTTGAGAAAATGTCAGTGTATGCAGCAAGAACACTTCTCTGGGTCTCGGGTTCTATTTCACAGACAATTGCAAATTTAATCAGCAGGGAATTTGATAAGACCTCGGTGCTTAGAATCTATTTTCTTGAGATATATATGTAAGTTGCTGGAATAACAAATCCAATCTTTGTACCTTTATCTATTTGTTGTCTGCAGCATAGCAGGATTATTCTGTTTATTCATGAAATCTGCATAAATTAAATGAAATAATGTCTGGCAAGGAAAGACATTAAGCAGACTGGTATATGCCTGGAATATCAATAGACTAAGTGCTGAGGATATGATATAAACCACACACCTTACATCAATATTACACTCTTCATCTAGATTCATCTTTCATGTAATATCAATATTCTAGGTATTTACTCCCATAGAACATAAACACACAGTCACACTCACATGAGGAAAACAGCATAATAAAACTAGATGTGTCGGAATGACACGAATGCCCCCGCCTGGGGCAAATTAGAAACATTTGTTAAATTTTGTAAATTTTTTTAAGTTCAGGAGATGTCGTTTGGTCAAAAGTAGGTCAACAAGGGCAAAATGCAAACTCGATCTGTAACGGGTCATTATCAAGCAACACACCAAAAATCAGACCAGTATCTGCAGGCATTGTGAAAACAAGTGACCCATGGGTCATGACGCTCAGCTGACTGGGAAGAGATTCGCAAAAGGAAATTTTATCATTAGAATGGTAGTATATACCCATTCAACTGAAGCATCAAACAGATTAACCAACAGGCCAAGATTTAGTCTGTATTTATATATCTCAAAAATAGAGAAAAATGTGTAAATTTTTAAAACTAGAATACGGGTAACCGACAAGTGACTACATGTATCTGCCAAAATCGGATAGTGAGGCATGGATTGAGTGGCAAGGGGAAATAGAGTGAGGTATGTTGCATATTAGCATGGATGTCTGCAGCCTAAATGTGTATGTAGGTTGTGCCAACTACCACAAATCCAGAAAGCTGTCCAAGTTGTATACACCTGCAAAATTTTAGGCAGAAAAGTCAAACCACTACATATATATGAGCGATTTTTGCCCATGGCAGACAAACAGACAAACACTGTGCAAAAATCTTTGCAGGTAACCCCTCCAGTTTTGTGTATGATAAAGACCTATGTGAGATCTAAACACATGCACAATTTTGGCCCAATCGGTCAAATGGTTCCTGAGATATGAGCTTGGATGTGTGCAGCGTTAACTAGAATGAAGGTGGCGCCACCTGTCCACGATGTATAAACCTGCAAAATTTTAGGCAGTTATGTCGAACCACTACAGAGAAATGAGTGATTTTAGGCCACGGCAGACTAACAGACAGACGCTGTGCAAACATTGTTACAGGTGGCGCCACCATTTTTTGTTTATGTTACAGAGCTATCAAAGGGCTACATTTGTATAAATTTTATTTCCTGATCGGTCAAACGGTTCCCAAGATAAAAGCTTGGATGTCATCAGCGTGAACGTGAACATAGGTGGCGCCACCTGTCATAAAATCAAGAAAACTATCCTGGATGTATAAGCATGACGAATTTCAGGTGAATTAGTCAATTCACTGCAGAGATATGAGTGATTTTAACCCAAGGCAGATGAACAGATGGACACTGTGCAAACATGGTTACAGGTGGCGCCACCATTTTTTGTGTATGTTATAAAGCAATCCAAGGGCTACATTTGTATCAATTTTATTTCCTGATCGGTCAAATGGTTCCCGAGATATGAGGGTTTATGAGTGGAAACAGACCCACAAATGGATACTGGATAGAGAGGAAAGGTCAGAGGTCATAGCAAATTGGTTAGGCACCAGTTCACATGTGACCCGATAATAGGTGTAAGTTTGGGAAAAATCGGTCCTTAGTCTCCGAGGAGCTCTCTGGAAACGAACGCCGCCGCGGTGGAGGAACTCGGTCAAAAACGTAGTATCCGCAAAACTTCGTTTTGGCGGATACAAAAATACAGGTGGCTCCACCAGTCTGCAGAAACTAATAAAAACACTTAATGGTCAATATCCATGCAAAAAATCATGGTGATCTCTGCATTAGTTGGTCAGATACTTCAGTTTTTGTATCAAATTGTCCATTATTCTGAGGAATACTTCGGAGTCCTATAGCTTGAAGGATATGGGTAACAGAGACCTAATTTCAAGTTTCCACAGGCACCTTTCATGGGCCTCCTTGCATGACAAGAATGAAGATTCTAGGTCCAGTTGTTGCGATTTGTACCCTGTTGACAGATAACCACATCTTTAAAGGTCTCAAAAAAAAAGAAAAAAATTCGTAAACCACACCCAGTCTGCAGAAACTGATGGAACAGCTCATGATCAATATGTATGCCGAAAATCATGACCATCAGTGTTGTAGTTATTGAAATACTGCAGTTTTTGTATCAAATTTTCCATTATTCTGGGGGGGGGGTATTTTGGACCCATACAGCTTAAAGAATATGGGTAACAGAGACCTAATTTCAAGTTTCCATGGAGACTTTTCATGGGTCTCCCTGTGTGTCAAGAATGAAGATTCTTGGTCCAGTTTTTATGATTTGTGCCCTGTTAACAGATGTTCATATCTTTAAAGGTCTCAAAAATACAGAAAAATTTTGTAAAAAATGACGAACAAATACAGGTGGTGCCACCAGTCTGCAGAAACTTATGAAACACTCCATGATCAATATCCATGCAAACAATTATGGTTATCTCTGCATTAGTTGTTCAGATACTTTAGCTTTTGTATCAAATTTTCCATTATTCTGAGCTGTACTTTGGAGTGCCATAGCTCAAAGGATATGGGTAACAGAGACCAAATTTCAGGTTTCCATGGAGACTTATCATGGGTCTCCCTGTGTGTCAAGAACGAAGATTCTAGGTCCAGTCGTTACGATTTGTACCCTGTTGACAGATAACTACATCCTTAAAGGTCTCAAAAATGGAGGAAAAAATCGTAAAAAATCAAACAGTACAGGTGGCGCCACCAGTCTGCAGGAACTGATCGAACTTCTCATGATCAATATGTATGTCGAAAATCATGACCATCAGTGATGTAGTTAATGAGATATTGAAGTTTTTGTATGAAATTTTTGACTATTCTGGGAGGTAATTTTGGGCCCCATAGCTCAAAGGATATGGGTAACAGAGACCTAATTTCTGGTTTCCATGGAGACTTTTCATAGGTCTCTCAGTGTGTCGAAAATGAAGATTCTAGGTCAAGTCGTTACGATTTGTGCCACGCTAACAGATGACAGCATCCTCAAAGGTCTCAAAAATAGAGGAAAAAATCGTAAAAAATCAAACAGTACAGGTGGCGCCACCAGTCTGCAGGAACTGATCGAACTTCTCATGATCAATATGTATGCCAATAATCATGACCATCAGTCAAGTAGTTAATGAGATACTGAAGTTTTTGTATGAAATTTTTTACTTTTCTGGGGGGTACTTTGGGGCCACATAGCTCAAAGGATATGGGTAACAGAGACCTAATTTCTGGTTTCCAAGGAGATTTTTTATGGACCTCTCAGAATCCCAAGTTACAAGGTTCTAGGTCCAGTGGTTACGATTTGTGCCTGGTTAACGGACGGACAGACGGACAGACGGACGACGGACAAAGAGTGATCGCTATAGCTCAGATGACTTTCAGTCAGCTGAGCTAAAAATCCATACATGTGCATTTTTCATAAAAATTACTGTCTTCCATGAAATTTTCTATGTTCAGGATCTGTCATATGGTCAAAAATAGGTTAACTGGGACGAAACACAAACTCGATCTGTAAGTGGTCAATATCTGCCCACACACCAAACATTAGGCCAGTATCTGTAAGCATTGCATTGTGAAATTTATTGGATTCATAACAATCCACCAAATGCTTCCTGAGAGATAAGCTCCTAAGTTTGTTTCTATACTAAGCTCTGTGACCTTGAAAAGGTCAAGATCACCCATCTTTGAACTTGACCAAGATTTTGTTAATATAATGCAATAGCACTGAAGAAATGAAGTTCCTGTGTTGAATACCTTTGGAGATATCCTGCACAAAAGCCTATGAGCTGAGGGCTAAAAACAGCTGTACATGTACATTTCTCATGAAAATTTCTATTTTTCGTGAATTTTTCTAAGTTTAGGAGCCGTAAAACAATCAAAAGTAGGTCAACTGGGATGAAACAAGAATGCCATGTGTAACTGGTCATTATCTGCCCACACATAAACAAGGGACCTATGGGTCACGGCGCTCAGCTGTTATATATGATAAAAAAATATGATTTAGAAATGAGGCACATGCAGGTTTCGTGTGGTAATAAAAATAAGCTGTATTATGAGTTGTTGTTATTTAGCTTATGTATGAATTTGATAATACCTTTGGAGACCGGGAAGAGGATTGATTTCATTTATATTATTAACAAATGGAGTACTATTGTCACACAGATTTTGACTTGGCCATATAACTTATAAGCAGAACATATAATATAAGAGTTTAACTATTTATTAAAAAAATTACAAATATTGTCCCAAATATAATTTTTATTTAAAATAATAAGAGAAACGTATGATTTTTTAAAATGAAATATAACTGAAATGATTATTAAAATAATATTAAAGAATATATTCATGAATGCATTCATGAATACATTTTGAAAGTATTTGCACTGGTATTAATATACTTTCATTTTTACCTGAATTCCCATTCTTTATGCAAGAAATTTTATAATGGAGTACATATTCATATTCGTATTTAATTTTCAATTGCAAAGTATTTGCACCATGTCTGGTATTTATTCAGTTTTCACAAAACAATGATGTTGAGAATCCAGAATATACAAAATTCACACATTTAAACAATGATCATAAGTACCTTGTTTTATGGCTTTTATTTATATAAGAAAGAATAAATGTAATATATTCATTTTGGACTAATTTCACATCAATGTACACATAAGACACAGTAGGAATCTAGATTAATATTATCAACTGCATCTTTGTCTATCATTAATTTCCTTCATATGATCCCTAATGATTAGTAATGAATAATATGATTTACTTTTTTATCATTAAAATTGAACTAAAAAATACTGCATGGTGTTATTTGGAATATGTGACATTCTATCAATCGATACAAGATTCTTATATCATCAGTAACTGCAAGTTAATTTCCTGTTATTATAAACTAACTAATTCCTTTTCTATTTTTCTTTAATTTGTTATTAAAATCAATAAAAATTTATTAATTTATTGTTTATTGTTATGTTGTCGGTTAAAACTACTAGATGAGTTGGGTTGGACACCTGGATCAACTGTGGCTGGCCATAAGCTGCCTGGCTGCCCCAGTGAATGCCTCGCGTCAAGCATGCATAATTTGCTGAAAGTTCAACATACAGATGACTCAAGAGGGGCTTGAGAGAGCCAAGGTCTGACATGGTCTCATAAAAACATTAATAAAAGCTACAATTTTTAGCCAATTTCTTTCAGCTTTCTAAACTAAAAAGCTGAAATCCTTATGCGTGCATGATATGAAAATTGTATCAACAGTGCTCACAGGAAACAAACGTGCCATGGTCAAAGTTGGGCAAAATTTAAGGTACTAATTTTATATTTATACTAATAACTTATAAAATTTGAAAAATTCAGAAATAATTTTGGGTATTCAATTGAATCTTGATTATATAATGTTACATCCCTGACGAAAAATCTCTAGCTTCAGCAATCCCCTTGTAAAGGGAGTAAATATATTTCTTGATTTTCTACAAAGTGCATTATGTTTGGGCCCATAACTCAAAACAATTACGCAATACTGACATCATTTCTGGCATGTGCTTAGAGAATGTATAGAAAAATATATAATATATATGATTAAAGTCAGACCAGTGGTTTTGATATTAGGTAGTCTTGAAGTGTAACAATGGGTTTTTAATGGAAAAATGAAGTTTTTCGTTAATATCTCGAAGGTTTTAAGTCCTAGTGACCAAATTCTTGGCATAGTAGGGGATTTTGGAGACATCTAATTGTATGCCAAATTTAGGGAACTGAGAGCTGAAGATGGGGAGCTGAGCTCTTGCAAACTGCATAACACAAGTTGATGTAAACAATGTTACATGGTGCTTGAACACTTGAATAAAATCTACAGTTTTTGATCAACTGGTTTCAAATTTTTGGTGTTAACAGACAAAATGCTAACATAAACATGCTGTGAAAATTAAATCCACAGTACTTACAGGAAAAAAACGTGCCAAAGTTGGGCAAAATTTAAGGTACCAATTTTTTATTTTTGTTAACATTTAAAAAATTTAAAAGATTTTGATCTAATTTTGGGTATACAATTTAATTTTGATTAATTAAAGTTATATTACTGGAAAAAAAGTTCATAGCTTTAACATGTTTTGTGTTAAGTGATCAAATATCTTTCCTGATTTTTTACAAAATGCATTATGTTTGGGCCCATAACTTTTTTAAATTATATAATACAGACATAATTTCTGGCATGTACATAGGAACTATATAGGGGAATATTCATGGTAAATATGAGGAAAAACAGATGAGTGGTTTTGATATTAGGCAGTCCTGAAGTGAGAAAATAGGTTTTTAATATAAAATTGAGGTTTTTCCTTAATTTCTCAAAGGAACGAAGTGGCAAAGACCCAGTTTTCGGCTTGGTAGGAGATTCTTGGGGACATCTAACATTATGCCGTATTTTGGATTCCTAGGTCTTACGGTTTCAAAACATGCCACATCTCTGGACGGACGGACAGACGGACAGACGACGGACAATGGACCACGACTATAGCTCAGATGACTTATAGTCAGCTGAGCTAAAAATCAGGGCGGTATCTGCAGGCATTGTGAAAAAAAGTCCTTACATGTGTATTTGTCATGAAAATTTCTATTTTTCATGAAATTTTCTAAGTTAAAGAGCCATGCATAAAACAGTCAAAAGTAGGTCAACTAGGACGAAATGTGAACTCAATCTGTAACTGGTCATTATCTGCCCACACACCAACAATCAGGCCAATATCTGCAGGCACTGCGAAAAAAAGTCCGTACATGTGTATTTGTCATGAAAATTTCTATTTTTCATGAAATTTTCTAAGTTAAGGAGCCGTAAAACGGTCAAAAGTAGGTCAACAGGGACGAAACTTGAATTCGATCTGTAACTGGTCATTATCTGCCAACACACCAAAAATCAGGCCAATATCTAGAGGCATTGCGAAAAATAGTCCGTACATGTGTATTTGTCATGAAAATTTCTATTTTTCATGAAATTTTCTAAGTTAAGGAGCCGTAAAACGGTCAAAAGTAGGTCAACTGGGACGAAACGCAAACTCGATCTGTAACTGGTCATTATCTGCCCACACACCAATAATCAGGCCAATATCTGCAGGCATTGCGAAAAAAAGTCTGTACAACTGTTTGATTTCGAATGACGGAAGGACGGAATGACGGACACTTTGTGGCGGGGGCATAAAAATAAGCCTTCTTCAGGAGCTTGAAGGACTGGAAGTATTTCAAAGTCAATTTCTAATAATAATATGATAAATATTGTTTGATGTTTGGCCTATCATGCAGAGAGATTTTTTTAGGTACATCTTAAAACACAAATTATACAAACATTTATAATAAACGAGGCCTACAGGCCTAATGTGAACCTGTGCAATGGGATTACACCAGGTATAATGCTTCAATGCTGGACTATTACTTTTCAAACAGGCTTTTTAGAAGACTATTTTAAGATCTGATTTTGCTGCTTTTGCTCAGATTAAATTAATTCACACATAGGTTTCAAATAATTAACCCTAAATGTACATACCAGGCCCTCCCATGTTGTCCCACTGTCCAAAAAAGGAACAAGGAACCAGGTTACAATATTACCCCCACCCTAAATATAAAAGGCTGGAACATGGTAATCAAACACTGTAACTCTGTTACACATTTATACATTATTTTATCCCCAAGAACATAGAACAAGTAACAGAATCATTACTGTGATATAATTAGCTTAGATTTGTGACTTGTACAAATAACAAGATCTATGAAGTGATCTTTTTGTGCCCCATGGCTCAAGGCTCAAACCCCCAATAAAATTTAATTTTAGACTGGATAGTTTTTCTTGGTGTTGTGCCAGATACTGGAAACAAAGAACATTTTTTAGGCTTTACTGAATCAGCAAAAACAAGACTATAATATTGTGAAATAAAAGTTTATCAAGAAAGACTGGTCTTCAGCTGATTTAATTATAGTGATTGACTTAATGTTCAATGCAAAGTCACACAGAATAGTCACGCATTGCACTGTCCATACATCTTTTTATATTCATATTTATATTGTCATGACATGATAAATTCATGATATTTCAAATTCTGCTCAGTGATAAATATTGATATTTCCCAATATTCAGAGAACAAGTGCTGGCTTAAGTGTTTCTGAAATGGCTAAAGAAAATTCCTGCTGGCTAAAACTTTGACCAAAGATTTTTTGGAAGCAGGGCAAGCCCTGGTCTTGTAAATGAGAATACCATCATAGATGCATAGACAGGTCACAATATCAGGCCAATACATCAAACTTCCCTTGAGTTTGCATGATGCACTGGGCTGACAAGGCTTAGGTGAGTAAGGCAGTCCCCCCCCCCCCCCCCCCCCGAGTGAACTGTAACTTATTGTTGCCTCAAGCTACTGCACTGAGTGAACTCTTGACGTGCACCTGGCTAAACTGAGTGAACTTAAGACCTGTACCTGGCTGCACTGAGTGACCTTGACCTGTTGCATAATCTGACACAGTTGGCAGTCTGCCAAAGCTATAAACTGATCCAGGCTGAACTTTGGTGCCAAATCTGATGCAGTGAGCAGTCTGCCAAAGATATTAATTGAATGCAGCTACTGCACTGAGTGAACTCTTGACCTATACCTGGCTGCACTTCTTCCAATCCTGGCACTGTGCAAAACTATTTATAGAGCTGACATCATCTTGGCTAATGGCCAACATCAAGGCACTGGCAATCTGCTAATGGTAAACCAAGTGCTGCCATCTGTCAACAAGAGTGGTCCCTACTTGAAATAACTATGAAATTAATTTTCCCAATAAAAATTCTTTTCAACTGACTTTTTATAAAAAAAGAAATCAGGAATTTATGTAAAATTATTACAGATGCATACTGAATGCAAAATTATAATACAGATATATCTCATTGAAGGCTAATTCTAGAATTAAGTTGAGTAGGGATACCAATAATTTACTCAGTAAATTTTAAAGTAACTCAGCCAAAAAACACTGAACCAAAATCATTTGAACAAACTTGAATTATCAACATCTGAGGATAATAAATGTGTGAAATTTAAGAAATTGGTCCAGTGGTTTTTGAGAAGAAGATCTTTGTAACCACTGAGCTCAAATGGGCTGTTATGGCATATGACTAATTTCAGCTTCCAATAACTCAGCCAAAAGTCACTGAACTGAGACCAATTGAGCAAATTTCAGAAAGCACTACCCTAGGATCATTTTTGTGCGATATTAAACAATTTGGCCATATGGTTTCAGAGAGAAAGTCTTCTTGTAGCCATCAGTATGATACGGGCACTGAAGACCCCTGTACAAAAAAAGCCTGATGCAGGTGGTGCTACCAATATCTCAATTTCAGATATGACTCATGTGACCAACATTGGCATAAAATCTGGTGATGATAGCTCCAGCTGTTTCTGAGATGGTAATTTTAGTATGCTTTTTGGACAGATGACTAAGTTCAACTTCCTGTAACTCAGGCAAAAAACACGGAACTTAAACTGTTCGATAAACTTGAGAGAGATTGTTGCAGGAATTATTTTTTGTGAAATATTGGACAATTTGGCTGAACAGTTTCAGAGAAGAAAATTTTTTAAAGATTTTTTAGCTTTTCCCCTATTTAATCTTAGAATATGCAGTTGGCCAAAAAATAAGCAATATCTGATAGAGTTTTTAAATGACTTATTTTTTGCATAAATTTTTGGGATGCTAACTCTTGCAGTTTTCAAGATAGTATAGGTTAACATACAGATGCTGGATGACGCCACACCATCACATAAGCTCACAGGTTCACTAAAAATCAAACTAGAAGTAGTAAAGGTAAAAAGTTTAACACCTCGACAAATATACTATGTAGAAACAATTAACTTTAAAGTTATCACATTATTCATTAACGAGTTGTAACATTGTTCATGAATAAGTTGAACACAGAGTGCTTAAGTCAGTGGAGAAGGAATGGTGTTGGGTTTTTTTTCCAGACAGTACGTTTCTAGTTGTCGTTTCCTGACAGATGAATTCACTGGTAGTTGTTTCTCCTGGTACTAGTGGTAGATGGTTGCAGAGTGCTGTATGACGAATGGTTTTGTCCCTGCCCCGGCATGTCTTCTCAAGCAATGTCCTGGACTGCTATTGGCCGGTACTAACTTCCGGTTTGCAGTGCAACTTATTTACTAAACGTGACCCTTCTTGTCAATGTGAGGTCCTCTGTAATCTTTTTTCAAACTCTAACGACCTTAAAATTCAGCCCTCTTGTAAACAATGCGGCCATATTGGATATCTTCCACTGGTTTCGCTGCAGATATAATTAAACTTCTTGTTCCAAATGAATTTGCTTATATTTAGCGAGGTTCTTACGCTGCTGGCTATGGGTTTCCATACATATATCAGAGTACCAGATTTCCCAGATATCAGTACGTGTTACCTTAATTACTGCCCAGCACTGCAATATTGATAATGCTGATGTCTCCCCTTCCCCAAGTATTCTCAGTATTTGTCAGGACGGTTTGACTCTGATTTAGGTTATCATTACCTTGTTTTCAACCAGGCAGATCTTAGGCTTTCAATTTTTGTGAATATTCGAGTATTGTTTCCCCTGGGTATTGTTTCCATATATGATAGCCCAACACCCAAAACACTTACTGTGTGGGGAGCATAAAATTATTATTTGCTTGGGGCAGAGTAATTGTATTAATTGAATTCACCTAGCTCCAAGGAAATTCTTCATATGATTTGAAGGCTAAAGTATTCTTATTTACTGGCTTCTCTGAACAAAAGTGATAGAAACCATTTTGGAGCACAGAAAGTCATTAAGTGGCGTCACCTGCAGGTGATAATCACATGTCAGTCATGTGCCGAGTAAGTCTGCAAAATTGAATGAAGAAAGCAGTAAGGGTCTTAGAGATATGTGGTAAAAGAATGGGGCAGGACAGACCGACTGCCGGACATTCGGACAGATGGAAACCATTTTAGTAGTCCCCCCACCTATGGCAGAGGACTAATAAAATATGAGATAACTTGATTTGTTCTATTATTGTGTTCCTCATCCTAAAGACATTCCTTCAGCATTCTGTAGGTTATACAATAAATATTAAATATCTTTTTTTCAATTCATTTAACAGATAAATATGTTGTTTTCTACATATGGATATTTAAAATATCAAACATATTTTATAACATTTTATAATACACAGCTAGTTGCGTTTAGGAAACATGATTAAGAGGGTTATGTTATTACATATAAAATGGTGATCTTTGCCATTAGCCAGAATGGATTCTTTTATATTGAGAGTGACATTACTGAAGTATTTATTTTGGTGGTCTGGGTATTTCCAACCAATGAGTGTGATAACCTCCCATGTGGGATCTTGAATACCTAACTGTTAAGTACAGTCTATTAAATCTAGTATTGGGTTAACCCCATCGGAGCTAAAACTGACTCATGGGAACCACAGCTGAGCATGAAAAGATATTAATGCACATATCTATCACACTTCCATGCCATCTTGAACCACTTGAATCCTCAGTGCTCATAGGAAAATGATCAGGACTTGAACTGCTCTAAAAAAGTGCTGTTATTTAATGCTGTAAATACAGCCAGTTAATCAGTTTGAAAGGAGGATAATAGAATTATCTATGATTTAAAAGAACTAATCATCAAAGTTTAATCATGTATATATATGTGGAGGGAAAGATGAGAATCTGGGAAGATCTGGAATCCTCCCAGGCAAAATTAGAACTCTGATTTTTCCCGGGAAAAATGAGAATCCAGAGATGGTTTGAAGGGATTTCCATTCTTCCTGGGAAAAATGAGAATTCTCATTCTTCCTGGGACAAATGAGAATTCCAGTCTCTCCCGGGAAAATTGAGAATTCTCATTTTTCCTGGGAGAGATTGGAATTCAGTTTTGAAATTAAAACCTGGTAAAAAATTAGAATTCTCATTTTTCCCAGGAAGAATGGGAATTATTGATGCCAACATATCTCTTTTAATTTTTTTCATACTTATAATTTCTCTTTTTCAGAAAGAAACATTGATCATCTTTCTTTCACATTGATTCTGAACTGTTTAAGTGTTAAAAAAAGAAATATATTGGACACTCACACAAAATAGAAATATGTGAATAAAATATGAAGCTGACAAAAAGTGTTGTGTATATATATATATATATATATATTTATATATATATATATATATATATATATTTATATATATATATATATATATATATATATATATATATATATATATATATATATATATATATATATATATATAAAACAGATTCCTTCATTTTTTGTGATAACATTTTAAAAACAGCTAGGTCAGGTTTCTGAGATGAGGTTCCAAGGGAATAAAAAAGCTGTGTTAGTCAATCTAACATTGATGTTTATCTTCACTGAAAATATTCACATCCAGCAATCTTTAAAATTCCATCATGTGTGATATGAACTAATAAGTAATTACCAGATGTGCTTGTTTTCAACTTACGTAGTCAAATATGCAAACTTAACCCATCTTAACTATTAAAAGGATATCATTTAACAAATTGGAGCTGGCTGACGAAAATAGGAATTCTGGTTTTTCCCAGGAATAATGGGAATTCTCATTCTTCCCGGGAAAATTGAGAATCAAATCATAGTATGAAATTTCCGGATCTGGAAGGTTTACGGATCTTCCTAGATTCTCCATCTTCCCTCGACATATATATTGGCTTTAAGAATATCACCATCTTGGCAAACTAAGACACTGTGAAGACTATTAACATTAAGACACTGTGAAGACTATTAACATTAAGACACTGTGAAGACTATTAACATTAAGACACTGTGAAGACTAGTAACATTTTGACACTGGGAAGACTATTAAATATTAAGACACTGTTAAGACTATTAACATTATGACACTGGGAAGACTATTAACATTATGACACTGTGAAGACTAGTAACATTGTGACACTGTGAAGACTAGTAACATTAAGACACTGTGAAGACTAGTAACATTAGGACACTGTGAAGACTATTAACATTACGACTGTGAAGACTATTAACTTTAAGAAACTTTGAAGACTTAATATTAAGACACTGTGAAGACTATTAACATTAAGACACTGTGAAGACTATTAACATTAAGACACTGTGAAGATTATTAACATTAAGACACTTTGAAGACTATTAACATTAAGACACTGTAAAGACTAGTAACATTAGGACACTGTGAAGACTATTAACATTAAGACACTGTTAAGACTATTAACATTATGACACTGGGAAGATTATTAACATTATGACACTGGGAAGACTATTTACATTATGACACTGTGAAGACTAGTAACATTAAGACACTGTGAAGACTAGTAACATTAGGACACTGTGAAGACTATTAACATTACGACTGTGAAGACTATTAACATTAAGACACTGTGAAGACTAGTAACATTAAGACACTGTGAAGTCTATTAGCATTAAGACACTGTGAAAACTATTAACATTATGACACTGTGAAGACAATTAACATTAAGACACTGTGAAGACTATTAACATTAAGACACTGTTAAGACTATTAACATTATGACACTGGGAAGATTATTAACATTATGACACTGGGAAGACTATTTACATTATGACACTGTGAAGACTAGTAACATTAAGACACTGTGAAGACTAGTAACATTAGGACACTGTGAAGACTATTAACATTACGACTGTGAAGACTATTAACATTAAGACACTGTGAAGACTAGTAACATTAAGACACTGTGAAGCCTATTAGCATTAAGACACTGTGAAAACTATTAACATTATGACACTGTGAAGACAATTAACATTAAGACACTGTGAAGACTATTAACATTAAGACACTGTGAAGACAATTAACATTATGACACTGTGAAGACTATTAACATTATGACACTGTGAAGACAGTTAACATTAAGACACTGTGAGGACTATTAACATTAAGACACTGTGAAGACTATTAACTATTGACTTTTTAAGAATGATGTCCCATTTTCCCTTAACATTCTTGCATTTAAACGTCAATTAAATCATTTAAATCAACATCTGTGGGAAAAGAACTTATTTTTTTAGCCTAATGACTTTAAATCACAGTGAGCTATAGTGTTAGATCTTATTTGTCTAGTCTAAAATCAATGAATTTCTACATTTTTATCATATTTTATAATAATAGTGTTTAATTGAGGACACATTTGAGAATGCAGTACATTGGTACAGACCTGATAAGAAAGAAGGATATCTGATTGCCTGCTTTTAAAAAAAGGGGTGTACTTGTTTATTGAAATCATCTTCCTCAGTCAACCATAACTTCATTTATATTCATTTTTTATGATAATTATATATGGTAACAATACAAACTGATATCTGTATTACTCACAAGGTCATTGGGCTCCATATATAAACTCCTATATAAGAAGGTTTCATTAGATAAACACAAAGCTTCATCTAAAGAGAAAAACAAAAATATTAATGCCTAACTTTTTGTTTTATTATTTACTTAAGCACAAACACAGAGGGTCCAATCTGCTTGTGTATTCAGGCAGAGCCCTACACAGAACAGAGAAAAAGACCCTGACCTACACCTTTGTGACAGGAACCTAAATGAGCAGCATTTCTAGGTACAAGTCCTACATAGTAGATAAGTTGCCACCATCTCTCCCTAAGCTAATGAGGTCTTGCATACTGGTGAGCTTTGGACACTAGGTTTATCTCCAAATGTCAGAATGGTCTAAAAAGAGGTGCTGAGAGTGAAATGTGAGCTGTAAGCAGCCTACTTTTGGTGAAACTTCACAGGACTGACAAATTTGAATGTCTCTGGCACAGCACTTCATGTTTACAAGTGGATGTTTTGCTTTTATCTCTAAGAAGCAGAAGGTCAGGAAAGGACATTTTAAATTCTGTCAGGATAATACCAGAGAGCTGGCTTCTTAAGCTGAATGACCACCTGCACATCAAGCTCCAGCTTTGGAATTAAAATATTATTCCAACAGTTACCTAAACTGAAAAGGCCTGATGGAAGGTATGTTTTAACCTATAAGTTTGTTTTTCTAGCTTTTTTTTATAATAGTCTACATTATATCTAAAAGAGTTTTCTATTACTTTTTATCCTCTTGGCTTCATCTGATATTGTCTTTAGAGGAAGTATGTGTAATATTTACATTTAATTTATGCTAGTTACAAAATGCATGTTAAAACTGTGAATGAGAGAAACGTTTTTATTCCAAATTGTTTTATTGAAGAAGATCAAGCCAAGTATCAGTATAAAACAACAAAAAAACACAAATTAGGTCTGGTACACTGGGAAAACAATTCAACAAATGTAAACCTTGCTGAAAACTGAAAGTTTGTAATCAGAGCCATTAACTTGGAGGTTATTATATACATCAGCAAAAGAAAAATAAACTATCAAATAAACAATTGGGGATCTGAGGAATCAAGGATCATCCTCAGAAAAAGGAGTATTTTCTATATCAAGAGATTTATGAGAATCATAAGTCTCCATGGATAAATCTGAAAAAAAAGTATATCCTAAATGATTTCCAGACTTCCTAACGAAATTCATACAAGGACCCATGAGAATTGTTATTCCACCTGAGAAATGAGACAATTTTGAAAATACATGCAAAGAATTTGTGTTTGATCCAAACACGGCCATAATACCCATGTTTAAGGAAGTAGGAAAGCAAATTTAATGCTCCAGGGAGAAATATAAATTCCAATAGTCCTAAGCAGAATAATACTTTTACTTTTTTAATTTTCACTTGCAGTTCTTAATGCTAATATATGGGCATATAGTCAAAATTTTAAAAGTAATCTAGCTTTTATTTCAAGGGGCTTATTTTGATATCTGATCTCTTTTAATTAAAAATCACTTAGTTGAGTTGCCGCCTATAATATATTCCATAGCCAGCCTATGAATTGTCTATAGTACAATGTTTTTTCATGGATTTGTGATGACAGGGGTCCACTGATAATTTTAAAAAGACCAAATTACATGTACAACCGTTTTTTCATGTCTCTTTCTTTCAATTCACAGTTCCATCTTCAGCTTGGAATAAATCCTATAAGAGACATGATATTTTCTATAGGCCCTCTGTATCAATGCTTAATGAAATTCACCATGTATACACATATATATAATTTTATTCTTTTGCTTCTATTAACCCTTTACTGTTTGTATTTGGTTGTCACAACCCCCCCCCCCCCCTTTCTGTTCAGATTAATTTTAGGTTTCTCACACTCTGAATTTTGACACACAGTACAAAAATGTTATGATTGATAGCATGATAAGTTTTTGGTGGATCCTTATGAAATTTTTAACACATTTTACAGAGATACCATGCAAGAGGTTAATGACTTAATCAATCATAAATTTCACATATACCTATAAATAGAATCAGGTAAATCAGGTAAATTCAGGTAAGTATAGTGTCTTTGTTGTTTTAGCATATTTGTACATGAATGTCTGCAGTATATCCCAGTAAAGACATTGTAGAATTTAGGACCAATAAGGGAATTATCATCCGCCGGTACCTGGTGCATTGTCTTGGAAGATCTAGGTTAAACAGGTTAATGAAAAATGATTAAAATTATTAAAGTAATGTAGGTGTGGAGAGCTGAAATAAATTAGACAAACCATATATGATTTGTTTCAAGAAATGTTTAAGAATAATAATTGTATATTTAACTTGAAATATTATGTTGGTTTAGGATCAAATTGCAACATCCTACCTGTTCAGTATGGAAAACTAATTAAGACCAGGTGAACTTCAAAGAAAGGTGGAAAAAAAGGGACCCATGGGTCACGGCGCTCAGCTGACTGAGACAGACATAATTGTATCACCATTGTTGTATGTAGGTCTGTAAGATTTCATTTTGACAGATTTAATTTTTTGTATTAATTATGTAATTGAGTGGAATAGTAATATAGAAGTATCAGTTTTTCAAATATGAACAAGAATGTGTGTCTAAAATATTGCACTGGAAATGACCAGATGTTGTAAATTGCAGAGGAAGGAAGTGGAGATTTGCAAGTATAAAAATACACATTTAATAAATCAAAATAATTATGGAAAAGAAGAAAACATATGTTTTGGGAAGCAGTTGTTGCTGAATTGGAGAGGAAACAGAATGTCTCAAAAAGTATCTATATAGAAGAAATAGTAGATTAAGCTATGAGAAGCTGCCATGTTTGATCTGAATTGAAGAATTGGGGATTGTTGCTAGTAATATCTTGTGATCTGACCATGTGTTTTCTAATGTTGAAACTGAAGAATTTAAACAGTAAAGACAAGATCTATGGTATCCATGGACATTGGTAGGTTCTATGACTAGTTGTTGACATTTAAAGAGTTGACATAATTGTGTCAATTTGGTGATATATATTATATTAGAAATGTCAATATTGAAATCGCCAATGATCACTATAAGCAGGTTGAGGTAAACTTGAGAGAGTTCAGAGAAGAAGTTACTGATGGGACACGCGGGTGACCTATAGAGGAAAACAATCTGAAGTGACTGAGTCTGAGTGTGAATATAGAGAAGAGATGACTCAAAATCTGGTGTTGTGTGGTGGTGAAGGCTTACATAGGGACTCAGCTGTTTGACATGATTTGGGGGGGGGGGGGGGGGGGGAGGATGTGAGTTTAAAAACACCTTTGTACCTCTATATTTTTTTCTTTATTTACCAGTAATAAATTTTATGCAGTTGCCAGAAGAATATTGTCCTAAACAAATACTCAGTGGCAGGGAATGAGGAAAGTTACAACACCTTTGCATAAACATACAAGATTCAAAATTTAATCCAAAAGTGCTTACAGGTAAAAACAAGTGACCCAGGGGTCATGACGCTCAGCTGACCAGGAAGACATTGACAAAAGTAATTTTATCATCTGAATGTCAAATTTGAATGAAATACTTTTTCCAAACTTGACCTTTTGTATAAAATCATCCAATATTCATTGGGGTACTATGGAGCTCTGTAGCATGAAGGATATGGGTAACAGACACCTATTTTCAAGGTTTACAAGATGACTTTTCAGGGGTCTCCCAGCATGTCAAAAAATAAAATTCTAGGTCCAGTTATTATGATTTGTGCCCTGTTAACAAATCCAAATGTTTATTCTGGGGGGTATTTCAAAGCCGCATAGGATGAAGGATATGGGTAACAGAGATGTAATTTCAGGTGCACAAGGAGACTTTTCAGGGGCCTCCCAGCATATCAAGAAAGGAGATTCTAGGTCAAGTCATTATAATTTGTGCTCTGTTAACAGATGACCAAATCTTTATTCTGGGGAGTACTTCGGAGCCCCAGAGCATGAAGGATATGGGTAACAGGGACCTTATTTCGGGTTTCCATGTAGACCTTTTATGGGCTTCCCTGGAGGTGAGGACAGAAGATTCTAGGTCCAGTCATTATGATTTGTGCCCTGTTAATATATGACCAAATCTTTATTCTGGGGGGTACTTCAGAGCCCCATGGCTCACAGAATATGGGTAACAGGAACCTTATTTCGGGTTTCCATGTAGACCTTTTATGGGCTTCCCTGGAGGTGAGGACAGAAGATTCTAGGTCTAGTCGTTACGATTTGTGCCTTGTTAACAGATGTTTACATTTTGAAAGGTCTCAAAAATAGAGAAAAAAATTCGTAAAAAATTGAACGATACAGGTGGCGCCACCAGTCTGCAGGAAGTGATGGAACATCTCATGATCAATATGTATGACAAAAATCATGACCACCAGTCAAGTATTTAATGAGATATTGAAGTTTTTGTTTGAAATTTTTTACTTTTCTGGGGGGTAGTTTGGGGCCCCATAGCTCAAAGAATATGGGTAACAGAGACCTAATTTCTGGCTTCCATGGAGACTTTTTATAGGTCTCTCAGTGTGTTGAGAATGAAGATTCTAAGTCCAGTCATTACGATTTGTGCCTTGTTAACAGATGTTCACATTTTTAAAGGTCTCAAAAATAGAGAAAAAAATTCGTAAAAAATTGAAAAATACAGGTGGCGCCACCAGTCTGCAGGAAGTGATGGAACATCTCATGATCAATATGTATGCCAAAAATCATGACCATCAGTCAAGTAGTTAATGAGATATTGAAGTTTTTGTATGAAATTTTGGACTTTTCTGGGGGGTACTTTGGGGCCCCATAGCTCGAAGGATATGGGTAACAGAGACCTAATTTCTGGTTTCCAAGGAGATTTTTCATGGACCTCCCAGGATGTCAAGTAAGAAGATTCCAGTTCTAGCGGTTACGATTTGTGCCTGGTTAACGGACAGACGGACAGACAGACAGACAGACGGACAGACAGACGGACGACGGACAAAGAGTGATCGCTATAGCTCAGATGACTTTCAGTCAGCTAAGCTAAAAAGTTTTATTCATAATTACTGAATATTTACAAACAGACAGAGAGATATAACTAGATGTGTCGGAACGACACGAATGCCCCCGCCTGGGGCAAATTAGAAACATTTGTTAAATTGTGTAAAATGTTTTAAGTTTTAAGGTCAACAAGGGCAAAATGCAAACTCGATCTGTAAAGGGTCATTATCAAGCAACACACCAAAAATCAGGCCAGTATCTGCAGGCATTGTGAAATAAAGTCCATATATGTGCATTTTTCATGAAAAGTTCTGTCTTTCATGAAATTTTCTATGTTCAGGATCTGTCATATGGTGAAAAATAGGTTAACTGGGACGAAACGCAAACCCGATCTGTAAGTGGTCATTATGCGCCCACAGACCAAACATTAGGCCAGTATCTGTAAGCATTGCATTGCGAAACTAGAATATTAGCAAAAGTTGATAATCATTTATAAATTTAAATTGGAGAGGTATATACCATGTTTCATAACAATCCACCAAATGCTTCCTGAGAAATAAGCTCCTAAGTTTTTTTCTATACTAAGCTCTGTGACCTTGAAAAGTAGGTCAAGATCACCCATCTTTGAACTTTACCAAGATTTTGTAAATATAATGCAATAGCACTGAAGAAATGAAGTTCTTGTGTTGAATACCTTTGGAGATATCCTGCACAAAAGGCCAAAATTGGAAAAATCTGATAAAATTCCATTAAAAAATCAGAAATTGCAGGTGGCGCCACCAAAATTGTGCAGCACATACAGACCATCAGTCCCAATGATCATAGTAAGTTTTGTGAAAATCCACACAATGGTTCCTGAGATATAAACTTCTGAGTGTTTTTCTATAATCAGCTCTAAAATGTAGAAAAATGGGTCAAGGACCCCATCTTCGAACTTGACCGAGATTTTATCAATATACATCTTCACTGATGAAATAAAATTCCAACAGTGAATCCTTTTAGAGATATTCCGCTCACAAGGTAAAAGTTAACAGATGCAGAACGGACGGACGGACAGACACCGGACAGACAGATGGACGGACAGACAGACAGACAGCTTGGGTGACGACAATAGCCCATCAGCCTATGAGCTAAGGGCTAAAAACGGCTGTACATGTGTATTTGTCATGAAAATTTCTATTTTTCATGAATTTTTCTAAGTTTAGGAGCCGTAAAACGGTCAAAAGTAGGTCAACCGGGACGAAACGCGAACTCGATCTGTAACTGGTCATTATCTGCCCATACACCAAAAATCAGGCCAATATCTGCAGGCATTGCAAAAAAAAGTCTGTACATGTGTATTTGTCATGAAAATTTCTATTTTTCATGAAATTTTCTAAGTTTAGGAGCCGCAAAACGGTCAAAAGTAGGTCAACCGGAACGAAATGTGAACTCGATCTGTAACTGGTCATTATCTGGCCACACACCAAAAATCAGGCCAATATCTGCAGGCATTGCGAAAAAAAGTCCGTACAACTGTTTGATTTCGGAATGACGGAATGACAGAATGACGGAATGACGGACATGGGTAAAACTATATGCCCTGGCCACTTTGTGGCGGGGGCATAAAAACAAAGTAAATCACTTTAATTTCCATTCTACTGAGGCAGAAAAATACTGAACGAAAGTTTGCATTAGATACTCATTTTTTTAATACATCAATTTTTAGCAATGCAATTAAAGAATGTAACTAATGCAACATATCTGGGGGGGGGGGGGGTGGAGGTCAGGGTTGCCACGTGATTCTACATTTGTGACAGCAGTGTTGCATCACTATTACGTTTACCCAGGCAAGGCTTCAGGGACCAGACATGTCTGGAGGTTCAAAATGAAAATACATTAGAGCCTCAGAAAAACTTAAATTACTAGAATAATTTTTAAGCTTTACTTTCAAATTTCAGAATTTGACAGATTAAATCTATATATACCGACTGTGAAAAGTAGATCAAATGTTCTTACAAGAAAGAAACATGCCGTGGTCAAACTTGGGCAAAATTTAAGGTACAAAATTTATATTTTTGCTAATATTTAAAAAAATTAAACAGATTTTGATCTAATTTTTGGTATTCAATTAAATTTTGATTAACTGAAGTTGTATTACTGAAAAGAAAGTCCCTAGGTTTAACATTTTTGGTCTTAAGTGACCAAATATCTTCCCTGTTTTTTTACAAAGTCCATTATGTTTGGGCCCATAACTTTTTTTAATTATATAATACTGACTTAATTTCTGGCATGTACATAGGGACTATACAGAGGAAACAGTTTTGAGATACTGTGATGCATATGAAAATTTTACAGATGGACAGGCAAGTGGTCAGAATATACTAATACCTTTATTTCACTTTCAAGGGAATAATGCATCTAAGTTTATATATAAGCCTATTTTTTTAGCATATCCAATTTTTCCATTAATAGTTTTAATCTGATTCATTTTTTTTATTTACAAGTTTTATACATTTGTAATAAAAAAAACTGAAAATATAAGTAAAATATTAGAATTCTAAGTTGCAATCATTATATATCCAGAGTGTAGCTCATACTGGGTCATATTATTCATACACATATATTTTATTATTTTTAAATCACAAATGTTTAAACTGAATTTAAAAGAAAATAATGCCACAACATGGCATCTACAAGATTATTCCTTGAAACACTATTAAAAAGTTTTGCACATTGGAGTTTTCAGTATATGCTTAATTTTATTTACCGAAATAAAATAAAAGATTCAGTAAATTTGATCAAATTAAAACATTTTTTCAAATAAAGTATACACACTGTTGGTTGAATGAGGGACAAATATATAATATCATTATGCTAATTACAATCTCAGCTATAATTTATTACTGGAATTAATAGTAAATTCCACACCAAGTTTTTACTCTTCTGAAGTAAGGAACTACTTATCTGATGAACTTCCAGCTTTCATAGCAATACACCAATTTTTGGACACAATTAAATATGCACTTTAATCATTGTAACCCTGGTGGTACAATACAAAATCTAAAATGTAGTATAGCCTAGAATAAAATAAAATACAGAAAATTATAACATTCATCAAGTTAATGCACCATCTTGGGGGGGAGGGGAGGGAAGGGAGTGCAGGGCAGAGTGGAAGCCTGCTAGTAGTGGCCAAGCTGAGCCAAGGCAAGCTGCCTGGGGTGGGTTACATAATGCAACTTGAAGGCTGTACTACTAGGTTGGCTAGATGTAAACAACACTTGACATGGTGTATGAAAACTTGAATAAAAGCTACTCTTTTCAATCAATTTCTTTGAAATTTCAGATTTTAAAAGATTAATTCCTTCTGTTAGATGAGTAAATATATTTCCTGATTTTAAAAAAAATTGCATTATATTTAATTGGGCCCGAAACTTCAAAATAATACCAAATGCTGACCTAGTTTTTGGTATGTTCACAGAAAATGTATGAAAGAATATGAATACTAAATATGATCAAAAACAGATCATTGGTTTTGATATTAGGCAGCCTTGAAGTGTTACAATGGCTTTTTATGGAAAACTGAAGTTTTTCCTTAATATTTTGAAGAAACAAAGTCCTAGTGACCCAATTTTCGGTATGGTAGGTGATATTAGGGACATCTAACAATGTATGCAAAATTTTGTATTCATAGGTCCAATGGTTTCAAAACTTGCCCTGTTAATGGACAGCCGGGCGTCATTCAACTGTCAAAGATGACTTATAGTCAGCTGAGCTAAAAAATCTTTCCAAGATGTATACACATGCAAATTTTCAGGCAGACAAGTCAAACCACTGCCGAGATATGAGTTACATTTACCCTAGACAGACAAACAGATGATCACCATGCAAAAATAGTTGCAGGTGGCGCAACCAGTTTTGTGTATGATAAAAAGCTAGGTGAGATCTATACACATGCAATATTTCAGGCTGATATGTCAAACCAATCCTGAGATATTAACATGGACGTCTGCAGTGAAAAATGAATTTAGGCGGTGCCACCTGTCATAAAATTGAGAAAGCTATCCAAAATGTAAACACATGCAAAATTTCAGGTGGAAAAGCCTAACAACTTCTGAGATATGAGTGGTTAAACCCAATGCAGACAAACAGATGGATGCTGTTCAAAAAAGGTTTCAGGTGGTGCCAAAAATTTTTTGTATGATATAAATAAAAGCTATCCAAGAACTACACCCATGCAAAATTTTAGCCTGCACTGGTTGAAAGAGTCCCAAGATATGTGGGTATAGATGTGAAAATAGACACACAGATGGACACTCTGCAGAGAGGAATGGTCACAGGTAAAGCCATAATGAGGGGGCAGCAGTTCACATGTGACCCAATCATAATTCTGAATTTCATAAAATTCTGTCCAGTGATTATGGAGGAGTTCCCCGGAAGGCTGTAGGGCCGCGTCGTCTGAAAACATAGCAAAACTCTGTTTTTGCGGATACAATTAAGGTGATCAAATACAGAGACGTACAAAACATTGTAACAAGGCCTACAGGCCTAATGCGAACCTGTGCATTGGGAAATACACCAGGTATAATGCTTCAATGCTGGACCATTACTTTTCATGTATATAAACAATGCAAGTACTAACTATTTTGAATATGAAACAATTACACAAAGATCAAAGCTGAAATTCTGGCATGGGTGCACACAACACAAAAATGATTGTAGCTGGCACCACCAGTCTTGTATACAACAAAGCTATCAGAGATATATACATATGCCCAATTTCAGACTGATATATCAAACCCCTCCTGAGATGCAGGGAGTATGGATACCAATTATTTATAATCTATGTATAGCCGTCTTTATATACCCACAGAGAGCTGTATACCTGTGATTGTTAACATTGCCTGGTATGAAGTATATCTAAAATCATAAATCTACATTTTTTAAAAGCTTTTAAAAAACATTCTTGTCAATATTAACCATAGATAACCTGAAATCTGAAGGTCTAGAGGCATGATGTAAGGGATGCTGATAAACTAGTGGTAGGCTAGATGTAACTGCTTCACACAGCTAAAATCTAAGAAAATGCAGTTAGCCAAAAAATAAGAAAAATCCGATAGAGTTTTTCAGATGACTAATTTTTTGCATAAAATTTTGTGAGGTTAACTCTTGCCGTTTTCAAGTTAGTATGGGTTAACGTACAGACGACGGACGACGCCACTCCATAGCATAAGCTCACAGGTACGCTAAAAATATCTATCATATCTCTAGAACTGAAAGACCTTGAAATTTATTTTTAAGGAACCCTTTTATCAGCAGTTAATTAAAATGGACAGACATTTCAATTTCACTTAGCAAAAAGATAATGGGGTCACAGAATCATGTCACTTGAGATGACAAGACCTCTCAGAAATTAAATCAGACCCAACATTTTTCTCCACATCATATTACAGTATTGATTTTAGAGCATTAACCCAGTGAAGGGCTGCATCATCCATTTCTCTACCATTATTGAAAGTGCTGTGTACATTTATCCTTTATCTAGGACAAAGTACATTCTGCATGTTGGCCTTGCTGGTCATGATCAATTACATGAGAGCATGGTCACACACAGTCACCGCCTTTCCATTGACCTCCCGATCCTTTGTGACAAACCATGGTCACTAAATTAGTTGTAATTAGTGAGTGCTCAGGTAGGTCTACTCCTTTTACATTTCCTCATACTGAGGCAGAGGATACTTAGCGCCTATACCTGCAGCTGCGATGTCTTTCAATTAGTGCGGGTAATAATTAATATTCAAATGTACCTGAACACCTGTAGGTCTCACACCATACCCTTGGATTAAACAAAGTTAAATTTACAAGCTTGATGTTAGTATGAAGAAACAGTACTGTGAAGCAGGAAGTTCACAGACACATTTTAATAGTAAATTTCTTTTTGAAACAAGGGACCCATATGGGTCACTGTGCTCACCTGAAGTTGACCTTGAAGGTAAAAATCTAAAATAATATCAAATGGAGATAAAGTCTAAGAGGAAAAGGTAATATAGGCCATGGCTGGTTGACATGATTGGTTTGTATTGATGAGTAAGAAACTGTTACAAATAATATTTTGTGACCAAACCATGCATTTCCTAATGTTAAAGTTGAAGCATTGTGAACAAAATATGTATATTATTACCAGGATCATTGGTTGGCTTTTTTATCAATTGTTGCCAATTCAGGAGTTTACATATTTGTTCAATCAGATCTATTTTTTTATAATATATATTATTAAATATATGTATTTTTTTGTTTTATTAAATGTATACAGATGAAATAAAACTAATGTCCATGATCTTCATGAAGGACTTAGTTCGGTTGTGGTGGTGGTTTGTTTGTGGAGGGGGACATCTCTGTTTTATTATAGTGTATATACACAGGATTTTCACTTAATTCAACAATGCCAACAGGATAAACAAGTGACCTGTGGGTAATGAAGCTCAGCTGACTGGGAAGAGATTCGCAAAAAAAAAAATTTATCATGTGAAAGGTAGTATATACCCATTCAACTGACACATTGAACAGATTAAACCAACAGGCCAAGATTGTATCTGTATTTATATGTCTCAAAAATAGAGAAACCAGTCAGCAGAAACTAATAAAAACACTTAATGGTCAATATCCATGCAAGAATCATGGTGATCTCTGCATTAGTTGTTCAGATACTTCAGCTTTTGTAACAAATTTTCCATTATTCTGAGGGATACTTCTGAGTCCTATAGCTTAAAGGATATGGGTAACAGAGACCTAATTTCAGGTTTCCACAGGCACTTTTCATGGGCCTCCTTGCATAACAAGATAGAAGATTCAAGGTCCAGTTGTTACAATTTGTGCCATGTTAACAGATGACAGCATCCTTAAAGGTCTCACAAATAGAGAAATAAATTTGAAAAATTGAATAAAGTAAAGGGGGCACCACCAGTCTGCAGAAACTGATGAAACACTCCATAATCAATATCCATGCAAAGAATCATGGTGATCTCTGCATTAGTTGTTCAGATACTTCAGCTTTTCTATAAAATTTTCCATTATTCTGAGGGATACTTCAGAGTCTTATAGCTTGAAGGATATGGGAAACAGAGACCTAATTTCAGGTTTCCACAGACACTTTTCATGGGCCTCCTTGCATGACAAGAATGAAGATTCTAGGTCCAGTTGTTACGATTTGTACCCTGTTGACAGATAACCACATCTTTAAAGGTCTCAAAAATAGAGTAAAAAATTAATAAAAATTTGAAAAAAATAGAGGTGGCGCACCCAGTCTGCAGAAACTGATGGAACACCTCATGATCAATATGTATGCCAAAAATCATGACCATCAGTGTAGTAGTTATTGAGATACTGCAGTTTACGATAAAATTTTTCATTATTCTGGGGGGTATTTTGGAGCCTTACAGCTCAAAGGATATGGGTAACAGAGACCTAATTTCAGGTTTCCATGGAGACTTTTCATAGGTCTCTCACTGTGTCAAGAATAAAGATTCTAGGTCCAGTTGTTACGATTTGTACCCTGTTGACAGATGTTCACATTTTCAAAGTCTCAAAAATTGAGAAAACCATTTGTAAAAAATCGAAAAATACAGGTGGCGCCACCAGTCTGCAGAAACTGATGAAATATCTCATGATCAATATGTATGCCGAAAATCATGACCATCAGTGATGTAGTAAATGAGATATTGAAGTTTTTGTATGAAATTTTTTACTATTCTGGGGGGTACTTCGGGGCCCCATAGCTCAAAGGATATAGGTAACAGAAATCTAATTTCTGGTTTCCATGGAGACTTTTCATAGGTCTCTCACTGTGTCAAGAATGAAGATTCTAGGTCCAGTCTTTACGATTTGTGCCCTGTTAACAGACAGATGCCCGGACGGCCGACGGACAAAGAGTGATTGCTAAAGCTCAGATGACTTACAGTTGATTCACAATTACATAATATTATAAAAAAACACTTCTGCATATACATACAGGGCAAACAAAGCCTGATCTCCAATCTCTAATTAGATCCTCATTTTTTTATCACATCAATTTTTATTTTTATTTTAAGTTTATATTTTTATACATTTCAAATATATCATATATTTATTTGAATATAAAAGTTGATAAATAATTCTAAATTGCATCATCATAAATCTCAATCTTGTCAGATAACACCACATCATGCAAACAAATGTATATTTATTTTCTCTACCCCAGTGACTGTAACAAATCAGGAACCCTGGTATAGCTGACTTCCAGTGACCAGGAGTGAGCTGCCTGCATCTTGACAAAGCAAGTGACTACAATAGAGCCTAAAGAAATAATTAAATAACTAGCCAAATTTTCAAGCTTTTATTTTCAAATTTCAGATTTAAACAATTTAAATACCTATGTTTACATGCTGTGAAAATTAAATCACCAGTACTCACAGGAAAAAAAACCTGCCATGGTCAATAGATGTGCATGATATGAAAATTAAATCAACAGTGCTAACAGGGAAAAAATGTGCCATGGCAAAAGTTCGGCGAAATTTAAGGTACTGTTTTCAAAGTCTCTAGCTTCAAAAATGTTAAGTGAGTAAAAACTTTTCCTGATTTTTTTACAAGGTGCATTATGTTTGGGCCCAATGCTTCAACAAATTATGCAATACTGACCTTATTTTTTGTATGTACATAAGAAATGTATGGAAGAATATGCATACTAAATATGATAAAAAAAAAGAACAGTGTTTTGATATTAAGGTTGTCTTGAAGTGTAACAATGGGTTTTTAAATTAAAAATTAAAAATTCTAATGGAAAATGAAGGTTTTTCCTTAAAATCTTGAAGGAACGAAGTCCTATGACCCAATTTTCAGTATAATAGGAGATATTGGGGACATCTAACTATATGCACAATTTTGGATTTGTAGGTCTAACGGTTTCAAAACGTGCCCTGTTAACAGATGGACGACTATATAGCTCAGTTGACTTATAGTCAGCTGAGCTAAAAACCACCTCAAGTGAGATATTTTATGCATTTTAGACAACTGATGTTTTTAAAAAATGCACACTTGTTGCCAGATGTGAGATTAATCATATATCCTTTAGGCCAAAAAAAATAAAAGGTATGGTTCTCAGGCACCGCCCGCGTCAATTTTTACCCCCCGCATCAACAATTTTTATTTTTATTTTTATCTTTCAAGAAGATGAATATTAAAATTTATGTATTGCTTTTCCCTGTTTTGCAAAAAAAATTGTTATTTTCATACTTTTCCCTGATCATATGACATTTTTATGGAGACACTCAAAAAAAGGTCAAAAATAAAATACCGCCCGCCAGCACTGATTTCTGAAAAAAAGTGCCTGAGAACCATACCTTATTTTTTTTTTGGCCTTACAAGAGATATTTATCTCTTAAATTTTCCAGTTAATTATTTTGAAATCTTCAAACCATCCAAGTTATTTCAACCTACTGCAGATCCAACAGAACCTGAAAATTTAAAATATAAATTACATTTAGGCTAAAAGTTATTTTAATATATATTGATTGTAAAGCTTATTTAAGTACAGTATTTTGACAATACTAAGACCTTAAAATACCTTGTGTGAAGCATGCTGATTCAACGTTTTGAATTATTTGCTTTGTTTAAACTGGTGAACCAAATCGGCATGTAAATGGGTATGAGTGAGGTGAGATATAAGATGTGAATCATAAAGTCATCATCTATTATGCACCAGCCAGTGCAGGTCAGAATTACCCCCAGGGCATATTTCAGTAGGAGGTCAAATGAGAGCTGATAGAAAGACCCATCATCAAGTTAATGCAGAGTGTGGGAAGCAAGTCCAGCAACCTGGCCCAGTGTGGACTGAGAGCTTAAATTGAATGAGAAACCTGGCTCAATTAACAAAGGCAATCACAAGACAATTTTGTTCTCAAGTCCAAATCAAAGCTCTCCTAATTGTGATCCGGGTCTGATTTATAACGGAAACTTTAACTGTTATCATGCAGGTGGTCTTACATCAAGGCAACGATAAATCATAGCACCAGCCTAGACTCACAGCTGCCAAGACTAATACAGGCAGCCTTATTACACCCAGGGTCAAATTAATGGCTAATTTAAGACTAAATACTTACCTCATATGCTGTGTGGACAGAAGGTCCCCTTTGGTATTAAATCCCTGCATGTGGTGCATCAACAAACATGTCCATGCCTGATTTCTGTAAGAAAGAAAAGAAGAGACATGAAAAAAATACACTCCCCCATTTTAGCACCAGTGTAGCCCTTACCAAAATGGAAAGTACTCACATATATGTGCCTTATATGTCCCTTATAAGGGCCTTATATGTCCCTTATAAGGGACATATATTTCCCATAAAAATGCTATGTATGTGAGTTATATGTATATTGCAGCTATATGTTTAGTCAGGCATTGTTATATGTGAGTTATAAGGGAGTTGTATGTTTGTTATATGTCAGTTATAAGGGAGTTGCACATGAGGCCATTCTGTACATTTCATTTATATGTGACTTGTATGGGAGATATAAGGGAGTTGAAAGTGAAGGGGTTCTGTATATATCAGTTATATGTCAGTTATATGTCAGTTATAAGTTTATATGCTGTGAGCTTACTGTTCTCTAAGATAGGACTTAGACATTTTCCAAGGGAACACAAATGCTGCAGAAACTTCCAGCTCCATTATGGTTTTAAGAAAATGAATTATAATTGAATAATAAATACTGAAGAAGTATGTTAAAATGGGTATCAAAATAACCAGCTTCCTCAGAACTTTATGTATATTAGAAAAATAATACTATAAATAATTTTTTTTCATCTGATTTATACATTAAGAGGTGAAAACTATAGTAATCATGCATGCAGTAAAACATCTTTTACTCAAAACAAAATACAAAAAAAAAAATTGACTATATTTCACATTGGTTATAATTTGTGCCCTTGATAATTTTAAGAAAAAATAATTCTTTTGGAATGTAGTGTATATACAAACACTTCAGCATCTAATTGCAATTGATAACTACTTCATAAATACAGAACAAAGGGTAGTGATGTAATGTGCCACTGACCAATTATGGGAATACATAGGCATTAACCTAATATCATATTGGTTTTAGAAACAGCTCAACACCCACTCATTCCAGCTGTAAAATATTGCCATTGAAAATTAACAGCATTGATAAAAGCATAGGTACTTAAAAAAATAAGTATCTGCATTATTATTGCGACAATAACCAGCATTCTAATCAGTAAATTTCACAAGTATATGTAACACCCCCCCCCCCAGCAGACAAGCTTGCTGTACAAGCACTCTCTACAATGGACCTTTGACCTTACTGTACCCTGCCCTGGAATAGTGGTGACGTCACATGAATACTGTACAGGCTGTGCACAACAAAGGCATGCAGAGTCAGTTTACATCTGAATGATAACATCCGGTAACCGTTAAGGGAGTACACACTTTGAAGAGTAGTTCTTTGTCAAGCTGCTCAAGCAGAAGGGGAATGTATATCTGAAAAATGTCTCATTGGTGAGTAATCTTGCATTATTTAAGTTATTTTTGCATAGTAATTAAACCAGTGATTGCATAAAGATGACTTCACCTATCTTGGTTTGCCCTGAAAAAAAAACAGAATTTGTGTGTTTTAAGATAACATTTCCTATTTGGTGGCCCATTTTTACAAAATAACACATTTTTGACAAGAAGCTGATGCTGTTGCCCCTATATAGTGACAATGTGTATGTTCAATGCACCAACAGGAAGTTAAGAACATATCCTTTTTAGTGATGCTATTTGCAATTTGGTGTGGAAAAATCAAGAGTCAGCAGTAGGCCCCAAAGTTTACATATTGATGTAATTTCTTAATGTCCCCTACCTGTGAAGGGATGATCAGTTAACCTACATAAAGCTTAATCAGCACAAAAATGCTATGAGTACCACATACTATCATTTTATTTGTTGAACCTATGGCTATTGACCATGTTATTATTTAGCTGAACTCTTGGTCATGAAAAGAAAAAGCTGCTACAAGGTAAAGATGTTCCTTTTCATTTTCCAGATTGACTTGAATTTTTTGTCTTGCTAGAGTGCCCAAAAGTTATAATATGGTTAAAAATTGTTAATTTTACAATGTTCATAAGTTTTTTCTTCCAGGCAAAGTAAACATTAAACACTGTTGATCATTGCTGAATTTACAGCCACTGTCTCAATTTTGGTGAATGCTTTTTTTTTCATAAAATTAAAGAGGGGTTTGCTGTCCTCAACCCAAACATTTCAACTAATCTAAAAAATTAATCAAATATATTTTACTATTGGAGTCTATCACACAAAAACTCCTAAATTAAGCTTTAATTTCATAATATGCCCTTCTACATGTCATTTACATATACTGTAAACACCAATTCATTAACAATTTGATACATAACACACTATGTTTCATAACAATCCACAAACCATAATCATAATCATATGTATGAATTTAATCTGAATTTGACATCAGAAGGTCAAGAACACCCTTTTAAAGGTCATGAGCACTTTAACTTTAATGGGCTTGGTCCTCTGATTTTTTTTTTCATTTGAGGTTTCTTCTGACATATTCACTTTCATTACAAAAGAAAAAGCATAATAATTTGGGAATTTGTTTCACTAAGGATCAGAGGATTTTATTAGGTACTATTTTGATTCCCAAAGAGAAATCAAATCTGGTTCAATTTACAGGTTAATCAAAAGTGCATTTTTAGTCCACCTTGAATGATTTCTTTTTATATGTACATGTAGTAGTGCCATTTCACCATAAAAGATCAAGAATTCATTTTGAACATCATTGATGTACTGTTTTAGTAATATTATTGATGTGAGGCCCTTTTTTAGTCCATTGGTCTACTTAAATGTCAAAATATGCTAGACTCCATATTCTTAATTATTTATTTCAAACAACCTTTGTTTCTATGATTTGTAATGGTTTCTTTACTTTTCCAGTATGAAGAAATGGTGCAGAAAGTAAAAGGAGAGCTCAGATATCTCCAGCCCTTGCAAGAATTGTCTGGTAAGCATATTAAGTTAATCATATAAAGTAACATTTAAATCTTTTAGCAAATGGGAAATGTTATGAATTGTAAGTTTTTTTTATCAAATAGCTAGAACTTACCATATTTGAAGTGCAAATTTGGTGGTTAACATTTATTGTGCATATGGGATATTAATATATCATTATAAACTGTTTACATTTTAAAATTGTTTCAACTGAGTAACCTACTTTCTGAACCTATGAGCATCTTTAGGCCACAGTGTCTGTCCTGTAACCAGTATATTTGATAATCTGTAATGTTTGTATATACTCTGTATAACTGGAAAACTCTTCCTGTGTAAGTAATTGAGAAATCCAACTGTATTCACTTATAATCCTAAATGTTAAACAGGCATATTTTCAGAACATTGAAAACCACTTTATAGAGAGCAGATGAACTTTCAGTGAAATAAATTCTTTTCCTTTTTTGACTTGTGTGTTGCCTCAAGAAAGGTAAACTACTATAAATGTTAAGAAAAGCAAAACTAAGCATCAATGTCAAAAGATTATCTTTAAACTTATTTGATCAAATAATTAGTGTAAGCAATAATGACTATATGTGTATACTTAGACTGGTAACATTTGTTTTTGCAGGTCAAACAGGAGGGGACTGAAAAGGATTTAGAGTGTAGCAAGGGTGTATATTTCCTTCCAGCCTTCATTCTCTAAAAGGACAACACTCTTAAATCTGACTGAACCAGGGAGTTTTAAAAAATCTTATGAAAATATTATTTTCAGTTTACAAATGTGTAAATAAACATTAAATTTTGGCTCTTGTATTCATGTGTTTGTGTCCATATGACTGTGTGAAGTTGATGACCCCCAGTGTGACTGCAGGCCAGCATTGATTTCAAGGAATTGCACAGTGCAGGAAGCTCACCACACACACACAAACCTTAATTTCTATCATCTACCGTAATTCCTTGTGGAATAAAGAAAAGAGTAAACACCTTTCAAAACAGAACATACAACAGACAGTAACTGTAAGAGTTATTGATAAACAGCACAGAAGGTGCATACACAGGACTTATATGTGAGTTATATGTCACTTATAAGGGACATATATGGCACTTATAAGTCCCATATATGTCACATATATGGGAGATATAAGGCACATATATGTGAGTTATAAGGCACATATATGGGACATATATGGGAGTTATAAGGGACATATATGGGACATATATGGGAGTTATAGGGGACCTATATGTGGAAGCCTTATAAGTGACATATAAGGCCCATATATGTGACATATAAGGCTCCTACCTAATTTGCATATAAAATCCATATACCAGACATATATGTGACATATATGGGAGTTATAAGGTTGGATATAAGGGACATATATGGCACATATATGTGCCTTATATGTGCCATATAACTTTCACATATATGGCACTTATAAAAATTTTCGGTAAGGGAGGGCACTAAACAGGATAAGTCTAACTGGCTGGGCTGATGACCACATTTATGGGGAGCTGATTTTGTGGGCAGGAGTGGTGGGGTAGAAGCCATCTAACAGGGAGGTGCTGACCATGGGAGAGGTAATGTATACAATATTACTGCCTTTGTCTCTGGTGGCTCCTCTCTGTGAAGTCTGGTTGGTAAATCATTGATTCTCCTTCAGCCACATTAAAGAGGGGCTTCCCTTCAGCTCACAGCATCCTCCGTCTGATTCATCAGACATTGCAAATCTTCGTAATCCCTTGACCACAAGGAATGGGTCTGTGTCACCAGATACGTTCTTTACCACTACCAATCACATTCACTTTATCAGCAGCTTCCTGTCATGGTTTCCAGCCAAATGGATAAAGTTTCTTCCTGTGTTTACCATATCAAAATATTCAATGAATAAATACTGCTGAATCCTATTTTACTTCTGAATTCTGCTTAATCTTTTGTTGACAAGGTTGATGTTTTGTGAACATACAGAAACTCCTGATCATATGTTCATCACTGTGTGTCAAATATGTGATCTGCTGATATATGTTAGACACATCATAATTATAAGAACTGACACATTCAGATTTTTATAAAATATTATATTATGATACAAGGTAATATGTGTAGACTTTAAGATGGCATTGATTATCATGAGATCAATGCATTTAAAATAAAATGCTGATTTAATCATTATTACTAATGTGTAATACAACATTTTAATAATTAAAAAAATAATAAACATGGGGAAACATAGAAATCCATCATTTATCTTGCAAATATGAGAGAGCAAGACAGAACATCATTGGTTTTGTTAAGAATGTGAAGAAAGAAACTAGAATTTTATTTTACACACAGACATTTTCCTGATCCAGTTATAGCGACATAGAAATGTAATTGGTCTTCTGTACATTTAAACAAAGGTATGTAACTAGGTAAGTATTAACCATTGCCATAATATAAAATGTAGGAAGTCAATATTTGACTTCCAAATTCCTGTACATGTTTCTTTTTCTAAACAGTACAATCATCTAAATTTATTCTTAATACTGATCCTAGAAAGCATTAAACCAAAATGTATTTATACATAAAATAAGACTTTAAAATCATTCATTTTTAATCTGTGCTACATCTTTGACAAGACTAGTAAAACACATCAACTTGATAAAAAGTCAGATATGAAAACTTGGATGAAAATCTAGCAACATTGACTAACTTGAAGACACTTGTTGAACTTCTTCAATAGCCATGCACCAACACAACAAGAAAAACAACTTGATGAGACCTACATGAACACTCCATTACCCTGTCTCACAGTCAGTCAGAGACTCCATGAAATACCAGTTGGTGATCATAACAGCACTTGAACATTATCAACACAACAGTCTGAAATGCCAGGAGGCTAAAGCTTATCCTGCTAACGGCTGTGAAAGAGTGCCCCCTGTGAATCACAAAAAACAATCAAGTTGTTGGATGACGTGCAGACCCTCCTGATTACCTGGGGCTCTTTGAACCATTTTCATCCTCTAAATAAGCTGACCTGCCCACTAAATGTTCTTTCAGATCACACTGCGACATCACTCAAGAGTAAGTGAATACCCTTATTTATCTGCTGGCATGCCAGCTTACTGCTTCTTAATTCCTTTATAAGATTTTGCTTTCAGTCTTTTTATGTCTTTTTTTTATTCTTAAAGTGATGCATCTTTGTGCCTGTCCATCTGAGAAGCCATCTAGATTCACCTTGTCATTTTACTGTCTCACTAATTGTCTTTCTGCTTTCTTATCTAGATTCACCCTGTCATTTTACTGTCTCACTAGTTGTCTTTCTGCTTTCTTATCTAGATTCACCCTGTCATTTTACTGTCTCACTAACTGTCTTTCTGCTTTCTTATCTAGATTCACTCTGTCATTTTACTGTCTCACTATTTGTCTTTCTGCTTTCTTATCTAGATTCACCTTGTCATTTTACTGTCTCACTATTTGTCTTTCTGCTTTTTTATCTAGATTCACCTTGTCATTTTACTGTCTCACTAATTGTCTTTCTGCTTTTTTATCTAGATTCACTCTGTCATTTTACTGTCTCACTAATTGTCTTTCTGCTTTCTTATCTAGATTCACCATGTCATTTTACTGTCTCACTAATTGTCTTTCTGCTTTCTTATCTAGATTCACCATGTCATTTTACTGTCTCACTAATTGTCTTTCTGCTTTCTTATCTAGATTCAATCTGTCATTTTACTGTCTCAGTAATTGTCTTTCTGCTTTCTTATCTAGATTCACCATGTCATTTTTCTGTCTCGCTAATTGTCTTTCTGCTTTTTTATCTAGATTCACTCTGTCATTTTACTGTCTCAGTAATTGTCTTTCTGCTTTCTTATCTAGATTCACCATGTCATTTTACTGTCTCACTATTCATCTTTCTGCTTTCTTATCTAGATTCACTCTGTCATTTTACTGTCTCACTAGTTGTCTTTCTGCTTTCTTACTAGATTCATTCTGTCATTTTACTGTCTCACTAGTTGTCTTTCTGCTTTCTTATCTAAATTCACCATGTAATTTTACTGTCTCACTAGTTGTCTTTCTGCTTTCTTATCTAGATTCACTCTGTCATTTTACTGTCTCACTAATTGTCTTTCTGCTTTCTTATCTAGATTCACTCTTTCATTTTACTGTCACTCTAATTGTCTTTCTGCTTTCTTATCTAGATTCACTCTGTCATATTACTGATTCACTAGTTGTCTTTCTGTTTTCTTATCTAGATTCATTCTGTCATTTTACTGTCTCACTAAATGATATTCTGCTTTATTATCTAGATTCACCATGTCATTTTACTGTCTCACTAATTGTCTTTCTGCTTTCTTATCTAGATTCACTCTGTCATTTTACTGTGTCACTAATTGTCTTTCTGCTTTCTTATCTAGATTCACTCTGTCATTTTACTGTCTCACTAATTGTTCTCTGCTTTCTTATCTAGATTCAATCTGTCATTTTGCTGTCTCAGTAATTGTCTTTCTGCTTTCTTGCTAACTATGCATAAATAATTCAAGGCTTCCTTTTTGATGATTTGTCTTAAAACCTAACAAGACCGTGATTTTTACCAATTTCATGGTAATTTCTAATGAATGGTTAAAGTTGGTGCTCTAAGAATTTCTTTATAACTGGTATATATGATTGGCTGAAAAAAAAACTGAAGACCAGACACAGAGAATAGATAGGTAGAATATATAACTAGAATATCAGCAAAAGCTGATAAAAAAGCCCTCAGCCAAAAGAACAGTGTTTATAGGTGGTTACAGTAACAAGTACAAAATATTTGTTGTCATGCAGATATATATCTGTACAAGTTATAAATTTAAATTGGACAGGTATATACCATGTTTCATAACAATCCACCAAATGCTTCCTGAGAAATAAGCTCCTAAGTTATTTTCTATTCTAAGCTCTGTGACCTCGATAAGTCAGTCAAGAACACCCATCTTTAAATTTTACCAAGAAATTGTAAATATGCAATAGCGCAGAAAAAATGAAGTTCCTGTGTTGAATACCTTTGGAGATATCCCGCACAAAAGGCCAAAAGTTAAAATCCGATAAAAATTCATTTAAAATAAGAAACAGTAGGTGGTGCCCCCAAACTTGTGCAGCAGGTACACACCATCAGTCCCAATGATCATACTAAGATTCAATGGTTCCTGAGAAATTACATTCTAAGTCTTTGTCTTTAATCAGCTCTTAAATGTCCAAAATTAGGTCAAGGTCACCCATGTTTGAACTTGACCAAGATTTTGTCGATATACATCATCACCAAAGAGTGAAAATACCTGTGGTGAATCCTTTTAGAGATATCCTGCTCACAAGGCCAAATTTGAAAAATCTGATAAAAATTCGTAAAAAATCAGAAATGGTAGGTGGCGCCACCAAACTTGTGGAGCAAGTAAAGACTTTTAGTCCAAATGACCATAGTAAGTTATGTAAAATCCACCCAATGGTTCCTTAGATGTAAGCCTCTAAGTGTTTTTATATAATCAGCTCTAAAACGTAGAAAAATAGGTCAAGGTCACCCATCTTTGAACTTGACCGAGATTTTGTCGATATCCATCTTCACCAAAGAAATAAAATTCCTACAAGGAATCCTTTTAGAGATATCCCACCCACAAGCCCAAAGTTGAAAAATCCGATAAAAATTCATTAATAATCAGAAATTGTAGGTGGTGCCACCAAACTTGTGTAGCAGGTACAGACTATCAGTCCCAATATTCATAGTAAGTTTTGTGAAAATCCACCAAATAGTTCCTGAGTAATAAGCGTCTAAGTGTTTTTCTATAATCAGCTCGTAAAAAGTAGAAAAATAGGTCAAGGTCACCCATCTTCAAACTTGACCGAGATTTTGTCGATATACATCTTTACCAAGGAAATAAAATTCTGACGGTGAATCCTTTTCGAGATATCCTGCTCACAAGGTAAAAGTTAACTGACGCCGGACGGACGGACGGACAGCTTGGGTGACGACAATAGCCCATCAGCCTAAGGGCTGAGGGCTAAAAAAGGAGGACAAAGAATATGTATACACCTGTCATTGAAGGATATTCTTATTGATGTTACAGGTGTTTAGACCCTAACCATTTTTAGCGATGACCTGATATATCCTTGAAAGTGTCCATAATACATGAATACTAGCAATTACCCGTGCTACACACGGTTTTGGTGAGCATTTAATTCTGATGTCAAATAGTCTGTCATAGTTGCATGTCTTGGGTGTACAATGTTACTGTCTCTTTGAATCCGACATTTGGTATAAGTGTTCTGTCTCTGAGTTAACCTTGTGCCGGATTCTGAATGACCTGGATGAATACGTTCTTGTCCGAATGGTGGAATGTCTTCGGACAAACCTGGAGCATATGTATGTAAAAAATCACGGCAAACCATAGTGTCAGAGGAGACATGTAAATTCACACAAATCGCGTTACGCTATTAATATATAGATCAATTATATGCATGGTGTTATGCATAAAACTCTAATTGAAGCCGAGAGGATGACCGGAGAATTTTCGAAGAAGTTGTGTTAAATAAAACGAAGAAATATGTTAAATAAAATCATTTTTATATGAAAATATATATTATGCTGAACATCGCCATTTAAAGTTGCCCTCCGAGCCCGTGAATCCCCCAGTAAAGGAACCTGTTATCTTGCATGGTAGTACAGTACAGCCCTGAGACGTGATCTCGATAATTGCATTCCGGTTATAACGCACAAAAACTGAGCATTTACATGGTCGGGCAATCCCGCTGCACAAAAGTTCGTGGTAGCATTATTTTATGTGGTACATTTTATGGCTGTATATATTTTTAAATATCACGCACTCCTTTCTGTTTGAAAGCTGAGCCAATGTTTTCCAGTAAGACAGTCACTGCGTTCGGGCAAGGAGTTTACAGGACTGGAGTAACAACTGTCAGAAGCCCTGCCAGGTCGCGAGTGTCAGTCGTGCGCTAATTGCAATTAAGACATGATAAGCCCATTAACTCTATTGTACGCCTATTGTGCCGCGGTGTCAGGCGCAGCGGCGGCACGGCCTTTGATAAAGCGAGCCTGCTAGATGTTACTTCTGCGGTCCGCTGTAGCTCGCTGAAGCGGAGAGCGATATATCCAGTAACTGAGCAGTAAATCACTGGAATAACATTGACCGGAATTATGAATGCGCAAATGGTTTGTTTTGTCAAGAATTATGCGCAACAAATATATCTAGAGAGGTCTCGTGTTGAGGAATCACTTGACCAATTTTTGGATAGATGCGGACACTCTACATCAACTTATGCCGTGATTCATGACGGACGACTGGTAAGTGTAAACCTTACTTTCCCTGAATAACTTCGGAATTATAAAAAATTCCATCAGTTCCCACACTTCTGACTTATATTAATAATTGGCCATGTATTATAGTATTCCGACGATAAAAAAAATTTTTTAGCTTACGCTCGGATGACTTTCATTTTGATGGATAACAGCGAGCCATTGTCCGCTCTGTCACTGACGGCGTTGTTCTCGTATTATCGCCCATATGTACCGCAGCCAAGCTATAGCTCAGGCGTCATTAGCAACTACAGATTCACACACGTTTCCCACACATATGAACATATGGTGTTCAAACTTATGATTGTTTAAAAATTTATATTAAATACTACCGGAGATAAAATTGGGGAGAAACTTACTCATCCTTGTCACAATAATTCCGAAGTCACGCCGAAGGGGGGTCTCTCGCGCTGTATCAATTAGCACCCGGCTTATCAGCGGCATCTCTTTGTGCCTTAGAGCAGCGAGTTTTATGACCCCCGTCAGCAACATCCGACACGGCCAGACTCTCACTTGATACTCCATCCCTGTAAACTCCTTGGTTCGGGCAGTGTGTTAAACCCGGATCCCACTCCGGATCCCGGACCCCAAGAAAAATTTGTAATTCTTAAAATCTCATGGTAATTTGTCCAGATATTTTAGCATAATCTTATCTAAAGACATAATTTATATCATGTTTGGTTAAAACATAAAAAATAGTCTGTTTTGCAACAAACTTTAATACAAAAACAAGGGACCCATGGGTCACGGCGCTCAGCTGTTATATATGATAAAAAATATGATTTGGGAATGAGGCACATGCTGGTTTTATGTGGTAATAAATATAAGCTTTATTATGAGTTGTTGGTGTTTAGCTTATGTATGATTTTGACAGTATCTTTGGAGACAGGGAAGAGGATTTATTTCATTTATTTTATTAACAATTGGAGTGCTATTGTCACACAGATTTTGACTTGGCCATATAACTTTTAAGCAGCACATATAATAAAACGTTTAACTATTTATTAAAATTTAATAACAAATATTGTGCCAATATAATTTTATTTTTAAAAAATAATTAGAAAATCATATGATTTTTTAAAATAAAAAATAACTGAAATGGTTATTAAAATAATATTATAGAATATATTCATGAAAGCATTCATGAATACATTTTGAAAGTATCTGCACATGTATTCAAATACTTAAATTTTTACCTGAATTCCCATTCTTATGCAAAAAAATTTTTTAATGCAGTACATATTCATATTCGTATTCAAATACATTTGCAAAGCATTCGCACCATGTCTGGTATTTATTCAGTTTTAGCCAAACAATGATGTTGAGAATCCAGAATATACGAAAATTCGCAAATTTAAATAATGATCATAAGTACCCGGTTTTATTGAAGGATCTAAAGTGTATGGTAGTCTGCAAGCGTTCAATTTGACAGATATGATGTTATGATTAACTATGCTGATGAAGTGATTTATGAATATGTGACTGTATGACACAATATCTCTTTAGTCTTGACAAGGTACATTATTGTGATGCCCACTATGTCTACATATTACACAATATTGACATAATTTCTGGCATGTACATAGGTACCTATGGACGAATAGTTATACAAAATATTAAAGTATGAATATATCTGATTCATCTTGTTCTTGCTTACTGAGGCTGACTTTGGGATGGGGTTCGGAGAAGGGAAAAGTGAGGGCAGCACGAAGGTGGATGTAGAAATATTCTATTGTAATGTTTTTCATTTATATAAGAATATGAAAAGCTAAGAGGAAAGGGGCCCTCCTACTTGGTTATAGTAAAGTTCTAAATATATGATTGCAAACTAATACTCTGACAAGACTGTCATGAAGAAAAACAGTAAAAGTTTTGAGATACTGTGTTGCATACGAAAATTTACAGATGGACAGGCAAGTGGACAGAATGGACTAATACCTTTATTTCACTTTCAAGAGAATAATGCATTTAAGTTTATATATAATCCTATTTTTTTAAGCAGATCCACTTTTTCCATTAAGAAGTTTTTATCTTTTTCATTTTTTTATTTACAGGTTTATAAATTTTTAATTAAAAAACCTGAAAATATAAGTTAAAATATTAGAATTGTTGCAAAAGTTGCAATCATTATATATACAGAGTAAAAAACATTTGGTCATATTATGCATACACATATATTTTTTTACATATATTTACAACTGATTTTAAAAGAAAATAATGCCACAACATGGCATCTACAAGAATATTCCTTGAATCACTATTAAAAAGTTTTGCATATTGGAGTTTTCAGGACATGCTTAATTTTATTCACCAAAATAAAATAAAAGTAAATGTGACAAAATAAAACATCTTTTCAAATAAAGTATACACACTATTGGTTGAATGAGGGACAAACAATATCATTGTGCTAATTACTATCCCAGTTTTAATTAATTACTGGAATTAATAGTCAATTTCACACCTGGTGAAGTTTTTACTCTTCTGAAGTAAGGAATTACTTATCTCATGAACATCCAGACTTTCACAGCAATACACCACTTTGTGGACACAATTGAATGTACACTTTAATCATTGTAACCCTGGTGGTTCAATACAAAATCTAAAATGTAGCATGTCCAAGAATAAAATAAAATACAGAAAAATTATAACATTCATCTAGTTTATGCACCAGCTGGGGGGGGGGGGGGATGAGTGCAGGGCGAGGGGAAGCCTGCTAGTAGTGG
This sequence comes from Sipunculus nudus, assembly GCA_026874595.1. Lineage (NCBI taxonomy): Eukaryota > Metazoa > Annelida > Sipuncula > Golfingiida > Sipunculidae > Sipunculus > Sipunculus nudus. The sequence continues at coordinate 32,442,951 of CM049309.1, forward strand.
CCAAGCTGGGCCAAGGTAAGCTACCTGGGGTGGGTTAGATAATGCAAGTGAAGGCTGTACTACTATGTGGGCTAGATGTAAACAACACTTGACATGGTGTGTGAAAACATGAATAAAAGCTATTCATTCCAATCAATTTCTTTTGAAAGTTCAGATTTTAAAAGATTAAATCCTTATGCATATATGCTGGGAAAATTAAATCAACAGTGCCAAAGTTGGACAAAATTTAAGGTATTGTTTTTTATTTATGCTAATAACTTGAAAAATTTGCAAAATTCAGATCTAATTTTGGGTAAACAATTGAATTTTGATTAAATAAAGTTATATTCCTGAAAAAAGGTCTCTAGGTTCAGCAATTCTCATGTGAGTAAATATATTTCCTGATTTTTTTAAAAATTGCATTATGTTTTGGCCCATAACTTCAAAATAATACTCAATACTGACCTAATTTTTGGTATGTTCATAGAAAGTGTATAAAAGAATGTGAATACTAAATACTATCAAAAACAGATCAGTGGTTTTGATATTAGGCAGCCTTGAAGTGTAACAATGGCTTTTTTTATGGAAAACGGAGTTTTTTTCCTTAATATCTTGAAGGAACAAAGTCCTAATGACCCAATTTTCGGTATGGTAGGAGATTTTGGGGACATCTAAAATTATGTCAACAGCCTGGGGAGCATAGAGATGTGCACTGAATGACCTACAGTCATCAAAGTGGACTGCTTTACAATGTAAGGGAATACAACAAGAGCCTCCAAAAAAATTCAATAACTAGCCTAATTTTGCAGCTTTTATTTTCAAATTTCAGATTTTAACAGATTAAATCCTTATGTATACATGGTGTGAAAATTAAATCCACAGTACTTACAGGAACAAGTGACCCAGGGGTCATGACGCTCAGCTGACCAGGAAGACATTGACAAAAGTAATTTTATCATCTGAATGTCAAATTTGAATGAAATACTTTTTCCAAACTTGACCTTTTGTATAAAATCATCCAATATTCATTGGGGTACTATGGAGCTCTGTAGCATGAGGGATATGGGTAACAGACACCTATTTTCAAGGTTTACAAGATGACTTTTCAGGGGTCTCCCAGCATGTCAAAAAATAAAATTCTAGGTCCAGTTATTATGATTTGTGCCCTGTTAACAAATCCAAATGTTTATTCTGGGGGGTATTTCAAAGCCGCATAGGATGAAGGATATGGGTAACAGAGATGTAATTTCAGGTGCACAAGGAGACTTTTCAGGGGCCTCCGAGCATATCAAGAAAGGAGATTCTAGGTCAAGTCATTATAATTTGTGCTCTGTTAACAGATGACCAAATCTTTATTCTGGGGAGTACTTCGGAGCCCCAGAGCATGAAGGATATGGGTAACAGGGACCTTATTTCGTGTTTTCATGTAGACCTTTTATGGGCTTCCCTGGAGGTGAGGACAGAAGATTCTAGGTCCAGTCATTATGATTTGTGCCCTGTTAATATATGACCAAATCTTTATTCTGGGGGGTACTTCAGAGCCCCATAGCTCACAGAATATGGGTAACAGGGACCTTATTTCGGGTTTCCATGTAGACCTTTTATGGGCTTCCCTGGAGGTGAGGACAGAAGATTCTAGGTCCAGTCATTATGATTTGTGCCCTGTTTACAGATGACCAAATGTTTAAAGATCACAAAAGTAGAGAAAAACAAGGGACCTATGGGTCACGGCGCTCAGCTGTTATATATGATAAAAAAATATGATTTAGAAATGAGGCACATGCTGGTTTTGTGTGGTAATAAGTATAAGCTGTATTATGAGTTGTTGTTGTTAAGCTTATGTATGATTTTGATAGTACCTTTGGAGACAGAGAAGAGAATTGATTTAATTTATTTTATTAACAAATGGAGTACTATTGTCACACAGATTTTGACTTGGCCATATAACTTATAAGCAGAACATATAATATAAGAGTTTAACTATTTATTAAAAAAATTACAAATATTGTCCCAGATATAATTTTTATTTAAAATAATAAGAGAATCGTATGATTTTTAAAATGAAATATAACTGAAATGATTATTAAAATAATATTAAAGAATATATTCATGAATGCATTCATGAATACATTTGGAAAGTATTTGCACTGGTATTCATATACCTTCATTTTTTCCTGAATTCCCATTCTTTATGCAAGAAATTTTATAATGGAGTACATATTCATATTCGTATTTAAATACAATTGCAAAGTATTCCCACCATGTCTGGTATTTATTCAGTTTTCACCAAACAATGGTGTTGAGAATCCAGAATGTACAAAATTCACACATTTAAATAATGATCATAAGTACCTGGTTTTATGGCTTTTATTTATATTTTAAAAAAAATAAATGTGATATATTTATTTTGGACTAATTTCACATCAATGTACACACTAGACACAGTAGGAATCTAGATTAATATTATCAACTGCATCTTTGTCTATCATTAATTTCCTTCATATGATCCCTAATGATTAGTAATGAATAATATCATTTATTTTTTTATTATTAAAATTGAACTGAAAAATGCCATAGGTGACTGCATGGTGTTATTTGGAATACGTGACATTCTATCCATCAATACAAGATTCTTATATCATCAGTAACTGCAAGTTATTTCCCTATTAATATAAACTAACAAATTCCTTTTCTATTTTTCTTTAATTTGTTATTAAAAACCAATAAAAATTGATTAATTTATTGTTATGTTGTTGGTTAAAACTACTTGATGAGTTGGGTTGGACACCTGGATCAACTGTGGCTGGCCATAAGCTGCCTTGCTGCCCCGGTATCTGCCTCGCCTCAAGCGTGCATAATTTGCTGAAAGTTCAACAAGGTCAACATACAGGTGACTCAAGAGTGGCTGGAGAGAGCCAAGGTCTGACATGGTCTCATAAAAACATTAATAAAAGCTACAATTTTTGGCCAATTTCTTTCAGCTTTCTGAACTAAAAAGCTGAAATCCTTGTGTGTGCATGATATGAAAATTATATAAACAGAGCTCACATTAAACAAAAGTGAAATGGTCAAAGTTGGGCAAAATTTAAGGTACTAATTTTATATTTATACTAATAACTTATAAAATTTTAAAAATTCAGAACTAATTTTGGGTATTCAATTGAATCTTGATTAAATAATCTTACATCCCTGACAAAAAATCTCTAGCTTCAGCAAGCCCCTTGTTAAGGGAGTAAATATATTTCTTGATTTTTTACAAAGTGCATTATGTTTGGGCCCATAACTTAAAACAATTACGCAATACTGACATCATTTCTGGCATGTGCACAGAGAATGTATTGAAAAACATGTATATTATATATAATTAAAGTCAGATCAGTGGTTTTGATATTAGGCAGTATTGAAGTGTACTAATGGGTTTTTAATTGAAAAATGAAGTTTTTCATTATTATCTCAAAGGTATTAAGTCCTAGTGACCAAATTCTTGGCATGGTAGGGAATTTTAGAGACATCTAATTGTATGCCAAATTTTAGGAACTGAGAGCTTAAGCTGGGGAGCTGAGCTCTTGCAAACTGCATAACACTAGCCTGATGTAAACAATATGTTACATGGTGCTTGAAAACTTGAATAAAATCTACAGTTTTTGATCAACTGGTTTCAAATTTTTTGTGTTAACAGACAAAATGCTAACAAAAACATGCTGAGAAAATTAAATCCACAGTACTTACAGGAAAAAAACGTGCCATGGTCAAAGTTAGGCAAAATTTAAGGTACCTATTTTTTGTTTTTGCTAATATTTTAAAAAATTTAAAAGATTTTGATCTAATTTTGGGTATACAATTTAATTTTGATTAATTAAAGTTATATTACTTGAAAAAAAGTCCATAGCTTTAACAAGTTTTGTGTTAAGTGATCAAATATCTTTCCTGATTTTTTACAAAATGCATTATGTTCTGGCCCATAACTTTCTTAAATTATATAATACAGACATAATTTCAGGCATGTACATAGGAACTATATAGAGGAATATTTATGGTAAATATGAGGAAAAACAGATGAGTGGTTTTGATATTATGCAGCCCTAAAGTGTGAAAATAGGTTTTTAATATAAAATTGAGGTTTTTCCTTAATTTCTCAAAGGAACAAAGTCGCAAAGACCCAGTTTTCGGCTTGGTAGGAGATCTTGGGGACAGCTAACATTATGCCAAATTTTGGATTCCTAAGTCTTACGGTTTCAAAACGTGCCACATCTACGGACGGACGGACGGACGGACTGACGGACGGACGACGGACAATGGACCACGACTATAGCTCAGATGACTTATAGTCAGCTGAGCTAAAAATCGTAAAAAATAAAAAAAATATAGGTGGCGCCACCAATCTCCAGAAATTGATGAAACACTCCATGATCAATATCCATGCAAAGAATCATGGTGATTAATGCATTAGTTGTTCAGATACTTAAGCTTTTGTATTAAATTTTGCATTATTCTGTGGGGTACTTCAGAACCCCATAGCTCAAAGAATATAGGTCACAGTGACCTAATTTCAGGTTTACAAGGAGAATTTCCATAGACCTCCCAGGATTTCAAGTAAGAAGATTCCCGGTCTAGCGGTTACGATTTGGGCCCTGTTAACAGACAGACGCCTGGATGGCCGGACGGACGACGGACAAAAGGTGATCCCTACAGCTCAGATAACTTTCAGTCAGCTGAGCTAAAAATTGAAAAAATACAGGTGGCGCCACCAGAATGCAGAAACTGATGAAACATTTCATGATCAATATCCATGCAAAGAATCATGGTGATCAATATAATAATTGTTCAGATACTTGAGCTTTTGTATCAAATTTTCCATTATTCTGGGGGGTACTTCGGAGCCCCATAGCTCAGAGGTTATGGGTAACAGAGACCTAATTTCAAGTTTTTAAGGAAACTTTTCATGGGCCTCTCAGCATGTCAAGAGAGAAGATTCTAGGTCCAGTTGTTACGATTTGTGCCATGCTAACAGATGACAGCATCCTTAAAGGTCTCAACAATAGAGGAAAAAATCGTAAAAAATAGAACAATAAAGGTGGCACCACCAGTCTACAGGAAAAGAGATGACACATCTCATGATCAATAGTTATGCCACAAATCATGACCATCAGTCAAGTATTTAATGAGATATTGAAGTTTTTGTATGAAATTTTTTACTTTTCTTGGGGGTACTTTGGGGCTCCATAGCTCAAAGAATATGGGTAACAGAGACCTAATTTCTGGTTTCCATGGAGACTTTTTATAGGTCTCTCAGTGTATCAAAAATGAAGATTCTAGGTCCAGTCTTTACGATTTGTGCCTTGTTAACAGATGTTTACATTTTGAAAGGTCTCAAAAATAGAGAAAAAAATTCGTAAAAAATTGAACAATACAGGTGGCGCCACCAGTCTGCAGGAAGTGATGGAACATCTCATGATCAATATGTATGACAAAAATCATGACCATCAGTCAAGTGTTTAATGAGATATTGAAGTTTTTGTTTGAAATTTTTTACTTTTCTGGGGGGTAGTTTGGGGCCCCATAGCTGGAAGGATATGGGTAACAGAGACCTAATTTCTGGTTTCCATGGATACTTTTCATAGGTATCTCAGTGTGTCGAGAATGAAGATTCTAAGTCCAGTCATTACGATTTGTGCCTTGTTAACAGATGTTCACATTTTTAAAGGTCTCAAAAATATAGAAAAAAATTCGTAAAAAATCGAAAAATACAGGTGGCGCCACCAGTCTTCAGGAACTGATGGAACCTCTCATGATCAATATGTATGCCAAAAATCATGACCATCAGTCAAGTAGTTAATGAGATATTGAAGTTTTTGTATGAAATTTTGGACTTTTCTGGGGGGTACTTTGGGGCCCCATAGCTCGAAGGATATGGGTAACAGAGACCTAATTTCTGGTTTCCAAGGAGATTTTTCATGGACCTCCCAGGATGTCAAGTAAGAAGATTCCAGTTCTAGCAGTTACGATTTGTGCCTGGTTAACGGACAGACAGACGGACAGACAGACGGACAGACAGACAGACGGACGACGGACAAAGAGTGATCGCTATAGCTCAGATGACTTTCAGTCAGCTGAGCTAAAAAAACGTGCCATGGCCAAAGTTGGGCAAAATTTAAGGTACCAATTTTATATTTTTGCCAATATTTAAAAAATTTTAACAGATTTTGATCTTATTTTTGGTATACAATTAAATTTTGATTAATTAAAGTTGTATTACTGGAAAAAAGTCCCTACCTTTAACACTTTGGGTCTTAAGTGACAAAATATCTTCCTGATTTTTTTACAAAGTGCATTATGTTTGGGCCAATAACTTTTTTAAATTATATTATACTGACTTAATATCTGGCATGTACATAGGAACTATATAGAGGAATATTTATGGTAAATATGAAGAAAACCAGATGAGTGGTTTTGATATTAGGCAGTCCTGAAGTGTGAAAATAGATTTCTAATAAAAAATTGAGGTTTTTCCTTAATATCTCAAAGGAACGAAGTCCTATTGACCCAATTTTTGGCATGGTAGGAGATTATGGGGACATCTAACTGTATGCCGAAATTCAGATTCGTAGGTCCAACGGTGTCGAAACGTGCCAGTCTTACGGACGGACATCCAGACTTATAGTCAGCTGAGCTAAAAACACTTACGGACACTGGCGCACGGACCTCACGGATTACACGGACCCCGTTTTCTCGTTGTTTTACCATTTCTTTAGTACATGCATGTATTTCACATCACGTTAAGCCATAACACCCTTGTAATTTATTATTGTGTTTGTATCTGTATTTCAAATTTCTGTCTCAGTTTTTATTCATAATTTTATATATGCTATTTATTTCATTTGTGTAGCGTTTTAAAAAGTATAATAATTAAAAACATTTAAAAAATCATTATTTTGAACCTGTAGTTGTTTGAATTGCAAGTAATCAACAATTCCTTTCGGAATTTATATTATTGCCAACTTTAAATTGCATATATTGTTATGAACGGAGCACGAAACCTGTTGTTATGTGGAAGTGCTCTGATATATCAGTCTCAGGTCCGCTCAACTGTTAGTGCACTTCAATAAAAATCTCACCCACTGTGTCAGCACTATTATATTTTCATTTAAAATAACAAATATTATAGTTAGTGTGTGACATGAGTGCTACTTTTTTTCCTCTTTTAGTCATAAATAAAAATATGAGCGGTGGTTACTGGAGTCCGTCAAAATTGGACAGTAGGCAATTCAAGTAAATGAGGTCTGTCTTCATCGAAATATTTTTGTAATTATAAATCTTTCAGTGAATCGGTCATTTACAAATGTGCAACATTTAGGGACTTTGCTCTGTTCTTACATCAACAATAGTGGTGTTTTTATTGGTATAAATAATGGAAAATGAGGAAATAGGTTTATGGGATCCGGGGACCGTGGGGTTCGGGTTTTACTTACTACCCTGCATTCACTACCGCTCGGAAAATTTTCATTCTTTAAAAGAGCCCCCTTTTGAGCATTTTCCTCACGCGAGATCTCCTTGTGTACAATAGACCTTTTCACTGCGCGGAGGTTGCCTTTTGAGAAGGCATCACCAATGGGGATTATTTCGGGCCAGTCACCGCAAATTTAAGAAAAGCCCAGATAGGGCCCCCTGGAGAAAAACTCTGTTGAGGACAGACTGTATTATTTTGTTATTATCATACCACTGTATTTACCCCCCCCCCCCCCGTTTTGTCTCAGCACACGGTAACGTGCTGCCCTCTATTAACAATTCCCGTACTACATTATGTTGCTCTCATCTGTTAGAGGTATTAATAAACAGTCCAGCTATTGTTTCATCACAAGAAGTTGTACAGCCTTTTTTTTCTCTGTGTTTGTGTGACTGCCACGGTGTTGAGCTTGTCTTTGGTCCTCAACATTTTGGTGCCCAGACCTGGGAATGTTTCCTGTTTGCGGTGGCAATTAGTTAGCAGAGAAAAGAAGCATGGCTTTAGAGAATTGCTTGAAAACGAGACGGGGCGCCAAGAGCTGGGCCACTCGAGCCTCGAAAAATCTTGAGACATTGATCAAGCAACAGGATGGCGCGGTTAGTCAGTTTGAATTGTCAGACGCTATCGCTGAGTTCGATCGACGTTTAGAGAGTTTAGATAGGCACAGGCCAACGTAGAGATTTTGTTGGATAATGAGGAACAGGATAAGGACATTGATGAAGCGGCAGAGTTTCGGGAGAAAATCCGAAGGCCTAAAATCGCGGCCGCTGAGCTTCTGTCTAGACTGTCTAAGTCACATACCGAGCATACCGACAGTGCTGATAGTGATACGGGCGACAGGCTGAGCGAGGCCTCCAGGGAAAGTAATAGTACACAAGCAGTGAGGCTTCCGCAGATAGAATTGCCCAAATTCTGTGGTGATTATACAGAGTGGCAATCTTTCTGGGACAAGTTTACCGCGATTGTGGACCAGTTGTAAGTAAATTCACATATCTTGAATCGCTGCTTGAAGGTGAAGCTAAATCTTGTATACAAGGTTTAACTATTACAACGGGTCATTACTCGCTTGCATGTGAACTCTTAAAAGAGAGATATGGACGTAAGGAAAGAATTATATTCTCTCATATACAGGCCTTGCTTAACATGTCAGTGCAAGCGAATAAGCAAGGTACGAGAGTTGCTGCCCTCTGGCGGTTACAAGACGAACTACAGGGACATGTTCGCAGTCTTGAGGCCTTGGGCATTGATGGGTCCACGTACGGTATATTTCTGACGCCAGTAATATTATCTCGCCTCCCACAGGACATTAGAATGGAATGGGCCCGAGAAGGGGAAGGCAGAGAGAGTGATTTGAACTGGCTACTGTTATTTCTTAAGAGAGAGATAGAACGAAGAGAAAGATCAGAGACATTTAAAGATGCAAATAACAGTAATTTAGTGAAGGCCGCTACAGAGGAGAGACGTCCTGTGCGTGTTGCCACAGCCTCGGCACTGCACACTACGACTGATGTGAGGAGTTGTGCGTTTTGTGGGAAGCATCATCCTGCAGACAAGTGTTGGGACATGTTGAAGATGCCAGTGCCTGAACGACATAAGAAGATACAGAGTGCAGGACTTTGTTTCAGATGTTTCGGCAAAGGCCATATTGCAAAGGGATGCATGTTTAGATGTGCTAAATGTAAAGGCAGGCATCATGAGTTACTATGTACCGGTACAGGTGGTAACAGTAATGTTAAACAAAGAGATGCTCAGAATAGCAATGTTACTCCTAATCCCTCAGAATCAAGTGATACCAGTGTCAGAAGTTCTGCTGCAAATGTGAGTGTATCATGTTGTACTACCAAATTGTGTACTGTACTTCAAACAGCTAGTGTTTTGATACATGGAGCAAAGGGTACTACTAGAGTCACCCTGATGTTTGATACGGGATCAGATAATTCTTACATTTCAAGTGACCTAGTGCGTAAAGTAGGGCCTGAATTTGTTACTACCAAGCAAATGTCATATGCAGCCTTTGGAGATAAGTTGCCAACTTCTGCAGCAGTCCATAATGTTTACAAACTTAGTCTACAAGGTAAGTATGGAGGCACAGAGACCCTTAATGCTGTTGAAGTCAAAACAATATGTGCACCTATGTACCGTAACAGTATCCCTCCTGAGATGTTAAAACCCTTGGGTAACCTTGAATTTGCAGATAGGATTGATGAAGATAGACAGATATCAGTAGATATCTTAGTTGGTCTTGACTTCTATTGGAAGTTTATGAAGGAAGATGTGATTAAACTTCCTAAGGGTCTTGTAATTCAAGACACTGTCTTTGGGTGGGTGGCCTCTGGGACATGGAGTAGTGGAGATCCCAGTCATGGGGCTAAAGATGTCTCTCACCGTTTGCTTTGTTTGTCTGATATACCAGACACTACCCTGAAGAAATTTTGGGATCTTGAGCCAGTGGGTATAAGTCCTATAGAACAGAAACATAGTGAGGATAAGGTCCTGTCCAAGTTTGAGGAGTCGGTTGTGTTCACCAAGGGGCGTTATGAGGTCGCTCTACCTTGGAAGAACAATGCTTGGTTACCCAGGCTTCAGAATAATGAAGGAATAGCTAGAAATAGATTGAATAGTTTGGCTAAGAGGCTATCCAAAGATCCTGAATTGCATGACAGGTATGATAAGGCGTTAGAGGAAATGGAGTCTCAAGGGATTATTGAGGAGGTTCCCCCTAATGAAATGTCTGTATCATACCCAGTGTATTACCTGCCTCATCATCCAGTGGTGAAGGAGAGTAGTCTCATCACAAAGGTAAGACCCGTGTTTGATGCCTCAGCTGCAGGGTTTAACAGCATTTCTTTGAATGATTGCCTGGAAGCTGGCCCTTCTCTCATTCCCATCTTAGTGGATATTCTTATCCGATTCCGTCGCTGGAGAGTAGCGTTGTCAGCAGACATCACTAAAGCGTTCTTGCAGATTGGTGTTAGGAAACAGGATCGAGATGTCCATCAGTTCCTGTGGCATCATCAGGGTGGAGTTAGGACTATGAGATTTCTAAGAGTTCCCTTCGGGAATAAAAGTAGTCCCTTCTTGTTAAATGCTACCATTAAGCATCACCTGGCCAAGTACCCAGCATCACGTGTAGTGGAGGAGCTGGGTAAGAATCTATATGTTGATGACTGGCTCTCTGGTGCTGACTCCGAGGAGGAAGCATGTGAATTGTACCGGGAAGCAAGTCGAATCTTGCTTGATGCCAACATGAATCTTGCAAAATGTAACTCGAATAACCAAACGGTTAATGACATGTTTTTCAGGGAATTTGGCTCCAAGCATCAAGATTTAGAGTCTGTGAAGATACTGGGAATGAAGTGGTCAACCAGTTCAGACTGTTTTTCATTTGAAGGTGTTCAGATCCCTACAGGGCTAGTTACGACCAAGCGTTTAGTACTCAGTTTGCTTGCCCGACTGTATGATCCCTTGGGATTCTTGACCCCTTTCACAATGACGGTTAAGATGCTGGTGCAAGAAATCTGGCAGTTAGGGCTTGATTGGGACGCTGAGGTTCCCCTTGATATAGATGCCTGGTTTATCAATGGATTAAGGGTCTGGAAATAATCCAAAGATGGAACATCCGCAGATGCTACACTACAGGCTCATGGATAGGGTTAAAGGGCTTGGAGTTGCATTGTTTTGGTGATGCATCTGAAAGAGGTTACGGAGCCGCAGTGTATTTGTGTGTTCCCCAGGGTGACAGGAATTTTCAGGTTTCTCTCATCTTATCTCGGGCCAGAGTGGCCCCAATGAAACGAATCACTTTGCCACGGCTAGAGTTGCTGGGGGCTCTTATGTCTGCCCGGCTTCTGGTGTCTGTCCGGGAAGCGCTCAAATTGCCTGATATTGTCTATAGATGCTGGACGGACTCCACCGTAGCTCTCGAGTGGATTAAAGGCGACCCAAGTAGATGGAAGCCATTTGTATCTAACAGAGTCTCTGAGATCCAGACTCTAACAGATCCCTCTCTCTGGTTTCACTGTCCTGGGAAAGAAAATCCAGCAGAACTCCTCCCCAGAGGTTTTACTGCTGAGGATTTGGTGGCATCTAGGTTGTGGTTAGAGGGTCCTGTTTGGTTAGGTAAGCCACATGAGTATCATTGCCAGGATACAGCATTCACAGGTGATCAAGGCCTCCAAGAGGAGGCTGTGCCCGATGTGTCGTTGGTTGTGAGATCACAACCTGTAGAGATATTAGAGATAGATAGATGGGGTAAATTCACTAAGGCCCTACGAGTGACTGCTTGGGTTTTAAGGTTTATCCAAAATTTGAGGAATCCAATGCAACATAAGTTTGGCGATCCCTCTCATGAGGAAATTGTTGGTGCTGAGAGATGCCTATTCAAATATGTGCAGTATGCAAGCTTTGCAGTAGAAATCGAAGCCCTGAATCAAGGTCAGTTGGTTCAGCGTGGTTCTGTATTGTATAGTCTAAATCCGTTTATAGGGGATGACGGACTACTCAGGATTAAGGGTAGGTTACAGCGGTCTGAACTCACCTTTGAAGAGAAGCACCCTATATATACCAAAGGGGCATTTAGCTAAACTGTTGACTAGGTTTCAGCATCAGCAGTTAAAACACGCAGGTGTAGAGACCGTCCTTTCATCGTTGAGAAGCAAGTATTGGATCTTTGGACTAAGACGGCTGGCAAAATCAGTTAAACGAGAGTGCATTTCTTGTCAAAGGGTCGATGCACAAGCATGTAATCAGACAGCAGCTCCACTTCCCGCTCTCTGGGTTCAACAAGCCCCTCCCTTCACAGTGACAGGACTGGATTATGCAGGTCCTCTTTATTGTGTGGATTTCCCTGGAAACAAGTTTTACTTGCTTTTATTCACATGCGCTGTCACATGGGCAGTGCATCTAGAGTTGACAGACTCAATGTCCCTATCTGATTGCATGTTGGCTTTAAGGAGGTTTTCTTCCAGACGAGGTATGCCCACCATTCTTTATTCAGATAATGCAAAAACCTTTAAGAGTGCTCAAGCTGAGCTCTGTAAACATCTCGGAGCGAGTAGTCCTAAATGGAAATATATTGTTACCAGGTCACCATGGTGGGGAGGATGGTGGGAGAGACTAGTACGATCGGTAAAGAGTGCCCTAAAGAAATCTTTAGGTACCCGTTGTCTCACTAGGTCAGAATTAGAAACCACATTGCATGAAATAGAGGCATGCATTAACTCACGACCTTTGACCTTTGTTGGGGATGAGGTAGACAGCAGTAACCCCTTAACACCCTCCCATTTCTTAATCGGTAAGGGTGCTGGTTTTCAAGTGAACATTTCGGAGGTTGAGGAAAGAATAACCCAAAAGGATCTCTGTGACAGAGAATTGATCAGACAGAGATGTCTTGAATTGTTTTGGGCGAAATGGAGTAAAGATTACCTCAGGAATCTTCCCCCATCAATCAGCAAATTCAAACCAAAGGGTGGCGTTCATGAGGGATCAGTTGTTCTGATTCGGGAAGATAATATTCCTCGTTTAAAATGGCCTCTTGGTAAGGTAACAAAATTGTTTCAGAGCAGTGATGGCCTTACTCGTAGTGTTGAACTTCAAACCGCAAGGGGATCTCTTGTGCGTCCCATACAGAGAGTGCACAATTTGGAAGTAAATGAATTAGATAAAGGGGTGTCCGAGGACATAGGTCCTCGGGAGAAACCAGATTCAGACCAGGGAGACGCCATGCCTGAATTAAACGTGGAGATGACTAATAGGTTACCTGTAAGACCAGTTAGAGTAACACGAGCTGGGCGGGTTGTTAAGCCCGTGCAAAGGTTAGACTCTTGATCTGTTGCCAAATCTGAAACAGTAGGCAGTTTCTCAACCTATTCAAGATACAGGCAAAAACCAACAAACTCAATCTATTCTTATATGATTTAAAAACCATGTCCTAATATAATTCTTTTAAAAAACTGAACAATTCAACTTGACGGTTTCATCATAAACATTTTTAAGGTGAAAGAGGCTAAAATTATGAGGTTTTTGCCCATAAAAAACAGGTCAATGTAGGTGGCACCATAAAATCTGCAATTTCAAACATGAGTCATGTGACCAACATTTGCACAATACTTGGTAATGCTAGCTTCTGTCATTTCTGAGATTACTATGTCAACTGGTGTGTTTACTTGGTCAAATGGATATGTTCAAATTTGTGTAACTCTGCTAAAATTTATCAAACACAAACAATTTGAACAAACTTGAGAGGGCTCGCCTTTGGGATCATATCTGTAAAATATTGAACAATTTGGCTGAACCATTTACAAGAAGAAGACATTTAAAGGTTTTTCAGCTTTTTTCCTATAAAATCTAAGTAAATGCAGATAGCAAATAAGGCTGAATCCCACAACATTTGATATGTGACAGATAATTGCATCAAATCTTGGGATGGTAGCTCCTGCTATTCCTGAGAAATTCCTGAATTAATGTACAGATATCTAAAATCATAAATCTACATTTTTTAAAAGTTTTTAAAAAACATTCTTGTCAATATTTACCATAGACAACCTGAAATCTAAATGTCTAGAGGCTTGATGTAATGGATGCTGCTAAACTGGTGCCAGGCTAGATGGATCTGCTTCACACAGCTAACATATATGATAAAATGACTCAATTCAATCCTTATAATTCAGCCAAAATTCATTCTTTGGAACCATAAATGATAATTATTATAAGAATTATTCAGGGGATTATTCATGTAAATATTAAACAAGGCCTACAGGCCTAATGCGAACCTGTGCATATGGATATACACCAGGTATAACGCTTCAATGCTGAACCACTACTTTTCATATATATGAACAATGCAAGATGAACAAGAAACAATACACAACATCACTGCTGAAATTCTAGCATGGGTGAACACAACACAAAAATTATTGTAGGTGGCACCACCAGTCTTGTATACAACAAAGCTATTTGACATGTATAATAATTTCAGGCTGATATATCAAATTCCTCCGTAGAATTAAGCAGGCAAATACACTTTGCAAAAGTCATTGTAGATGGTGACACCTGTCTTGTGAATGAGAAAGCCATAAAAACACACAGACAGGTCAGAATATCAGGCCAATACATCAAACTTACCTTGAGTCTGATGCACGGGGCTGACCAGGCTTAGGTGAGAAATACTGTTGCCCTAAGTGTACTGTGACAAATTACTGGCTCAGGCTACTGCACTGAGTGAACTCTTGACCTGCACCCTGCTAGACTGAGTGAACTTTTGACCTGTTGCATAATCTGACACAGTTGGCAGTCTGCCAAAGCTATAAATAAATCCAGAAATAAGAAGACTTTTAAAGTTTTTTTTTCAGCTTTTTCCCTGTAAAATCTAAGTAAATGCAGATAGCAAAAATAAGCTGAATCCATCAACATTTGATATGTGACTGATAATTGCATAAAATTTGGGGATGGTAGCTCCTGCTGTTCCTGAGAAATTATGAGTTAGTGTACAGATGATATGTAATATCATAAATCTACATTTTTTAAAAGCTTTTAAAAAACAATCTTGTCAATATTTTCCATAGATATTCTGAAATCTAAATGTCTAGAGGCATGATGTAATGGATGCTGATAAACTGGTGCTAGGCTAGATGTATCTGCTTCACACAGCTAACATTTATGGTAAAATGACTCAATTCAATCTTTATAATTCAGCCAAAATTCATTTTTTGGAACCATAAAAGACAATTATTAGAATGATTCAGGGAATTATTCTTGCAAAATATTAAACAAACTGGCCTCAGTGGCATCAGTCGAAAAACGTTTTGCAGGTTTATAACTCATATAGGAAAATACAGCAAAATGGCTAAGTTCAGCTTCCCATAACTCAACCAAAAATCAATGAACCAAAACCATTTGAACAAACTTGAATTATCAACATCTTAGGATAATTAACGGTGAGATTTAAGAATTTGGCCCAGTGGTTTTTAAGAAGAATATCTTTGTAGCCACTGAGCTAAAATGGGCTGTTATGGCTTATGACTAAATTCAGCTTCCCATAACTCAGCCAAAAGTCACTGATATGAGACCATTTGAACAAACTTCAGAAAAAAACTACCCAAGGATCATTTCTGTGCCATCTTAAACAATTTGGCCATATGGTTTCAGAGCAGAAGTTTTTTTGTAGCCGTCAGTATGATAGGGGCACTGATGACCCCCATACAAAAAAGGCCAATGCAGGTGGAGCCACCAATACCTCAATTTCATTTATGACTCATGTGACTACCACTGGCATAAAATTTGGTGATGATAGCTCCAGCTGTTTCTGAGATTTTCATTTTAATATGCTTTTTTGGACAGATGACTAAGTTCAGCTTCCTGTAACTTGGCCAAAAATCACAGAACTTGAACCATTCGAAAAAACTTGAGAGAGATTGTTCCAGGAATCATTTCTGTGAAATATTGGACAATTTGGCTGAAAAGTTTCTGAGAAGAAGATAGATTTTTAAAGCTTTTTTTAGCTTTTTCCTTATAAAATCTAAGAAAATGCAGTTAGCCAAAAAATAATCAAAATCCTATAGAGTTTTTTAGATGACTAATTTTTGCATAAAATTTCATGATGCTAACTCTTGCTGTTTTCAAGATAGTATGGGTTAACGTACAGACGACGGATGACTGCCGACGGACAACGCCACACCATCGCATAAGTTCACAGATTTGCCAAAAAACTTGGCTAGACAGCTGGATTGATGACACAGTGCCATAAAATATTAAACCATTTGAAACTGAGCATTTCAAGTATACTTTGTACACATATAACATTTATAAATCCTTTTAATACCCTTTAATAAGAAAAGTATAAGAATGTGGAAATATATGTATTCTGTATGTGCCAGCAGAACATATGTATTTATTGTGTGTGCAATATATACAGAACATGACATTAATGGTTAACCACTTGCCGGGGCAAGTAAAAGATACAGAAAATGGTATAAGGGCAACTAAAAGTCACCTCCTTCTTGCCTGACTGGCCAAACCATTACTTAAAGGCTAGAAAAAGATCTTTGTGTCAGGTACCCAAAAAAGACTTACATGTGCAGACGCACAGTAATATCTGGCGTAATAACAGTCCGGTGTTTTTACAATGGTCAATTATCATCATATTCCACCTGGTCCTCTTGTGAAAGTTCTTGTCAATCTATTGTAATGAATTCTAGAAGACAATCACCAAGATCAAATTTAACAAAATTCTGTAGACATGTTCTTTTCAGACACTTGATTGTAGGAAACAAATGGTGTGCGACAATAAGTCTACTCCTTTGGCACATTAAGCAGCTAGCAGACTTTCATAAACACCTTGCCGGAAAAATTTTGGCTAATAAATACTTATATTATTTCTATATTCATGTTACAGAATTCCCAGCTCAAGGCAGCTTATGTTTATCTGCACAAATTACAAGAGAGAAATAAAACTTAATATGTTTTTTTACTTTATTTTCGAAAATCCAATGAAACATGCAATACTGTTAAATGTAGTCAAGTAAATACACCTTGAGTTCATGGCTGCTAAAAATAATTTTTGTAGGACATGTAAAAATTCATGTAAGGCAAGTAAAAGCTAGATTTTACTTGGAATCGGGCAAGTGATTTCAAAAGTTAATGTCCATCCCTGATATACAATTCCAAGGGATTTTTAATTCTGCTATTACAAATAAAAATACCCCTTATAATTAAGCTTTTTTAAAAGGCCAAGTTCTCTAAGCTGAATCAACTTCTGCCTGCAGAATGTTACCTATGAGAAAATCATGTATAATAATGATTACAGCTCTTATATACATGACGCTGCCTGACAAAAGGGGCTTATATGGATATGGTCAAATATTGAAAAAGGTGCTGCATAATAACAGCAACCTACATTGTGTGTCTCCTCTACCAGGAAACATTCAAGTAGATACAGAAACAAACTCTTTCCTGCTATTGATCTAGGCAATTCCAATAATGGTACTGTTGCCTGGCAGTGGTAACTGCATGTGGTCATTGGTCATTTCACTCTTTTGGTTTAATGTCTATCAGATCTAATAAATTACAGCCATACATGTTGACAGTGTTTATGTATTCTGGATGAGATATAAAGTTTCATCTAATTCAGTGTTTTTAAAAGTGCAATTTACTCTTTTAAAAATTATAATTACTATATCATTAACATGATGCCATAATCATGATGGTATACACTGCAACAAAATCATCAATTAAAAAAAGTTTAAAATTAAAACCTTTATCCTACCATCTCAACATTTTTGGTCATGTCCCCAGAGATTTTATGTATAACACAAATATTTATTAACCCTGTATTGTAGATTCCACACCCTAACCCCTACCCCACTCCAGACCCCTTACATGCAATGCTGTGCCAGGCTAAGAGCATTTTGTTTTGCCCAATACTTATATCACAAGTGTCTCCTGCTGGAGGGCTTACAGCCTAACTCCTGCTCATAACATTTATGAAGCACTGAAAGATGGTTATTTTAAACAATTTTCTGATTCTCTTGGAATAACAATTTGAATATTTTACTAATAAAATGATTCTGGCTAAATAACTGATTAACAGTTCTCCAGATTACCAGCCCTATTGAGTCACACATTAACCATGATACAAGAGATACAATAAAGTTTCCAGCAGAGCCATGGATCATTTTTCTGGTTGAAAAGCCAAGGTTCCTTTTGTTCTTTACAGCAGTCTTCCTGTAATGTACAGATAAATCATTGAGACTTTCCTGTTTGTGAAAGATTTAGGATGAGGATACCCGGGAGATAATAAGAAACCTGACACATTCAAGCCACTGGTCTTTACAAGTAACCTATCAAGGTCTTCACCTCAAAAGATTGTCTTTTTTATTTTTTAAGGAGGATTACTGAAAAAAGCTATAAAAAAAAGTTCAAGACTTAGCATGGTAGTATAGTTGGTTTGTCCATGTGTCATGATATCAGTGTCAAGATGTGATTAATTTTAATATATGTTGGGATGGATCCTGATGTAGATCAAGATTACCTTAGGAGGGGGAGGGGTTTAAAGAGTCTGTTGATCAAAATTTAAGTTTCATTCCATCTCAGCCTGAGCAGTTATACTAGACAAACTGTGAAATCTTAACAGAACACACAACATTGTCTTAAAGACAGGTTCTGACTTCTGATGATTTCTAACTGTCCTCTGGATATCACAGGCTGTCATGAGCTTAAGTCTTCATCTACATCCACCAGGTAGGCAGCTTGTCCAAATCAGGATATGCACATCACCTTCCTTCCTCAAAAAAACCTTCAAATTCCTCTTACTTCTTCCCAACTAAATGGCATTAAAAACCTTTGAATGCATCATCCCACTGGTAAAGCAGACAGCCTGGATACTCACAATAATAAATACAAGGACCCTAATACCAATATAGGCAGGCAGTTGGAGTGAAAAGCTTCCATACTAATATGACACCTCAATGCATTCAGAAAACAGGAACACTGAAGAATCCCTATACTGATCCTGTAAACTGTGTTAAATAAGGAAACAATAAACTCAGAAAATGGTTCTTCTGTAACAGGAATGACAAACAACATTCATGAATGCCTTTTTTTTCTCCCAGCAATTAGTAACAGGAAACCAGTGGTCTGCAATGGCTCTGTAGGGCCTTTCAGAGACAGACTTGTTGAGACAGCACTTCAGACTGGTCTACAGAGTGTAACTAAATACCAATTTATCAGCCTGACAGACTCTACTTATTTTCTACCATCTATGACAGCAAATTCCATCTTAATTAACACATGCCTTGTATTATTACAAGGATATCACATTTTTTATTTGGATGCATTTAGTCATCATAGACAGGTTCTGCAGTGCTTTAAGAGTAATTAATGAATATGTCACAGGCCATATTATACTGGGTTTTATTCTAGGCCTGTTCTTGACTCAGAAATGGGATTTTGACCAAGCCAGACAAATCTAAAATTCCATCATGAATATTGATCTGTATCCAGCAAATACTATGAATACCTAGTCCAGAATGTGCCAATTGAAAATCCATAACCTAAAGGCAACCTAACTTAATTAGACCAAACCAGGGTTGCAAATGGTGGAAAATAATTTCCATGAATTTTTTTAACTTTTCATATTAATTTTACCTTGCAGTAAAAAGTGTCTGAGTTGCTGTACATTTTGAAGAAATTCAAAATCTGAATTATTTTGGAAATGGTATTTTCTGGAATAAATAATTATTTATCTTTACTTTATCAATTTGAACCGCTAAATTTAAATATCTGGAGATTGAAAATATATGATTTTCACTCTCCAGATATTTAAATTTAGCGGTGAAAATATATGATTTTCACTAGCTGTCACACTGTCAATTCCCTAGAAGTCGCCATCTAGCCTAGGACTGCACTGAATGGAAAACACTTTAGATTTGCAATCTGCGCTAATCATGCATCACCGGAAGAGAGCAGTGGGCCATTAAAGTGAGGGGTACCAGCAGGGGATTTGGTAACCTATATGTACGGGGACTCCTGTCAGACTGTTAAATTTAATCTTTTAGCAATATTTTCTGAGGGCAGATCCATGCCAGCCCACGTTCTGATGTGCAAAATACGCTGCTGACCACATGCCTGGATTGCTGAGGTAAATGGACCTACAGTAGGGCAGGTTGGGAACTAGGCTGGAAGACAACCAGAGGCACAGGACATTATATATTTATATCCCCCATGCAATTGTACACAATCATAGTGAATGAAGACGCTAAATGTTGGGGGTCGCTCAAGGCAGGCTGGGAACCATACTAAATATCAACCAGTAGCACCTTCTATGAATATTAAAACAGGTCAATGTGCTGTATTTACAGGTTAAAATTTTCAACTAATACAATGGAAATTTTGTATTAAATAATTGAAGGTGTACTTACAGCATAAAAAGATCTACAGAAATGTTATACACAGATACATGAAATACATGGAATTGATACAATATAAGGTATAGATAAGCTTAACTTCTGGTATTATTGCTAAATTTTTAAAAAATATTTTAATTTAAAAATATTTTGTATAAATATTTTATACAATGCAAGTAAATACAACTAGCAACTAGAATACGGGTAGTCGACAAGCGACTACTTGTATCCGCCTAAATCAGAGTGGAACGGGTGAAGTGTTGCATATTAGCATGGATGTCTGCAGCCAAATTGTGTATGTAGGTTGCGCTACCTACCAAAAAATCCAGAAAGCCGTCCAAGTTGTGTACATATGCAAAATTTAAGGCAGATAAGTCAAACCACTACATGTATATGAGTGATTTTTGCCCTTGGCAGACAAACAGATGGATGCTGTGCAAAAAAGGGTTGCAGGTGGCGCCACCAGTTGAGCGTATGACAAAGAGCTATGTGAGAACTATACACATGCAAAACTTTGGCCCAATCGGTCAAACGGTTCCCAAGATATGAGCTTGGATATCTGCTGCATAAACTAGAATGCAGGTGGCGCGACCTGTCATAAAATCAAGAGAGCTGTCAGGGATGTATAAACTTGCAAAATTTTAGGCAGATATGTCAAACCACTGCCGAGATATGAGTGATTTTATCCCATGTCAGACAAACAGACGGGAGCTGTGCAAACATGGCTGCAGGTGGCGCCACCAGTTTTGCGTATGATAAAGAGCTATGTGAGATTTATACACATGCAAAATTTTGGCCCAATCGGTCAAACGGTTCCCTAGATATGAGCTTGGATGTCTGCAGCTTAAACTTGATTGTAGGTGGCGCCACCTGTCATAAAATCAGAAAAGCTATCCAGGATGTTTACGCATGCCGAATTTCAGGTGAATTAGTCAAGTCACTGCAGAGATATGAGTGATTTTAACCCAAGGCAGACGAACAGATGGACACTGTGCAAACATGGTTGCAGGTGACGCCACCATTTTTTGTGTATGTTATAAAGCTCTCCAAGGGCTACATTTGTGCAAAATAATTTTCCTGATTGGTCAAACGGTTCCCGAGATATGTGGGTTTATGTGTGGAAACAGACGCACAAACGGACGCAGAGCGCAGAGGAAAGGTCAGAGGTCAAAACAATTCGGGGCGCAGCAGTTCACATGTGACCCGAACATAATCCCTGGTTTCGTAAAATTCTGCCCAGCGGTTACGGAGAAGTTCTCCGGACACCTACGCGGCGGCGGCGGGGGCGGAGTGCAGCTGAAAACATAGTATCCGCAAAACTCTGTTTTGGCGGATACAATTACCCGTGCTACGCATGGTTCTGGGCGAGCATTTAGTTCTAATGTCAAATAGTCTGTCATAGTTTCATGTCTTGGGTGTACAATGTTACTGTCTCTTTGAATCCGACATTTGGTATAAGTGTTCTGTCTCTGAGTTAACCTTGTGTCAGAGTCTGAATGACCAGGACGAATACGTTCTTGTCCGAATGGTGGAATGTCTTCGGACAAACCCGGACCATATGTATGTCAAAAATCACGGCAAACTGTAGTGTCAGAGGAGACATGTAAATTCACACAAATCGCGTTATGCTATTAATATATAGATCCATTATATGCATGGTGTTATGCATAAAACTCCAATTTAAGCCAAGAGGTTGGCAGGAGAATTTTTGAAGAATTTGATATGTTTAACAAATAATTTTAAATGAAAATATATATTATGCTGAATATCGCCATTTATAGTTGCCCTCCGCGCCCGTGAATCCGCCAGTAAAGGAACCTGTTATCTTGCATGGTAGCACAGTACAGCCCTGAGACATGATAATTGCATTCTGGTTATAACGCACAACAAGTGACCCAGGGGTCATGACGCTCAGCTGACCAGGAAGACATTGACAAAAGTAATTTTTATCATCTGAATGTCAAATTTGAATGAAATACTTTTTCCAAACTTGACCTTTTGTATAAAATCATCCAATATTCATTGGGGTACTATGGAGCTCTGTAGCATGAAGGATATGGGTAACAGACACCTATTTTCAAGGTTTACAAGATGACTTTTCAGGGGTCTCCCAGCACGTCAAAAAATAAAATTCTAGGTCCAGTTATTATGATTTGTGCCCTGTTAACAAATCCAAATGTTTATTCTGGGGGGTATTTCAAAGCCGCATAGGATGAAGGATATGGGTAACAGAGATGTATTTTCTGGTGCACAAGGAGACTTTTCAGGGGCCTCCCGGCATATCAAGAAAGGAGATTCTAGGTCGTCATTATAATTTGTGCTCTGTTAACAGATGACCAAATCTTTATTCTGGGGAGTACTTCAGAGCCCCATAGCTCACAGAATATGGGTAACAGGGACCTTATTTCGGGTTTCCATGTAGACCTTTTATGGGCTTCCCTGGAGGTGAGGACAGAAGATTCTAGGTCCAGTCATTATGATTTGTGCCCTGTTAACAGATGACCAAATCTTTATTCTGGGGGGTACTTCAGAGCCCCATAGCTCACAGAATATAGGTAACAGGGACCTTATTTCCGGTTTCCATGTAGACCTTTTATGGGCTTCCCTGGAGGTGAGGACAGAAGATTCTAGGTCCAGTCATTATGATTTGTGCCGTTTACAGATGACCAAATGTTTAAAGATCACAAAAGTAGAGAAAAAAAATCGTAAAAACTAAAAAAAATATAGGTGGCACCACCAATCTCCAGAAATTAATGAAACACTCCATGATCAATATCCTTGCAAAGAATCATGGTGATTACTGCATTAGTTGTTCAGATACTTGAGCTTTTGTATTAAATTTTGCATTATTCTGGGGGGTACCCCAGAACCCCATAGCTCGAAGAATATAGGTTACAGTGACCTAAATTCAGGTTTACAAGGAGAATTTCCATAGACCTCCCAGGATTTCAAGTAAGAAGATTCCCGGTCTGGTGGTTACGATTTGTGCCCTGTTAACAGACAGACGCCTGGATGGCTGGACGGACGACGGACAAAAGGTGATCCCTACAGCTCAGATGATTTTCAGTCAGCTGAGCTAAAAATTGAAAAAATACAGGTGGCGCCAACAGAATGCAGAAACTGATGAAAAATTTCATGATCATTAACCATGCAAAGAATCATGGTGATCAATATAATAATTGTTCAGATACTTGAGCTTTTGTATCAAATTTTCCATTATTCTGGTGGGTACTTCGGAGCCCCATAGCTCAGAGGTTATGGGTAACAGAGACCTAATTTCAAGATTTTAAGGAGACTTTTCATGGGCCTCTCAGCATGTCAAGAGAGAAGATTCTAGGTCCAGTTGTTACGATTTGTGCCATGTTAACAGATGACCGCATCTTATGAGGTCTCAAAAATAGAGAAAAAAATTCGTAAAAATAAAAAAAATACAGGTGGCACCACCATACTGCATAAACTGATGACACATTCCATGATCAATATCCATGCAAAGAATCATGGTGATCACCGCAATAGTTGTTTAGATACATGAGCTTTTGTATCAAATTATCCATTATTCTGAGGGATACTTCAGATGACTTACAGTCAGCTGAGCTAAAAACACTTAATGGTCAATATCCATGCAAAGAATCATGATGATCTCCGTATTAGTTGTTCAGATACTTCAGCTTTTGTATCAAATTGTCCATTATTCTGAGGGATACCTCAGAGTCCTATAGCTTGAAGGATATGGGTAACAGAGACCTAATTTCAAGTTTCCACAGGCACTCTTCATGGGCCTCCTTGCATGACAAGAATGAAGTTTCTAGGTCCAGTTGTTGCAATTTGTACCCTCTTGATAGATACCCACATCTTCAAAGGTCTCGAAATAAGAGAAAAAAAATTCGTAAAAATTTGAAAAAAATAGAGGTGGCGCACCCTCTCTGCAGAAACTGATGGAACAGCTCATGATCAATATGTATGCCAAAAATCATGACCATCAGTGTTGTAGTTATTGAGATACTGCACTTTTTGTATCAAATTTTCCATTATTCTGGGGGGTATTTTGGAGCCATACAGCCTAAAGAATATGGGTAACAGAGACCTAATTTCAGGTTTCCATGGAGAATTTTCATGGGTCTCCCTGTGTGTCAAGAATAAAGATTCTAGGTCCAGTTTTTATGATTTGTGCCCTGTTAACAGATGTTCATATCTTTAAAGGTCTCAAAAATAGATAAAACATTCGTAAAAAAAAACCCGAACAAATACAGGTTGTGCCACCAGTCTGCTGGAACTGATGGAACACCTCTTGATCAATAGTTATGCCACAAATCATGACCATCAGTGATGTAGTTATTGAGATATTGAAGTTTTTGTATGAAATTTTTGACTACTCTGGGGGGTACTTTGGGGCCCCATAGCTCGAAGGATATGGGTAACAGAGACCTAATTTCTGGTTTCCATGGAGACTTTTCATAGGTCTCTCATTGTATTGAGAATGAAGATTCTAGGTCCAGTCGTTAAGATTTGTGCCATGCTAACAGATGACAGCATCCTTAAAGGTCTCAAAAATAGAGGAAGAAATCGTAAAAAAATCAAACAATAAAGGTGGCGCCACCAGTCTGCAGGAACTGATGGAACATCTCATAATCAATTTGTATGCCAAAAATCATGACCATCAGTGATGTAGTTATTGAGATATTGAAGTTTTTGTATGAAATTTTTGACTACTCTGGGGGGGTACTTTGGAGCCCCATAGCTCGAAGGATATGGGTAACAGAGACCTAATTTTGGTTTCCATGGAGACTTTTCATAGGTCTCAGTGTGTGGAGAATGAAGATTCTAGGTCCAGTCGTTAAGATTTGTGCCACGTTAACAGATGACAGCATCCTTAAAGGTCACAAAAATAGAGGAAAAAATCGTAAAAAATCAAACAATACAGGTGGCGCCACAAGTCTGCAGGAACTGATGGAACATTTCATAATCAATATGTATGCCAAAAAAATCATGACCATCAGTGATGTAGTTATTGAGATATTGAAGTGTTTGTATGAAATTTTTGACTACTCGGGGGGGGGGGGGGGTACTTTGGGGCCCCATAGCTCGAAGGATATGGTTAACAGAGACCTAATTTCTGGTTTCCAAGGATATTTTTCATGGACTTCTCAGTGTGTCAAGATTGAAGATTCTAGGTCCAGTCGTTACGATTTGTGCCATGCTAACAGATGACAGCATCCTAAAAGGTGGCACCACCAGTCTGCAGGAAGTGATGACACATCTCATGATCAATAGTTTTGCCACAAATCATGACCATCAGTCAAGTAGTTAATGAGATATTGAAGTTTTTGTATGAAATTTTTTACTTTTCTTGGGGGTACTTTGGGGCTCCATAGCTCAAAGAATATGGGTAACAGAGACCTAATTTCTGGTTTCCATGGAGTCTTTTCATAGGTCTCTCAGTGTGTCAAGAATGAAAATTCTAGGTCCAGTCTTTACGATTTGTGCCTTGTTAACAGATGTTTACATTTTGAAAGGTCTCAAAAATAGAGAAAAAAATTCGTAAAAAATTGAACGATACAGGTGGCGCCACCAGTCTGCAGGAAGTGATGGAACATCTAATGATCAATATGTATGACATAAATCATGACCATCAGTCATATATTTAATGAGATATTGAAGTTTTTGTATGAAATTTTTTACTTTTCTGGGGGGTAGTTTGGGGCCCCATAGCTGGAAGGATATGGGTAACAGAGACCTAATTTCTGGTTTCCATGGAGACTTTTCATAGGCCTCTCAGTGTGATGAGAATGAAGATTCTAAGTCCAGTCATTACAATTTGTGCCTTTTTAACAGATGTTCACATTTTTAAAGGTCTCAAAAATAGAGAAAAAAAATTCGTCAAAAATCGAAAAATACAGGTGGCGCCACCAGTCTTCAGGAACTGATGGAACCTCTCATGATCAATATGTATGCCAAAAATCATGACCATCAGTCAAGTAGTTAATGAGATATTGAAGTTTTTGTATGAAATTTTGGACTTTTCTGGGGGGTACTTTGGGGCCCTATAGCTCGAAGGATATGGGTAACAGAGACCTAATTTCTGGTTTCCAAGGAGATTTTTCATGGACCTCCCAGGATGTCAAGTAAGAAGATTCCAGTTCTAGCGGTTACGATTTGTGCCCTGTTAACGGACAGACAGAAGGACAGACAGACAGACGACGGACAAAGAGTGATCGCTATAGCTCTGATGACTTTCAGTCAGCTGAGCTAAAAAATAGTCTGTTTTGCAACAAAATTTGATAATAAAAAAAAAACACTTACGGACCCTGGGGCACAGACCTCACGGATTACACGGACCTCTTAAAATTCTTAAACTCTCATGGTAATTTGTCCAGATATTTTAGCATAATCGTATCTAAAGACATATTTTATATTATGTATGGTTAAAACATAAAAAAATAGTCTGTTTTGCAACAAAACTTGATAATAAACAAGGGACCTATGGGTCACGACGCTCAGCTGTTATATATAATAAAAAAATATTATTTAGAAATGAGGCACATGCTGGTTTTGTGTGGTAATAAATATAAGCTGTATTATGAGTTGTTGTTGTTTAGCTTATGTATGATTTTGATAGTACCTTTGGAGACAGGGAAGAGGATTGATTTCATTTATTTTATTAACAAATGGAGTACTACTGTCACACAGATTTTGACTTGGCCATATAACTTATAAGCAGAACATATAATATAAGAGTTTAACTATTTATTAAAAAAATTACAAATATTGTCCCAAATATAATTTTTATTAAAAATAATAAGAGAATCATATGATTTTTTAAAATGAAATATAACTGATATGATTATTAAAATAATATTAAAGAATATATTCATGAATGCATTCATGAATACATTTTGAAAGTATTTGCACGAGTATTCATATACTTTCATTTTTACCTGAATTCCCATTCTTTATGCAAGAAATTTTATAATGGAGTACATAATCATATTCGTATTTAAATACAATTACAAAGTATTCGCACCACGTCTGGTATTTATTCAGTTTTCACCAAACAATGATGTTGAGAATCCAGAATATACAAAATTCACACATTTAAATAATGATCATAAGTACCTGGTTTCATGGCTTTTATTTATTAAAAAATAACTGTAAAAAATTCATTTTGGACTAATTTCACATCAATGTACACACTAGACACAGTAGGAATCTAGATTAATATTATCAACTGCATCTTTGTCTATCATTAATTTCCTTCATATAATCCTTAATGATTAGTAATGAATAATATGATTTACTTCTTTATCATTAAAAATGAACTGAAAAATGCCATAGGTGACTGCATGGTGTTATTTGGAATATGTGACATTCTACCCATCGATACAAGATTCTTATATCATCAGTAACTGCAAGTTAATTTCCTGTTATTATAAACTAACAAATTCCTTTTCTATTTTTCTTTAATTTGTTATTAAAAACCAATACAAATTTATTAATTTATTGTTTATTGTTATGTTGTTGGTTAAAACTACTAGATGAGTTGGGTTGAACACCTGGATCAACTGTGGCTGGCCATCAGCTGCCTGGATTCTCCCCTCAAGCGTGCATAATTTGATGAAAGGTCAACAAGATCAACATACAGGCGACTCAAGAGGGGCTTGTGAGAGCCAAAGTCTGACAGGGTCTCATAAAAAACATTAATAAAAGCTACAATATTTGGCAAATTTCTTTCAGCTTTCTAAACTAAAAAGCTGAAATCCTTATGTGTGCAAGATATGAAAATTATATCAACAGTGCTCACGGGAAACAAACGTGCCATGGTCACAGTTGGGCAAAATTTAAGGTACTAATTTTATATTTATACTAATAACTTATAAAATTTGAAAAATTCAGAACTAATTTTGGGTATTCAATTGAATCTTGATTAAATAATGTTACATCCCTGACAAAAAAAATCTCTAGCTTCAGCAATGCCCTTGTTAAGGGAGTAAATATATTTCTTGATTTTTTACAAAGTGCATTATGTTTGGGCCCATAACTTAAAAAAAATACACAATACTGACATCATTTCTGGCATGTGCATAGTGAATGTATAGAAAAATATGTATATTATATATGATCAAAGTCAGATCAGTGGTTTTGATATTAGGCAGTCTTAAAGTGTAACATTGGGTTTTTAATGGAAAAATTAAGTTTTTCATTGATATCTTGAAGGAATTAAGTCCTAGTGACCAAATTCTTGGCATGGTAGGGGATTTTGGAGAAATCTAACTGTATGCCAAATTTAAGGAACTTAGAGCTGAAGCTCGGGAGCTGAGCTCTAGCAAACTGCATAACACTAGCAATATGTGACATGGTGCTTGAAAACTTGAATAAAATCTACAGTTTTTGATCAACTGGTTTCAAATTTTTGGTGTTAACAGTTGAAATGCTAACAAAAACATGCTGTGAAAATTAAATCCACAGCAGTTACAGCAAAAAAACGTGCCATGGTCAAAGTTGGGCAAAATTAGAGGTACCAAATTTTTATTTTTGCTAATATTTTTAAAAATTTAAAAGATTTTGATCTAATTTTGGGTATACAATTTAATTTTGATTAATAAAAGTAATATTACTGGAAAAAAAGTGCTTAGCTTTAACAAGTTTTGTGTTAAGTGATAAAATTTCTTTCCTGATTATTTAAAAAATGCATTATGTTTGGGCCCATAACTTTTTTAAATTAAATAATACAGACCTAATTTCTGGCATGTACATAGGAATTATATAGAGGATTATTTATAGGAAATATGAGGAAAAACAAATGAGTGGTTTTGATATTAGGCAGTCCTAAAGTGTGAAAATAGGTTTTTAATAAAAAATTGAGGTTTTTCCTTAATTTCTCAAAGGAATGAAGTCGCAAAGACCCAGTTTTTGGCTTGGTAGGAGATCTTGGGGACATCTAACATTATGCTGAATTTTGGATTCCTAGGTCTTACGGTTTCTAAACGTGCCACATCTACGGACGGACGGACGGACGGACGGACGGACGGACAGACGGACGGACGACGGACAATGGACCACGACTATAGCTCAGATGACTTATAGTCAGCTGAGCTAAAAAAACACTTACGGACCCTGGGGCACGGACCTCACGGATTACACGGACCCCGTTTTCTCGTTGTTTTACCATTTCTTTAGTACATACATGTATTTGACATCACGTTTAGCCATGACACATTTGTGATTTATTATTGTGTTTGTATCTGTATTTTTAGATTTCTGTCTCAGTTTTTATTCATAATTTTATATTTGCTATTTATTTCATTTGTGTAGCGTTTTTAAAAGTATTATAATTTAAAACATTTACAAAATCATTATTTTGGAATCTGTAGTTGCTTGAAATGCAAGTAATCAACAATTCCTTTCGGTATTTATATTATTGCCAACTTCAAAATTGCATGGTTGTTATGAACGGAGCACGAAACCTGTTGTTATGTGCAAGTGCTCTGATATATCAGTCTCAGGTCCGCTCAACTGTTAGTGCACTTCAAATTAAATCTCCCCCACTGTATCCGCCCTATTATATTTTCATTTAAAATAACAAATATTATATTTAGTGTGTGACATGAGTGCTATTTTTGTCCCTTTTAGTCATAAATAAAAATATTAGCGGTGGTTACTGGGGTCCGTCAAAATTTAACAGTCGGCAAATTCAAGTAAATCAGGTCCGTCTTCATAGAAATATTTTTGTAATTATAAATCTTTCAGTGAATCGGTCATTTAGCATTTAGGGACTTTGCTCTGTCCTTACATCATCAATAGTGGTGTTTTTATCGGTATAAATAATGGAAAATGAGGAAATAGGTTTATGGGGTCCTGGGACCGTGGGGTTCGGGTTTTACACACTACCCTGCATTCACTACCGCTCGGAAAATTTTCATTCTTTGAAAGATCCCCCTTTTGAGCATTTTGCTCACACGAGATCTCCTTGTGCACAATAGACCTTTTCGCTGCACGCAGGTTGCCTTTTGAGAAGGGATCATCAATGGGGATTATTTCGGGCAGGTCACCGCAAATTTAAGAAAAGCCCAGATAGGGCCCCCGGAGTAAAACTCTGTCCCGCCATCAAACACCCTATGGCCATTGTGTTACCGGGCCCAAAGACAAAGAAAAGAGGCGCCCACGGGAGAGCAAATATTAAAATTATTAATTATGCAGGTAATACGCAAATATTGCAAATAAAAGGGGGTGGAATCTCTTCGGACAAACCCAGAGCATATGTATGTCGAAAATCACGGCAATCCGTACGGCGGTATCAGAGGAGATACGGAAAATCACAAAAATCGCCTTACGCTATTAATATATAGATAAGAGCTTCCAAAATATTCAGAAACTAGTCTAATTTTAGAACTTAAATTTTCAAATTTCAGATTTTAACAGATTAAATCCTTATGTGTACGAACTGTGAAAATTAAATCCAAAGTACTTGGAGGAAAAAATGTGCCATGGCCAAAACTTAAGGAACTGATTTTCAATTATGCTAATAGCTTAATAAATTTGCAAAATTCAGATCTAATTTTGGGTATACAATTGAATCTTGTTTAAATAATTAACATCCTTGATAAAAAGTTTCTATTTTCAACAATCATCATGTTAAATGAGTAAATATCTTTCCTGATTTTTTACAAAGTGCATTATGCATTATAACTTCAAGAAATAACAAAATACTGACTTAATTTCTGGTATGTACATAGGAAATATATGGAGGAATATTTATATCAAACATGATAAAAACAGATCAGTGATTTTGACATTAGGCAGTCTTGAAGTGTACCAATGGGTTTAAATGGAAAATTGAGGATTTTCCTAAATATATTAAAGGAACGAAGTTGAAGGGACCAAATTTTTGGTATGGTACATCTATGGTACATTTTGGGGACATCTAACTGTATGCCAAATTTCAGATTCATAGGTCCAATGGTTTTAAAACATGCCCTGTTAATGGACGGACCCCTGGGCAGCCAGACAATTGACAAAGGACAATGGCTGTAGCTCAGATTACTCATAGTCAGCTGAGCTATGAACTATTTACTGATTTTTATTGTTTTAATTTGAAATTCAGACCTAGTAATTTCTTTCTTTTCTTTTCGAATTAATTAAGAATGTAAGGTATGTTTATTCATTAAGGATATATAACTGAATTTACCTTGTATTGTGTGTGACAATAAACAGGTTATATAACTGCACATAGATGGTATGACTACATAAGATCGCAATTTGGATAAACTGTTCCTACATTAAGACCAAAATGATTTTATTACCTTTGGCCATTTTGCATGATTATTAAAAATATCTGCTGTTAAATATTGTATTATTTTATCGAAATAACTTTCTTGCAGACAACCAGATTTTTTACTGTTTCACTAATTTCTATTTTATAATATAAAGTTTATTTCCAAAATGATTCTTCATGGATGCCTTACAGTGTTTTTTTTTATCTTACATAATTATCCTCGCTGTTGTCAATATAATGAGCAGCAGAATTTTTTATTATACTAATGGTATAACAGTTAGATGTCAGACAAGGGTATACTTATAAAAATATACTGCTTCTCTCTTCTCAACATAAAGAAAATTAGACTTTATTCCTTTGTTCATATTTTTATGCATTATAACTTCTATAGAAGTAACATAAATTTGGGCTAATATGGTTCTTACAGCAAATAACAAAAGGAAAATATATACACAGCAGCCATTGCTTTCATCATCATAGGCAGGTTCCAAAGTTCTGTTCAAAAACTTCACTGACTAAAGAATTGTAATAAACAACAGACATCTGTGGTTTAATAGCTTATAAGAATAAGATATCAGCACTGAATCACATCTGGTGATTTTATTTACACCTGCATGAGATCCTAATTTATCAAATTTGTCACAGCATTTTGACTGGCATGCCAGTCATACACTCATATGAGAAGATGACATTATTACCTAGCCATGGTGAGACCCCATTTCCATATGGCCCCTGTTTAAACCTCCATAAGGCAGAAGTCGATGCTCACAAGCACTGGCTCCCTGGCAATCAGCAGCTACATATACACCCACACTGGTCTGGGTTAATGGAAAGCTTAAGAACAGCCTTGCAGTTATCTGAAGCTTCAGCCACTTAGTTTCTCCTGTCACCCCTAGAGTAATGGGATGGGACAAGCAATGCTCATGAATGAGCTTCTAGGCACTGGCCACAAATGACAAGTGTTATATGTTAAAACCTTTCCCTAAAAACAAAATCCATTTGCAAGAGGCAGTAATATAACAGAAATAACACATAACAGAGAGGTAATACAGAGTCAAACTAACCTGAAGTTTAAATGACCTTACCTTCAATGAGTTACTCTCTAATATTAAATGGACTGCACACCTTCATGTAATCACAAATTTTATTGGACTTAAGTGAGGAAGGGTCATTTAATTACTAAGCCTGGGTATGAAGTCTTAAGGTATGAAAGTTCAGTCTGCTTCTGTGTCGAACTGTTCAACAAAAAAGAAACAAGGACAGTCACCTTTACAAAAAAAAGGTTGCAACAATCTTGCAGGAATGTTGCTGCTACCCATTTTAGGTAGCCGCAATAGGCATCAGCTAATCATCATGTACCAACTAGCTGTAACTCTAGGTTCCCACAACTTGCTGCAACTTTAAGTTTAGGAACCAGCTAGTCGCCACCAACAATCTAGCTGGAACCCAGGGTTCCACAACCCAGCAGCTAAATTAAATCAGAGCCCCCCCCCCCCCCCCCAAGGGTCACCATCCCCAAATTTAAAGGAAACAAATAGACACTATCTCAAAAGTGTTGGAAATCATAAATCCACAGATTTGACCTTGAAGATCAAGGTTAAAATCATCAGACATGGAACTTTTACAAGAACTTGGTAGAAACAACTTGTGTTTTAAATCTGAAGAATTGATGTCAGTACTTCAAAAGTTATGGGGTACACATTATTCTTGGAATTTTGCATATTTGACATAATTACTGGTATATGTCACACAGAATTGCAAGGAACAGATATAAACCAGTCCTTGTACCAGGTACTGTAAATGGGTCAAGTAATAACATATGAACAATTGATCATCACATATATGTACTCCATTCAACAAAAGATTTGTGTAGACACTGAAGAAGGAACCTATTTGTATGATCATGCAACCTCATGACAGGGAGACCAGCATTGTATAACAGGGAAACCAGCACTTAATTACTGGAGAACAGCACTTTTCTGTGTATTTAAAACTACAGAAACGTAATTCTTCTGTAAGCCCAGTTGCTCTTCTATGTTGTTTTTATCTGACCACTAAGCCATGTTCTTCATGAACTAAATATGTGCACTATAAATAAATATACACTAAAACATAAATCTGATCCCACAATAATCTCAACAAATTGACAGTCTCATGAGATGACATGCAAATGTTTCTGCTTTATATTCTGCTGCAGTTGCACCATATCCTTTTGTGCATGTGCATACTGTTATTGTTTGTATACACACAATTTTGTCAGTAACATCAATATTACAGCCTTTTTCACTGTTATATTTTTTGATGATCACATTTACACACCTGCATGCTGAGCATATGTCACCTAATTGTTAAATTTAGCCTCTGACAAATGAAAGGGCAGTACTACTTACAGAAGTTGACCACATCCATCTCTTGCACATATAAAGATAGGCTGTGAACCACAAAATTTCATTTGATCTTAAACAAAATAAAGAGTAATATCATTTACCTGATTTTGTCACAACTTGATATCTGATAAGCTGTTGCATCCATAACAGACTGGGCAAAACTGTGGAGTGTGCAGATACTGAATGACAGCATCTCCTGCACAAACAAAATCAATCAATCTGTGAAGAATACTGCCTGACTAATTGAAGACACAAGCCACTAGCCAGGTTTTACTACAAGTCTAAGATAATTTAAAGTCAACAGTATTGAGCCTACCTGGTTTATCATCAGACTTTAAAGGGCATGGCAAGGTTGTGTTTGGTAAACAAAAGTGTAAGCCCTGTAACATGGTGACTCATTTCACCACATCTACAAAATTTGGCCAGTGACACCATCTATTCATAATGGCTGGTCAGCAGGTATGGAACTGACATAGTCATACCTTAATGGAAGCAAGCCAAGCAAAAGGTGGAGACCACAGTATCATGCAGGTCTTCAATTACAGATACCACTGGTACACATATAGTGGTATTACTGGTAGGTCTGAATACTGATTTGCCATCTCTAATGGATAGGATCTGTCTGTATGTGTAATTCTTGGATGAGGCCAGTCATTTATAGATAATGAATCGGGATCATGGATAAATATGCACCAGGTTCTTCAGGACAAAGTCATCTGAGACTGAAGAGCAAGAAAAAACAAAGAAAAAAATATCTTCATTATCTAGTTATTCCTTAATTTTTGTTTATATGTGTAAATGCATATGGTACAGGTTTATAAATAAAGACAAGGCCTACAGGCCTAATGCGAACCTGTGCATATGGATATACACCAGGTATAACGCTTCAGTGCTAAACCACTACTTTTCATATATATGAACAATGCAAGTACTAAACATTTTGAACAAGAAACAATACACAAACATCACTGCCGAAATTCTGGCATGGGTGCACACAACACAAAAATTATTGTAGGTGGCACCACCAGTCTTGTATACAACAAAGCTATTTGACATGTACACATATGCCCAATTTCAGGCTGATATATCAAATTCTTCTGTAGAATTAAGCAGGCAAATACACTTTGCAAAAGTCATTGTAGATGGCGACACCTGTCTTGTGAACCAGAAAGCCATAAAAACACACAGACAGGTCAGAATATCAGGCCAATACATCAAACTTACCTTGAGTCTGATGCACGGGGCTGACCAGGCTTAGGTGAGAAAGGCTGTTGCCCCGAGTTTACTGTGACAAATTATTGGCTCAGGCTACTGCACTGAGTGAACTCTTGACCTGTTGCATAATCTGAAACAGTTGGCAGTCTGCCAAAGCTATAAATAAATCCAGGCTGACCTTTTGCCTATTGCCAAATCTGAAATAGAAGCCACACAATTGCATAAGCTCACAGATTGGCTCCATATGCAGCCCTGAGGGGCATGACACCCATGAGGTGATCACATGATGCTCATGAGGTGATCACATGCTACCCATGAGATGATCACATGCTGCCCATGAGGTGATCACATGCCTTGTGCTTGGCTGCACTGACTGAACTGTTGACCTACATTTGGCTGCACTAAATGAACTCTTGATCTGTTGCAAAATCTGAAACAGTAGGCAGTTTCTCAACCTATTCAAGAAACGTACACAATCTTGGCCTGTTATGTAACTCTGCTAAAATTTATCCAACACAAACCATTTGAACAAACTTGAGAGGGCTCGCCTCTGGGATCATTTCTGTAAAATTTGGACAATTTGGCTGGACTGTTTACAAGAAGAAGACTTTTACCAAGTTTTTTTCAGCTTTTTCTTGTAAAATCTAAGTAAATGCAGATAGCAAAAATAAGATGAATCCATCAACATTTGATATGTGACAAATAATTGCATAACATTTGGGGATGGTAGCTCCTGCTATTCCTGAGAAATTATGAGTTAGTGTACATATGATATGTAATATCATAAATCTACATTTTTTAAAAGATTTTAAAAAAATTCTTGTCAATATTTTCCATAGATAACCTGAAATCTAAATGTCTAGAGGCATGATGTAATGGATGCTGATAAACTGGTGCTAGGCTAGATGTATCTGCTTCACACAGCTAACATATTTGGTAAATGACTCAATTCAATCTTCATAATTCAGCCAAATAATTTTTTGGAACCATAAAAGACAATTATTATAAGAATGATTCAGGGAATTATTCTTGCAAAATATTAAACAAACTGGCCTCAGTATCATCATCAGTCGAAAAACGTTTTGTAGGTTTATAACTCATATGGGAAAATACAACAAAATGGCAAAGTTCAGCTTCCCATAACTCAGCTAAAAATCATTGAATCAAAACCATTTGAACAAACTTGAATTATCAACATCTAAGGATAATTAATGTGTAAGATTTAAGAATTTGGCCCAGTGGTTTTTGAGAAGAAGATTTTTGTAGCCACTTAGCTAACATGGGCTGTTATGGCATATGACTAAATTCAGCTTCCCATAACTCAGCCAAAAGTCACTGAACTGAGACCATTTGAACAAACTTGAATTATCAACATCTCAGGATAATTAATGTGTGAGATTTAAGAATTTGGCCCAGTTTTTGCTGAGAAGAAGATTTTTGTAGCCACTTAGCTAAAATTGGCTGTTATGGCATATGACTAAATTCAGCTTCCCATAACTTAGCTAAAAGTCACTGAACTCAAACCATTTGAACAAACTTCAGAAAGCACTACCCTAGGATCATTTCTGTGCGATATTAAACAACTTGGCCATTTTGTTTCAGAGAAGAAGTTATTTGTAGCTGTCAGTGTGATACGGGCACTGATGACCCAGTACAAAAAAGGCCGATGCAGGTGGCACCACCAATACCTCAATTTCAGATATGACTCATGTGACCAACATTGGCATAAAATTTGGTGATGATAGCTCCAGCAGTTTCTGAGATTTAAATTTTAATATGCTTTTTTGCACAGTTAACAAAGTTCAACCTTCTGTAACTCAGCAAAAAATCTCCGAAATAAACCATTCGAACAAACTTGAGAAAGATTGTTCCAGGGATCATTTCTGTGAAATATTGGACAAATTGGCTGGACAGTTTCAGAGAAGATGATTTTTAAAGTTTTTTTTAGCTTTTTCCCTATAAAATCTAAGAAAATGCAGTTAGAAAAAAAATAAACAAAATCCGATATAGTTTTTTGGATGACTGAATATTTGCAAAAAATTTGGTGATGCTAGCTCCTGCCATTTTGAGATAGCTATGGTTAATGTACAGACGACGGACGATGCCGCACCATCGCATAAGCTCACAGGTTCGCTAAAAATGAGGCATAAATGCTGCAAAGAAGGGATACAAAAATAATCAATGGCACATTTAAAGACAACTATTCAGGAAATATTCCTATAGATCTGACAACTTTGGTAAAACTATAAAGTTGGATTTTGTCCCGACTTGATATATTATTTATTGGTTATTACCCGAGTGTGCACAGCTATTAACAACAACAATTATCTTGACTTCACTAAGTCAAGCATGATTCTCTTTATACTATAATGTAATTTTTACTGAAATGACTGCAAAATTGATGCTGACCTTTCAGACAAAAAGAAATAAATGGTATGCTAAGTTACCACAATGTACATCATAACTGAGAAAATATGTTGTTTAATATTTATTTTGTGAACATCCTTGTCTGTTTGTCCTTTTGAATGTCTGTATGTTTTTGCTTAATTAAACTTCAACTACCTAAATAGTAACATTTTAACTTTATTTATTTTTTCACGGATTGTACAAATAGTTATAATCACTTATAGGTGGCACTCTCCATTACCTTGAAATAGGGTTCAGTGGTCTGTGACTGTGACAGTGCTGGAAAAAGGACAAGTATTCTATTTCATACAAGAAAGTTCTTGAAATTTGACAATTTTATTTAGAAAACCATTAGAGGATTCTAATAGGATTCCAGACTTCCTGCCTAAATTTTCTGCAATTTGAACAATTTTCAAATTTGAAATGACTTCTCAAGCACAAACCTCCCATAAAGTTAAACAAATTGTAAGTGGAACACCCAATGTTTCTTGTGAGGGAAATATGTTTATGAAAAAAAAATTGTTAGTCGGTCTCTGATTAAAAGAAATGGGTCATTTTGTTCCTTTATCTCTATTTAGACTGAAC
Source organism: Sipunculus nudus (assembly GCA_026874595.1). Classification (NCBI taxonomy): domain Eukaryota; kingdom Metazoa; phylum Annelida; class Sipuncula; order Golfingiida; family Sipunculidae; genus Sipunculus; species Sipunculus nudus. The sequence continues at coordinate 32,481,195 of CM049309.1, forward strand.
TGAATATTGCATCCAAGACATATTTACCAAGATTGCAAATTATTTCTACATGTAATGTTTTGTCTAATATATCTGTTTTTTTTCTTACATGAGCTGGTATAAAAATAGATTATGTGAATATATTTTTTCAAAGTCATACTCAATTTGAATTCTTTCTCCAACAGGATCTCCTTTATGTGGAATCGCTTTAATGTCTAAAAAGAGCAACTGCTACCAAGGGCAGTATGCATTTCTGTCAAACCGAACATCTAACTTCATGTTGGTCATGATTAGAATCTGTGTATTTCATGGGAGTATAACAATGCATCAAAGAATTGATGTATTAAATTTCAAGCATTCAATTAAAATGTCATCAATTATTAACGTCCAAATCAGTTCATTTCAATTATTAATGTTCGGTAGGTAAATTCACTAAACCTCTAAAGCTCTCAATATTTAGGGAGCAGTTTGCGATGTCAAAGCTCTTTATTGTTTATGAGCCCTAAATCTATTTTAAATGTTTGCTGGTTGACCATTTACTTGCATAGAAATATAAATGGCAGCAACAAACAGAAGGAGAGCTAGTTTTTTTTTTTTGCTGAAAAGTACCAATATCCATTTTGATAAACTAATGTTGCTTTTTTTCTGAAACATGGCCTACAGGCATAATGTGAACCTGTGCATTGGGATATACACTTGGTATAATGCTTCAATGCTGAACCATTACTTTTCATATATATGAACAATGCAAGTACTAAACATTTTGAACAAGAAACAATAAAACAAACATCACTGTTGAAATTCTGGCATGGGTGCACACAACATAAAAATGATTGTAGCTGGCACTACCAGTCTTGTATACAATGAAGCTATCAAAGATATATACATATTAACCCCTCCTGAGAAATAAGCAGGGACACACACTGTGCAAAAATTATTGTAGGTGGCACCACCAGTCTTGTATATGACAAAGCTATTCGATATGTATAAATATGCCCAATTTCAGGCTGATATATCAAATTCCTCTGTAGAAATAAGCAGGCACATACACTGTGCAAAATTCATTGGAGATAGCGACAACTGTCATGTGAGTGACAAAGCCATCAAAGACAGGTAAAAATATCAGGCCCACACATCATACTTAACTTTGAGTCTGATGCACGGGGCTGACCTGGCTTAGGTGAGAAAGGCAGTTGCCCCATGTGAACTGTGACAAATTGCTGGCTCAGGCTACTGCACTGAATGAACTCTTGACCTGCACTTGGCTAGACTGTGTAAACTTTTGACCTGTACCTGGCTGCACTGAGTGAACTCTTGACCTGTTGCATAATCTGACACAGTTGGCAGTCTGCCAAAGCTATAAATAGATCCAGGCTATACTTTGGTGCCATATGTGATGCAGTATGCAGTCTGCCAAAGCTATAAATAGAATGCAGCTACTGCACTGAGTGAATTCCTGACCTATACCTGGCTGCACTGAGTGAACTCTTGACCTGTTGCCTAATCTGATACAGTTGCCAGTCTGCCAAAGCTATAAATAGATCTAGAATAACCTTTGGCCTGTTGCCAAATCTAAAATAGTAGCCACACCATTGCATAAGCTCACAGATTGGCTCCACATGCAAGTCCTGAGGGGCACGACACCCATGAGGTGATCACATGATACTCATGAAGTGATCACATGGTACCCATAAGGTGATCAGATGGTCCCAATGAGGTGTTAACATGACACCCATGAGGTGATCACATGCCTTGTGCTTGGCTGCACTGTTTGAACTCTTGACCTATATCTGGCTGCACTGAATGAACACTTGATCTGTTGCTATATCTGTAACAATCTTGGCCTGTTGGTAAATCAGTTTACACATACTGAAAGACTGGCTAAAATGCAACAATTTTGTAGAAGAACACAATTACAGTCCTCAGTTTGAAATAGACATGTATAATAATGGACATAAGACCAACTTAAGCTTTTCATGACTCAACCAAAAAAATCAACAAACTCAATCTATTTTTATATGGTTCAAAGAACCATGTCCTAGGATAGCTCTTTTGAAAAATTGAACGATTCAACATCATTAACATTTTTAAGGGGCTAAAATTATGAGGTTTTCCCCATAAAAAAAAACATGCTAATGTAGGTGGCACCACAAAATCTGCAATTTCAAATATGAGTCATGTGACCAACATTTGCACAATACTTGGTAATGCTAGCTTCTGTCATTTCTGAGATTACTAAGTCAACTGGTATGCTTACTTGGCCAAACGACTAAGTTCAAATTTGTGTAACTCCGCTAAAATTCATCAAACACAAACCATTTGAACAAAATTGAGAGGCCTCGCCCCTGGGATCATTTCTGTAAAATATTGAACAATTTGACTGGACCGTTGACAAGAAGAAGACTTTGAAAGGTTTTTCATCTTTTTCCCTATAAAATCTAAGTGAATGCAGATAGTAAAAAATAAGCTGAATCCCATATTTTATGTGACAGATAATTGCATAAAACCTGGGGATGGTTAATGTCCAGATGATATCTAAAATAAAAAATCTACATTTTTTAAAAGCTTTTAAAAAAACATTCTTGTCAATATTTACCACAGATAACCTGAAATCTAAATGTCTGGAGGCATGATGTAATGGATGCTGATAAACTGTTTCCAGGCTAGATGTGTCTGCTTCACACAGCTCACACATATGGTGAAATGACTCAATTCAATCTTTATAATTCAGCCAAAATTCATTCTTTGGAACCATAAAAGACAATTATTATCAGAATTATTCAGGGGATTATTCTTGTAAAATATTAAACAAATTGGCCTCAGTGGCGTCAGTCGAAAAACATTTCGCAGGTTTATACAGCAAAATTGCTAAGTTCAGCTTCCAATAAATATATATATATATATATATATATATATATATATATATATATATATATATACACAGATGAAGACAGGAGCGTTTACTCAGTGAGTTTTCACTCAGTGTTTTTAAACAACCAACACTTGACTTAGCAGTTGGTAAGTGCTAAAACCTGACGATTCTTCATATACAATCAATTTATATCATCATTCCTGAGAGTGAATAAGGAAACTGAGGCTTCTTCAAATACAATCATTTTATATCATCATTCCTGATTATGAATAAGGAAACTGGTGATCCTTCATATACAATCAATTTATATCATCATTCCTGAAAGAAAATTAACTGAATGTATACCCCCTTGATGGTATGCTGCAACCACATATATATATATATATATAAATACTAAAGAATGAAATATCATCCTTTATACTGCTATATATAACACATATGGGTAGTGTAAGCCAAGCTCTATACTATCCTTACTGATAATATCAGTGATGGACTTTTTCATGGACACAGATTCAGACCTGGACACAAGGACTTGTACTCAGACTTGGAGGTCAGTTCATCGAGTCCAGCTGAAAAAACTGTCACATAATTAAGGAAAGACATTCAAATTAGAAAACCTGCTGTAAAGGCTTGCATGTGCAAACTTATGACAAAATATTACAAAACAAGTTTAGACTGTGCCAAACTCAATATCTCCACTGACAGTTATTTAATTCAGTATTAAAGTTAGGTTCTGTGTAAACTTGCTTAAACCTACACATGACGATCTCTAATACGAATGTTAAGGTGTGTTAAATTAAATTGAATACTTTAGATTCTGATTTTGACTTGAGTTCAAAAAGACTCAAAGTAGGAGGACTTGAACTCTAACCTGAAGGACTGGGACTTGAGCAGTCCTGCACTCAGACTCAGATATTGTGGACTTCACTGCTACACAGGATAACACGCAAGCTCTAACAAAATGACTTGTATCCTCGCGCTTATTTGAAAAAGATTTTATGATGTACACAAATAGTCAACACCACTGCCTCTGTATCATCCCTGAAGTAGTTAATTAAACATGTTAAGCTCAAATTAAAACACTCCTCATAAAAAGGTCTACATTAACTGCTATAGCCCTCTGGGCCTCAAGGTCTCAAATGTAAGTGTGCTTGTTTGTTACTGAAAAGGATACCAATAAAGGGAGTGTGTTTCTTTTCATCGATATAAGATGACACTGCTGGATGAAGCTGCATGATCAGTGAATGACCAGTCTTGTGACATGAATAATTCTGTCTGGGTTTTGTACAGTGTCACCTGTAAAAAGATAAGTGTAGATCCTACATTCTGGGACATCAGTAAGAAGTGCATCTAATGCTATACGCTCTTTACACAGCGCTTTACCTATAGGGCTACTTCATATATCGTAAGGCGCTGTTTGTTATGACCTCGTATCCTGAATTGCAACACCAGAGGGGAGCACTGTATTTTTGTCTAATCAGATGAGACCTTGTGCTGGAAGACAAAGCCAAGCGAGGAATACACGGAGCCAATCATATTCATTTCTTTTTGAGTGACAGCTCATCCCCCAGCGTAACCATCTGAACAGGCCACAGGCTCAGAGAGAATTGGCCCTGACGTGGTTTGCTTAGGGCCTTGGGCACATAGGATGCCCGGCCGGTGAGCTGTAATTCAAACAAAACGTAACAACAAAGGCTGCGTGCACACCTCGCTGGCTGGTTTCAGTTCTGCAGACAAAAGATACATGGCTACTCTAACACAGTCATAATGTCATAATCGAATCGGTCGGTGATGCGAGAATGCAGAGGGAGCAATTTAAATTCGGAAACTGATCAAGCAGCGCTTGAAGCGCGGCAATGGGCGGAGCCAGGATGCCTGTCGAGTGTTTGTTTATTGGCATCTGATTGGCTGCTTGTCACATTGTAAGCACGTTTATTTCAGTGGACAACAAACCGCCATCTGGTGTCTAAATATATCATAAACGGTCAAAGCTGGCAGCGTGAAAATCAGTTGCTTCTTTAGAAGCGCAAGGTTTCTGCTGCCTCGGGAGCGTACTAATGCTATTATGGACATTTTTTTTGTTTCTCCACTGTGGGATATCTTCTCTTCTGAATATATATCTTCATAGATCAACAGAAGCACAGAACCTCTCTTCCAAGCTTTAATCTGCTGCTGTATAGGGATACAGCAATGATCAGACCCAATATAATCATGATAATCGCCATGATATGTTTGCAATGACTATTGCAAATGCAACAGTAATCTAGCACAATATCTGGTGAATATCTATATTCTTTCATTAAAAACCAACAAAGACTCTATACTCAAAGGCAATAATCAAAGTAATTATACCATTACTGAAACCTTTAAACATTCTGCTATTCCATGAAATAGTGTAGACTTGATCCAGCTGCCAAAAGAAATTGTCATCACTGAAACACATGAACAGTATGAAGCAGCACTAACAGCCTATCATGACAGAGTCAAATAATAATTCATGCACACCGCCTACCCATGAATATTATTTCTAAGCAGTGTGAAACCTTCCTGTACCAAAAGATACAGATAAAACTATATAACATCAGGTACAGTTATATGTTCATTTAAATTAATATGAGCCCCTGGGAAATATATTTTTCCTCAATTTGTGATTTCAGCTGAACTTAATTCAAAACTTTTATCACATAACAATACAGGATTAATATAATTTTGCAGTGCACTGCTGTCCTCTTCTGAGTCTGCTGTTGCAGATTAATCCCATTTTATCTGTATTGAGCCATTCTTATCATATTGTGGGTCTTTGTAGTTTGTAGATCTTTATTGATAGTTATGAAACACAGGAAATAAGGCATTCATTTTATATTTGCCATTTAATTGCCACTTATTTGCCAGAAGGGGTATTTCCCTGCCTGCATTTCCCCGGAATTGTCAGTGGCATTTACTGCCCTGGCATTTACCAGCCAACCCTGCATTTGTGACACCCTGAAAGAAGGTCCGAAATACACAAATATTTATGATTATAAATTTTACAAATCAGTCTTAAGCAACAATTAAAGTTCTTCAAGATCAATTTAAATACAAAATTTCATTACAATTGATCTGTTAAACCATTCTCAAGAAATCTGTCTTTTTGTAAAAATTTTCATTAAAATCTTCAGATGAAGGGAAACGTGTTTGTTTCCCATAAGCTGAAGAATGCAACACAAGATGATTTCACCAGATTTGTATATACAAATCATTTTTGTATCAAACTTGCAAACATCCTTAATATGAAGATGGTGACCAGTCGATATTGAATCTAACAAGAATTTCTTTTTTGTTTAATTGGTGTTTTACAACAATATGATAGAGAAAGGCTCTGGTGACCCATGTACAATATCTCTTACCAAAGTCTTTCCCTTGTCCCTGAAGAGGAATCAAGAAATAGAAGCAAAGTTAGACCTAAAAAAATTAAACACTCCCTGCAGGAAACGGTGTGAAGCAAGGGATGAAGTGTAAAAGATAAATGCAAGGTAGTGTGATAAAACATGAATAAAAATTGTAACTATACTTTATAAGATGTGCAAATGTCCTCACTTTGTTAAAGTGCTTACAATATTGGACAAGTACATATATTTCATGATAAACACTAGGCTATTTCAAGGAATGATCCACTTTATACCAAAATTGCTAAAGTGCCATTTACAGACTGCAAGGACATTCCTCACCTAGTCTCAGGGTCCATTAAAGTGCTTTTAATGCAAAACTGTTCATCATCCAGCCATTGTTATCAAATTACACCAGCTTCTCTTGTCCCATAAAGTACCAATAAAACTAGGAGTTTCTGTACTGGTCAGTTCTTCTTTTGGGGCTTCCAGCCTGCGATGTGAATGCATATTCTTTGTATGACATATATCTTCATCAATCATAAGGACTGCAAGAACGTGTCTAGTTACATCCTACTGTTGTTCTGACGAAACAAAGTTTTCAACTGATGAGTTAATAAAGATGATAAATTGTTACCTGGTTATCAGTGTGCTGGAGTACATGCTATAGCCTCATGCATTTTTCTTCCATCACTCAGTGATGAGGTGATCAAGTGTGGAATTTAAAGAACACTTAGACTGGTGACAAATATGCATTAATGAAGATGATTATGAAGCCTGGGAGATCCATACCTGTTGCTGCTTCCACTGCAGGTCACCAGAAACCAAACTAATAGGAACCAGCATGCCACAGTCATGCAAAATACTGCCTGTCACACTCAGTTGACTGCTTACAATGTTCCCATTCCTTACCCTATAATTGCCAGAAGCCCTGCCAGGCAAACAGGTGATACCAGTCACAAAATGTGTGAGCTTACCAGAGTAGCCTGAAATGATCACAGCAGGCCATCCCCAGCTCCATCAATGTGAATGAATAGTCTTAACCTGCTTATCCCTCTGGTCTCAAAATGGACTGTTCCTTAGAATGGCAGCCAGTCTCATTCTACTTTCCTGAGGGCAGGGAGGTAGGCTGCACTAATCAACTTGGCTCAACCAGCTAAGAAGCACCAAAGAAGGCAGTCTACACATGCAGTGTGTTACATCTGCATGTGACAAGGTCCACTGCTACATCATGTCATTCTTAATTAAGCAACAAATTTAATCAAGGTTTATCCCAGCCTGTCATGTCATCTCCTGACCAAGGTCCTGATTTATGCAGACCATTAATGTACAGTGTTACTTTCCTTCACTGTGATTCTAGATCAATTACTGTTATACTGAGGATCTTAGGAGAGGTCTAGTTGTACTACCAATTCAGTTCAAAGCAACTTAAACATGATTTGAGTTATAACTGATAGCAGTATGCCAGGGTTTCAAGTAGCACATAATACAACTTTCCATTTTTAAAACAAGTTGGTGTGAAGTCCACGGGGATGCATCTATCCCCTCATGAAAATTTTTGCTCAGCTAAGTAAGTCATAACGATCTTGTCACAAGATAATTGACAGTTCATTTGCAGAGGGTGATATGTATAAGCGTAAGGCCAAAAAAATAAAAAGGTATGGTTCTCAGGCACTTTTATTCAGAAATCACTGCGGGCGGGCAGGCGGTATTTTATTTTTTACTTTTTTTTGTAACTTTCGATAAAAATGTCCTTAGATCAGGGAAAAGCTTGAAACTAACAGTTTTTTTGCTAAACAGGTAAAGCACTACATAACAAAGGAAACAGTAACAAAATTGTATTATTTTATCTTCTTGAAAGATGAAAATCAAAATAAGAATGAACGATGTGGGGGGTTAAAATTGACAAGGGCAGTGCCTGAGAACAATACCTTTTTTTGTGGCCTAAGCCCTATTTACACTAGAAAATTGTGGCGTGCGCTAGATCATTCCAGAAAAATGTGGAGTGGGCTACATTTGACCTTGCGTTCACACTGTGCTGGACCAAGTGACCATGTAGAGCACACTACCCTGTCAAATTAGGCCGCATTGTACTTGGCCCAGCCTAGAGTTTACACTGTGTTTACACGCAGATAAATACTGCAATCTGGCTTGGTATAGATTGGATTCCTCCTAGTGATCATGGGTAAATCCCAGTCACATGAACACCGAGTCTTGCTGGATACACTTCTGATGCTGTCTGGCGCGTGCTAGAATCTAGAACCGACTCAAACCAGTGGTCAAAATGTAGCACGCTCCAGACCGAAAATCCTCGAAATCTGGCGTGTTTGGGGGACTTGCCGTGCGCTAAACGATGTAGAGTGCTCCAGAAAAACGTGTAAATGGGGCTAATATAATACACTCTCATGACTGTTCCTAAGACCCCAAACCAAGCTAGGGATTCAATCAGATATTCACAGTAAAATGCCTTGCATTTAGTGTCAGACATGATATTTTAAGACAGGAAAGACTGCTTGGGACAACAGTTTTTGCAGTATATAAACAGGGAACCATAAAGCACAGCATCCCCTTACACAGGGCATGATAAGAATTGGTGTATTAGACTGTGTGGAAATGAGGAGGGCAGCTCTCTGATCTTGACCTTTGCTTCTGTGACCTCAAACTAAATAGGGTTCTTCATCAATGGGTGGGTGAGTCATATGAGAAAGATAACACTGACAGGTGTTGGTCAAACGGTTTGGCCTAAAATGGGTCCACAAGCTTTTTCACAGAGTGGGCCATGTGACAGTGACCTTTGACCCCTTGACCCCTAAATTGATAGGGTTTTTTATCCATCAAAAGGGGTTTTTTTATCCATGGGTGGATGAGCCATATTTGCAAGATGAAAGGTTTTGGTGAAACAGTTTGGCTTTAAATGGGTCCATAAGCTTTTCCAAGAAGTGGGCCTTGTGGCCGTGACCTTTGATCCCATGACCTCAAAATCGAAAGGTTTCTTCTTCCATGGGTGGATGAGCCATATGTGCAAGATGAAAGGTTTTGGTAATCAGTTTGGCTTTAAATGGGTCCACAAGCTTTTTCAAGAAGTGGGCCGTGTGGCCGTGACCTTTGACTCTGTGACCTCAAAATTGATAGGGTATTCAATCATAGGTGGGTGAGCCATATTTGCAAGATGAAAGGTTTAGATGAAAAAGTTTTGCTTTAAATGGGTCCAAAAACTTTTCAAGAAGTGAGTCCTGTGGCCTTTGACCTGTGACCTCAAAGGGTTCTTCATCTATGGGGGGGGGGGGGGGGGGGGGTGGAGCCTTATGTGCAAGATAAAAGGTTTTCAGTTGGTTAAAAGATTTGGCTTGAAATCAATCCACAAGCCAATTCTTGACGGACAGAGGGACGGATGCACAGAGAGATGCACAAACGGAGGTGTTACTATAACCCTTTCGCAACTTTGTTGTGAGGGGATAATAATTCAAGGCATCATGTAGTAAACTTATAATATTCACTGACCATCTGTTGACTTGTGCGCAGATGGCATGAATTGGGATCAAACCTTTACCTATATATATGGCAAGGCCCAGATTAGAATCTGGTCCAGTTTTAAACTAGGCCAGCTCAGATTAAAATTTTGATCTGGGCAAGTCCACATTACAATCACAATCTGGGCCAGTCAAGTTTTAAACTGGACCAGCCAAAATAAAATTTTTGACCTGGGCCAGTCAAGGTTACAAACCAGGGTTGTTGATTTAAAAAAAAATTTTTTTTTAATAAAAAAAATAAGATTTATTTTATTTTAATCAGACTTAAATGATTTAAATCGATTTTTCTGATTTTTTTAAATTATTTTTGAAACCATTGGACCTAGGAATCCAAAATTTTGCATACAGTTAGATGTTCTCCCACCATACCAAAAATTGGGTCACTAGGTCTTTGTTCCCCGTTATATTAAGGAAAACCTCAATTTTTCACTAAAAACCCATTGTTACACTTCAAGTCTGCCTATATATCAACACCACTGATCTTTTTTTATCAGTTTTAATATACATATTCTTCTGCCAACACATATTTAACATGAGGATTGCTGAAGCCAGAGACTTTTTTTTCAGGGATATAACTTTATTTAATCAGATTCAATTGTGTACTCAAAATTTGATCTGATTTTTGCCAATATGTTGAGTTATTAGCATTAATAATACATCAGTACCTTAAATTTTGTCCAACTTTGGCAAAGGCACGTTTTTTCCTTGTACGCACTGTTGATTTAATTTTCACAGCATGTATACATAAGAATTTAATCTTTTATAAAATCTGCTTTTTCAAAGGAATTGATCGCATATAGTAGGTTTTATTCAAGTTTTGAGACACCATGTCAAGTATTATTTACATCAGCCAACCCAGTGTAACAGTGGTGTGTAGTGGGTGATATTATGTAATCACTCCTCACTCCAGGCAGCTTAGCTTTGCTGCATGGGCTTCAACTAGGTCCAGCTTGGCTTCCCCTCTGCACCTGTCCCGCTCCCCCCAGTACTTTTACTGTTTTTAAGTACACATTTAATTGTGCCAATTAAGTGATGTATTTGCTATAAAAGTATGGAGCATTCCATAAATATCTCTTGCCATGCATACTGCTGGTACTCTGAATAAAGAATTTGGGCACACTTTCCTGGAATTTAATCTTTAAATTGTATTTAGAACTATAAATTACTTTTCCACATTTTTGTTATCAAATATATCCTTTGGTATAACTCTGAGCCCCATAACTTTTTTCCCTTATTGCATGATTAAATGGTTTAAAGTGTATATTACAAAGTAAAATATATACTTATTATATTTTGTTTATGCTCATTTGGTGATGTACAGTTCTATTTTTTTACAGTACTTTACTTGAGTCAATAAATGAAATATGTATTATTATACAACAGATGATCTCCACTTCCTTCTTTTTTCTATATTTTACATGGTTTCATATATTCCTAGTGGACACTTTAAGGCTTTAAACTCCAATAACGCCCGCCAGGGCGCGCGGTTTGTCACGGGCCTGGTGTTCAAAAACGCCCGCCCGGGCGCGCTAAAGCCCATTTTACATACCCGTAATTGGGGCAAGTTTTGGGGGTGAAATGTTTATTGTCATCCATCATATTTGTACTTAAATGAAAGAGAAAAACGTCAAGTGTTGTTCTAACATGTGACCAAGATCCAAACTGGCGCGAACGCAGACTTGTTGGAAAAAATATAAAAATGATTGACTTTCACTCACGTGGCCTTGTTACGTGGGCCCTGGTAACATGTCGGCTGCGAGAGTAAAATCAGACACCTACGCTAAATTCATCAGAAATCGGTAAATTACCAAATGTTGGCAATCAATCCTGGTGACAAAATCAAGTGCAGTGTGTTTACAGATTTAACTTCCGTTAAACATTTCCAAGATCATATATTATCCCCTTTTTTATTGGTTTAACTTGTGACCAATGATCGCCGTCCGACTGACTGACGCGTCTGACAGACACCACGCACGTGATCTGCGTGACCTCCTTACTGTGTCATGTACTGGCACTTGAAAACCATTTTTAACCGATATCATATAATAAAATGAGTATTTATTTTAAATATTAACATATTTTCTTAACTAAAAATCGAAGATACTGTCATATATCATGTCGTATATATATGTGATGTCTGATTGTTTACTAGTGATCATTTCTGTGCCAAACATTCTATGTACAATCGTAATCGGGCACAATCGGCCGTGCACAAGAACTGTCAATCATTCTAAGAGGCTTTTTGGATTGAAAATAAAATTAATACCGTCTTAAATTAGAAACAGCCAGATATTATATGGATATAGTTAATTTTCCAGTGTAAAATATAAAGATAACTTTATACTCCATGAAATATTGAAGTAATTATTTTACGACGTACGTGGATCGAACTGTACGCCTATACACCCAGATCCTTGAATATGTAAAACAAGACAGTAAGTGACTTATACGCTTGAACAAATATGTATTAATACGGTTTTAACACATACTGAACAGATTTTACAAATTTTTATATGTGTAGTACTTCCTGTATATGTATAGGCTACATGTGTACGTGCACGTGTGCGCGCTTTTGTGTGTGTGTGTATATATATAGGCCTATGTGCGTATTATAATTTTCATTAGTGATTGAAAAAAGCACCAGTAGTTGTCACTGCCAGTGAAACAGATTTTCGGCGGAGCTGCAAAACATCCTTAAATATATATGGCACATAGCAAACTAAATTTAAAAAATATAACCTATTATATTATGAATTGAAGTAAATAATTTTTTTTTGTAATACGTTTGCCTATAACAGGCTATTCATTGTTGTAAGGAACAGTTATAAATGTGTGTACCTTTTAAACATAAAATCTGATCACTAATACCAGAACTTATAACTCCTTTTTATATTTCATCCATGAAAGTTTCTCAAATCGGGTTCATTCGCCGCCTATATTCATAAAAAATACATAACGTATACCGCAGACTGCATATATATCGCATATACCGTACGTGCACCCGGTATAAACGCCGCTTTATATTGATATCGCTCTCAAAACCCAGTCAACGCTTGCATGCATGGCCCAGGGATTAAATATGGAAAATGTGTCGTGGTCATGATAATCCTTTAAAGTCATACGGCGGAGTCAGTCTCAGTCATGATACATGCAAGAAAATGAATAAAATGCATTCGCCAATCTTAAATTAGAAGCTATAGCGTATATATATATAGTGACGGTGACACAGTGAAAGTAAAATATTAAGACCAAAGATGCGGACTTTCGATATGCATGCGCATGGTGTATTCAAAATGACGATCGAGAAACCATGCAGGTGGACAAATTAGACTGAAATCTAATTGTACCTTTACATTGCTGTACAATAAGATTTAAAAGACGCAGGTATACAAATATATCTATATTGCAAAATGTTTGATGGCTTTGTCTCAAACTTGCCCCTTTCGAAGACCTAAAATACCACAGGGTGTCGGCTTCTATTTTTACCCACCGACCTTGTCATTTTCACGTTTGATTGACAGTTTTATTAGCACAAGGAAATTTTCCTATCACACAGAAGATTTTAGCGGAAAGACAGCACACAACATGTGGCCAACCAGACGGGGATTCGGAGTGAAAATTACTACTTTAAATTGGCATCTATAACATTAATCATCAAAGGATAATGACATCATTTACAATGTTCGGGAACCGAACGACATGTATAATTGCCAGGTGTAGGTCATGGTCCGCGTCTGTACAGCTGACGGGACTGGTGAATACAAAATAAATAAATAAACAAACACCCAAGAGATCATAACTTATTAGAAGTTTTTGGAACATTCCAGGTGCTTCTTAAGAATTATTGAATTGTTGCTGCATATTGTTTTATAATTAACTGGAACTCTGCCTCTCCGTGAAATCACCACCTTGCAGCCTGGGGAGACCGCATGCTTTCCTGCTGAAGCTGAAGTTTTATCAGCAGTGCATGATTTCTGACTATATGAGGGCTTAAATGTACAAAGTTGCATACGGAGGTTACCAGATTAGCTAAATGATTTGAAGTTAGGTCTCGTGTATACAGCTAGTTAACCAAGGAATTGCATGTGCATCTCAAAATTATTAAATAAATTTTCTACTTTTCTTCAAGTGAAGTTGAATTGAATAAATGTAATTATATATTATATTTCCATTTTATATTAATTTCATATGACGTAATTATGCTTCATTTAAATGTCACTGAAATAAAGTGCAAATTGAAGACCTGGATAAGTAAGTGCATGAAGATATGTAGGCCTACATGCAATTGTCCTCTAAGATACCAGAATGTACTGCTATGAAATCATAGTAACTAGGCATGATTTTAATAAGCATTGTTGGACTTACGTAGGCCTATATATTTGAATAACATAACCTACATTAAAATGTACTGTGAAAACATGTTTCTTTGGTGTTACTTCACAGTTTAGTATCGTTTTCCCACGTTTATAAACTTTGGTATTATGTGCATTATCCCCAATAGCACATTTTAAAAACACCTTTCCAACAATAAAAAATATTGATTTTCCGTTATTTTATATTCTTGTTAATAACGATTTGTTTACATTAATGTGCATAGGACTATTTATTATATATGTAATAAATTATTGTTCCACTAGTACTACCAGTGTTCTCATTGTTTCTGATCCCTGCGGGAAAAAAATCGATTCTAATGCATACATATTGCATGACGTGAGAGGATGTTTCCAGGTAACTCCCCCCCCCCCCCACCACCACCCCCACAAAAAAAAAAGAATAATTCGACCGCCAGTCGGCACAGCATCTCATGACGCTTCTTATAATAAACACGCCAGACTCAGTCACGTGAACCATGTCCATTTAAAAGACTTTACAAAATAAACACGCCAGACCCAGTCACGTGAACCTTGCCGATGTAAAAGTAGATACGATTGGGTGAGAAAAGTTTACAGCGTCAGTGCGTCACCGCTGGCTGAGGGATGACGCGGTAAAATTGGACCGTTCAGGAAAAAAAACCCAAACAGACGTGTCGTCTTGCATCTTAATTGTCCAGTAAATGTTTTATTTATTTTAATTTTTCCGTTATATTGACTAGATAGGATAATTCTGCAACTAAAGTCTGGAAAACCGCCTCGTTAATGTACCTTGTGTGCTACATATTGCTAAATTCACTCATTATCGCTCAATCACCGTCAGCCGCGGGGGCGGGTATTACAAAAGAAATTGCATGGATACCCTCAATTAAGAAAATAAGAGTTTTCACAAGTGTAAGACATTTTGGTTTTGATTTTCTATTTCAAATTTTAGTACCATCGCACTGTTTCGAATGGGAAAGATTTGGATATATCAACGTTTATTTAGGCTAATCGTTGATCGAACCAAGTGCACACCTGTTTACCTGTCGCACCTGGATTTTTACCTGTGCAGATAAACGCGACAGACCAACTAAACAGCAATTTTATTATTGCATGAAATGTTAACAAACAGGGTAGACACATTTTTCCAGATTTTATTTTAAAATCAGTCGGCGATTTGTTTTTGCCTGCACATGTTAATATATATTAATTTGACATAAAAAGGTATATTACAGGTAACCAGATAATTAGTGCATTTCACACCCATAAATTATATATTTTGCACATTGGAACAAAGTAAATAGTTTTTATTGCAATGTCCCTTATAACAAGTATAATATATAATTTAAATTAAAAAAATGAGAATTTACCTTTATTTACCTGATCTTACCTGTGCAGGTGAGTAAACTTTTACAGGTAGAAATTGGCAAAATTGAAATCCACAAGTCTCGTCGCTGTGCAGTTAATTAAAAGATAGCTTCTGCATATTGTTTTAACTCCTTCAAAATTTTCCTCTCCACTTTTAAAATGAAAAGTTGTCTTTATATTCTGTACTTACAAAGGTAATTAAATCTGTTTAAGATCAAAGGTATCATTTCAGGTAACCCAATAAATAGTGCAGTTAGTACCTATAATTCATAAATTTTACACATGGCACTCAAAATTAAGTTGTATGTTTTTTTTCTCCCTTATTACATGTATAAAATATATACTTCATGAAAAAAATAATTTACCTGTATTTACCTGAACTCACCTGTACAGGTGAGTATGTTTTTATGTGTAACCGTAACCAAAATTATCAATTTATGTTTTACATGTCTGAAAAATCAAAATATAATGGTTTTACACAGTTGACACTTGTTTATCCATATTCTTCTCAGCCACTTTTCAGCATGATTTTGTCACTGCCACAGGTAATTAGATCAGTTGAAGAACAAAGGTACTATTCACATAGGTAACTTAATTACTGTATTAAAAGCACCTGTTCTTATATCAAAATGAATTATACAGTCCATAAATAGAGAAGGTATTAATTTATAGTAACTATATTGATGAACAAGGTGTTTGCTAACATATTCAGAAAAAAAAAAAATTTACCTTTACTTACCTGTACAGGTAAACATATGTGTTATATGTTAATAATCATAGAATGTGCTCTTTGGGTCAGCAAGCTTTTCAGGTGAAAAATATTTGATTTCCACAGAAAAATCCAATTTTACTTGCACATTCTGGTTCGTTGGTGGTTCCCTTTCCAGTATTAAACCAAATCATTTACCTTTTTCTTACCTTTAATTAATAATTACCTTAGAGTGAAAAAAAATCCTTAAATTTCCCTGTTTTTATCAAATGGTTAATGGGTTACCTGAACAGGATGAAAGGGGTCATTTTGGTGATATACCAGTGAGTGGAAATACAGTTAGTACAGATTTACCTGTTTTTACCTGTATATACCTTAGCTACATACATATCAAACCAGGTATGTAGAAAATAAATGAAATAACATGATGGACATATACCTGACAGTAAAAGCTGAAAATTTCACAAAGATACCTTTAACGGTTACTGAGTTAATGTCTCTTATATAGATTCATATCAAAATGTGGAAAAAATGCAAAATAAATCTGAACAGTAGGAGTGTGACAATCCACAGGCTAATCTGAACAGTAAAGGGTTAAACATATATTACTTTCACATAGTTTAAATACAGATAGCTTTACAAATATTTGATCATGAGAGGCTTCTGCATCTTAAATTTATTGTAGTCCACAAAGTGCCATCTGGTATTTGTGTTGCATTTATATATTCAGTATTTGACTATCACAAAATAGCAAGGCAATTTTCCTCTAAGCTTTTAAAATGCTAATATGTAAAAAAAATAGAAGTAAGTTCACGTTGCATTTGCTAAAATTTTCAGCTGAGTGCTGTGACCCATGGGTCCCTTGTTTTAATCTTATTATTTATTTGCTTTATAGTGATGGACAGCTTATGGAAGCCCATATGATGATATACATACTCATTGTGCATTGCTGCACAGTTGCAATTACCTAGAAACTTATCCATTCGTTAAATTCTTACTGATGGCCGGGAAATACACTTACTAAATAACATACATGTATGCTTTCAATTGATGTTTCACAAGCAAGTAAAGTTCAGCTTAATGTAAAAGTATTTTGACAGGTGTACACCCTTGAATACTTTATATATCCTGTATTAAATATTCTCCTTCAAAAGAGTTTATAAATTCAGCCTACAGAAAGTTATTTATTATTTATATTTATTTATTTGGAAAATGATTATTTATTGGTTTTGCATTTATATCGTTGAAATTAAAAACAGTGCTGTTAAATCAGACTTCAAGAGGGTGTAACATTCTTTTGAAGTGCCTCTAAAGCATTTAGTATAAAAAAGAAAATGACTGAATTGAAAATATTTGTAAAAAAAGAAAAAAAAAACTAAAAGTTGATTTAAATCAGTGATTAAAAAAAAAATCAAGTGATTCAAATCACAATTTAAATCAGCGAATCAACATGATTTAAATCAATCAACCCTGTTACAAACCATTGCTGGAGAATTCAGGATTAAAATCTGGGCTTGTAAGATTTTAAACTGGGTCAGCCTAGATTAGAATCCTCCGAATCCTTCAAATTCTTATCTGCTCCTTGGCTGGCCTGATTCTAATATGATAGAAATAGTAGAGCAACTGATTTTAAACCCATAGTTTTAACTTTTATGATAATGCAATAACGTTATATATATACCCTATGTATACTGCAAACAGGAACTAGCCTTTACACTTGAACCAAACAGTAATAATAATGTATATGAATATAAAGGTATTAAATGAATTTGGTAAAATGCAGTCTTCAAATGTAGTTATGTGTGATTAATGTAATACATGTATTTGGATTTTAATTATTAATATATTTTAAATGTATATAAATCACATATAAAATCATTAAAGAGTGTTACATTTTAATTTTACCTGTGGCTAAATCAAGTTATCCTTTTATAGTTCTTTTGTACGCAGTGTGACTTAGTGTAGATAATTCAGTGAAAAGTTAATAGTTAAGGTGAGCTTGCATTCTGGTACCTAATTTGAAGAATCTCACCCTGTTTGGTCTTTCAAGCTGATTAGCAAGACAAACAATATTCTTTATGAACCATGCTTAATATTACAAGGTTTGACATTTACATAATCTAAAAGCTAAGAACGTTCCCTACATAGTGTTACATGTAATAGAATTTCATGAAACTTGTTGAATATATATAAATTCAAAACTGTTGATTTTCAATAAATTTTAAATTAACATTTCTCAGCAATTAAGTCTCCCCACTCTCCATTATCAAGACAGAGTTGTAAACAATTATTATGCTCTAAAAGAATCACGTTTTAATCTTTTACTTCTATCCAATTATTGTATTTTGGACAGATTTCCTGGTATATATTTTGTTGAGTTAAAATATAGAAAATTAACATATTTCTTTGAATTTCTATTAAGTTGTAGGAGTTGTATATCATCAGTGAGATCACACAATTATCCCAGCTTTTATCTTTTATAACACTTGATGGTCTAAGGTAAAATGTGATAGCTGAGCTACCACTATGCTGATGATTTTCTATTTATCCTTTCCTGCAATTCATGTTTTTTTTCAAGGTGTTAAAAATTGATTTTCTGATATTGAACAGAATTTTTATTCCGATTTTTGGTTTACATAAAGATTACTGTGCTAATTGCAGAAAGCTGTGGAAAAATTCAGAGTTAGCTGGAGACCCCAAATTTACATGTTGATGTAATTTTTGAATGTCCACTGTGACACTATGATCAGTTAAAAAACCTACTTAATGCTTAATCAGCACAAAAATGATGCAGTAACCACATACTTTCATTTTTTTTGTTGAACCTACAGGTATTAGCCTTGTTTTAAAGCTATTTGCTGAAAATTAGGTCATAAAAGAAAAAGCTACTACCCAAAATCCATACAAAGTAATGTTTCTTCTTTCATTTTAGAAAAAGAGTTGAAAGTCCTGCTAGAGGACTCAAAAATCATAATTTGGTTTAGAATTGTTCATTATACAATGCTCATGGGTCTCTTTCAGTAAAAGTAAACATTAAATTCTGTTGCTCACTGCTGGTTATACACCATCTGTCTCAATTTCAGTGAATGCTTTGATACGCAACATATTTTTGATAAAATTGATGAGAGGTTTGCTGTTTCTTTGCCCAAACATTTAAACTAGTCAAGTAATTATTGCTTTTGGAGTCAATCACACAAATGCTCATAAATTAATTTATTTGGTATATCATATGCCCTTGTACCTGTCATGCAAGTGTAAAGTGTAAATATCAGGCTCCTGAAAATCGATGAATGAAATGTAACACCATGTTTATGTCTTAGGCAAAAAAAAATTATTAATTATATGTTTCTCTGGCACACTTTTTTCAGAAATGGATGCAGGCATGAGGCGTTTTATCTATAATTTTTATTACCGTGAAAATAGCGTAAAATATCATTCATTAGTTCTCAGGCACTGGCATACCAATGACAAGTAATGACAAAATATGAGATAATAAACGATGCATACGTAGAAAAGTCATCATTTTGAAAGGATCTTTGAAATATGTAACATTTTTTTTTCTTTTACATGTTAAATCAACATACAAAAGCAGATTATATAAAACTACAGGTGTCAAAATATCGCAATGAACGCCAGAACACTTGGGGCCTTCTGCGATAGCCATTACATGGTAGATTCCCCATTGAAGGCATTATGTTCATGCGTTATACATTAGAAATTTCTTTAAGTCTCATATAATCTTGGTATTTCTTATTTAAATTTTAACTGCAAAAGAAGTATGATTGTAGTTGGTTTAAAAACTGATATCTTCCGATTGGCCTCCATGGCAGCCATGTTTAATCTAAAGAGGGAAAATAGGCATATAATTTCTCTTTGTGGGAAGAAATTTTACATTTGAATGCTCTCACAAAACAAGCTACCAGGGCATGGGATGGGTCATGGCACTCAGCTGTAATATATGATCACAAAATATGATTTGGAAGAGGAGGTATGCAAATGCTGGTTTTGTGTTGTAATATAAGCTGTATTATGAGTTGGTGTTTAACTCAAGTTTTGTAAGATTTTGATAATATCCTTGAAGTGAGGGAAGAGGACTGATGTCATTTATATTATTAACATTTGGAAATGGTGTCAAACAGGTTTCACTTGGCCATATAATTTTATCTACATTGCAGTAGAAGTATTTGAAGAAGAAAAAACCGTCCATTATCAGTCATGTTAATTACGCTTTTTACAAATGAGTTAACTGTTATTTAATAATTTCAGGTTATTCCTACCCAATAGTAGCACTTGTACAAATAATATGAGGTTTTTAACTATTTATTATTCAAATAAATTTGCCAAGTATTTGCACCATGTCTGGTATTTATTCTGTTTCAGCAAAACAAAGTTGTCAAAAATCCAGAATATATAAATTTCCCAAAAAATAATAATGATCATAAGTACCTTGTTTTATGGCTTTAATTCATATTTAAAAAATATAATTATTATATTCACTTAAATTTGGACTACTTTCACATTAATCTACACACTTGACATACCAAGAGTCTTATGACAATTATTATCATTACAGAAATCATAATGAGAACTTGTCGAAGATCTGGTTTTTTTTTTCATTTTCAAATATTTTTATTAAAACAATGTATCAGAAAAAAATTAAAAGAAATCTCAGCAATGAAACCATTATATGGGTAAAAAATAATCTAAGGATAAGACACCCTATAAATTATACATGGAGAAAACTAAAGACGGGTAAGTTTAATTTTATTACCTGAAATAAAGGAACCAGTAATATAAATTTTGATTATTTACACAGTCTTGTGAAAGCTGATACAGCCACAAGTGTTTATGTCTTAAGTGAAACATATTGACATGTTTAATCAGTACTTGTCATAGTAAAATTTTAAAATTTTGACATTTTATTTTATTTTTTAATTTTTGCAATAAATATAAATTAAAATTTAGATTAACATTATATTTTTTTTCATTATTAAAACTGACATGAAAAACCATAGGTGACTGCATGGTGTTATTTGGAATCCATTTTCATCCATCCATACAAGATCCATACAACATCAGTAATTGCATCAACTATCAAATTCCTTTTTTATTAATTTTTCTTAAAGTTGTTATTATAAACCAATATATTTTTTTATTAATTGTTTTATGTTGTTGGCCAGCTATAAGCTGCCTGGCTGATCATGACCAGCATATGCCCCACCTCAAGTGTGCATAGGTGACTGCATGGTGTTATTTGGAATCCATTTTCATCCATCCATACAAGATCCATACAACATCAGTAATTGCATCAACTATCAAATTCCTTTTTTATTAATTTTTCTTAAAGTTGTTATTATAAACCAATATATTTTTTTATTAATTGTTTTATGTTGTTGGCCAGCTATAAGCTGCCTGGCTGATCATGACCAGCATATGCCCCACCTCAAGTGTGCATAATGAGCCTGAAAGGTCACAAGGTGAAATACAGGTGACTGAAGAGAGGCTCAGTAGAGCCTGGGTGTGACATGGTCTCATAAAAACTTTAATAAAAGTTAGTTTTTGGTCAATTTCTTTCGACTTTCAAAACTGACAAACTGAAATCCTTGTGTGCATGATATGGAAATTATATCAACAGTGCAACAAATGTGCCATGGGAAATATTAGGCAAAATTTAAAGCACTGTTTTTATATTTATGCTATTAACTCATAAAATTTAAATAATTCAGCTCTATTTTGGGTACACAATTGAATCTTGATTGAATAATGTTATTTTATATATGAAAAATCTCTAGCTTCAGCAAAATTCTCATGTTGAGGGGGTAAATATATATTTTTTTATTGTTTACAAAGTGCATTATGTTTGGGCCCATAACTTAAAACAATTACGCAATACTGAAACCATTTCTGGCATGTGCATGGCGAATGGATAGAAGAATATGTATATTATATATGACTAGCTGATAAACCTGGTATACCAGGCTTTTTACCGAGTTTGGGGATAATATTCACTGAGATGTAGAAAGTTGGCTCATTTTTTATTCTAATAGTTAAAAGAAAATTAGGTTTCCAGTAGGATACAGTCTCAATAAGAAATGTACAAATATGTTTTACATCTATTTAGTGGCACCATGCTCGGGGCAAAGAAATGATACCCAGTTTACCTTGAAGAACTGGTCAGTGATGATGTTTACACTGCGAACTGGAATGAGACGCAGGGGCATTCAGGTTTATGATTTATTTTGACTGGTTTCTATCATTTGGCATATAAAGAATAGGTTGATGAGAGGAACACATGAATGATAAATTAAATGTATGTTGCAAGGAAACTAGTCCTGAAGAAAGATACGCAAATATTCATACCTCGTTAGTAGCAGAGGCGCCCAAAATGAAGTCGTAACCGTTTTTTTTAATCATATCAGACCAATTTTGAAGCCTGGAAAACCCGCCTCCACCTATCCTCACCCCTGTTCTGGAAATTTAGACCTTTTATTAGGTTTTGTCATTAATCCCCCTTGGTTGAACCCCTGCTTTTCATAAAGCGAGAGTCATATGTTTTTCACATTTTTCGACCACGCACGAGGGTCAGAGCCAAAACATGCTTAATCCTTCTCTACAAGAGAGTAGGGTTATTCACATGCACCATAGACCTTAATTTAAGAGGCTTAATCCCCTGCTTTAGGGACTGTTATGAAAAACAAAAAATTCGCATTCCGGTCGGCTGCTTTCCTTACATGGTACTCTTGCAAACAAACGTGAAGCGATTTCCTATTATAAGTATTAGATTGAAGTCTGACCAGTGGTTTTAATATTAAGCAGTCTTGAAGTGTTTTTAATGAGTTTTTAATGGGAAATTGAAGTTTTTTTTTCGGGAAAACCCAAGCTTATTGACACATCATTTGCTATGAAAGCTTGCGCAATGTAGCCATCGGAGAAAATAGTCCACACTGACGAGATATGATGATCATAAACAATGTAAGGGGTCAAAAGTTTTCAAGGAATTTTGATTTTTTCAAGTTATTCCTTGGATAAAAATGGCCTAGCTATCACACAGAAGGAAACCTTATGACGCACGAGTAATAAATTTTTTTTTTAGTGGAGATCAAGTATGTCACCAAATTACCATGTGGCACTTGTGCAATAAAAATGTTGGACACAAGGTGCTGCCTGAGAAACATATAATTAATTTTTTGCCTCAAATAACTATATTTCTCCATTTGCTCTTCATTTATCTGGGCAGCGATTGTTATAATGAGTGGCAGTGAATCATTGGGTAATATTTTGATTTCGAAAGTGATATGAAATCTGGGTCAATATAGCTTAAAAGAGACCTTTGTACACCATGATTTTTTTTAGTACTGGTATGTAGTTGTGCCATTTCACCCTAAAAGTAAGACCTCGTTTAGGGCATTTCTGACCCCCAAAATATCATAACTGTTCTGTTTTAGTCATAATATTTGATGTAAGACCTTGTTTTACATACATTTGTGTACTTAATAGTCAAAATATGAATGATTCCATGTTTTTAATTGTTTATTTACCACTTTCAATTTTGTTGTTTGATAAACAAATGTATCCACAAACTGTGTCTCTCATACCTATGAAAATTTCAATGTGGCCTAATAAAACAATTAAGACAAAAATGTTGTCTGTATATCCTGAAAATTTCAGTTGAATATCTTAAATAGTTCTTGAGATACAGCAGTTTATTGTAACAAAACACAAACGCGGTAGAAGCAGTTTGAAGTTGCAGCTATTATATAACATTTATATATGGTTTTTATGCATATTTGGTTAATAAATATGTTTAACCTTGGACATTATTTTAATCAATAGACCTAGGTAGAAGGTGACCATATTAATTAAAGAAAAAAACAAGGGACCTATGGGTCACGACGCTCAGCTGTTATATATGATAAAAAAATATTATTGAGGCACATGCTGGTTTTGTGTGGTAATAAATATAAGCTGTATTATGAGTTGTTGTTGTTTAGCTTATGTATGATTTTGATAGTACCTTTGGAGACAGGGAAGAGGATTGATTTCATTTATTTTATTAACAAATGGAGTACTATTGTCACACAGATTTTGACTTGGCCATATAACTTATAAGCAGAACATATAATATAAGAGTTTAACTATTTATTAAAAAAAAATACAAATATTGTCCCAAATATAATTTTTATAAAAAATAATAAGAGAATCATGATTTTTTTAAATGAAATACAACTGATATGATTATTAAAATAATATTAAAGAATATATTCATGAATGCATTCATGAATACATTTTGAAAGTATTTGCACGAGTATTCATATACTTTCATTTTTACCTGAATTCATATTCTTTATGCAAGAAATTTTATAATGGAGTACATAATCATATTCGTATTTAAATACAATTACAAAGTATTCGCACCATGTCTGGTATTTATTCAGTTTCACCAACCAATGATGTTGAGAATCCAGAATATACAGTATTCACACATTTAAATAATGATCATAAGTACCTGGTTTTATGGCTTTTATTTATATTAAAAAATAACTGTAAAAAATTCATTTTGGACTAATTTCACATCAATGTACACACTAGACACAGTAGGAATCTAGATTAATATTATCAACTGCATCTTTGTCCATCATTAATTTCCTTCATATGATCCCTAATGATTAGTAATGAATAATATGATTTACTTCTTTATCATTAAAATTGAACTGAAAAATGCCATAGGTGACTGCATGGTGTTATTTGGAATATGTGACATTCTACCGATCGATACAAGATTCTTATATCATCAGTAACTGCAAGTTAATTTCCTGTTATTATAAACTAACAAATTCCTTTTCTATTTTTCTTTAATTTGTTATTAAAAACCAATAAAAATTTATTAATTTATTGTTTATTGTTATGTTGTTGGTTAAAACTACTAGATGACTTGGGTTGGACACCTGGATCAACTGTGGCTGGCCATAAGCTGCCTGGATTCCTGTATGCCTCGCCTCAAGCGTGCATAATTTGATGAAAGGTCAACAAGGTCAACATACAGGTGACTCAAGAGGGGCTGGAGAGAGCCAAAGTCTGACAGGGTCTCATAAAAAACATTAATAAAAGCTACAATTTTTGGCCAATTTCTTTCAGCTTTCTAAACTAAAAAGCTGAAATCCTAATGTGTGCATGATATGAAAATTATATCAACAGTGCTCACAGGACACAAACGTGCCATTGTCACAGTTTGGCAAAATTTAAGGTACTAATTTTATATTTATACTAATAACTTATAAAATTTGAAAAATTCAGAACTAATTTTGGGTATTCAATTGAATCTTGATTAAATAATGTTACATCCCTGACAAAAAAAATCTCTAGCTTCAGCAATGCCCTTGTTAAGGGAGTAAATATATTTCTTGATTTTATACAAAGTGCATTATGTTTATGCCCATAACTTAAAACAATTACGCAATACTGACATCATTCTGGCATGTGCATAGAGAATGAAAAATATGTATATTATTTATGATTAAAGTCAGATCAGTGGTTTTGATATTAGGCAGTCTTGAAGTGTAACAATGGGTTTTTAATGGAAAAATGAAGTTTTTCATTAATATCTCAAAGGTATTAAGTCCTAGTGACCAAATACTTTGCATGGTAGGGGATTTTGGAGACATCTAACTGTATGCCGAATTTAAGGAACTAAGAGCTGAAGCTGGGGAGCTGAGCTCTTGCAAACTGCATAACACTAGCTTGATGTAAACAATATGTTACATGGTGCTTGAAAACTTATTAAAATCTACAGTTTTTGATCAACTGGTTTCAAATTTTTGGTGTTAACAGTTGAAATGCTAACAAAAACATGCTGTGAAAATTAAATCCACAGTACTTACAGGAAAAAAACATGCCATGGTCAAAGTTGGGCAAAATTTAAGGTACCAATTTTTTATTTTTATTAATATTTTAGAAAATTTAAAAGATTTTCATCTAATTTTGGGTATACAATTTAATTTTGATTAATTAAAGTTATATTACTGGAAAAAAGGTCAATAGCTTTAACATTTTTTGTGTTAAGTGATCAAATATCTTTCCTGATTTTTTACAAAATGCATTATGTTTGGGCCCATAACTTTTTTAAATTAAATAATACAGACAGAATTTCTGGCATGTACATAGGAACTATATAGAGGAATATTTATGGTAAATATGAGGAAAAACAGATGAGTGGTTTTGATATTAGGCAGTCCTGAAGTGTGAAAATAGCTTTTTAATAAAAAATTGAGGTTTTTCCTTAATTTCTCAAAGGAACGAAGTTGCAAAGACCCAGTTTTCGGCTTGGTAGGAGATTTTGGGGACATCTAACATTATGTTGAATTTTGGATTCCTAGGTCTTACGGTTTCAAAACGTGCCACATCTACGGACGGACGGACGGACAGACGGACGGACGACGGACAATGGACCACGACTATAGCTCAGATGACTTATAGTCAGCTGAGCTAAAAACCAATGTCACACTTTTTTTACCACCCTGTGAAATGTGACCTACCATAACTATTAGGCCATCCAAGTGTACATTAAGATTCTTATCTGGGCTGGCCCAGTTTTAAATTTGACCAGACCAGACTTCAATCCTGAAGTCTCCACCCCAGGATTTTACTTTGGGCTGGTCAAGTTTAAAACTTTGCTGGACCAGATTGTGATTGTGGGCTGGCATTGCCATGTTCTGGTTTGCCATAGCCGTAAAAGGACTTTGTTAGTGAGAACCCAGGCTTTAGGAGCCACATCAACCTCAGTTTATGTGGTGCAACATGAAATCATCAATCAGTCATCTGATATCAGATGTGTATACACTGTACACTATTGTGTCTTGGAGCCAAATTACACCATGTGGCATCTAATCACACAAATTTTGAAATTTCAACTTGAAAGATATTCCTATGGAGGATGAAAAAAAATTTGCAAATTTTAATACTTAACTGATATATTTTCTAGAACAGAAATGTTGACCGTAAAGATAGAATGATGGCCCACATAATAACAAATTAATAACTAGAATATGGGTAGTCGACAAGCGACTACGTGTATCCGCCAAAATCTGAGAAGGACGGGTGAAGTGAGGCATGGATTGAGTGGCAAGAGGATATAGAGTTACTATGTTACATATTAGAATGACTCTCTGCCTAATAAACATGATTGTAGGTGGCGCCACCTGTTATCTGAATGAGAAACTATCCAAGATGTTTACATATGCAAAATTTCATGTGGAAAAGTCAAACCACTGCAGAGATATGAGTGATTTTATCCAACACCAGAAAAACAGATGGACACTGTGCAAAAATGGCTGCAGGTGGCGCCACCTTTTTTGTGTATGTTATAAAGCTATCCAAGGGCTACATTTGTGTAAAAAATTTTTCCTGATTGGTCAAACAGTTCCAGAGATATAAGCAATAATGTCTGCAGCGTGAACGTAAATGTAGGTGGTGCCACCTGTCATAAAATCAAGAAAGCTATCCAGGATGTATACACATCCTGAATTACAGCTAATTTGGTCAAACCACTGCAGAGATATGAGTGATTTTAACCCAAGGCAGACAAACAGATGGACGCTGTGCAAAAATGGGTGCAGGTGGCACCACCATTTTTGTGTATGTTATAAAGCTATCCAAGGGCTACATTTGAGTAAAAAATTTTTCCTGATTGGTTGAACGAGTCCGGAGATATAAGCATGGATGTCTACAGCGTGAACGTGGATGTAGGTGGCGCCACCTGTCATAAAATAAAAAAAACTATCAAGGATGTATACGCATGCCAAATTTCAGGTAATTTGGTCAAACCACTGCAGAGATATGAGTGATTTTAACCTAAGGCAGACAAACAGATGGACGCTGTGCAAAAACGGCTGCAGGTGGCGCCACCATTTTTGTGTATGTTATCAAGCTATCCAAGGGCTACATTTGTGTAAAAAAATTTTCCTGATTGGTCAAATGGTTCCCGAGATATGAGCTTGGATGTCTGCAGCGTTAACATGAATGTAGGTGGCGCCACCTGTCATAAAATCAAGAAAGCTATCCAGGATGTATATGCATGCCAAATTTTAAGTGAATTAGTCAAATCACTGCAGAGATATGAGTGATTTTAACCCAAGGCAGACAAACAGATGGACACTGTGCAAACATGGTTGCAGGTGGCGCCACCTTTTGTCGTGTATGTTATAAAGCTATCCATGGGCTACATTTGTGTAAAAATTTTTTCCTGATCGGTCAAACGTTCCGGAGATATGTGGGTTTATGTGTGGAAACAGACGCACAAACGGACACTGGGCAAAGAGGAAAGGTTAGAGGTCAAGGTCACTTGGTTAGGCACCAGTTCACATTTGACCCGATAATTTGTGTAAGTTTCGGAAAAATCCATCCAGTAGTCTCAGAGGAGTTCTCCGGAAATGAACGCGGGGGCGGCGGCGGCGGAACCCGGTCAAAAACATAGTATCAGCAAAACTTCGTTTTGGCGGATACAATTAGGGCCCTGCTTGAAAAGCAGTGCCCTATATTGATCACTGCGTTAGTCCTTCCGTTCTTCTGTCTGTGATGCTTTCTTTCGCGCCTAAATTCTCAACAATCGTGATTTTTTTTGTGGGCGATATCTCAACGAGAAAATGCTTGATCTTTCTCAATTTCACAGGGATGATTGGCACCTATGAGAGCTCCAGTACTATCGAATTACAGACCTGTTGGAATTCCAATATGGCCATCACTGAGCAATCGGTGATTTCCTTTCACACGCAATATCTCAACAAGAAGAAACTCGAGCTTTCTCAAATTCACAGGGATGATTGGCACCTAAGAGGGCTCCAGACCTATCAAATTACAGATCCCTCAGAATTCCAATGTAACCACCACAGCACAAGCAGCGATTTTCTTTCCACACAATGTCTCAACAAGAAGATGCTTGATCTTTCTCAAATTCACAGGGATGATTGGTACCCATGAGGGCTCCAGATCGCTCAATAAGAGACCTGTCAGATTCCAACATGGCAACCACAGCACAATAGGTGATTTTGTATTGCACACATTATTTCAAACATATCTTCTTCAATATGATTTGAACCAGTAGGATTTATTCTCTCATGCATATTGATAAAAACCTGTTTCTGTTTGTCATATTTTTATTATATAAACTTAACTTTTTACCCATATATGTTAACTATAGTCCATCACTACCAGAAATGCGGGGCCCTTGAACAGAGGACCATTGTCCGACCACATCTAGTTATTTTTAAAATATCATATAAACAAGGGACCTATGGGTCACTATGCTCAGCTGAAGTTGACCTTGAAGGTAAAAATCTAAAATAATATCAAATGGAGATGCTGTGTAAGAGGAAGAGGTAACTAGAATACGGGTAGTCGACAAGCGACTACGTGTATCCGCCTAAATCAGAGTGGAACGGGTGAAGTGAGGCATGGATTGAGTGGCAAGGGGAAATAGAGTGTTGCATATTAGCATGGATGTCTGCAGCCAAATTGTGTATGTAGGTTGCCCCCCCCCCCCCCACCACAAAATCCAGAAAGCCGTCCAAGTTGTATACATATGCAAAATTTAAGGCAGATAAGTCTAACCACTACATGTATATGAGTGACTTTAGCCCGTGGCAGACAAACGATGGACGCTGAGCAAAAATGGTTGCAGGTGAGGCCACCAGTTTTGCGTATGATAAAGAGCTATGTGAGAACTATACACATGCAAAACTTTGGCCCAATCGGTCAAACAGTTCCCAAGATATGAGCTTGGATGTCTGCTGCATAAACTAGAATGCAGGTGGCGCCACCTGTCATAAAATCAAGAGAGCTGTCGGGGATGTATAAACCTGCAAAATTTTAGGCAGATATGTCAAACCACTGCCGAGATATGAGTGATTTTATCCCATGGCAGACAAACAGACAGGAGCTGTGCAAAAATGGCTGCAGGTGGCGCCACCAGTTTTGCGTATGATAAAGAGCTATGTGAGATCTATACACATGCAAAATTTTGGCCTAATCGGTCAAATGGTTTCCGAGATATGAGCTTGGATGTCTGCAGAGTAAACGTGAATGTAGGTGGCGCCATCTGTCATAAAATCAGAAAAGCTATCCAGGATGTATACGCATGCCGAATTTCAGGTGAATTAGTCAAGTCACTGCAGAGATATGAGTGATTTTAACCCAATGCAGACGAACAGATGGACACTGAGCAAACATGGTTGCAGGTGGCGCCACCATTTTTTGTATATGTTATAAAGCTCTCCAAGGGCTACATTTGTGCAAAAAAATTTTCCTGATCGGTCAAACGGTTCCCGAGATATGAGCTTGGATGTCTGCAGCGTAAACGTGAATGTAGGTGGCGCCACCTGTCATAAAATCAGAAAAGCTATCCAGGATGTATACGCATGCCGAATTTCAGGTGAATTAGTCAAGTCACTGCAGAGATATGAGTGATTTTAACCCAAGGCAGACGAACAGATGGACACTGTGCAAACATGGTTGCAGGTGGCGCCACCATTTTTTATGTATGTTATAAAGCTCTCCAAGGGCTACTTTTGTGCAAAAAAATTTTCCTGATCGGTCAAACGGTTCCCGAGATATGTGGGTTTATGTGTGGAAACAGACGCACAAACGGATGCAGAGCGCAGAGGAAAGGTCAGAGGTCAAAACAAAATCGGGGCGCAGCAGTTCACATGTGACCCGAACATAATCCCGGGTTTCGTAAAATTACGCCCAGCGGTTACAGAGGAGTCCTCCCGACACCTATGCGGCGGCCGCGGCGGCGTGCAGCTGAAAACATAGTATCCGCAAAACTCTGTTTTGGCGGATACAATAAAGGCCATGATTGGTTTATATGATTGGTTTGTATTGATGAGCAAGAAATTGTTGCAAATAATATTTTGTGACCTAACCATGTGTTTCCTAATGTTGAAATTGAAGCATGTGAGCAGTTTGTGAACAAATGATCTGTAATATTACCATGATCATTAGTTGGCTTTTTGATTAACTGTTGACATTTCAGTAGTTTACACATTTGTTCAATTGAATCTATATTTTGTATAATATATATTATTAAATATAAATGTATGTTTTTTAATGAAATTTATACAGTTGAAATATAACTAATTAACAACATAAAACAGGGCAAACAAAGCCTGATCTCAAATTCTGCTGAGGCAGGAAAATAATGAACAAATGTTTGTATTAAATCCTCATTTTTTTATTACATCAATTTTTTTTATTATATGTTTATATTTCTATACATTTCCAATTTAACATATATATCCAAATATAAAAGTTGATTCATAATTCTTAATTGCATCATCATAAATCTCAATCTTGTCAGATAACACCACATCATGCATACAAATGTTTATTTATTTTTACCACAAAAAAATATCTTTTAAATCTGCAAAACAATAAATATCTTAAAATAATACTTGATTTAGATTTCACAATTTTAAAATGTGTCTTTATTTATCCATAATGTGCTTCATATTTTATAAATTTTAGCATACTGATGGGTTCAATTATATTTGTTTAAATCATTTAAAAGAAAACTGATTTCTTTAAAAATGCCACATTACACAATATTGCAACTTCTGGTTTACACCTTGAATTACCTTTTCAAGGAAAGTTTTTGCATATCGGAGTGGAAACAGCATTACAATGAAGGAGATACAGTGAAAACAATAACAATTACTGCATAACACTTGGTGGGTTGGGTTTGCAGGGGGGGGGGGGGGGTGATTGGGATGGTGATATGAGAATAACTGTACACCTGTCACAGCAGGGGATCTCCCCCAGTCACTGTAACAAATCAGAAACCCTGGCATAGCTGACTTCCATTGACCTGGAGTGGGACCCTGCATCTGTAATCTGTAATCAAAGCAAATGACTACAACAGAGCCTCAAGAAAAAAATCAATAACTAGCCTAATTTTCAAGCTTTTATTTTCAAATTTCAGATTTAAACAAATTAAATATTTATATTTAAATGCTGTGAAAATTAAATCAATGGTACTAACAGAAAAAAAACGTGCCATGGTCAAAGTTGGGCAAAATTTAAGGTACTGATTTTATTTTTATGCGAATAACTTAAAAAATTTACAAAATTCAGATCTAATTTTGGGTAAAAAATTGAATCTTAATTAAACATAGTTATATACTTGGGAAAATAGACTCTAGTTTCAAAATTTTTCATGTTAAGTGAGTAAATATTTTTCCTGATTTTTTACAAAGTCCATTATGTTTGGGCCCATAACTTAAAGAATTTATACTTAACAGACTTAATTTCTGGCATATACATAGAAACTATATAGAGGAATATTTATGGTAAATATGAGGAAAAACAGATGAGTGGTTTTGATATTAGGCAGTCCTGAAGTGTGAAAATAGCTTTTTAATAAAAAATTGAGGTTTTTCCTTAATTTCTCAAAGGAACGAAGTCGCAAAGACCCAGTTTTCGGCTTGGTAGGAGATCTTGGGGACATCTAACATAATGCTGAATTTTGGATTCCTAGGTCTTACGGTTTCAAAACGTGCCACATCTACGGACGGACGGGCGGACGGACAGACGGACGGACGACGGACAATGGACCACGACTATAGCTCAGATGACTTATAGTCAGCTGAGCTAAAAACTCATAAGACATTCAACAAATTTCAGATTGTTTCAAATTTTAACCAATTTTTCATTTTTACACACAAAAAAGGATATATTAAACACTTTTCTTGGACAGATTTACAGATACCTGGAACTATGGCTTTAACCAGCTGTTACTTAATTCAAGAAAAATCTATCTTAAAAATCTGATTACAATCAGTCCATGACTTCTTGAGATACTGTGTGCACAAACAGACTGACAGACACATCAGCTACTTTACAGAGGGAGCAGTGGATGTTAACAGTGAGGAAACAGGTATCAAAAGTGGATTTCACATGGCTGCTGTGCAAAATCTAATCCACACCATTACCAAATTAAATAATACATTCTACATACTCTCAGGGGGACGACCCCTTACACAAGCAAATCATACAAAGCTAGAAAAGCAGACTGAGCCTACATGTATACCTTGGCTAGGATTTGAATCAAACGGGTGTGTCATGTTTCACCTGTGATCAAAGCTAGGTGAGCCCTAGAACAAAGAGGGCCCTAAATACCAGTGAATGCCTATGGCCTAGGCTGGGATAAAGATATAGCCTCATCAAACAATGCTACAGAATTCTTTAAAAAAAGTTTTGTTGATCCAGATTACTGTATAAATCAAATGGATAGTTTCTTTGGTGTTTCCCTAATTAGCTTTCCACAAAATTTAATTAAAATGTGTTCATTATTCTTACAGTAAATGTGTCAACATACAACACACAACATGGAAAACATAATTCCTTGCCAGATGGCAGAGGTATGAGGACTAGTGCCAAGTAGAAATGTACAGATAAAAATTAATGTACTACTGTTACCTGTATAAGTACATGGTTAGTTTAAAAAAAAACAACCCAACCAAACTATTTTTACTGTGATATATAAAGCATTCTCTTGAATTAAGTAGTTCAGTTCACTGTAAAGGAACGATTTCACTAAGGATATGAGCTCAGGAGTCCAATCAAAATATAAATAATTCAGGCAAAAACAATAATTAACATTTAAGAAAATACGGCTGTTTTCTAAGATCGGAATCGCTGTGTGCAGTCTGTCGAACACTTTGCTTGCTTTATATCCTGGAGCAAGCAGAGAACAAGAGAGGTAGAAATTGTGGTTCAAGTTAACCTTTCTTATCTCAGTTCAAAAGAGCATGGAGAATTACATTTGTTACAGCAAAATGAAGGGTGATTGGGGGACTGCTGTAGCAGATCCTTGCTTTATATTCTCAATCAAGTAAGCAAATTCATCTTGATTCGGGGGAGAGATCTGTTGTCTAGTGTTTCTCCCTGATGGAGCTTGGTATCTGATGAGCATAAAAAAAAACCAAGCCTGGGAGACCAGCTGCTTCCAGGGGTCACATGCCTGGGCTACTGTTGTTTGACATTCAAATGGTATCAAGTAGAAAACTTTTTTAGGCACCTGGACACCACAAGTAATCCTACAAGGATCTGATTTTATATCCTTCTCCAGTTTTACATGCTACTCATCTGATCTGTGTTATTTACTGTTTATTGTTACGACTTGAGGACTGGGATGCTATGGATTAATTAATTACTGTTGCGCCATTGACAATATAGCCATAGTTAACCTATGGGAGTGAGATAAACTAAATAAACAATTTCACAGATCTCATTTCTAGCTTTGCATATGCATGTATACAGGTCTTGACCCAAATTTGAATAGGCTTCCTCCTATGACCAATATCTGTGCATGTGCATAATATGAAAGGAATCTGTCCATTAGTGTATGAATTATATTGCTCATACAAGAAATAAGTGGCAATGACGGGGGGGGGGGGGGAATGGAAAGGATTATTAAATATTTTTTTAGTTACCTCCCTCACAATTTTTCTGTGGTAGCAGCAGTGGGGGGGGGGGACTGTGCTGAAACCATAGTATCATCCAGTTTGTCTGGGGATACAATTAAAAGTCCACAAGTGGAACAAATGTATATTACCTGAGATCAACTTACCAAAAGAAAATGAAACTGAAACAGAGGAACACAAAATTAAACAACCTATTAATGTAATGCACATTTATAACACAATTTTATTAATAATCAGCAGGGCCAGGTGGCTTCAGTATATTTATTCCAAGAATCAGTTTCAAAATGATAAAAAAAACTTAAAATTAACCTAAAAAATAATTTATAATTTGTAGCTAAATTGTATTCACTATGTTAAACAGGGTTCGTACACTTATCATGAGAAAAATTTCAAGCACTTTTCAAGGACCTGAAAAGTATTTTCAAGGACATCAAAATTTATGGACGGTCAGTGCACCTTCACCCATGCATGTTGCCGACATCGAAAGGCTTGTAACACAAAATGCAAAATAATATTTATAATGAGATGGACCATATAGTGTGATAAAAAAGGCTAGGAAATGTAAAATAAGTAATAGTTATAAGGAAATGACTCAGAAAATAACAAATTTAGCCGAAATCTACACTAACAGCAATTAAAGCGCTTGTGAAACACCCTTCGGTATAGCCAGTCGCGGTTTAATACACAGCGGCCCATTGTTTTAACTTTACATTCAAAATGATCACTCATCTTTAGTTAGACCTTGACAGATTTAACTAATTTGATAAGGAGGGTCTAAAACCTATAATATCTTGAATAGGGATCTCTGATTTGCCAACTAGCTCAAACTTTAGCAAATTATATGCTCCGGCAGAAAGGGTGCCGAAAAACTCTGACAGTTCGGTGATCATGGGGGATATTCATTCAAGTTTTCAACGGCAAAAAAAAATAAAAGCCTGTAATACATGTTACCCTTATACGATATTTTGGTATAGTATTATCAAATTATTCAAAACAATACTAGTCAAACTTCGTATCAGCACGTTTGATATGACGACCTTTTCGTGCACGAGGTTTCTGCCGTTTACCGCCAAGTCACTGGCCGCACGTGTCATCAAATGGCCGGCAACACCTGTGAAGGTCGTTATCTAACGATCACAGATGCAGCCAGATTTCTATTCAAACATGTCCGACATTTGATTAAAACTAAAAATGTGAAATCTTATTAAAAAGAAAAAAACTCTTGTTGGCGACCTTTATGCAAACGTTATGCAGGGCAGGGAGGGGGCCGATGCTGGAAGTTGTATATGTCGCTGATAACTCTTTAAACTGCCAGCGTACTTCGCTTACAAACGGCTATCACATCGCAACAAAAATGTGATTTCCCCCCATGGATCCCAGCCTTTTACAAACTGACGCCAGAGTATGTGAATATACATCAGTACCTGCCAAACACCTTAACCTATTTCGGACAAACAGTATTTATCCTTAATTGGATTGACCCTGCGTGTAAACTGTATTTCGCTGATCAGTGGTCTTATGGAGCTAACAAATGACGATCACAGCGCGTACACGTGAAATGCGCAGGTACGAAGATAAAAAAAACACGCAACCCTTGGATAGGGCCTAAACTGAAAAACCTTTAACCAAAACAAAGTCAGATTGGGTTCGTTGGGGAAATATGACCCCTCTGATATAATTATTATCGCCGAGTTACCAATGTAAAACTTAAAGTTAACTTGATTTAAACAACATATTCTACTGAGCAAATTAGTTTTATATTATTATTATCCCTCAGATTCGAATTGTTCCCATCATGTATTTTTCACACATTTTATTCCCCTGGTTTGTTCCCAGATAATTATTTCCTTTAGACAGATCTTTTCAATAGCTATATTAATAATCTCTGTAGTATTACTTTAAAATTTAAATTATAAATCTTGAGAAAATACTTACGTAAACTCACCTAGCGTGGATTGAGTTTTCAATTAAAGAGCTTTTATACGTACCTCGGGGGAAATCTCCACGATCTTTCCAGTAAAGCAGCTCACTTACTATTTGATAATAAACATGGTTATTACCCTCGTATGTTAACTTGTTACAATGTCTCATTCATCCACGATTGGGTTAATTCTATTTCATACATTTGATTGACGTAGAGATGCCCGAAAGTCGATATTAAAATACCAGGTATGCATACACACAACATACACCAAACTCTTTCACAAAATTTTATTTTTCAAGCACTTTTCCAAACCACTCTCTCTTTTTAAGCACTTTTCATAACCTTGAAACTGAAATGACTAAAAAGCACTTTTCAAGGTTTTCAAGGTGCGTACGAACCCTGTTAAATGAAAAGATTTTACCACAAATATGCTGGATGAACCTCTCAAGTCAAGTTATGAATGACCTGCAGCCTGGACATGAACCTCCACTTTACCTGAGGCGTCTATGAAACAAGGGACCCATGGGTCACTGTGCTCAGCTGAAGTTGACCTTGAAGGTAAAAATCTAAAATAATATCAAATGGAGATAAAGTGTCAGAGGAAGAGGTAATATAGGCCATTGTTAGTTTTATATGATTGGTTTATATTGATGTGCAAGAAATTGTTGCAAATAATAGTTTGTGACCTGACCATGTGTTTCCTAATGTTGAAACTGAAGCATGTGCACAGTTTGTGAACAAATGATCTGTACTATTACCATGATCATTAGTTGGCTTTTTGATTGACTGTTGACATTTCAGTAGTTCACACATTTGTTCAACTGAATCTATTTTTTTATAATATATATTATTAAATATATGTATTTTTGTATTTTATGAGATGTATACAGTTGAAATATAACTATAATTACAATATATCTGTATTATTATAGTGTATATACATAGGATTTTCACTTAATTCAACAATGCTTACAGGATAAAAGAGTTCATTCCAAATAACTTAATACTTAAAAAAGGACAGACAGACTGGTAGACAAACAAAGCTGATAATATATGAAGTTTCAATTATTTCCTTATTTTTTATTACACCAAATTCTTTAAAAGTTTTACATCTGCAATAATACACAACTGAATATATAATTTGCTTTCAAATTTCAGACTTAAATAGCTTAATTCCAAACACATACAGCATATGAAAGTTATTTCAACAGTGCTTATAGAAAACATTTTATAATTAAAATATATTTAATGATAACGGAGAAATGATGGACAGAGCTGATCACTTTATGTTCCATTCTCCTAAGGCAAGAATATGTTTCAATAAGATCTCAATTTATTCTGATCCTATTATTTTTTTAATTAAATAAATTTTACACATTTGCAATAAAAACTAATGTCCCAGTGCACAGGAATCAATGGCAGAATGGGGGGTGGGGGGAGAGATGGTGGGATTAACAACACTTCTGCATACACATACAGGGCAAACAAAGCCTGCATCTCCAATTCTGCTGAGGCAGGAAAATAATTAACAAATGTTTGTATTAGATCCTCATTTTTTTTATCATATCAATTTTTTATTTTAAGTTTATATTTCTATACATTTCCAATATGACATGTATATCTGAATATAAAAGTTGATTCATAATTCTAAATTGCATCATTATAAGTCTCAATCTTGTCAGAGAACACTACATCATGCATACAAATGTTTATTTATTTTTTAACACAAAATTAATTTGCAAAACAATAAATAGCTAAATAAAATACTTGATTCAGATTTCACAATTTTAAATTGTGCCTTTATTTATCCATAATTTGCTTCAAATTTTATAAACTTAAGCATACTGATGGGTTTAATTATATCTGTTAAAATCATTGTAAAGATTATTGATTTCTTTAAAAATGCTACATTAACACAACATGGCATCTTCTGGGGGGGGGGAGGGGAGGGGGGAGGGGGTGGATTGGGATGTTGATATGAGAATAACTGTACACCTGTCACAGCAGGGGATCTCCCCCAGTCACTGTAACAAATCAGAAACCCTTACATAGCTGACTTCCATTGACCTGGAGTGGGACCCTGCATCTGGACAAAGCAACTGACTACAATAAAGCCTCAAGAAAAAAATCAATAATTTGCCAAATTTTCAAGCTTTTATTTTCAAATTTCATATTTAAACAAATAAAATACTTATGTTTACATGCTGTGAAAAATTAAATCAATAGTACTTACAGGAAAAAACGTGCCATGGTCAAAGTTGGGCAAAATTTAAGGTACTGATTTTATTTTTATGCTAATAATTTAAAAAATTTACAAAATTCAGATCTAATTTTGGGTAAACAATTGAATCTTAATTAAACAAAGTTATATACTTGGGAAAATAGACTCTAGTTTCAAAATTTTTATGTTAAGTGAGTAAATATTTTTCCTGATTTGTTCACAAAGTCCATTATGTTTGGGCCCATAACTTACAGCAATTATACTTAACAGACTTAATTTCTGGCATGTATATAGGAAATATAAAGGAAATTACTTCTGATAAATATTAAGAAAAACAGAAAAGTGGTTTTCATATAAGGCAGTCCTGAAGTGTGATAATAGGTTTTTAATGGAAATTTGAGTTTTTTTCAAAATATCTCGAAGGAATGAAGTCATATTGACCCAATTTTCGGTATGGTAGGAGATTTTGGGGACATCTAACAGTATGCCAAATTTTGGATTTGTAGGTCTGTTTCAAAACATGCGAGTCTAACGGACGGACAGATGGACAGACAGATGGACAGACGAAAGACGGACAATGGACCACAACATCTAACAGTACCGTTGTAACAGTATGCAGAATTTTGGATTTGTAGGTCTAACGGTTTCAAAACGTGCCAGTCTAAAGGACGGACAGCAAGACGGCAAGACTGACGGACGGTCAGACAGAAGATGGACAATGGACCACCACTATAGCTCAGTTGACTTATAGTCAGCTGAGCTAAAAAATCAAACCCTCTCTTGCAGCATACATTAGGTGGAGTGTGACTGCAGGTGTCTGGCTACAACAAAGGCCTAGCAGCTCAAACACAGCTTGGTCTGTGTTCAACTAGAAAAGTGAGGCATCAGTGATGCCATAATATTGACAAGAACTCTTTCAAAAATATATATAAAATACAAGCCGGAAACTAAAGAAAAATCCATGATTAGATTTAAGTTATTAAGATAAGGTTGTTTTTTTATGGGAGAGATGAGAAATGTAAGCCACAAAGATTTGAGAAATACATTAGTTCAAATATAATTTAAATTTTGTGATACATAAAAGTCAGAGTCCAGTATATAATTCATTTTGAAAATTAGTGCATTCATTTCAGTATTAATTTAATACCTCTTGTCCTAAGAAATCCTAATTAATGAAGGTCTATAAGTTTTCTTATTTACTGATTTATTTGAAGGAAATTGGAAAAGTCTACTTCAGATTGAATAAAGTAGTTTAGCAGAGGTTGTGCCACCTGCAGGCTCTAATTGCATGTCAGTTATGTGATCACTATGTCTGCAAAATTTTATGAAGAGAGCATGAGGGTTTTAGAAATATTTGGTAAAAAGAAGAGAACAGGACAGACAAAAAAGAACCATTTCATTAGTCCTCCCTCCTATGTCAGTGGACTAATTCAAACCAATATGAACTAATGACATTAACAAATAATTCCAATGGGACCCAATATGACATGCCAAATTCAGTATAAGGATTTTCAAGTCTTTTAAAAAAGGAATCTCATAAATAAACCTTTGATATAAATGCTGCTTCAACGCACCAAACAAGCCTTTCATTTGACAAAGGACATCAGACATCAATCAAAATATTATAACAGCAGCTTATTTGCTGAAGAAAATAACTGAAGGGAGCATCCTGGATAGGAATTTACGTATTATCTAACCTTAAAGCCTTGATCCATCATACTGATAAAAGAGTAAAATTAAGAACTCCTAGGTCTGAGTGGAGTGTGGATGCCATCACTAATTATCTACTAACAAGCCTTTTACTACAGCACTAATATTATAAGACTGGGCTTCACCTGTAACACAGCTTCTGTTGCAGACCATCAAAACACAAAGTAGACTAAGTAATATTAGTTACACTGCCAAGCCTTAATCTTCCATCAATCACCATGGAAACCTCTCAGCTAGCTGTTTTATTATATAAATCTTAAGCAGGGAGAATGTGAGACATGTAAAATGAGGGTCTGAGTGCAACAATGACATAAATTTGGGACATCCAAAAGGTGTTCCAGTTTTACCTGCAATCATTTGTATCTATAACACATTTTTTCTTGATAAGGTTATTCATTCAATAAGTAATTAAGTGTTAAAATCAAAAGAGAAAAGCCGCTTAATGTAATAGTCTACACATTAATTAGACTGTAACAACAACAATCATTATCACATTCCCAATCTGTTTAGGCATTAAACCATTGTTTAACTGGAATTTAGAATGCCTTCAAAAAGTGTTTTCTTTATTATCACATCTTATTCTTCTTGCACATCAATAAATATATCCTTGTAATAACATCCATTCCTTTTAACTTCTTATAACACTCTTTTGGTATGTAAAAAAGCAAAGTCTGTCCTTTAAACCTCTCAACCAAAACAGGTCATGTAACAATGGAAGACTAATGGTTCACAGCCATTTCAAAGCTGCAGGGGAATGGCATTCTTAAATTACTCACATCAGACACTGCTTGTATGATTAAAGAGCTGCTCTTTTGAGACAACCAAGCCTTTTATCCACCCAAGGTGCCTTCAAGTCGGTTTTCGGGGATAGCCAATTGTTTCCCTGTCCTTACTCAGTTTTGATAGCCCTTATCAAATGAATACATCTAACAAATGAAACTATCAAAAAATGTTTTTCAAGAAAACTCCATTTAGTATTTTTCTTTTATGTCAGATCAAGTGACATGTGACCTTAAAACTAAGAAAATCCTATTTAATGATAATAAAACAACATAAGTGATCAGGCTGGGGAATTATCATATACATCAATTTATTAATGTGCATAATATATGCTGTCAGATTTATTCTAAAGGAAGAGAGCCATGTTTAATTGAAATAACAAGAAATGAATATGTCATCTTCTTTCTAGTTTCTTTCTTCTTCAAATACCAGAAGGTTCAGTATGTGCTCCAGAAAAAAAATTCTACCAGTGACTTCATAACACACTTGATGGCACATGCAGAAGATATTGGGTTATACAAGCTACAATATTCCCTTAATGTTGAACTTTTGAATTTGTTGGGCTCCATTTGCACTCCTTTAAAGATTTGTTCAATTAACTGCAGATTATTAACTGACTTTGCCTGAAACTGAAAAATGACATATTCTAGACTTCTATCTGTCCTTTTTAGGGCTCTTATTAGATTGTCAAACTGAAAGAAGCAAATCATTCATCAATGAAAGAAGAAAAAAATGACATATTACAAGAAAAGCAGGTAAAATAAGGGCATAAATACAACTATATCAGCTGAAATCAAAATATATCATGATGATTACACAACACAAAATTTGATGCAAAAACCTTGGTGCAAAAGAGAAACCAGTCTGAGAATATTACTCACATTGGTGGATTTGTATTCAACAACAAAGGATTTAACTTTCACATCCTCAGAAATCTTATACTTAACTCATTACTGGCCAATGGACCATGACAGTCAGCTGATTACATATAACCTAGGCCATAACACACTTGCATGTCACAGTGACAGACCTGTGCAATGAGATGAACATCTGGTACACTGCTTCAATGCTGTACCATTACTTTTCAAGCACACGTGTACATGACTGTTATATGTACAAAGCAAGTACTAAACATTTGAACCTGAGTATAAGCACCAATTACACAAACGTCACTCCTGAAATACTGGCAAGGTCTGTATAAAAGACATAATGATTTTAGGTTGCAGCACCTGTCTCATGTACAAGAAAGCTATCAAAGATGTATGGACATGCGAAATTTCAGGCAGATACTTCAAATCATTCTTGGGCTATGTGCACAGATGCATGAAACCCAAAAAACAATTGTGGGTGATAGTACAAGATGTATCCGAGATGTAGGAGCATGAATAATTTTTAGCCTGATATGTCTAATCACTCCTGAGAAATAAGCAGGAGCATAAACTGTGCAAAAATTATTGTAGGTGGCACCAACGTCTTGCTTATGACCAAGCTGTCTGAGATGTATTAATATTCCTAATTTCAGGCTGATATATCAAATCCCTCTTGAGAAACAGACAGGGACATACACTGTGCAAAAATCATTATAGGTGGTGACACCAGTCTTGTGTAGGGGAAAGCCATTATGCATGGACATACCCAAATTTCAGGCAGATACATAAAACTTCTCTTGAGTCAGGTGCACTTGGTTGACCCAGCTCAACTGAAGCAGGCAGTTGCCCCAAGTCAGGGTTTCCGCCAGGGTTGAAAAAGTGTGTCCGTTTTTACTTTGTGACAGGGAGTGAACCTAGCGTGGGGGCGAAGCCCCCAGGGGGGGAGGGTGTGGGAGGGGGTTCCCCCCTTCCAAGGTGTGGAAATTTTACAAAATCAAGGTTGAAAACAACGTTTCTGATGTTCTTTTTCAGCTTAGTATCACGCCCATGGAAGGCGTAAAAATATACCAGTAAAACAGTAAAATATTCGTTAGGCCTTCATGTGATGCAGCATGCACGTACAAGTCGTGTCTCCCTGACATATGTGGGCCAACAAACTGGCCTTTTACTTAACTATTCCTTGGAAAGGATTCGCCTAAACATTTGTTTTGGAAACTTGCGCAAACCGAATTGACAAAGATAAATATAATAAATATAGGGCCTGTTCTGCCCAAGCGATGTCCACATTGTTTGTTTTTATTATATCGTGCACGCTTCCTGTGTATCCCCAAGCTATTGACCAATTCAACATACCCCTCCAGGGACTAACGGTTTCCCGCGCTCCCAGATTACCCGCGCCTGGTGCTTACCGCGTGATCTCCGCTGACCGGTTGTTCACGATGGGCCCGCACTACAGCCGGCGTTTTGTCGGCTGCTGCAACGCATTCAACGGCCGGCTGCTTTTCTCAAAGTTAAATGACAAAAAATATATATTGCTGTCGCATGCTTTTACTTAAAATTCGTGCAATATCCTTGAAATTTAGTGTGTTAGGCCTACTTGTTATAGGCCGAACATTTGATTCTGCGAAATCCCTGATTGCGATCGTGTCCGAGACGGCCCAATCATTGACCAGCATAACCTGTTTCTGCACGTGTGACATTCAGTTGAATTATTCAGAACTTCCTCGGACGCTATTGGCTGCATTTGCCACAAGTTTTTATTTCAATAGGGAATTCCCTCATGAATATTCGCACATAGAACAGCGCATTCACTACGCTCCGGCCTTTTGAAATTTGTTCGGTAAAGTCAAGACAAAAGCCCTTTGCATTGTGACCTCGCTGCAAGGCTCGCGGTATGTTAATATGTCAAAGCAGCGATGTCCACAGCGACTGCATGATGAAAATGACTCACCTTCTTCAAATTTTGAAAAATATATCATCACAACCAAATAAAACACAAATTTAATTTCCATTATCGATTAATTAAATGGCGAGACAGCATAAAAACTATTTGCGCAGATGTTGTACATGTATAAGGAATCTTTTTACTGATCTATTCTTTCAAAGTTTTTCAGACATTGTCAGGACAGTGACTGAGTGGCACCGAACAGGCGACAGGGGCGCGCAAATCTGATACATAGTTTGAAGATGATGAAGACAGCACGACACTCGTGCTTGAGTTATTATTAAGCTCTCTCAGCCTCTTTGGCTGGGGGAATTTTTAATGACCCTCGCGGGGGAAAGAGTCCGTTTACCGGCCTAAATTTTAGGGTCGCGGAAACCCTGCAAGTGAAGCGAAGTGAGTGACCTCTTCACCTGCACTAGGCTGCACTGATTGAACTCCTGACCTGTACCTGGCTGCACTGAGTGAACTTTTGACCTTGTTGCAAATCTGATAAAGTTGGCAATCTGTCAAAGCTATAAATAGATCCAGACTCAAAATTGGTCTGTTGCCAAATCTGATATATTTGGCAGTCTGCCAAGCTATTTATAGATACTGACAAAATGTTGGCTTGTTGCCAAATCTGATTATACATACTGAAAGACTTTGGCTGCAAATGCAATGCTTTTTTTAAGCTGCATATTCATAAGATTTTTTATCAAAATGTAAGAATAATAAATGATTTCTATAAAAAGCAATCAGATGACAGATATATTTTATTCATGGATTTATCTTACACATAAGCTGGATATGGAACCAATTATTTATGTTGTATGCACAGGTCTGCTTATAAACCCTAAGAGCTCAGTTTTCTA
Organism: Sipunculus nudus; assembly: GCA_026874595.1. NCBI lineage: Eukaryota > Metazoa > Annelida > Sipuncula > Golfingiida > Sipunculidae > Sipunculus > Sipunculus nudus. Next base: position 32,526,143 of record CM049309.1, read on the forward strand.
ATACAATAAATCTACTAGATTTGTTTACCAAAGAATCTCACAGTCCTTTCATTGTTATAGGTCTGATAAGTCTGCCAAATATTGCTACTTCCCACTGATTGGTTTACCAAACTTGGGGGAATTTTGACAAATTTCCAGAGATACCCTAAGTAGGTGTCGGGAGCGCTCCCGGGCCAGCTCATGGTGCAGACGCCAACAAGCCTTACCTATCGCAAAATGGGGTCTTGGGATCAAAACAAATAGAAAAATAAGGCTGCTATCAATTGATGTATGCATGTCAGGATACATAGAGCCACTTGGTCCTGCGAATCAAAAGGGGATTTAAGTAAAGTTGAAAAAAAAGGCCACCTAAGAATCATTTTGTGCAGTGTTGCAGAACCTGAAACAACAGTTTTGCAGAAGAAGACTATTGCAGCCCTCAGTTTGAAAGAGGCTTACTAATGGCCACAAGACCAACTTCAGCTTTCTATGATTCTACCAAAAATCAATGAACCCAATCTATGCTTGTACAAATGAAAGAACCCTACCCTAGGATAATTCTTGTGAAAAATTAAACCATTCAGCTTGACAATTTTATCATAAAACATTTTTAAGCTGAAAGAAGCTAAAAAGGCACCACAAATACCTCAATTTCAAATATGAATCACGTGACCAACATTTGCACAAAACTTGTTGATGCTAGCTTTTGTTGTTTCTGAGATTTTAATGTTAGTACACTTACTTGGCCAAATGACTAAGATAAAATTCCTGTGACTCAGCCAAATTCATCGAAACCCAAACCATCTGAACAAATTTGAGAGTGCTCGTCTCTGGGATAATTTCTGTGAAAAATTGTAAAATTTGGCTGAATGGTTTCAGAGAAGGAGATTTCAAGCCTTTTCCCTCGAAAAATGTAAGTTGATGGAGGTGGCGCCACAAAAAGGTCAATCCCACAACAATGATATGGGACTGATTTGGGGATGCTAGCTCCTGCTATTCCTGAAAAAATTATGGGTTAATGTATTGATGACCGATGACCCTTGTACAGAAAAGGTTGATGCAGGTGGTGCCATCAATGCCTCAATTTCATATATGAGTCATGTGACCAACATTTGCATAAAATTAGGTGATGATAATTCCAGCCGTTTCATATATTGTAATTTTAGTATCCTTTTTTGGCAAATGACTAAGTTCAGATTCCTGTAACCCGGCCAAAATTCTTCATGACTTGAGAGAGATTGTTTCAGAGATTATTCCTGGGAAATATTGAACAATTTGGACAGTTTCAGAAAAGAAGATTTTTAAAGTTTTTTTTAGCTATTCCCCTATTAAATCCAAGTAAATGCAGATAGCAAAAAAAAACAAGGGACCTATGGGTCACGACGCTCAGCTGTTATATATGATAAAAAAATATTATTTAGAAATGAGGCACATGCTGGTTTTGTGTGGTAATAAATATAAGCTGTATTATGAGTTGTTGTTGTTTAGCTTATGTATGATTTTGATAGTACCTTTGGAGACAGGGAAGAGGATTGATTTCATTTATTTTATTAACAAATGGAGTACTATTCTCACACAGATTTTGACTTGACCATATAACTTATAAGCAGAACATATAATATAAGAGTTTAACTATTTATTAAAAAAAATACAAATATTGTCCCAAATATAATTTTTATTAAAAATAATAAGAGAATCATATGATTTTTTAAAAATGAAATATAACTGATATGATTATTAAAATAATATTAAAGAATATATTCATGAATGCATTCATGAATACATTTTGAAAGTATTTGCACGAGTATTCATATATTTTCATTTTTACCTGAATTCCGATTTTTTATGCAAGAAATTTTATAATGGAGTACAAAATCATATTCGTATTTAAATACAATTACAAAGTATTTGCACCATGTCTGGAATTTATTCAGTTTTCACCAAACAATGATGTTGAGAATCCAGATTATACAAAATTCACTCATTTAAATAATTATCATAAGTACCTGGTTTTATGGCTTTTATTTATATTAAAAAATAACTGTAAAAAATTCATTTTGGACTAATTTCACATCAATGTACACACTTGACACAGCAGGAATCTAGATTAATATTATCAACTGCATCTTTGTCTAATTTCCTTCATATGATCCCTAATGATTAGTAATGAATAATATGATTTACTTCTTTATCATTAAAATTGAACTGAAAAATGCCATAGGTGACTGCATGGTGTTATTTGGAATATGTGACATTCTACCCATCGATACAAGATTCTTATATCATCAGTAACTGCAAGTTAATTTCCTGTTATTATAAACTAACAAATTCCTTTTCTATTTTTCTTTAATTTGTTATTAAAAACCAATAAAAATTTATTAATTTATTGTTTTTTGTTATGTTCTTGGTTAAAACTACTAGATGAGTTGGGTTGGACACCTGGATCAACTGTGGCTGGCCATAAGCTGCCTGGATTCCATGTATGCCTCGCCTCAAGCGTGCATAATTTGATGAAAGGTCAACAAGGTCAACATACAGGTGACTCAAGAGGGGCTGGAGAGAGCCAAAGTCTGACAGGGTCTCATAAAAAACATTAATAAAAGCTACAATTTTTGGCCAATTTCTTTCAGCTTTCTAAACTAAAAAGCTGAAATGCTTATGTGTGCATGATATGAAAATTATATCAACAGTGCTCACGGGAAACAAACGTGCCATGGTCACAGTTGGGCAAAATTTAAGGTACTAATTTTATATTTATACTAAATAAAATTTGAAAAATTCAGAACTAATTTTGGGTATTCAATTGAATCTTGATTAAATAATGTTACATCCCTGACAAAAAAATCTCTAGCTTCAGCAATGCTCTTGTTAAGGGAGTAAATATATTTCTTGATCTTTTACAAAGTGCATTATGTTTGGGCCCATAACTTAAAACAATTACACAATACTGACATCATTCTGGCATGTGCATAGAGAATGAAAAATATGTATATTATTAATGATTAAAGTCAGATCAGTGGTTTTGATATTAGGCAGTCTTGAAGTGTAACAATGGGTTTTTAATGGAAAAATGAAGTTTTTCATTAATATCTCGAATGTCCTAGTGACCAAATTCTTGGCATGGTAGGGCATTTTGGAGACATCTAACTGTATGCCGAATTTTAAGGAACTTAGAGCTGAAGCTGGGGAGCTGAGCTCTTGCAAACTGCATAACACTAGCTTGATGTAAACAATATGTTACATGGTGCTTGAAAACTTGATTAAAATCTACAGTTTTTGATCAACTGGTTTCAAATTTTTGGTGTTAACAGTTGAAATGCTAACAAAAACATGCTGTGAAAATTAAATCCACAGTACTTACAGGAAAAAAACGTGCCATGGTCAAAGTTGGGCAAAATTTAAGGTACCAATTTTTTATTTTTATTAATATTTTAAAAAATTTAAAAGATTTTCATCTAATTTTGGGTATACAATTTAATTTTGATTAATTAAAGTTATATTACTGGAAAAAAGGTATATAGCATTAACATTTTTTGTGTTAAGTGATCAAATATCTTTTCTGATTTTTTACAAAATGCATTATGTTTGGGCCCATAACTTTTTTAAATTAAATAATACAGACATAATTTCTGGCATGTACATAGGAACTATATAGAGGAATATTTATGGTAAATATGAGGTAAAACAGATGAGTGGTTTTGATATTAGGCAGTCCTGAAGTGTGAAAATAGGTTTTTAATAAAAAATTGAGGTTTTTCCTTAATTTCTCAAAGGAACGAAGTTGCAAACACCCAGTTTTCGGCTTAGTAGGAGATCTTGGGGACATCTAACATTATGCCGAATTTTGGATTCCTAGGTCTTACGGTTTCAAAATGTGCCACATCTACGGACGGACGGACGGACGGACGGACGGACGGACAGACGGACGGACGACGGACAATGGACCACGACTATAGCTCAGATGACTTATAGTCAGCTGAGCTAAAAATGATAGAGTTTTTAGATGACTGATTTTTTACATACAGTTTAAAACTTGTTGATGCTAGCTCCTGTCATTTTCGAGATAGTATGACATAACATATGGACGATGGCACACCATCGCTTAAGCTAACAGGTTTGCTAAAAATGTATGATAGAATAATTGACGTATCAGTACGAAATTTTGTAAAGCATTTCTTTTCTTGTGTAAAACATTCCTTTGTTGTGATATTTCCCTTATTTTTATGGGTGTACATTGCTGGATTACTTGCAAAGAATATATCTTTATAATCTTTAAAAAACGTCAAAATGTGAGTTTTTTTCAAGATATCGTCATCATCACAGAGGATATTGCTGAGGCTAGCCTCCAAAGTGCTGATTTCCTAGTTCATGGCAAAACAGGATTGATACAGCCCCCCAGACAAACTTGTGCAAAATCCTCAGTGGGTACTCTTGGACATATTATATCTACTTATATCTACTTTTGCAACACTTGCATAGAGAAAGCTCCATTAACACAGGTTTTATTATGCAGTCCCAAGGTATCACTGCAATTTCACTATTGTTGTGACCCATGAGACTACTGCATGCATGGTTTTCTTGCACCTGAGTTAACTGTCGTGTGTGACATTTACTACAAACACAAGGCCACTGAGTGACTCAGTCAGAAGTCCAACGGGGGACGTTTGAAAAATCTAGCTTGGTCAAACAGGCATGCTTTTCTTTTGGCAGATATGGATTACCTATTGGTCCCAGCGGAGTGCATCAGTTTGCAAACACAAAAAAATGTGAATGTTTAAACCATGCATACACCTGTTGAGAAATAATTGTGAAGACTTCAAGACTTCCATGTGAAAGTTGTCACTGTATATGAACCCATGAAACCTGCACTGCCCCCCCCCCCCCCAGTCCCTTCAATACTTTGGTACTTCAATACTTCATATACACTGGTTTGAATGTTCTCTGAAGTTGGCTGGTTTAGGCTGACTTGCCATACTTTATAGGCAATCCCATTTCAAGGTCAGGATGACCCCAGACACTTAAAAATTATTAACATACTGCAGAGTGGAAATAAAATCATGTTATCATAAATAACATTTTACACACATGCTGGCATGATCACTTATTTCCTTCCCAAGAGAAAAGCTAATATCTTTTTATTGCAAATTTAATTTTCGATCTGTTATAAAATACAGTGTAGCAAAATTAATCACTAGAAAGCAGTTAACAAAGTTAACAAGTTTTGCATATGTTATTTATATGCATAACCTTTGACACACAGCAAATGGTAATTTTTTCCTGGGCAAAACAAGACCCATTACCCAAATAAAACCAGGTCACCCTATGTGCCGTCTCAACAAAACTTTCATGTTATAACGTATATATTTTCTATCAGATGCTGATTAGATTTAAAATTTAAAATGCACGTTGTAATGCAGAAGTAGCCTGCAATTGTCAGGCTGATCACTGTAAGAAAAAATATATAATTGCGGGCCAGGTTGAAGCAAAAATAGATTTCACCCCTGCGCTCAACCGGAAACAAAAACATTTTCCAGATAGCCTAACAGAAAGACGGTATTTCTGGTGGTTCCATAAAATTCTGTGTTAAATTTAGAAGGCAGCTGCATGGCATATCAAATGAAACAAGCAAATTCTAAATTAGTCAAAAGTAGAAGCCATTTTTTAGTTTGAAATATCTTGCAAAAATGTGCATACATAATGATTTTCAAAATTCTGTGCATAAAGCTAAAAGGCCACTCCTAGTCCAATTAGATTAAATGAAATCAAATTATATTTTGAGGGATTATGAAAATGTTTTCATAATTTTACCTATAATTAATGAATTTCATAAATTTGTGGATTAATGGACAAACAATGGCTCTGAGGTTTTAGTCCTCAATTCAGGGAATATGACCTATGTTTTAGTTTACACAGTACCCACCTGGAACTGTCAGGGTGGGATGTTACAGTTACAATTTGAGCCCTGTTAATGGACAAAGATGGTTGGTTATAAGGTTTCACTCCATATTGGTAGGCATCCCTCAGTCTCACAAGACTATGGAGATATGCCCTGGATGGATGTTCCAGAACAGCGTCTTGTGTGGCTGGTCAGGCTAATGTGGGAGTGGCAGTCTCTCCCACAGCAATTACACAAGAACTCTGCATGCTGTTCTGTTTGTTTGGCTTCTGGCTTTCCTCTTCGGCCTCTTGGCTTTGGATTGCTGCATGAGCTAGGGTCTCTTGGAACTTGATGAGACATTTCTCTACTGTCTGCCTCCAGGTGGTTCATTCTGAGGTGGTGGCTTCACAGTTGTTCAGTTCGATGCCCATGGCCTTCAGGTCTGACTTGCAGATATCTTTGTAGTGGAGTTGAGGTCTACCTGTGGGGGCATGCTCCCAATAGCAGGCCATACAGCAAGGTGCCCACAATACAGGCTCTATAGACTTGTATCTTGCTGTGTTCTGTTCTGTCAGCTTGCTGTTGTTCCACACTCTCTTGGTGAGCCTGGACATGGTGGTGACTGCCTTGCCAATATGCTTATTGAGCTAAGTCTCAAGGGAGAAGGAGTCAGAGATTGTTGAGCCCAGGTGGACAAAGTCATGCACGACTCTGAGCTAGTAATCTGAGATTCTAATGTACGGTGGGGTGTCCACATCCTGGCCCGTCACTTGTGTTTTCTTTAGGCTGATCACTCCACAACTTGAAGAATATATATGTAACAGTGACCTTCTTTTCAGTTTCCATACAAGACCTATTAGGAACTGTTTGCATGTGAAGTTTGAACTTCCAAGTTCCTGGGTCTCATGGTTATAATTTGTGCCCTGTTAATATATGAATGGATAGCTTCAGAAGTTTTTCCTCTATATCTCAGAGTATAAAGGTAACAGTGATTTACCTTTGGTTTCAACAGAAGACCTATCAGGAACTGCCTATTTGCACACTGTTACCATCGTGAAAGATAGATACAGATAGGGACAAACGTCTGACAAAGGACCATCTGTTTATTTCAGTTGACTTACCAACAACCAAGCTAAAAAGAAAGTATTCTTCAGAAATTGTGCCTTTTTTAAATTTTTAATGGCAGGCATTAGCTATTAGCAGTGCTAAAACATATTTGTGTACTGTAATTTGGAGATACCAACCAGTATTTAAAGGAACTGTTCCCAGACCACAAGCCTTTAAGGGACTTTAAAACATACTGAATTATTTTCATCTAATACTTATAAAAGGAATTCAGTTCACGTTTGTTCGCAGTGTTCTCTAAAACCGCGTTGTGTACAATATTGTGCCATACATCATTTTAAAGGTTATTATCCCCGCAGTGACATAGGCGATATGAAAATAAATAATTTTTAATATACACATAATTTTGAGTGATTTTTCCGTTTTTTTACCGAGCACAGCCGAATTGCCTTGGGCAATCACCGGAATGCGTGCATCGTGGTCACTTAACCTCTAACACTAAGGACTATTGTTCATATGAATAACGCTTGCTTTCAATGAGGGATTTGACCCATGTGCGTGGTCAGTAAAAGAGAAAAACACATGTTTCCCGCTTTATGAAACCCAGGAGGATTAATGACAAAACCTAATTCAAGGTCCCGAATTCAGGAACAGGGCTGGGGTGGTGTCTGGGGTCTGAAAATGGGATATGGACCCACTGCATGGAGTCTCGCTGGGTCCGCTTCTGCTACTTACGATGTATGTATATTTCTGTTTCCTTCTTCAGGAACAGTTTCCTTGCAACGTACATTTAATTAATCTAATGTTTTCCTCACATCAACCTATTCTTTATACGTCCAACGATAGAAACCAGTCAAATATCAAAGAAACACTGTATGCCTCCGCGTCTCATTAAGGTTCGCAATGTACCATCACTGACCAGGGCTTTAAGGTAAACATACCGAGATATGATTTTTGCTACGAAGACAGCGCCACAAAATAACAGTAAAAATTATTTGTACATATTGTATTCCGAGAGTATCCCACTAAAAATCTATATTTTCTTTTAACTTTTATAATAAAAAATAAGCCAACTTTTAATATCTCAGTAAATATATATATCTCCCAAACCGCGGTGAAAAGCCCGGTATACCGGGTTTATCAGCTAGTATATTATAATATAAAAGATTTTTCAGATTTTGAATGACTATAATCTATTTGAATAACAGCTGGCAACTGCATCTTTCCATCTTGAATAATAAGCAATGTGAAATATATCCAGTAGACATGCAAATGTACAGATATCCTCTTAGAAATTCATATAGTAACTATTGGGAAAATCAGATCATATGCATTAATTAATATCCAAAATTTACCAGCTGTGGTGAACCTACAGAACTGTTCATGACAGTTTTGACAAACTATTCAGGCCAATTTTGTCAAAAAATCCATGATGATATATGACATAATTGGATGAATAGAGGAAGAGGGCTTTAACACTCAAGTGGTAAATGCTCGGCTCAATCTGCTGGCAACCCAGGTTTGATCCCAACAACACCACCTGAGCCATTGAGAGCCGTATTAGTTATTATAGCTAGTTGTACAACCCTGTGTACAACTTGTTAGAAAAATTATTTGATTTTTTTTTAAGTTTTATCATCCAATGTAAACCATACTGTACCTCACAATTGAGAAAGAACATGAAAAAAATGAAAGAATTACAGGCAGCACCACCAGTCTTGGGCAATATATCAATCTATCATGTATGAAAATTCAAAGCCTTTTTACCAGGTAAGGACCAGTTACTATAGCCTGGCCACCATGACTGACAGTTGATTCAAAGGAGTCATGTTGTTTCCAAACACTAGTTTTAAAAAGTATTTATGCAGGTTTTAGAGCCAGTGCAGTCTTTTGTCTCAGTGACTACAATCATATCAACATTATATTTGTAGTATCTCTACTAAATGCTCATACTGCATCACAATTCTTTTACTGAAACAGATTAAAGTAGTCTCATTAATGTAGCTAAAGTAGTCCCATAAATGAATTAATAATTGCTACAATCTGTCACTTGATTTAACGATCAAATTTTCACTTTTTCTTGGTCATTTGATAAAACAGCAGGCATAATAATAGAGAGATACACCAAAATAATCCCCCACATTTTTTATCTGCAAGCAAATAAGTTTAACATGATACAAAAGATTGTTTTTAACCTTAAGGATTTAATAAACATAAAATATATGCTCCAAGATATTGTTGTTTTTCGTTTCTGGTCCAATGGAATGATTAGTTTCACTGAAGGCATCAAATAACAGGTGTCTCAGACCTGACACCTTGTTTTCTTCCAGGAAGGCTGTCACATTATCCATCTTGCAGAGATCCGCTTGTCACACTTATACTAGTTGTTTTCAGGCTCTATTTATAAATCTGGCTCTGTTCTCACTAAACAGAAATGGCTATCCTGTGTTTTATCTATCAGGTAGCTTTTATACCCACAGACCCTTGAAACCCTTGAGAATGATTACAAAATTGTCATTTTTTCTTCTCTTTTGATAAACAACTTGACAGATAATATAAAACCATATTAGAGAAAAACTATTAATGCCATTACCTGGAGGTAAATTTGGATAAAAGATATCTAATGATTTTTTTTATACATGTTGATTTGTTATACATATTTTAGCTGCTTATTTCACTGTGTACTCTTCATGAAATAACATACACATGATAAAATATACAGGCCTATATGATACAATGCCAAGTTAAAAATTTATTTTATTAAAACTAGTCTAACCATTTGTAACATAACAGGCACCCATGGACCTAGGGCTCACTTGTGAATATTGTTCTGATATGATAAAACTGTACAAGCTAGCATTATTTAATTTCATAAAGGAACCTTTTTTATATATAACTAGCTGATAGACCCAGTATACCAGGCTTATTACTGGGGTTAGGGAGATATATTAACTGAGATGTGTAATGTTGGCTCATTTTTTTTTATTCTAAAAGTTAACAGAAAATATAGGATTTCAGTGGGAAACTGTCTCCATTAGATATGTATAAACATTTTGGCATGACTGCAGAATAACTCACGCACCTCTCTGAGGCACAACACTTCTGTGAACAGAAAACGTTTCTAGGTACAGCTGCTTGTATCTTAATTTTGCCACTTACTTTTAAATTACATGAATCCTTAACATCATACCGTCCGTCCGTATAAACTCATTACCTGGTGGAGGCAGTGCGTGAGTGATCCTGCAGTCGCTCCAATATTTTAAACATTTATTATGTGGTTCTGTCCTCGTGGCAAGAATTTTATAGCCCGGTATGTTTACCATGACATTGCGAACCGGAATGAGACGCGGGGGCATTCAGGTTTTCGATGATATTTGACTGGATTCTATTGGTGGACGTACAAAGATTATAGGTTGATTTGAGGAACACATGAAAGACTTATTAAATGTACGTATGTAAGTATTAGATACCTGATTATCACTGGAAAAAAACCTGCAGAGAATTGTAATAGAATACTAGGGGTTCAGGAATATATTTTCTATAATATTGAACAATTTGGAAATTTGAGTCGTATCAATCTCCTTGAAAATTAAAAACTTTGCATGAACACAGAGATAATATAGAGCATGCATATTGAATACACTTTTACTTCTTTAGTGGCATGTACAATGCCTGCATATAAGTTTATAACACTTTAATGACTTTCTAAGACTCATGTATGATCTGAAAATTTAACAATGTTCGTCATAAAATCATGTTCATTGCAAAATTTTACCATCAAACTACTTTTACCAATAAATGAATATATATGGGCAAAATATGGTGAAAATGCAAACCAAACTTAAACAACAAAACCAACTGAACCAACAAAGGACTTCATTAAGGGTCTCAGGATGGTTTCAGGAGTGTGTGTAAATCAGCAAATCTCTAATGATCAGGAAGACCTCAGGACATTTTCAGTTAATTAAATAACCCAAACCTACATACTTTCCATTTTGAGAGTTGTCTGTAATGATTCTGAAGAACTGGTTCTTCCAATTGTCCTCAAAACATCTGAATACATCTGAGGATGATGCATCTTTTTAAAATTTAATTAAATGATCATAGATGATAGTGAAAAATGCTAGCATACACTCACAAAAAATGCTTGAATACACAACTATTTGTAGAATGCTAATGTACTGCCTGATGACAGCTGGAAAAACTGTTATGCAAAAGACACATCATACGATACCTCACCATGACAAAGTCAGCCAAATTAAAATTCATTAGAATTGAAACAAGGGACCTATGGGTCACTGTGCTCAACTGACGTTAACCATGAAGGTAAAAATCTAAAATAATATCAAATGGAGATAAAGTGTACCATGATCATTAGTTGGCTTTTCGATTAACTGTTGACATTTCAGTAGTTTACACATTTGTTCAATCGAATCTTTTTTTTGTATAATATATATTAATAAATATATTTTTTTTTATGAAATGTATACAGTTGAAATATAACTAATTAACAACATAAAACAGGGCAAACAAAGCCTGATCTCAAATTCTGCTGATGCAGGAAAACAATGAATAAATGTTTGTAATAAATCCTCATTTTTTTATCACATCAATTTTTTTTTTTAATTTAAGTTTATATTTCTATACATTTTCAATATAACATATATATCTGAATATAAAAGTTGATTCATAATTCTCAATTGCATCATCATAAATCTCAATCTTGTCAGATAACACCACATCATGCATACAAATGTTTATTTATTTTTTACCAAAAAAATATATCTTTTAAATCTGCAAAACAATAAATATCTAAAAAAAAATACTTGATTTAGATTTCACAATTTTTAATTGAGTCTTTATTTATCCATAATGTGCTTTGCTCATATTTTATCATAATTTAAGCATACTGATGGGTTCCATTATGATTGGTAAAATCATTTAAAAGAAAAATGATTTCTTTAAAAATGCTACATTACACAACATTGCATCTTCTGGATTACACCTTGAATTACTTTTTCAAGTAAAGTTTTTGCATATCAGAGTGGAAACAGCATTACAATTAAGAAATTACAGTGAAAACAATAACAATACTGCATAACACTTGGTGGGTTGGGTTTGCGGAGGGGGGGGGGGGTGATTCGGGTGGTGATATGAGAATAACTGAACACCTGTCACAGCAGGGGATCTCCCCCAGTCACTGTAACAAATCAGAAACCCTGGCATAGCTGACTTCCAGTGACCTGGAGTGGGACCCTGTATCTGTAATCTGTAATCAAAGCAAATGACTACAATAGAGCCTCAAGAAAAAAATCAATAACTAGCTTAATTTTCAAGCTTTTACCTACAAATTTCAGATTTAAACAAATTAAATATTTATGTTTACATGCTGTGAAAATTAAATCAATGGTACTTACAGGAAAAAAACGTGCCATGGTCAAAGTTGGGCAAAATTTAAGGTACTGATTTTATTTTTATGCTAATTACTTAAAAAATTTACAAAATTCAGATCTAATTTTGGGTAAACAATTGAATCTTAATTAAACATAGTTATATACTTGGGAAAATAGACTCTAGTTTCAATATTTTACATGTTAAGTGAGTTAATATTTTTCCTGATTTTTTACAAAGTCCATCATGTTTAGGCCCATAACTTAAAGAATTTAAACTTAACAGACTTAATTTCTGGCATGTACATAGGAACTATATAGAAGAATATTTATGGTAAATATGAGGAAAAACAGATGAGTGGTTTTGATATTAGGCAGTCCTGAAGTGTGAAAATAGGATTTTAATAAAAAATTGAGGTTTTTTCTTAATTTCTCAAAGGAACGAAGTCACAAATACCAAGTTTTCAGCTTGGTAGGAGATCTTCGGGACATCTAACATTATGCTGAATTTTGGATTCCTAGGTCTTACGGTTTCAAAACGTGCCACATCTACGGACGGACGGACGACGGACAATGGACCACGACTATAGCTCAAAATATGAGATATAAATTCATCAGTCATTTAAATTTTGTAATGTCTAAACAGCATTCACCAAATATATTTACATTTAGATTGCTGATGATTTAATTGGTGGAAAAATGTAAAGAAATCAATCAGTGGGCAAAATGACAGCAAAAGGACACAGTCATTCCACAGGAAGGCTAAAGATGGAAAGCTCTGAACAAATGGCTGTCAAAATTATCTTCTGAGTGTAAAGAAATTGAAGCAACTCATGGCAACAAACACATCCACTGCCAGTGAAAACAGTCTGAAATCCTTCTGTCAACGGAGTTGTTAAAGTAAAACCTCATGAACCCAATGGGTAATGCTGTGCTTCTTAAGCATGCTGTGATGAAAATTCTCAAAATTAGTCTGTAATGACAGCTGTTAGAGAGGACAAACAATGAATCAATGTTTGACACACATGCTCTTAGATGCCTGCTGACCTGGACCATGGGTGGTAAAAAAAACCATGCCCCCTACATCATTCAACATTACAGCTTAACGTGCCCATTCCAGCCCCATCAAGCTAGCACCACTGTGGACATTAACTGTGCAAGGGCTTGCTTGGCCAACTAGCATATACGCCAATAGGTTTCCCACAAGTAACCTTGAAATTAATCAATAAAGGTGGGTCCTCTCACTTGTAATTTTGATGTCATTTCTCAATCCACTAGTGCCATGTAGCCACAGACACGATCAACTGGTTGCTGTAAACCCTTTGCTCTTACAGCCACCAGGCTGAGTTATTTCGCAAAACCAATCTTTACTATTGCATCTACCATCTAAGGCTTGCCTCAGGTTTGATGACCTATAATTAAATTCTATGTGACTAATTTGATGCCTGAAAGTCTTGCTCACATTTGTGCATGAAAAATCTCCCGGAAAACATCCAATTTAAGCCACCCATCATCTCAAAATGCACAAGTCAGTTAGTCTTGAAAACAGGATAGAAGCTTAATTAATGGAAAAACATTCAAAGAATGGTCCTAAAATATTTATCTTTGTATTACTCAGGGCTGACACTAAGCTTCAATTATGCAGCTTCACATCCGCAGTTAACACCTAAGGCCAGGAAATTAAAATTGGCATTTTTATAGTTGCTCTGAATCTACAATGGCAAGAGTCAGATTTGTAGCTGGAAACACAAAATGCAGTTCTTTCATTGTTAAAGGTCCAATAATTCTGCCAAAATCATTCAAGTAAACTTGAACAAAGGCCACCTAAGAATAATTTTTGTGCAATGTTAAAGAAGTTATAATTGAAAAAATAATTTTGTAGAAGAACAGTTTTGCAGTCCTCAGTTTAAAATAAACATAATAATGGCCATAAGACCAACTTGAGTTTTTCTGATATGATTGAAAGAGCCATAACCTAGGATAATTCTTTTGAAAAATTGAACGATTCAACTTGCCTGTTTTATCATAAACATTTTAAGCTGGAAGAGGCTAAAATTATGAAGTTTTTGCCAATAAAAAAACAGGTCAATGTTGGTGGCATCACAAAATCTGCAACTTCAAATATGAGTCATGTGACCAACATTTGCACAATACCTGGTAATGCTAGCTTCTGTCATTTCTAAGATTACTATGTCAGTATGCTTACTTGGCCAAATAACTGTTCAAATTCGTGAAACTCCACTAAAATTCATCAAATGCAAACCATTTGAACAAACTTGAGAGGGCTCACCTATGGGATCATGTCTGTAAAATATTGAATAATTTGGCAGCACCATTTACAAGAAGAAGAGTTTTAAAGGGTTTTCAGCTTTTCCCCAATAAAATCTAAGTAAATGCAGATAGCAAAAAAATAAACTGAATCCCACAACATTTGATATGTGACAGATTATTGCATAAAATCTGGGGATGGTAGCTCCTGCTATTCCTGAGAAATTATGGAATTAATGTACAGATGACCAATGACCCCCGTACAAACAAGTGACCCAGGGGTCATGACGCTCAGCTGACCAGGAAGACATTGACAAAAGTAAATTTATCATCTGAATGTCAAATTTGAATGAAATACTTTTTCGCAACTTGACCTTTTGTATAAAATCATCCAATATTCATTGGGGTACTATGGAGCTTTGTAGCATGAAGGATATGGGTAACAGACACCTATTTTCAAGGTTTACAAGATGACTTTTCAGGGGTCCCAGCATGTCAAAAAATAAAATTCTAGGTCCAGTTATTATGATTTGTGCCCTGTTAACAGATGACCAAATGTTTATTCTGGGGGGGTATTTTAAAGCCTCATAGGATGAAGGATATGGGTAACAGAGATGTAATTTCAGGTGCACAAGGAGACTTTTCAGAGTCCTCCCAGCATATCAAGAAAGGAGATTCTAGGTCAAGTCATTATAATTTGTGCTCTGTTAACAGATGACCAAATCTTTATTCCCGGAGCCATAGCATGAAGGATATGGGTAACAGAGACCTAATTTCAGATTTCCAAAGAGACTTTCCAAAGGCCTCCCTGCATGTCAAGAAAGAAGATTCTAGGTCCAGTCATTATGATTTGTGCCCTGTTAATATATGACCAAATCTTTATTCTGGGGGGTACTTCAGAGCCCCATAGCTCACAGAATATTGGTAACAGGGACCTTATTTCCGGTTTCCATGTAGACCTTTTATGGGCTTCCCTGGAGGTGAGGACAGAAGATTCTAGGTCCAGTCATTATGATTTGTGCCCTGTTTACAGATGACCAAATGTTTAAAGATCACAAAAGTAGAGAAAAAAAATCGTAAAAAAATAAAAAAATATAGCTGGCGCCACCAATCTCCAGAAATTGATGAAACACTCCATGATCAATATCCATGCAAAGAATCATGGTGATTAATGCATTAGTTGTTCAGATACTTGAGCTTTTGTATTAAATTTTGCATTATTCTGGGGGGTACTTCAGAACCCCATAGCTCAAAGAATATAGGTCACAGTGACCTAATTTCAGGTTTACAAGGAGAATTTCCATAGACCTCCCAGGATGTCAAGTAAGAAGATTCCAGGTCTAGCGGTTACGATTTCTGCCCTGTTAACAGACAGACGCCTGGATGGCCGGACGGACGACGGACAAAAGGTGATCCCTATAGCTCAGATGACTTTCAGTCAGCTGAGCTAAAAATTGAAAAAATACAGGTGGCGCCACCATACTGCAGAAACTGATGACACATTCCATGATCAATATCCATGCAAAGAATCATGGTGATCACTGGAATAGTTGTTTAGATACTTGAGCTTTTGTATCAAATTTTCCATTATTCTGGGGGGGTACTTTGGAGCCCCATAGCTCAAAGGTTATGGGTAACAGAGATCTAATTTCAGGTTTCCAAAGAGACTTTTTATGGGCCTCCCTGCATGTCAAGAGAGAAGATTCTAGGTGTAGTCGTTACGATTTGTGCCCTGTTAACAGATGGCCGCATCTTAAGAGGTCTCAAAAATAGAGAAAAATATTGGTAAAAATCGAAAAAATACAGGTGGCGCCACCAGTCTGCAGAAACTGATGAAACACTCCATGATCAATATCCATGCAAAAAATCATGATGATCAATGCATTAGTTGTTCAGATACTTGAGCTTTTGTATCAAATTTTCCATTATTCTGGGGGGTATTTCGGAACCCCATAGCTCAAAGAATATAGGTCACAGTGACCTAATTTCAGGTTTACAAGGAGAATTTCCATAGACCTCCCAGGATGTCAAGTAAGAAGATTCCAGTTCTAGCGGTTACGATTTGTGCCCTGTTAACGGACAGACGCCCGGACGGCCGGACGGACGACGGACAAAAGGTGATCCCTTATAGCTCAGATGACTTACAGTCAGCTGAGCTAAAAAAGGTCCATGCAGGTGGCTCCACCAATACCAAAATTTCATACATTACTCATATGACCAACACTGGCATAAAATTTGGTGATGACAGCTCCGGCCGTTTCTGAGATTGTCATTTTAGTATGCTTATTTGGACAGATGACTAACTTCAACTTCCTGTAACTCGGCCAAAATTCACCAAACTTGAACCATTCGAACAAACTTGAGAGAGATGAATCTGCTTCACACAGCTAACATATATGGTAAAATAACTCAATTCAATCTTTATAATTCAGCCAAAATTCATTCTTTGGAACCATAAAAGACAATTATTATAAGAATTATTAAGGGGATTATTCTTGTAAAATATAAAACAAAAGGGCCTCAGTGGTGTCAGTCAAAAAAATTAATGCAACCACACACACACATTTGCACAGAATAAAGTCATGTATGAGATGTAGGGCCTAATTGGCCTTTTAAACATTTATTACATAAAGATAAAGAGGTTTCAGTGTCCGAAACTGAGAACAATACATGATATGTGATAGGTGGGGACCCAAAAAACACCCAACAAATAAATTACATATTAGCAATAATACAAATAACCTGAATAAAACATATAAAAGCAATAATCGAAAGAATAAAGATGCTGGGTTGGGTGGCGGAAAAAATGATCGGTGGCAGCAGTGTTGAACAGACAAGGGGAGAGTAAATGTATACAGGATGGGACTGATTTTAAATAGGTGACCAGCAATTACCGGAGATGCCCAACAGGGCATCAGGAGGGCTCTGGGGCCAGCTAGGGTACATATGCCCAAGAGCCTTACTGATTGCAAAATGGGGTCACGGATCAAAAACAAGGGACCCATGGGTCACTGTGCTCAGCTGAAGTTGACCTTGAAGGTAAAAATCTAAAATAATATCAAATGGAGATAAGATCTAAGAGGAAGAGGTAATAAAGGCCATGGTTGGTTTAAATGATTGGTTTGCATTGATGAGCAAGAAATTGTTGCAAATAATATTTTGTGACCTGACCATGTGTTTCCTAATGTTAAAACTAAAGCATTTGAGCAGTTTATGAACAAATCATCTGTACTATTACCATGATCATTAAATGGCTTTTTGATTAACTGTTGACATTTCAGTAGTTTACACATTTGTTCAATTTAATCCATTTTTTATAATATGTATTATTAAATATATGTATTTTTTTTATTTTATTAAATGTATACAGTTGAAATATAACTAATTAGCAACATAAAACAGGGCAACCAAAGCCTGATCTCAAATTCTGGTGAGGCAGAAAAATAATGAACAAATGTTTGTATTAAATCCTTATTTTTTTATCACATCATTTTTTTTTTAATTTAAGTTTATATTTCTATACATTTCCAATATAACATATATATCTGAATATAAAAGTTGATTCATAATTCTCAATTGCATCATCATAAATCTCAATCTTGTCAGATAACACCACATCATGCATACAAATGTTTATTTATTTTTTACCACAAAAATATATCTTTTAAATCTGCAAAACAATAAATATTTAAAAACAATACTTGATTTAGATTTCACAATTTTTCATTGTGTCTTTATTTATCCATAATGTGCTTCATATTTAATAAATTTAAGCATACTGATGGGTTCAATTATGTGTTAAAATCATTTAAAAGAAAATTGAATTCTTTAAAAATGCTACATTACACAACATTGCAACTTCTGGATTACACCTTGAATTACTTTTTCAAGGAAAGTTTTTGCATATCGTAGTGGAAAAAGCATTACAATGAAGGAGATACAGTGAAAACAATAACAATTACTGCATAACACTTGGTGGGTTGGGTTTGCGGAGGGGGGGGTGATTGGGGTGGTGATATGAGAATAACTGTACACCTGGCACAGCAGGGGATCTCCCCCAGTGACTGTAACAAATCAGAAACTCTGGCATAGCTGACTTCCAGTGACCTGGAGTGGGATCCTGCATCTGTAATCTGTAATCAAAGCAAATGACTACTATAGAGCCTCAAGAAAAAAATCAATAACTAGCTTAATTTTCAAGCTTTTATTTTCAAATTTCAGATTTAAACAAATTAAATATTTATTTTTGCATGCTGTGAAAATTTAATTAATGGCACTTACAGGAAAAAAAGTGCCATTGTCAAAGTTGCGCAAAATTTAAGTAACTGATTTTATTTTAATACTAATAACTTAAAAAATTTACAAAATTCAGACCTAATTTTGGGTTAACAATTGAATCTTAATTAAACATAGTTATATACTTGGGAAAATACTCTAGTTTCAAAATTTTTCATTTTATGTGAGTAAATATTTTTCCTGATTTTTTACAAAGTCCATTATGTTCGGGCCCATAACTTAAAGAATTTATATTTAACAGACTTAATTTCTGGCATGTACATAGGAACTATATAGAGGAATATTTATGGTATATATTAGGAAAAACAGATGAGATCAGGATCATAAGGATACGTTTGAAAACAGAAGCAGCATTTGTCTCAAAAAAGGTATGAATATAAAACATCTATTACAACCTTTAATTCAGTACATTTACAGCAACTGTTTTATTAGTTCCAAAATTCCTAAATTCCTATCAGATTTCTTCAGCATACTGCCAGCAATTCCAATGTGTCACCTTATGCCATCCAACACTGGTTTTACCCACTGACGTTTCACTGGTTCCCCCCTGGCTTTGACACCAACTGTGCTGTTGACACAGCATGACAATTAATTAACTCTGGTCCCCTGAATGTGACCACCCATGCATGTCTCACAGAGGATTGAGCAAGTACAATATCAAAGAGCAAGTTATCCAATAATCTTCCCTTTTACTTTTAGAGTCTTGGATAAGTCCAGCATGCATAGGCTTTGAACCAACATCTCCCAGTCCACAGGCCAAGAGTAGTCAAATGCACTAACCACCTGAATTAGAATATAAATAGAATTGCTTTGTTTTTGCAGGCAAAAATAGAAATGTCCCCCTCCATTGGTCATCCCAAAATACAAGTGTCAAAATATGCACTATCTCAACAGTTATAGTGTTTCAGAAAACTTATAAATCTACAGATGTAACCCTGAAGATCATGATGACCTCAAACTTCTATGAGAATGTGATGAATTACTAAAGGACTTGTGTGTGAAGTCAGTAGAAAAGATATACAGTATTTGAAAGTTATGTGGGTCACAAATATGCTTTAAAGTGGCAAATCACCAGGTCATCAGTACTCAAGACTCTTCTGAGAACTCAGTGGAAACAACCTGTGTGTAAAATGTAAGGAGATATGACGACGAAAATCCTGGCCACTGACAATGTCTTTTTAATTATCTATATTTGATGTCATTTGAACAGGCTGAAACAGTTAAGTTTTGAACAAGGCCTACAGGCCTAATGCGAACCTGTGCAAAGTTTAGGAGTATGAATGGAGGTTTATTTTTAAAATTTAATATTGATCCTCCTAAGTCCTGCATATCTACCTTAGTCATTATGATTTCAGCAAAATGGACGTTTCTGACCTGCAAGTTTCGGACTAGGACATTTTAAAACCAGAATATGGGTAGTCGACAAGCCACTATGTGTATCTGCAGAAATCAGAGTGGGACGGGTGAAGTGAGGCATGGATTAAGTGGCAAGGGGAATAGAGCGTGGTGTGTTGCATATTAGCATGGATGTCTGCAGCTTAAACGTGAATGTAGGTGGTGCCACCTGTCATAAAATCGAGAAAATTGTCCAGGATGTATAAACCTGCAAAATTTCAGGTGGATAAGTCAAACCACTGCCGAGATATGAGTGATTTTAACCCAAAGCAGATCAACAGATGGATGCTGTGCATAAGTGGTTGCAGGTGGCGCCACCAGTTTTGCCTATAATGAAGTGCTATGTGAGATCTATACACATGCAAAATTTTGGCCTAATCGGTCAAACGGTTCCCAAGATATGAGCTTTGATGTCTGCAGAGTAAATGTGAATGTAGGTGGCAACACCTGTCATAAAATCAAGAAAGCTGTCAATGATGTAAATACCTGCAAAATTTCAGGTGGATAAGTCAAACCACTGCTGAGATATGAGTGATTTTAACCTAAGGCAGATGAACAGATGGATCCTGTGCATAAATGGTTGCAGGTGGCACCACCAGTTTTGCCTGTGATAATGAGCTATGTGAGATCCATACACATGCAAAATTTTGGCCTAATCGGTCAAACGGTTCCTGAGATATGAGCTTGGATGTCTGCAGAGTAAATGTGAATGTAGGTGGCAACACCTGTCATAAAATCGAGAAACCTGTCCATGATGTATAAACCTGCAAAATTTCAGGTGGATAAGTCAAACCACTGCTGAGATATGAGCGATTTTATCCCAAGGCAGATGGACAGATGGACACTGTGCATAAGTGGTTGCAGATGGCGCCACCAGTTTTGCCTATGATGAAGAGCTATGTGAGATCTATACACATGCAAACTTTTTGCCCAATCAGTCAAATGGTTCCCGAGATATGAGCTTGGATGTCTGCAGAGTAAACGTGAATGTAGGTGGCGCCACCTGTCATAAATCGAGAAAGCTGTCCAGGATGTATAAACCTGCAAAATTTTAGGTGGATAAGTCAAACCACTGCTGAGATATGAGTGATATTATCCAAAGGCAGATGAACAGATGGATGCTGTGCATAAGAGGTTGCAGGTGGCGCCACCAGTTTTGCCTATAATGAAGAGCTATGTGAGATCTATACACAAGCAAAATTTTGGCCTAATCGGTCAAACGGTTCCCAAGATATGAGCTTGGATGTCTGCAGAGTAAACATGAATGTAGGTGGCGCCACCTGTCATAAAATCGAGAAAGCTGTCAAGGATGTAAAATACCTGCAAAATTTCAAGTGGAAAAGTCAAACCACTGCGGAGATATGAGTGATTTTAACCTAAGGCAGATGAACAGATGGACGCTGTGCATAAATGGTTGCAGGTGGCACCACCAGTTTTGCCTATGATGAAGAGCTATGTGAGATCTATACACATGCAAAATTTTGGCCCAATCGGTCAAACGGTTCCCGAGATATGTGGGTTTATGTGTGGAAACAGACGAACAAATGGACACTGGGCAGCAAGGAAAGGTAAGAGGTCAACCAAAAATGAAGGCGCAGCAATTCACATGTGACCTGATGATAAACCCGATTCACTTAAAATGCAAACCACGTTTTTTCAAACAGTTGAAAGATATAGTTCCAATAATCTGGGAATTCTGCATCTAAACATTGTGTCCAGACGTCTAGACGCTGTGTCTAGATGTCTAGACACATTGTCTAGACACCCCCCCCCCAGCCAGGTCAGTTGCCATGGTGATGTCTGGACCCCACCTGTTTGTACTGAGTGATCTCTTGACTTGGCTGCATGAAGTCAAATCTGTACTCAAATACAGAAAGCCTTTTTCAATTGGCTACAATGCTTTTTTAAAACTGTATTTACCCAATCTATTCTAATAAAACTGGCAGAACCTTACCATAGAATAATTCTTGTAAAGTTTAAACCAATCAGCTGAACAGTTTCATCATAAATCAGTGTATAAGCTAGAAGAGTTTAAAATTACATTTTTGCTTGTAAAAAAACATCAATGTAGGTGGCGCCACCAATACCTCAAAATCAGATATGACATATGTGACAAACATTGGTATAAAATTTGGTCATTATATCTCTAGCCGTTTCTGAGATTTTAATTTTAGTGTGCTTTTTTGGACAGATGACTAAGTTCAACCTCCTGCAACTCGGCCAAAAATCTCCGAACTGGAACCATTCAAACGAACTTGAGAGAGATTGTTCCAGGGATCATTTCTGTGAAATATTGGACAATTTGGCTGGACAGTTTCAGAGAAGAAGATTTTTTAAGCTTTTTCCCTATAAAATCTAAGAAAATGCAGTTAGCCAAAAAATAAGCAAAATCCAATGGAGTTTTTTAGATGACTGATTTTTTCATAAAATTTGGTGATGCTAACTCTTATTTTTGATCAACTGGTTTCAAATTTTTGGTGTTAACAGACAAAATGCTAACAAAATCATGCTGTGAAAATTAAATCCAAAGTACTTTCAGAAAAAAAATGTGCCATGGTCAAAGTTGGGCAAAATTTAAGGAACCAATTTTTTATTTTTGTTAATATTTTAAAACAAGGGACCTATGGGTCACGACGCTCAGCTGTTATATATGATAAAAAAATATTATTTAGAAATGAGGCACATGCTGGTTTTGTGTGGTAATAAATATAAGCTGTATTATGAGTTGTTGTTGTTTAGCTTATGTATGATTTTGATAGTACCTTTGGAGACAGGGAAGAGGATTGATTTCATTTATTTTATTAACAAATGGAGTACTACTGTCACACAGATTTTGACTTGGCCATATAACTTATAAGCAGAACATATAATATAAGAGTTTAACTATTTATTAAAAAAATTACAAATATTGTCCCAAATATAATTTTTATTAAAAATAATAAGAGAATCATATGATTTTTTAAAATGAAATATAACTGATATGATTATTAAAATAATATTAAAGAATATATTCATGAATGCATTCATGAATACATTTTGAAAGTATTTGCACGAGTATTCATATACTTTCATTTTTACCTGAATTCCCATTCTTTATGCAAGAAATTTTATAATGGAGTACATAATCATATTCGTATTTAAATACAATTACAAAGTATTCGCACCATGTCTGGTATTTATTCAGTTTTCACCAAACAAAGATGTTGAGAATCAAGAATATACAAAATTCACACATTTAAATAATGATCATAAGTACCTGGTTTTATGGCCTTTATTTATATTAAAAAATAACTGTAAAAATTCATTTTGGACTAATTTCACATCAATGTACACACTAGACACAGTAGGAATCTAGATTAATATTATCAACTGCATCTTTGTCTATCATTAATTTCCTTCATATAATCCCTAATGATTAGTAATGAATAATATGATTTACTTCTTTATCATTAAAATAGAACTGAAAAATGCCATAGGTGACTGCATGGTGTTATTTGGAATATGTGACATTCTACCCATCGATACAAGATTCTTATATCATCAGTAACTGCAAGTTAATTTCCTGTTATTATAAACTAACAAATTCCTTTTCTATTTTTCTTTAATTTGTTATTAAAAACCAATAAAAATTTATTAATTTATTGTTTATTGTTACGTTGTTGGTTAATACTACTAGATGAGCTGGGTTAGACACCTGGATCAACTGTGGCTGGCCATAAGCTGCCTGGATTCTCGCCTCAAGCGTGCATAATTTGATGAAAGGTCAACAAGGTCAACAAAGTGGTGACTCAAGAGGGGCTGGAGAGAGCCAAAGTCTGACAGGGTCTCATTAAAAACATTAACAAGGGACCTATGGGTCACGACGCTCAGCTGTTATATATGATAAATAATATTATTTAGAAATGAGGCACATGCTGGTTTTGTGTGGTAATAAATATAAGCTGTATTATGAGTTGTTGTTGTTTAGCTTATGTATGATTTTGATAGTACCTTTGGAGACAGGGACGAGGATTGATTTCATTTATTTTATTAACAAATGGAGTACTATTGTCACACAGATTTTGACTTGGCCATATAACTTATAAGCAGAACATATAATATAAGAGTTTAACTATTTATTAATAGAAATACATATATTGTCCCAAATATAATTTTTATTAAAAATAATAAGAGAATCATATGATTTTTTAAAATGAAATATAACTGATATGATTATTAAAATAATATTAAAGAATATATTCATGAATGCATTCATGAATACATTTTGAAAGTATTTGCACGAGTATTCATATACTTTCATTTTTACCTGAATTCCCATTCTTTATGCAAGAAATTTTATAATGGAGTACAAAATCATATTCGTATTTAAATACAATTACAAAGTATTTGCACCATGTCTGGAATTTATTCAGTTTTCACCAAACAATGATGTTGAGAATCCAGATTATACAAAATTCACTCATTTAAATAATGATCATAAGTACCTGGTTTTATGGCTTTTATTTATATTAAAAAATAACTGTAAAAAATTCATTTTGGACTAATTTCACATCAATGTACACACTAGACACAGCAGGAATCTAGATTAATATTATCAACTGCATCTTTGTCTAATTTCCTTCATATGATCCCTAATGATTAGTAATGAATAATATGATTTACTTCTTTATCATTAAAATTGAACTGAAAAATGCCATAGGTGACTGCATGGTGTTATTTGGAATATGTGACATTCTACCCATCGATACAAGATTCTTATATCATCAGTAACTGCAAGTTAATTTCCTGTTATTATAAACTAACAAATTCCTTTTCTATTTTTCTTTAATTTGTTATTAAAAACCAATAAAAAATTATTAATTTATTGTTTTTTGTTATGTTCTTGGTTAAAACTACTAGATGAGTTGGGTTGGACACCTGGATCAACTGTGGCTTGCCATAAGCTGCCTGGATTCCATGTATGCCTCGCCTCAAGCGTGCATAATTTGATGAAAGGTCAACAAGGTCAACATACAGGTGACTCAAGAGGGGCTGGAGAGAGCCAAAGTCTGACAGGGTCTCATAAAAAACATTAATAAAAGCTACAATTTTTGGCCAATTTCTTTCAGCTTTCTAAACTAAAAAGCTGAAATGCTTATGTGTGCATGATATGAAAATTATATCAAGAGTGCTCACGGGAAAACAAAAGTGCCATGGTCACAGTTGGGCAAAATTTAAGGTACTAATTTTATATTTATACTAAATAAAATTTGAAAAATTCAGAACTAATTTTGGGTATTCAATTGAATCTTGATTAAATAATGTTACATCCCTGACAAAAAATCTCTAGCTTCAGCAATGGTCTTGTTAAGGGAGTAAATATATTTCTTGATTTTTCACAAAGTGCATTATGTTTGGGCCCATAACTTAAAACAATCACACAATACTGACATCATTCTGGCATGTGCATAGAGAATGAAAAATATGTATATTATTTATGATTAAAGTCAGATCAGTGGTTTTGATATTAGGCAGTCTTGAAGTGTAACAATGGGTTTTTAATGGAAAAATGAA
This sequence comes from Sipunculus nudus, assembly GCA_026874595.1. NCBI lineage: Eukaryota > Metazoa > Annelida > Sipuncula > Golfingiida > Sipunculidae > Sipunculus > Sipunculus nudus. Next base: position 32,551,967 of record CM049309.1, read on the forward strand.
GTTTTTCATTAATATCTCGAATGTCCTAGTGACCAAATTCTTGGCATGGTAGGGGATTTTGGAGACATCTAACTGTATGCCGAATTTAAGGAACTTAGAGCTGAAGCTGGGGAGCTGAGCTCTTGCAAACTGCATAACACTAGCTTGATGTAAACAATATGTTACATGGTGCTTGAAAACTTGATTAAAATCTACAGTTTTTGATCAACTGGTTTCAAATTTTTGGTGTTAACAGTTGAAATGCTAACAAAAACATGCTGTGAAAATTAAATCCACAGTACTTACAGGAAAAAAACGTGCCATGGTCAAAGTTGGCAAAATTTAAGGTACCAATTTTTTATTTTTATTAATATTTTAAAAAATTTAAAAGATTTTCATCTAATTTTGGGTATACAATTTAATTTTGATTAATTAAACTTATATTACTGGAAAAAAGGTCCATAGCATTAACATTTTTTGTGTTAAGTGATCAAATATCTTTTCTGATTTTTTACAAAATGCATTATGTTTGGGCCCATAACTTTTTAAAATTAAATAATACAGACATAATTTCTGGTATGTACATAGGAACTATATAGAGGAATATTTATGGTAAATATGAGGTAAAACAGATGAGTGGTTTTGATATTAGGCAGTCCTGAAGTGTGAAAATAGGTTTTTAATAAAAAATTGAGGTTTTTCCTTAATTTCTCAAAGGAACGAAGTTGCAAACACCCAGTTTTCGGCTTGGTAGGAGATCTTGGGGACATCTAACATTATGCCAAATTTTGGATTCCTATGTCTTACGGTTTCAAAACGTGCCACATCTACGGACGGACGGACGGACGGACGGACAGACGGACGGACGACGGACAATGGACCACGACTATAGCTCAGATGACTTATAGTCAGCTGAGCTAATAAAAGCTACAATATTTGGCCAATTTCTTGTTAAGGGAGTAAATATATTTCTTTATTTTTTACAAAGTGCATTATGTTTGGGCCCATAACTTAAAACAATTACGCAATACTGACATCATTCTGGCATGTGCATAGAGAATGAAAAATATGTATATTATTTATGATTAAAGTCAGATCAGTGGTTTTGATATTAGGCAGTCTTGAAGTGTAACAATGGGTTTTTAATGGAAAAATGAAGTTTTTCATTAATATCTCGAAGGTATTAAGTCCTAGTGACCAAATTCTTGGCATGGTAGGGGATTTTGGAGACATCTAACTGTATGCCGAAGTTAAGGAACTCAGAGCTGAAGATGGGGAGCTGAGCTCTTGCAAACTGCATAACACTAGCTTGATGTAAACAATATGTTACATGGTGCTTGAAAACTTGATTAAAATCTACAGTTTTTGATCAACTGGTTTCAAATTTTTGGTGTTAACAGTTGAAATGCTAACAAAAACATGCTGTGAAAATTAAATCCACAGTACTTACAGTAAAAAAAAGTGCCATGGTCAAAGTTGGGCAAAATTTAAGGTACCAATTTTTTATTTTTATTAATATTTTAAAAAATTAAAAAGATTTTCATCTAATTTTGGGTATACAATTTAATTTTGATTAATTAAAGTTATATTACTGGAAAAAAGGTCCATAGCTTTAACGTTTTTTGTGTTAAGTGATAAAATATCTTTCCTGATTTTTTACAAAATGCATCATGTTTGGGCCCATAACTTTTAAAAAATTAAATAATACAGACATAATTTCTGGCATGTATATAGGAACTATATAGAGGAATATTTATGGTAAATATGATGAAAAACAGATAAGTGGTTTTGATATTAGGCACTCCTGAAGTGTGAAAATAGGTTTTAAATAAAAAATTGAGGTTTTTCCTTAATTTCTCAAAGGAACGAAGTTGCAAAGACCCAGTTTCGGCTTGGTAGGAGATCTTGGGGACATCTAACATTATGCCGAATTTTGGATTCCTAGGTCTGGACTAATACTTTATTTCACATTCAAGGGAATAATACATTTAAGTTTATATATTATTTAAGCATATCCACTTTTTCCATTAAAATAGTTTTTATCTTATCAATTTTTTTTATTTACAAGTTTCATAAATTTGTATTAAAAAACACTGAAAATATAAGTTAAAATATTAGAATTCTTAGTTGCAATCATTATACATCCAGAGTGTAGCTCGTATTGGGTCATATTATGCATACACATATATTTTTATTATTTTTAAATCACAAATTTTTAAACTGAATTTAAAAGAAAATAATGCCACAACATGGCATCTGCAAGATTATTCCTTGAATCACTATTAAAAAGTTTTGCACATTGGAGTTTTCAGTACATGCTTAATCTTATTCACCAAAATAAAATAAGATTCTGTAAATTTGGTAAAATAAAAACATCTTTTCAAATAAAGTATACACACTGTTGGTTGAATGAGGGACAAACAATATCATTATGCTAATTACAATCTAAGCTTTAATTTATTCCTGGAATTAATAGTCAATTTCACACCTTGTGAAGTTTTTACTCTTCTGAAGTAAGGAATTACTTATCTGATGAACATCTACACTTTCATAGCAATACACCACTTTGTGGACACAATTAAATGTGCACTTTAATCATTGTAACCCTGGTGGTACAATACAAAATCTAAAATGTAGCATAGCCAAGAATAAAATAAAATACAGAAAATTATAACATTCATCTAGTTAATGCATCATCTAGGGGGGGGGGAGGGTGAGCAGGGCAGAGAAGAAGCCTGCTAGTAGTGGCCCAGCTGAGCCAAGACAAGCTGCCTGGGGTGGGTTACATAATGCAAGTGAAGGCTTTACTACTAGGTGGGCTAGATGTAAACAACACTTGACATGGTGTATGAAAACTTGAATAAAAGCTACTCTTTTCAATCAATTCCTTTGAAATTTCAGATTTTAAAAGATTTAATCCTTATGTATATATGCTGCGAAAATTAAATCAACAGTGCTTACAGAAAAAAAACATGCCATTGCCAAAGTTGGACAAAATTTAGGGTATTGATTTTTTATTTAAGCTAATAACTTGAAAAATTTGCAAAATTCAGATCTAATTTTGGGTAAACAATCGAATCTTGATTAAATAAAGTTATATTCCTGACAAAAAGTCTCCAGCTTCAGCAATTCTCATCTAAGGTGAGTAAATATATTTCTTGATTTTTAAAAAAGTGCATTATGTTTGGGCCCATAACTTAAAAAAAATACACAATACTGACATCATTTTTGGCATGTGCATAGCGAATGTATAGAAAAATATGTATATTATATATAATCAAAGTCAGATCAGTGGTTTTGATATTAGGCAGTCTTAAAGTGTAACAATTGGTTTTTAATGGAAAAATGAAGTTTTTCATTGATATCTCGAAGGAATTAAGTCCTAGTGACCAAATTCTTGGCATGGTAGGGGATTTTGGAGAAATCCAACTGTATGCCAAATTTAAGGAACTTAGAGCTGAAGCTCGGGAGCTGAGCTCTAGCAAACTACATAACACTAGCAATATATGACATGGTGCTTGAAAACTTGAATAAAATCTACAGTTTTTGATCAACTGGTTTCAAATTTTTGGTGTTAACAGTTCAAATGCTAACAAAAACATGCTGTGAAAATTAAATCCACAGCAGTTACAGCAAAAAAACGTGCCATGGTCAAAGTTGGGCAAAATTTGAGGTACCAATTTTTATTTTTGCTAATATTTTAAAAAATTTAAAAGATTTTGATCTTATTTTGGGAATACAATTTAATTTTGATTAATAAAAGTAATATTACTGGAAAAAAAGTGCTTAGCTTTAACAAGTTTTGTGTAAAGTGATAAAATTTCTTTCCTGATTATTTACAAAATGCATTATGTTTGGGCCCATAACTTTTTTAAATTATATAATACAGACCTAATTTCTGGCATGTACATTGGAATTATATAGAGGATTATTTATAGGAAATATGAGGAAAAACAGATGAGTGGTTTTGATATTAGGCAGTCCTGAAGTGTGAAAATAGGTTTTTAATAAAAAATTGAGGTTTTTCCTTAATTTCTCAAAGGAATGAAGTCGCAAAGACCCAGTTTTCGGCTTGGTAGGAGATCTTGGGGACATCTAACATTATGTTGAATTTTGGATTCCTAGGTCTTACGGTTTCAAAACGTGCCACATCTACGGACGGACGGACGGACGGACAGACGGACGGACGGACGACGGACAATGGACCACGACTATAGCTCAGATGACTTATAGTCAGCTGAGCTAAAAATTAAAAGATTTTGATCTTATTTTGGGTATACAATTTAATTTTGATTAATTAAAGTTATATTACTGGAAAAAAAGTCCACAGCTTTAAAATGTTTTGTGTTAAGTGAACAAATATCTTTCCTGATTTTTTACAAAATGCATTTTGTTTGGGCCCATAACTTTTTAAAATTATATAATACAGACATAATTTCTGGCATGTACATAGGAAATATATTGAGGAATATTTATGGTAAATATGAGGAAAAACCGATGAGTGGTTTTGATATGAGGCCATCCTGAAGTGTGAAAATAGGTTTTTAATAAAAAAATTGAGGTTTTTCCTTAATTTCTCAAAGGAACAAAGTCGCAAAGACCCAGTTTTTGGCTTGGTAGGAGATCTTGGGGACATCTAACCTTATGCCGAATTTTGGATTCCTAGGTCTTACGGTTTCAAAACATGCCATATCTACGGACGGACGGATCGATGGAAGAACGGACGGACGGTCAGACGGACGGACGACGGACCACGATCATAGCTCAGATGACTTATAGTCAGCTGAGCTAAAAAACGATTGATCTACTTTGCCTGCTATATTTAATACCATTTTTAATACAGAGAAAAAAGATGATTAAAGCATTCTGAACAAAGACCATAATTCATTTAGCTTATAGTTATACTGCAAAGACCTGCCAACAAGTCAGATTTAATTTCATTGCCTGCACCAGGAGGGTACGCTTTCAATCCCTTTGCATGTGTTTGTTCACAACATAATTCACACAATCATGAACAGAATCTCGTGGAATTGGCCTAGGAAGAATCATCTATTGAGATGCAGATTTCTATAGTTTTAGTCTGAATTTAAAATTATTTGGCTGCAGAATATTTTGATTAGCAAGATTCTGAATATTTTTGAAGAAATTTCTTTCTACTTATCTATAGATTTCTTGCCAGGAATACCATCTTAGCCAATGGATGGTGCAATATCTGAGTTTGTTAAAATGATGCAAAAAATATTTGATTTTAGACCATTCAAAACTTTTAAACCCAGGAGATTCAGGAGGCTGAAAACTTGTCATGCAGAGAGTAAGATTTCTAGAATTCACAAGTTGGCCGGTTTTTAGGCACTTGAATTCATTGAACAAGCAGCCAGGGACATCTCTCAGGGTTTAATTCCAACGCCAAACCTAAGGAATGTTTAACTCTTCGGTTTCCTATTTGCAAACTGATGTACAAAATGGAAGAATGCTATTTCCAGGTATACAAATACAGAAAAACACTGATAAATGCAAGATCCAATTGATTCCTTACCATAACAAGAGCCAGCAAAACAAGACAGGATGGCATAGCGGCAGACGTTAAAGTAAATTTAAATGTTGATAAACAACATCTTATCTAAAAATGCCAGAATGTATGTGAGTCATTCTATTCATGTATGACCAAAGACTACTGAAATGATGCCAAACTTAAAGAAGCCCTAACCACAGATTGCAAGATGATTAAATACACCCACATTTAATATTATAAGGAAAACTTCTTATTTTGTGGAGGACTTTGTGTTCTGGAAAGGATTCTAAAAGACCTCACTGGTGAAGACAGCCTTTCTCTGTCACAACTGCAGAGAACAGCCTGTTCTGGACAGCTAATTTCCTTATTAAAGGGTTTTATGCGAACTTCTCAAAGGTGTTAGGGTATTAATAAGTAGGATCCAAAGGTCATGAAACTGCAAAAATATTTTATGCAGACCCAAATGCAAGCTTCACTCAAAATTGAACCATAAATTTACTGCCTCATTTAATGCCAGATATTCTTCCCCAACACTCCCAAGATAGCAATCATTCCCACTGTAGCCAGAGTATTGCCAACATGACAGTCAATTCATGCAATTAATTAATAGTCAACTGGGTTGGTTCTTAAAGACAACAAACTTTTTCTTAAAGAACCCTTCACAATCAGTGAACACAGCAGGCATTTATACTGGGCTGGTAAGCCTAATTTGAGTTGTGATATAACCCATACAGGGGAATGTACTGCAACTCTCATCCATTGTGTTGCATTGATATCACGGTAAACAGTCAATAATCTTAACATTTGGTTATGAATGATGAATTACCATGAAAAAATACATGTGAACTCACAAAAAAAACTGAAAATCAGTCTCCATGCTAATGAGTCACTTTTTGTACTGCATACAAGTTGGCTGCCATACAGTAACCTGTGTGAGCCATGCTTGTATTCATTCAGTCAGAAATTCAACAAACATGCAGAGAGATTTACCAATATGCTGAATTGAAACAGAATTTTTCTGACTAATGGTATTTACTGCTAGAAAGTATATTTAAAAAGCTAAGGAGTTGTCTAGCTTGCATACTTCCCCGCTTCTTCCTCTTGTGAGAATAGAGAAATTGTATTTAAGTTAATTGAATGGTAAAGGTACAGACAGGTGACCAGACAGATGGACAAACATATCATAGCAAGTTCAAGTTATCATACAGAAACAAAAACCTGATGGACAGACAGACAGACAGATACACCAAAACCCATTCCCAACCAAGGTAAGCTATGAGAGCAATCACTGACCCAAATCTGAATGAAATCTGATAATATTTAGGAAAGTTATCATGCAGTACAGGAAACCTGACAGACAGAAAGACAGACAAGAGTGACAGACAGAGGGCAGACACTTGAAAACCAAACCCAACCAAGGTAAGCATGAGAGCAATCACTGACCCTTTTTTTAATGAAATAGGATAATATTTAGGAAGGTTATCACATGGAAACTCAAGTGACCCAGGGGTCATGACGCTCAGCTGTCTAGAAAGACAATCACATAAGGAATTTTAACATCTGAATGCCAAATTTTGTAGGCGGTATCCTGATACAACTGAAGCATATCTCAAAGGATATGGGTACAGAGACCTAATTTCAGGTTTCAAAGGAGATTTTTCATGGACCTTCTATGATGTAGAACAGACAGAGGCATCTTTGAAGGTCTCAAAAATAAAAATTTTAAGAAAATTTAAAAAATCCAGGTGGTGCCACCAGTCTGCAGGAACTGATGAAACACTCCAGGATGAATGTGCATGCAAAGAATCATGGTGATTAATGTGTAAGTTGTTCAGATACTGGAGCTTTTGTATCAAATTTTTAATTATTCTTGGGGGGTAATTCTGAGCACTATAGCTCGGAGGATATGGAAATAGAGACCTAAGTTCAGGTTTCCAAGGAGATTTTTCATGGCCCTCCATGAATGTCAAGTTAAAAGATTCCAGGTCCAGTGGTTACAGTTTGTGCCCTGTTAATAGCTAGCTAGAGAGAAACACGGACAGCCAGACAGATGAGGGACAACAAGTGTTCACTATAGCTCAAATGACATACAGTCAGCTTAGCCCAAAATGACTATATATTTGCATTCTCATACAGGCTAAGTTACTGTGCAGTCCTTGATGCACTCTGCCACTAGCTTGTTGGTCATTGCCTCTAATGTCTGAGGGCCAAAATAGTACTAGTATAAGATGAGCTCATGTGTTGGTTGAAGCATAGAAACATTTTTGATAAAAAGTTTTTGTGGACCTTATCTATAACTTAGTGTTGCGTGCCTGTCCTATAGATAGATGCGAGTATTCCATCAAGCATATCTGATTAATTGTCACACTGTTTAAGAAGAGATACATTTTGGAGCATAACTGGGGGCAGAACCACAGACCTTTCTACTTTCACTCTATATGAACCAAAGCAGTCATCCGCATGAACATGGACGGCCTATAACTGCAACAGTTTTGACATGTTCTAATGCTATATTGATTTTGCAAGCATCTCATGTGCTGATATTAATGGTATTATACTGTTCCCTTGTGGATTTCCTCCTCCTCCTCAGTCAAAACAATTCTGCTTGTCAGAGTGATCAATATAGTAAAGATCAGTACAACAATAGTAAGGATTGTTCCTGAGGTCTGAGTCTTAATACATTGTGGCTCCTGCATTATTGATGTGCAGAACGACACCAGTCTGACCACTGGGCTCATTATATGGATCCGTGAAGCCAAATACTCCACAGGATCAAGCAGTAACAATTACAATGCTCCTTGTCATTACAGGCAATATGTGTTCCCAAAGGAGAGCTTAACAGTTTGTCTGAAATGGGCATTTAATAAGAACTGATGTCAATTCACTATTGGGAGTGATATAACTTATGTCTCCTAGGATCAAGGAGAAATTTCAAGTGACTTCTCATCCCCAAAATATAGCATCACAGGGTTGATGACTCTCACTGGCACTGGATCTAATCAGGTTTCATCTATTTTTTTTACATGGTGATGAAATTTGAGCTCAAGGTGTCAGATCCCTGACTACATTAGCCATTAAATAACTGACATAACATGCTACTAAATAAACACTTACAAGGGTCTTGACAGATAAAGATTACTAGTAACCCACAAGGCAAAATGTTCAGAAGACATTGATCTGATGTCTCTGGGCCTAAAAGTAGACATAAAACACATTTGCTTTAACAATATAAGTTCTATGCATGGTTTCATGCCACATAAAATGATTTTGATCTTTAATGAGATGTTACACATAAAATACCCTGATTAGTGAAGCTTAATTAAATTGAAGCTTTACCGGTTCCTAAACCAGAGATCTTGTCTGCTGACATTTTGAATGTCTTTATACATTTTTCAGCATGACCATGACCTTTAAAATGAAATTCCCTGACGATCTGTTGACATACAACATTTTCACTAAATATATATCTTAATTGTCAGTATTTTATATTTAACACACCTTAATATTTATAAAGTTTTAGCTGCACAAGGGATGAAACAGCCACTGACCTTGCCAATGAGCCATTTATTTTCATCGCTTCAACAACAGAAATGCTCAGTAATATCCAAATTATTAAATGCTCCAAAGTAATCAAAATGAATTCTCTGTTGACATATTAAAAAAGAAGGACCCACAGACAATTCACATCCGAACATTTCAAAGTAACTAAGTAGTCTGATGTAAACTGTCATTTGCTGAAAAGCTAACATATGTCGTCAACGTGTAAAAACAAACAAAAGTTGATGTGGCCTGGAAACTCAGTTAAGTTTTATAACAATGTAATTCTTGTCAAACAAAGTCAGCAAAATTTTCATATTTGATACAACACTTGGCAGAATTCAGCAAAATGGTGTGACCTATATGATGCAAATTTCCTTAAAATTAATCCAACCAGCCAGAACGCTGACAAGCCCATGTGAGAACTCAAAATTACCCTATACAGTACAGATGGTTAAGATATATTTAAGATGGAAAGCATCATGTTAATAGTAAATAGGGTAATGGATGATTCCATCATATAATCATAATGCTCTTCTAGGCAAATTTTAAGATATGACCTTTTTTAAGGATTCTGGAGAAATTCTGTGGCGCAGAACTGGACTAAAACCATAGTATTCCCTGACTTTGTCTGGGATACTAATAAAACAGTGTGGTTTAAGTGGGTTGCTGTGAAGGAAGCACTGAGATATAACAGCTGCAGAACTAATGGTCCCTCTCTTAATTGTTCCACTGAAAACACCTAACTCCTTTTCAAATGTCTTTCACATTCGTGGACCCAGTTAGAAGACATAAGTTGTCTGGTTCTCATCTAACTATTCAATATGAATACAAAGGGATACAACAGCTGCAATATTTAAGTGGTTACTCTAGATCAGGCAGGAATTAATTTAGTTCTTTCTTTTACAAGTAGATTACACACATAAGATCATTCTGAAGCAGTTTTTAACTACCCCTTGGTCAACAAATGTTCTCCAATAATGTGATCCTGTCTTCTTTCCAAATTCATTTTAGACTGAGGATATCTATTTAAGACTGTGGACGTGTTTTTCTCTAGCTTCTTTTCCTTATACACTACCTCAGACATATATGAAAACAGGAGAAATTTGGTTTTTCCGAAGTTGGTCTGTTCTCTTATTTGAATGGTCCTGAAAATAACGCAGGCTGAAAAAGTTATCCGATATTTTACTTGATAAATCATTTTGATGAATGGTGTTCCACAACAGAGGACTGTAGGTGGAAATTGTTCCTGCCTTTTTGTCTCTCACAATGCATGTTAAAAATAAATATCCCACTAAAACAATAAAGACCTTAGGAAGTTGTCAGTCTCAAAAATCATCTTCAAAATGTGAAAATAAAATGAAGGAAATATAAGGATTCTTCAAATATTTTTATGCCTCCTGTTATGCAAAAACAAGGGACCCATGGGTCACTGTGCTCAGCTGAAGTTGACCTTGAAGGTAAAAATCTAAAAAAATATCAAATGAAGATAAAGTGTGAGAGGAAGAGGTAATAAAGGCCATGGTTGGTTTATATGATTGGTTTGTATTAATGAGCAAGAAATTGTTGCAAATTATATTTTGTGACCTGACCATGTGTTTCCTACTGTTGTAACTGAAGCATGTGAGCAGTTTGTGAACAAATGATCTGTACTATTACCATGATCATTAGTTGGCTTTTTGATTAACTGCTGACAGTTCAGTAGTTTACACATATGTTCAATAAATCTATTTATTTATAATATATATTATTAAATATATGTATTTTTTTATTTTATGAAATGTATACAGCTGAAATATAACTAATGTCCCCAGTCCACAGATGAAAGGACTTGGTGGTAACGGTGGGGGTGAAATGTCTTCTGCATATAGAAGGGCAAACAAAGCCTGATCTCCAATCCCTTCTGAACAGTGACCAGGAGTGGGCTGCCTGCATCTGGACAAAGCAAATGACTACAATATCTAGCCTTTTTTTCAAGCTTTTAATTTCAAATTTCAGATTTAAACAAATTAAATACTTATGTTTACATGCTGTGTATATTAAATCAACAGTGCATACAGAAAAAAAACATGCCCTGGCCAAACTGAACAAACTTTAAGGTATTGATTTTATTTTTATGCTAAGAACCTAAAAAAAGGGACCCATGGGACTCAGCTGTTATATATGATAAAAAATATGATTTGGGAATGAGGCACATGCTGGTTTTGTGTGGTAATAAATATAAGCTTTATTATGAGTTGTTGGTGTTTAGCTTATGTATGATTTTGATAGTATCTTTGGAGACAGGGAAGAGGATTGATTTCATTTATTTTATTAACAAATGGAGTGCTATTGTCACACAGATTTTGACTTGGCCATATAGCTTATAAGCAGCACATATAATAAAAGAGTTTAACTATTTATTAAAATTTTATAACAAATATTGTGCCAATATAATTTTTATTTAAAAAAATATGAAAATCATATGATTTTTTAAAATAAAATATAACTGAAATTATTATTAAAATAATATTATAGAATATATTCATGAATGCATTCATGAATACATTTTGAAAGTATCTGCACTGGTATTCAAATAGTTTCATTTTTACCTGAATTCCCATTCTTATGCAAAAAATTTTTTTAATGCAGTCACATATTCATATTCGTATTCAAATACATTTGCAAAGCATTTGCACCATGTCTAGTATTTATTCAGTTTTAGCCAAATGATGTTGAGAATCCAGAATATACAAAATTCACAAATTTAAATCATGATCATAAGTACCTGGTTTTATGGCTTTTATTTATACAAAAAACAAGGCCTACAGGCCTAATGCAAACCTGTGCAAAGTTTGGGAGCATGAATGGTGGTTTATTTTTAAAATTTAATATTGATCCTTGTAAGTCCTGTATCTACCTTAGTCATTATGATTTCAGCAAAATGGACATTTCGGACCTGCAAGTTTCAGATTAGGACATTTTAAAACTAGATTATGGGTAGTCGACGAGCGACTATATGTATCCGCAGAAACCAGAGTGGGATAGGTGAAGTGAGGCATGGTTTAAGTGGCAAGGGGAATACAGTGAGGTGTGTTGCATATTAGCATGGACGTCTGCAGGGTAAACGTGAATACAGGTGGTGTCACCTGTCATAAAATCGAGAAAATTGTCCAGGATGTATAAACCTGCATAAACGTGTTCATAAGTGGTTGCAGGTGGCGCCACCAGTTTTGCTTATGATGAAGAGCTATATGAGATCTATACACATGCAAACTTTTGGCCCAATCGAACAAACGGTTCCCTAGATATGAGATTGGATGTCTGCAGAGTAAACGTGAATGTAGGTGGTGCCACCTGTCATAAAATCTAGAAAGCTGTCCAGGATGTATAAACCTGCAAAATTTCAGGTGGATATGTCAAACCACTGCTGAGATATGAGTGATTTTACGCCAAGGCAGATGAACAGATGGATGCTGTGCGCAAGTGGTTGCAGGTGGCACCTACGGTTTTGCCTATGATGAAGAGCTATGTGAGATCTATACACATGCAAAATTTTGGCCAAATCGGTCAAAGGGTTCCCAAGATATGAGCTTGGATGTCTGCAGAGTAAACATGAATGTAGGTGGCGCCATCTGTCATATATCAAGAAAGCTGTCCAGGATGTATAAACCTGCAAAATTTCAGGTGGATAAGTCAAACCACTGCTGAGATATGAGTAATATTATGCCAAGGCAGATGAACAGATAGACGCTGTGCAAAAATGGTTGCAGGTGGCGCCACCATTTTTAGTGTATATTATAAAGCTATCAAAGGGCTACATTTGTGCATATTTTTTAGCCTGATCGGTCAAAGGGTTCCCGAGATATGCCGGTTTATGTGTTGAAACAGACGCACAAATGGACGCTGGGCAGCGAGGAAAAGGTCACAGGTCAACCAAAAATGAGGGCGCAGCAGTTCACATGTGACCTGATGATAAACCCAATTAGCTTAAAAAGCAAACCAAGTTTTTTCAAACAGTTGAAAGATATATTTTCAATAATCTGGGAATTCTGCATCTAAACATTGTGTCTAGACGTCTAGACGCTGTGTCTAGACGTCTAGACACATTGTCTAGACACCCCCCCAGAGCCAGGTCAGTTGCCATGGGGATGTCTGGACCCAACCTGTTTGTACTGAGTGACCTTTTGACTTGGCTGCTGAAACTCAGCAAGTTGTCAAATCTGTTTTCAAATACAGAAAGCCTTTTTCAATGGGCTACAATGTTTTTTTAAAACTGTATTTACCCAATCTATTCTTATAAAACTGGCAGAACCCTACAATAGAATAATTCTTGTAAAGTTTAAACCAATCAGCTTAACAGTTTCATCATAAATCAGTGTATAAGCTAGAAGAGTTTAAAATCACATTTTCCCTTGTAAAAAACACATCAATGTAGGTGGCACCACCAATACCTCAAAATCTGATATGACATATGTGACAAACATTGGTATAAAATTTGGTGATTATAGCTCTAGCCGTTTCTGAGATTTTAATTTTAGTGTGCTTTTTTGGACAGATGACTAAGTTCAACCTCCTGTAACTCGGTCGAAAATCTCTTAACTTAAACCATTCAAACAAACTTAAGAGAGATTGTTCCAGGGATCATTTCTGTGAAATATTGGACAATTTGGCTGGACAGTTTCAGAAAAGAAGATTTTTAAAGGTTTTTAAGCTTTTTCTCTATAAAATCTAAATTAATGCAGATACCCAATAATAAGCCCTATGGCACCAAGTTCCACATGTGACTAATTCTTACATGTAATTTGGAGCTGCTAACCGACGGTTTCTGACTTACAGCCATGGACAGCGGACAGCCAGCTTTGGATGGCAGACAGCTGACGGACGATGCCATGCCATAGCATAAGCTCACAGGTTCGCTAAAAATTTACAAAATTCTGATTTGATTTCTGGCAAATAATTAAATCTTGAGTAAATAAAGTTATATCCTTGACAAAAAAAGTCTCTAGCTTTAACAATTACCTTGTAACATGAGTAAATATCTTCACTGATTTTTGACAAAGTGCATTATGTTTGAGCCCATAACTTCAGCAATATATGCAATATTGACCTAATTTCTTGCACGCACATAGGAAATGTATGCAGAAATTGTTATCTTAAACATGAATACAATAACACAAGTGGTTTTTCATGGAGCTCAGTTTTAAAATGTAACAATAGTATTTTACTAGAAAATGACACATCAATTTCTTACCAAATATTACAGGTATAGTTTTAAACTTGCCATATTCATATCCAATCTACAAACAACAGTTCTCATATTAACAAAAACATCATTCCTGGGTGCAGCTGCTACAGGTGTAGAAGTGCCTGCATGGGAGACTAATCCTGGTGTACCTGTTGGAGAGGGGCAATACAGGTGTAATCGAACTCCTGTGACATATCACTGTCAGAGATTGATTCACAAATTAATACTACTGAAAGTAATATATGAACAGGAAAACAGGCAAGGGGTTTAATCAGGTTTTATCAAATACAAATTTAGGGCAAGTATAGCATGAGAGATATATGTATGGTAACTCATTCATAATGTCAATAAGAAAGCACATTTTCTTACAAAATTTTATTATATATTGACAACTGAAATGATAAGAATTGTTAAATAAGAGTTAATTAAACAAAACAGCCATAATAGTCATACAGGCTTACTGTCCATAACCAGTATCAAATGAATCAATCACTCAAAGGTGATGAGGGCCAAGCCATAAGATGAAGACCTTGTGTAGAGGCTAAATTATCAAAATGGTTTCAGCAGCATGCTGGTATACTGGTCACATGAAAAGTGGCCTAACTGATCCTCATTTTATAAGGCCAGACACAATTTCCAAGATCAATGTCTAAGGCTAACAGGGGAGAGAAAAGCATGACTTTGATGTAAATGATCTGTACATTCATCTTCACTCTTATAATTGAAAATAATCAAATTTAGCCGAAGAATATTATTGTGTAATGCATAATTACTGTGTCCATTAGTCATCTCTGGTGGTTGATAAGATAAAGGGTAGATAAGTGAACATTTGTGATTTTTTGTTAAATAGTTATGGCCTTGCCCCTACTGAAAAAAAAGAGATATTTTGTGCAATTTCCTGCTTTATGATGCAGCTAATTTAGAATGCATGCTGGCGCCATAAGGTAACAACTACAAAAACCTATGCTGGAGTCAGTGGTCTTTACTTAATGTATAGACATGTGCATGTCTTTCTATATTCTATCAAATCACCACACATCTAAGAGTAAAATGGAGAGAGACCTTCCTGTGAACTGCCCACATCCGTCATCCTCTCAGAATGTTTTGACAGGTAAATCCTTCAGCTTCTAGTTGTTAGGTATGGACTTAGAGCTTCAGCCACTCACCCTATTTGCCCTGGTAGCTGGGCTGTGATGATGCATTAACCCTCCGGATAAACACAACCTCAGGAAAAGACCTGTTGATTTTTACGTCAAACTGTATGATCCATCAAACAAAAAGGTTGCCATGGTTTTCATTAAAGACAAGCTGAGGGAGAAGATTACGGTAATGATTTATTATATGACAGGGGCTCTGTGGGCAATTTCTCAGCAAATAAATTTCAATCACTGCCCTTGTCCCCCAGACCCATGTTACGTTTATGAATTCATCTCGCGATAAACAGTTGCCTTGCAGCCATCAGTGATGAGACCAATCCAACAAACCTGTGATGTCAGGCAACCTGGTAATTTGATAAATGTCCTCTCCATTGCTTCTGGGATGGAGTGGAGTACTTACCTGTCACTGGAAAATACAGGTGTGGTAAGCATAAAAGCCTCAGCTGAGACACGTTTCTGTGACAGGTAAATACTATATACATTGATTTCTTTCTGTCTACTAGATGCTGGCTTTGTAAAGGGCTGACTAATGCTGCTTTTAGCATGGGGGATAACACCTATTGTGTCATTCAGCATTTTCCTTCATCAGTATTTTTATACCATTAATGTGGTAATCTATTGGTTATTAACAGGCACATATTAACTGATTTTAACCTGTCTAATGGGACCACCCATGGAACTGGGCACAACTGGTTGTAATAGACAGTCATATAAGACATGTTCTTAAAATTTAGCAACTGCAAAAATTTAGATGACACGTATGACGGAAGTATGCATATTAGTAGGCTGCCACGTTTACACATTTAAACAACTCTTTGTTTCGATTAATTTCTGTCAACATTTACAAAATGACAGACTATTAACACAAAAGGCAATGATACAATCTGTCAGTCCTCTTTACCCTGCCAGTAAATCAGCATTACCAATATTTCGGAAAATATTATTTGCAGATGCGGGAAACCAATTGTGTTTTCAGGTTGACTTTTGTTTGAAATTTAAATGAGGGTTTTACAATTATAAACAAGAATCTAAGCCTTTGTTTTTTAATTATACAGGGTTACCTTTACATAAGATGTACACTGGCATGCTGCCGGTATTGAATTTGACATCTCCCTTGAGAATATGCTCTCATTATTTACTGTCGCTGTAACCCCCAAAAATGAATGATCACAACATGTTGCCACCAAATTTGCATAAAACCTTAAGTTAAATTTGACCATCAAATGTTTATTAAATTGTCACTTTTACTCCTATGAGCGCACAAGCACTCGTTTAGGTGACAGAAGAAATAGGAGCACATGCACATGTACCCGAACTGGTAACCCCGGTTACAGTGACAACATGTCACATCATTGGTTCTTGTTCAACTCATTTGCATAGAAGACAATTCTTCCAAATACTGCCAACTGCCTACCGTGCATACAGGTGGGCCATTAATGCGGCCTTACAGAAAATGCTAGTTTTCAGGCAGTAGGGCAATTTCAAATGGTCTCAAATCAGTTCTTAGAATGATTATGGCAGTCAGAAATTCCCTGCGGAGGCCATGTTTACAGCCAGGGAGCAGCTTCTTATACCTATTGTGTCCAAGTATTTTTAATATCTATGCGCTTTCTATAAACCTGTTTTATAAACTAGTGGCCCATGGGCCATGACGCTCAGCTGAATTCAAGGAATGTTGAACAATAAGCAAAATGACTGCCAGAGTGATAACAAATCATGAACTTTGTGAAGAGTCCTTAGAAATGGGTTTCATTGGGCTTTTGAACAGTTGACAACTTCAGTTGAAGGTCTCATAAATAGAAAAAAAAAATGCATAAAAATTTGAATAAAATACAGGTAGTGCCACCAGTCTGTAGGAACTGATGAAACACTCCATGATCAATAAATATCCAAATAATCATGGCTATCAAGGCATTAGATATTCAGATACTGGAGCTTTCGTTTGTATCAAATTTTTAATTATTCTTGGGGTATTTACAAGCCCTATAGCTCCAGGGTTCTTGCGCCTTTTCAATTTCAAAAAGTAAGACCTTTTTAAGACTTTGTAAGACCTTATTTTTGTGAAAAATAAGACCATTTTCTCAAGGTAAATACAAACCCTATATAAACTATATTCGTTTTAATACCCATCCAAATTTCAAATGACACAAATAAATAAATAGGCCTTCATTTACATGCCCGTATATTCTCTACTCTTTTGCCGGCTGTTGCCGTATACTTATACAGATATGTCGTTACGAGCAGAATTCATTCCCGTAGGCCTATATTATACATGGCAAAGCATGCATCTTTTTATCCACAAATCTGTCAATTAAGTTTTCCATATCTATAAACAGCGTTCAGCCGTAGAACTGCAATGTTTTAACTTGACTTTTGCAGCCCCACGATAGCCAGGCCCCACTTTCTCCCTAGGCACTTCATTTTCCCGCCAAAATCAAGTACACGTGCAAGCCAGTCCAACATTTTCATGGACGTGTTCGGATAACTTCCTTCACTCTAGTTCGGAGAATATCCGCAAAAAAAAAAACAATGCAGCGGTAAATTTGATATGATGGCATATTCTCTGACGCATTACCATAAGGTGTAAGCCGCGAGAGTAACCATTTTCCACTTTGAAACCCTTGGATATCCTTTGCTGTATTAGCGCAGGTATCCCCGCCAAAGAGTGAGGCATTTGTAAAGAGACCAAGTGAGCTTGTACGTTCCAAAATTCACGGGGATAGGTTTAGAAAAATGTACTTGGAAGACACTGACATCGTTTACATCGGGCAGACCGTAATATGTGGGCAAAAATTGTTCTGAAATGCTAGAGCAATAGGATAAAAATTAATTTACAATCAACAAAATATAGATTTCTTGATCTTCATGTATATTTTCGAAATACCTCTGTATTAGCATGATCAACTGCAAAAACCACGTGTCCCCTTCAAGAGTGAGACATTTGTAAAGAGAGCAGCTGTGCTTGGACGTTCAAAAATTGACGGGGAAACTTTTGGAAAAATGCAGTTGGATGACATTGACATCATTTGCATCGGGCAGACCGTAAAATACGTGGGCAAAATGAGTTCTGATATATATGAGAGCAATATGATAAAAAATAATTTACGATAAAAAATAGATTTCTTGATGGTCATGCATATTTTGCAAATACCGAGTTTATGATACATGCAGTATTTGGTGATATAGCCTATTGGCCCATCATTGCTGACACCGATATATATGCTCCTTCCCCGTTGTTCTAATTCGAATGCATTTATTGGCATACAGGAATTAGATGTGCATCTGCGGTGCAATTATTGCCCGTTATTTCAATGCTCAAATATTTCAAACATATTTTACAGACTTATAACTTGCTATATAAATGCAGTGTAAGCTCACCAATCTAGGCCTATACACAAAATGGTAACACCGCTGACTTTCCCGCGCTCCACTTTTTCGAAGCAGCCTGAAGTAGCTCGTACTTAAATGCCCTAAATTTGACAAAATATGATTCACTGTAGCTGATTTTAAGTCATCCATTAATTAAATTAATTAAACAATGGTCATATGTGCCCGAAAAGATGTCCTTGACCACAAAGGCGGTAAATTTATCAATGATATATTTCACTATCGACGTAAATATTCAAATTTATTAATTTCTAATGGGACAAACTTTCAAACCCCATCGATATCGTTCCTGGAAAAATTGAGCCCACAGGTATGTCGACGTGCAGGACGAGCCTAAATCATGCAGAGTTACAGAAAAAGCACGTCAGTTCATGCCATATTCTGGTTTTCAGGGTTATATTAATGCTGGCTGGTTTAGAAATCACTGATGCATCTTCTGTACACCAACTCACACACAAATATTTATTTCAACTTCCAGTATCAAACACGTGTCCAAATAGACCTATTACGCTTTCAAACACCTTTTAATGGTCCTTGCCCCACTATATCCTGATGTGCCTGAGTCAAGCAAAAAAATTAACTTTTTCAGTGCTGTCAATATTCATACATGAACCTGCATAGCAAACATGAAACTGAAAAAAAAGACGCTCAAGTGATTTTTTAGGGTCAAACTCTTTCATGATTAAGTCACAGTTACCGGAATTTCTTCTACTTTGTTTGCAATGTTGACAAACACAGCGTGTCGTTACTTTCAGTTCCCAACAAAGTGAATGCGCATCTATCGACATGCAGAAACTGCAGAGATTAACATGATTTAGGAAAAGTGTACAGCAGAGGAAAATACCATAATAACTGGAGATCAACTGGCGCACAACTTTCGAGTCCCTTTCACACCACCGAAACTTGGAAACGCGTGTGTTCTGATTCGCATTTGTTCTGAGTTGTCCGCACTGAAAATACTCCGCAGGTGCCCCCATGGTCATGAGACCCACGGTAGTCTGAACGTGCAGATGATGTCTGACATGCAGTTAAATACGGGAACAAGCTTTGAAAAATTAGCTACTTTCATGTTTATGGTATCCAATTATTTGCCTCTTTCAAAAATTATTTCAGTTTCTGTGATACAAAAAGTAAGACTTTTGTAAGACCTAGCCTCTAAAATGTAAGAAAAGTAAGACTTTTTAAGGCCTTATTTTTGCAAAATGAAAAGTAAGACTTTGTAAGACTTTGTAAGACCGCGCACGAACCCTGAGCTCAGAGAATATGAGTAACAGAGACCTAATTTCAGGTTTCCAAGGAGATTTTACATTAGTTTCCCTGGATGTCAAGTATGAAGATTCTAGGTTCAGCAGTTACAGTTTGTGCCATGTTAACAGATGACCACTTCATTTCAAGGTCTCATAAATAGAGAAAAAATGCCTAAAAAATTGAAAAAATACAGGTGGCACTACCAGTGTACAGGAACTGATGTAACACTCCATGATCAATATGCATGCTAAGTATCATGGTCATCAGTGCATTAGATATTCAGATACTAGAGTTTTTGTATCATATTTTTAACTAGAAAACATTTGCCAGGTGACAATGTGTATCCGCCGAAGTCAGAGTGGTACAGGTGGAGTGTGCGATGGATTGAGTGGTAGGTCACACCACTCCTGAATATAGTCCACTAAAACTCTGAGAAAAGGCAATTAATTTAATCAACAAAAACACCTGGTGTCACCTGTTTGGTTTATGAGAAAACTCTCCAAGATGGATTGACACCTTGAACCATTCCTAAGATATGAGCCATTTTCACCCAAAGCAAATGCACAGATGGACACCGCAGGAATACAATTGCAGTTTCGCCTTCAGTCTTGAGGACAACATGGAGGAGTCCAAGATATATGGACATGCACAATTTCAGGCCAATATGGCATACCACTCCTAAGAGGAGAGCAGTAATTTATTCTACAGAAATAGGAAGGTAAGTGGTGCCACCTATCTGGTTTATGAGAAACTTTCCAAGATGGATGGATATGCCAAATTTCAAACCAATACCTGGAACCACTTCGGATATATGAGCAATTTCCACCCAAAGCACACGTATGGATAGACACCACTGGAAAATCATTGCAGATGGCACCACCAGTCTTGAGTACAAGATGGACGAGTCCATGATCTATGGATATGCACTATTTCAGGCCAATACGGCAAATCACCCCTTAGAAAAGGGCATTAATTTATTCTACAAAAACAGGAAAGCAGGTGGCACCACCTTTCTGGTTTACGAGAAAAACTTTCCAAAATGGATGGACATGCCAAATTTCAGACCAATACCTTGAACCACTCCTGAGATATTCATGAGCAATTTTTACCAAAAGCAAATATACGGATGGATGCCATGTGAAAATTATTGCAGATGGCGCCACCAGTCTTGTTTACAAGATGGGGATGTCCATGATCTATGAACATGCACAATTTCAACCTAATACATTGAAGAACAGATGGCAAATGCACAGATGGATGCAACGCAAAAAGGACTGTAGGTGGCATGACCAGTCCCGATTACAAGATGGAGAGATCCAAGATCTATGGACATGCAAACTTTCAGCTCAATACATTGAGCCACTCCTGAGATATCGGCTGTTATCTAAAAGACACCCAGATTCAGACTGCACAGAAAGGATTGCAGGTGGTGCCACCTGTCTTTGTTATGCACAACTATATAGGTGAGGAAACAACTATGCCGGGTTACAGAAAGGGTCTCAGAAATTTCTCCAGAAACGGACACAGTTTTTGTATCACATTTTTAATTATTTTGGGGTTACTTAAGAGCCCCATAGCTGGGAGAATATGGGTAACAGAGATCTAATTTCATCTTTCCACTGAGACTTTTCATGGACCCTCCTTGATGTCAAGTTAGAAGATTCCAGGTCCAGCAGTTACGATTTGTACCCTGTTAACAGATTACAGCTTCTTTGAATAAAAATAAAGAAAAAAATTTGTAAAAATTGGAAAAAATACAAGTGGCAATGCCAGTTTGTAGGAACTGATGGAACACTCCATGATCAATATGCCTGCAAAGAATCATGGAGATCAATGAATCAGTTATTCAGATACTGGAGCTTTTGTATCAAATTTTTAATTATTCTGAGGGGTACTTTCTACAAAGGATATTGGTAACAGAGACCTAATTTCATGTTTTCACAGAGACTTTTCATGGACCTCCCTTGATGTCAAAATAGAAGAATCCAGGTCCAGCGGTTATGATTTGTGCTCTGTTAACAGATAACAGCTTCTTTGAAGGTCTCAAAATTAAGAAAAAATACGTAAAAATTGGTAAAAATACATGTTGCACCACCAGTTTGCAGGAACTGATGGAACAGCCCATGATCAATATTCATGCAATGACTCGTGGTGATCAATGCAGTAGTTATTCAGATACTTGAGCTTTTGTATAAAAATTTTGCTTTATTCTGGGGGGTAATTTGGAGCCCCATAGTTCAAAGGATATGGGTATCAGAGACCTAATTTAAGGTTTTCTAGGAGATTTTTCATGGACCTCCCTGGATATTAAGTTTGAAGATTCCAGGTCCAGTGGTTAAGATTTGTGTCTTATTAACAGATGACAGTTTCATTGCAGGATTGAAAAAAAAAGAATAAAATTTGTAATAATTGGAAAAAATACAGGTGGCGCCACAAGTCTCCAGGAAGATATGGAACATCCCATGATCAATATTCATGCAAAGAATCATGGTGATCAATGCAGTAGTTATTTAGATACTTGAGCTTTTGTATCAAATTTTGCATTATTCAGGGGGGTACTTAAGAGCCCCATTGCTCAAAGGATATGGGTATCAGAGACCTAATTTCAGGTTTTCAAGGAGATTTTTCATGGACCTCCCTGGATATTAAGTTTGAAGATTCCAGGACCAGTGGTTACGATTTGTGCCTTATTAACAGATGACAGTTTCATTGCAGGATTGAAAAAAAAAAGAATAAAATTTGTAATAATTGGAAAAAATACAGGTGGCGCCACAAGTCTCCAGGAAGTGATGGAACATCATCCCATGATCAATATTCATTAAAAGAATCATGGTGATCAACGCAGTAGTTATTCAGATATTTGAGCTTTTTTCAAATTTTGCATTTTTCTTGAGGGCACTTCGGAGCCCCATAGCTCAAAGGATATGGGTAACAGAGACCTAATTTCAGGTTTCCAAGGAGATCTTTCATGGACCTCCCTCGATGTCAGGTGAGAAGATTCCAGGTTTCCACATAGCCTTTTCATGGTCCTCCCTTGATGTAAATTTAGAAAATCCCAGGTCCAGAGGGCCTGCCAACATGTGAAGTTTGAACTGGGTCTTAGAATTATGAATTGAGCCTTGTAAGGGTTTTTTTTTTGGTTCCATAACTCATGGAATATAGGTACAGTGACCTTATTTTTTGTTTCCATAGAGAACTTCCGAACTGGTTTGTATCTTAAGTTTGAAGTTCCTTGGTCTTTTGGTTACAATTTGTGTCCTGTTAATTAACAGACAGATGGATTCTGATGTTTTTGCTACATAACTTACATAGGTCAGTGACCTACTTTTTCATAAGAGAACCAATCAGAACCTGTCTGCAGGTGGATTGAGTTAGAGCTTGCAAGGCCTTTCTGTTAAGAATTGTGTTAGCAGATGATCAGGATGGACAAGGAGCAATCCTAAAGGTGATCAGTTGACTTTCAGTATTAAATTTCTTGACATAAATGCAACTTAAGCAAGATAAGAGACACTACTTAATCAGACAAACATAAGTCCCCATTTTTTTTAAATGCACCATCAATGGTAAAAAAAAGTTGAAAGATGATGAATATTTTAGAACTGTACTTTTTCTCCACCTCATTTGACCTTTTAAATACTGAATTTGTGCTTCAACAAATCAATTAGACAAGTTGGGACCAGCTTTAAAAATCATTTTCTGAGAAAATAGGGGAAATGAGCCCATGAATTTTGTAACACATACAGCTTACAATTAGTGAAATCTGTTCAAAAACAAAAACACCCTTCACTGATGCTAATACCCTTGATGGTGTACTGTGATTTTTCAAGACAAGCAACTTTGGTCATTCTGATTTTCAGAGCAACCTATCCATCCATTCTTTAGAAATCTAATGTTTTGTGTGATCCACCAAATATGGAATTATCCTGAATTATGGTCACTCATATGAAAACCCCAATTTAAATCTAGGCTTCATCCTATGACCCATATATGTGCATACGCACAATATGAAATAAATCTGTTTCAAAATTATTTAACATTTTGCCCACACTAAGGTTATATGCAGCAATGATGGTGGTATGTATTGAATGGTGCAAAAACAGAAAAGATTGCACAAACAGATTGAGTTCAAAATAATCTATCCAAGATTGTTCAGTTAACCTGATTTTCCTGAGAGGCCACATATGGGAGAGGTAGTGAGAAATTCTTAGAAAAGTACTTGCACAGGTGACTTCATTCATGCCATTTTTGGCGGGAATGCATTTAAGGACATAACTGGCCATACTTGTCAACCAAATTGTTTCAGCCTAAATAACTGACACATCCCAGCATTACAGTTCCATGTCTAGAGCATCTATATGATTAACAAAAGATAAAAAAACAATGACAATGTCCACTGCACTTTCATGAAAATATAGATGTTCAATATAGGGAATGAATTGTGTGATTTGTAGGGGTTTAGTAGCTAGTTATGATCATTCTTACACAGGATGTGCTAAAAGATTGATCATGGCCCATGACTCTCAGCTGAATTCAGGGAAACTTTAACAATGGGCAACATGACTCCCAAGGTGAAGGTCTCCAAAATTTAGGAAAAAAATAGTAAAAATTTTTAAAAATTCCAGGTGGTGCCACATGTCTACAGGAACTGATGAAACACTTCATGATCAATATGTATGCAAAGAAACATGGCGATCAATACATCAGTTATTCAGATACTGGAGCTTTTGTATCAATTTTTTAATTATTCAGGGGGTACATATACGAGCCTCATAGCTTAAAGGATATGGGTAACAAAGGCCTAATTTTTTTAGTTTCCATGAAGAATTTTCCTGGATCTCCCTTGTTGTCAAGTTAGAAGATTATAGGTCTAACAGTGACAAAAAATACAGATTGAACCACCAGTCTACAGGAACTGATGAAACACTCTATGATCAATATGCATGCAAAGAATCATGAGGATCAATGCATTAATTATTCACATACTGGAGCATTTGTATCAAATTTTCAATTATTCTTGGGGGGGGGGGGTTATCACAAGCCCCATTGCTTGACAGATATGGGTAACAGAAACTTAAATTCAGGTTTCCATATAAATTTTTCATGGACCTCCCTGGTTGTCAAATTAGAAGATTCTAGGTCAAACAGTAACGATTTGTGCCCTGTTAACAGATGACTGCCTTGTTTGAAGGTTTCAAAAATACAGAAAAAATGCGTAAAAAATCTAAAAATGCAGGCGGCGCCACCAGTTTAAAGAAACTAATTTAACACTTAATGATCAATAAGCATGCACAGAATCATATCAATCAATGCATTAGTTATTCAAATACAGGAGCTTTTGTATGACATCTTTAATTATTGGGTGGGGGGGGGGGGGGGGAGGGGGTTGCTTACAAGCCCAATAGCTCAGAGGTTATGGGTAATAGAGACCTATTTCATATTTCCATGAAGACTTTTCATGGACCTCTTTAGATTATAAGTTGGAATATTCTAGGTCAAACAATGATGATTTGTGCCTTATTAACTGACAGAAGGCTGAACAGACAAAAGACTGACAAACAATGATTGCTATTATATAAGCTAGCTCAGATGACTTTCAGTCAGCTGAGATAAAAACAGAATGCGAGATGTAATCTCACTAGGCATGCAAGGACAGTTCCAAGGCTGATAACAGATTGAACACATTTGGAAGAAATGATAGGAGGATACAGGATGTAAGGGAACAGGAGCCCTGCTAATGATTAATTCTTCTAAAAATGAGACCCATCACCTTGTGGTTGTGAGTTCTAGGTGTAGTTTTAATGGGGGTTCTTGGTACTGACGGTCTAGCGGGATTTCATGTGTGATTTGGGCGAAGTCTAAGTGCAGTTTTAAATAGATTTGCGGTTTAAAATAGAAGAAATATGGTAATTACCAATTAACCACTTCCGCTCACACAGAAACCTAATTGGCTGTGATAAATAGAGGGCCAGCTACATTGTTCCATTACTTAATTGCTAAATTTAACTGACATCCATTGTGGTAAAATATTTGTCATAATTTAAAGAATGTACTGAAGTAATAACTGAATGGAGAATTGAATGGAGGGTAAAGATTTGATTAAATGAATCAATGCAAAGGCCCCTCACAACTGACAGGCCTGGACGTTTGCACTAAAATGGACCTATTCCAGGTGAAGCTTGGTCCCTCTTATGATAAATTAAGGTATACCTTTTTTATGTGCACATGCTTTGTTCTATTTGCCCATATCTATGAACATATAAAAGTTTTAAGAAGATATGTGAAATGTATTGAAGCATATGGTATTTCCTATTTTCAGTTTTAGGATACAACTATCATATATAAAAGTAGTTGTGGTCAGACAATGGTCCTCAGAGGGCCCCGTGTTTCTGCTAGTGCTGGACTAGTTTACATTTGGGTGAAAAGTTAAGTTAAATTTGAAAAATATGACAAACAGAAACAGGTTTTTATCAATATGCATGTGGGAAAAAATCCTACTGGATCAAATGATATTAAAGAAGATAAGTCTGAAATAATGTCAGAAAATCACCGAATGTAGTCTGTTAGCCATATTTGATTTAGAACAAGTATGTAATTTATAGGTCTGGAGCCCTCATAGGCACCAATGATCCCTGTGAAATTGGGAAAGCTGCAGTAAGTTGTTGTTGAGTTATCTCATGCAAAGAAAACCAGCGATCAGGCTGTTGCGGCCAGGTAATCATCCCTGTGAATTTGGGAAAGCTGCAGTAGGTTGTTGTTGAGTTATCAGGCACAAAAGGAAATCATCAATTGGGCTGTGGCAGCCATATTAGAATTCCGACAAGTCTGTATTCGATAGGTCTTGAGCCCTCTCATGTACCAATCATCCCTTTGAATTTGGGAAAGCTGCAGTAGGTTGTTGTTGTACCACGTGCGAATGAAAATCATCAATCGGGCTGTGGCGGCCATGTTGGAATTTGCACAAGTCTGTAATTCGATAGGTCTCGAGCCCTCTCATGTACCAATCATCCCTTTGAATTTGGAAAAGCTGCAGTAGGTTGTTGTTGTACCACGTGCGAATGAAAATCATCAATCGGGCTGTGGCGGCCATGTTGGAATTTGCACAAGTCTGTAATTCGATAGGTCTGAGGCCATCATAGGTATCAATCATCCCTGGGAATTCGGGAAGGCTGCAGTATGTTGTTGTTGAGTTATTGCGTGCGAAAGAATATCAGCGATTGGGCTGTGGTGGCCATATTGGATTTTCAACATGTCCATAATTCAATAGGTCTGGAGCCGTCATAGGTATCAATCATCCCTGTGAATTTGGAAAAGCTGCAGTATGTTGTTGTTGAGTTATCGCGCACGAAAGAAAGTGTCACTGACAGAAGGATGGAAGTACGGAAGGATGGACTGACCGAAGAACGGAAGGATTGGTGATCACTATAGGGCACCGCTTGTCATGCAGGGCCCTAATAAACTTGATTATATATTATTCTGTTTCATAAAATATGCATCACAATGAAACCAAAAATGTTATCTTTAAACAGTGTGCTGAATTAGCATTTGAAAAAAGACTCACAATAATCTGTGATTGTTTTCTTTGTTCAGATGCCTTACCTACAATAGCATGCATGGGAATTGGATATTTCTGGAATACACCTGTAGCATTTGATGATTGAACCATCGACCATCTATCCATTAACAGAGGGCCCATCCACCCTGTCACCAGGAGTTTTATAGATCTGACCTGGGCCATCACAAACTGCTATTACCAGTCTCTTTAATCTGTAGTAATGAGAGACCCAGATGGTTCAAATCCACAACCAGTGTAAGACTGATTAAATCCCAAAGGGGTTCTTTTGATCTGTTCTTCACACAGTGCGTGGTCGTTATACCTCAGTTTGCATGAGTTCTTTGGCAGGTAAATGCTCTGACAGTCCTGCAGATCAGCCAGCCTGTGCTGTGGTGCTAGTATAAATTTAGGATGGTGGGACTTCTTGTAGTTATCACTGCAGTAGAAGAGCTGCTAACTGTCATATCCCTCATCTAATGCCTCAAAGCTGAAATCCTATTTATGATTTCAGAATACCTCAGGACTCTTTTTTAACCAGGGCAAAAAGGTCATTTTTCTATCTTTTGCATAATCCTTTCTTTTTTTCTGTACAAGCCAATTTGATTTTTGTCATCCAATATGTTATAAAAATTAACTGAATATCTGTTTACTGATTAACATAAAACAAATACTTCACAGCTAGAAGGCTAAAGTGGATGTTCAGTCATGCAGATGATTATTTTTATACAGTGTCATTCTCGGCTAAAAACTTTGCGGGGGTCAAATTTTCTGTCAATAATCCAAAACTCATATAGCAGTTGTTTGGATTTAGAAATACTCAGTTTTATACTTTCATCATATTCCCTTGGCAGAAATGCTTAGATCTCTTTTTTTTTTAATTTAACCAATGAACTTGGATGACACTCTCATGAATGATACATATTGCAAGGTGCATACATGTGTATAACAGCTTGATCAGGAAAAGTCAACCCTGCTTTCAATTTATGCAGTGTGTGAGGGTTCAAGTGTTTTAATATACAGTATGACCAGCTCTTCACTTTGACAGTCCATATCTATACTACATCCCCTTAAAAGTGATTTATAAGCAGGTTCAACTGGTTGATTTTGTGCCATGTTCATTCTCCCCTTTCTGCACGTTACATTCAGCTGTCAGCCTGTGTTGCATGAGCTCCCCTGGGGTGCAGCACAAACTCAAAAGAAAGAAATTTCTGGGTCCAGTAAATGGAATTAGTAATTTTTTTCAGATAAGTTTTGTACCATTTGATTGAACTAATACTTAGACTTCATTCATTGATTTCTGGGTTAAATATGCCTATTTTTTGGAAGTACCACCTGTAGGTCTACTTGCTGGCATCCAGGCATGTGGTGTTACATAATTACATATGTGGTCAGTATTGGTCAATCTTAATTTGTATGGAAACAGAGTCAGTCAGGGAGAAGACAGCAAGGTGAACCCATTCTGTTTGCAATGGGTGAAGGGCCCGGCTGCCAGCCTTGTCCAAGAAGGAGGTATGGTGAATCCCAGCCCAATTGCACAATACTGTATTTTCCCGATGATATATAGAAAATAAGCTGCTATATTAAACCAATCAAGTTTCATCAATAATGTGTGCATGACCAGATAGAGATTCTATGTCAGTGCCAGATTATTAATTTAGAAATAAAACAGTATATTCCCTTGGGAATAACCCAGATGAAAAACATTATCATTTAACTGAAATTTTGACATTTGTCAAACAAGGCTAGAGTGTTGTTTGGGACTTTCAAACTCGAAGGTCAGACTATGACTTGACCGCTTACAACACCATACCTAAATGCATCCTCAGTCACCACCCTATACAGTACATGTACTGGTGCACGGATGTGACTTTATCTTATTTCTGGAGAGTAACAGTATCACTTGTTAAGAAATGATATGATTTACCTGCCATGAGCATAAATCATACCATCAGCCAAGGCTAGGGAGCAAGTTGCAGCTTGATTAGTGTATTATGCTCTGGTCAGTTGAGTGCCGTGCCAGGAATGAAGAGTCCACAAGGGAAATAAGCCAGATCTGTCTCACTCATGTCAACAGCTTCAAATTGGTCTTCTTGTGGGATGGGCTGTGGGTAAATCTGGGGACAGGCACTAAGGGAAACATGCCTCAGTAATCAGAGATTCAGCTTCAGCTATCTCCATATGCATTTTACAGGACTTTGCCCATTGTGCTTTCATGACTACATCCCTTCCTCCTCATGTGACAAGGCCGGTGCTGTGCTAAAGGTGTTATTTTCAATTCCTTTATTACCCTGGAGAATTCAGTGAAAGAATGTGGTGTCCGCAAACAATTCATCTGAATTTCCTGAGACTTTCCTGAATGGCAGGATAAAAATATCTACCACCAATGTTATCTTATACACTATAGTTACTCCATGAAATCAAATTAACATAAATGCATTCACACATCCTAGAAATGTCCTGTATATTGGTTTCCTTGCCGAGCTATTCTTGAGATTTTATTCCAATCAGCATTAAATCTCTCATTTCTTGTATTCCTTTTTTCCACAAGTAGAAAGAAGCATTATAAGGTACAATGAGCAGACATTCTATATAATGCACAATTAAAACTTCAGTGTCAAAATGTATGAAGATCTTGTTGTGAACAGGTACACAACATGATGGTGAAGAATAGCTAAACATCTGACATATGAGTCTGAGTATTTGGACCTGTGGGTTTAAATGTGACAGGAGTATGTTTCCTCCCATGTACAAGGCATTTATTCTGGCGGTTAAGATATATAGCAAAATATCATGTGTCACAGGAAGAAACTAATATTTAACAGATTCTTCTTTTGATAAATCAACAATAAGTCTGTAAATGTCATCTGCAAACATTAAATGTTACTGGCTTACATCCTACCTACCTGTTCATTACTCGCACTTGAAGACAAGTTAGTTTCATCCCAAATACAACAGAATATACTGAAGACTGGCTAAACTATTATAAAATTAAAAGAAAACTCAACAACACACCCAGATAAGGTCTCAGTCATAGAAAGAACCTGGCTAAAGATCATTGGTAATTAATGAGCAACAGATAAGACAAAAGTTCATTACAAACCCTACTTACCACATATATTATTAACAGAATCAAATTGTGTTTGTTGAATATTTTGTTATGTCTGTTTCCATACATGACTCCCATGATGTGTAACAATATCACAAGAAATATATATATATATATATATATATATATATATATATATATATATATATATATCTCATGTCCAGATTTGTATTGTATACATTTTGTCCATAATGTTCGCTGAAACTGCGTAGAGTATGAGTCACTGTGCTATACCTAATTTTAAAGCATTGAGCTCGTCAATATGAGAAAAAATGTACACATTTTGAATGATTTTTGTGTGGTTTATTGTGGTCAGTGAGGGATTTAAGCATGGCCCAGTCACTGACCCACCTGCATGGTCAGTAAATATGAAAACATGTGACTCTCAATCCCTTGGCACTCATTTCTTCCATCAATATTTCATTAATTGAACTGTTTCCTTACTTTTAGTGGTTTTCCACTTCAGATACAGCATTAATACTCCCAACAAAACACTTATTCCTTAGATTTGGTGGTTTCATATCTTAAATATGTCATTTACACCTTTCAAAACATATTATTTTTATTTTTTAATCTCTTTTTACATCTACAGTCTACCTATACTGACAAAAGGTGTCAGATTAAGTGTTATATATCACTGCACACTATGTAGGCCTACTCAGGGAGTATCCAGAATTAAGAAAAAAGAGGGATCCATTGACAAAACCTTGAAAAGGTCCCAATGTCCAGAAAAATTGGTCTGAAACCCTTAAGAAAAAGGTTGCAACAGCTTAAAATTTGGTGTGGGTGGGGGTGCTGACCTCCTGGACTCTCCATGGATCGGATGTTGGCGCTTGGTAGTAGGTAAGGGAGGAGGAAACAGAAGGACCCGGATCGGATAATAATCTTATTGTGACAACATCCTTCTTTTTAAGAATACATAAATGCATGAGTTAACATTACATAAATGAGTCAACATTCCTCAACTATTTTAATAGCCTCCCCCCCCCATAAAAAAGCCTGGTTTCCAGGTTTATTAACTAGTATTTCAAAAAGCAAATGCAGTAAAACAAACTGGTGGCACATTTTAAAACCTGAAAGTACATCTACAAAGGGTATGCAGCAAAAATTGTTTTTATGTTTTGTTTTGGCATTAAAATCTTTTCCTAATTTTTACAAATTGGGATACATCAGCTTGAACTGTTTGTCCTCTTCTTGCACTGCTTATTGCGGACCGAAATAGCTGCTTCACATATCTGTTGGAACATTGGGCCCTGATTCAGAGTAACAAACAGCTCTCTGCCTTGCTACACAATTTCATTTACTGGGTGATGGCACTTGAATGGCTCCCCAGTAAAACAGTTCAAAATATTTCTGGATTTATGGTGAATTATGGAATATAAGATACCAGCAGTACACTTTGCATCATTTTGGACAGTTCAAGATCAAAATGATGCATATCCAAGTCATGGCCAAAGAGGAATATTGCTACAATTATAATACATATTTATCTAATATCATTTAGGGATAATCAGAATTCTACTTGTAATTAAGGGGCCAAAACCAACTAACTGACCAATCAGCTGCACTATAAGGGACATTTGGGCTCATTAGAGATTGGAAAAAAGATAAGCAGACAGAAAACAAATCCCTGAAAAATTGTAAATTACATCAAACAGAAACCATATTTTGTAAAATATGAAGGCAAATGCATCTTTAATGGAAAAGTGCAGGTCTCACTTTAACCAGATAATTACTATAGTAACAAGATTTATTAGTGGACAGAAAACAGAGTTGTGAGGCATATGAAGTTCATGATAACCTAAAATCACCAAAGATTTAAGTGTCCCTGACACAATTAAGTATTCCCCTTGACATCTTTTATGCTGCCAAGGAGTGAGATTACTTTGAAGGACTAATAACAGATAAATTTGTTTTATATGTGTTTATTTGGTTTAAAAGTTTATAATCCAATCCTTTTCATCGAGCCTAATCCTTTTCCTGGGAAATACATTATTCATGTGGACTAATTTTATATACCCATGGACTAAGACTATACATCTACAGATTACACCCACTCAGCCATTGCTGTAGGAGCTTAAGAAATGTTCAGATTCTGCTGTAATGTGTTACTTTTGAGGGAGAGAGATATATCTTTTACCTGCCTGGATAATTTATACTTGGCACCTCAATGATTCTGCAATACAAAATATATCACAAACACTGAATATTACATAGTGCCTCAATAAAGACTGTAGATCATTTATATTCTATTTAAATAAAAAGCATTTCCATGATATTTGTGAACCAACATGCTTACCAAATAAATCAAACGTCTTTCCATATTAATGCTCCATAGGAATTAAATCACTAAGTCCTGGATCTTATTCCTTATTCAGATTTTTGCTACAGGAAGAAAGAAAACCTAATGAAGGATAATCCTGAATATGATGACAAAAGGATGGCTGGACTTGTTGGAAATAAACCAGGTTCTTTGTCTTATATTTTAATTTGCAACTTAAAAGTGGTATTTCAATAATTCCAAAATAATCCATGAAAACACTAATGATAAAAGAAAAAGAAGAGTACAGATTGAACTTCCACTGCCAAAACTGAACCTATGAAATGCCATGAAATGCCTTAATTTGTCACTTGTAAGAGGATATATGGGATAAGAAGGACCAAAAGAAAAGTACAGAAAATTCTTTTAACATAGATATTAAACATCAAGTTGCACATACATCATTTGCTGATCAGCTGCAATATATTTAATACTTGAGGTTCTTAAATTGTTATTGTAGTACATTGATCTCTCCAATTAGTGTTGGATGGGGGTTTTAATTATGCCCTCATTTCAGACTGGGTGCTCAACATTCAGTGCTGTAGGACAAAGGAGTTCACATGTACTGGTAGTTTTTAATCCATACAGCTGCATATTTTATATTATATAAACAGTACTTTGCTGTTTCTGTTGTATCCCAGTATGCATTTTTGGAAGTTTTGTATACAAATTAAATTGATGTAAAACAACAAATCCATGCAGATCAAGTCAAAAACAGAAGATCCAACTGTGTCCATAAACAATGCAAATACATACACAGCAAAAATGCATTTCAGAATGCCACCTTTAATGTCATTATATCCTATTTGACCAAAAAACAAAATACAAAAAACAGTCTGAGAAAGAAAGTGTTATCATGACATCCCATTTTATTTTTTTTCCCCTGAGAGGTTCCACTGATGTGGTTAATTCAATCTATTAATGATGGTTATGATCTTAGCTCAAACACATTCAATCAATAACCCAATATTCTCAACCTTATTTATACCAATTGTAGGGTATCAAATTCTCCAAGATTCTAGTACACACTCCACTCTGGAGGAAAGTTCACTTGGTGCAAAGGATCATAATCCCTGTTATGTTCTGAACACTATATGTATCAGTTGAGAATCAATACATTTACCTTTGGTGTAGCTATTTATTTTTATATCTATATTAACAACCAGGATTTCATTGCATTAAAATGAGAAAATGATATGATTTTTCCTATACATGAGTCCCTGTCACATTCTTTCATATAAGAGCACACATGAAATTTAAGCAAGACTTCACCATTATAAGCCCTGCGAAATGTGCAGTGCTTGCAATTCACTTCAAAGCTGGTACATAACATAGCACTCAGGACATAAGGAAGGACACTGCCACAAGTTGAAACTCTCATGGTCCTGTTTCCCCTGAGCAAATCGCCTGGAAAATTACATGCCATTACATGCCTGCTCCTGATAATGATTGGAATACACACTGCTTTGGAGCATTGGCCTGTACTAAGTTTGAATGATTACTTCCCAACTCTTAAAAACCACTGTGACTCTCACAGTAGAGCAGCCAAAGGGAAGGTTTAATCAGCTCACTAGCCACTCATAATGTTCAGAGACACTAGGAGTTTTTCCCCATATCCTTAGATGTCCATTTCAAATCTGAAAAATATCCAGCCCCATGAAAATGCACATCAACAAAATCCTTAATTAAGACTAACAAACAAGTTCAATCAACTGCCTTGAAGCATTATTGTACTATATTTGTCCACCACTGGTTTATACCCATGGGCTTTCTGTGTTAGCAAACAAAATGCACACACACCAAAAAGGCCCACATCCACTTCTGAATGAACTCCATTATTTGGAATATGAAGTTACTTTCACTGATTTCAATCATTGGTACCATTCAATTTAGAATTTTTCAGGCATAGGATAGGCACAAGCTGAGAAAGAATTGGGTATTTACATCCACTGGTGTTTCTTCAAGCTAGGAACTGTGACAAGGATAACCACTACTTTACATTTCTCTGTTATTATTATTGCTTAGCACTGATCATTTAAACATCGATTTAATGGCCAGTGACCTTTTGTAGAACACTTATATGAATTCTCAACTTGCTTGTTACACATGCCAAACACTTCATATTAGAATGCATAAAAAGTGAATTATGAATTTATTAAACAAGTGACCCTGGGTCCTGACACTGACAACAGGAATTTTATCACCTGAAAACCAAACTGAAATTAACTTCAGATGTAAACTTGACCTTCTGACAACCAAAGTTGACACTGGGTCACACATGTATTTTAAGACTGGGTCCAATGATGGCTATATTCTATACAGACTGTACAAGAGTAGAATCAGATTTCTGAAGAACGGGTATGAAGAACTTGACCTGGACACCAAAGTTGACAGGGGTCTTCCTTAAGTGATGTGTCATGTGAAGACTGAACCCAATTATGACTGGTCTATACAAGTTGAACAAGAGAAGAATAAGTTCAAAGTCAAGGTCACAAGTTTAAATCATGTTCATCTGAGACCGTTGTTGAAATATTTTGTCTATCAAATTTGAGGACAAAATATGCAATACTTCAGAAGTTATCAAATTCACAAAAAGTTTACATTTAGGCTGATTCAACCTTGTAGATCATGGTTATTAACCAGTTTGTCCTTGTCAAAGAGGATAGTGGAAAAAAACATTATGTGACAAAGGCAAGGGAAAATGTTCAGTACTTCAAAAGTTATAGGGGTCACAATTATTCTAGATTTCCACAGACTTGACCTTCAGGTTAAAGGTCACTTTCCAACTCCTCTGAGGACATAGCAGAAACAACTTGTGATTTAAATTTTTTTAAAAATATGCAGTACTCAAAAGTTATAGGGTACTTTATGACCTAAAATTCAACTGATTTTAGCTTGAAGATAACTGTCATGGTCATCAGTTATCAAACTTATAAATCTGACAACACAGAGAAAGCAATTGGTGTGTCAAATTTGAAGAAAAATATGCAGTGCGTCAAAAGTTATAAGGGTATAAATAATCCTCAAATTATGCAGATTTATACTTGAAGATGAAAGTCAAGGTCCTGGTTTTCAATCTCGTCTGAGAACTTGGTTTCTTATCTCTCCAACGACACCTACCATGTGTGTGAAATATTCCGTTATAACCCAATATATTCGTATATTGTTCTGCATGTATGGTAGATTTCTGCCTGTGGTCTGCCTGCTGACTGTTTGTGGAGATACGGTTATAAAGCGTGGCATGGACTTGCAGGGCGGTTCTAAATTTGGCTTGTGTCACGACTCAGTAGGGGGTCCTAAATGAGTCGTGTTTGTCACTGCTAATCTAGACCAGGCTGGGCAGAGCAGATCCTGTTCAGGATTCAGTAGAGCCTAAATCCCAATCTTCAATTAATAACAAGCAAACTCTTGGAATTAATGTCCCCCACTTTGGGTTCTTGTTGTCTTTCATGCTTGATAAGCAACAAAAATTATGACATTTGGAGAAAATCTTGAAAGCACATGAAAACTTAAACAGATGCACTATGACATGTGGAGACATCTGCAGGTGAACATAAACAAGTGACCCATGGGTCATGACGCTCAGCTGACTGGGAAGAGATTCGCAAAAGGAAATTTTATCATCAGAATGGTAGTATATACCCATTCAACTGAAGCATCAAACAGATTAACCAACAGGCCAAGATTTAGTCTGTATTTATATATCTTAAAAACAGAGTAAAATGTGTAAACTTTTAAAACTAGAATACAGGTAACCAACAAGTGACTACATGTATCTGCCAAAATCGGATAGTGAGGCATGGATTGAGTGGCAAGGGGAAATAGGGTGAGGTATGTTGCATATTAGCATGGATGTCTGCAGCCTAAATGTGTATGTAGGTTGTGCAACCTACCACAAATCCAGAAAGCTGTCCAAGTTGTATACACCTGCAAAATTTTAGGCAGAAAAGTCAAACCACTACATGTATATGAGCGATTTTTGCCCATGGCAGACAAACAGACAAAACACTGTGCAAAAATCTTTGCAGGTAACCCCTCCAGTTTTGTGTATGATAAAGACCTATGTGAGATCTAAACACATGCACAATTTTGGCCCAATCGGTCAAATGGTTCCTGAGATATGAGCTTGGATGTGTGCAGCGTTAACTAGAATGTAGGTGGCGCCACCTGTCAAAATCAAGAAAGCTGTCCACGATGTATAAACCTGCAAAATTTTAGGCAGTTATGTCGAACCACTACAGAGAAATGAGTGATTTTAGGCCACGGCAGACTAACAGACAGACGCTGTGCAAACATTGTTACAGGTGGCGCCACCATTTTTTGTGTATGTTACAGAGCTATCAAAGGGCTACATTTGTATAAATTTTATTTCCTGATCGGTCAAACGGTTCCCAAGATATAAGCTTGGATGTCATCAGCGTGAACGTGAACGTAGGTGGCGCCACCTGTCATAAAATCAAGAAAGCTATCCTGGATGTATACGCATGACGAATTTCAGGTGAATTAGTCAATTCACTGCAGAGATATGAGTGATTTTAACCCAAGGCAGATGAACAGATGGACACTGTGCAAACATGGTTACAGGTGGCGCCACCATTTTTTGTGTATGTTATAAAGCAATCCAAGGGCTACATTTGTATCAATTTTATTTCCTGATCGGTCAAACGGTTCCCGAGATATGAGGGTTTATGAGTGGAAACAGACCCACAAATGGACACTGGATAGAGAGGAAAGGTCAGAGGTCAAAGCATATTGGTTAGGCACCAGTTCACATGTGACCCGATAATAGGTGTAAGTTTGGGAAAAATCGGTCCATTAGTCTCCGAGGAGCTCTCTGGAAACGAACGCCGCCGCGGTGGAGGAACTCGGTCAAAAACATAGTATCCGCAAAACTTCGTTTTGGGGGATACAAAAATACAGGTGGCTCCACCAGTCTGCAGAAACTAATAAAAACACTTAATGGTCAATATCCATGCAAAAAATCATGGTGATCTCTGCATTAGTTGTTCAGATACTTCAGTTTTTGTATCAAATTGTCCATTATTCTGAGGGATACTTCGGAGTCCTATAGCTTGAAGGATATGGGTAACAGAGACCTAATTTCAAGTTTCCACAGGCACCTTTCATGGGCCTCCTTGCATGACAAGAATGAAGATTCTAAGTCCAGTTGTTGCGATTTGTACCCTGTTGACAGATAACCACATCTTTAAAGGTCTCAAAAAAAAGAAAAAAATTCGTAAAAATTTGAAAAAAAATAGAGGTGGCACACCCAGTCTGCAGAAACTGATGGAACAGCTCATGATCAATATGTATGCCGAAAATCATGACCATCAGTGTTGTAGTTATTGAAATACTGCAGTTTTTGTATCAAATTTTCCATTATTCTGGGGGGGGGGGGTATTTAGGACCCATACAGCTTAAAGAATATGGGTAACAGAGACCTAATTTCAAGTTTCCATGGAGGCTTTTCATGGGTCTCCCTGTGTGTCAAGAATGAAGATTCTTGGTCCAGTTTTTATGATTTGTGCCCTGTTAACAGATGTTCATATCTTTAAAGGTCTCAAAAATACAGAAAAATTTTGTAAAAAAAACCGAACAAATACAGGTGATGCCACCAGTCTGCAGAAACTTATGAAACACTCCATGATCAATATCCATGCAAACAATTATGGTTATCTCTGCATTAGTTGTTCAGATACTTTAGCTTTTGTATCAAATTTTCCATTATTCTGAGCTGTACTTTGGAGTGCCATAGCTCAAAGGATATGGGTAACAGAGACCAAATTTCAGGTTTCCATGGAAACTTATCATGGGTCTCAATGTGTGTCAAGAAAGAAGATTCTAGGTCCAGTCGTTACGATTTGTACCCTGTTGACAGATAACTACATCCTTAAAGGTCTCAAAAATGGAGAAAACAATTCGTGAACATTGAAAAATACAGGTGGCGCCACCAGTCTGCACAAACTGATGAAACATCTCATGATCAATATGTATGTCGAAAATCATGACCATCAGTGATGTAGTTAATGAGATATTGAAGTTTTTGTATGAAATTTTTGACTATTCTGGGGGGTAATTTTGGGCCCTATAGCTCGAAGGATATGGGTAACAGAGACCTAATTTCTGGTTTCCATGAAGACTTTTCATAGGTCTCTCAGTGTGTCGAAAATGAAGATTCTAGGTCCAGTCGTTACGATTTGTGCCACGCTAACAGATGACAGCATCCTCAAAGGTCTCCAAAATAGAGGAAAAAATCGTAAAAAATCAAACAGTACAGGTGGCGCCATCAGTCTGCAGGAACTGATCGAACATCTCATGATCAATATGTATGCCAAAAATGAAGACCATCAGTGATGTAGTTATTGAAATATTGAAGTTTTTGTATGAAATTTTTTACTATTCTGGGGGGTACTTTGGGGCCCCATAGCTCGAAGGATATGGGTAACAGAGACCTAATTTCGGGTTTCCAAGGAGATTTTCAATGGACCTCTCAGTGTGTCAAGAATTAAGATTCTAAGTCCAGTCTTTATGATTTGTGCCTTGTTAACAGATGTTCACATTTTCAAAGGTCTCAAAAATAGAGAAAAAAATTCGTAAAAAATCGAAAAATACAGGTGGCGCCACCAGTCTGCAGGAAGTGATGTAACATCTCATGATCAATATGTATGCCAAAAATCATGACCATCAGTCAAGTAGTTAATGAGATATTGAAGTTTTTGTA
Source organism: Sipunculus nudus (assembly GCA_026874595.1). Taxonomy (NCBI): domain Eukaryota; kingdom Metazoa; phylum Annelida; class Sipuncula; order Golfingiida; family Sipunculidae; genus Sipunculus; species Sipunculus nudus. The sequence continues at coordinate 32,591,713 of CM049309.1, forward strand.
TGAAATTTTTTACTTTTCTGGGGGGTACTTTGGGGCCACATAGCTTGAAGGATATGGGTAACAGAGACCTAATTTCTGGTTTCCAAGGAGATTTTTTATGGACCTCTCAGAATCCCAAGTTACAAGGTTCTAGGTCCAGCGGTTACGATTTGTGCCTGGTTAACGGACGGACAGACGGACAGACGGACAACGGACAAAGAGTGATCACTATAGCTCAGATGACTTTCAGTCAGCTGAGCTAAAAACTAAAACACATTGAGAAATAGGACCAAAATCCACAATGACATGTGGAAACATCTGCAGGCAAACATAAAAACTAAAACACATTGAAAAACTGGAAATATATAACAGAAATGAAAACCTGTCGTACCAACAGACAGAGTGACAGACTGACAGACAGAAGCCAGATACTCCAAAACCAATTCAAACAAAGGTAAGCATATAAGTAATCACTGACCCAAATTTGAATGAAATTGGATAATTTTAGGAAAGATATCGCACGAAAAGAAAAACCTGACAAAAGGACAGACAGACTTAGAGACAGAAACCAGACTCCTAAACCAATCCCAACCAAGGTAAACATGAGGGCAATAACTGACCAAAATTTGTATAAAATTGGATAATATTTAGGAAAGACATTGCATGGATAAAACAAGGGACCCATGGGTCACATCGCTCAGCTGAAATTTGGAAAATATTAGTAACTGCCAAATATTTTTATTTCTTTTGGTTTTTCATGTATATTATCATTAGAAAAGCTATGATAAAATGGCCCTGCTAAAATGAAACTCTGTAAATTATAGAATAATGGACATGAGCTAAACCATTAAGTGATGCAACAAGGGAACAAATAGGCCTACGGTAAGTGTTATATAAAAGTAACATTTCATTAACAAATAATGTGTGAAGGTAATTAAGTTTTCAAAAGTTAAATATATGGCCATATGAGTTAAAAATTAATCCCATAAATTTTGACCAATATTCCTAATTTTAATACTAAGTTAACAGTGTTATTCACACCTAGGCCCTGCCAACTTTAAGAGATATGAATGAAGTGCTACAAAGTATTTATATCTTCTTACATCTTGTCAGTTAGCACTTACATTAGATCCTAATATTTTATCACATTTGAATATTAGGATTAAATTCCTGAAATTTTTTTCTTTATAAAAATCAAAATTGTCCAAGTCTCATCAAAAAGAATTTATTTACCATTAAAATTATAAGATTCTTCTTGTTTATTAGTCTTGTGTATTGAAGGGGTGGGTGGGGGAGAGGTCTCCGTTGTTACTGCTCGTTGCTGAAAAAAATGTTAATGTTAAGATTCATCTGTTTCATAGTACATGCAGGTCTATCAACAGAATGGGGTGGGAGGGGGAGAGAAAAAGGCTCCCTGTGGTATGGTATTAAGTGCAGATAGCCTGGTCAAGCTCAACTCAGTGGAGAGAGGGCTTGCCCTAGTGATGGGATTGCATAACATTATGTCAACAGCCTAGGGAGCATAGAGAGCTGCACTGAAAGACCTACAGTGACCAAAGTTGACTGCTTGACAATGTAAGGGAATACAACAGGAGCCTCCAAAAAAATTTAATAACTAGCCTAATTTTGCAGCTTTTATTTTCAAATTTCAGATTTTAACAGATTAAATCCTTATGTGCACATGCTGTGAAAATAAGTACTTACAGGAAAAAAACATGCCGTGGCCAAAGTTGGGCAAAATTTAAGGTAACAATTTTTTATTTTTGCTAATTGTTTAAAAAATTTAAAAGATTTTGATCTTATTTTGGGTATACAATTTAATTTTGATTAATTAAAGTTATATTACTGGAAAAAAAGTCTTAACATGTTTTGTGTTAAGCGATCAAATATCTTTCGTGATTTTTAACAAAATGCATTATGTTTGAGCCCATTACTTTTTTAAACTAGAATACGGGTAGTCGACAAGCGACTACGTGTATCCGCCAAAATCAGAGAAGGACGGGTGAAGTGAGGCATGGATTGAGTAGCAAGGGGATATAGAGTTACATGTGTTACATATTAGAATGGATCTCTGCCACATAAACATGATTGTAGGTGGCGCCACCTGTTATTTGAACGAGAAACTATCCAAGATGTATACACATGTAAAGTTTCATGTGGAAAAGTCAAACCACTGCAGAGATATGAGTGATTTTATCCCACAGCAGACAAACAGATGGACGCTGTGCAAAAATGGCTGCAGGTGGCGCCACCATTTTTGTTCATGTTATAAAGCTATCCAAGGGCTACATTTGTGTAAAAAATTTTCCTGATTGGTTGAATGAGTCCGGAGATATAAGCATGGATGTCTACAGTGTGAACGTGAATGTAGGTGGCGCCACCTGTCATAAAATCAAGAAAGCTATGTGGGATGTATAAGCATGCTGAATTTCAGGTAATTTGGTCAAACCACTGCAGAGATATGAGTGATTTTAACCAAAGCCAGACAAACAGATGGACGCTGTGCAAAAATGGCTGCAGGTGGCGCCACCATTTTTGTGTATATTATAAAGCTATCCAAGGGCTACATTTATGTAAAAATTTTTTCCTGATTGGTCAAACGGTTCCCAAGATTTGAGCTTGGATGTCTGCAGTGTTAACGTGAATGTAGGTGGCGCCACCTGTCAGAAAATCAAGAAAACTATCTAGGATGTATACGCATGCTGAATTTTAGGTGAATTAGTCAAACCACTGCAGAGATATGAGTGATTTTAACCCCAGGCAGATTAACAAATGGACACTGTGCAAACATGGTTGCAGGAGGCGCCACCTTTTGTTGTGTATGTTATAAAGCTATCCCAGGGCTACATTTGTGTAAATTTTTTTCCGGATCGGTCAAACGGTTCCCGAGATATATGGGTTTACGTGTGGAGCGTTAACGTAAATGTAGGTGGCGCCACCTGTCATAAAATCGAGAAAGCTATCTAGGATGTATACGCATGCCGAATTTTAGGTGAATTAGTCAAACCACTGCAGAGATATGAGTGATTTTAACCCCAGGCAGATGAACAGATGGACACTGTGCAAACATGGTTGCAGGTGGCGCCACCTTTTGTTGTGTATGTTATAAAGCTATCCCAGGGCTACATTTGTGTAAAAAATTTTTCCGGATGGGTCAAACGGTTCCCGAGATATATGGGTTTATGTGTGGAAACAGACGCACAAACGGACGCTGGGCAGAGACGAAAGGTCAAAGGTCAAGGTCACTTGGTTAGGCACCAGTTCACATGTGACCCAATAGTTTGTGTAAGTTTCGGAAAAATCTGTCCAGTAGTCTCAGAGGAGTTCTCAGGAAACGAAACCCGGTCAAAAACAGTATCCGCAAAACTTCGTTTTGGTGGATACAATTATATAATGCAGACCTTATTTCTGATATGTACATAGGAACTATATAGAGGAATATTTATGGTAAATATGAGGAAAAACAGATGAGTGTTTTTGTTATTAGGCAGTCCTGAAGTGTGAAAATAGGTTTTTAATAAAAAAATTGAGGTTTTCCTTAATTTCTCAAGGGAACAAAGTCGCAAAGACCCAGTTTTCAGCTTGGAAGGAGATCTTTGGGACATCAAACATTATGCCAACAGCCTGGGGAGCATAAAGAGAGCTGCACTGAATGACCTACAGTGACCAAAGCGGACTGCTTGACAATGTAAGGGAATACAACAAGAGTCTATAAAAAAATTCAATAACTAGCCTAATTTTGCAGCTTTTATTTTCAAATTTCAGATTTTAACAGATTAAATCCTGATGTGTACATGCAGTGAAAATTAAATCCACAGTACCTACAGGAAAAAAACATGCCATGGCCAAAGTTGGGCAAAATTTAAGGTACCAATTTTTTTATTTTTGCTAATATTTTAAACAAGGGACCTATGGGTCACTGTGCTCAGCTGACGTTAAACTTGAAGGTAAAAATCTAAAATAATATCTAATGGAGATAAAGTGTAAGAGGAAGAGGTAATAAAGGCCATGGTTGGTTTATATGATTGGTTTGTATTAATGAGCAAGAAATTGTTGCAAAAAATATTTTGTGACCTGACCATGTGTTTCCTATTGTTGAAACTAAAGCATGTGAGCAGTTTGTGAACAAATGATCTGTATTATTACTATGATCATTAGTTGGTTTTTCGATTAACTGTTGACATTTCAGTAGTTTACACTTTTGTTCAATTGAATCTATTTTTTGTATAATATATATTATTAAATATATATGTATTTTTTTATGAAATGTATACAGTTGAAATATAGCTAATTAACAACATAAAACAGGGCAAACAAAGCCTGATCTCAAATTCTGCTGAGGCAGGAAAATAATGAACAAATGTTTGTATTAAATCCTGATTTTTTTATCACATCAATTATTTTCTAATTTATGTTTATATTTCTATACATTTCCTATTTCACATATATATCTGAATATAAAAGTTGATTCATAATTCTCAATTGCATCATCATAAATCTCAATCTTGTCAGATAACACCACATCATGCATACAAATGTTTATTTATTTTTTACCACAAAAATATATCTTTTAAATCTGCAAAACAATAAATATATAAAAATAATACTTGATTTAGATTTCACAATTTTTAATTGTGTCTTTATTTATCCATAATGTGCTTCATATTTTATAATAATTTAAGCATACTGATGGGTTCATTTATATTTGTTAAAATCATTTAAAAGAAAATTGATTTCTTTAAAAATGCTACATTACAAAACATTACATCTTCTGGATTACACCTTGAATTATTTTTTCAAGGAAAGTTTTTGCATATCGGAGTGGAAACAGCATTATAATTAAGGAGATACAGTGAAAACAATAACAATAACTGCATAACACTTGCAAGTGGGTTGGGTTTGCAGGGGGGGGGGGGGGGATTGGGGTGGTGATATGAGAATAACTGTACACCTGTCACAGCAGGGGATTTCCCCCAGTGACTGTAACAAATCAGAAACCCTGGCATAGCTGACTTCCAGTGACCTGGAGTGGGACCCTGCATCTGTAATCAAAGCAAGTGACTACAGAAAAAAAATCAATAACTAGCTTTATTTTCAAGCTTTTATTTTCAAATTTCAGATTTAGACAAACTAAATATTTATGTTTACATGCTGTGAAAATTTAATCAATGGTGCTAACAGGAAAAAAACGTGCCATTGTCAAAGTTGGGCAAAATTTAAGGTACTGATTTTTTTTTTATGCTAATAACTTAAAAAATTTACAAAATTCAGCTCTAATTTTGGGTAAACAATTGAATCTTAATTAAACATAGTTATATACTTGATAAAATAGACTCTAGTTTCAAAATTTTTCATGTTAAGTGAGTTATTATTTTTCCTGATTTTTTACAAAGTCCATTATGTTTGGGCCCATAACTTAAAGAATTTATACATTACAGACTTAATTTCTGGCATGTACATAGGAACTATATAGAGGAATATTTATGGTAAATATGAGGAAAAACAGATGAGAGGTTTTGATATTAGGCGGTCCTGAAGTGTGAAAATAGGATTTTAATAAAAAATTGAGGTTTTTCCTTAATTTCTCAGAGGAACGAAGTCGCAAAGACCCAGTTTTCGGCTTGGTAGGAGATCTTGGGGACATCTAACATTATGCCGAAATTTGGATTCCTAGGTCTTACGGTTTCAAAACGTGCCACATCTACAGACGGACGGACAGACAGACGGACTACGGACAATGGACCACGACTATAGCTCAGATGACTTATAGTCAGCTGAGCTAAAAATTTAAAAGATTTTGATCTAATTTTGGGTATATAATTTAATTTTGATTAATCAAAGTTATATAACTGGAAAAAAAGTCTTTAGTTTTAACATGTTTTGTGTTATGTGATCAAATATCTTTCCTGATTTTTTACAAAATGCAATTTGCTTGAGCCCATAACTTTTTTTAATTACCGTAATGTCTACTTGAATTCGTACAGGAAAAAATAATTATTTTTCTCAGTGTGTGAATTATTATATGTAAAATATGAAAAATTAGAATATTGCAGGAGAGAAGATCGTTTGACACCTGAGAACCGGCGATGGGCGATAATAGATGATGTACGGCAACTCCCATGTTAATTATTATTTAACACTTGTTCGGGAATATATGTGAGCGCTGCTGGTGACGAAAAAGATATCCAGTTTATCCCGTAACTGGCATTTTATAAACACGTATAATATACAGGGTTTTAGCCGCGCCGGTCGGGGGTAACCGGGACGGCCTGTACTGCCGGCAATAACAGACTTAACATTCGTAACCCACAGACCGGCACAAAAGATCATAAAGATCGTCAAAAATCCAGCTACCGGCAATAGAACTTCAGTAATTCATTACCCCAGCCTGTTAAATTTGTACCTCATTAGTATGTTAACAAATTTATTTGATCACGGCTGTGGTGCAAACAAAATTGACAGGAGTCACTGATCACCTTAATATTACACATCAAATAAATTATTGGTAAACAAACAAGCAACGAAGTGTTTCACAGTTTGGACATGAAAGGAAAACATCATCAGCCAGAGGTCTCTCACGGCCTACAGCGGTGCGATGCATCTTTAGTGGTAAGAAAATGGGCTATTGTTTTGTAATACTTCATGGCAACATTTAATTCATTTACAAACATTATTTGTATGGATTGCAGAATACACCCTAATAAAATGGTAATGGTGATTTTCTTAGGGCGTTAATGAAATTTATTCGGGGTGCCACCTGGCGGCAAGTGAACTTATTACAGCCGTGAATATGTAATCTCAGCAGATTATATTTATATTTATATATTTCAATAAATTGTTTATTTTACCCGTTTGGTAATTTCAGTGGAAAGAAATAAATGAAAAAAATTATATGTTTATCATATTTTTAAACTGGGACGGGGGAGTAACATAAAAGTGGAAAAAAATGGGTAGGTTTGAACCAGGGGCACTTAGTTCACACTAAAGCAGTTCATGCGCCTTTAACCAAATGGCCACAGTAACCAACGAATTACACGGAAGTTTTTATTTGGGAGATTCTAATAAGATTTATACAACGGGGAAAAAAAATATATTATTTCACGGACATAACCGGGATTTATCAAATTAAAACCCTTGAAGACAGCGGTATTTCCTTTGTAGCTGCGGTTCAAAGCACTCTGACGATCTCCATTTAATCTTTGATGTCTTGTAGCACCAGGTCATGCCTGTGATCAGCGGTCCGTGCGAGGTTTGTCCCAAGTGGATTACTAGTATATGATCATCAGCTAATGTGATTTTTGTCCCACTTACAAATCTTTCTTATTTTATTATTAAGTAAACAAAATATTATCGATTAAGACACATTTTTTACCTCGAGTTCTATTGTTCAAATCACATTCATGCTGTAACAAGTCTGAAGCAAAGATGGCCCATCGGTATCAGTTAAGCGACAGTTTTTCCTATTCACATACATGAAGTCGCAAGTCTGATAAAATTGTTCCGATAAATTATCATGTTACTTCCTCACACTAAGACATAAAGATGTGTTGTTATCAGGTGAACAGCGTAGACATTTGATTCATCTCCGCATGCAAAGCCGTTTTAATCATAGCTACAATTACTGTTCATACGGACCGCCGGTGGTCACCGGCAATAGCTAATATCGGCACAGTATGTTGGTGTACGAATTCATATATGTAATATAGAAAAATATGATTCAGGAAATTTATAGTGTGCGAACTAATGAAGGATACGAACTGATATAGACATTACGGTATATAATACAGACCTATTTTCAGGCATGTACATAGGAACTATATAGAGGAATATATATGGTAAATATGAGGAAAAACAGATGAGTGGTTTTGATATTAGGTGGTCCTGAAGTGTGAAAATAGGTTTTTAATAAAAAATGAGGTTTTCCTTAATTTCTCGAAGGAACGAAGTCGCAAAGACCCAGTTTTCGACTTGGTAGGAGATCTTGGGGACATCTAACATTATGCCAAATTTTGCATTCCTAGGTCTTACGGTTTCAAAATGTGCCACATCTACGGACGGACGGACAGCACGACAGATGGACGGACGATGGACAATGGACCACGACTATAGCTCAGATGACTTAAAGTCAGCTGAGCTAAAAAACCTGACAGATGGACAGACAAAGTGAAAGACAGACAGACAGAAGCCAGACACTCCAAAACCAATCCCAACCAAGGTATGCATGAGAGCAATCACTGACCAAAATTTGAATGAAATCAAATAATATCTAAGAAAGTTATCACACAGAAACGAAAAAACCAGACAGATGGACGGAGAGAAGGACAGCTAGACAGACAGAAAGACCAACCCAAACCAATGTCCTCCGCATCCGCCAAGCGGTGGACAACAAAGAGAATGAGTTGTAACCTGTCTCATTTGTTGAAGGTTATGGCTACCCATACCCCTGATCCAGCTCATAACTGCATTTACACATTTACTTCATGTCCACAAGGCTCTTTTTAATTATCAAATCAATGTAAAATTGTTTATATTTATAACATGTTTTTGACTTACTTTGTTTAATAAATACATAAATGATGCATGTCAGCAATTGAAGCCAGAAAAGGTCTGTTTTATTCACAAGTTTTCCATATTCCAAATTTTTGCAAAGGTTAAGAATAAGATGTGCCACCGAAGTCAGTAGTATTCTTTATTCCATTAATTAATTCGTATCAGGTATCAGTCCTACTAATATTCACTTGTTCAACTAACGCTATATATGTACTTAATGTATTTGAACTTTTGCAATTTTGTCATGATGTTGTCAAGTTTATTTATACTCTTAACTGAGGTGAATATAAACAGAAGTATATGGGTGAAGGCATTATTCAGAATTATGTAAACTCACAGTCTGAATCAGGATTTAGGCTGGACCAGATTCTGATTGGGGTTTGGACAGGTCAGAAACTTGATCGGGGATTGACCTGGACCAATTGTCTCGACCAATCCAGAATTGGTCAAGACCAATTGGTGATTAATGGGGCCTTGACATATACATGCTTCATGTTATTTGTATTTGTTCTCTCTTTAAAATATTTGTATGATCACTGCATTTGTGTATCCGCTTACATGGTAATGTTATGCAGGCTCATTTCTGTATTTAATTAAGTTCATCATTGTCAGTAGCCAACCACATCTTCTTATGGTCTTTGAACATTATCTTTATAATTAACAGGCGCCAGATATCAGCATAGTTCCCTTTAATATAAGATGTCTGCCAATGAGTTTATCAATTTTAAATCTGATATATTATTCATTTAGGGATCATACACTTTGAGCAAATCAAATTTTCATGTCTTTTTCATGACTTTTACATAACCTGCGACAAAAAATCATGACCTTTTCCTTGTCACTTTGACATGTAAATGTTACTTAGGAAACTAGCAATGCAGATCATCCTTGATCATTTACATATGAAGAATATAGCTAAAAGAATATATATACAGTTAAATATATTTAAGAGTCATTACTTCAGTAGCTAAAACATGTTCTGTTGTTCATGTTTGAAAGGAGAAGCATAAAATGTGGATTTTAACAATCTTCCTCTTATTTGTATAGGTTTAACACTTAGGAAATAAAACCATTACAAGTGGCCCATATCCATTGCTGTTTGGTACTGACAGGATGCCAAAACCATGAGTCTGACACACTGTGCTGTGTAAATATTGTTGATTCAGAATAAACTTATGTTCGTCATAACACAGTCATTTTTCTTCAATGAACTCTTGAAATCAATCTTGATAGTGACCAACATTTGCATAAAATTTTGTGACGAAAGCTCCAGCCGTTTCTGAAATGGTAATTTTAGTGTCCTTTTTTGGCCAAATTAATGACTAAGTTCAGCTTCCTGATCTTAAAGGAATTATTTCTATGATAAAATAAAGAATTGGGCTGGAGTTTTAGAGAAGAAGATTGTTAAAGGTTTTTTTTAGCTTTTTCCCTATATAATCTTAGTATAAATAAATAAAAAAATAAGCAGAATCCGATAGATTTACTTAAATGACTGATTTTTGCATAAAAATTGGTGATGCTAGATCCTGCTGTTTGAGGTAGTATGGGTTTAAGTATGAACAATGGTAAAAAGCATTATTATTTATGATTTAACATTTTAAACTCATTGGCCTAAATCACTATTTTTTTTATTCGAACCAACATGAAAACAAGTTACCCATGGGTCATGGCGCTTAGCTGAATTTTTTAATTTTTGCAAATGCGAAATATGCAAAAATTCTCTATTGTAATGTTTTTCATATATATAAACATATATGAGAAGCTAAGAGGAATTGGGCCTACCTACTTGGTTATAGTAAAATTCTAAATATATGATTGCAAACCTAATACTCTGACAAGACTGTCATCAAGAAAAACAGTAAAAGTTTTGAGATACTGTGATGCATATAAAAAATTTACAGATGGACAGGCAAGTGGACAGAATGGACTGATACCATTATTTCACTTTCAAGGGAAGAATGCATTTAAGTTTATATTAAAGCCAATTTTTTTAGCATATCCACTTTTTCCATTAATAGTTTTTATCAGATTCATTTTTTTTTTTATTTACAAGTTTTATAAATTTGTAATAAAATAAATCTGAAAATATAAGTTTAAATATCAGAATTCTGCAGTCACCATTTATCCAGAGTGAAGCTCATATTGGGTCATATGCATACACATATATTTTATTATTTTTAAATCACAAACATTTAAACTGAATTTAAAAGAAAATAATGCCACAACATGGCATCTTCAAGATTATTCCTTGAATCATTATTAAAAAGTTTTGTACATTGTAGCTTTCAGTACATGCTTAATTTTGTTCACCAAAATAAAAGAACAAGTTAATTAGATAAAATAAAAAGATCTCTTCAAATAAATTATACAGTACACTGCATGTTGGTGGAATGAGGCACAAACAATATCAAAGTGCTAATTACTATCTCAGGTATAATTTATTACTGGAATCAATAGTCAATTTCACACCTGGTGAAGTTTTTACTCTTCTGAAAACTTCACTCTTCTGAAGTGAGGAATTCCTTATCTGGTGAACATCCACACTTTCATAGCAATATACCACTTTGTGGACACAATTAAATGTACACTATAATCATTGTAACCCTGGTGAAACAATACAAAATCTAAAATGTAGCATAGCCTAGAATAAGAATGAATCAAATACAGAAAATTATAACATTCATCTAGTTTATGCAACATCTGGGCTGGGGGGGGGGGTGCAGGGCAGAGGGGACCCGTGCTAGTAGTGGCCAAGCTGAGCCAAGGCAAGCTGCCTGGAGTGGATTACATAACATAAGTGAAGGCTGTAGGTACTACAAAGTTGGCTTGATGTAAACAACACTGTACATGGTGTATGAAAACTTGAATGAAAGCTACTCTTTTCAATCAATTCCTTTGAAATTTCAGATTTAAAAGATTAGATCCTTATGTATATATGCCTTGAAAATTAAATCAACAGTGCTTACAGGGAAAAAATGTACTGTTGCCAAAGTTGGACAAAATTTAAGGAATTGAATTTTTATTTATACTATTAAATAATTTTGGGTAAACAATTGAATCTTAAATAAATAAAAATATATCCCTGAAAAAAAAGTCTCCAGCTTCAGCAATTTTCATGTTAAGTGAGTTAATATATTTCCTAATTTAAAAAATAATGCATTATGTTTGGGCCCATAAATTCAAAACAATATCCAATACTGACCTAATGTTTTGTATGTTCATAGAAAATGTATGGAAGAATATGCATACTAAAAATGATCAAAAACAAATCAGTGGTTTTGATATAAGGCAGCCTTGAAGTTCAACAATGGCTTTTTTTATGGAAAACGGAGGTTTTTCCTTAATATCTCAAAGAAACAAAGTCCTAGTGACCTAATAGTATAGTAGAAGAATTTCTAGACATCTAACTGTATGCAAAATTTTGGATTTGTAGGTCCAACGGTATCAAAACGTGCCCTGTTAAGGGATGGCCGGCCGGCCAGATGGGTGATGGACAAAGGACCACGACTATAGCTCAGATGAGTTATAGTCAGCTCAGCTAAAAAGGTTTATAGTGTCTCATAGGTAACATTTAAGCTTCTCTCCTGTGACAAGAGCATGCCTTTGCACAAAACTCGCCATTGCCATGAATACTCCACTAAAGAATAGTTTAGAATTTTGATCCCTTGGTATCCTACAAACAACAAGCAAGTCTTGAATTTCTGTGACTTTTAAGCATGTTTAGCTGAATGAAGACTGCCCGGCATATTTTAAGGAAAGTGTGTGTAAGAATGACAATACGGCAGTTGGGGGTTAATACGGTGCAGATAGAGATGAGCGTTAGAACAGTAAACTAATGTGAGGAATACCCAAGTGTAGTCTCTTCATGTATCATGTAGGTTAAATCTTTTATAAATTTATTATAATAAAGTTGATACAAAACATTTTAGACAGTAAGAAGAAGATGAAAATTCATGACTTTTACGTGACTTTTGAGAATTTTCTAAAAAATTTAAAAATCTCATAAATCATGCCTTTTTAAGAAAGTAGGAACCCTGTCACTGAATGGGTAACTGGCATGCTTCTGAAGCAGCATCAAATGACTCTTAATTAAAGTGAGAATATTTCTACTCAACTTAATTTGCTAGAAATTTAACCATGTACAAGAACTGTAATAAATTACATGAATGTATTCCAATGAATTGCTGATATAAGGATCTTGACATTTGAGATTGAAAACTATATATGTAGGAATCTGTCTTAATGATGTAAGAAATGAATTAAAGTGACAATATCTGGAAATATGCAACATTTTACAATATTCCTTGAATCTTAAGATTCAAGATATATTGCAAAATTTTACATAATTCCATATAATTCCATGTGACACATATCATTAAAGAAGGATTCAGTTAATTAAATGTTTAATTTTCAGGGTAAACATTTACATAATTATAACTTCAGTATTTCTGATTGCCAACACTTCAATGGGTACTCAAACTGAACAAAACAACTGTGGCCCATTTTGTATATGGTATATGGTCCTATGGCTCTGTTTATAAGTCGATTTCCTATGATCTTATTCTCATCATATAATGATGTAATATACATACTAGGTGTTCTGACAGTTACATAAACCATTTCTGTAGTGAACAAAATAGATTTATGTACAGCCTGCCATCAAGCTCTCTGTCAATCATTTTAGTGGCATGCTAAATCAATATGTTATCAAACTCATACCCTGCAAATTTGCTATATGTCTGTATATATGCTCTTTTACCATTTCAACATCAACACACTGGATTCCTTGTATTTTTAATGAATCACTGGTATAATAAAAGGTCAATCCACCACTCCAAAATAATTAATTCTTTTAGCTCAATCAAATTTTACATGAAAGGATGACTCACAGCCAGAAATCTTTAACTTTGTATTAGGAAGAATATCTTCACCTCAGGCTCAATACACTGGTAAAAAGTACAAATTAGATTTTGTATCTTGCCACTGGTAGGGCAGTGACTTAATGTGCTTTCCAACCGATGATTGGCAGGCGTAACTTCATAAAAAGGTTTAACACAGTTTACACTTGTGCTTGTCAAAGGTGTTGGAATGAATTATGTTATGCTGGCATTAGATGTTTTGCAGTCTCATCATGATACAAGCTTGTGATAAAGACTTAATGGGACACAGGTTCATACAAGCCATGCCATTTCCTGGCATGGACATCTCAACTCTGCAAACAAGCCTGGATGACACTAGACTGACAAAACAATCCCCCAGAAATATCTGCAAAAGTAAATAGATACAAATTAGGAAAAACAGTTATCCTGCAGGTGTCCAAAACAAAACCAATTCAACAAATGCTGCATATTATCAACACTGTTCAGTAATTCAGTTCAGCTGGCTACTGTTAGATGCAGTTACCACTCTATTTTAAATATTTAGCCCATTAATTTATTAAGCACCATCAGCTGTACTGGGAACTATTCGTTGTCTCTCAAAACACTCTTTTTCTTTCAATTACTTTCCTGTAAAAAAATCTCCAAGTTTTCTAAGTGTAATAACCCCTGTTAAGACAAGCCTTTCAGCCAGTGATGTATGCCTCAAGTCCAGACTTGGACTTGAGACAGGACTTCAGTTGACTGTTTTAGGGACTTGGATTTGTGGGTCCTGGACTCTGACTTTTATTCTTACACCGAGGTAAGGACCCAAGAAATCAGGCCCAATTAATGTGGAGTAGAAAAGAAAATAAGCTCTTTTCAAATATAATGAAGACTTGTAAACTTGTGTAAACTACTAACAGAATATTAGAACAAGTGGCCCGTGGGCCATGATGCTCAGCTAATTTTGACTGGGTGCTCAATTTTTTTTATTAATGTTATATATTATCTGTGAGAATAGCCTATTGCTAAAGTTACTGTGTTAAAAAATGGATAGAAATAAAATTCAGGATTCATAGGAGACCTGGCCAGCCCCCCCCCCCCCCCCCCCCCCCCCGGTTTCTGGTCCATAGCTAACAGAATATGGGACACCATGATCCAATTTCAGGTTTCCAAGGAGAATTGCAACGGATTTCCCTGAATGTTATTATAGAAGAGTCTAGGGCTAATGGATAAAATATGTGCCTTGTCTGTCTGGGTGCTCAAAACCATTTTTCAGCCCACAGGTCACACAATATAGAGCACTATGACCTAATTTCTGGTTTCCAAGGACACTTGACAAGGACCTCCCTATATTTTATGTTAAAAGAATCTAGGCCTAAAGGATACAATTTGTGCACTGTTTGACTGTCTGTGTGCTTGCATGACATCTTTTCTGATAGGTTGCAAAATATAGGTCATTGGCCAAGGACATCTCACAATGTTACAGGAGAAGATTATGTGCCCTGACTGACAGTCTTGGTGCGTATATGACTTCTTTTCCTAAAGGTCGCAAAATATAGGTCATGGTGACCTAATTTCAGTTTTCCACAGACATTTGCCATGTACATCACAGAATGTTACATTAGAAGATTCTTGGCCTATCAAGTACAATGTGTGCCCTGCCTGACTTTCTGGGTGCTGAAAATCCTGTTTTCGACCTGTAGGTCACAAAATGAAAGTCACCATGACCTAATTTCAGGTTTCTAAGGAGAATAGCCTGGGACCTCCAAGGATGTTGCATTAAAAGATTCTAGGCCTAACAGATACGATTTGTGCCCATCTGACATTCAGGGTGCTCAAAATCAGGTTTATGTCTTGTAGGTCTCAAAATATAGGTCACCATGACCTAATTTCAGGTTTCCAAGGAGTTTTTGCCTAGGGCCTCCCAGGAAATTGTGTAAGAAGATTCTAGGCCTAACAGATATGATTTGTCACCATCTGACATTCAGGGTGTTGACACTACTTCTTTTTCCTACAGGCCACAGAATATAGGTCACAGTGATCTATTTTCAGGTTTCAAAGGACATTTGCCTAGGACCTACCCTTAATGTCACATTGGAGGATTCTAGGTCTAATGGATACAATTTGTGCCCCATCTGACTGTCTGGGTGCTAAAAATCATGTTTTTGGCTCATAGGTCACAAAATGTAGGTCACCATGACCTAATTTTAGGTTTCCAAGAAGATTTGCCTAGAAACTACCAGAATATTGTGTTGGAAGTTTCTAGACCTCATATATACTTTTTATCCCCATCTGACAATCAGTGTGCTCGAAAACATGTTTTCGACCTGTAGGTCACAAAATATAGGTCACCATAACATAATTTCAGGTTCTGAGGAGATTTGCCTATGACCTCCCTAAATGTCAGGTTAGAGGTTTCTAAGCCTAATGGATACAATTTGTGCCCTGTCTGACTGTCTGGGTGCTCAAATCACATTTCCAGCCCGTAGGTCACAAAATATAGGTCACTTTGACCTAATTTCGGGTTTCCAAGGAGATTTGCCCAAGACCTCCCTGGATATACAGTTAGAAGTTTCTAGGTCTGAAGGTTATGATTTGTGCCCTGTTAATGGACAGACGGCCGGACAGCCGGCAAATGCTGGACATTGGGTGTTCGCTATAGTTCAGATGACATACAGTTACGCTCCCGAGGCAGCGGAAATCTTGCGCTTCTAAAGAAGCAACTGATTTTCACGCTGCCAGCTTTGACCGTTTATGATATATTTAGACACCAGATGGCGGTTCGTTGTCCGTTAAAATAAACTTGCGTACGATGTGACAAGCAGCCAATCAGATGCCAATAAACAAACACTCGACAGGCATCCTGGCTCCGCCCATTGCTGCGCTTCAAGCGCCGCTTGATGAGTTTCCGGTCGAATTTAAATTGCTCCCTCTGCATTCTCGCATCATCGACCGGTTCGATTATGACATTATGACTGTGTTAGCGTAGCCATGTATCTGTTGTTTGCAGAACTGAAACCAGCCAGCGAGGTATGCATGCAGCCTTTGTTGTTACATTTCCTTTAAATTACATCTCATCGGCCGACCATCCTATGTGCCCAAGGCCCTAAGCAAACCACGTCAGGGGCAATTCTCTCTGAGCCTGTGGCCTGTTCAGACGGTTACGCGGGGCGATGAGCTGTCACTCAAAATGAAATAAACATGATTGGCTCCGTTTATTCCTCGCTTGGCTTTGTCTTCCAGCACAAGGTCTCATCTGATTGGACAAAAATACAGTGCTCCCCTCTGGTGTAGCAATTCAGGATACGAGGCCATAACAAACAGCGCCTTACGATATAGGTAGTGGCCCTATAGGTAAAGCGCTGTGTAAAGAGCGTAACATACAGTCAGCTGATCTAAAAAAGGCCATATACTTGCAAGCTTTAGCTCTGCACTGGGACATAAATGTATTTACACATTTAAGTTAACAGAGTGTGTATAAAATAATACAGGACTTGGAATCAGGTTCAAAATGACTCAGACCTGGACTTGAACCTGAAGGGTTGAACTCAAACCTGAAGGACTCACACTCGGACTTGGACTCAAGTGGCCTTGACTCAGACTTGCACTCAGACACAGACAGTGTTGACCAGACTACATGTAGATGTGGCTCATCTGTTATTTTTTAATATTCTCTTACAGCAATGATAAATTCTGGATTTACTGACATCAAAGTAGGGAAATCATATTTTTATATATACTGGAGGAAATGACACATAAATTTTGTTTCTGGAAAACATGTCAACATATTAAGCAGTGAAAAGCTTCCTGCTACAAACACATCACAGCACCATGCCTCTGGGCAATTTACTAATAAGGGTTGTTCTGCTATCTGGACCTAGTCTGAATTCATACAGTATATATAGCTGTAAAAAGATTATCTTCTCTTATTCAATTTTTCTGTAAGTCAAGATATCACTAAAAGTGCTAAAAGACCTTCATAGCATTGGAAACTGAAGTTGGGAGGTATATATGTCAAGGGAAGATTGAGAATCTGGAAAAATGAGAATCCTCATTCTTCCTGGGAAAAAATGAGAATCAAGAGATGATTTGAAATAATACCTTTCCTCCCCATGAAAATGAGAATTCTCATTCTTCCAAAGAAAAATGAGAATTCCAGTCTGTCCCAGGAAAATGTTAGGTCAATCTATCTTCAGATATGCCCCTTGAGAGATGTTTTGTGTAATCTTCTCCAAAAATTGACCAACTACAGATACAAGCCTGTAGAAACTGCTTTGGAGTGGTAACTTTAACAAGTGACCTGTGGGTCATGATGCTCAGCCGACTGACATGTTGACAATATGTCCTTGCACAGACAACTAATTAAGGTAATGTAGGAAGCATCATTGTTCATGCATATTAGCTTAAGTTCATCAAGACCCATAATAAGCACAACAAATATGATGACAAACCAACCGGCCTTTCATGAGGAATCTGGCAATTTGTGTGTACTTTGCATTATTTCTAGGGTGCTCAAACATACCCAAAACTCTGAGAACATAGTTCCCTGTGACCCAATTTTAAGTTTCTGGGAAGACCTTTGAGGAACTCCTCAGGATGTCAAGTTTGAAGATTCTTGGCCCAAAGGTTATGGTTTGTGCCCTACTTTGGTATCAAATTTTTCATTATTCTGGGGGGTACTTTGGAGCCCCATAGCTTGAAGAATATGGGTACCAGAGACCTAATTCTAGGTTTCCAAGGAGATTTTTCATAGTCCTCCCTGCATGTCTAGACAGAAGATTCTTAGTCTAGCAGTTACGATTTGTGCCCTGTTAACAGATGACCACATCTTTTAATGTCTGAAAAAAGAGAAAAAAATCGTAAAAAATGGAAAAAATACAGGTGGCACCACCAGTCTGCAGAAACTGATAAAAAACTCCATGATGAATACCCATGCAAAAAATCATGATGATCAATGCATTAGTTGTTCAGATACTTGAGCTTTTGTATCAAATTTTTCATTATTCTGGGGGATACTATGGCCCCTTTATGGGTACCAGAGACTTATTCCAGGTTTCCAAGGAGACTTTTCATGGACCTAACTGGATGTAAAGTTAGAAGATTCCAGGTCCAGTGTTTACGATTTGTGCCCTGTTAACAGATGACGGCATCTTTTAAGGTCTCAAAATAGAGAAAAAAATCGTTTAAAAAATCCAAAAAATACAGGTGGCACCACCAGTCTGCAGAAACTGATAAAACATTACATGATGAATATCCATGCAAAAAATCATGGTGATCAATGCATTAATTGTTCAGATACATGAGCTTTTGTATTAAATTTTTCATTATTCTGGGGGTACTGTGGAGCCCCATAGCTGGAAGAATTTGGGTAACAGAGACCTAATTCCAGGTTTTTCAAGAAGACTTTTCATGGACCTTTTTGGATGTAAAGTGAGAAGATTCCATGTCCAGCGGTTACGATTTGTGCCCTGTTAACAGTTGACGGCATCTTTTGAGGTCTCAAAAATAGAGAAAAAAAATTGTAAAAATACAGGTGGCACCACCAGTCTGCAGAAACTGATGAAACACTCCATGATCAATATCCATGCAAAGAATCATGATGATCAATGCATTAGTTCTTCAGATACTTGAGCTTTTGTATCAAATTTTTCTATTTTTCTGGGGAGTTATTCGGAGCCCCATAGCTGGACCTAGAATCTTCATGAAATTTTTCACTATTCTGGGGGGTACTTTGGGGCCCCATAGCTCAAAGGATATGGGTAACAGAGACCTAATTTCTGGTTTCCATGGAGACTTTTCATAGGTCTCTCAGATGTCAAGAATGAAGATTCTAGGTCCAGTCTTTATGATTTGTGATCTGTTAACAGATGTTCATATTTTTAAAGGTCTAAAAAATAGAGAAAACAATTCGTAAAAAATGGAAAAATACAGGTGGCGCCACCAGTCTGCAGGAACTGATGAAACATCTCATGTTAATATGTATGCCAAAAATCTTGACCCTCAGTGATGTAGTTAATGAGATATTGAAGTTTTTGTATGAAATTTTTTACTATTCTGGGGGGGGGGGTTACTTTGGGGCCCCATAACTTGAAGGATATGAGTAACAGAGACCTAATTTCTGGTTTCAATGGAGACTTTTCATAGGTCTCTTAGTGTGTCAAGAATGAAGATTCTAGGTCTAGTCTTTATGATTTGTGCCCTGTTAACAGATGTTCACATTTTTAAAGGTTTAAAAATAGAGAAAAAAATTCGTAAAAAATCGAAAAATACAGATGGCGCCTACAGTCTGCAGAAACTTATGTAACATCTCATGATCAATATGTATGCCAAAAATCATGACCATCAGTGATGTAGTTAATCAGATTTTGAAGTTTTTGTATGAAATTTTTGACTATTCTTTGGGGGTACTTTGGGGCCCCATAGCTTGAAGGATATGGGTAACAGGGACCTAATTTCTGGTTTCCATGGAGACTTTTCATAGGTCTCTCACTGTGTCAAGAATGAAGATTCTAGGTCTAGAATACAGGTGGCGCCACCAGTCTGCAGGAACTGATGGAACATCTCATGTTCAATATGTATGCCAAAAATCATGACCATCAGTGATGTAGTTAATGAGATATTAAAGTTTTTGTATGAAATTTTTGACTATTCTGGGGGGGTACTTTGGGGCCCCATAGCTCGAAGGATATGGGTAACAGAGACCTAATTTCTGGTTTCCAAGGAGATTTTCATAGGTATCTCAGAATGTCAAGTTACAAGTTTCTAGGTCCAGCGGTTACGATTTGTGCCAGGTTAACGGACGGATAGACAGACGGACGACGGACAAAGGGTGATCGCTATAGCTCAGATGACTTACAGTCAGCTGAGCTAAAAAAACCATGACCCTTTTCCCTTCACTTGTATGTAACTGTTATATACAAAACAGGCAAAGGAGATCATCTGCAAATTTATACTGATGTAGATATAGATAAAAAGATGCACTAGCTGTTAAACATAGAAGAGAGTCTTTGTTCCTGCAGCTTAAAGCATGCCGCACACAGAGCGGACGAGACGAGATCGGATCGGACCAGACAGGACTGAAAATCCTGTAGAGTCCGCCACAATCTTTCCCAGTCCGGTCTGGTCCTAGAGGGGTCACACACAGAGCGGATCGGATAGGATTTTTTAATAAGATACTCTTACATTATATTATATTATATTATATACATACATACATACAAAAATTATGGCATCTCTATCTGAGGTAATATACTTCCATTTATAAATAAACCTGGATATCTACAATCTATTCAATTTATGGTAACTTCACCTGTCATCATAAAACACATATAAACAATGGTATTGTGCTATGACGTATTTGCTTTGTATTACATCACTCTAAATTTAGTTTTCTGTATATAAATAGGAAACTATATTTATGTACAATACTACTGTTTTGATCATACTTAACTATCGAAATAAGATCAACAGAAGTATATCTTTGGTTGTTATTTTTATATTAAATTGCAATTACACGTTTATCCTTTATGCTGTATTTAGATGATAGATGTGGTGAGCAACACTATTTTTTTAGCAAGTATTTCCCTTTATAGCTAAAAGGTACACCAAACTCCATGTGTCACCCACGTTATTTAACGTCTCTTAATTCGCCATCTTCAGATTTGTACGTCTATCATGTGATTCATAGAGCTGCTCTCATTGGTCAATGACAAAGTCCCGATCCTAGCTAGTCCTAAAACCCCCGCAAACAGAGCGGACTCAAGCGGACCGGACCGGACCACTCAGGACCAGTCCTGAAATATCAAAACATTTTGATATGGTCAGGATCGCTCAGGACTGGGTCCGGAGCGGTCCCGGACTGGATTCAAGTCCGGTCCGATCTCGTCTCGTCTCGTCCGCTTTGTGTGCGGCCTACTTAACTGTAATCTGATTTGAATAAAACCAGCACTTAACATGTGCTACTGCTAGGCAGTGCTCTCCATAGCCAATGGCAGTGTAACCCAAGTGAAGGTCTGTGTAAAAAAAGCTTCAAAAGTGGTTATTTTGAATTTTCCTATCATAAATAAAACAAATTTAGTTGCATTAGGTTTTATAATCAATCAAAAAAAATTATAAGCTTTTTAACAGGTCAGGTTGTTTTATTTGAAATTATTTTAAAAGAAAATTAATTTCTAGCTATTTATATATATTGAAAGTCATTTTTGAATATTTACAAGATTACAATCTAGGATATAATGAAAAAGGCAGACACTGCTTGGGATGGCCCATGTATTTCGGTCAACATGGATAGTGTTGGTGCCAGAAATAAAGCTTATAATAAATATAAAGCTGAAAAAAGTTCCAAGCCAGTGCTGCTTTGAAAACATTAAATATATTGTAAAACAAAGATCAATTATATTTTTTAACATCATTCTTTGAATAAGCTACTCAACAGAACATATCATTAATAAAGCATTAAATCTGAAATAAAATGTTGCTCATGTGTTCATTTAAAAATGATATGCTGTTCCTAAATTAATATTAAACTACATGCACAATTATCCTTCTGTTAAAAAAATAAGCCACTGCATCTAAACTGCAGAAGACAAAAATGATAGCAGATCTGGGAAGGTTATGATTCAATTATATCAGAAAATTGCTTATTCGCTCAGGCGAGAAGGATTTGCAGACCCATTTTCTCATGGAGAGTTGAAGCCAAATTGTTTAGCACAAAAATTCATTTCGGAGACAGTCTGGAAACTCTGATCTGTGGTTATTGAGTGGAGAGTCATATATAAATGTCGCAAACACTTTCAAGAATCTAATCATGACAAAAACACACAGCCTAAATAAAACCCTGTGCCCCATGCTTGGACTTATCGCAGGGTCCACCAGCTAATATCACAGACATACGCGGTAAATAAATTTGGGAAAACCACAGGTTTTAGCCATGCTTGATCACACTGTCATGGACAGGGATGAGGCCAGGACATCTGATTTACCTGCACTGCTTACCACTTATTCTTGGCATTACCTGATCAGATATTGGAGCTTGGATGGAATTTGGTTTTGCTGATCAACCAGGCTATTCATCTTGTGTCTACAGAGGCATAAATAAAATTACAAATGAAATGCTTCAGCCTCCCTGTGACACATAAACTGTTTGATTTTTGGAATCTGGGAGAACTGTTGTTTCATGAGACTTATTCATTTACACAGCCACATGTGAGAATTTTGAGTGCATTCTAATATTTAATTAATGGTTAAGTTATCATGAGATGAACTGATTAACTGAAGTAAACTTGAACCTTGATACTCCACTCAACTTCTACTGTTTTCTGCAGCTGGATAAAAACATCTGGATGCCAGCCCCACAGCCACCAGTCACTCACCATTGCATTTTTAACTGGAAATGTACAGCATCTAAAAGCTTCATGCTATGACCCAGATCTATGTATGTACAGATTTTGAAAGAAATCTGCCAGTTAGTTTTATAATGATAGTGGCAATGATGGCAAAAAGACAGAAAAAGAATAACAGATGGTACATACCACAAATCATTTGTATAAGACAAACCTATGAAATTCAAAATTTTCAGTAAATTTTAATCTCATTTTGTGTTAGTAGGGCATTTAAAGGAGATGAGTATGCAAGTTTTGGCACTGATCCATATCAGGATTTTTGAATAAATCTTATTGTGCACAAGATCTCTCAAAATGTTTTTGATGGAATTCAATGAATAATTGTGGAGGCGTTGAAGCAAGATCAAGGTACCGATTAAATATAACTAGATGTGTGGGAATGACACAAATGCCCCCGCCTGGGGCAAATTAGAAACATTTGTTAAATTTTGGAAAAAATTTTTTTAAGTTCAGGAGGTGTCATATGGTCAAAAGTAGGTCAACAAGGGCTAAATGCAAACTCGATCTATAACGGGTCATTATCAAGCAACACACCAAAAATCAGGCCAGTATCTGCAGGCATTGTGAAAAAAAGTCCATACGTGCATTTTCATAAAAATTTCTGTCTTTCATGAAATTTTCTATGTTCAGGATCTGTCATATGGTCAAAAATTAGTCAACTGGGACGAAACGCGAACTTGATCTGTACGTGGTCATTATGCGCCAACAGACCAAACATTAGGCTAGTATCTGTAAGCATTGCATTGCAAAACTAGAATATTAGCAAAAGCCGATAATCAGTTATAAATTTAAATTGGAGAGGTATGTACCATGTTTCATAACAATCCACCAAATGCTTCCTGAGAAATAAGCTCCTAAGTTTTTTTCTATACTAAGCTCTGTGACCTTGAAAAGTAGGTCAAGATCACCCATCTTTGAACTTGACCAAAATTTTGTAAATATCATGCATTAGCACTGAAGAAATTAAGTTTCTGTGTTGAATACCTTTGGAGATATCCTGCACAAAAGGCCAAAATTGAAAAATCTGATAAAAATTCATTAAAAATTCAGAAATTGTAGGTGGTGCCACCAAAATTGTGCAGCACGCAAAGACCATCATTCCAAATGATCATAGTAAGTTTTGTGAAAATCCACACAATGGTTCCTGAGAAATAAGCTTCTGAGTGTTTTTGTTTAATCAGCTCTAAAACAAAGAAAAATAGGTCAAGGTCACCCATCTTTGCACTTGACCAAGATTTTGTTGATATACATCTTCACTGATGAAATAAAATTCCAACTTTGAATCCTTTTAGAGATATCCCGCTCACAAGGCCAAAATTGAAAAATCCAATAAAAATTCATTAAAAAATCAGAAACTGCAGGTTGCGCCACCAAAATTGTGCAGCACGTACAGACCATCAGTCCCAATGATCATAGTAAGTTTTGTGAAAATCCACACAATGGTTCCCGAGATATAAGCTTCTGAGTATTTTTCTATAATTAGCTCTAAAATGTAGAAAAATGGATCAAGGTTACCCATCTTCGAACTTGACTGAGATTTTATCGATATACATCTTCACTGATGAAATAAAATTCCAATCGTGAATCCTTTTAGAGAAATCCTGCTCACAAGGTAAAAGTTAACAGACGCGCACGGACGGACGTCAGACAGACAGACAAACGGACGGACAGACGGACAGCAAGACGGACGGACAGACGGACAGCTTGGGTGACGACAATAGCCCATCAGCCTATGAGCTGAGGGCTAAAAACGGCTGTACATGTACATTTGTCATGAAAATTTATATTTTTCATACAATTTTCTATGTTTAGGAGCCATAAAACAATCAAAAGTAGGTCAACCGTGACGAAACGCGAACTCGATCTGTAACTGGTCATTATCTGTCCACAAACCAAAAATCAGGCCAATATCTGCAGGCATTGCAAAAAAAAGTCCGTACATGTGTATTTGTCATGAAAATTTCTATTTTTCATGAAATTTTCTAAGTTAAGGAGCCGTTAAATGGTCAAAAGTAGGTCAACTGGGACGAAATGTGAACTCAATCTATATCTGGTCATTATCTACCTACACACCAAAAATCAGGCCAATATCTGCAGGGATTGCGAAAAAAGTCCGTACATGTGTATTTGTCATGAAAATTTCTATTTTTCATGAAATTTTCTAAGTTTAGGAGCTGTAAAACGGTCAAAAGTAGGTCAACCAGGACGAAACGCGAACTCGATCTGTAACTGATCATTATCTGTCAACACACCAAAAATCAGGCCAATATCTGCAGGCATTGCAAAGAAAAGTCTGTACAACTGTTAGATTTCGGTATGACGGAATGACGGAAGGACGGAACGGTAAAACTATATGCCCCGGCCACTTTGTGGCGGGGGCATAAAAATATCTGGCATTGGCTTAGGTCAGTGTATTAATACTAGTAAAAGACCTCTTACATTTATCTGTTGTTACTTGCTAATTTGTATAAATACTGTTAGTCTATCTGCACAGGTCTATCTGTAGGAAATAAAGTCACAGGTTTGGCTATGAAACAAGTGACCCCGAGCAGGGTTAAAAATTTTAAGGGGCCTGCAGGCAAACTGCCCATAATTTTTGGCTCTGGCCTGTATAATGTGATGGTGCAAGCCCGGTTTGGCCTGAAGAAATCTTCCACCATGAAAGGTATAACCTGACTTAGCCAATCATTTAATTTGAGCCTTAAAATTAGTCTGATTGTGCCTATACATTTAAAACAATCTGAACACTCTCCTAGGACAGAGGATAAAACCTGCCAGTAAACCGCTCCCAAATTTTGCCACTGGGGCAAAAAAAGCCTGCGGGCATTAGCCTGAGATCATTGAAAATCTGACATATTAATATGCGCCAACATTTATGAAAAACAGGCGAATCGCTGAAAAAAGACATTGAGCAATTTGAAATTGTTCTCATTTGATTACAAATATAGCACAAGTTCATTGCTGTCAGTCCAAATGAAAACCTCTCCACATTCATACTGTCAACAGACCGATGCTGACTTAAACCATGTGACACTTTGATTGACAATTGATTTGCATAAATCTGGGCTTCACCCACACAAAGGTTCTTGTGATTGGTGATATGTCATAGATAGAGAGCCAATAAGAGGTTCATAGTAAAAATTCACCCCATGTGACTTCATTTATGACCGTTTTGGTAGGAAAATGTTCATTGACATTGTATCCCTTACAATGTCTACTAATAGGCATCCACTTACAATCAATAAACACATCAGTTTTCAGTAGATGAAACCACAGCTGAGAAACTGACATGATTTCTGTCATTAATGGTAAAAAAATTAGAAAAATATTTGTAAAAATAAGGAAAAAAGCAGGTGGCACCATCAATTTTCAGGAACTGACAGAACAAGCCATTGTCAATATTTATGGCAAGATTCATGATAATCCATGCATTAATTATCAAGATACTAGAGGTTTTGTATCAATTCTTTAAAATTTTTCTTAGGGGTACTTACAAGCCCCATAGCTAAGTGGATATAGGGTGCAGTAACATAATTTCAGGTTGCCAAGGAGAGTTTCATCAACCTCTCTGTATATTCAGGAACAGATTTCTAGAGTAAGTGGTTACAATTTGTGCCCTGCTAACAGCAGCCGGACAGCGGTGGCAGCCATATTGGAATTCAGAGAGGTCTGTTATTCAATAGGTCTGGAGCCCTCATATGTACCAATCATCCTTGTGAATGTGGGAAAGCTGCAGCAGGTTGTTGTTAAGTTATCGCGCGTGAAAGAAAATCAGCGATCGGGCTGTGGCGGCCATATTGAAATTTCGACAGGTCTGTTATTTGATAGGTCTTGAGCCCTCATAGGTACTAATCATCCTTGTGAATTTGGGAAAGCTGCAGTTAGTTGTTGTTGATCGAGTTATCATGTTCAAAAGAAAATCAGCGATCTGGTTGTGGTGGCCATATTGGATATTGACATGTCTATAATTCATTAGGTCTGGAGCCCTAATAGGTACCAATCATCCCTGTGAATTTGGGAAAGCTGCAGTTAGTTGTTGTTGAGTTACTGTGTGCAAAAGAAAGTGTCACTGACGGAAGGATGAAAGTACAGAAGGAAATACGGACAGAAGGACAGACTGACACGCTGATCACTATAGGGCATCGCTTGTCAAGCGGGGCCTTAACTATTTGTTTACTGGTACTGACCTTATTTAAAACATAATTCAGTACTCAAATTCCAGTAAAATATATGAAAGTATAGAACAGTCAAAATTTGAGGGGTATGTTTTTCAATTAAATTTGTGCACATTTCCCAATTAAAACTGTAACTTTATTTTACCAAAGTTTGTGAATTTTTTTTCTGAGATTGTTTCCTACCTGATATTGTTACCTTATTTCACTAACTTTTTTACCCCTGTGACTTTTTCCCTAGAGAATTGATTTCAGATAGGGTCTATGCACCTGTCCCGAGGGCACACCTGTACTTAATCTGAGCCTTTTGTTCAGTTTTTAATCCCATCTGGTATGATCTTTGCTCACATGCAAGCTTTAAAGAAATGTCTCACATTAAAAGTTTCAGTAGATCAGTTTCTCATCTCTTTATGTTGTTGTGTAATATTACAGTCAAAAATATCCTCAGTGTCCAAAACCGAAAAGGGTATTAAATCAGCCTGAACCAAGATGACCTAATACAACATACAGAGGATTTCTGTATAATAGAATTTCATAATACTCAACCCCTTGGGAATACAGGATAAAGGTTGAAATACCAAATGTCAATGATCAAGATGATGCCTGCATGTTTGGTATTATTATTCCAGACAATGCAGTCCACTAACACACAAGGACCCAAAGGCTCTCCATAGGCAGTCTATACATGTATAACAAGAAATTTAAGACAACTGTGATGGCAAACAGTCAAAAGAACCTGGCATGAGTCCCTTTAAATAAGGATCCCTCCTTTCTCATGATGGCACTCTAAAGTTTGTACAATCAATGCAGCTACATATGTTGCCTGCAGATATCATAAATAAAATGAATAAAAATCTTAAGACTCTCAGATACAATTATGAATACAGAGACCAACCATTAACTGCTGGTTAAATGCTTAAGAAATAGTTTCAATGGCACAAAGTCCTATAGTCTGTAGTCTTTAAATGTATATAAAGGTCTATAAAGAATATTTTTAGCTAAACTAGATGTTTCATAAACAGACAAAGGACAGGTGAAACCAAGAGCAAAACACGACAGAATGAAAAAAAATGGCAAGATGTTAAGGAAAGTTCTTAGACTAAATTTCCTGAAAAGAATAACATCTAGATCAAGTGAGTAAATATTTAATATGAACATTCCATATACCATGAATGGTAACTCTATCAGTAACGTTATAATATTTATCACCAGATCAATTGCAGGAAATTAAACTTTGGATTTAGACCAGTCTTATTTCCTACTTTTCCAGGTTATGGCGACTACTGCATTAAACCAGATTATAATACATAACATTTTTTTTTAAATTTGGTAGGCTCAAATCGGCAAAAACCCCCTAAATTTCAAGCCCCATTTTTATGTGCACAATATCCTATTTTAATGTTTAAGTAAATTATAAAGATCAGTGAAATGTCTAATCTGTCTTCTAATTTCTCATGATGGCACATTTGCAGTTTAAAAATTTGTTTCTCTTTGTGAAATAATGCATTTTATAATTAAAAAATAAATTTTTTATTGGATTTCACACTGAGCTATAAAATTTACATGAAAGAACAGGTCAATCTAAAAAGTCAGGAACAGATAAGTGTAACCTAAGTCAGCTGAGACCATCATCACCCATTTACTTTGTGAAAGGATGCCACTTAAGGTGCACACTTTTCTTAGTTCTTTACCTGCACATAAACCATTTTAATGGGATATCAAACATCAATAGCATGCAAGATATCAAAATTGATATTGATCCTTAATATTTTAACAAATTTATGATATACCATTATATTTGATGGGTCTGACAATTTACACAAATGTGGGTATAATAAAATTATCATCTCTCCATTAAAACTCAGGCCCTGGAAGGAAAATATAATTGTCTGATCCAGATCATTGGACTGGGATCTAATTAATAAGTAGTATATTGACACATATCTGGTTTTATTTTATCCAGAAAATATAATCGAAGATTTTTTCTATACTATGTGATGCAAAGATCAATGACTAAAGTTACATACACAAATGTAAGCAACTTAATTATTGTCATATATAATGTGACTACATCTTTATGACAACCTCTTCATCCATATGTGCTTGGATCTGTATCCAGGTGAATTCCTATGGTTGCACCTTCATCAAAATGTGCTCCTGTGGTTGCAGCTTCATCACTATGGGCTCCTGTAATTGTAAATTCATCCACATGTGGTCCTGTGGTTGCATCTTCATCCAAATGTACTCCTGTGGTTGCATCTTTATCTAGATAGGCTCCTGTGACTGTGACTTCATCCAGATGTTCTCCTGTAGTTGCCTCTTTATCCAAATATGCTCCTGTGGTTGAATCTTCATCCAAATGAACTCTGCTGGTGGTCTCTTCATCAAGATGTGCTTTTTGTGGTAGCATCTTCATCTAGATGGGCTCCTGTGACTGTAACTTCATCCAGATGAGATCTTGTGGTTGCCTCTTCATCTAGATGTTCTCCTGTGGTTGCCTCTTTATCCAAATGTTCTCCTGTGCTTTGGTCTTCGTCCAAATTTGCTCATGTAATTTTTTAATCTAGATTTTCTCCTGTGGTTGCATCTTCATCTAGACGATCTCCTGTGGTTGCATCTATATCTGGAGGTGCTCCTGTGGATAAAGCATCATCCAGATGTGATCCTGAGACTGGATCTTCATCTAGATGTGCTAGAGCTCCCTGGCTGCATCTTCACCCACGTGCTCCTGTGACTGGACCTTCACCTAGAAGTGCTTCTGTGATTTTTTTTATCTAGATGTGGTACAGTGGTTGCATCTTTATCAAGATGTACTCCTCTTGTTGCATCTTCATCTAGATGTGCTTTTGTGGTTTGATATTAATCTAAATGTGTTTCTATGGTTGCATCTTCATCCAGATGTACTCCTTTAATTTGTTTTTTATCTAGAGGTGCTCCTATTGTTGCATCTTCAACTAGATGTGCTCCTGTGGTTGCATCTTCATCTAGATGTGCTCTTTCAGTAGGATCTTCATCTAGAATTACCCTATGGCAATTTACCCAGAAAAGCTCCTGTGACTGTTTCTTTACCTATGTATGCTCCTGTGATTGGATTTTCATCGTAATAAGATCATGTGGTTGCATTTTCATCAAGATGTGCTCCTGTAATTTGTTGGGGTTTTTATCTGGATGTGCTCCTATGATAGCATCCTTCTTCATCTTGATGTGCTCCTGTGATAGCACCCTTCTTCATCTGGATGTGCCCTAGTAGCTTGATCTTCATCTGGATGTGCCCTTGTGGTTGCATCTTCATCCAGATGTACTCCTGTAATTTTTTTTTATCTAGAGGTGCTCCTGTGTTTGCATCTTCAAAGGCCCACAAAATCCTTTCACAGGAATAAAATATTTGCTACCCCAGCTTATCAGCAATTAAATTACGTTAAAAAATCTTACAAGGTTTCAGTTATTTTCAGCTCCTTACCTTTTTGATGTATACCCTAAATCAAACTCCGTTAGAATGAGGTTAATTTTATTCAAGAATTTCAAGACCTGTCTCAGTAAAACCCTTGACCTTTTTCTTATAGTAACCTTCATGGTTTTAGAAATATTGCTTATTTGGGTAAAATATACTGCAACAGATAATAAAATAGTCATTTATATAAACTGGATTTCACTGAAGTGTTTATTCTAAAATGGTTTCTGACAAAAATCATATAGTATTCTTATATATCCAATTATATTTGGTGTGGCTTTTTATTTACATTATCAAATATAACTCACTCATAGAGCAAAAAGCCCACTTTTTTAAGGCCCATTAATTTCAAATCATAAATGGAACCCTGAACTTTAGTGAGTTTTATTCTGTATTCTAAGTAAAAATGCCTACTATAAACCATCAACTTATATTAAGCTGAAGTAGCCTGTACATTGCTAAACTAGGCCCAAGAAAACACCTGATAGGCCAGTGTTTTGGGGGAAACTGTGATAATTCATGATGAAATACCCACTTTATTAACTTTAAATCAAAACTGAACTAGATATTTCTTGGCACCCCAGGTGCCATATAACCTCAGACAATTTATCCAACCCCCCCCCCCCCTTTGACAAAAATCCTTACATCTTCAGCAGCATATACTTACACTTAGCATGCAACCATGGTTTCTTCCATCATATCAACTTGAGAAACAATATTTTTAACCAAATATAGGGGCCAATACGGTGAATCACTCTTGAGAAAAGGGGATTAATTTATACTAAAACTAGATGTGTTGGAACGACACGAATGCCCCCGCCTGGGGCAAATTAGAAACATTTGTAAAATTTTGAAAAATTTTTTAAGTTCAGGAGGTGTTGTATGGTCAAAAGTAGGTCAACAAGGGCAAAATGCAAACTCGATCTGTAACGGGTCATTATCAAGCAACACACCAAAAATCATGACAGTATATGCAGGCATTGAGAAAAAAAGTCCATACATGTGCATTTTCCATAAAAATTTCTGTCTTTCATGAAATTTTCTATGTTTTGGAGCCGTAAAACAATCGCGAACTCGATCTGTAACTGTCATTTCGCCCACACATAAAAAATCAGGGTGGTATCTGCAGGCATTGAGGAAAAAGTCAGTACATATACATTTGTTATGAAAATTTCTATTTTTCATGAAACTTTCTATGTTCAGGAGCAGTCAAATGGTCAAAAGTAGGTCAACTGGGACAAAACAAGAACTCCATCTGTAACTGGTCATTATCTGCCTACACACCAAAAATCAGGCCTGTATCTGCAGGCACTGCGAAAAAAAGTCCATACATGTGCACTTTTTTATGAAATTTTCTATGTTAGAGCACCGTCAAACGGTCAAAAGTAGGTCAACTGGGACAAAACGTGAACTCGATCTGTAACTGGTCATTATCTGCCCACATACCAAAAATCAGGCCAATATCTGCAGGTATTGCGAAGAAAAGTCTGTACAAGTGTATTTGTCATGAAAATTTATATTTTACATGAAACTTTCTATGTTCAGGAGCCGTAAAACAGTCAAAAGTAGGTCAACTATGATGAAACGCGAACTTGATCTGTAACTGGTCAATATCTGCCCACACACCAAAAATCAGGCCAATATCTGCATGCACTGCGAAAAAAAGTCCGTACATGTGTATTTGTCATGAAATTTCATATTTTTCATGAAATTTTCTATGTTCAGGAGCCGTAAAATGGTCAAAAGTACGTCAACTGAGATAAAACGCGAACTAGATCTATAACTGGTTTATATCTGCCAACACACCAAAAATCAGGCCAATACCTGCAGGCACTGCGAAAAAAAGTCCGTACATGTGTATCTGTCATGAATATTTCTATTTTTCATGAAATTTTCTGAGTTAAGGAGGCGTAAAACATTCAAAAGTAGGTCAACCGGGACGAAACGCGAAATCCATCTGTAACTGGTCATTATCTGCCCACACACCAAAAATCAGGCCAATATCTGCAGGCATTGCGAAAAAAAGTCTGTACATGTGTATTTGTCATGAAAATTTCTATTTTTCATGAAATTTTCTAAGTTTAGGAGCCGTAAAACGGTCAAAAGTAGGTCAACACACCAAAATCAGGCCAATATCTGCAGGCATTGCGAAAAAAGTCCGTACAACTGTTTGATTTCGGAATGACGGAAGGACGGAATGACGGACATGGGTAAAACTATATGCCCCGGCCACTTTGTGGCGGGGGCATAAAAATGGAACTGTAAGTGGGGCCACCAATCTGTTTGATAAGAAAACTCTTCAGGATGGATGTACATGCCAAATTGCAGACCAACACATTGAAGGACTCCTCAGTTATGAGCAATTTTCATTGAAAACAAATGAACGGATGGAAGCCACACACAAAAAAAATTGCAGAATGTGCCGCCAGTCTTGAAAACAAGTTAGAGGGGTCCAAGATCTATGAACATGCACAGTTTCAGACCAATATGACACATCACTCTTAAGAAAAGACATTTAATTTATTCTACAAAAAGATAAGGAAGGTGGCGCTACCTGTTTTGTTTACAAGAAAATTTTCCAAAATGGATAGACATGCCAAATTTAAGACTAATACCTTGAACCACTCCAGAGATATGACCAATTTTCCTCAATAGCACATGTACAGATGGATGCCCAGCAAAACTATTGCAGATGGCACCACCAGTCTTGAGTAAAAGATGAAGGAGTCCAAGATCTATGGATATGCACAATATCAAGACAATAGGGCAAATCACTCCTGAGAAAAGAGCATTAATTTATTCTACAGAAATGGGAAGGTAGGTGGCCCTACCTGTCTAGTTTATGAAAAAATTTCCAAGATGGTTGGATTTGCCAAATTTAAAACCAATACTTTGAACAGCTCTGGAGATATGAGCAATTTTCACCCAAAACAAAAACGTCCTTTAGGTAGAACGGTATGACACTTACATTCCAAGAAAAGCCAACCCTATAGATTTATCTTTCAAAGATGTATCATTCATTACTGCTCACCCTACATCACTATACTACACTGCAAGTCAGCCAAGAGGACCAGTCCCACTGGAGCACTTCATTCTCCAAGTGATAGACCACCCCTGAAATGTGATTAAAAACATGAAAAAACTCACCTCTCATGTGAACTGAGTTCAGGAACATTTTTCCATTCACTGCCTACACATTAGGCTGCAGCACTGGATGTTAAACAGGAAAAGAGAAGAGAATTTAACAGGGCAGCTGCCTGCAAGTGTCAGCACGGCCAAGCACAGTGACACAAGTGGCACTGTGGGCTTGTTTGTTAGGTGCTCCGGTCCCTCTGGTTTACACTCCCTGTCGCTTTACCCATAATTCACCTGTTCTATTAACTGTTGCCAATGACCATGACGCAATGCAATGTTCATTACTGCCACTTTCTGCCTGGAGCTCCTTGCTGAAGGCTCGCTCCATGTCAGGGAAATTAAATCTTCAAGGGGAAGACCTGGGTTTTTCAGCCAACTTCTTCAGTCATTACCGTCCTTAAATGACCACTGAAAAGATAATTTAAGAGGTATTTTGTCATGTTCACCAGGTTTCAAAGGGTTTAATGACATTTAGATGTATTCATTCTTTCATTTTTTATGATACCCCATAGAAGTGTATAATATGTGCCTTGAACTTTTCAGTAATTATGATTACAGTTCATTTCACCAACTTGTAAGCATGCAAAAATGTGGTACTTGGTAATTATAAATTTTGGACAAAACAGCCAATTTAAGTAAAATTAGAGTAACAACAGAAGATCACAAAAGCCCTCAGCCAAAAGAATGTATGGGTGGTAATTTTATCACTGACAAGTTTGGAAAAAATCTGTTCCCACACTGATGTATATCTGTACATATATTTGAGTTCAAGTTGTATATCTGAAAAACAGAAGCTTGCTGTACTCTTGAAAGACTTGTAGCAGAATTGATATAGATTTGTATGATAGTAAATATTTTGTAGGGTATTACCTGTAAAAACAAATTTATCATAAACTGAGAGTACCAATGACCAGTCTTCAAACCTGAACCAGATTTATATTACACATTACATCACCTTTTAATCCTAATTTGGTCAGATAAAAACACATTATGCATACACATGTATTTATTTTTTATCACAAAAATATATATATACATATTTAATTAATTTGCAAACAATCTGCAAATATAAACTGAATAAGAATTTACAATTTTTAAATTGCACCTTTATTTATCAATAATTTGGCTAATATATTGTCAAATTATGATTCCTGATGGGGTTAATTATATTTTAATTTGTTTAAATAATTTAAAAAGTTTTTTTCTTTTTAAATGTTACATTATAACAACATTGCATTATGGATTACTCCTTGATTTAGAACAGTTTTGAACAATGGAGTGGAAACAGCTTCACAAATAAGGAAATACATTTCAAACAACTATTTTTGCGTTAGGGCAAAAAAAAAAAAAACTTGGTTTCGGGTCACCTGACTCAAAAAGTTTTTAGAGTGATTTGTATGCCAAAATAAGCAAAAAATACATGCCTTCACAGAAAAAGGCATCCCAATTTGCTCACCAGACCTTTTCAGCGCAGATTTCTGCTGTATTAATTCTTAAGAAAAAGCGCTCTCAGTATCCCCATCAGGCTGACATTCGCTAAGTGGCCGCACAGGGTTAAAGTTTATTGACACAATTGTATTTCAAAAGTTCAGCACTGTTAAAAACTGCATGCTTCTAGAAGCTTCTCTTTGTCTTGACAAGTCTTTTTTGTAATTAATGGCAGCTGACGTCAGGTTGCCTTATAACATAATATGAAGAGCCTATTCTAATAATGACCTAACAATTGTTATGACGCAGTAGGTCAAATTTCTTCATCTGCCGACCTCCGTGTACCTTCGCTTGACATGTTCCACTGCAGCGCCAATGTGGCTACCCAAGTGATACTGTGATAAGTCCAGGACTTATAAGTCTGA
This sequence comes from Sipunculus nudus, assembly GCA_026874595.1. Classification (NCBI taxonomy): domain Eukaryota; kingdom Metazoa; phylum Annelida; class Sipuncula; order Golfingiida; family Sipunculidae; genus Sipunculus; species Sipunculus nudus. The sequence goes on from CM049309.1 coordinate 32,627,116, forward strand.
CTGTCTGGTCTTAAATGAGGTAGACCTTATGTTGACAGACACGCTAATATACCAAAACTACTTTCAGAGTTTACTGACAAACCATTTCATTCAGCGAAGGTTAAGCAAAATGCATCTTGAGTGAACGATTTTTCTTTCACGCCAAAATTTTCAGAACTATAACTGTATATGTATGAAACTTCTTGCAGCAAAAATGTCTAAATTTTATCTCTCCCCCTTATTAGTCACCACTTTCTAAAGTCAAAGTCCCCTGCAGTTTCTTTTCTTTCAACTTTGATATTGCTAACAGCAGTTTAAAATGGACAAGGTTGGCGGTACTGATTTTCACGTCAACTGGTCAAATAAAAGTTTTTCAGAGATACCAATTGTGCTTGTTTCACCTTTTACTATATAATATGATCAAATATTACATTTCATCAGTAATATTTCTATTATCTAATGAATTCCCTCGTCCAAAAAGTCACATTGCCAGTGGAAACTTCACGGTTGTATGCTTTGTCTCAATGAGGCATGCATGTAGTCTCTTAAACTAACACACGGAGGGGCTCCAGGAGGCTGTTCTGTCCTGTGTGTACACTCCCTTTATCTTGAATATTAAATTGAGCAGTTGTACGCAGAGTATGGTAAAAGGTTGTACACAGTGTACTGTAAAAGGAACAGCCAAAATTTTTTCCACGCCCAGGCTGCATTGCGGGAGCTCCTGACCTCTCGACAGCTGATGGTAACAAGAGCAGAAAGTGACTTTTCTGGCAAATCAGTGATCGCAAATCCACTTCAGTTCAGGGTTGTTGATTTTTTTATCTTTTTTTTTTAAATAAAAAAAAAATTGGATTCATATGATTTAAATCAGATTTTTTTATTAAAATTTATTTTTTTATTTTTTTTTTTAAATTATGGTCATACTTTACAGAATTTAAACTATATTTAGCCTGCTTTTAGACCAATGACAGTGGTCAAGCATACATTTGAACATTGTGTATTGTAATATTTGACAGAATAATCCACTAAAGAAAGGATTTTTTTAAATTTTATTATTATTTTGCTTTATAGTGATGGACAGTTTTTGGAAGCCCATATGATAATGTTCATGCACTTCAGTGACTTCACTCAAAATTTTCTGTGTCAGTCAGATCAAAACATGTGATGGGTTACTCCATGACATGGATGAATTACTCAAGGTTTGCAATTTCCAACAAGATTCATTTCAAGGGTTCCCAAACTGCTCTTGGTAATTCCAGCTGGGAATTTCCAACTACTTTCACATGAGGGATTCCCAAATTACAGCTGGGGAATTCCAACAAATATAAGGGGGTCTGCTGTATTTGTGTTCTTTAAGAACTTAAGCATCATGTCTGGAAGAAAATCAGACCCCATTTGGTACTTTTTTGAGAAGTTGCCATCAAAAACTGCAACTGGATTCAGAGAAAATGCAAACGAAGCTGTTATGAGTTGATGGGACTTGTGCAGTGAATGAAAGCGCACCATGAAAAGTGCAACAATGATCAACCGGATGTTGTCCAAGATGACCATCAGCATACACAAGGTTAGTTATTTCTCTTGGTTTCTTGGTTTTAACATTGAGAAAAATCTTGACATATAGTTGTTAACATGAGGATGTGTTAAATTTTTCAAATGCCCATTTGTTTGTGCCAGCTATTTACTGTCATGGCAGTGAATAAAACTGAAATTTGTAACAAAATGTGCTGGGACCTCATGATTCAAAGAAGCGCTTTAGGTGAAGTCCCATTTAGATAAGACCAGTAGTGACTGGTAGGTGTAATAAAATTTAAAAATTTAATACGAAATCACAAAAGAATTTATAGGCCTAAACAAAAAATAAAGTAATAAGTAATCATGTTGATGCATATACATGAAAATGAGTAACTAAAGAAAAAATATTTTTAATCATATATTATAAAATTTCGACTACATGATCTATCTTCTTTCTCCAACAGAATCAACTCCTGACAAATCCTGTCCCTCTGAAGCTGGCCTGTTAACATCTTCTGCAGATTCTGCACCTGGTCCTACTACAGCAAGTGCATCTAAAGGTTCTAAACGACCAGCACCAAGCTATAAGAAAACTGTCATGGACAGCTCTGTGATTAGAACATCTCTTGCCCAGAAGGCATCACATGATGAGCAAGTCGCACAGATGATATATGCAACCAATTCCCCTTTTCGCATGGTGGAACCGCCAGAGTTTGTTAAGCTTATGGGGATGTTGCGACAAGACTACAAGCCCCCCTCCAGGTTGGATGTCGCTGATACTCTTTTACCACAGGTTTATGTGTCAGAGAAGGGAAAGTGTTGAGAGAAGTTAAACAGAAAGATGGTATGCCTAGCATTGGATGGATGGTCCAATGATCATAATGAGCCATTTGTCTGCTGTACTGTATTCACTGACACTGGTGAAGTGTATCTGGCAGATACTGTCAACACATCTGGTAAATCTTACACTGCTGAGTTTCTCACAGAGGTTGCCAAAGCTGCAATAGAGAAGGCTGACACTTTGTACAGCTTGTAGCCTTGTCACTGAAAATGCAGCCAATGTTAATGCAATGAGGAACAAAATAACTGAAAGCTCAAATGTGTTGACCTATGGGTGTTCTGCACACATCTTGAACCTGCTTGCACAAGACTAAGAAGTGCCAAATGTTAAGGAGCAAGTTAAGCATGTGGTGAAATACTTCAGGAACAATCACTTTGCTTCTGCCCAGTATCGCCAACATGGATGCACAAAGCTAGTGATACCACAAGATGTGAGATGAAGCACTTTGTGTGATTGTTTGGAAGCATACATCTCCAACTGGTCTGTTCTCCTCAAAGTATGTGAAAGAAACAGAAAGGAGATAGCATTGTGCATAGAAGGTGGCAAATCTAGGCCTAAAGAGGCAGGCAAAGAGCTCTATGAGAGACTTTCTCCAATAGCAATTGCCCTTGACAAGATGCAGGCAGATTCAGCGATTATAGCAGATTGCGTGGAGATCTGGAATGAGCTAGAGATGAAACTTAAGGATCTGCGGAACAGAGAGGTCAACAAGAAGCTCAAAGCAAGATACTCGCAAGCAGTAACACCAGCTCACCTGCTTGTAAATCTAGTGCATCCAACACTGCAGGGCTAGAATCTCCCTTCTGAAGAGAAGGAGAAAGCTGTAGAATAGGCAAGCCAGAAATGGCCATCCATGATACCCACCATAATCAGGTTCCAGGGGCAAACAAGTCCATTTGAGCCATTCAAGTTTGCAGATGAAGTCACCAAGTCAGTTAGCCCCATTGCATGGTGGCAATCACATGCTGGGATGATACAAGGTGGTAACCCTCGAGCTGTGAAGCAACTGCTGTCTGCTGTAGCTGCTTCATCTTGAGTGGAACAAGTGTTCAGTTCGTATGGCCTAGTTCAGTCAAAGGTATGTAAACTCCTTGGGACTGAAAAGGCAGCAAAACTAGTGTTCTTGTTCAAAGCTTTAAATATGTAATAGATCTTATCTACCTACCTACTTCGAGCAGTGGAATTTAAAGGCAGGCATGCAGTTTCAAGAAGACAATGTGCCTGTAACATAATAAGCTAGGGTCAAACTGGACCGAGTTTTAAAAAATGTGCGACACTTTTACGACAGTGTCACCTGGTGCGTTATCCGTTTTACGGCATAATAAAGTTTGTTTTACGTTACGCAATATGGCGTCCAGGTTACAATACATGAGCAATACATGAGTTACAATACAAATGTTCACATTTTTAAAGGTCTCAAAAATAGAGAAAAAAATTCGTAAAAAATCGAAAAAATACAGGTGGCGCCACCAGTCTGCAGGAAGTGATGGAACATCTCATGATCAATATGTATGCCAAAAATCATGACCATCAGTGATGTAGTTAATGAGATATTGAAGTTTTTTGTATGAAATTTTTTAATATTCTGGGGGGTACTTTGAGGCCCCATAGCTCAAAGGATATGGGTAACAGAGACCTAATTTCTGGTTTCCAAGGAGATTTTTCATGGACCTCTCAGAATGTAAAGTTACATGATTCTAGGTCCAGCGGTTACGATTTGTGCCAGGTTAACGGACTGACGGCCAGACGGACGACGGACAAAGAGTGATCGCTATAGCTCAGATGACTTACAGTCAGCTGAGCTAAAAAGCTGATGCTGTTGCCCCTATATAGTGACAATGTGCATGTTCTATACACCAACAGGAAGTTAAGAACATATCCTTTTCAGCCGTGCTATTTGCAATAGGGTGTGGAAAAATCAAGAGTCAGCAGTAGGCCCCAAAGTTACATATTGATGTAATTTCTGAATGTCCCCTACCTGTGAAGGGATGATCAGTTAACCTACATAAAGCTTAATCAGCACACAAATGCTATGAGTACCACATACTACCACTTTATCTGTTGAACCTATGGCTATTGACCATGTTATTATTTAGCTGAACTCTGGGTCATGAAAAGAAAAAGCTGCTACAAGGTAAAGATGTTCCTTTTCATTTTCCAAATTGACTTGAATTTTTCTGTCTTGCTAGAGTGCCCAAATATGGTTAAAAATTGTTAATTATACAATGTTCATAAGTTAATTTTTCTTTCAGGCAAAGTAAACATTAAACACTGTTGATCATTGCTGAATTTACAGCCACTGTCTCAATTTTGGTGAATGCTTTTTTTTTTTATAAAATTGAGGTTTGCTGTACTAAACCAAAACATTTCAACTAATCAAATATTGTTTTACTCTTGGAGTCTATCACACAAAAGCTCCTAAATTAAGCTTTAATTTGGTAATATGCCCTTCTACAGTCATTTAAATATACTGTAAACACCAATTTATTAACAATTTGATAAATAACACACTATGTTTCATAACAATCCATAAACCATTCATAATCATATGTAGGAATTTCATCTGAATTTGACATCAGAAGGTCAAGAACACTCTTATAAAGGTCATGAGCACTTTAACTTTAATGGGCTTGGTCCTCTGCCTTTTTTTTCATTTGAGGTTTCTTCTGACTTATTCACTTTCACTACAAAAGAAAAAGCATAATAATTTGGGAATTTGTTTCACAAAGGATCAGATGATTTCATTAGGTACTATTTTGATTCCCAAAGAGAAATCAAGTCTGATTCAATTTACAGTTTAATCAAAAGTGGATTTTTAGTCCACCTTAAATGATTTTTTTATATGTACATGTATAAGTAGTGCCATTTCACCATAAAAGATCAAGACATCATTTTGAACATTACTGTCCACCAATATATCATTTATGTACTGTTTTAGTAATATTATTGATGTGAGGCCCTTTTTTAGTCCATTTGTCAACTTAAATGTCAAAATATGCAAGACTCCATGATCTTAATTATTTATTTCCAACAACCTTTGTTTCTATGATTTGTAATGGTTTCTTTACTCTTCTTAGAACCAGTATGAAGAAATGGTGCAGAAAGTATAAGGAGAGCCCAGATATCTCCAGCCCTTGCAAGAATTGTCTGGTAAGCATATTCAGTTTATCATATAAAGTTACATTTAAATCTTTTAGCAAATGGGAAATGTTATTAATTGTAAGGGTTTTTTTTATCAAAAAGCTGGAACTTACCATATTTGAAGTGCAAATTTGGTGGTTAACATTTATTGTGCATATGGGATATTAATATAACTGCTTACATGTTACAATTGTTTCAACTGAGTAACCTACTTTCTGAACCTATGAGCATCTTTAGGCCACAGTGTCAGAGCAGATGTACTTTCAGTGAAATAAATTTGTTTCCTTTTTTGACTTTTGTGGTGCCTCCAGATAAGGTAAATTAATGTTAATGTTAAGAAAAGCAATACTAAGCATCAATGTCAAATGATTATCTTTAAACTAATTTAATAAAATAATTAATGTGAGCAATAATGACTATATGTGTACACTTAGACAGGTAACATTTGTTTTTGCAGGTCAAACAGGAGGGGACAGAAAAGGATTTAGTGTGGCAAGGGTGTATATTTCCTTCCATCCTTCATTCCCTGAAATGACAACACTCTCAAACCTGACTGAACCAGGGAGTTTTAAAAAACTTATGAAAATATTATTTTCAGTTTACAAATGTGTAAAAAAACATTAATTTTGGCTACTGTATTCTTACTTTCATGTTTCATGTGTTTGTGTCCATATGACTGTATGAAGTTGATGACCCCCAGTGTGACTGCAGGCCAGCATTGATTTCAAGGAATTGCACAGTGCAGGAAGCTCACTGACAAACACAAACCTTAATTTCTATCATCTACCGTAATTCCTTGTGGAATAAAGAAAAGAGTAAACACCTTTCAAAACAGAACATACAACAGACAGTAACTGAGCTACTGACAAACAGCACAGAAGGTGCATACACTGGACTTACATGTGAGTTATATGTCATTTATAAGGGACATATATGTCACATATATGGGAGTTATAAGGCACATATATGTGAGTTATAAGGCACATATATGGGACATATATGGGGGTTATAAGGGACATATATGGGACTTATATGGGAGTTATAAGGGACCTATATGTGGAAGCCTTATAAGTGACATATAAGGCCCATATATGTGACATATAAGGCTCCTACCTAATTTGCATATAAAATCCATATACCAGACATATATGTGATATATATGGGAGTTATAAGGTTGGAAATAAGGGACATATATGGCACATATATGTGCCTTATATGTGCCATATAACTTTCACATGTATGGCACTTATAAAAATTTTGTATGCATGCCACTGTACTGGCCTGATGTCAACAATACTTGACATGGTGGTTGAAAACTTAAATAAAAGCCACTGTTTTTTGCCAACTGCTTTCAAATTTCCAATTATAAAAGATTTTACCATTATGTGTACAAGCTGTGAAAATTAAAATAACAGTGCTCATAGGAAAAAAATGTGCCATAGTCAATGTTTGGCAAAGTTTAAAGTAGGATTTTACATTTTTGCTAATAACTTAAAAAATATAAACTTAAAAAATATCTGGCATACAAATGAATCTAAATTAAATATAGTAATATCCTTGAAAAAGACTATCTAGCTTAAACTGTTAACATTTAAAGTGTAAAAATATATTTCCTGATGTTCTGACAAGTTAAATTAGATTCAGGTTTGTAACTTCTAAAACTTACGCAATATTTACCTTATTTCTGGAAACTGCATAGAAATTATACTAAGGACCATATATGCCAAATTTTGACAAATCAACAGTAGTATTCATAGTAGTTGGTCTTGAAATGAAACAATTTTTTTTTTTTTTCAAAAGGATGATTTTGCTAAATTTCTCAAAATAATGAAGCCCCAGTCACCTAATTTAGGTATGGTAGGGGAACTAAGGGACATCAGCTCTATGTCAAATTTTGTAGGTCCAATGGTTTCATAACATGCCCTGTTTAGAGACATTTTGCCAGGCGAATGGCCAGAAGACAGACAGAAAGACCATGACTATGGCTGAGATAACTTTTAGTCAGCTGAGCTAAAAATTAAAATAAAGAGATGACTGAATCTAGATCTGCCATTCTTTACAGAGGCAAATAATTGTATGTGCATTTCCTACATGGGGAAAGGGATTTTACATGTTCTGTCAAAGTCTTCTGGATGTGCTGTAGCATCCTCCAGTTTACCTGCTGTTTGTATTGCTAGCTATAAAGGTCCAGTTGAAATTAACATGATTATGGGTAAAAAGTAATCATCAAAACGCATTCTATAAATGTCAGTTCAGTGAATACTAAAGAGTGACTGGTGTGAAGAAGCACTGTAAGAACTACGATTTTTTAACCAAAGTGAATCCACAAAAAACCATGACAAGAAAAGTGCCAGTGCATCACATGTTCCTATTAACAACAAATCCAATGCAGAAGCCATCAATGTCACAGGCATGCAAATAGGACAGCTTGGGTGTCAAATATGTGCCAGTCTCCTTCAACATTACAAAGCCAGGCCTCCAGGGGCATCTAAATGCCCTAGACCTTACAGAGTGACTTGACCTTTACTGATGGCCCCTCTGTGGAATCTGCATCTCTTTTCATTCTATTCCTGGTCTGGTTCAGAGAAGCTGCATCCGTCGACAAGTTCTAAGTAATGATTCACTTGTCACATTTCTATATTTGTCCAATAAGCTACAATGAACCCCAGGACCATCAACAGAATGGACTCAATGAAATATTAAACCCTTATTTGTGCAAGTGAATTCATTTTTAAACAGGTATCACATAGATTAAACACAAGTTCTGAATGATACTGTAATATGATTATTTTTTTTTTATAGTTGCACTTACCAACTGGCAGACAACAAACTTAAAGAATAATGTCAGTATGATCCACAGCATTTTAAGCTTTCTGAGAAGTGACAGGTTACAGAGACAGAGACAGAGTTGGGAATTTCTTTAAGCAAGAGACCTGTATAGGAGTCACAACGCTCAGCTGACTAGGCACTGTATGTGACAATCTGGCTGATAACTGCAACTGAGAACTTCTGCTTCTACAGATTGAAATATAAACTGACTGTGACTTTTTTTAAAGAACTGCTTAGTTGTAAAAACTTTTGCAGATGACTGCACAAGATATAGATGTATCATATATTTTCTGGTCCACTGCAAAATATGTTTTCTGTACTGCTGCTTTCCTGATTTTCAGTCTCAATTTACCTTTAAATTTTTTATCATTCAAGGAATTATATAACACACCACTATTCAAATGTATAAAGCTCTTACATGCAACTCAAAATGCATGACATATTGCTACTCAATCAATATTACTGTAATTGGGTAATCATGATAACTGATTCAGATCTTATGCATTAAGTGACCATGTGTTGCACTAAATGAATAACCATAACAACATGACACTCGGGCCTTCTAAGATAACTGATAGGGGTGTGCGGGTCATGATGCAAGTCATAATAGTACATCTATTCTAAGGGTGGGATCAAAATATTTGCCAGCATTTGACATCATAGGCTTATGTGGTCTTTTATATTTAGTAATTAATAAAGAAAGATGTTGTTACACAAAATTAATCACATTAGATACCTCCTTTCTTCCATATGGTACCGTTTTACACAAAGCTGTCAAGCAATCATGACGGACACAGAGACAAACTTTCAGATTAAAACCAGCCTCGTTATCAATACCTGTTGTGTGAATATACGTTAGTTAATGGTGATTGTAATATTTATTATTTTTCCAAACAGATTAATGCTCCTTTATGTCTTACTTCAGAAAAATGACAGTTTGACAAGCAGATGAAAAAGTACTATTAGGAATGGCATGCACATCTGCATGTTCTAGAACTGATGCGAACCCAATAGCTTGTACTGCCACCGCAACATCTTCAGTTTATTAAAATTCAACGTTTGGGTGGCAGGCTGCCGCTACTAAATGAATGGACCAATAATGGTGACAGTTTACAATCATTAAAGCCATTTTATGAAAACTCATTGGCCAAATTTAGTTAAAACTTTGCTGGATGACATGCTCAGGCCATCCTTAAAAATTTCTGTGTTGGGGCTAACATTGGTCCAAAAAAAGTCATCAGGTAGGGAGGAAAAAAATATTTTTTTTTAAAGGAGGATCTGGAGTTTACTATACCCTTTTTTTACCGGATATTAGCATATGCGAGGTTTATGTCAAATAACATACCCATACTCCATTCATTCCTTGCCTCGATACCATTGAAACATGCACAACAAGGTATCTCTGAACAGATTTTGTGTTTTATTACAGGCCTAAAATCCTGTACTTGGGTTTAAAATGTTTTAGTACATGCTTTGAACATGTACATGTCAAACATTCACATATTTGAAAAGTTATCAAGTACTTTTCCAATAATGGTCAATCATGTTATCATGGAAGCATTATAACTGATGTATATCCCATTGCATAGGTTCGCATTAGGCCTGTAAGCCTTGTTCTGGATCTCACATGAATTTGCAGACAATTTTATTTTGTGTTGTATGTGAGTGCCAGAATTGTAGGAATAAGTGCAGTTTGAGATTTCCTTTGCAAGTGAAGAGGTATAATTAAGAAGGACTGTAATAAATGAACTCTTTAGTAATAGTCAATGCCTAATAAGGCAGTAGAATATATAAAATGTTTGTATAAATATATGTAAAACTGTACTTTTTGAAAGATGAAACCATATATTGGATGTTGATACCCTGATTAGGAATTTTATTTCTTCGGTGTTGATGTATATACAAACAAAATCTTGGTCAAGTTCGAAGATGGGTGACCTTGACTTATTTCTCGACATTTTAGAGCGAATTATAGAAAATAACCGGCGTGTGTTAACATTTACCATGTGAGGAGGATATCTCCAACAAGTGACCCATGGGTCATGACGCTCAGCTGACTGGGAAGAGATTCGCAAAAGGAAATTTTATCATTAGAATGGTAGTATATACCCATTCAACTGAAGCATCAAACAGATTAACCAACAGGCCAAGATTTAGTCTGTATTTATATATCTCAAAAATAGAGAAAAATGTGTAAACTTTTAAAACTAGAATACGGGTAACCGACAAGTGACTACATGTATCTGCCAAAATCGGATAGTGAGGCATGGATTGAGTGGCAAGGGGAAATAGAGTGAGGTATGTTGCATATTAGCATGGATGTCTGCAGCCTAAATGTGTATGTAGGTTGTGCCACCTACCACAAATCCAGAAAGCTGTCCAAGTTGTATACACCTTCAAAATTTTAGGCAGAAAAGTCAAACCACTACATGTATATGAGCGATTTTTGCCCATGGCAGACAAACAGACAAACACTGTGCAAAAATCTTTGCAGGTAACCCCTCCAGTTTTGTGTATGATAAAGACCTATGTGAGATCTAAACACATGCACAATTTTGGCCCAATCGGTCAAATGGTTCCTGAGATATGAGCTTGGATGTGTGCAGCGTTAACTAGAATGTAGGTGGCGCCACCTGTCATAAAATCAAGAAAGCTGTCCACGATGTATAAACCTGCAAAATTTTAGGCAGTTATGTCGAACCACTACAGAGAAATGAGTGATTTTAGGCCACGGCAGACTAACAGACAGACGCTGTGCAAACATTGTTACAGGTGGCACCACCATTTTTTGTGTATGTTACAGAGCTATCAAAGGGCTACATTTGTATAAATTTTATTTCCTGATTGGTCAAACGGTTCCCAAGATTTAAGCTTGGATGTCATCAGCGTGAACGTGAACGTAGGTGGCGCCACCTGTCATAAAATCAAGAAAGCTATCCTGGATGTATACGCATGACGAATTTCAGGTGAATTAGTCAATTCACTGCAGAGATATGAGTGATTTTAACCCAAGGCAGATGAACAGATGGACACTGTGCAAACATGGTTACAGGTGGCGCCACCATTTTTTGTGTATGTTATAAAGCAATCCAAGGGCTACATTTGTATCAATTTTATTTCCTGATCGGTCAAACGGTTCCCGAGATATGAGGGTTTATGAGTGGAAACAGACCCACAAATGGACACTGGATAGAGAGGAAAGGTCAGAGGTCAACGCAAATTGGTTAGGCACCAGTTCACATGTGACCCGATAATAGGTGTTAGTTTGGGAAAAATCGGTCCATTAGTCTCCGAGGAGCTCTCTGGAAACGAACGCCGCCGCTGTGGAGGAACTCGGTCAAAAACACAGTATCCGCAAAACTTCGCTGGCTCCACCAGTCTGCAGAAACTAATAAAAACACTTAATGGTCAATATCCATGCAAAAAATCAAGGTGATCTCTGCATTAGTTGTTCAGATACTTCAGTTTTTGTATCAAATTGTCCATTATTCTGAGGGATACTTCGGAGTCCTATAGCTTGAAGGATATGGGTAACAGAGACCTAATTTCAAGTTTCCACAGGCACCTTTCATGGGCCTCCTTGCATGACAAGAATGAAGATTCTAGGTCCAGTTGTTGCGATTTGTACCCTGTTGACAGATAACCACATCTTTAAAGGTCTCAAAAAAAAGAAAAAAAATTCGTAAAAATTTGAAAAAAAATAGAGGTGGCACACCCAGTCTGCAGAAACTGATGGAACAGCTCATGATCAATATGTATGCCGAAAATCATGACCATCAGTGTTGTAGTTATTGAAATACTGCAGTTTTTGTATCAAATTTTCCATTATTCTGGGGGGGGGGGGTATTTTGGACCCATACAGCTTAAAGAATATGGGTAACAGAGACCTAATTTCAAGTTTCCATGGAGACTTTTCATGGGTCTCCCTGTGTGTCAAGAATGAAGATTCTTGGTCCAGTTTTTATGATTTGTGCCCTGTTAACAGATGTTCATATCTTTAAAGGTCTCAAAAATACAGAAAAATTTCGTTAAAAAAACCGAACAAATACAGGTGGTGCCACCAGTCTGCAGAAACTAATGAAACACTCCATGATCAATATCCATGCAAACAATTATGGTTATCTCTGCATTAGTTGTTCAGATACTTTAGCTTTTGTATCAAATTTTCCATTATTCTGAGCTGTACTTTGGAGTGCCATAGCTCAAAGGATATGGGTAACAGAGACCAAATTTCAGGTTTCCATGGAGACTTATCATGGGTCTCCCTGTGTGTCAAGAACGAAGATTCTAGGTCCAGTCGTTACGATTTGTACCCTGTTGACAGAGAACTACATCCTTAAAGGTCTCAAAAATGGAGAAAACAATTCGTGAACATTGAAAAATACAGGTGGCGCCACCAGTCTGCACAAACTGATGAAACATCTCATGATCAATATGTATGTCGAAAATGATGACCATCAGTGATGTAGTTAATGAGATATTGAAGTTTTTGTATGAAATTTTTGACTATTCTGGGGGGTAATTTTGGGCCCCATAGCTCGAAGGATATGGGTAACAGAGACCTAATTTCTGGTTTCCATGGAGACATTTCATAGGTCTCTCAGTGTTTTGAAAATGAAGATTCTAGGTCCAGTCATTACGATTTGTGCCACGCTAACAGATGACAGCATCCTCAAAGGTCTCAAAAATAGAGGAAAAAATCGTAAAAAATCAAACAGTACAGGTGGCGCCACCAGTCTGCAGGAACTGATCGAACATCTCATGATCAATATGTATGCCAAAAATGAAGACCATCAGTGATGTAGTTATTGAAATATTGAAGTTTTTGTATGAAATTTTTTACTATTCTGGGGGGTACTTTGGGGCCCCATAGCTCGAAGGATATGGGTAACAGAGACCTAATTTCTGGTTTCCAAGGAGATTTTTCATGGACCTCTCAGTGTGTCAAGAATTAAGATTCTAAGTCCAGTCTTTATGATTTGTGCCTTGTTAACAGATGTTCACATTTTTAAAGGTCTCAAAAATAGAGAAAAAAATTCGTAAAAAATGGAAAAATACAGGTGGCGCCACCAGTCTGCAGGAAGTGATGTAACATCTCATGATCAATATGTATGCCAAAAATCATGACCATCAGTCAAGTAGTTAATGAGATATTGAAGTTTTTGTATGAAATTTTTGACTTTTCTGGGGGGTACTTTGGGGCCACATAGCTCGAAGGATATGGGTAACAGAGACCTAATTTCTGGTTTCCAAGGAGATTTTTTATGGACCTCTCAGAATCCCAAGTTACAAGGTTCTAGGTCCAGCGGTTACGATTTGTGCCTGGTTAACGGACGGACAGACGGACAGACGGACAGACGGACGACGGACAAAGAGTGATCGCTATAGCTCAGATGACTTTCAGTCAGCTGAGCTAAAAAGTATTCAACACAGAAATTTCATTTCTTTGGTGCTGATACATATCAACAAAATCTTGGTCAAGTTCCAAGATGGATGACCCAAGGTCACAGAGCTTATAATAGAACAAGTGACCCATGGGTCATGACGCTCAGCTGACTGGGAAGAGATTCACAAAAGAAAATTTTATCATCAGAATGGTAGATACCCATTCAACTGAAGCATCAAACAGATTAACCAACAGGCCAAGATTTAGTCTGTATTTATTTATCTGAAAAATAGAGAAAAAATGTGTAAACTTTAAAAACTAGAATATGGGTAGCCGACAAGTGACTACGTGTATCTGCCAAAATCAGAGTGAAGTGAGGCATGGATTGAGTGGCAAAGGGGAAACAGAGTGAGGTATGTTGCATATTAGCATGGATATCTGCAGCCTAAATGTGTATGTAGGTTGTGCAACCTACCACAAATCCAGAAAGCTGTCCAAGTTGTATACATATGCAAAATTTTAGGCAGAAAAGTCAAACCACTACTTGGATATGAGTGATTTTAGCCCACGGCAGACAAACAGACAGACGCTGTGCAAAAATGGTTGCAGTTTTGTGTATGATAAAGACCTATGTGAGATCTAAACACAAGCACAATTTTGGCCCAATCGGTCAAATGGTTCCTGAGATATTAGCTTGGATGTGTGCAGCGTTAACTAGAATGTAGGTGGCGCCACCTGTCATAAAATCAAGAAAGCTATCCAGGATGTATAAACCTGCAAAATTTTAGGCAGTTATGTCAAACCACTACAGAGAAATGAGTGATTTTAGGCCACGTCAGACCAACAGACAGACGCTGTGCAAAATATGCAAAAATGGTTGCAGGTGGCCCCTCCAGTTTTGTGTATGATAAAGACCTATGTGAGATCTATACACATGCACAATTTTGGCCCAATCGTTCAAACGGTTCCCGAGATATGAGCTTGATGTCTGCAGCATAAACTAGAATAAAGGTGGCGCCACCTGTCATAAAATCAAGAAAGCTATCCAGGATGTATAAAACTGCAAAATTTAAGGCAGATATGTCAAACCACTGCCAAGATGTGAGTGACTTTATTGCACGGCAGACAAACAGACAGACGCTGTGCAAAAATGGTTGCAGGTGGTGCCACCAGTTTTGTGTATGATAAAGAGCTATGTTAGATCTATACACATGCAAAATTTTGGCCCGATCGGTCAAACAGTTCCCGAGATATGAGCTTGGATGTCATCAGCGTGAAGGTGAATGTAGGTGGTGCCACCTGTCATAAAATCAAGAAAGCTATCCAGGATGTATAAAACTGCAAAATTTTAGGCAGATATGTCAAACCACTGCCGAGATACGAGTGACATTATTGCACGGCAGACAAACAGACAGACGCTGTGCAAAAATGGTTGCAGGTGGCGCCACCAGTTTAGCGTATGATAAAGAGCTTTGTTAGATCTATATACATGCAAAATTTTGACCCGAGCGGTCAAACGGTTCCCGAAATATGAGCTTGGATGTCATCAGTGTGAATGAGAATGTAGGTGGCGCCACCTGTCATAAAATCAAGAAAGCTATCCAGGATGTATACGCATGCCGAATTTCAGGTGAATTAGTCAATTCACTGCAGAGATTTGAGTGATTTTAACCAAAGGCAGATGAACAGATGGACACTGTGCAAACATGGTAACAGGTGGTGCCACCATTTTTTTGTGTATGTTATAGAGCTATCCAAGGGCTACATTAGTATAAATTTTATTTCCTGATCAGTCAAACGGTTCCCGAGATATGAGCTTGGAAAGCTGATAAAATCAAGTCCCAGAGGAGCTCTCTGGAAACGAACGCGGCAACGGCGGAGGAACCCGGTCAAAAACATAGTATCCACAAAACTTAGTTTTGGCGGGTACAAAAATACAGGTGGCTCCACCAGTCTGCAGAAACTAATAAAAACACTTACAAACATCAATATCCATGCAAAGAATCATGGTGATCTCCCCATTAGTTGTTCAGATACTTCAGCTTTTGTATCAAATTGTCCATTATTCTGAGGGATACTTCGGAGTCCTATAGCTTGAAGGATATGGGTAACAGAGACCTAATTTTAAGTTTCCACAGGCACTTTTCATGGGCCTTCTTGCATGACAAGAATGAAGATTCTAGGTCCAGTTGTTGCGATTTGTACCCTGTTGACAGATAACCACATCTTTAAAGGTATCAAAAAAAGAGAAAAAAAATTGTCTGCAGAAACTGATGGAACAGGTCATGATCAATATGTATGTCGAAAATCATGACCATCAGTGTTGTAGTTATTGAGATACTGCAGTTTTTGTATCAAATTTTCCATTATTCTGGGGGGTTATTGGGAGCCCCCCATAGCTCAAAGGATATGGGTAACAGAGACCTTATTTCAGGTTTCCATGCAGACTTTTCATGGACCTCTCAGTGTGTCAAGAATGAAGATTCTAGGTCCAGTCTTTATGATTTGTGCCCTGTTAACAGCTGTTCACATTTTTAAATTTGTAAAACATCGAAAAATTCAGGTGGCGCCACCAGTCTGCAGGAAGTGATGGAACATCTCATGATCAATACGTATGCCAAAAATCATGACCATCAGTCAAGTAGTTAATGAGATATTGAAGTTTTTGTATGAAATTTTTGACTTTTCTGGGGGGTACTTTGGGGCCCTATAGCTCGAAGGATATGGGTAACAGAGATTTAATTTATGGTTTCCACGGAGACTTTTAATAGGTTTCTCAGTGTGTCGAGAATGAAGATTCTAGGTCTAGGCTTTACGATTTGTGCCTTGTTAACAGATGTTCACATTTTTAAAGGTCTCAAAAATAGAGAAAAAAATTTGTAAAAAATCGAAAAATACAGGTGGCGCCACCAGTCTGCAGGAAGTGATGGAACATCTCATGATCAATATGTATGCCAAAAATCATGACCATCAGTCAAGTAGTTAATGAGATATTGAAGTTTTTTGTATGAAATTTTTGACTTTTCTGGGGGGTACTTTGGGGCCCCATAGCTCAAAGGATATGGGTAACAGAGACCTAATTTCTGGTTTCCAAGGAGATTTTTCATGGACCTCTCAGAATCCCAAGTTACAAGGTCCTAGGTTCAGCGGTTACGATTTGTGCCTGGTTAACGGACGGACAGACAGACGACGGACAAAGAGTGATTGCTATAGCTCGGATGACTTTCAGTCAGCTGAGCTAAAAAACTTAGGAGCTTATTTCTAAGGAACCACTGGATGGATTGTTTTGGAATATGGAATGGTCATTGGCCTTGATGATCTTGAAAGTGCTGCATGACTCACAAAGACTGGGGCCAGACTTACAAAGTTCATACCTCTCTAGTTCCAATTCACAACTTAAACAAAAGACTTATGTACAGATATACATCCATGTGAGAACAAATATTACATGAATACTTGTTACTGTTACCACCCATAAATACTGCTCTTTGGGCTGAGGGCTTTTGTCAGCTTTTGCTGATATTCTAGTATTTTTCTGTAATTAATGACTGAGCGAGCAATGTTGATCTCTATCTTGTCTACGTCTAAACAAGAAATGCCGTACGGTCAGGAAATATCTGTTTATTATAAAAGCTATTAATAAAATGAAATAAATTTACAAAGGCAGTTAAAAAGAAACACATAAAAAAAAAATACAGTCGCTTATATGTTATGCCTGTTCTGATCAGCTGTGGCCGGTAGAAACGATGCGTCAGACACCTCGCAAAACCCTGTCATGATCGCCACAGAACTGACGAAATCACGCAATTCTTGTAATACCAAACATCTGATTTGTGGAGATTGTGCGTTACACATCGTCAGTTGCAGATTCCATTAAATAGGCCCGCTTCATTTGCTTGATATGGGCCTACTCACGGTGCCACCGTGAGTGCCACCGTGAGTGTTGCTGAAAAATTATAACCAGCTAAGCCACACGATGTCAGTGAACATTTTCCCACCAAAATAGTGATGAATGAAGTCATATGGGGGTGAACTTTTACTACGGACCTCATATTGGCTCTCTGGCTATGACGCGTGACCGCTCCGCCAATCACAAGAACGTTTGCGTGGGCCAGGCACCTGTTTATGCAAATCAATGTGTCACATGGTTTAATGCCAACTTTGGTCAGTTGACAGTATGAATGTCGAGAGAACTTTCATTTAATCAGTTAATGCGACAGCGGTAAGCTTCCGCTTTATCTGAAATCAAATAAGAACCATTTCTAATTGCTCAATATTTTTTTTCAGCCTGTTTCGCTGGAACAACGAAATTTGATGGCGGTTTCCCGGCAGTTTTTCTACTCTCGCGCACAAGTGTAGCGATCGTTCCACGTGTGTATATATATATAGGCACAACCTGACTAATTGTTAGGGCTCAAATTAAACTAGACATTTCTTGGCACCGCTGGTGCCATAGTATCGCCAGACAAATGAGGTTTTGTGGTATTTTGTTGATATAATGTGATGTATTTGTATTTTAGCAATGAATGTGAGAAACATTTGTACAAAATATAGGAATATTTAAAGTGAAGGCAATTGTTATGTAAAAGGTTATGTATAAATAGAAGTATATATTTAATGATGTATTGAGTTGTATATGTATGTTTGGAGTAACTTGTTTGAGAAATAAACTGCATTCCAAAATATCCAAAATTTGAAAAAAAAAATTAAATTAAAAAAAAAAAATTTAAATTAAATTAAATTTTAAAATTAAATTTAAAATTAAATATACCTCATTCCATAAACCATATCTATATACATGCATAACATGAAAGAATTCTGTCCATTACTGTTTGACTTATAATGCTCACAGTATATACTGTAAAGTGGCAATGATGGGGTATTCAAAGGCGCAAAAAACAAGAAAAGGACAACAGGTGGCGCCACCTATCTTCTGCAAAAGACAAAACTATCCAAGATCTTCTGTCAACTTGATTTTTGGACCAATCCATGCATCCCTTTTTAAGATATTCATGATTTTATGTGATTTTCACCATATATGGTAATATTCAAGGTCAAAGCCACTCTCAAAGGAAAGGTCATGACCCCAATTTTAATATACATCATCCTATAACCCATACCTATGTACATGCATAATATTAAAGAAATCTGTCAATCAGTTTTTTACTTGTGATGCTAAAATACGTACTGTCAAGTGGCAATGATGGGGGTATTAAACGGCACAAAAACAAGAAAAGGATACTAGGTGGCACCACCAGTTTCCGGTACATGACATCACTATCCAAGATCTTTGTCCAACTTGATTTTTGGATAAATCCATGGAAGATTTCTTGAGATATTTAAGAATTTGCGTGATTTTCCCCAAAAATGGATCTATTCAAGGTCAAGGTCACTCTCCTAGTTTAGGTCATGACCTCATTTTAAATAGGCTTCTTCCTCTCACCTATATCTATAAATGGGTCAAGTTTGAAAAAGATCCTTGAAATAATTTTTGAGTTATTGTGTCCAAAAGAAATCTCTGCGGCGGCGGCGGCGGCAGCGGTGCAACCGTGCCTAAACCATAGTATCTCAAGACTATGTCTGGCGATACAATGATCGGCGACGTTGGGTAATACCTTTCTTTATGGAAATTAAGTGCATCTAGAAATGTAAAAGAAGGACTTTTTTTCTAGCACATGAAGGTAGATTTTTACGGGCCCAGGTGCTTGCTGCAGATCATATAAAAATATTAATTTGCAGATATGTCAAAAAAAAATTCCAGCCGCAGCAAAAAATCACGACCGGCCGGGTTAGCCCCAACACAGAACTTTTTAAGGATGGCCTCATGAAATAAGGGTTGCCAGACTTTTTAAGAATTTCCAAGACTTTTCCCTGACCTTGAAACCCCCCCCCCCCCCCCCCATTGACTTTTCCCCAGACTGCTGATAACCCTGATTATATCTGACTGAAGCAATTTATTCAAATGGTCCTGAACAAACAAGCTAATAGGCCTTCTGCACAGCCTTGCTGCAATTTGTCAGTATCATATTAACTATTTACAATTAAAGATTTATTTAAATCAAATTCTGACACTCTTTACATTAACAATACATGTAATATACTGCTCAGCTTTTGTTTTATCTACAAAAACTCATATGTTATTAAAAAGAGAGGGTTTTACTCAGGTTAATAAGAATCTATAGAACTGAGAATAAAGATGGACCTAGTGCACCAACATTATACCAAATAATACAGGTCTGTCTGCTTTGAGAGAAAAGCATGATGCAAGTATTATCCAATTTGGCAGTTTCCCTTAGCAAAAAAACAAGCTTGCCGCGCACTGTTGCTGCAAACTTGCTGCAGCTTTGCAGCAACCTTGCAGCAAGGTCACAATTTGCCATGTAAATTAGTTTGCGGCAACCTTGCTGCAGGCTTGCTGCAACCAATGTTCCCGCAGCCCTTTTCCTGCAGCCTTCTCGCACACTTTCCCGCAGCCTTCTTGCACACTTCCTGCAGCCTTGCACACTTCCTGCAGCTTCTCACACACTTTCCCGCAGCCTTCTCGCACACTTTCCCGCAGCCTTCTTGCACACTTTCCCGCAGCCTTCTCGCACACTTCCTGCAGCCTTGCACACTTTCTGCAGCTTCTCGCACACTTTCCTGCAGCTTTGCAGCAACCTTGCAGCAAGGTCACAATTTGCCATGCAAATTAGTTTGCGGCAACCTTGCTGCAGGCTTGCTGCAACCAATGTTCCCGCAGCCCTTTTCCTGCAGCCTTCTCTCACACTTTCCCGCAGCCTTCTCGCACACTTCCCGCAGCCTCGCACACTTTCCCGCAGCCTACTCGCACACTTTCCGGCAGCCTTCTTGCACACTTTCCCGCAGCCTTCTCGCACACTTCTTGCAGCCTTGCACACTTTCTGCAGCTTCTCGCACACTTTCCCGCAGCCTCTCGCACACTTTCCCGCAGCAGGGGCCAATTAGATAGCAGCCATGATATGTATAAACAATAGCACGTGGGCTCAGTTATTGTTTACAAGCAGACATGCCATGTCATTAGTCAGTGACTGTCTCTGCTCCAAATATAAATGCAGGTACTCAACAGAACAAGCTCTCATTAACCTCCATTTAATTTGCACATACAATTAAACCTTAATCCATAATGGCTTTTAAATATAAACCAAACTTAATCAAGCTTTGTTAGAAATTACACCTTGATGAATATGAATCAGAGTACACACTACACATGCAGTCACACGAATCCTGCATGAAGTTGTGTAGCTACATAGCTGAATAAAAGTTCTGGGTGAGTATATTGTCAGGCCAAGGACTGGAAACATGAACCACAAAGTGACATTGGGTTACTTCAGTATTGTTAGGAATTTCCCGTTTACTTAGGGTGACATCTATAGACATAAGTCAAACAGAATTTAGCAAATCAACTTTAAATGAAGCTTAGCCTGAGAAGTTTAAAGTTTGTGTGAAGATGAAAACAAAACCTTATTTAAAGTTAATCTACATTCAAAATTTGCCTTCCTAGTTTCATTTAGCAGTCAGAGATCTCCACTTCCTTAAGAAATTTTGGAGAAGCACACATCTGCAGTAAAATGTTTTATAGGGTTCCAACACACCTCTTGACAAAGGAAGACCTTTTTGAGACCAGCTGACAGAAAATTAAAGACTCTTATATACATAGAATTCTTTAATGGCCCTACCTTGCTTTAAAACTACTGAAGATCCCAAATGGTGATCACTACAAGTTTGGACTGGTCTCATGGTAGTGTGTCCTAAGAATCTAAGGAATCTTTCCTTGACAAGTAACCACAGCAACTTCTCCTAAACTGTTTGTGCACATAAATTTTTATCAGGATGGGTAAAATCAAATTGAAGACCTTTTTAAGACCTATGTCAGGATTCCTGGCATTTTTAAGACCTTTTTGAGGCCTTTAACATGCGAAATCAAAAATAAGACTTTTTAAAGCCCCACAGGTACCCTGGTTTTAAGGTGAAATAACATATATGATATATATATTGTTCTGCCTTTTTATCAGAAGTGGACTTTGGTAAAGGTATGGCTCATATCATGTCAATTTATGCAAACTTACAGATTTGTTTTATAATTATAAATCATCCATTGAGCCATGTCATAGCATCTTCTTAGTTAACCTTTGGATTCTTTATAACTTAAAGATTCAGTAAAATTAATTTAACATTTTCAAATCAGGTATACATATACTGTTTGTTGGATGAGGGAGAAAGAATATCAATGTCATAATTCATTATGCTAATTACTGTTCTCAAATCTATATAATTAATTACGCAGTTGTTTTTTTTAGCTCAGCTGACTGAAAGTCATCTCTTTGTCAGTCGGCCGGTTGGCTGTTAACAGGGCACAAATTGTGCATTGAACCTATAACCTAATTTAACATCCAGGGAGGTCCATGAAAAATCTCCTTAGGTTTCTGTTACCAATATCCTCTGAGCTATGGGTCTTGTATATACCCCCAGAATAATTAAAAATTTAATACAAAAGCTCCAGTATGTGATTAACTAATGCACTGATTGCCATAATTCTTTCCATGCATATTGATAATGGAGTTTTTCATCAGTTCCTGGAAACTATTTGCTATTTGCGTATATTTGCTTTTGGTGAGAATGGCACTTATCTCAGGAGTGGTTCAAGGTATTGGTCTGAAATTTGACATGTCCATCCATTTTGGAAAATTTTCTCGTAAACTAGACAGGTGGCACTACCTACCTTCCAGTTTTTTGTAGAATAAATTAATGCCCTTTTCTGAGGAGTGATATGCCTTATCGGTCTGAATTTGTGCATATCCATAGATCTTGGACTCCTCGATCTTGTACTCAAGACTGGTGTCCCATCTGCAAACATTTTACCGTTGTGGCCATCCACACATGTGCTTTGGCTGAAAATTGCTCATATCTCAGGAGTAGTTTAAGGAATTGGTCTGAAATTTTGCATTTCCATCCATATTGGAAAATTTTCTTGTAAACCAGACAGGTGGCACCACCTACCTTCCTGTTTCTGTCAAATAAATTAATGCTCTTTTCTTAAGGTGGTGTGCTGTATTGGCCTGAAATGTTACATGTCCATTTATCTTGGACTCCCTTATCTGGTACTCAAGAGCGGTGGCACCATCTGCAATCGTTTTCCCGTGGTGTCCATCCTTACAAGTGCTTTGGGTGAAAATTGCTCATATCTCAGGAGACCTTCAAGATATTGGCCTAAAACTTGGCATGTCAATCCATCTTGGAAATTTTTCTCATAAACCAGACAGGTGGCACCACCTACCTTCCCATTTCTGTAGAATAAATTAATGCTCTTTTCTCAGGAGTGGTGTGCTGTATTGGCCTGAAATTGCTCATGTAAATCCATCTTGAAGAGTTTTCTCATAAACCAGACATGTGGCGCCAGGTGTTTTTGTTGATTAAATTAATGCCCTTTTCTCAGAGATTTAGTGGACCATATTCAGGAGTGGTGTGACCTACAACTCAGTCCATCCCTCACTTCTTCCTTACCACTCTGACTTTGGATTCAATCTTGGCCTGTTGGTATATCTGTTTACACATACTGAAAGATTTTGGTTAAAATTTCTTTTTTCAAGCCGACATATTCATAAACTTTTTATCAAAATATCTAGAATAACAAAAGATGCAGTATTTTCATTGTTAAAGGTCCAATAGTTCTGCCAAAAATCATTCTAGTAAACTTGAACAAAGACCACCTAAGAATAATTTTTGTGCAATGTTACAGAAGATATAATTGAAATAATAATTTTGTAGAAGAACACTATTGCAGTCCTCAGTTTAAAAAAGACATAATAATGGCCATAAGACCAACTTAAGCTTTTCACAACTCAACCAAAAATCAACAAACTCAGTATATTCTGATATGATTGAAAGAACCATGTCCTAGGATAAATCTTTTGAAAAATTGAACAATTCAATTTGACAGTTTCATCATTAAGCTGAAAGAGGCTAAAATTATGAGTTTTTTTGCCCATAAAAAACAGGTCAATGTAGGTGGCACCACTAAATCTACAACTTCAAATATGAGTCATGTGACCAACATTTGCACAATACCTGGTAAAGCTAGCTTCTGTCATTTCTGAGAGTACTATGTCAGTATGCTTACTTGGCCAAATGACTGTTCAAATTTGTGTAACTCCACTAAAATTCATCAAATGCAAACCATTTGAACAAACTTGAGAGGGCTTGCCTCTGGGATCATTTATGTAAAATATTTAACAATTTGGCTGGACTGTCTACAAGAAGACGACTTTTAAAATATTGTCAGCTTTTTCCTTATAAAATCTAAGTAAATGCAGATAGCAAAAAAATAAGCTGAATCCCACAAAATTTGATATGTGACAGATTATTGCATAAAATCTGGGAATGGTAGCTCCTGCTATTCCTGAGAAATTATGGATTAATGTACAGATGACCAATGACCCCCGTTCAAAAATAGGTCAATTCAGGTGGCGCCACCAATACCTGAATTTCATATATGACTCATGTGACCAACACTGGCAAAAAATTTGGTGATGATAGCTCTGGCTGTTTCTGAGACTGTCATTTTAGTATGCTTTTTTGGACAGATGACTAAGTTCAACTTCCTGAACAAAATTGAGGGAGATGGTATAAAAGATTATTTCTGTGAAATATTGAACAATTTGGCTGGAGTGTTTTGGAAGAGAAGATTTTTAAAGGTTTGTTTTAGCTTTTTCTCTATAAAATTTAAGAAAATTTTCAGATGGCTAATTTTTTGCATTAAATTTCATGATGCTAGCTCCAATCATTTTCAAAATAGTATGGGTAAACGTACAGAAGACAAACGCCGCCACACCATGGCATTAGTTTACAGGTTCAGTAAAAATTAATACAGATGCATATTGAATGCAAAATTGTAATACAGATACATCTCACTGATGGCAAAATCTTGAATTAATTTGACTATGGATACCAATTATTTATAATCCATGTACAGCCGTCTTTATATACCCACAGAGAGCTGTATAGCTGCGATTGTAAACATTGCCTGGCATGAGGAATATCAATAAATCATAAATCTACATTTTTTAAAAGCTTTTAAAAAACATTCTTGTCAATATTAACCATAGATAACCTGAAATCTAAATGTCTAGAGGCATGATGTAATAAATGCTGATAAACTGGTGCCAGTCTAGATGTATCTAGATGTATCTGTGTATCTGCTTCACACAGCTAACATATATGGTAAAATGACTCAATTGAACCTTTATAATTCAGCCAAAATTCATTCTTTGGAACCATAAAAGACAATTATTATAAGAATTATTCAGGGGATTATTCTTGTAAAATATTAAACAAATGAACCTCAGTCGGGTCAGTCAAAAAAATTTTTACAGGTTTATAACTCATATGGAAAATACAGCAAAATGGCTAAGTTAAGCTTCCCATAACTCAGCCAAAAATCACTGAACCAAAACCATTTGAACAAACTTGAATTATCAACATCTAAGGATAATTAATGTGTGAGATTTAAGAATTTGGCCCAGTGGTTTTTGAGGAGAAGATCTTTGTAGCCACTGAGCTAAAATGGGCTGTTACAGCATATGACTAAATTCAGCTTCCCATAACTCAGCCAAAAGTCACTGAACTTAGACCATTTGAACAAATTTCAGAAAGCACTACCCTAGGATTATTTCTGTGCGATATTAAACTATTTGGCCATATGGTTTCAGAGAAGAAGTTTTTTGTAGCCGTCAGTATGATACGGGCACTGATGACCCCCGTACAAAAAAGGTCGATGCAGGTGGTGCCACAAATACCTCAATTTCAGATATGTCTCATGTGAACAACATTGGCATAAAATTAGGTGATGATAGCTCCAGCCGTTTCTGAGATTGTAATTTTAGTATGCTTTTATGGACAGATGACTAAGTTCAACTTCCTGTAACTCAGCCAAAAATCACCGAACTTAAACCATTCAAACAAACTTGAGAAAGATTGTTCCAGGGATCATTTCTGTGAAATATTGGACAATTTGGCTGAACAGTTACGGAGAAGAAGATTTTTAAAGCTTTTTTTAGCTTTTTCCCTATAAAATCTAAGAAAATGCAGTGAGAAAAAAATAAAAAAAATCCGATATAGTTTTTTGGATGACTGATTATTTGCAAAAAATTTGGTGATGCTAGCTCCTGCCGTTTTTGAGATAGCTATGGTTAACTTACAGACGACGCACGACGGACGACGCCGCACCATCGCATAAGCTCACAGGTTCGCTAACTAGATGTGGTCAGACAATGGTCCTCAGAGGGCCCCGCATTTCTGGTAGTGCTGGACAAGTTTACATAACAGTTTACATAAGTTTAGGTTAAAGTTTAACAAGAGACCCAGGGGTCTAATGTTCACTCTGTGAATTACTGTGCATTTTGGCAGGTGATTAAAAAAAATGTTTCAGAAAGATCAGTCCAAGAGTCTCAGAGAAGACTCTGTTTTGGCAGATTATAACAAATAAATACTTAATGACATATTATGGATAAAAGTGGAAAAGACCATTACAACCTCCTGAAAGTAGCTAAACACAGGTAGCGCTACCTGCAGGTCAAAATCATTAAGCAGTCACATGATCAATATTCCTGTGAAATTTGAAACTGAAGGCTGCAGCAGTTCCTAAGATATTTGGTAACAGACAATACATCATGTATGGAAACACATCAAGTTGTTAAATTTTACGATCGACAAAATTTGAAGTTCCGTAGAGACGCCATCTTGAGAATGCCGTGACTTGACTAAATTTTTACTCTAATTATACCCCTTTCTCTAAGGAACTGTTGACTATTATATGAAGGCCAAAATATTAATGCTTTGTGACTTATCTATAGTAAGAAGTGGAAAAGACCATTTCGTCCCGCAGAAAGTAGGTCAACAAAGGTGGCGCCACCTGGAGGTCAAAATCATTGATCAATATTCCTGTGAAATTTGAAACTGAAGGCTGCAGCAGTTCCAAAGATATTTGGTAACAGACAATACATCCTGTATGGAAACCATCAAGTTGTCAAATTTTGCAATTGTCACAATTTGAAGTTCCGTAGATATGCCATCTTGAAAATGACTTAACTGAATTTATACTAAAATTATTATTTCCCTTCCTCCTAGTAACTGTTGACTATGATATGAAAGCCAAAGTATTTATACTTTATGACATATCTTGGAAAAAACAGAAAAGACCATTACAGCCTGTAGAAAGGTCAACACAGATGGCACCACCTGCAGGTCAAAATCATTCAGCAGTCACATGATCAATATTCCTGTGAAATTTGAAACTGAAGGCTGCAGCAGTTCCTCAGATATTTGGTAACAGACAATACATCATGTATAGAAACACATCAAGTTGTCATATTTTGCAATCGACAGAATTTGAATTTCTGTAGAGACGCCATCTTGAAAAAGACTTGATTGAATTTATACTCAAATTATTCCCCTTACTCTAAGGAACTGCTGACTATGATATGAAGGCCAAAATATTAATACTTTATGACTTTATTTCAGAAGAAGTGGAAAAGACCATTTCATCCCGCAGAAAGTAGGTCAACACAGGTGGCACCACCTGGAGGTCAAAATCATTGATCAATATTCCTGTGGAATTTGAAACTGAAGGCTGCAGCAGTTCCTCAGATATTTAGTAACAGACAATACATCCTGTATGGAAACACATCAAGTTGTCATATTTTGCGATCGACACGATTTGAAGTTCCATAGAGACGCCATCTTGAAAATGACCTGACTGAATTTACACACAAATTATTCCCCTTCTTCTAAGGAACTGTTGACTATGATATGAAGGCCAAAATATTAATACTTTATGACTTATCTTGGAAGAAGTGGAAAAGACCATTTCGTCCCGCAGAAAGTAGGTCAACATAGGTGGCGCCACCAAAAGCTTATTTTTGCATGTCCATCCCATGATCATTAATTCTGCAAAGTTTCATGAAGGTAGCTGCTGTGGCTGTTGAGATATTTGGTAACAGACAGTGGACGGTGGACAGTTGACAGTGGACAGTGGACGGCGGACGCTGCGCCATGGCATAAGTTCACAGAGTGAACTAAAAATATGACAAAAATTATTAGGTTTTTATCCATATACATGAGGGAAAATATCCTACTTGTTCAAATAATATTAAAGCAGATACAAAAACATCAACAATGCCTAACAAACTATCATCAATGCCTTTCAACCTATCAACATTTGATGAGATTTATCAACAAGTGATGACAATTTGTTGACAAACTAGAATATGGGTAGTTGACAAGCGACTGTGTATCCACCAAAATCAAAGTGGGATAGGTGAAGTGAGGCATGGATTGAGTAGGAAGGGAAATAGAGTTAGATGTGTTACATACTAGCATGGATGTCTGCCATGTAAATATGATTGCAGGTGGTGCCACCTGTTACTTATACGAGAAACTCTCCAAGATGTATACACATGCAAAATTTCAGGTGGAAAAGTCAAACCACTGCCTAAATATGAGTGATTTTATCCATCAGCAGACAAACAGATGGACGCTGTGCAAAAATGGTTATGATAAAGAGCTATGTGAGATCTAAACACATGCATCACTTCAGGTGGGAGCATCAAACCAATCCGGAGATATTAGCATTGTTATTTGCAGCATGAATGTGAATGAAGGTGGCGCCACCTGTCATAAAATCAAGAAAGCTTTCCAGGATGTATACGCATGCCAAATTTCAGGTGAATAAGTTGAACCACTGCCAAGATATGAGTGATTTTAAACCAAGTCAAACAAACAGATGGATGCTGTGCAAAAATGGTTGCAGGTGGCGCCACCAGTTTCTTGTATGAT
Source organism: Sipunculus nudus (assembly GCA_026874595.1). Classification (NCBI taxonomy): domain Eukaryota; kingdom Metazoa; phylum Annelida; class Sipuncula; order Golfingiida; family Sipunculidae; genus Sipunculus; species Sipunculus nudus. Next base: position 32,655,651 of record CM049309.1, read on the forward strand.
AAAGGGCTATGTGAGATCTAAACACATGCAAATTTTCAGGAAGATACGTCAAACCAGTCCGGAGATATAAGCATGGATGTCTGCAGCGTGAACATGAATGAAGTTGGCGCCACCTGTCATAAAATCAAGAAAGCTATCCAGGATGTATACGCATGCAGAATTTCAAGTGAATTAGTCAAACCACTGCAGAGATATGAGTGATTTTAACCTAAGGCAGATGAACAGATGGACGCTGTGAAAGCTAGCTAACATGCAAACGCAAAATATGCCTTGACAGTGAAACATGCAACCATTAAATCTATATATGCAAACAATTAGGTGAACATGCAACATTTATAAGCATAAAATATTTAATGCATGAGCATTAAACACACTGGAATATAGTTTACACTGTTCACTCTGTTCCTGTCCAAGGGACTCCTGGTGTTGAGGTGGAGTGGTCATAACACTAGGTTTCTATATAAATGGCACCTTAAAACACCCAAAATGTCACGTGAGTTCACAGACAGTCCTGAAGGATTGCGTCCTGTTGGTGTGAACCCCACCATTTAAAGAGCGACATTCCTTATGCTACGGTCACAAATCACTAAATGCCGCCTACCGGCGTGGTAACTGCCAGTTTTCACTAAAATTCGTCAGGAGGCAGCTCGGTGGCAGGCACATTCGGCAGGCGGCAGTCGGCATTTTAGACGCCGCTAGGACGCCGCTGAAATTTTAAGAAAAAGTTAAAATTCTGTCTGCCACCGGCCGATTTTTTTCCAATTATGCCAGTCGTCAGGTCGCCGGCCGGGCGCATTTCGAAGTCGCTCGGTGGCTATCAAGCGGCAGGCGGGCAACAGCACGATTTTTATTCAGTCGTGGGGCTCGAGGTCCTTCAAACTTCGGCCGGCGATCGGTAGGATCTTACTGCCACTCTCTAGCATCCGGCCTGCTGCCGTTATGCTACCGACATGCCACCGTACAATTTCAAAATATCTGCCGGCGGCAGGGCGGAGATTGAAAGGCAGCTGGGAGGCGGCTGTCGTGTTGGTAGGTGGCAGGACGGCGATCTGCCAATTGCAGACTCCCGTACCCCTGAATATAAATCCGAGGCCATCCACCATACAACATACTCGCTTTGGGGCTGGCGCCTTGTCCTTTCCCTTGCCTTTAGGGGGCATCTTGTTGGAAGGAAATTGTTGATAATAATGGTTGATGGAAAATGGTTGATAATAAATGGTTGATGGTACACTTTGTAGTGATACGAGAGCAATCTAGGTTTATATATCCAATCGGGAACCAGACTGCCGCCGTCAGATTATCGGGCGGGCGCCGGCCGGTGGCAATTAGAATGCCCGATCGTTGGCCGGTGGCAGGTGTAAATGGCCGGTGTCCGCCAGGTCACCGGGATGTGGCAGGTAAAATCTGACGGCTGCTGGCCTGTCGCCTAACTGCCACCGGCCAACATCCTGATGACTTCACACACCCCCTCGAACTTAGACACTGCCTTGGGCCGCCCGGAGCCCGTCAGGCGGCCTTTTACTGGCAGTTATTTATGACCACTCGCACCAATTTGCAAAAAATCGGCCGGCGGCATGTAACTTTAAGAATCCGCCGATGTCTAAAAATCGGCAGGCGGCAGTTTCACATTGTGACCGTAGCATTATGGCGAAAGAAGCATAGCAGTTGCAAAGCCAAAACAGCTAGTAAGCGGCATGCAAAGCAGAAGAACTCATTAAGGTACATAAGGTGGACTGCTTGTCAAACAACTCCTGTGTGGGTGTGACAACATGCATGTTGTCCAGGTCAAAAAAGCACATGGTTAAATTTTACTGCAGCAGTTCAAGCAAACCACACTCTGCTACCAAGTGTGATGGGGCTCATGAGGCACAATTGAGACACACACATGCATGCTGGAATAAATTGGGGTCCTTATTTATAACCAATAAAATGAAGAATAACAGTGATGCCTGACAAGAAACACAAGTAAATAACTGACTACATACTGAAAAGTGAAGAGGTACTGGAATAATGCTTGGATAATATCAGAAGCGCATATATATATATTATATATATATATATATATATATGCCAATATATATATATATATATATATATATATATATATATATATATATATATATATATATATATATGCCAAAACTATTATCTATATATTGAATGAGCAAAGACCCTTAGGGATCAGAGTGTTCATTAACATGACCTGCAAACAACATTTCAGGCCGGCAGGTAGTGAATCATTAGAGTGCACTCACCGCTGTGGGCAACAGGGACCAATCTGTGCCTCACTAGGAAAACAGGGTGGCCACTGGAAACTGCAAAAGAACATAATCAGTCTTTGCTCTCTTCCAAAAATAACAGATGTGAACAAATCAATAGAAGTGAGGTAATTTCACAGATTTTACCAATGGGCTTACAGTCAATGTTTCCAAGGAATATTCTCCCTCAGACAGGGAAATAAAAAGTGTCACCCTTGGTACAATTCTATTAATGCTGTGTATTTTGCATAATATGTGCTGCTTTTGATTCAAAGATTGGGAAGGAACACCACAGACCAGTGTTTGTGCACTGGTCTCCAATCCTCAAGGTCCCTCATTTTAGCCAAAAAGAATCTTAAATCAGTTGAAAAAATACATTTTATTTGTTTTTTAAATCTCAGATATTCACTCTAATATTTTGATTATAGCTGATGACTACCTGGTAATTCTTAGAGCTCTGTACAGAAAACCTGAAATTTTGTTTGATAATAACATATAATATTATAATTTTTTTTACAGTGTGCAAAAGAATGTGACAAAAACTGGCTTTACATGCCCTTTCATCTCAAAATCTGAAAGATTATAGTACTTGAAAGGTTATTGTTTGACTTAAGCTGTCATATACCGTATTTATTCTTCTTTAGGTTTGTCACCTTGGTTCTTTAGATAAAAGACCACTTTGTCACATATTTAATATAAAAAAAGATCTAGTTTTCACGGCAGTGTATTTGACAAATTCATGATTACCACCTTCTCTGGAATAACAAGTGCTCTGAGCAAAATGAACAGCAGCTTTATCAAGACAAGAAATGGTATCTGTATCATCAATTTTCTTACGACATGTTCAGTCTATCAGAACTTTCCTGGTCAGGCCACAGGAAGATTGCATGTGACCTGAATATCTTGAAAAGGAAACATCCAATATAGACTTCTCTATTCCGCTGTGGTCAAGACAGAAACAAAAATCTAGCCGTGTTCAGCTGTACATCTCATTTCTTATCACCATCTTTTAATAGACTTGAGATAAAAGGGAAAGTAAGGCTTGATCTAGTAAACGATATGCAGCCCATCATGTATATCCCCTGTGATAAGCTACTGTATGTGAAAGAAATACGAAGGTTTTGAAAGGTCAGACAGCCATGCCAGTAGTACATATTTCTGCTTAAGAAATCTTGCTCCTAATTTAACTAATAATGCCACTTAAACTTCTTCAGTTGCACCTAACTGAGATAATGATGATCACATATAAAATACCGATGCCTGGATTCCCATGCATTGTTCCCCATGATGAGCCTGATTAAAGTGTACCAATAAAACTACAGCGGAAAGTCACTTATGGAATAAGTGGTTATGATTTCTCCAGAAGTGACTCAACAGACCTTTCCTTTTTCACTGGCGACACCTGTCTGCGATATTTTACATCTATGGTCTGGGGTAGTACATGTGTATGGGTGTCAAGCAGGTTTCTTTTTTGGTCCTGTTGCATTAAATTGACTTAACGCCAATATCACCTGTTATTGACCTAAGCCCACCATGAAATGACAAGAGTATGTTGCCATATAAGATAAAACAAGGAAGGGGCCTTATTTTATCTTTCATTGAACTTATATTTTACCAACCAGGGGAGGTATAAATTAATGTGAAAGGTGCTCTTCTTAGGCTATACATAACATAATATATAAGTGAAAAAAGGTGCACATATAAACAGACTAATAGTGTTCTTCAAGACTTTTCTAAATGTTCCCTTATCCTGTAATGATTTATCATTAAATATGGTTTTTTTTCAATTGCATTTGACACATTTTAAAATTTTCTTACGAAAAAAAAATCTTATTCTTAGAATGTATTCAAAATATTCCTTTCATACATAACATTATTTTGATAGAGCTGTAAGTATAATTAATTGCTAAAAATAATATTATTATATATTAATATTTTTCAACACTACATTAAAAGTTTAAATGAATAGTTACATTTAAAATCATCTAACATTTTTTATCTAAGAAATTTTATAAATGTTTCTGATTTATTTTAATGGTCCATTTAGACATCTGTGCAAATTATTGAAAATGTTTGTAAAATGTTTTGTACTGCGTGGGTACATTCACACATTAAATTACCATGCAATTTCAATCAACTTATGTGATTAACAAAAGTATACAATTTTGTGTCACTGGGGTATACTTGCATTCTGTTTACTATTTATTGATCACCTGAACACTCAAGACTCAAAATCTAATGAACAAGATATCCTCATCTCCCCTGTACACTACCTTTCACATTTGACAAGGGTTAGCTGCCCCAAACCGTACATATGATAGCGCAAATGCACGCAGTGTGCATGCTTGGTCTATTTACTAGTCAACAGGGTCACTTGGTCATGATTTATATATATGTGTACTGTTACATGCCGACATGAAAGGAAAATGAAGACTATATATAACAAGTGACCCATGGGTCATGACGCTCAGCTGACTGGGAAGAGATTCGCAAAAGGAAATTTTATCATCAGAATGGTAGTATATACTCATTCAACTGAAGCATCAAACAGATTATCAGACCAAGATTAAGTCTGTATTTATATATCTCAAAAATAGAGAAAAAATGTGTAAACTTTAAAAACTTGAATATGGGTAACCGACAAGTGACTACGTGTATCCGCCAAAATCAGAGTGGAACGGGTGAAGTGAGGCATGGATTGAGTGGTAAGTGGAAAAAGAGTGAGGTATGTTGCATATTAACATGAATGTCTGCAGCCTAAATGTGTATGTAGGTTGTGCCACCTACCACAAATCCAGAAAGCTGTCCAAGTTGTATACATATGCGAAATTTTAGGCAGAAAAGTCAAACCGATGATTACATGTATATGAGTGATTTTAGCCCACGGCAGACAAACAGACAGACGCTGTGCAAAAATGGTTGCAGGTGGCCCCTCCAGTTTTGTGTATGATAAAGACCTATGTGAGATCTATACACATGCAAAATTTTGGCCCAATCGTTCAAACAGTTCCCGAGATATGAGCTTGGATGTCTGCAGCGTAAACTATAATGTAGGTGGCGCCACCTGTCATAAAATCAAGAAAGCTATCCAGGATGTATAAAACGGCAAAATTTTAGGCAGATATTTCAAAACCACTGCCGAGATACGAGAGACATTATCCCACAGCAGACAAACAGATGGATGCTGTGCGAAAATGATTGCAGGTGGCACTACCAGTTTTGCGTATGATAAAGAGCTATGTGAGATCTATACACATGCAAAATTTTGGCCCAATCGGTCAAATGGTTCCCGAGATATGACCTTGGATGTCATCAGCGTGAACGTGAATGTAGGTGGCACCACCTGTCATAAAATCAAAAATGCTATCCAGGATGTATACGCATGCCGAATTTCAGGTGAATTAGTCAATTCACTGCAGAGATATGAGATATTTTAACCCAAGGCAGATGAACAGATGGACACTGTGCAAACATGGTTACAGGTGGCGCCACCATTTTTTGTGTATGTTATAAAGCTATCCGAGGGCTATATTTGTATAAATTTTATTTCCTGATCGGTCAAACGTTTCCTGAGATATGAGGGTTTATTTGTGGAAACAGACGCACAAATGGACGCTGGGCAGAGAGGAAACATCAGAGGTCAACGCAAATTGGTTAGGCACCAGTTCACATGTGACCCGATAATTGGTGTTGTTTTTATGATTTGTGCCACGTTAACAGATGACAGCATCTTTAAAGGTCTCAAAAATAGAGGAAAAAATCGTAAATAATTGAACAATACAGGTGGCGCCACCAGTCTGCAGGAACTGATGGAACATCTCATGATCAATATGTATGCCAAAAATTATTACCATCAGTGATGTAGTTATTGAGATACTGAAGTTTTTGTATGAAATTTTTGACTATTCTGGGGGGTACTTTTGGGGCCCCATAGCTCGAAGGATATGGGTAACAGAGACCTAATTTCTGGTTTCCAAGGAGATTTTGCATGGACCTCTCAGTGTGTCAAGAATTAAGATTCTAGGTCCAGTCTTTACGATTTGTGCCTTGTTAACAGATGTTCACATTTTTAAAGGTCTCAAAAATAGAGAAAACAATTCGTAAAAAAATCGAAAAATACAGGTGGAGCCACCAGTCTGCAGGAATTGATGGAACATCTCATGATCAATAATTATGCCAAAAATCATGACCATCAGTCAAGTAGTTATGAGATATTGAAGTTTTTGTATGAAATTTTTTACTTTTCTGGGGGTACTTTGGGGCCCCATAGCTCAAAGGATATGAATAACAGAGACCAAATTTCTGGTTTCCAAGGAGATTTTTTATGGACCTCTCAGAATCCCAAGTTACAAGGTTCTAGGTCCAGCGGTTACGATTTGTGCCTGGTTAATGGACGGACAGACGGACGACGGACAAAGAGTGATCGCTATAGCTCTGACGACTTTCAGTCAGCTGAGCTAAAAACAGGATATCCCATTACCATCAATCATACAGAGAAGCATGCAAATATATATTAGGTGTTGTTCCTTATTCTGCAGGTTCACTTTGCAAGTAATTTACTTGGTTTATATCAAAGGAGGAATTCTTCAAGCCCTTATTTTCAAAGTTACATGCCATGAGGCAATGAGACAATCCTGAAGAACACTGCCTGGATAATTGGGAGGTTTAAAGGTACATAATCTATCGCGATATTATGTTATTATCTTGCGCTATTAGCCGAGACATTATGGCTTAAAACAACAATTCCACACTAGTCATCAAGGCACATGGACATACTATCTCCAAATCACCTGAATTATACACTTATGGTAAACCAACACAAATAGGCTGACACTCAGAACCATATAAGACTGTATGACCAGAGGTTCTATCTTGTCCATGTACGACAACTCCAAAACAAAGATAAGGAACATGAAAAAATAGACATGAATAGATGAAACACTGGTTTGAAGCTTGAAGAAAACTTTCTATAAGCCCGCAAAGTGGTTTTAATGAAGAAAACTTTTAGGTGTTAAGTAAGCCCACAAAGTGGTGTTCATGAAGAAAACTTTAAGTTGTTAAGTAAGCCCAGAAAGTGGTGTTCATGAAGAAAACTTTTTGAAGTTGTTTGGTAAGCCCAAAACGTGTCTTTCATGAAGAAACTTTCTTAAGTTGTTAATTAAGCCAACAAAGTGCCGTTCATGAAGGAACTTTCTCAAGTTGTTTATTAAGCCCACAACGTTTTGTTGAAGATGAAACTTTTTTAAGTTGTTTATTAAGCCCACGAAGTGTTGTTCAAGAAGGAACTTTCTTAAGTTGTTTATCAACCCCACAAAGTGCTGTTCAAGAAGGAACTTTTTTAAGTTGTTTATTAAGCCAACAAGGTGCCATTTATGAAGGAACTTTCTCAAGTTGTTTATCAACCCCATAAAGTGCCTTTCATGAAGGAATTTTCTTAAGTTGTTTATTAAGCCCACAAAGTGCCGTTCCTGAAGGAACTTTCTTAAGTTGTTTATTAAGCCAACAAAGTGGCGTTCATGCTGTTTATGTTTAGTGTTACTGATCAAGCCACTTTTTGAGAAGTAAACCCTAAGGCCCTTATAATTCTGTCACATTGTGCTTAAGAAAAACTGCAACATTTTTATGTTATACTAATTTCATGTCAAGTCGAAAGGGCCAATGACAAATAAAGGAAGAGCATGATCACTACTACTAACAGCTACTTGTATAACTAAATATAAGATGACCAGTGCAATACTTGCATGATCCTGTTTAGTAACTGGACAACATTGCAACTGTTTTCTCAGAACAATATTGGTAAAAATGCATTCCTATTTTGTGAATGGAGTGACTGGTCATTGCTATGTGCTGACTGTAATAAAAGAACGGGAAGAATCTAAATTGTCATTTTAATAGGTTAAATTTTCTGCTAAAGTTATAGATGTTTAAGTAAACAAATTTATATGTTCTACCTGACTTGCAAACATACCTATTTATTTTCTCACATTCCAATGTTCCATTAGCTATGTAATTTGTGTTAGCAAGTTAGAAGCAAGTGTTAGTTGGACAATCTGTGGTTAAACGAGTTGTTCAGAACAGGTGCCATGATTGACACCGGTGAACCAAAATAACCTGGTAATCACTCACAGGAGCAGGTACAAAGCTCTGACGATGTGATTATTAACAGGGATCCATCAACCACTCTTATCAAAATGCTGCTTGTTATAACATATCTGCTGGCAGACACCACCCAATACATGGTTAGGAATTCTCAAGGAAGAGTTCAATACTTCCAGAATGCTCACAGAATATTAACAAGTCATAACAATGCCTCACAAGTGACCTGTTCATTATGTTGTTTTTAGGAAGCACTGTTTACATACCAAACAGATTTATATAAGTGTCTTGTATGCAGCACTGCATACATGTGAGGGGTTCCCCCTGCGAGTAGCAATGAATTTGTCTGTTAATATAAACACAAAATACTGTGGTCTGACTTGTACCAAGCATTATAAAGCACTGAGTAGGGTTGGGACGGTTACCGGTATACGATATTATCACGATATCTGACAGCTACGGTTATCATACTGTCAACTTTCCTATTATCGCGATACCACAATATCAATTTTTGTTCACGATTTTGGTTCACAAGCAAGCCCTTGAGGTTCAAAATAAATTTATTTCAAAGAAACACATTTATTTTCATAAACCACATGTATTTGAATACACGCGTGTGGGTGGAACCGTGTGCTTACAGACTTCAGATTAGTCGGAAATATCCGGAAGTAGCAGGATGATTCAGAGAGGACAAAAGCTTGAGAATTCCAGGAGAAAATAACATTTTACTGAAAGAGCAATAAATACACATATTTATGCTTTTATTGCATGGAACAAAAATGTCAACATAAAAGTGTCACCACTGAATCGAACATTCCATACGGGTTGCATATTTTGCCATATAAAATTGGGATGGTATATTTAGCCATGATTGGTATGACGCACTCTCCGAAAATTCGCCGGGATTCTCCAGCTTTTATGTAGCTATAGGAAACTGATGGAAAGTTCTGACAAGCGTGACTCGACGATGGGGGCAGGACTTCCCGTGCCTCAAGCTTGCACACCTGCAGGACCTTCATGCGACTTACATCACTTAATGAGTCATTCTGTGGTACTGGCACAATAGGTATAAATGATATTAATACTTAACACCTTGTATAAAGTCAAGACTTTAAAGGTGGTTGTTATAAATATCATTATTGATGGCTTATTAATGCCATTATATATAATTAAAAATATCGCGATATCACGGTTTATCGCGATAAAATTTGAATAATTATCATGATATCAAAAACCCATATCGTCCCAACACTAGCACTGAGGAACAATAGGCAGAGCGAAAAGGTCTTTAACAACAAAAGACAGCTACCTCTAACCTTCTGGAAAAATCCAAAACCCGATTTCAATCAAAAGTGCAAAACAGCAAGGACATGAAGAATTAATTAGAATACAACCTAATTATACTTTCTAGGTACTTTAGGTAAGAGACAGATCACCTGTTGGCCTTAGCAACAGTTCACATGAAAAAGAAATAGTGATTTGGTTCAACTACATTCCAAAATAGTACAAGGTTTCAAGGTTAAATAATTCATTAACAGTTCTTCTTAATGATACTGCTAAGCTCTACGAGGGAACTATTCACTGATTAGTTTTTCTCATGAATAAACTAGACATTTCTTGGCACCGCTGGTGCCATAGTATCGCCAGACAAATGAGGTTTTGTGATATTTTGTTGATATAATGTGATGTATTTGTATTTTAGCAATGAATGTGAGAAACATTTGTACAAAATATAGGAATATTTAAAGTGAAGGCAATTTTTATGTAAAAGGTTATGTATAAATAGAAGTATATATTTAATGATGTATTGAGTTGTATATGTATGTTTGGATTAACTTGTTTGAGAAATAAACTGCATTCTAAAATATCCAACAATTAAAAAAAAAAAAAATTAAATTAAATTAAATTTTAAAATTAAATTTAAAATTAAATATACCTCATTCCATAAACCATATCTATATACATGCATAACATGAAAGAAATCTGTCCATTACTGTTTGACTTATAATGCTCACAGTATATACTGTCAAGTGGCAATGATGGGGTATTCAAAGGCGCAAAAAACAAGAAAAGGACAACAGGTGGCGCCACCTATCTTCTGCAAAAGACAAAACTATCCAAGATCTTCCGTCAACTTGATTTTTGGACCAATCCATGCATCCCTTTTTAAGATATTCATGATTTTATGTGATTTTCACCATATATGGTAATATTCAAGGTCAAAGCCACTCTCAAAGGAAAGGTCATGACCCCAATTTTAATATACATCATCCCAAAGCCCATACCTATGTACATGCATAATATTAAAGAAATCTGTCAATCAGTTTTTGACTTGTGATGCTAAAAGTACTGTCAAGTGGCTATGATGGGGGTATTAAACGGCACAAAAACAAGAAAAGGATACTAGGTGGCACCACCAGTTTCCTGTACAGGACATCACTATCCAAGATCTTAGCCCAACTTGATTTTTTGGATAAATCCATGAAAGATTTCTTGAGATATTTAAGAATTTGTGTGATTTTCCCCAAAAATGGATCTATTCAAGGTCAAGGTCACTCTCCTAGTTGAAGTCATGACCCCATTTTAAATAGGCTTCGTCCTCTCACCTATATCTATAAATGTGTCAAGTTTGAAAAAGATCCTTGAAATATTTTTTGAGTTATTGTGTCCAAAAGAAATCTCTGCGGCGGCGGCGCAACCGTGCCTAAACCATAGTATCTCCAGACTATGTCTAGCGATACAATAATGATTTGAATAAAGAGGTCCCAATGGTCCAACTCCACTGATACATTTCAGCAATTACTGCAATGAGTCTTAAGACAGCCAGACATGATTTTCCATGACAAATCGCCCAAGTCAAGGGGTAGAAAATGATGAATTGACATCTGTTACTTCAGCAATTAATCAGGAAAAATTGTTACATTCATTGCACAGGAAATGAAAAGAACTGAAATAGAGCATCATGGAAGATGGTAATAGGATATAGTAGGGACTTGTACAAACAGGAAATAAATGATCTGAAGGTTCAATATTTGTGAAAAAACATTCAATGTTGTTCTACATGCCAGCTGATATATGACAGAAGCTTTAGAATTACATAAACATTCTACTGACCAAAGAGTAATGGATAAATAATGTTTTAATACACCAGTGAGCTGATGGGTGGCCTATACATGTTACAGGCAATGTACCTCATGTACAACAGTCAGCAGCACAGGCAGAGCTTACTCATGGTGCTCATGGACTAAAGGAACTGTATAAATTAATACTGGCATGGTCGTTTGAAAACTGGAAACTATAAATTATATACTGGCATAGGGTTATGGAACCTGGCCATTATACAAAGTACAAAGTTTACATTAACCTTGCTCAATGTTAATCTTGTGTTTTAGAAACACAAGAAGTGATTGTCTGCTGCCAGGACCAAGGAGACCATATTGTTCTCCCATATTTGTCTGTTGGCTGGATCATAAAAACATGTGAAACCTAAAGAGTTCCCCCACTGCAAAGAGATCCTAAACCTGCCCAGTGAAAGAAAGAGTTGCAGATCTTCTGTGTACTACAAAATAAACAAGGAGTAGCAATTATAAACCTTTCATATAAGAGAAACCAGTGTTTTATATTTGAGCTTATACAGTTGTCTCAAATTGTCTGTAAAGACAAAATTCTCAGAAATAGTAAATACTCTATGACAGGTATAACAAGTGACCCCTGGGTCATGACGCTCAGCAGACTAACATATTGATAATACAAAAATTGAAACAAAATAGTCTCCCTGTTCCTTTTCCACTCCAATGTGTAACTCAATTTTTACTACATCACTGGATAAAAATTCCATCCCCAAAGGCCAGTTCTGTCAGGAAATAATTATGTCACTACCATGTCCATCTAGGAATGAGTGAAGAAACAATATTTAATTTTGTCAAAAATTTGACACTTACCCATTTTGAATTCAGATGTCAGATGTTTACCTCAATATTGGACTTCTGACAAGGGTTTGCTTGTCTGTGGTGAAAGTGAATTTGTCATTACCCTGTCTGATTGGTTAAGAGATAACAGTGTTATTAACACTTCAGCTGATCATATATCCAAGGTGGCCTTTGCACAATTTTTACACATATATACCAATTTCCCCATCATAATATAATGTGATTAAGAGGAGCGTAAATTTCTGGGAACCATCACACGTGAAGTTTGATTTACAAGGATTGCCTGTTGAATATGCATGAAAATTACTAACTGTTAGGGCGAGACAACTCTCTAAGCAAGATGTTTGGACTCCATTTGAAAGTGAAAAATACTAAAGAATTTGGGCTTGGGTAGTGTGAGTACTGGTACCTTATAACCTTTTTGACCAACACTTTATTTACTCCTGTATAGTATAGTCTGTCCCAGAACCAAAGTCAGCATGTTTTTCCAAGGTAAAAATAATGTCTATCCTTTCACTGAATATGTTTGAGACAAATAATCCAAAATATGACAGAACAATCAATGTTTGCGACATATACATCACCAGTAAACTGAGAAATATGAAACAATTCCAGCTGGTGACATCAGACAATGTGATGTTATACGTGACCAACCTTTGTTTACACCCCACTGGCACACAGGATTATGTGGACACACATGGGAGGAAGAAACTAAACATGGGTCCTGCTTGATAAAAGCAAATAAACATTCATCAAGGCCTACAGGCCTAATGTGAACCTTTGCATTGGGATAATAACATGCTTGACCAATATTTGAAAGTACTTGATTAATTTTCAATAACATGTGTAGCATGCACATGTACATTCCAAGTACTAAACATTTTAAACTCAAGTTAAAGCACCAATTACACAACATCACTCCTGAAATACTGGCATGGATGTACATAACAGAAAAATTATTACAGTTGCCGCCACCAGTCTTATGTATGAGAAAGTCATTGAAGATGTATGAACATGTAAACTTTCAGACAGATACTTCAAACCCCTATTTAGCAATATGCACAGATGTATGAAACCCCAAAACAATTGTAGGTGGTGCCACAAGTCTTGCATATGACACACCTATCTGAGATGTACAAATATGCCCAATTTCTAGCTGATATGTCAAATCTCTCCTGAGAAATAAGCAGGGATATACACTGCAAAAATTAAGGTAGGTGGTGCCTAAAGTCTTATATATGATGAAGCTATCCGAGGTAGCTTCTCTTGATTTAGGTGCATGCACTGGGCTAACCAAACTCAGATGAGGCAGGCTTTTGCCCAGAGAGAACTGGAACAAATTGCTAGGTGCAGCTACTGCACTGAGTGAACTCTTCACCTGTTGCCTAATGTGATATTATTGGCAGTCTGCCAAAGCTTTAAATAGATCCAGACTGACCTTTGGCCTGTTGCCAAATCTGATTGTTGGCAGTCTGCCAAGCTTTTTATAGATACAGACACAATCTTGGCCTGTTGGTAGTTCTGTTTACACATACTGAAAGACTGGCTACAATCCTTTTTTTTCAAGCTGACATAATCATAAGTTTTTTTTTTATCAAAATGTTGAGAACAATTAAACATGGAGTCCTAACATTGTTAAAGGTATAATTATTCAGCCTAAATTCGTTTAAGTAAACTTTAACAAAGGCCTCCTAAGAATCATTTTTGTGCAATGTTACAGAAGTTGAAACAACAGTTTTGCAGAAGAAGACCTCAGCAGCCCTCAGTTTGAAATAGGCTAACTAATGGCTACAAGACCAACTTCAGCTTTCTATGGTCCTACCAAGAATCATAGAACCCAAGATAATTTTATACAACTGAAAGAACCCCACCCTTGGATAATTCTTTTTCAAAATATATGATTCAGCCTGTGAATTTCATCATAAAACATTTTTTAGCTAAAAGAGGCTAAAAATATAAGGTTGGTGCCTCCTAAAACAGGTCAATGAAGATGGCACCACAAAACTGCAATTTCAAATATGAGTCATGTGACCAACATTTGATGATGCTAGCTTCTTTTGTTTCCGAGAATGTTATGTGTATGCTTACTTGGGCAAAAGTTCAAATTCTTGTAACTTGGCCAAAATTCCTCAAACCCAAACCATTTGAACAAACATGAGAGACCTCGTCTCTGGGATCATTTCTGTGAAATATTGCGCAGTTTGGCCGAATGATTTTAGAGAAGAAGATCTGCAAAGAATTTTAGCTTTTCCCCTGTAAAATGTAAGTTAATGCAGGTGGCACCACAAAAAAACTCAATACCACCACATTTGATATGTTACAGATTTTTGCATATAATTTGGGGATGCTGGCTCAAGCTATTCCTAAAAAACAAGGGATCCATGGGTCACATCGCTCAGCTGAATTTTGGAAAATATTAGTAACTGCAAAATATTTTTATTCCTTTTGGTTTTTCATGTATATTACCATTAGAAAAGCTATGAGAAAATGGCCCTGCTAAAATGAAACTCTGTAAATTATAGAATAATGGACATGAGCTAAACCATTTAGTGATGCACCAAGGGAACAAATAGGCCTACGGTAAGTGTTATATAAAAGTAACATTTCATAAACAAATAATGTGTGAAGGTAATTAAGTTTTCAAAAGTTAAATATATGGCCATATGAGTTAAAAATTAAAAATCCAACAAAGTTTGACCAATATTCATAATTCGAATACTAAGTTAACAGTGTTATTCATACCTAGGCCCTGCCAACTTTAAGAGATATGAATGAAATGCTACAAAGTATTTATATCTTCTTAAATCTTGTCAGTTAGCACTTACATTAGATCCTAATATTTTATCACATTTGAATATTAGGATTAAATTCCTGAATTTTTTTTTCTTTAAAACAATCAAAATTGTCCAAGTCTCATCAAAAAGAATTTATTTAACATTAAAATTATAAGATTCATCTTGTTTATTAGTCCTGTGTATTGAAGGGGAGGGTGGGGGGAGGGGTCTCCGTTGTTACTGCTCGTTGCTGAAAAAAATGTTAATTTTAAGATTCATCTAGTTCATAGTACAGGTCTGTTGCCAGAGAAAAAGGCTCCCTGTGGTATGGTATTAACTGCAAACAGCCTGATCAAGCTCAACTCAGTGGAGAGAGCTGCACTGAATGACCTACAGTCACCAAAGTGGACTGCTTGACAATGCAAGGGAATACAACAAAAGCCTCCAAAATAAATTCAATTACTAGCCTAATTTTGCAGCTTTTATTTTCAAATTTCAGATTTTAACAGTTTAAATCCTTATGTGCACATGCTGTGAAAATTAAATCCACAGTACTTACAGGAAAAAAACATGCCGTGGCAAAAGTTGGGCAAAATTTAAGGTACCAATTTTATATTTTTGCCAATATTTAAAAAAATTAACAGAATTTGATCTAATTTTTGGTATACAATTAAATTTTGATTAATTTAAGTTGTATTACTGAAAAAAAGTCCCTACCTTTAACATTTTTGGTCTTAAGTGACCAAATATCTTTCCTGATTTTTTTACAAAGTCCATTATGTTTGGGCCCATAAATTTTTTAAATTTAATAATACTGACTTAATTTCTGGCATGTATATAGGAACTATATAGAGGAATATTAATGGTAAATATGAGGAAAAACAGATGAGTGGTTTTGATATTGGGCAGTCCTGAAGTGTGAAAATAGATTTCTAATAAAAAATTAGGTTTTCCCTTAATATCTCGAAGGAATGAAGTCCTATTGACCCAATTTTCGGCATGGTAGGAGATTTTGGGGACATCTAACTGTATGCCGAATTTCAGATTCGTAGGTCCAATGGTGTCGAAACATGCCAGTCTTACGGACGGACATCTGGACGGACAGACAGACGATGGACAATGGACCACGACTATAGCTCAGATGACTTATAGTTAGCTGAGCTAATTATAGGTTAATGTACTGTTGACCAATAAACCCCGTACAAAAGAGGTTGATGCAGATGGCACCGCCAATACCTCGATTTCAAATATGAGTCATGTGATCAACATTTGCATAAAATCTGGTAATGATAGCTCCAGCCATTTCTAATATTATAATTTTAGTATCTATTTTTGGCCATATGACTAAGTTCAGCTTCCTGTAACTCAGCCAAAATTCTAAAACTAGAACCATTTGAACAAACCTGAAAAAGATTGTTTCACACATTATTTCTGTGAAATAATTACTTATTTGGCTAGACAGTTTCAGAAAAGAAGATTTTTACAGTTTTTTTTTTTTTTAGCTTTTTCCTTGTAAAATCGAAGTAAATGCAGATAGCAAAAAAATAAGCAAAACCTTATATATTTTTTTAGATGACAGTTTTCTTCATAAAATTTAGTGATGCTAGCTCCTGCCATTTTTTAGAAAATATGGCTTAACTAGAGACGACGGACAACGCCACACCATCGCATAAGCTCACAGGTTTGGTAAAAACCTGTGGTTATAAACTGGGCAAAACCCTTTGTGAAATGAAAACCCTAAAGGCGCCAATGAGACATTGGGCCTAGGCTTAATAGCGGAATGATCTATACCTATGATCGTCGTCTTATAATGAGGGAGAGTGGCATGCCAAGGGGTCCCATTGACAGTTTGGAGAACGTATATGCCTATAAACTTAGGTAAAGACATACCTTGAGTGATCATGTCTTGCAGATTCTTCAAAGACGTGTCAGATTTCTAGAATCGCCACTTCCTCTGGTCACCATTTTTCTGCGAAGCAGACGGCGATATTAATCAACCACCAGGTGACGCCACTGATCAAACACTTTTTTAAATGCCGTCTTTCCGGCCTGTTTACACAATAAAAATGCATGCTACTTGACCTTTTTCATGCGAAATTGCAAGGCGCAATCGAACCATTATGCAAATTAGAGTAGATCACGTGATCATCCCTTATACAATCCCTCCAAATTCCCCGCAAAAAAAACACCAGGTTGTTTGAGGAATTAATGTTTGTATTCTGTTGCATCATCTCAAGATATAGCCTACCCAGCAAAGCATTGACGAAAAAGCCGATCCGAGTAGCGTTAACGATAAAAAAATCGGAGATTAACATATCTTGTGGGATCAACAACACATCTCAGCGTCGTGAACCTCTTCCTCGCCAAAGCACTTTTCCAATCAAAACGAACTTTTCCAGTTTCGGGCGGCCGGGACGATTTGTCTTAACTGTCAAACTTAAAAAGTAAATTTTGTCATATTTCAAGAAAACATCCACATATATAGCCAAACCATATGCAATAATACATGTATTCACACCGTTAGGCCTAATTCATTGCCTACGACAGTAGGCCTGTGTTCGTGTGTGCGTTTGTGTTTGTTCACAATATAACTCGCACAATCATGAACGGAATCTCATGAAATATTCAGAGCCGTTCGGAAATGGACGAATAAACCTGGTAATATGGGGTAAATAGGTCTAAATTAATGCAAACACCGGCCGGGGTGGGGGGGGGCAGCTAGGGGCATATAGCTATACAGTAGCAGGGGCGTGGCCAGGATTGAGGGAGGGGCCGAAATATGCATATATCCTAATGTTTTAGTTACAGTCGATGTAAAAAAGTGCTTAATGCAGATAAGCAGAGCATGTTGACTGAGTATTAAACACGTTAAATCATTCCGTTACAACTCTTGAGTTTCACGCGCCTACACTCCGGCGATCTTCAGGTTACGGTTAGGCCTATACCTGTGTATATATAAATATATATTTTCATATATATTTTTATTTGCACATCAAACAGTAAAACTTGGTAAAATTTGTTGAATACTGCACTTTCAGATGAAAGTGTCATTTGCTGGACTAGATTTAATAAATGATATTTCTGATTTCTTCTTTTTTATTTCCATAGAGGCTATGGATCAAAGAAACTTAGCTTTCATGTCTGGTATCAAAATAGGAGCTTGATTTATCTGTGAAGAATAGCTAAGATTTTTTTAAAAATCTACAAATATGATATTAAATTTTAACAACTTAACATTCGTGTTAACCTTTATAAGTGCAATTGGGAAATATCAAATTGTCCTGGGATGTAATTTACATGTATTAAGGACATGTATTTGAACATAATGCTTGTTTCAACGTAAAGACTTATTCAAAATTTATTTAAACTATATGCGCGGATGACAGGACACGCACATATGTATAAGCCACTGTATTGCTGTATAGTTTCTATGCTTCTTATGCTATAATGAGATGGTTTTCACGCTATGCTGACATGAAGACAAAATAACACATTTAGAGGGGCACAACATGCTGCTGTATGTTACCTTTGTACTGTGGTGGTGAATGCATGACATAACTAACATACATGTAGAATTCTATGCAGATTGCTAATTTTGTGATGTGGTGATGATGCAGGCTTCTGACTATATATATGCTCGCACGAAAGAATAAACACGTGTCATTACGTTACCACGGCCTTAGGCTGTGATGCTATTTTCGTGATATTAAAACTTTTTTTCTCGCTTCCGGGTTGGCATTCACTATGCATGATGTGTTGATGACAACAAATTACTTTCACATGCTAACGTTATAAGCTCCCTTGTACATGCATGTATAATTAGAAATATTTACCACATGTATAAAACTTCAGGAGTCGGTGCTGCAAGTGTTAAAGCTAGCTGATCGTTCATGGATGTATTATGAGTAAATGGAAGAGCAAGGCGCTAGATAGAAAGTCCAATTCGAACCACAAGGTAGGAAAAAAATACTAAATCCTCGGGTTCCATACATGCATTCTATCTTCCTCATCTTGATTACATTAAAGCTTAGTACAAAGTTTGGTTTGAGTTTTCATTGACTTGATTATGCCCCAAAGCAGAATGCTTGGGAAACTTGTATTTCATACCACTTGCTTCATAAAGAATAGGCTATTTCTGAATATTTATTGCTTAATATTATTGATACTGAAAAGAACAGTTTATTACATAAAATTTTGTAATATTGCCATCAACGTTTTATAACCTATGCCTGAATATTCTCTTTAAGATCTGGAAGGACAAGAACGTTTTCCCTGGTAAAACACACACATTATTCCAACTTACTATCGTTTTTTTCCTTATGTGCAAGGCTTAGTGCTATCTATAATTTTGCAGCATGTGCACATGGTAATAATTTTTTTTTCAAATAAATGTAGTAAACATTTCTTATCTCTAATGATACGTGTAAGAACTATATTTATAAAAAGTGTGTATTATGTAAGCAAATGACGTATTTTAAGACAACACCGGGAAAAGTCTCAGCCAATTGCAAGGTTCGTCTGCCATATTACCAAAGTAGCAGGTAAGTTATAAATCTACAAGTATCTAAAAGAGTGCTGATTCTGTCGTGCAGAATCACCACAGTACAAAGTTAGCAAGTTCAGGGGTACGACGTCGCTTTGTGGTTACGGCTTTAGATATCAGAGTTGTAGGTCCCCAGTTCGAATCTCGCCGATGTCTCAATGGCTTAACGGTGAAATCTTGCCAGAAACCAAGAGGTTCGCTCTGGTGTCTTTACAATAGCTTTTGACTTCTTTTAAATAACATACCGTCTTTATCGCATGGATAACTTCAGTCTCATTCAATAGAAAGTGATACCAACAGGCCTTAATCTTTATTTTAAAAAGAAAGCGTAGCATACAGCATAACGTTGTGTGCCTCTAAATATTTACTGATTCTATCTTCACACAAGCAAAGAGTCGAGAAGCTGCATCATCACATAAAGGTAAAAGAGTCATTGAGTCTGTACACCTGACAGGTATGAGCTTCTAAACGTGTGTGTATCCTGCAATGCACGCATTCAATCTTAAATTATACTTATTAAAAATAAAATTTATTTTACATGGATTGAACAACTAGTTGTAATAACTTATATAAAGCACTCTCCATGGCTCGGATGGTGGCGTTCGGTAGGGGTGGGTGGAATCAGAAGACAAGGAGAAAACCACTACAACCCACTCTCATAGCAACACCGGTTATGGAACCTTGGTTTCCAGTGGAGAGAACCATAACCACTCATAACACTGAAAGAGAGACTGTTCATATACAAGAAATTAAAAAATATATATATAATTTCAGCACAGTTTCAACAAATAAGTTTAACCCTTCGATGTGCTTGAGAAAGGCAATTTAGCACTATTTTTATACAAATGAAACCAGAATTCATTGAAAGGACCATTATTCAGACTTAAAACCAATATAAATGGATTTCTTGACCCCAAAAAATATCGGAATAGTGCTCTTGCGATGCATTCTAGGACAAATATAACCGAATGTAGTGATATTTTATAAATCCAATGGCCATCTTTGCCGCCATCGTGGATTTTGGCCAAGATACTTTATTTTCAGCATATCTGAACTTCACTATTTAGCTCTAAAGAACACTTTTGCCAACTTTCACTTTTTGCTTCTTTCATTTTTGGCACTATTCTTCCAAATATGGGAGCTTAACCGCTGGACTTCGTAGTGATCAGCTGAATTGACCCCAAATTCTATCGCCAGTGGTAGATAAAAGAAGAAAAACGGTTTCAGATCTTGACAGGAATTAGAGAGTGGAATTATGTATATATTCCAAAGAAAGTGACCCAGAATTTTTCATTCTGACCATATAGTCAAACTTTTACCCCTTTGAAGGTACACTGGCGTTCTTCCTCCCTCTCTCCCTTCCTTTTCTATCTCTCTATCTTTATTAGGGCCTCGCTTGAAAACCGGTGCCCTATAGTGGGGACAAAGTGTCAGTCCGACCGTCCATCATTCCTTCCGTCCGTCAGTTACGCTTCCTTTCGCGCGCGATATTTCAACAAGAACATGCTTGATCTTTTTCAAATTCACAGGAATGTTTGGTACCTATGAGGGCCCCCATACTTATCGAATTACAGACCTGGCGGAATATTAGTATGGCCACCAGAGCACAATCAGTGATTTTCTTTAACGCTATATCTCCACAAGAACATGCTAGATCTTTCTCATATTCACAGGGATGATTGGTACCTACGAGGGCTCCATCTCAGTCAAATTACACACCCGCCAAAAATACAAAATGGCGGCCAGACCACAATCGGAGATTTTCTGTCGCAAACATTTTCACAAACAGAATTCCCTTGATTTTGTGTGTGTTGTGTTATGTGTTGTGTTTGTGTAAGTAAGAGTTTATGTGTCCCCCCCCCCAAGTTAGTATCCCCTATGGATTTATGTAGGCCTTCGGCCATGCCCTGCTATTCAGAGAATAATATTTATACATTGAAAATGAAATATATCAACAATTAGAACTAGATGCACCCGTGGAAAATCCACGGTTCTAAAAGCTGGTCGGGACTTAATGTTGCATATCTGAGTTCTGAGCTTTTCGCAGGGACTTTTCTTTATTTGGCTCATGATATAAAGATTATTTGTGCTAGAATTCTCCAGAAAACCTCCTTCCCCCATAATGTCAGCAAAGAATGGCAAATTATGCAATCAAAGAAATCCCACAAAGAAATACGTTTTGGAAAAAGACTTGAGCCCACAAAGTGAACAAACTCTGACACCTTTTTTGTTTAAATGACATGGCTACCACATCGTCATTGCTGTAGTGATAGCAATATAATATATAACTTTTGTATATAATAACCATCTAATGTGAAAATACTTTGCAGAAATTATATGACCATAGCAATGGGAAAGTTTATGAAAGATAGTTTGTTTTCCTTTAAGCTCAAAGGACTTCATGATAAACAGTGTTTTCAGTTGAGTGTTGTCTTAGGCAGACATGTATGTCGTTGAACGTTCTTGCTCGCAGAAACACAACGTATAACTGTCAGTCTCAGGTAAGTATATTCCAAAAGTATTAAACATTTGACCTGAGCTTTGTTGATTGTCATGTGTTAATAGTTTTGACAATTTATTAGGCCTTGACCTGGACATTGTTTTATCATACATTGTTTACAAGATTACATATTGTTTACAGTACATTGTTTACAGGATTTATCCCAGTGGTTTTTTTTGTTATTGTTTTAACATCTGAACATGGCAGATTTCAAACCTGAGACATTTGTTGACGATCCCGACCCTGATCAACTTGAACAGTTGACAAAAGAGCAATTGTTGCGTTTGGGACAACACTTAGGGCTAAATGTGAAAAAAAGCTTTGAGAAAGCCTGATATCATTGCTAAAATCATGCAAGATCTAGTTAGCAAAGGTTTAATTGAAGAGAGTGAAGTTGAAACATTAAAAAATGACAGCCTTGCTATGCAATTAGAATTGAAAAAGTTAGAAATGCAACATGAGCTAGCATTAAATCAGAAAATTAAATTAGAAAAACAAAGAGAAGAGAGGGAATTAAAAAAAAACAAAGAGAGGGAAGAACATGAAAGGCTAGAAAGAGAAAGACTAGAAAAAGAAAAAGAAATTGAGTTTAAACGACTGGAGTTAGAAAGACTTAAAGTAGAACATAGTCTAAGTGCTGCCCAAACTCACAGTTTTGATGTTACTAAACACATTAGACTTGTCCCACCTTTTCAAGAAAAAGAGGTTGATAAATATTTCTTACACTTTGAGAAGGTAGCTGAAAATTTAAAATGGCCTAAGGAAAATTGGACTATGCTGATACAAAGTGTATTGACTGGCAAGGCCAGAGAAATTTATACAGAGCTTTCAGTAGAAGCTGCTGCTGACTATGACCTGGTAAAACGGTTAATCCTAAAGGGTTATGAGTTAGTTCCAGAGAAGAATTTAAGCGCTACATTAACGCAGATGTTAAACCTTTTCTTGATGAGAAAAGTCCTGAAACACTTGACATTGCTGCTCAATTAGCTGATGATTATTCATTAACACACAAAATGTCCTTTGCTGGCAGGTCAAGCCAGTCATTCACAAACAAGAATGCTAGGTCCTTTCAAGACTCCTGCGAGGAGTATCCTTTAAAAAAGGCTAAATCCTTTTATGACTCTTGCGAGGGTATTTCAGGTCCTCTTATGACAAACAGAAGTTTGTTTCTGCTGAGGAAAATTCCTCTGTTGACTCCCATGAGGAGTTTGGTGATTCCTTAAATGACACTGAAAAAGAGTTTATGACTGACACTGTCAATGTCAATTCTTTGTTTAATGAAGCTGAGGTAGTAGATTCCTCTCCTGACTCTGAAATGGAGTTATTTGAGCCATTCATACATGATGGTTTTGTATCACTTTCAAGTGATTTTTCAGATTCTACCCCTATTATATTTTGAGGGACACTGGTTCAGGCCAGACTCTCATGTTAGCAAACACTTTGCCATTTTCTAATAGGTCCTTTAATGGTGCACATGCACTTCTTAATGGTGTGTTTTCAGACAGGCACACCAGTTCCGCTTCACAGTATCCATTTAAAGTCAGATTTGATTTCTGGGAATATTACTGTAGGCATAAGAACTACTTTACCCTTTAAGGGAATTCAGTTGCTACTAGGCAATGATGTTGCAGGAGACAAAGTACAGTCTGTACCAATAGTGACAGAAAAGCCGTCACTTGCTCAGGACACTGATCCGAAAAGTCAGGAAATTCCTGGTTTGTATCCTTCATGTGCTGTAACTAGATCTATGGCCAAGAAAAACACACATGAGGTTAATGGTCCAGATAATAACACTCGTCTGATGACTCGCCCGTACAGGAAGCAGCATTCTCAAGGTCAGAATTTATTGCGGAACAGCATAAGGACCCTGATATTTCATGTTTGTTTCCCTGGGCAGTTTCTAAAGATGAACTGTCACAGAACCCAGTTTGTTTCTATGTCAAAATTGAAGTGTAAAAATCAAAGATTGTTGAGATGGAGTTTGTTCTTACAGGATAACAATCTTGATATCATACACATTAAAGGGAAAGATAATGTACTTGTTGATTGCTTATCGAAATGTTTATGAAATGTTGTAAACAAGATGTTTATGTTATGTTGTAAATAAGATGATTTTTGAGATGTTGTAAAAAGTTTGTGATTGTGATCGCAAAAAGAAAGTTTTCCGAGAAAATCCTGAATCAGCCCAATATTTTCCTCTGAGCAATTTCTCTTCGTAACAAAATGGGGGTTCGTCTAACGTAACGGTTAACTTTGTGGCCTAGGGAATAAGCTCACCAAAGTGTGACTCCTGGGATAATTAGTCCTGTTCTGATAGCAGAACGCTTTTAAGAGGAGGTGTGTTACGGGACGACATAAAAGCGGTCCGAGCTGTCTCGCTGGTGAAGCTTGCTTTTCTAGCGAAGCGGTTGGTACGCCAGACTTGTACACCACCGTTATGGGTTCGAATCCCGGATCGGCCCAGTGTTTTCCCCAGAATAATTCATCTTCGTAACACATGAAATAAACAGGTCTGATAACGCTGCCAGTTAAAAGGCGGGTTAATATCTTCCCGTGGATGTCAATGGCAACAAAATAACTTTAGCCTTGGTTCTTTGCTTTGTCTCTGAACAACGATAAACGTTATGTACGGATATTGTTTGTAACCCGAGGAGGGATATAAGGTAAAACTGTATTTGCAATTGATTAAATTTTTTAGATAAATAGAATCATCATAATATTTTCTTCTTATACACCATTGTGATTACGGAATCCTTTACCCTCGTTTTGAATCCGCCCATTCTGCCACTCGCCAGGTGAGCCCGTATTATGTATACATGAAACGTGAGCACATGACTGATAAGGAGATTCTGGGTGCTCAAAACCATTTTTCAGCCCATAGGTCACACAATATAGGACACCATGACCTAATTTCAAGTTTCCAAGGACACTTGACTAGGACCTCCCTGAATTTTATATTAAAAGATTCTAGGCCTAATGGATACAATTTGTGCCGTGTCTGACTGTCTGGGTGCTTATATGACATGGTGACCTAATTTCAGTTTTCCACAGACATTTTCCAAGGACGTCTCATAATTTTACAATTGATGATTCTAGGCCTGACAAATACAATGTGTGCCCTGTCTGACTTTCTGGATGCTCAAAATCCTGTTTTCGGCTTTTAGGTCACAAAATGTATGTCACCATGACCTAATTTCAGGTTTCCAAGGAGATTTGCCTAGGACCTCCCAGGATGTTGCATTAGAAGATTCTAGGCCTTACAGTTACACAGTTACGATTTCTGCCTATCTGACATTCAGGTTGCTCAAAATTAAGTTTTTGGTCTCAGAGGTCACAAAATGTAGGTCACAATGACCTAATTTTAGGTTTCCAAGGAAATTTTCCTAGAGCCTCCCAGGAAATTGTGTAAGAAGATTCTGGGCCTTACAGATACGATTTGTCAACATCTGACATTCAGGGTGTTCATAAGACATTTTTTTCCTATAGGTCGCAGAATATAGGTCACAGTGACCTAATTTCAGGTTTCCAAGGACATTTGCCCAGGACCTCCCTAAATGTCACATAAGAGGATTCTAGGCTTAATAGATACTATTTGTGCCCCATCTGACTGTCTGGGTGCTCAAAATCATGTTTTTGGCCCATAGGTCACAAAATATAGGTCACCATGACCTAATTTCAAGTTTCCAAGGAGATTTGCCCAGAAACTCCCAGGATATTATGTTAGAAGATTCTAGGCTCCACCGATACGGTTTGTCCCCATCTGACATTCAGGGTGCTCGTATGACATCTTTTCCCTATAGTTCGCAGAATATAGGTCACAGTGACATAGTTTCAGGTTTCCAAGGACATTTACCTAGGATTCTCAAAATGTCCGTTTATAGGTTTCTAGGCCTAATGGATAAAATGTGTGCCCCGTCCGACTGTCTGGGTGCTCAAAATCCTGTTTTCGGCCTGTAAGTCACAAAATATAGGTCACCATGACCTAATTTCAGGTTTCCAAGGAGATTTGCCCAGGACCTCCCTGGATGTACAGTTAGAAGTTTCTAGGCTCCACCGATACGATTTGTCCCCATCTGACATTCAGGGTGCTCATATGACATCTTTTCCCTATAGTTCGCAGAATATAGGTCACAGTGACATAGTTTCAGGTTCCCAAGGACACTTACCTAGGATTCTCAAAATGTCCGTTTATAGGTTTCTAGGCCTAATGGATAAAATGTGTGCCCCGTCCGACTGTCTGGGTGCTCAAAATCCTGTTTTCGGCCTGTAAGTCACAAAATATAGGTCACCATGACCTAATTTCAGGTTTCCAAGGAGATTTGCCCAGGACCTCCCTGGATGTACAGTTCGAAGTTTCTAGGTCTGATGGTTACGATTTGTGCTCTGGTAACGGACGGACGGCCGGCCGGCCAGACGGACGCCGTACAAAGGGTGATCGCTATAGCTCAGATGACTTACAGTCAGCACGTTCCCTGTGTAGACCCAAATGAAAAACTGTCACATAGAAAGCGGGGCCACATGGCCTTTGTACAGCGCTTGAATTAATAACCTTCACTTCCTTTTGAGGGAGTTAAATTCCTTTAGAGACGTTATAATGGATATGGGGGTCAATGGGAATTACAGGCGACCCGCTTGACCGCATATTACCCGGCTCCGGCAGGACATGTCTTTGGCCATGCATGGTCTTAACAGGCCAGTAGGCTCGAAATGCAAAAAAATTCCCCAAGGCGCCTCTTGAAAAGCGTGACATGCATGGAGGATCTTGAAGCACAAAAGAAATAGGGGTACCTTACTGGGAAATATTAAAAATATTATTTATGTTGGAATAAAATAGGAAATAATCCGGCAGAAGAAAACAAACTTGTCCTGGAAGAGCGCACCGTCGATACGTGTGCGGAATCTGGAGATTCAAATCAGAGCGGAAACGGGTAAACCATTCTGTAGAAAAAAAACCCAGATGGGTATTAATTATATAAATTATAGACTTAGGTTCCTTTTCCGAGTTCATTATGAATTATTATATTTCTAAACCTGTTTTATGATTAACCTATACTGGAAACATAACATCTTTTTTTTTTAAACCTTAACTTTTTTTTTAACAGTTGTATTATGTTTGAAATGTGTCACACAAAAAATAAAAGATTTTCGGCGCAGGGATTAACTATTTCAAATTCACCTATTGTATACGTATATTCGTCAGGTGGTATGCGCGCTGTGTCGTTGTTTTGAATCAACGATCACGCCCAATTGATCTTGAGGATCTTTGGCTGGATCGTAAGAGTAGGGAAGATAAAAGGAGTATAAAACATATGTTTTTCAAAATGACAGGTACACAGAACTTTCAGCTGATTGCAGTGGCTGAAAATTGCATGTTCTTGTATAAACATGGTGTCTTTGACCTGGGAAGAGCTACACCCAGCCACACCAAACGCAGGAATATTTACTCTTTCTCCAGCAATGATATTGAGAGTGAATTGGGAATGGAGTGGAACTACATGAATACCAGGTACATCTGCCCGAATATTTATATTTTCAGAGGCGAATTAAGAACGCGCTGGATAAGACAAGCATCGCTTTGTTACCGTCATAAATATTCTACATTTTTCATAAAACGTATCCCAGAGAGGAAATGAAAGGTTTAGTTCAGTGCATACATATACCGATCGTTGACCGAAAGAGGACACTTCTTTTCGCATTAGCTACTAATTAATAAAATTTCATGAGAAGCAAGACACAAGGCATTCTTTAAATAGACAACAATTTTCTGTTCATTAACATTATGTAGTGCAACATTCGGTAGAACAAGGATACAAGACGAAGTCTAAAATAAACCCATACAGGGATTTATTTATGTAGCGTGTATCACACAATGTGACGTTATTGAAATTCGAGTCCTGGGCCGAAAATTGAGCCTTCGTGACCTAACATTACTGGCTGCAACTGATGAGCAATAGCTTGAGTCAAAATGTCAAATTTTATATTATGGTGAAAATTGTCCATCGGAACCACATTCCCATGGCAGTCCATTTATTTACAGTTGTGGAAGTTCTGGATTTACATACCAACAGAAATAAAATTTTTAGAAATGTTGTTATTGCTTCAGTTTCAGTTGATGGCCCTGTCTGCGTGTCAGAATAAGAGCTATGTATATAAAACCATGCATGGTATTGGTATTGCCATAGTAATAGCCACATTACGCGAAGGGTCCGGGCCGGATGGAGAAGCTGGGGCTGTTACAAGGTTTATTGCGTCGACCGCCCATAATTATTCTTTTTTTAGCTGTTGGTTCCCAAATCACAGGTCCTGAGGGCTCATTGGTTTTTTTACCTGAACGTGTTACCTTGATGGATAAAGTATTTTGTATCCCCTGATTTAGTAATAAAAACGGAGAATCATCTGAAAACAGGATCGTTTGCATGATCTGTGAAAATAAACACTGCACAGTAACAAATTATCATTAAACTTGGCACTCTGTCACTCCACTAGTGTCTCTATATTTGCGTCTTAGGCAGAATTTTTGCGTTCTTAGTACACTGGTGCATCACCATCATGAAGAGAAAGGACACTACAAAGAACTCTTCAGGTCCCTAAAGTATAATAACCCCACTCTTTCATCATGTTATTCTTGAAAGGGCAAAGAAATCAGAATATATTGTTACAGGTGCCCTTTTTATTGTGTGACACGGGCGTAACTCGTGTTGTAGCGGCCTCGCCTGGCCGCGAGTTGCACTCTCGGGTTAATCCGTACTTGTTGAACTCTCGTTGTCATGCTAGCTTGGGGCTTTCTCGCCTGGCCGAGCCGGGTCGGCTCACGTGTGAACCCTGGTATGTAGAGACACAGCGATGTTTTTCTAGTATGTTCTTTGAGCGTGTTTATTATGTTAGGTTCTTTAGATTGTTCGAGAAATGGAAAATTCTCGGCTTGAGGTGAAAAGTTATATAATGAGGCTGTGTTTTAAAGCCGAGAGAGGGGTGAGAGAATATTCCAGCGGACACAGAAGCGTGTACGTCAGTTTGTGGGACCTATTCCGATAAGTGCGGCAATTATAGATTTCCTTCTGGATTTGTGACCAATCTTATTTGGTCTTCAGTTTACTATCGGGATTGTTACAAGAGCTTTACATTGGACTGTTATTCTCCGAGAGAATTTGTGTGAACTGTTCGTCCGGCTTGTACATTTTAAAGGACTCATCGCTGTGACAGTGGTGGTATCCAGGTACACTGCACTTTGGTTATTTTACTGTGTGATTGTATTGATTTGTTGTTTTACTGCTGTTATACTGTGTAATTGTATTGATTTAGTGTATTGTAATGTTAGGGTTGTTTTAAGAATAAATTATAGTTATTTGTTAACAAAAAAACCACTGAATTCTATATTCATTCCCCTAGACATTTCACGCTGCCTAGTGTTACAGAATCTGATTTTTTTATCTCCTTGACAAAATTTATCTTCATCACGCGTACGTGATCTGTTGATATTTGGTTCCGGAATATAAAATTGTGGGCTCGTCCGGGAGGCTTAATAGTTTTGAAAATTATTAGGCCTTGACCTGGACACATTGTTTTATCATACATTGTTTACAATATTACATATTGTTTACAGTACATTGTTTACAGGATTTATCTCAGTGTTGTTTTTTTTATTGTTTTAACATCTTAACATGGCAGATTTCAAACCTGAGACATTTGTTGACGATCCCGACCCTGATCAACTTGAACAGTTGACAAAGGAAGAGTTGTTGCGTTTGGGACAACACTTAGGGCTAAGTGTGAAAATGCTTTGAGAAAGCCTGATATCATTGCTAAAATCATGCAAGATCTAGTTAGCAAAGGTCTAATTAAAGAGAGTGAACTTGACACATAAAAAAATGACACCCTTGCTATGCAGTTGGAATTTAAAAAGTAAGAAATGCAACATGAGCTAGCATTAAAACAGTAAGAGAGGGAAGAACTTGAAAGGGTAAAACAGTTAGAATTCGAAAAACAATGAGAAGAGAGAGATGAACATGAAAGGGTAGAAAGAGAAAGACTAGAAAAAGAAAAAGAAATTGAGTTAAAACAACTGGAGTCAGAAAGACTTAAACTAGAACATAGTTTAAGTGCTGCCCCAACTCACAGTTTTGATGTTACTAAACACATAAGACTTGTCCCACCTTTTCAAGAAAAAGAAGTTGATAACATTTCTTACACTTTGAGAAGGTAGCTGAATATTTAAAATGGCCTAAGGGAAATTGGACTATGCTGTTACAAAGTGTATTGACTGGCAAGTCCAGAGAAATTTATACAGAGCTTTCAGTAGAAGCCGCTGCTGACTATGACGAGGTTAAACGGTTAATCCTAAAAGGTTATGAGTTAGTTCCGGAGGCTTACCGCCAGAAATTCAGAAATTGGGAAAAGCGCAGAGAACAGACGTACGTCGAATTTGCTAGGACAAAAGAGCAGTTGTTTGATCGCTGGGGTAGTTCTAAAAATGTAATGAAAGATTATGATAATTTGCGCCAGTTGATTTTGCTTGAATAATTTAAGCGCTGCATTAACGCAGATATTAAAACTGTCGTGATGAGAAAAGTCCTGAAACACTTGACATTGCTGCTCAATTAGCTGATGATTATTCATTAACACACAAAATGTCCTTTACCAGCAAATCAAACCAGTCATCCACAAACAAGAATGTAAATTAGCATGGTCAAAAGAAGTTTAAAGCGCAGTCACCCAGTACTAGTAGTCCTGATAGTTAAAACAAAGTCCGTTGCTACACCTCAGTCCACGTCCACTGTGTCCAAGTCCAACAAAGACCAGTCATTTTCGAAGAAAATCTGTATTTACTGCAAGAAGGAAGGTCGTCTAATATCTGACTGCTGGAAACTTGCGAATAAACCAAATAGGAAACCTTTTATTTTTGTTTCAAAATCTGTGCATAGCATAGTACAAGAGCCAGGCTCTTTTTCATGTAAATAAGGGATACAACTCCTTTATTGACACTAATAAAGAGTTTTATGCAACGGAGGCCCAAATGCCGTCTTAATCCAAAGAAGAATCCGTAGCTTGCAGGGTAAAAACCTCAGTTGATTCCTGCGAGGAATTAAATAAGGCTAGGTCCTTTCAAGACTCCTGCGAGGAGTATCCTTTAAATAAGGCTAAATCCTTTTATGACTCTTGCGAGAGTATTTCAAATGAGGCAAGGTCCTCTTATGACAAAGAGAAGTTTGTTTCTGCTGAGGAAAGTTCCTCTGTTGACTCCCATGAGGAGTTTGGTGATAAAATGATGTAGATTTCTTAAATGACTCTGAAGAAGAGTTTATGACTGACGCTGTCAATGTCAGTTCTTTGTTTGATGAAGCTGAGGTAGTAAATTCCTCTCCTGACTCTGAAATGGAGTTATTTGATCCATTCATACATGATGGTTTTGTATCAGTTTCAAGTGATTTTTCAGACTCTCCCCCTATTAGAATTTTGAGGGACACTGGTTTAGGCCAGAGTCTCATGTTAGCAAACACTTTGCCATTTTCTAATAGGTCCTTTAATGGTGCACATGCACTTGTCAATGGTGTGTTTCCAGACAAGCACACTTCAATTCCGCTTCACAGTATACATTTAAAGTCAGATTTGATTTCCGGGAATATTACTGTAAGCATAAGAACTACTTTACCTTTTAAGGGAATTCAGTTGCTACTAGGCAATGATGTTGCAGATGACAAAGTACAGCCTGTACCAACAGTGACAGAAAAGCCGTCACTTGATCAGGACACTGATCCTGAAAGTCAGGAAATTCCTGGTTTATATCTTTCATGTGCTGTAACTAGATCTATGGCCAAGAAAAACACACATAAGGATAATGGTCCAGATAATAACACTCTTGGAGTCACTAGTGACTCGTCTAACGACTCGCCCGTACAGAATACAGCATTTTCAAGGCCAGAACTTATCGCGGAACAGGATAAGGACCCTGATATTTTATGTTTGTTTCCCAGGGCAATTTCTAAAGATGAACTGTCACAGAACCCAGTTTGTTTTTATGTTAAAAATGGAGTGCTTATGCGTAAAAGGCGACCACCTGATATATGCGCTGATGATGAGTGGACCATCAAACATCAAATAGTAATGCCTAAAAACTATCGCAATGAAATTTTAAGCATGGCACATGAGGCTCCTTTGTCTGGCCATTTAGGTATAAATAAAACTATTTCAGAAAGTTAGTACACACTTCTATTGGCCTAACCCCAGGAAAGAAGTTGTACAATAATGTAAATCATGCCATACATGCCAGATGGAAGGCAAGCCCAATCAGAATCCTCCTAAGGCCCCACATAGGCCTATTCCTGCTTTCGAGGAACCATTCAGTAGGATTATTGTTGACCGTGTCGGATCACTGCCCAAAACAAAATCTGGACATGAATACTTGCTGAAAATTATGTGCGCATCTACCATTGCGCAAAATTAATGCCAAAAGTGTTGTCAAAGCTCTGACCAAGTTTTTTACATAGTTTGGATTACCAAAATCCGTCCAGTCTGACCAAGGGTCTACTTTTATGTCTGGCTTATTCCAACAAGTTATGATTGAGCTAGGTATAAAACAGTACAGCTCTTCGCCATACCATCCTGAAAGTCAGGGCGCCCTCGAGCGTTACACCAGACATTAAAAAACATGATTATGACCTATTGCTATGACACACAGAAAGACTGGGATGAAGGAATCAACCTATTGCTGTTTGCTGTCAGAGAATCCTTTCAAGCGTCCTTGGGATTCAGTCCCTTTAAAGTAGTATTGGACACTCAGTTCGCGGTCCATTGAAACTGCTTAAAGAAAAACTCATGTGTGAAAATCCTGATTCTCTTAGTTTACTGCAGTATGTCTCAGACTTTCGCACTAAACTACACAATGCTTGTGAGATTGCAAAGTTAAATCTAAATTCTGCACAAAGTAAAATGAAAACAAAGTATGACAAGCACACTGTAAGTAGGACGTTTGAGCCTGGTGAAAAGGTCCTTGCCTTACTTCCCATCCCTGGCACACCTCTGCAAGCTAGGTATTTTAGTCCTTACATTGTTGACAAGAAAGTCAGTGATATAAATTACATACTGTTGACACCAGATAGGCGTAAAAAGAAACAACTGTTCCATGTTAAAATGTTGAAATCATATTATGACAGAAATAGCACATGAGATGTTGTACATAATGTTACTGCTGTTAATTGTGTAAAAACTGACCCTGACCCAGTTAAAGTAAATACTGATTGTAAGTGTGATGTAGACATTCAGTGTGGAACAGTACCACTAAAAAACTCAGACGTGCTTAAAAGCCTGGATGCCAAACTGTTACACCTTACCGCACAACAACAACAAGACCTCAAGAACCTGCTGCGGAATTATGAACATATTTTTTAGTGACATTCCAACGCGAACTAACATGTTGAGCCATGACGTCGATGTTGGCGAGGCAAGCGCAGTCAAGCAGCATCCATATAGACTGAATCCAGAGAAGCAAAAGTATCTACAGGATGAGATTCAATATTTGCTGGACAATGATTTTATTGAACCTAGTAACAGTAACTGGAGTTCACCATGTATTCATGTGCCAAAACCTGAAGGAAGTTACCGTATGTGCACAGATTATCGAAAACAGACACTTTCCCAATTCCGAGGATCGATGATTGTATTGATAGAGTCGGTAGCTCCAGATATGTCTCAAAGTTTGACTTGCTAAAAGGATTCTGGCAAGTTCCGCTGACAGAACGAGCGAAAGAAGTGTCCGCATTGTGACGCCGCAAGGACTGTACCAGTATAAAGTTATGCCGTTTGGCATGAAGAACTCGCCAGCCACGTTCCAGCGCCTCATCCATATGGTTGTCAAGGACATTCAGGGCTGCGACGCATATATTGATGACCTCATCGTGTACAGCGACATCTCGGAGAAACATCTGCAAATTCTTCGCGACCTCTTCGTAAGACTCAGTGAAGCACGTCTGACCGTCAATATAGTAAAATCTGAGTAACATTTTTGGGTCATATTGTAGGGCAGGGTCAGGTAAGACCTTTTGATGCTAAGATAATGCATTTCCTAGACCAGAGAACAAAAAGCAAATAATGCGTTTTCTTGGTATGGTTGAATACTACAGGAAGTTTTGTCCAAATTTTTCTGCTGTAGCTGAACCTTTGACTTATTTGATAAAGAAGAAACAAAAGTTTGTATGGAATGTTCAGTAAGAAAATGCATTTCAGAATTTGAAAGCAATTCTGCAAAGTTCACCAGTTTTGGTAGCTCCAGACTGTAGATGCTAGTGATGCTGCTGGTGGTGCTGTGTTGTTACAAGAGGGCAATGATGGTATAGATCATCCAATTTGTTATTTTTCAAGAAAGGTTTATGTAAACCAGAAAAACTACTCCACTATTGAAAAAAAATGCTTGGCTTTGATTTTGGGATTGCAACATTTTGAAGTTTGTGTTACTTCGTCAGTCAAGCCGGTCATTGTCTATAGTGATCACAATCCCCTCACGTTCATGAACAATTGAAGTTTAAAAATCAAAGATTGTTGAGATGGAGTTTGTTCTCACAAGATTAAAATCTTGAAATCAAACACATTAAAGGGAAAGACAATGTACTTGCTGATTGCTTATCGAGATGTTTACGAAATGTTGTAAAAACTTTCTTTTTTCTTACAGAAGGGGGGAGTGTTACAGGTGCCCTTTATTGTGTGACACGGGCGTAACTTGTGTCGTAGCGGACTCACCTGGCCGCGTGTTGCACTCTCGATTTAACCCGTATTGGTTGAACTCTCGTTGTCATGCTAGCTTGGGGCTTTCTCGCCTAGCCGAGCGGGGTCGGCTCACGTGTGAACCCTGGTATGTAGAGACACAGCGATGTTTTTCTAGATTTAGATTGTTCGAGAAATGGAAAATTCTCGGCTTGAGAGAGAGGTGAGAGAATATTCCAGCGGACACAGAAGCGTGTATGTCAGTTTCTGTTTTCGATAAGTGCGGCAATTACAGATTTTCTTCTGGATTTGTGACCAATCTTATTTGGTCTTCAGTTTACTTTCGGGATTGTTACAAGAGCTTTATATTGGACTGTTATTCTCCGAGAGAATTGTGTTCGTCCGGCTTATATATTTTAAAGGACTATCGCTGTAACAGTGGTGGTATCCAGGTACTGTGCACTTTGTTTATTTTACTGTGTAATTGTATTTATTTGTTGTTATACTGCTGTTATACTGTGTAATTATATGGATTTAATGTATTGTAATGTTAGGGTTGTTTTAAGAATATATTATAGTTATTTGTTAACAAAAAAACCACTGAATTCTTTATTCATTCCCCTAGACATTTCACGCTGCCTAGTGTTACAGAATCTGATTTTTTTATCTCCTTGACAAAATTTATTTTCATCACGCATACGTGATCTGTTGATATTAGGTTCCGTAACAATATGTATCTCTGTCTTCCAAAACCTTATGAATCAGAACCCCTCCTCTTTCATTGGGCACTTACCAACATAGTCTTTGAGGATCAGCCATTATAGTTTATGTATGGTTAGCAGCCACTTAGTTTATCGACTTAAGTTTGGGTCTCATTTATCACATACGACCAACTATTGACCGTCGACAACCAGAGGCCTCTGGTTTTCAGAACAATATCGGCTGTAGGTCTATGCTGCTGCAAATGAAACCCCCGCTCAACCACATTGGTCGCGAGAACGTTTTCCTAGTCTTTATTCGTTTGTCAAGGAATGGACGACCGTTCGCCGTCGGGTCCTCTAACTCCTTGGTTTGCTGCCTTCATAAAGTGAACTCTAACTAATTAGTAATCAATCGCCGATCAGTCGGTGACCAATCGATGTCCGAGCGGCGACCGATCCCCTACCGTTTGCCTATTGGTCAACGACGCCGCTCGCCGGCCGAGTGTGTCTAGAATATCAAGTTACACTACATTTCCTTCTTCTTGTTGCAACATCAAACCCAGCACCAGCATCAATCCCGAGCGTCGTCTATTATTGTTGGTTGCTGCTGTATATACTGGTAGGTCGGCGGTCGTAAATTGCTCTTTTGTTATTTAAGACTTGGGTTTAAATGGTGCAAACAAGTTACATACGCTTTGCCATAGACATTCCTTATAAAACCTCCCCTGTGATACACAATACTCCCCGATACAAAAAGATTACGGGTATTGAATTTATATACATAAAATGAATAAGGGGTTTCTCTGCTTTGCTGAACTCTGGTATATCATACATTGACGTCAGCATGATATACTCCATGACCCTGTTTGTTAGTTGGGCGCTTCTTCAGGATATACACAGTGACAAATTTATAATGTACCGGACCTCCAGGTTTATTTCCCCCCTGATTGTTGAACCCAGTCAGTCTATCTATACCATTGCAGGGCGCTGACGTGTGAATTTAAAAATGTTACCTGCTATTCTTCTTGTTACAATTGACCGGTCAAGCAGTGTCTTTTGCAAAGGATCAGTAGGATCAGTAACAGTCCCAGAAGATATTTTTAAAGTCTTCAAAGACTCACATATAACCAATATGGCATTTGATATTTATTAATATATTAACGTCGTATACCCTAAACAAAACTAAGACATTTTCTTGTATCCTTATGATGTTGATGACAAACAAAATATTTCTTATAGTGACTTTTCTTTCTGCTCACCATTTAGATCACTCACAGGGCACCATTCACTGTGTTTATTTCATGTTACTTATTAAAGATTAATTGGACTTCTGTAAGTGGGGTGTACATGTTATTCGTGACAAGGTAGCCAGCCCCTCCCCCGCCCAAACATAATAAACTAACATTAGCCTCATCCCTAATAATACCCAGATGCCACTTCCTTTTCAAGGTCACACGCTACAGAGCCTCCTCCCTAATATTGCCAAGATGCATTTGGGCAGGCAAACCTCACGTTTGATGTGTTTAAATATTAAACATCATGTTTAATTTTTTTGAAAATTTCTGCACGAAGTTCCAGTGAAATATGCATTATGTATCTTATTTGAGCAATACCTCTCTCTCAAACTCTCAAACTTTCTTGGATTCTAAAACTTGGCTAGGTCTCTTTGATTTAATCTTAGATTTAATCCTTCTCTTAAAGTGTTCATATAACCCATCTGCAGCAAATTCACCACGACTTTCAATTTCCCATGTGAGCTAATGAATTAATATCTGCATGGCATGTATGATTCTCTCAAATCTATTTTTGGTCAATCAAACGTCGAACGATACCCTAAAGGCCAACTGGTCATTATTTATTGTTTCTAATTAAACTGGTTAAGCACGGTTGCAGTTCACACGGGTCCAAGTAAAGTCAGTCTGATGGATTCTTAGTTGGCATTTGTCTGTTCATTTTGATTGATTGCCTGTTAACAATTATAATTAAACTGTGTCGTTCCAATGACTCAAACAACGGTTAAATTCATTTTGGGGGATGACCAATTATAAATCAAATCTGTGGTCTCTTATGTGATCATATGTTTAAACATTTTCGAGCTTATTTAAATGAAATATAAATAAACCTAAAGATTCAAACAGTAGGCGAGATCATTCTTTTTTATTAGCTTATATCTACGGAAATTCAATTATATATTAATAAAAAAAATATTAAAACAGTAGATAAAAACATTCCTATGGTCCTACTCTTAATTATGCGTTATGGCTGGTACATTCCGCCTAATTGCCAGAAATAAGAAAGGAATAAGACTATTTTTTTACCAAGGCAACAATGCGTGCCATTAAGAAATTGCGAGACATTCTAGATATCACCCGTCCTAAACAATTACATTGTCTGGCTCGCCCTATCCACGCTACTGTCTGCCGACACGAGGCATCACTAAATCATAAAGACAGGAAACCAACGCCTCCAATCAATAAGGGATAAAGTCCCTCGGATTAGTTGGTGTCAAGTCTTTATGACTCAAACACGGTTTTAAGATTGCTATTTATAACGCTGTCACTGCATTCATCCTCCCTTATATCGTAATTGAGTAAAATTATCAGAGAAATGTCACAGGCTGTTATATTTAAACTACCTCATTGACATACGTAAACAGTGCTTTTCCGCCTACACTGTATTCCGTGGCGAATTCTTATAAGAGCGAACGCATGATATTACTAGAGAACGCTAAAAGGTCTATGACAGAGGAATTTCATTTGGTATTCTGAATATAATGATCTCAATGTTTCACTGATTCACGATAAAATATAATCTTGCCGACATTGCCTTTTACGCCGATCTTGTGGAGAAGTTTTGTCGGGCTAATATGAGACTGTTTCCGACACCATATTTTCCTTGTCGCACGACGGAATCGGCGTCCGGTGTTTCTTTAACAAAGATGTATTAGCGGATGTATCCTCATCCTGTTGTCAACTTTTTGGCCATAAGGTCCCGCAAAATGGCGGACATAGAGCATGGTTGTTCTAAAACCAATGTTCAAGTGGCGAAGAATATAGATATATTATCAGGGTAATTTGCACGAAAACTTTACTGACGGACGCCAGATCAAAATTGTATGTCCCGATACCGATAAACGTCGCACTACAAAAACTCGGCGTCAAAATGCCCCGGCTTACCTCTTTCCTAATTACGAATATGAATTTCAACAACGTCTTTGGTAAAAAAATCTCTCCTTACAATGGGATTACTCCGGAGTTGCTGGTATTGTTCAGATATACTGAGTCTATCCTGAAATTCTTTCCGAGTATACAAAGATGACTAAAATGCATTCATAGTTTCGTAAAAAGTATTATAGTGTTTTAACATACGAAACCGGAGGCTTACATAATGCTTGTTTTACACAATTAGTTACGAATGATTACAAGTACGCGACAAGTGAAGTGAAATTATTAATTTACCACGACGTTAATTGCCTTCGTCAGCAGTTCTTATTAAAGAGATGCAGCTTGTAAGGTGTGCATGGATAGCCACAAGTTACAAGGCGGAATGAACTAAGAAATAACATCCGGTGGCCGGGTGTCACCAGTAAAGTTTCTTACTGCACTGGGTGAACTGTTAAATCGTCATCGTGCAACAAACAAAACAAAAAGTACAAGGAAAAAAAAACATGTAATGAATTAATGAGATGGTGCAGCGTTCATCTTGTATTGTCCGCCGTCAGCCGTCTGTTACCGAGTATCTCACCAGACACTCTGTCATCACGAAACGTTATTGATATACTGGTCATGTGATATTATGCAAACCTTCTACAAGTTGAAATGTACTTCCCCTTTCTTCCAATATTATTAAATTAATTATCATTATTGCTTTTGTTTTCATGTCACATTAATATCATAGTCTTAGAGCAAGTTGAACTAGATAAGTATAAACTGAGTGAAATTATTTTCAGCATGGCGACCTTATGGAATCTCCAGTTTGGTCGATCACAAAATTTGACAATTCTGTTTGTAAACACTCCAGTAAAGACGGCACCATTCAGACCGAATTGAACAAGAATACATAATCAGGCGGTTGCAGTGTGGTTTTAAATTGCAGGCAGCGCCACTAATGTTGACTTACTTTCTGCGATCGGAAATTATATTTTATCTGTCGTAGAAAAGGGTGAAAGATTAAAACTATAGCTGTCATATCACAGAAGATTTGAGGGACATATTATTTTCTAATTCTGTCTTAATGAAATATATAATTTGATTTCTTCGTGTATTCATATATAAATAATATAACGTCTGTCCACAAATATCCCAAGAATGGCTGACATGAATGACAACTATTAATTATGCAACAGACAAGCAGACGTAGGCTTTTAATAGCTGAACCTGTATGCTTGGCAATTGATGAAAAGGTTATATCAACGTTACTCTTTTAACCATTATTATGCACTATATACCACAGGATGAACCGAGTCTCCTGGGTATCTTTCATCGTTTTAACATTTTCTTCTCAAAACTTCTCTCAGGCTCATTTAGGATGGGCACTTAGAATGCCTCTTTTCAAGGTCGGTCATATTGCATATTAAATTTCCGTTCTAAAGATAAGGTAACATTTTGTCAAATTTTCATAAAAATAGGCTGCAATTTCATTTTGTAACAATGGCAGTCATTAACAATATGTCCAATTTTGTGGAACCCAACAAATAAAAGATCATTAAATAATTCATGCATGATTTACGGATAACAATCATAACTTACTTTGCATCTCGATATAACTAGAGTGGCGGATACATGGAGTATAAAAGGGGCGTTCGCCAACGCCGGAAGAATTTGTATTTCTTTAGGAAGAGAGAATATCCTCTGTTATTTGTCACCCAAAGTGTTTCATATTGCTCATGAATTCTAAATGAAAATTGTAAAATTTTCAACACTGCATGAGATGTACACCACCTCCGAGCACTTAGGCCTCGTACCGTCTATGTCGCTGTATGAGGCCTGAAAATATACTCCTGCCCATTTTACCGGGGTAAATAACAGACATAAAAAGTATAACTTATACCTAGCCAAAATAACTTGTTTGGATTATTTCGACTCAAATTTGCCCAGTTAAAACAAATTCTGGAAGCTGGCTATTATTTTGTTTCATAATACAGATTTTGAATATTTTATTGTGTAATTTATGCTCATATTTCATGTTATCCAAATATAAATGATCGTTACTTGGATTTTATTCAGCTGAATAAGTATATATGTATATATCTTTAATCTTTGGAGCATGAAGTGTAGTAAGTCAGCAAGAGACACGTGGCACTCGCAGCTGTCGCTGTGCTCGTGAACGGCGACAATCAAACACAGGCTCAAACATAACCTCTAAACATGACTGAGGTAACCAGCTCGCAGGTGACAGAGATAACAAATTAGCTGCTGGTCGCAGGCTATACACTAAAAGTTTGTGGTAGGAGTACCATGCTTTCCTTGGAGCGTGGATGAATGGTAACTTAACAAGATACGATCGCGAATCCAATTCCGGAGGTAATGCAACTGTACCATCAAGTTGGTTAATGACATAAAGATTGCACAGAAATCAGATACTGAAAAGCCGAATACATCCACCTCACACAAATGACCTATGGGTGAAACATTTGGCGGCAGAAGTTGAACAATATTCGACATTATTAGTCGGAATACCTCTCGTATTCAATCTCCCTGTTTCATCTGTTTATCTGAGTGCCCGGGGACCCTCGCGCGCCTAAACCGTCGCCCTGGCGACATACTCGTCTTTTTCAGCCGGATCCACTTGGCGGGCTGCATCACGCTATTGGGCGTCCCTTGAAGTGTTATTTCTGGTAATGGAAAATCTAAAACTACACTAACTGGCTGCTGTAGCGGGTAAATTATTTGTCATAACAAGCAGATTTAATCTCCCTGACTTCACGGGGGTCACGCTTTTAACGTCACTGGCGGCATTGTGCATGCATCACGTGATGTTGCCATCTTAAAAGCGGTCCACGGGAAAATGGTGCTTTAAAAAACCATTCTGTGTATATAAAACCTGATCCTCACCCCCTCCCCGTAACTTTAAGTAATGAGGAAACGTGGTCATTACATATATTAATTGTCTGGCTTTTTTGTGTAGGTAACTCATATTTCAATTCATTTTCCCTTTTAAAATTGTTCAGTGGTATCCATCCTGGCAAAATATTATGGCAAGAATCGATGGTAGAGTTTTAAGGGACCTGTTCTACTTTAAGGAAAATATCATAAATTTTCCTTGATTATTAAATTTTCAGAAATATATATAGTCCTTTGTGGTTAGCATTTTCGTATGGTTTCTGGAAATTGAAGGAAGAATGGATCAAAATATATATTAAACCATTATGAGATGCCAAAAAAAAAAACTTAATAAATGAAGAACAAATTATATATATATATATATATATATATATATATATATATATGTTGTTGAAAACGCGTCTTGCTGGTGTTGCTGTTGTTACAATTATGATTATTATCAATTATGATTATTATTTACAAATTATTGTGTATTAGGGTTAGTGTAATTTATTTTTTATTGTTTTATAATTTAATGATTCAGAAATAAGGCATTAAGGTTTTATTTGGTCCTGAACCAGAGTTCTGCAGTATTTTCCGTTTTGATCGTATGTAGTAAATAAAACCGCTTCCTGCCTGCCGGAAAACGTGTCTGTATAGCCCTCTGTAGTGTCCGAAAATGCTTGGATGCTGCCTACAGAGATAACACAGCTAGAATGCCAAGATAAAATAACCATCACACATAAAAGCGACGGATAAATTGGCGACGGACGGACGCCTCGGCTAGGCTATAGCTCAGAGGTGAGCTAAAATAGAATCAACCACACATGTTATGAAGGCCGTCCAAATGACGTCGGTTCTCTCAGCTGGCATCTCAGGAGGTCTAACTGGGATAAAATTTGTTGGAAATCAGACACCTGGCCTCCTTTTTCCTGTCTTATCTTTTAGCAAAACCTTATAAATTATTATAAATGATTATTTATATATCCTAAAATTATTTATATATCTTAAAAATGATTATTTATATATATTAATTTGAGAGTAAGTTTGATAACAAATGAAAGATAGTTATGTTAGAAAATATACAAATCCCTTTCAGATTAAGTTTCATAATGGCAAGTCAGAAATTCGGTTAACGGAAAATCTACGAGAATATTTTCTAAAGGCTATGGTGCAGCTCAAAATCACGTGACACGAGCCTCAGAGAATCTAGAGGCAGAGTGAAACCGGCAGGTAGTCGGAGGAGTTAGACCGTGGTTATATAGTTAATTACATTATTTATCTAATAAAGAAATCTCCCATAATCTCGCGAATCCCGCTGACCTAGCAGTGTTGGCCTGCTTCTCCTGGTCAGATTAATGACAAAGCTTTCACCTCGCAGGAGCTGCCCTGGTGGGTTTACGACAGGCTGAGCTGCATGAATCGGTAGCAGCATCGGTTTAAGCCTGTAAGGCGGCTGGCATGTCATTTTTCACATCCTGAAGTTATGACCATCCACTCTCACCGGAATTTATTTCACCATAGGCCACGGAAGCAAATTTTTAGATTTATAACTTCAGCTCTCTATATTGTTTTCAGTGTACCATTCAGACGATCGGTGGGGATTTTTTATTCTAGTCAAACCAGGCGCCAAGTATACTACCACAGTCAAATATGAAAAGAACGAGATATAAACCTTTTCCTGTAATCGGAACCTGCCATTTTGAATCAAATAACCCGATAGACCAAGCCCCATTCCATTTTTTTCTGGCGTCGAAGATAAAGGAATTTTTTTTAAAGTTACGGAAATTATCCCCTAGTTCATGTCTGTTACCGCTTTGAGCCAGGAATGATATTATAAGCGATAAGTGCAAAATAAGTGACAAAATGGTGTTTATTGGAAGAGAACAGTCCCTACCTTTATACTTTAAAATATGTCATAAGAAAAAACCCTGATTAATAATACATCCAGATCGATGAAATTCCCAATATCAGATAATGCATACTGTTCTTCTTATCTTAGGTTTTTTTCGGACCTTTAGAAAATAAAGAAAAAGCAAAGACACACATGAACGTAATCTTAACACCCTACCGCTGTGACAACACTTCATTAATTTGCATTGTTCATATCAAGAAACTAGTTACTGGGAAAATTGTTAAAACATACAGTCAACGCGTAATTCAAGTTGGTCGGCCTACTGTAATTTGAATTGGCAGAAAAGCCTTGGTTTGCTCAACTTCCTCTCAATCATTTGATTAGTTTCTTCTAGGCAAAATGATGTTCCAGGAGTGTCAAACCTATCTGAATTCACTCTGAGTGAAGAATGTCCTGTAACGGCATGCATAAATTGCATTAAATGTTAGGTTGGACTGAAAACCATCCCTTTGTAAAATGAATAAACTGAGTTCAATACATTATCATGGACAAAAAAGAACATTAGTTCATTTTATAGGCCTATAGGCATATTGAACCATGCGATGGAACTGGGTCGGCCCCAGTTCGTCTAAATGTATTCTACAGTCATTCCGGATAAAAGCATCAAACTTTTTCCATGAGTTATTCATGGGCTTAGCGTTCATTTTTGATAGGAGCCACTTCTTCAAGATCACTGAGGAAGCCATCTTGGAATTCAAGGTGAGAAACATGAGAAAGGGGATCCTTTAAAAAATGGACGTTTAAGGCAACGAAATACACATGGAAAAAGATAAGTATATCCCATCCTTCCAATATCTGGACTGGTTAAAAATATTAACTAATTACTTTCTATAAAATGCTGATTCCAAGTGAATACATTATTTTTTTTATAATTTGGATCGCATAATGTATCCCTGATTATTTCGGAATGTATGTTAAGACACCAAGATTTATTTTACGTAGACTAGATGCCGAGATATTAGCACTTAAACGTTTTTACTTGGCGGTCATCTCAGAATCCAAGATGGATGCCATAATGTATCTTGAGGAAGTGGCTCCTAAGGAAATTGAAAAGTTAAGCCAAGAATAACACATAGAAAAGTCTCATGCTTTTATCCGGCATGTCCCTAACTTCCTTCTTAGCTACCTGACTGACAGATGTACCAGTTTGGGAATCATATTGTGAAAATACAATATTTGCCAAATTAACAGTCGGTGAAACTGATCTTCACATCATCTAGATGCAATACGTCACAGGTTTATTGCGTAATTGTAACTTTCTCTATTCACGTGATCAACCTGCTGAAATAATTTGATCTCCCTGCAGAAGTTGTGTTGTAAGGATTAATTATTATTTCAAGTTAGATAGAGCACGTGGGAGGTTGACAATTCATTTTATTCCGATGTTTGGTAATTTAGAGCTGAAATGGTTGTACTCAGGGCATATACTGAAGAC
The DNA here is from genome assembly GCA_026874595.1 of Sipunculus nudus. Lineage (NCBI taxonomy): Eukaryota > Metazoa > Annelida > Sipuncula > Golfingiida > Sipunculidae > Sipunculus > Sipunculus nudus. Next base: position 32,700,536 of record CM049309.1, read on the forward strand.
AGTTAAAAGGCTTTTGTTTTCTGTAGGCCAAAATTTTTCTAATTTAGTGAGAATGAACATTTAGAAAACATTCACGAGATGTCACAAAAGTATTAACGGTGGCTCTCTAGTATTAACATTAAAAAACCCGATGAGGCATAAGATTTGGTTAAAGATGTGTTGACAAGAGCCCATGTTTATATAGTGGGACATTCGGGATGTTATGACAGTGTGGAAGGGCACGAACATGCTACATTTAGCTGATTACGTTTTATTTTCTCAATAAATTGCAATTGTGTGTTTGGTCATTCACTTGGTCAACGGCCTAGGCAAAACTAAGTTTAACACGCCCCTTAAATATGTATGTATATATATATATATGTATAGTGAAACCTCGAAATAACAACTACCATCAGGACCTCGATCAAGTGGTCGCTTTTTCGAGTAGGTCGTCTAAGCGAGGTCTGATTTAAAGAGCAAAAAGAATTGGGAGCGTAAAAAAGTGGTCGTTATTGTAATGTAGGCGCTACAGTGAGCTCGAACACCGAGGCAAGGTCGTTAGGCCAGGTTTTATTGTATATATATATATATATATATATATATATATATATATATATATATATATATATGAATGAAACAACATCTAAACGTGAGTTCTTTCAAAGGCTTATTGCAATACATATTGAAGTAGAGCCTGCATTTGCAGACGGCGAATGAAAATGAAAATTACCTGCTAAACAGCTTGATGTACTTGTCCAGGCATATGGTATGGGACAGGATAATATGAAAGGAAGTTTATAAATCTCTCGACGGTACTTATAAAACAACACATGATTACTTCCTGGTTCCGACAAGATGTCAGTATACGGGCGATCCTGGTAAATTTGTCATCGGCATTATATATGAAATTCTATTAGAAACAGGATTTACGTGGATTGTGATAGGATACGTGTCAAATTATTGAAGAAAATATCAGTTTCATAATTCAATATCGAAAACGGACTATCCCATATCAGATAAGGTTATATATCTACGGAGAAGCAAATTTTTCCCCTCCAACAGTACAAACGGCCATGTCTTGATCAATGGAAGGACAAAAAAGCCCCTGCATGATACCCGATAACGGACAATTTAGCAAATCAGATGTTATTACGCATCTGGATATATATATTCTCTCATTTAAGACACTGAGTTACCCTAACTTTACACTTAACGAAAATAAAAGAGATTTGACAGTATGACGTCATCAGACACTTGACACCGCCAGTGACGTCTCGGAGCAGTATGTGAGGACGAGCCAGTGTGCCTGGCACAGGAAGGAGAGTTACGAGACGGCGGATAGCCACATAAAAAGAATCCTATCTCTCACCCATCCTGCCTCTAGCCACCGCTTACCCTTCTGTTAATGGGAAGCTCAGGGTGGATTGCTGCAGTGCCTAGGCTCGAATTGGGTCTATTTCTCTCTCATTTCTCGCAAATGGATCAATTTAGTCTTTGGTTCGGGGCGCTGGACCTACTCGTAAGGTTAAGGGCCATTGTGTCCGGGAAGCTGTTGTGCGGGCCAACGTGAAGGTACTGGTCCTACCCAGGGGATACGAGGGCTGGCAAAACGTTCACCCGAATAAATATCAGCTATAAGACAAATACTGCATGAATAATGAGTATAATATGTTTACGCTTACGGACTTATGTAATACAAGAATGAAGGGACTAAAGGTGAAGAACAATTCACAGCAGAACCTCAATGTATTTACCGTCTTAAATTCTCTGGATTCGTCACCTCTTTGAGGCTGGGTGTCATGACGTCACATTTTGTTAGTCAGTCCCTCTTTTTATTATATTCAGAATATTTAACAGACCATATAAAAGACCTTTCCCTAGAGCACATACAGTGAGCGTGACTCTCGTCTGATATGTTCGGGTCCTGTGAGCAAGCATGTTAATTTTGTCTAGTGAAACCAGAAATATGCCGCAGGTTCGGACAGGATATTACTCTTGAAAGATAAAGTCAATTAGTTTTGTTGGAAATACAACTGACCCAAAAAATTAGTTTCATTCGTTGCTAAATATGTCAGTACAAGTGTGGTTGTGGTTGAAATGTCTATTTCAATGCCTGTGATCCGTTGCATTTGCAGCGTATGAGTCAACATGTCTCAAGGAAATACACTGGGATTTCAATGAAACTTGACACCGAGGATGGCAATGAAGGCAAATGATGGAATTTAAAAAAAATTCCATGCAAAATAACTATTTTATGAGCAATATAATAATTTTCAGAATATAGAAATCTTATCGCTTATAGAAATCCACTGTCATAAATTTCCGATTTTCTTTGGTTTCCTGCCTTCAACAGACCTTAATGTCAGGAAATAAAAGTTTGGATGAAACAAACTAGGTTCTAGGCAATGCTCCAATGCAAGCGCATGTTTAACATGCAAAATCATTGTCAAATAAATAAAATATCTGAAAATGTGCAAAAGAGCTTTTTTTTTGGGATTATCAAGAACTCGTGCAAATCATTGAAAATGTACACTATATACAGGAAGAAAGGATTGGTTACGGAATGCATCGAGAATCAGTGTTGTATAAAAAAAGTAGCTTTGTTTTATGTTTAATAAGACGGGGACAAAATTCCGAGAAAGGGTTGAAAACGATGATCAAATCGTGACATTTACAGAGAGTCGGGAATATTTACAAATTATATATTCTGCATTTAAGAAGGCACATATACTGATGATTCGTGACTAATTATAATTATATTTTTTTCTTGATAATCCATGATATATTTCATGGTCATCGGAAATGGCACCATTTTCTTATATTGAGAGATTATTTTTTCAGCAAATTAGTCTGAGCTTTTGTTTTTGATAACTAATAACGGCAGGAATAATAACAAAATTAACATGAAAATATTTGATTAGACATTTTATTCAAGACTATTAACCGTTGTATATGAAGAATTACTTGTAGGATTTTCTACATTACATTATTTTTTCAAAAGATTTGGCTATATGAGTATGACCAAGTAAATTTTCTATTTCTGTATCATGTTTTTACAAAACTCCGGATCAAATGTAATAAATGCAATGAAGACAGATACGTGCTGAAATACGGTTATGAATATTTTCACCAGTGTCTTGTTGCCGTCAGATGTCACTATCAGTTGAAGCATTATTTTATCTTCATTGTAGTTGACTCATATGATTTCCTGGTATATGCAAAAGGTACATTAAATATTAACAATTCTGGTTAGCATGGTTGGTATGCGTTGTTGTTATTCATTTGTTTATATATACATAAGCTGTAATATATACGTGCTGTTGTTATTCATTTTTATATACATGTATATCATGGGTTGCTCTATGTTTCTTTGTCTTTTTCCATGCAGAGGATGGAGAGACACATCAATAATAGCCTCAAATATTAAGAAATGAAATGTTAGTAATTTTTAGCGATTATTTTCTCAATGAAAATGATAAATATCTAAAATGTCAACCCCATAAAGTGTTAGCTAGCATTATGTATTTACGAAGAACGTCTTGCTCATGAGACTAATAATTACAGATCAGATTCTGTTTTGGGAAAATAGCAGAAAGGCTGTGATTTGAACATATGACTATAAATGATTTAGGATTTATAGTATCTTCAAGGGTCAATGTAACTGCAAGACTAAGGATAAACAGTTATGGGAAGAACCTATAGGAAAAAATGAATAACAACACAAAGAGCGATCAGGAACAGCAGAGTGATAGCTGGTTTAATGCTCGAAACTAGTTGAAAGTTCATAAAGAATTTTCGATCATAGCGATTAATATCTAATAATCAAATTATTTCGTTTACCTAATATAACAATGATAAATAAATACATAGTAGAAAAAAGCCTGCGTATAGGTGTAAGAAAGTGGAATCAATAAGAAAACAGATAAAACATATTTTTGATTGATTAACAATCGGGAATATATGCCGTGCTTGGAGTAATATGCGAACGCGCAGTTGAATCTCTATTTAAAAGTATATATCAATGACATATAATAACATAATATTTGTAATATTTTTTCTGTTTACATGGTTTATTCATTTGTAGAAGAAGGTGAACATTGGTATTTTGTGTTATTAACTGAATTAACCCTGTTCAGATTGGCATGACCCCAGACCGGTTCAGATGTACCCCAGGAAAACAGATGCCCGTTAAGTCATTGGTTCGCTTTGACACCAAGGAGAGTTCAGATCTGCATTGTGTACCAAGCTCATATCAAGTGTTTCAATCTCCGTGGCACATTTAAACAACGTCAAATTTAATTTAAACAGCCTTTGTATAAAAACTTCATGTGACAATACCATTTCTTTACATAGTAATATTCCTTTATATGTGATGAGGGTATAGGTTTATTGTATCCTTTTGCGGATACTATGTTTTCAGCCCACCGCCGCCGCCGCCGCCGCGTAGGTGTCCGGAGAACTCCTCCGTAACCGCTGAGCGGAATTTTACGAAACCCGGGATAATGTTCGGGTCACATGTGAACTGCTGCGCCCCGATTTTGTTTTGACCCCTGGCCTTTCCTCTGCGCTCTGCGTCCGTTTGTGCGTCTGTTTCCACACATAAACCCACATATCTCGGGAACCGTTTGACGGATCAGGAAAATTTTTTTTGCAAAAATGTAGCCCTTGGAGAGCTTTATAACATACACAAAAAAATGGTGGTGCCACCTGCAACCATGTTTGCACAGTGTCCATCTGTTCGTCTGCCTTGGGTTAAAATCACTCATATCTCTGCAGTGATTTGATTAATTCACCTGAAATTCGGCATGCGTATACATCCTGGATAGCTTTTCTGATTTTATGACAGGTGGCGCCACCTACATTCACGTTTACGCTGCAGACATCCAAGCTCATATCTCGGGAACCGTTTGACCGATTGGGCCAAAATTTTGCATGTGTATAGATCTCACATAGCTCTTTATCATACGCAAAACTGGTGGCGCCACCTCAGCCATTTTTGCACAGCTCCCGTCTGTTTGTCTGCCATGGGATAAAATCACTCATATCTCGGCAGTGGTTTGACATATCTGCCTAAAATTTTGCAGGTTTATACATCCCCGACAGCTCTCTTGATTTTATGACAGGTGGCGCCACCTGCATTCAAGTTTATGCAGCAGACATCCAAGCTCATATCTTCGGAACCGTTTGACCGATTGGGCCAAAGTTTTGCATGTGTATAGTTCTCACATAGCTCTATATCATACGCAAAACTGGTGGCACCACCTTCAACCATTTTTGCACAGCGTCCACCTGTTTGTCTGCCACGGGCTAAAATCACTCATAAACATGCAGTGGTTTGACTTATCTGCCTCAAATTTTGCATATGTATACAACTTGGACGGCTTTCTGGATTTTGTGGTAGGTTGCGCAACCTACATACACCATTTGGCTGCAGACATCCATGCTAATATGCAACACTTCACTCTATTTCCCCTTGCCACTCAATCCATGCCTCACTTCACCCGTTCCACTCTGATTTAGGCGGATACACGTAGTCGCTTGTCGACTACCCGTATTCTAGTTTATATAAGTACTGAGCAAAGTTGAGCAAAGTGAATTTTGTACTATAAGATACTCATAGGTATTGTACGTATTTCGTTTCATCGAAGGGAAACTACTGAATTATTCCAGATTGACACGTCAACAGCCTGTGGTTGGCCATGCAGAGGGGAAAGCACTGGGATTAGGTAAGACATGTATGGGAGATTTCCGCGGAATCTTAGCAAATGAAGTTTGAAAAAAATCACATCTAATCCGCTTAGACACACATGATTCTGTAAAAATATAGTCCTAGGGTCCTGTGGATTTTCCAGTCTAATTGCCAAGTTCATACATCTTGAAACAGCAGTGATTGTCCTCTTTGAAGCAGGCGGATCTCTGTATTTGATAAAAAAATCTTGAGTGTTACAAAGATTGCTTTCAAAGTGTCACGCGTTCAAGCGATACCGAAAAGCTTTGCTGTAGTCAAGGTAACAGGCATGGATTTGTGAAGTCTTTGAGGTGCAGGTGATGTTTGGTCTTGTGTTGATACTTCACAAGATGACGTGGTTATTGATCTGGTTTCTGGCGTAGTTTTCGTGCGCGTATGTGCTGATCATGCGTGAAAGTGCGATTAGGTCGGGGGAACAATCTGTGAATGTTTGCGGTATTATCATTTTGAATAAATGAACACAGAATACCTCCCAAGTGTCATGACCTAACTTCAGTTCAACTCGAACATCCTTTCGGTCTTTAACTGTGTTGTACCGAAACTAATTTTAATCTAATCCCTTTGTGTCGAACCTCGAATGTTTTTTTTTCTGGCTGCACCTCCGAATACGACTCGGTGACAGGCTATGACTCTTGGTTAGGTTTTAAATGGCACTATTTCCATTCTGACGGGAAAGGTTTCGCTCAACAAACCGCGTTATATCGAAGAATTATTCGTAAAGTTAATGATAAGTTTAAACCAAACTTGTCAGACCTCAGATATCGAAGTTTATTTGTTCTAAACAATGTATGACCTGTCCTGTTTTTTTAAATTTTATATTGAATTCTACTTTTTAAGGATTAAGATACTTGTGTATGTTGGTTGGAGAATAGCGTATACGCTATGATTGAAACATTAAACCCGACTTCAATGCCATACGTCATCGCTTTCTGTCACGAGAACAGCTACCATGGATGCATAAGAAATTATCTTATGACTCTCAATAAATTTGAATCTTTCCTGTTATTTTGACTGAAGCAACAAGGTCAAGGACACCAGTCACGTACAAAAATAACCACGTGTGACAGACGCTGATTTGACGTTTCTTTGTTGGTCCAATATATATTCTAAAAGGAAAACCTCCATTGACCTGTTACTTCGCAAGGAATAGAAAAGAAAGTGGTAAAGCAGGCATATAAACGTATAAAAAGGAATTCAGCTTTGTGTATGACAGGAGTGCAGCTGCTTACTCTGTTATTTCGTTTCAGACTTTCCATGTACACGTGAATATTTAATAATTCTCACTTGAAGCCGACAATTGGAGGGATGATAAAGAATTTTCTGAAAACCAGCTAAATTATTAGCTTTTACGTCAACCACAGGATGCATCCTGGGACAACAGCTCTGAATCCCGTAATCACCTCCAGCCTTGACCGTTTTACACGTAACAGCCTGTCACCGGGTACGCTGTGTGCCGGACCAGCTGCTAACACCTAGGGAATAATGGCCACGGCACTGGACAATTGATCCAACCTTTGTTTATCACAACATTACAGCCATAGACCTGTGCCCCATACAATTTACTTTTGATACCCAAGGCCAAACAACGTCATCACCACTTGATGTGTATATGAAAGGGCATCCTTGGGTCACTGAGAGCCTAGTTGAGTCGCAAAGCTGTGGCGCCAAGTTGTAACCCCAATAGCCTTGGCTGTCTAAATGGACCGTACAATTAAAGCTGGTCGAGATATCATGACAACTATTCACGGATTTTCCCTGCTGCGAAGCCCATAAGCATTTTTAGTAAACATATAATATGGTTAAAATATAAAACCATAGCTTTTTAACATACGTTACGGAACCTTTAATCAACAGATCATGTATGCGTGATGAACATAAATTTTGTAATGGAGATAAAAACATCAGATTCCGTAACACTAGGCAGCGTGAAATGTCTAGGGGAATGAATGAAGATGTCAGTGTTTATTTGTTAACAAATAACTATAATTTATTCTTAAAACAACCCTAACATTACAATACACTAAATCAATACAATTACAAAGTATAACAGCAGTAAAACAACAAATCAATACAATCACACAGTAAAATAAACAAAGTGCACAGTACCCGGATACCACAACTGTCACAGCGATAAGTCCTTTAAAATGTATAAGCCGGACGAACAGTTCACACAAATTCTCTCGGGGAATAACAGTCCAATATCAAGCTCTTGTAACAATCCCGAAAGTAAACTGAAGACCAAATAAGATTGGTCACAAATCCAGAAGAAAATCTATAATTGCCGAACTTATCGGCATATATCACACAAACTGACATACACGCTTCTGTGTCCGCTGGAATATTCTCTCACCTCTCTCTTAGCTTAAAACACAGCCTCTTTATATAACTTTTCATCTAAAGCCGAGAATTTTCCATTTCTCGAACAATCTAAAGAACCTAAAATAATAAACACGCTCAAAGAACATACAAGAAAAACATCGCTGTGTCTCTACATACCAGGGTTCACACGTGAGCCGACCCGGCTCGGCCAGGCGAGAAAGCCCCAAGCTAGCATGACAACGAGAGTTCAACCAGTACGGATTAAACCGAGAGTGCAACACGCGGCCAGGCGAGGCCGCTACAACACGAGTTACGCCCGTGTCACACAATAAAAATGGCACCTGTAACACTGCCCCCCCCCCCCCTTCTGTAAGAAAAAAGAAAGTTTTTACAACATTTCGTGAACATCTCGATAAGCAATCAGGAAGTACATTGTCTTTCCCTTTAATGTGTTTGATTTCAAGGTTGTAATCTTGTAAGAACAAACTCCATCTCAATAATCTTTGATTTTTACACTTCAACTTGTTCATGAACGTGAGGGGATTGTGATCACTGAAGACAATGACCGGCTTGACTGACGAAGTAACACAAACTTCAAAATGTTGCAAAGCCAAACTCAAAGCCAAAAATTCTTTTTCAATAGTGGAGTAGTTTTTCTGGTTTACATTAAACTTTCTTAAAAAATAACAAATTGGATGATCTATGCCATCATTGCCCTCTTGTAACAACACAGCACCACCACCAGCATCACTAGCATCTGCAGCTAACTTAAAAGGTACAGAAAAGTCTGGAGCTACCCAAACTGGTGAACTTTGCAGAATTGCTTTTAAATTTGCATTTTCACACAGAACATTCCATACAAACTTTTGTTTCTTTTTTAACAAATTAGTCAAAGGTTCAGCTACAGCAGAAAAATTTGGACAAAACTTCCTGTAGTATCCAACCATACCAAGAAAACGCATTATTTGCTTTTTGTTCTCTGGTCTAGGAAATGCAGAAATAGCATTATCTTAGCATCAACAGGTCTTACCTGACCCTGCCCTACAATATGACCCAAAATGTTATTTGTACATGACAAAACTCAGATTTAACTAAGTTGACGGTCAGACATGCTTCACTGAGTCTTTCGAAGAGGTCGCGAAGAATTTGCAGATGTTTCTCCCAGGTGTCGCAGTACACGATGAGGTATATCTATATATGCGTCGCAGCCCTGAATGTCCTTGACAACCAAATGGATGAGGCGCTGGAACGTGGCTGGCGAGTTCTTCATGCCAAACGGCATAACTTTATACTGGTACAGTCCTTGCGGCGTCACAAATGTGGACACTTCTTTCTCTCGTTCTGTCAGCGGAACTTTCCAGAATCCTTTTAGCAAGTCAAACTTGGAGACACATCTGGAGCTACCGACTCTATCCATACAATCATCGATCCTCGGAATTGGGAAAGTGTCAGTCTTGGTGACAGAGTTCAGTTTTCGATAATCTGTGCACATACGGTAACTTCCATCAGGTTTTGGCACATGAATACATGGTGAACTCCAGTTACTGTTACTAGGTTCAATAAAATCATTGTCCAGCAAATATTAAATCTCATCCTGTAGATACTTATGCTTTTTTGGATTCAGTCTATATGGATGCTGCTTGACTGCGCTTGCCTCGCTAACATCGACGTCATGGCTCAACATGTTAGTTCGCGTTGGAATATCACTAAACAAATGTTCATAATTCCGCAGCAGGTTCTTGAGGTCTTGTTGTTGTTGTGCGGTAAGGTGTAATAGTTTGACATCCAGGTTGTTAAGCACGTCTGAGTTTTTTAGTGGTACTGTTCCACACTGAATGTCTACATCACACTTACAATCAGTATCTACTTTAACTGGGTCAGGGTCAGTTTTTACACAATTAACAGCAGTAACATTATGTAAAACATCTGATGTGCTATTTCTGTCATAATATGGTTTCAACATGTTAACATGGCACAGTTGTTTCTTCTTACGCCTATCTGGTGTCAACAGTATGCAATTTAAATCACTGACTTTCTTGTCAACAATGTAAGGACTTAAATACCTAGCTTGCAGAGGTGTGCCAGGGATGGGAAGTAAGGCAAGGACCTTTTCACCAGGCTCAAGCGTTCTCCTTACAGTGTGCTTGTCATACTTTGTTTTTATTTTACTTTGTGCAGATTTTAGATTTGACTTTGCAATCTCACAAGCATTGTGTAGTTTAGTGCGAAAGTCTGAGACATACTGCAGTAAACTAAGAGAATCAGGATTTTCACACAAGAGTTTCTCCTTAAGCAGTTTCAATGGACTGCGAACTGAGTGTCCAAAAACTAGTTCAAAGGGACTGAATCCCAAGGACTCTTGAAAGGATTCTCTGACAGCAAACAGCAATAGGTGGATTCCTTCATCTCAGACTTTCTGTGTGTCATAGCAATAGGTCATAATCATGTTTTTTAATGTCTGGTGAAAAAGCTCGAGGGCGCCCTGACTTTCAGGATGGTATTACTGTTTTATACCTAGCTCAATCATAACTTGCTGGAATAAGCCAGACATAAAAATTAGACCCTTGGTCAGACTGGACGGATTTTGGTCATCCAAACGTTGTAAAAAAACTTGGCCAGAGCTTTGACAACACTTTTGGCATTAATTTTGCGCAATGGTAGATGCGCACATAATTGTCAGCAAGTATTCATGTCCAGATTTTGTTTTGGGCAGTGGTCCAACACAGTCAACAATAATCCTACTGAATGCTTTCTCGAGAGCAGGAATAGGCCTAAGTGGGGCCTTAGGAGGATTCTGATTGGGCTTGCCTACCATGTATGGCATGATTTACAATATTGTACAACATCTTTCCTGGGGTTAGGCCAATAGAAGTGTGTACTAACTTTCTGATAAATTTAATTTATACCTAAATTTCCAGACAAAGGAACCTCATGTGCCATGCTGAAAATTTCATTGCGATAGCTTAAACAATCCTAACATTACAATACACTAAATCAATACAATTTCATAGTATAACAACAGTACGACAGCAAATCAATACAAGTATATAAAGAAAGTGTATAGTACCTGGATACCACCACTGTCACAGCGACAACAAATCCTTTATAACGTACAACCCAGATGAACAGTTCACATAAATCTTCTCGGAGAATAACAGTCCAGTTCATTTACAAAATCAATCCGTTGTAATCCAAAAGTGAAGTTCTGATAGTGACCCCAAAGGCAAATGGAAGACCAATTAAAATCCGTTACAAATTCGAAGAAAAGCTATAACTGCCGCAATTATAGGAAAAAGGTCCACAAACTGACTTACACTCTTCTGTGTCCGCTGGAATATTTCTCTCCTCTCTGTCGGCTCTAAAACACAGCCCCTTATTTATAACTCTTCATCTCAAGCCGAGAACTTTCCATTTCTCGAACAATCCAAAGAAACCTATAGTACACACATCACAGGAAACATCTAGAACAACGAATGCTGTGTTTCTACATATCAGGGTTCACACGTGGGCCGGCCCTGCTCGGCCAGGCGAGAAAGCCCGAGACTAGCATAGCATGACCGCTGCGTTTACATGTGGGCCGCACCCAGCCAGCTAGAACAAGGAACGCTGTAGCATAGCAACGCCCAAGGCTTGAGCCAAACACAAATTAGAATGTCAACAGGTCACAATAAAAGAGACATGTCAACAGCTCACTATTAAACAGACATCTGTAACACATAACCATATCTGGAAAGCGTATACTATGGGCCCCGTTTTAATTTGAAAGGCACTTATTCAAATTAAAAATGTTTCGATCTGTATTTTATAGACAGACTTTATCGAAATTCATATTCAGTCAGCAACTCTTTCAACTTATACACATTTAATTACTGCTCCCAACTTTAAGAGGTCGATCATTGCTGACACTGTGTTTGTCCTTTTGCTTTGTCCTATCTCAAAACATAACACACTGATGCAAGAGAAATTTGATTGTAGTTTTCTTACGAGGTTAGGTCCTGAATGGCTTTTAGGATTAATTTCCCTCTTACTTATCTAAAAAATATTAGTGAATTTAAAAAAAGAATTTAGAGAAAAAGAAAAGATCAAATTTTAGTTACACTTTCCCTATCATGAGGGAAATGCGATGAGTTTATGCTATGGGATCCATTTTTTTCGCCAGTATATTTCACTTTCGGCCCGACCTGAATGTAATGTTTGTGTAAACTTACACTGACATTTGATATTTTTTAGTAAACATAAACCCCGCCAGGTGTCCCGTTCAGCGGTTTCAATTATTTATATTTTAAATGGTAACTTGAACTTTCGTGAAATTAATGAAAAAAACACCGGTCGGTATTTGGTATCAAATAAAAAAACACAACTTACCACGTGACATATAATTTGAAATTAAATATTCATTTTAGTGTTATAACATAGTAAAACGATATTAGTATAAACACGTAATACTTGTAACTTAGCACTGACTTTCGTTTTCTTAGCCGATGTATCAAATTTATCATGTGCGGGAAAATATAATGATATAATACAAATAAAAACAGGTGGGTCTAATATAATCTAAACATGAGGACGTATCGAAAGGCATGGTTCATGAAGTCCGCCTAGATTTCCCCTATGTTTTACAAAGATCATCTTGTTCTCTCTGCACATCCTGGCATTTAAAACTATTTTTGGGGTCCACTACTATATATATGGACATTTCATCAACGTTTTTCAAAGATCACTGTCCCATCTATTTAAATTTTCTGAATGTCCACCATGGAGGGAAATAATTCAGGTTAATGCTGCATGTGAAATACTGTCAGTTCAGCAGGGAAAACTGACAACTGAACAGTTAATCATTCACTGTCTTTTAAATCAAGTTTATATTTTGCATTTATTAAGAACTTAAATTCGGGGCATCACTGATGCCACACCTGCTATAGTTAAACATATGACGTTGGAATCTTTGTGCTTCTAGGCTCTATTACCAAAATAATATTATGATAATAACAAAGTCTAGATGTCTTGGGTATAAGACACTTTCATCTGCTAATTTTTCAACATACCATTTTATTGGATTTATATTGGCTGTATGTACTTGCAGCGTGCTTTAAAAATAAGAGAAAACGGAAGCACATACCTCTAACAGCGTAGATTTTCCTGATTAGCCCAAAAAAATAAATGTTATGCTGCTATAGCATGTATAATTTAAGTCCAATGGAAACTTTTTTTTATATTTTTATACAAAAGAACTGCATGAAATACAAGAAAAACACACCATGCATTCACATCTTGACAGGAAACGATTCCTAAATGAATGTGACCAAAGCTCTCTTGCCTTAAAATTCTCCCTACCGCCTAATCTCATTTCAATCCATTTTCAATTTAAGTTTAAACTGTGTAAATAAAAATAAAGACAACATTCACACTGACAAACGAAAAATATAAATTCCTTCTAAATTCCTTCTAAAATAAATTCCTTCTAAATTTTCTGAAATGGATGCAAAAGTATGTCCCAAATACACATGCACATACAAACTCAGCAATAAGGGTTGCTGCCCTGTGAGACCCCGCCTGGTTTCCGCCGGAAGTGACAGCCGCCGCTCCCGCTAATTACGTGTTTTTTTGGTCGTTAGACGGAGGCGGGGAACAAATGTCTGTTTAAACCGTTGATGGCTGATGGGCGGTGCTGGCCTCTCTGATGCAGACATCTAATTACAATAATTCCGTTGTTTCTGATGCTGATTCTTGCTTTGATTTTCTGCTTATTTTCTTTTTATTGATAATCATCCTGAACTTGTACAAATAAGATTTTTTGGGGGTATATTTTTTATCTCCAGTTATTCTGAGATGCCCAAAAATGATTTCATGAAAACGGGAATTAACATTGTCTGGTAATATTTCATATGCACGAATTGTCCCGTTTGACAGACGTAGCTGTCTCCAGTAAAAATAACCAAGAAAATAGAGGCAGGGCAAAAAGACTTCTAATGTAAAAATAACTCACCCGCCTGCAAAAATAAAAGTAGTTGTTATTCTCATGAAACCTTTCGGATCTCATTTTCGACACACACAAAAAATTGTTTGTAACGAATCTCCTAATGGCTTGAGATCACTCCCAAAAATAAGTGATTTTCGAGTGGTGGAAGGGGGTACACCTCTAAATTTATGAGTCCATGCAAATGTTCTCAGGGCCGGAAAAGGGAGTGGGATCTAGGCCGCAAAATTACCTTCAAATAGGGTTGCTGAATTGAGGGGGAGCACCTGGATCACTTGCTGGGGTTGTTTTTGAGTTAACGTACACTTTCACCATCCGGTCTGGAGCCTCGTGCCTTAGTCCGGGACAGTAAGACCCTTGTAGACCATTGATTTTACTTGGAACGCCGGTAGCTGACGCCCGCTGATAAATTCACGCTGGGGTTGGATTCAACAAAGTGTAAATTTCATTTTCCCTCGTGGGTACTGGTGGAGGGGATACATATTTTATCTAATTTCAAAGCACGCGGCTCGGACCTTATAGAATTATATATCGTAGAAAGAAGGGGTCCCGTTTCCAAGAGGATGATTTACGAATTCCCATTTAATACACTTCTACCAATATGGGAGATATATTTCATGTAACAGCTTATACCAATACTTGGGTTATAAAACATCGTATAACTCTTTGTACGCATACGCCGCCTGACGAAGAACACTTCATCCAGTTTCGACAGGTTCTTGCAGCTAGCAAAGTTTAAGGGGAAAAATCAAACGAAATAGCAGTCATATTCATCTCTCTATCCATAATTCTGATAATACTTCATAGAGCCACATGGCATAATTATCTAGTGTCATTTTTTTACATTTGCTTTTTAGATTTTTCATTGCAGTGCAGCGGTCCTTTTAATTTCCCGATTTTTTATGACACCCATAGTTGTATACAAAAAAAACACATATAAAAGGCTCCCTACTTAGTTCCCCTTTGTCCATTGGAAGCACCATTTTCTGTTCTATCTGAAACCCTTTTTTTACACATCACCTTAAGTTTCTTTTAAAAATCCAAATGAAATGTTTGAATCATTAACCTGAATGTCAGATTACAAACCCGGTCACGGAATTCACAGCTCCTCCCGCTTCCAGTCTGGTTCTTTGATCCCTCGATATTCCTTCGATATCTTCCCGAGCTACAGGAAACAGGAGTTTATTAGTAATCAGATAAAAAGTGGCTAGCATTTGCAGGATCTAATTAAATATCAAAAGGGACACTCCAACCAGCTCTACAGTCCAAAAGGAAATGATAAAATGTCCTATCTGTCAATAAATAACAATATAACCCGCAGGCTATCACCATAAATAACACTCTACACTCCAATTGGTTAGGGAAGCAGTTTAAAATAACCAATTAGATGATGGATTATGTTAAAAATACTCCTTAGTTGTGCATGTGTTGGCCTAGATTCTGTAAAACACTTTTGAGCTTCGGTGGCAATAACCGATAATGATATCATACTAACGTAATATGGTGCCGGCGTAAGCCAGCCAGGTCGTGGTGCTGGCCTGAACGGATAAAGCAGACATGTAAAGACGTTATACCGGCCCGGGAACCCCTGGAGTCTTAGATCATTCCCCACCTGCCGTACCTGTTAGGGTTCCATCCTGTGTCTCATTATAATCCCTGTGTAGTTGGTTAACAGGAACAACGCTTGTTAAAGATAAAGGATCGACCCGCACTCCGCTTAATCACAGAGGAGCCGGGCGCCGTACACGTCAGACATGAGTCACCTCTCTTAGAAAACAGCTAACTGGCACCACTTTACAATCATTATTTGACAATTCTGATAGCTCTTTTTAAATAATACCAGTATTTCTACCATCTTCACGTAGAGGAAATCAGATACGTACAAGATAAGAATAGCTTAATTCTCATAAGATACCCAGACCATACTGAAGCAAAGTTTAATTAAATATTTTCTGCGGGCTTTCATAACTGAAGTTCATTCATAAGATTATGCTGATTCCATCTAAGCTCTGTCAACAATTTATATCGGTTATAGGTAACCACACCCTTAATCCCACACTCAATTACTGTCAAAATAAATTCATGCAAAATTAAAGTTCCGTAAATAAGTTAAGTGAATACTTAAAACTAGTTTTCACTCATCCTGAAAAATTACTGTTCATCATTATACTTGTACTTTTATATTTTGTATCATTTCCGTTCATCTTTCGGACAATGACCTTATGCACTGGGTAGTTTACCTTATCTTTTCAACTTGTTTGTGTTACATCACCAAACTTATTGGCATTGACAATGTTGTTAATTTTGATAAACAAGGTGCTGAAAACTTCCTTTATTTCTACAAGCTTGCTTTTAAATGCAATTACATAAAATGAAAGAAAATCATAAAATCAGTTGGACATGTGCACATGTTATTGAAATCACTTCTTCATCCTCACTTTAATATAATGCTCCAAATGACAAGCTCGTTTTACATGAAATGGTTTTAACATGTATTTCTTTGAATGTTTCGCTTTGGTTTCTCCTTACCGTGACAAGTTTTTGTTGGCAAGGTTACGACTCAGCTGTACGGAGAATGACCCTGTGGCAATAACTTGTATCTCTCTTGCGACGCTGTCTGGATATCAGGTTATATCTATATATAGTCTCCGTAAGTTTCCTTGAGAAAATTACTATTTTTATTTAAATATTACAGTTGGTCTCTTAGGATAATATATACCGTTAATATATATATATATATTATATATATATATATATATATATATATATATAATAAAACAAAAAAGGTTTGATAATGTGGTCACTGAAATAAGTATATTTCACAATATAAATAGACAAGCAAACACATAGAAGGACACATAAATGAAAGAGTTCACGTTAACATTGTCAAACTTGGTGAAAGGATGTATTAAATTCATGAATCGGAAGAAAGCATATGATAATGAAGCGTGTTGCATTGTGGGTTGATAGTCGTTGTCGAAGTAAACGCTGACCCCGATGGTTCGTTAATTTCTGTGAAGCGCCGATACCGGGGGAACGATGATATTAACAGATCATAAAGTGTTGTAGATTAAAAAATTCCACCTCTAATTTTGCAGCTTGGTGCGGAATGATACCGGGAGACGGTGATATCTGTCCGCACCAAGGTGTAAGGTAAAGGCGGAAATCCTAATCTACAACCTGTTATGATTACGTAAAGTGCCGTAGCTGCCACATAAGGTACAATACAGGATTCCTGCATACAAGGCCATCCCCGTCCGAAGATTAGCGATATAATGGCTGCTCGACGCATAGATATGCTTATTGGCCTGCCGGTATCGGATCAGCTCTGATATGAAACCCTCATGGACTTTCTCTGATCTGAGCGTAACCAGGCAACGCTTTATGTTTCCTAACACAAGGTTTCCTTAACCGTGGGACATTTATTTGTCAGTTCTGTACGTTGGACGTTTATTAACTCTCAGGGTTGTTTCACAAGTTATATTTTCTTCATGTAAGGGTTATTTATGAGTTGTAGTTGCTCTGACCCTGACAAGGGGACACTCATGCAGTGTCAGATTATAAACGGGTAATTGATTTACAAATTTTATGCGTTGTCTTGTAAAACAGTACAGTAAAGCTTTTATCTGTTCCTCTTTTAATGTTTACCTGAATAGAAGTACGAATGTCACATTATAATGCAATGCACGAAGATCTAAAGAAATAAAATGGAATTATTGATTTATGAACCTTAATAAAATCTGGAATGGTTGGGAAACCATGTTTAAAGCTAAACGACCCACTAGGCATTGGAACTGGACCGGCATGGCCTTCTTTGGGACGGGTCAGTTAAGTCTCCTACTTCAGGTGGAAAAAAACTTGTTGTTAAAACAAACATGACGGTGCTGTTATCAAACATTTCTGGCGTCCAGAAACCAAGAAGCTCCCGCTCATATAGCGAGACGAGAAGCGGGTAATTTATTTCCCTCTTATATTTTGTTATCATTTAATTGTGCATTCTGATGCAAAATCCGGTTCCGCATTCAATATTAAGATAATATTTTTATATTTTATTTCGAAAAGGGGGAGAGGTAGGATCTTCTTGTCAGGCAATTCCAGATCAAATGCAGTGAAAGCAACCAATCCCTACCAAGCCTTGACACCATGCATGTCTTTTAGTGGCAATGGGTTGAAACTGCCAGTTTAATATTTTAATGATATAAATAAAAAATCAATCAATGTAGTTTTTCAGCTCAGCTAATTGAAATTCATCTATAGCTATAGCGATCACTCTTTGTCCACGTCGGTCCGTCCGTCAGTCCGTCCGTTAACAGGGCACAAATCGTAACCGCTGGACCCAGAAACTCTTACTGAAAACTCATGGAGGGCCATAAAAAGTTCTTTAGAAAACTGAAATAAGGCCACTGAGATTTATATCAGCCGAGCTATGGGGCTAAAAATTTACCCCAAGAATAATTGAAATATTGATCGAAAGCTCCATTATCCAATAACAAATGCATTGATTGTCATGATTCTTTCCATGCATATTGATCAAACAGTGTTTCATCAATTTCTGAAGACTTGTGGCGCCACCTGTATTTTTCTAATTTTTACGGTTTTTATTACTTCTCTCTAGACCTGCTTAAAAAAAGCAGTCCGAATAATGACAGAGCAAAAGCTTAACCGTTAGACCTATAGAAACTTTTAATTGTACATTCAGGGGAGATCCTAGACGAATCTCCTCGGAAATTAAGTCATGGTGACCTATTTTCTGCGAGCTACTCGTCAAAAACATGATTTTGAGCACCCAGAGAGTCAGACAGGGCACAAATTGTATCCATTTAGCCGATAATCTTCTAATGTAAGTTAAAGAGAGGTTCTAGATAAATGTCCTTTGGAAACATGAAATTAGGTCACCGTAAGCTATTCTGCGAGATATAGGACAAAAACATGATTTGAGCACCCTGAAGTCATATGTGCTCAAATTGTATTCGTTAGACCCAGAATCTTCTAACGCAACATCAATGCAGGTTCTGGGAAAGTTTCTCAGAAACCTTAAACTAGGTCAGCCGACCTAGCAAGTATATTCAGCAAGTAACTGGTCAAAAACATGACTTTTAGCTCTCTGACAGTTAGAAAGGCTCGTATTATATCGGTTAGACCTAGAAACTTTTAACCAAAAATCCAGCAAGGTCTTTGGCAAATCTCCTAAAAAAATCCGGAAATTAGGTCGTGGTGACCTTTATTCTGCGAGCTACTGGCCGAAAACATTCTTCTGATGTGACAGTCTTCTGATGTAACATTCAGGGAGGTCCTTGGTAAATGTCCTTGGAAGTATAAAAATAGGTCAGTGTGATCTATTATCTGTGAGCTTTAGGAAAATAATACCCTTTAGCACTTGAATCTTCTAATGTAATATCCAGGGGGATCTTGGGAAAATTTTCTTAGAAACCGGAAATTAGCACATAATGACTTATATTCTATGAGCGACTGGCCAAAAACATGATTTTGAACAACAGACAGTCAAAACATGTAAGGAGATTCTGGGCAAATCTCCTTGGAAAATTAAAAGTAGGTCATGATGAACTATATTCTGCTAGCAACTGGCAAAAATATTATTATGAGCACCTAGACAGGCACTCATGGCACTACACCTAACTTTGGACCTAGAACCTAGACCTTATATGACACCCACGGAGGCCCTTGACAAGTCTCCTTTGAATCCTGATATTAGGTCACTGTGACCTATATTCTCTGAGTTATGAGCAGAAACCTAATATTAAGCACCCAGAAGGCACAAATTTTAACTGTTGGAAATTTCTATCTTAATATAAAGGGGGGTCTTTGTAATGTCTCCTCTGACATCCAAAATAAGATCAGTTTGACCTATATTCTGTGAGCTGTGTGAAACAACTTAATCTGATTATCCTACATGTCAGATGGACATAAGTTTTTACAGTTTGACGTAGAAACTTCTTACTTAGTATCTGGGGAGTTCCTAGTAACATTTTCATGCGGTTACCTATTTTCTGAGGACTATTGGGCAAAAAAAACATGATTTTGGGCACTCTGGAAGTCATTCTACTCAGTGTTCAACGTTTCGTAATAAATATTTGTTACCAGTCATAACATAAGTAATTAATACATTCGTCACCTGAATCCATATCAAATTCAGCTGAGCGTCATGACCCATGGGTCTATTGTTTAAAGACAAAATGACCCCGGGCTATTATCCAATGCCTTTGTGACCTTTCGTAATGAATATTGATATACCTGTTACATAGATCTACCCCATAATTGCAGAATATAGAAGTATATACAGTGAGGGACTTAATTTCTTCATGAAGAACTGATACAGAAGAAAAGTATTGTATTCAAGGTATTGTATTGTATTTAAAGGCCTGACAGTTTAAGGCCAGACTTTTTTAATTCTTTGGTTTACGAACATGTTTGACAAAAGTGATAGGTAGGAGGTAGGAAAAAAAAAAAAAAAAAAAAATTGGAACAAACCTGGGTACTGGTGTTCGTGAATCCTGTATTGTACAGTTGGGTTATAAAATTCATTTTTAAAAAGGCACTTTATAAACCTATATAAAATATATAAAACCATATATAAAAATTAAAATATTATCATCATCCTCTTGAGTTTTCCACATGAATCATGCGTGTGCCATGTTATTTCAAGCCATTCAAATGTCATCGAAGGTAAAATAATGACAAATAAAAGTTTAAACAGTATAACTTATATATGATTTCATACACACCTGAAATAAAACTTTAGTCACTGTCCCTGCCAAGTGAACTGCCTATTTTATAAAGTTTTTCAAATTAAAGACCAGCCAAATACTTATACAAATACAAAATAATATATTTTTGTCAGATATGCAAGGAGAAAACTAAATATTCACTGCTAGCATGATAGACTGAAGTTTTATTTTTCAGTCGTAAATGACAATATCAATGAGCAACTTGCAGCTATTCGCCTATTGTTTATCAAATGTCAACAACATGGAACTCGAGTTGTTTGATTCATAACCATGACCTTTCCATTTTGGTGTTGCGCATGTTTGATAGTCCTTTGATTTTACAACAACTGCTAATAAAGTGAGGTTTCCATTGGAGATCACATTGAATGATTATACAACAACTGCTAATAAAGTGAGGTTTCCATTGGAGATCACATTGATTAATTCAACTATTTTAAAAGTTTAAAAAAGTATTAATAATCTTTTAATATTTATTAATAAATTAAAGATCTGCATTTCTTACCACGGCCGTGACAGTACGCACCGTACTCGGTTTAATATGCCATCACTTGGCCACTGTCAGTCAGGTACTGCTTTTCGGCATCCATACACATTAAAGCTTCCAGCTTGGAACAATTAAATGAATCCTTTCAAAGTTTCTGAATTTTAAATGGCTTTGGTTTTAGCTTGCTTTTGTTTTGACTATAAAAAATACCCGCAAAGCCTACGCTTAACCCGCGCCACTAAGACTACAGGTAGTTGGAAATCCTGCAGAAACCCTGAGAATTCCTGGAGTTTTCAAAGAATACATGACGACCTCCTGCAGTACATATAATTTCATCTGTTCAGTAATTTTCTTTTAAGCGTTAAGTTTAAAGTTTTGACAAGTTATAATATTTTTTAAGAGTAAACTTGTGAAACTTAGCCAATTTGCAGTAGTAAAAGACAGTTTAAAGTTTAAAGACAAAATGACCCCGGGCTATTATCCAATGCCTTTGTGACCTTTCGTAATGAATATTGATATACCTGTTACATAGATCTACCCCATAATTGCAGAATATAGAAGTATATACAGTGAGGGACTTAATTTCTTCATGAAGAACTGATACAGAAGAAAAGTATTGTATTCAAGGTATTGTATTGTATTTAAAGGCCTGACAGTTTAAGGCCAGACTTTTTTAATTCTTTGGTTTACGAACATGTTTGACAAAAGTGATAGGTAGGAGGTAGGAAAATAAAAAAAAAAAAAATTGGAACAAACCTGGGTACTGGTGTTCGTGAATCCTGTATTGTACAGTTGGGTTATAAAATTCATTTTTAAAAAGGCACTTTATAAACCTATATAAAATATATAAAACCATATATAAAAATTAAAATATTATCATCATCCTCTTGAGTTTTCCACATGAATCATGCGTGTGCCATGTTATTTCAAGCCATTCAAATGTCATCGAAGGTAAAATAATGACAAATAAAAGTTTAAACAGTATAACTTATATATGATTTCATACACACCTGAAATAAAACTTTAGTCACTGTCCCTGCCAAGTGAACTGCCTATTTTATAAAGTTTTTCAAATTAAAGACCAGCCAAATACTTATACAAATACAAAATAATATATTTTTGTCAGATATGCAAGGAGAAAACTAAATATTCACTGCTAGCATGATAGACTGAAGTTTTATTTTTCAGTCGTAAATGACAATATCAATGAGCAACTTGCAGCTATTCGCCTATTGTTTATCAAATGTCAACAACATGGAACTCGAGTTGTTTGATTCATAACCATGACCTTTCCATTTTGGTGTTGCGCATGTTTGATAGTCCTTTGATTTTACAACAACTGCTAATAAAGTGAGGTTTCCATTGGAGATCACATTGAATGATTATACAACAACTGCTAATAAAGTGAGGTTTCCATTGGAGATCACATTGATTAATTCAACTATTTTAAAAGTTTAAAAAAGTATTAATAATCTTTTAATATTTATTAATAAATTAAAGATCTGCATTTCTTACCACGGCCGTGACAGTACGCACCGTACTCGGTTTAATATGCCATCACTTGGCCACTGTCAGTCAGGTACTGCTTTTCGGCATCCATACACATTAAAGCTTCCAGCTTGGAACAATTAAATGAATCCTTTCAAAGTTTCTGAATTTTAAATGGCTTTGGTTTTAGCTTGCTTTTGTTTTGACTATAAAAAATACCCGCAAAGCCTACGCTTAACCCGCGCCACTAAGACTACAGGTAGTTGGAAATCCTGCAGAAACCCTGAGAATTCCTGGAGTTTTCAAAGAATACATGACGACCTCCTGCAGTACATATAATTTCATCTGTTCAGTAATTTTCTTTTAAGCGTTAAGTTTAAAGTTTTGACAAGTTATAATATTTTTTAAGAGTAAACTTGTGAAACTTAGCCAATTTGCAGTAGTAAATAGCGTCTGACTTTGAATGCAATAATTAGTCTTAAGAAGTAAATTTGTTTGTATATCCAGCAAGTTATTAACGGTGGCAAGCTGGTAAAGCCGCTATGCAACCAAAATAATTTTCTTTTCTCATTCACATCTATCTAAAACAAATATGTTTAACGAGGTAAATATGACATAAACGCTGCTTTGAAAATGCAACTGTAGTGCAGAAAACGAACTTTGAAAACTCTCCAAGAATTCTCATTTTCCCTGCTGAATCTTTAGACTACTTGATGGCCAATCAATTGCATTTATGGCCCAAGGATACCCTACTGTGATTGGCTTAAACCCGCCATCTGTCATTACGAAAGTGACTTTATTAGCCAATCATAAGAGTTCTAACGTTTGAGGTGATCTAATACACACGGTCAATAAACATATCATTTGTCAACAACCGTGTTGGATACGGCGACGCAATATAAAAGGAAAAAAAAGTCAAAATGCCAATTTTATTTTTTTTCTGAAATGAGGAAATCGGAGGTCGGCGGGTTCGTAAACCGAAAAATTAAAAAAGTCTGGCTTTAGAAAGACTCAATTTTTATCCGTCAGATTTAGAAATTTGTACCTATACATCCTGTAAGATCCTTTTCAAATCTCCTAAACAGCCTGAAATTAGGTCATGGTGACCTATATTCTGCAAGCTACTGGCCGAAAACATGATTTAGAATACCCAAAGGGTCAGACGGTTAAAGAACGATATTGTATTTAATAGCTGGTTTACTGCATGGGCGATCACTATAAGTAAGTTGCATAAGTAGCGACTGATATATTGAGATTGGGTCCTAATTTACTTTCACGAACAGAGTTGAAATGTTATGGCTGGATATAAGATAAATTTAACATCGAATGAATTTTTTTATTGTAAATTAAAATACAATATTTACTATGTTATTATAAATTTAATACATGATACTGCAGCAACCAGGACACTAAAGATCGTCTTCAAGATTTGGTAAATATTGTAAACAAGTGAGACTTCCAACGCAGCAGTTTCTCAAAATAGTAAACAAACTATAAACATATATAAAAGCAGCCATACCTGTGTCAGGTAATTAGAAACAGTAAGAATATACACTCAATTGAAATAAAATTGCATTATATTGTTATACACATAGGCGACCTTTTCTCGACAACCATTTGACAGAGAGATCAAAGATTTAAACAATGTTATACCAGCCCAGTTATATCCTTCATACGTGCAACATAAACACCAAACAAATTTAATATTTATTGATTCAATATGAGGTACGGGTCTATTCTGCATCAAAATTTACCCATATAACATTATTTTTTCCAGATAAACGAAGATATCTTAAATATTTTGGTCAATTTGAACTTCTGTGTTCAATACTTCACACTGCAGCAAACATACCGGACAGTTTTAATGTATTAATGTACACGCCTACAAGATATATTTACTTGGTGACATTCATGACTTTGCAAAGTTAGAGAAATGCTTCAATACCGGAGAGTTATATGTAATAATTTTCAAGAATCCTGCCAAGTGTAACATGTAGCGTCTTCACGGTCCAACGTGTCACATCATGGCGGAGTACTTGACAGTGTAAGGAGACACCTGGTGGAAATGTCCCTGTTGTAAACTGGCCCGGTCATCATAGGTCAATGTTAATGATAACCTCCAAGGCAGATGGAAGGGGATGTAATCTTCCGTGCTTTCTTCCCTCTTTCTTTCTCTTCCTTAAGAGATTCATTTATATTTCTTTCCCGTCAGTAAAGGAAGAGTCAAATACCGCTTTGCATTTACTTTGATGAATGTCAACGCACAAGAGGCAAAAAAATTTCAAATATGTCTCCTGATGAAATATATGCTAATCCTAAGGATGTTTTGTCGTGGCGCTTAAAAGGGTAATATTTTGAAGCGTAACAAAAAGGTGAAAAAATTCACGTCATGCAAGTGATTCTCTAGCCTAAACACACGTTAGAAGTCTTTCAGATTCGAATTCGTGGGCACAACTTCCTTTAAACTGCCTTCCCCGAAGAACACTCGGGGCACTTCGACATGTTTGATCTGATACCCTGAACTGGACTTGAAGCCTTGAGCAAAAGAAAAAGATTCACGAAGTAATTTATCAAGGAAGTTTTGCAGTCTGAATTTTGTATATATTCGTACAATTACTGATATACAGCGGCACCATAGGACATTGTGACTGATGTATGAGTTTGAACAAAAACATATCGAAGCAGTGACACTAAACGGCGTTTTTATCAGTTGCGGTACAGTTTTAATGCGAATGCACAGCGATATATAAGTGTCTCATTAAATCATACTATATTGATTTGATTTTGGACTTATATAACGCATTTCCAAATTCTATAAACGTTTGTCTCGTATGAAAATTATTTTTGCTTTTAACTGCGTGAGAAATCATCACTGATTAAGATCTATATCTCCAAAAACATTTTATTTCCATTTATAACTTAATGACATATATATATATATATATATATATATATATATATATATATATATATATATATATATATATATATATAGAGAGAGAGAGAGAGAGAGAGAGAGAGAGAGAGAGACAAACAAAGACAAACAAAGACAAACAGACAAAGAGAAATTAGGAAATGAATGTGTATTATGACTATTATTGAATAACAAAGCTTTTTTCGCAAGGAAAAAGTAAGAATCATCTCTCATCAGATCAGGAGAGACCCCGGTTTTGTGATTAGAGAGCTGCTTCCTTTGTGAATCTCTTGACAGATGCTTCCAATTTAAAATTACTACAGTGTGTTACTGTTAAACCTAATGGCCCGCGGATGTCGGACATAAAATCCTCACAGGTGCGGTGTATGTGAGACTTTCTCTCGCGGCTTATATTACATTCTGGCATTATTTTTTCACCAAAGATTAAGGTTCGTACGTCATTGTCCCTAAAGTCACACATAAATCTATACCACTGTATATGGTATATAAATATATACACAACACTACATTGACCACATCATAAATGATCAGGTCAACAGGACAAAAGGAATAAACAATTTATTGACGTCAACCGGTGTCTCACGACAATGAAGAATAGGACACTGCATAAGGTGGAACGTCATGTCACACAACGTGTGACTGAACAGGACATTGTGCAAGGACTGGGGCAGATTGACAAAGACGGCATACTAAATAAAAATGATTGTACAAATACAGCTTTTGTGGCTATCCTCTGCCTAGAAAACCTTGATGGCCTCATCGTTTCAAAGATAGATTCGAAAAAAAATCTCTTCAGGTAGTTAATCTTGCCCTTGGAATAACCGTCTGCTGCCTTGCGAACGATATGTCTAGCGTTTAGTCTCTGGTCATGACATCTGACCATAAGAATAAGTTGTAGGCCCAAATATGGTAATGAAATAGGAAAACACTTGGCAAACGACAAATCATACCACATATTTCCACAAGAGTCACTGAATTAACATATTTAATGTTAAAAATGGTAAAACCCCCTGATCTGGTAATGTTCATAGGCCAAAGTCCTCCCGGCCCAATGCCTTTAAAGACAAAACCTCTTTCTCTTTCTGTGTTAAAGTAAATACGCTCTCTTTTTACTATGAAGTACAAGACATACACATTGCACTTGGTATTACCTGTACTGCCTCAGCATTTTGATCCGAAAAGACGCGCTGTCACCTTAGTATTTCTCTAATACTGGCTTTTAAGCATTCAAGAGTAAATGGGCCCTTTGTATCCAAAAATAATTCAATATGAAAATGTATTTAAGATGGATGTGTGCCCTTCATTGGCATGAACATACCGGGTTTCATAAGCTCCATGTAATAAGGATAATGTATATGTGTATGGTGATATTCCGAAAAAGATGTGAAAGAAATGACTATCCTGAAGAAACTAGATGAACACCGATAGTTATAGTCTGTTTTATCCTCTCCTGCCAATCTTGATTACCATGAACATTTTATTAGTTACGTTTCGAGGGAGTAATGGCAATAAGAGGTAGAGGATTGATGGGCCGAGTTTTCACCAAGAAAAAAACACCTACCTTTAACAAATAATTAAGAAAATGAATTAGTTTAAAATATGAGAAATCAATCTTCATTTTACAACATATCAGTCCCACTTGCAAAGAGAGCTTCAGTTGACAGCTGCTGATTAGATGATGTGATGTAAACACTCAAAAATAGGACCAGCTTAAACAAAGTTGGCTACTCATGGTGGGACACGTCTGATCAGTCCAAAACTTATGAAACATTAACAGGAGATTTATTTTAAAATTCTTGATTGCAACTGCAGCTTTCTAGTAAATAATTGAACAATATACACCTTTTTAAGAAAGTTATATCTAAAAACAGCTGGACACAGGCAGCATGGTGGAACAGAGCATAGTGGGAAACACCACACCAAGATGGTCTTAACAAAGGTACTCGTTTATACCTGGATGCAGTGTACAAAGGATGTCTTGTTGATTTTCTCGAGGGAACCAAATGATGCGACTCTAGATATTATGGGAAAATATAAAATCTTACATGAAAAGGTAAGAAAAATGTATAAATCAATGCCAAATTTAGCAATTTTTTAAAGCTTCACAACAATACTTCTTAACAAGCTTCAGATTCGAAAATGCTGTTATGTGGCGCGTTATAGCATGACTCCTTGTTTGTCCATATATCCAGTGTTTTTGTCAAACATTGGCAAGATCACCAAATAAACAGCTTTAAATCACCACTTGATGATTTGAAAAAAAAGTAAAAAAAAATCCATGAAAATAAGTATGAAAAAGTATAAGAATATGTATTCCCAGAAAAAAGTATGTTACTTTTAAAAAGTATAGAGTGGCTGCACTGGACGCCTGTGCCGGGAGTATCTTAATCTAATTTAGATGGCTAAAAGGACAAAAATGTTTCTTCATCCTTTAAAAGAAGTCACAAGAAGAATATGATGATATTGTAATGTTACTTGACCATGCACGCGAATCTCTGATCAATATTCTTCTAATGCATCAGCCATGGACTTTCCTGATGAATGTTGCAATGATTTCAGTCACAAGGAATGCTGAAATAAGAACGGTATCCAGTTTTTTTTTAAAGCTCTTTTGTTATTATGTCTCTTGTTGAAAAAAATGACGATTGGGTTTTTTTTCAAAAGATATCAGGTTATTTTATTCTACATTAGAATAGATATATGATAAAGAAAGAAGAAAGGGATTAAAAAAAATAAATATGTATTCCACTAATCAATGGGGTTGGGCAAATATTACTTTGAAAAGGCACTCATTTAAACGAGTCGACTATAGAAAAAAAGCCCATTCCGGAATCAAAGTCAGAACAAAGCGTGTCTGGCAGAGGACTGAAGGGTTAGCGTTGCATAACAATTAACGTAAATAGCACGTGACTCTCTATTCATGGTTATCATATTTCTGTTTAATCAGATATTCTCCTTACAGGCTACTGCTCCTGGCAGAATTCTGTGTCAGCAAAATAACGATGTTTTTTTGTACTAGTGCGTATTGTACAGATTATCGATTGTCTCATTTAATCTTGCAGTGTAATCAGCTGAATTATTTTTAAAGATCTCGTATACATTGTCTGTACCACAAAAAATATCCTTTGTTTTCCAATAGAGATTCAATCTTAGTTTGTTTGTTCATAAATGAAGAACCTCTATTCTGAATTAATAATACCGATAACTGATTGGAAGTAAATGATCGCTGGAACGCCGATTAAATTTAATACGTGCACAAACATCATTATATTGATTTGAAACGATATAATGTGTCCCAGTTTTAGAAACTTAAAGCTTCCATACAGAATATTGTGGAGCACATTCTCAGCTTTGAAAATCTGTACAGGGTCTGAGTGCAGCAGTTTGTAATATATTTAAGAAAACCTGAAATAATTTCACCCATCCGCGCTCGTGAGAAAGATCTGGGAACTCTAAACAGTCATTCAACTGATAATATGTCAATCTCTTAATCAATTGATAATATGTCAATCTCTTAATCTGAAAGTCAACAACTGGTGTAGGCTAGTAGTTCTCCTGTGAAATCCTAAGGAGTTTCAAATTGCCGAATTATTCATGAAATATATATACATAAAAGTAAGCAAAAAGTCTACGCTGCAATACAAACGTCGTAAACGTGACTAGTGTTTCAATTTTCAACAACTTCTGCTTGCTATAAATATTTAAATTACAATCCAGTTGTTCCTGGTCGTTTACAATGGTCACCAATTTCTATATGAGCTTGTTACAAATAAGAATTAATATATTCATGCAAACGAATTATGACAGAGAAAGAGTTAAACTGTATAGTGACAGCATGACATCATCCAACGGGTCTGCTTTACTTTACAGTAATGAAGTAAAGTTATAGAGGGCATCCTCTTAAAAAAAATTAATTATTAAAAAAATACAGCGATTATTTCCAAGCTTAAATTTCCTTGCGTTTTTCTATCAAGAGTCGCTTTTTTCAATGCATTCCATCAATATTATCGATATATAAATATACACGATTGGACAAATAGACTTTACGCAGGTGAAAGTTTTACCTCCACCAAATATCACCAGATCTGGGCAATTATGTTCGAATAAATAGACCTAACTATGAACTAACTTAGTGATCTAAATAGCAAATTCATGAAATGAATAATCATAAGCATTTGTGAGCAACCAATCAGGTAACCCTTTTTTAATGTAAACAGTCAATCACCTGACAATCGCAAAATTTGCATAATTTGGGTGATTGTCCCAAACAAAACGCATTAACTCAACCGTACGAAAATGGTTACGGTTCGTGTTGATCTGAATTTCGCTGTAAGCGGAGGCTTGAGACACCCACATTTTTATTCCATTCCCAGAACCATGGCCACAGGTCAACGTCCACTAAATCAACAGATACACCTATAATCTGTAACAGTTCCCGTGGCCTCATGTATTTCTGGGATATTTTTTTTATTAACAAAAGGTGTATAAAAAGTTCTCACACAATGTTTGCAGGAGCAATTCCGCAGACAGCTTAGTGAATAATAATGTCTCATACTGAATTTGTACGAGACAAATAAACTAATATATGACCACAGGCACTTTAATCCCTATTTGTAAAGATACTGCTTAAATAATGTTAAAAACCCTTATTAACAATCCCCTTCCCTAAACTCAGCGTTAAACGAATAAATAATACTTGCTGATATTTGTGTATATAGAGAAAAAAACAAGATGCATGACCTTTTCTCAATTACTTTGGGTATTGCAGCACTAACTGCAGTCGACGCGATTCATGAAATCATTATTAATTACCTACAGAAAAATCGTGGGTAGGAACCTTTTTAGAAATCCCGCAAATTTATTTTCCCCCACAAAATAATGACTTTTTAGAACTTAATTAAAAAACTCATGGCCTTTTTTCAGAACATTAGCACCCTAATCAATATGTAAGCCCGGTTTATATGCACGTGAATAATTGAAAATGTTCCGGGCATAATTGAGATCCCTGTGTTTATAAATTAATGATACCCCCCAGCTAACGTTGGATTTAACCGTTTACCATTTGGATACACGTTTGACATTTTTTAAATGTCAGCCTAGCCTTGGCTTCTCTTGTGACTGCTCTGGTGACCGCGTACCAGCGGGATCCGGATTTGAAGCTCGGCCCAAACACAAAGTCTCATTCATAAAGATTACAATCCCCAGCTCCGTACATACTAGAACCTACATTGTCTGGTGACATTCTGCTCTCTGCGGCCCTGGAACCCGTACTGTTTCCCGCTAGGATTTCACCTGCCATTGACGACCCTGATAAATACAAACGAAACCTAAACGTGGCACATAATGATATTCATTGGAAACATTAAATCCTTATGTTAACGTTCTATCAATATTTAGGAGTGAAACGGTAAACTCTGTGCCTTGGACCACGTTGTACAATTAAACTAAATTAGTTTGGGCAAAAAAAAAATAAACTAGAAATATGCATTCTCATGAATACAGGCCTGCGCCATGTTGGCAGTCCTTAATGTGGGGTACTCCGCAACCCATGTTTTCAATCACTTATTGGCCCATTTTCCCAGGTTCATTGGTGCATATTCGTTCCCCAAAAGTTCCACTTTTTCGACCCATATGACTAGTTTCAATCGGGCATATGTAACTGGACATTTGTTAATATTCTTGGAAGTCCTTCCCCGAAACGGATCAGGATCCGGACCCTAACCAAAATCCAATCGATTCTTCATTTGTTCATTTCCGCGGTGCCCTGAACATTTTATAGGATCCCGTACATGATTGCATGCGTAATGTTGTGAACACACACACACACACACACACACAAACCGGATGTACTACACATGTACCACTACGTCTGCGGTACGTCTTAGTTACTTGTTCAAAATAATTTTATTTATAAAGACAATACATAGACAGGAAGATCTTCCTTTATATTGGGCTGTACACTTGTTTGTGAGTACAAATATCATAATTCATGGTTACATACTGAACAAAACAACAAACAGATAAAATATATTATTACACATATGCATACCAATATATAAGACTATGTATATACATATATACACAGAAGTTAAAAAAACTTTATACACTTACATTACTGTTTGTGTAATATTTATATATAAAATCTGTCTAGTTCATTTATTAAAAAATGTTATTCTTTAATACAATGCCACCTGTCACAGGAATAAGGTTTCCTTTTTTTGCACAAATATATATTCGATATTTCGTGTATTAGTTAGGTATTTTTTAAAATCTGTCAAACGATAAAATATTGTTCTGTTGCCTGCTCTGATAAATGTAGTACTTGGTTAAGTTAATGAATAAATCAATGCTTACACTAAAATTAGTTTGCTCAAAAGTACATAATTTTTTTCCAGATAATAATTCCGCGCAGATTCTGTATAGATGGGCTTTGATTGCTGCCGTATTTGTTGAACTAATGAACAAGACATATAAAGAGGCTCAACAGTCTCAGCCTCCAGTTGACAAAAAGTACATAACAACGTCTGAGTTACGTTTGCGATAGGAGGGAATAACATACGTAACGTCAACGTAGTATTGTGTATTACAAGATGACGCTGCGTTTTCATGGATCGTAACGCGGAGGCCAAAGTTAGAACATGTTTTACTGAACGTAACGCCGACAGGGATAAACATGGTCGGCTGTCAACACGCTGTTCAAACGGAGAAATATCGCAGACATAGCGTTATACGTTCACAAGGCTTATACCGATCGGGTTACCACCGCAGCTGTTAACTGATAATGATAAGCCCAGAAATATTAGTGGATTATGCAGTAAGTCTGCTGTTCAGTCTTTTTATCTTCGGCTTACTGTTTTTATTGTATGTCCGACACAGGCAACAATCATATTAAATATTCCATAAATCAATGACATTCATCCATGCACACATTTTCTCATTATAACCCCATATTTTGTTTAGTTTAAACATGTTGAGGTTCTGAAATGCAGGGACAATACGTTGTCTGTGGAACACCCAAATGAAAGTTATTATACGGGCATTTTTGTTCATAAGAAAAAAAAAAGACCAACGGTTTATTGACCATATTCCCTAGACTTCTGCAGTTTACAAACTGGAACAATGAACCTATGTTTTCATTTTTGGAGAAATTTATTCCTTTTGACAAGGTTCTGTTGCTGTTTTATTGTACCAAACTGCTGAGTGGCTTCCCACGCCCTTTCCGTGGAGGTGCTAACGATGCCAGACCAGTCAGGCCGGGATAAAATCCTGGCGATCGCGTGTCCACGACCAAAACTGCATATTTAAACCTCCCACGAGGGACATACTTACCAGGGCCCAAAATCATTACACTGAAAATCCCCCGCAACGCAGCTCTAAGTATGTGGCATGGCGGCTCTGACATTCTCCCTCTGACACGAAAACGGTTGCTTGTTGCTTGTGACCATGTTTCGATTGTTTAAGGTTTATCGTAAACGCCACCATCTCCTCCGGCAAAGGTGTGCTAATATGTTGGGTTCATCCCTTGTTCGTGTTTCTGTATGTCTGTTTGTTCAGACTCCAATCGCTCACCTTGAATTTTAAAAAAATTTTGACGAATAGTTGCCCATGGTCACCTTTTGATGAGTTGGCGGAGGTTTGCGCTTTTTTAGTACTTTCTGTTTTTTTTTTATTATTCTATACTTATTAAAGTAAGTTAAAGAAAATTTTCAAACATAAAAAAGAGAAGAATAATGTTATTAACGATACATCTGAAATACATGTACATATAATCTTACATAAGATTAATTTAGAGAGCAGACATAATTATAAATCAAGCAAGATAAGTAGAACAAGGCCTACAGGCCTAATGCGAACCTGTAAAAAGGTTGGGAGTATGAATGGAGGTTTATTTTTAAAATTTAATATTGATTCTTTTAAGTTCTGCATATCTACCTGAGTCATTATGATTTCAGCAAAATGGACATTTCGGACCTGCAAGTTTCAGACTAGGGCATTTTAAAACTAGAATATGGGTAGTGGACAAGCGACTATGTGTATCCGCAGAAATCAGAGTGGGACGGGTGAAGTGAGACATAGATTAAGTGGCAAGGGGAATAGAGTGAGGTGTGTTGCATATCAGCATGGATGTCTGCAACGTGAATGTAGGTGGTGCCACCTGTCATAAAATCGAGAAAGCTGTCCAGGATGTATAAACATGCAAAATTTCAGGTGGATAAGTCAAACCACTGCTGAGATATCAGCGATTTTATCCCAAGGCAGATGAACAGATGGACGGTGTTCATAAGGGGTTGCAGGTGGCGCCACCAGTTTTGCTTATGATGAAGAGCTATGTGAGATCTATACACAAGCAAAATTTTGGCCCAATCGGTCAAACGGTTCCCGAGATATGAGCTTGGATGTCTGCAGAGTAAACGTGAATGTAGGTGGCGCCACCTGTCATAAAATCGAGAAAGCTGTCCAGAATGTATAAACCTGAAAAATTTCAGGTGGATAAGTCAAACCACTGCTGAGATATGAGTGATATTATCCTAAGGCAGATGAACAGATGGACGCTGTGCAAAAATGGTTGCAGGTGGCGCCACCATTTTAGTGTATGTTATAAAGCTATCAAAGGGCTACATTTGTGCAAAATTTTTAGCCTGATCGGTCGAGCGGTTCCCAAGATATGCGGGTTTATGGGTGGAAACAGACGCACAAATGGACGCTGGGCAGCGAGGAAAGGTCAGAGGTCGACCAAAAATGAGGGCGCAGCAGTTCACTTGTGACCTGATGATAAACCCGATTCGCTTAAAATGCAAACCAAGTTTTTTCAAACAGTTGATAGAAATAGTTCCAAAAATCTGGGAATTCTGCATCTAAACATTGTGTCTAGACGTCTAGAAACTGTATCTAGACGTCTAGATACGTTGTCTAGACACCCCTAACCCCCCCCCCCCCCCCCCCGAGCCAGGTCAGTTGCCAGGGTGATGTCTGGACCGCACCTGTTTGTACTGAGTGACCTCTTGACTTGGCTGCTGAAACTCAGCATGTTATCAAATCTGTTTTCAAATACAGAAAGCCTTTTTCAATTGGCTACAATGCTTTTTTAAAACTGTTTTTACCCAATGTATTCTGATAAAACTGGCAGAACCCTACCATAGAATAATTCTTGTTAAATTAAAATCAATCAGCTTAACAGTTTCGTCATAAATCAGTGTATAAGCTAGAAGAGTTTAAAATTACATTTTCGCTTGTAAAAAACACATCAATGTAGGTGGCGCCACCAATACCTCAAAATCAGATATGACATATGTGAAAAACATTGGAATCAAATTTGGTGATTATAGCTTTAGCCGTTTCTGAGATTTTAATTTTAGTGTGCTTTTTTTGGACAGATGACTAAGTTCAACCTCCTGTAACACGGCCAAAAATCTCCGAACTGGAACCATTCGAACAAACTTGAGAGAGATTGTTCTAGGGATCATTTCTGTGAAATATTGGACAATTTGGCTAAACAGTTTCAGAGAAGAAGATTTTTAAAGGTTTTAAGGCGTTTTCTCTATAAAATCTAAATTAATGCAGATACCCAAAAATAAGCTCCAGGGCACCAAGTTTCACACGTGACTAATTCTTACATGTAATTTGAAGCTGCTAGCTCCAACGGTTTCTGGCTTACAGCCATGGACGGCGGAAAGCCAGCCCTGGACGGCGGACGGACGACGCTGCGCCATCGCATAAGCTAACAGGTTCGCTAAAAATAACATAATAGAAAATAAAATAAAATGTATACAACTTGATGTTTTTCAAGGTCCCAGTTAGTAAGCATGCGAAGTTATTCTTTTTCAAAAGGATTTTTAAGAGGATTGTACAAATGCTAAGAATCCTGGGGGAGTCTTGTAACGTTAAATTGTTTAGAAACAAAAAGCCTTAACACCGCATGCACAGGCAACGAGTCTGTTGGCAGCGTCAGGCGGTACTTCAGGAACAAACGCATTTGGCTGACCTTCAAGTCAAGGAGGACGGTAGCTGTGCAGAAGGTCACAAATATCACTAGGAGACACCCGACTTGTGAGTGCCTTGGCAGTCAGGATCAATGATTTACAAACTTGATGCGGTGTGTTACAGGCTGATAAAAGTATTTAATAACCTCTACTCACGAAGCCAATACAAGTCAAGTATTTACTTATGTCAGCGGGTCTTTCTGTTTGTTTGACTCTACTTGGTATAAAATGGCTGATGGGTATTTTAGAAATGCGTTGGAATGAGGGCGACTGGAAGGAAGAGAATCTTTATCTGTTTTCCCCCTACAAAATGACAGCTACAGTATCTCGATCTCGCGTTCCTGATGTGAAGGAATATTATCTTTGCCAAGCTTCTCTCTCTAATGAAGAATCATTATCTTGGTCCTGCAGTCTTTCCCTAATAGAAGGAACATTATCTTGGTCAGTTTTTTCTCTGATTGAACGGTCACTATCTTAGTCAGCCTTTCTCTTTAAGAAGGAACAGCATACGGTCAGTCTTTCCCAGTATGAAGAAACAGTATCTTGGTAAGTGTTTACATAATAGCGGGAAAATTGTCTTGGTCAGTCTTTCCTTAATGGAACGAACAGTATCTTCGTCAGTCCTTCTTTCATGGAAGGAACATTCTCAGTTTTTCTTTAAAGATAAGATAATTAAATTTGGCACTACATGTATAGGAGCATTTCCTTCACATAATTTAGGATGTTGCTTTTTGATTATTCTATATTTAATGTACAGAAATGTTTTATGTAATTTTGATGTACATTAGAATATGCCGAAGAAAACTGCTTTATTCGTTACCTTTTTTGGGAAATGTAAAAAGAATTTGTCACGCCACCGGAGCGATTGAACATTGTTTTAAGTAGGCGATGGAAAAATGCCTTCTCTTTCGGGCGACCCGGTCGGATGCAATTACATTGGACAGGCACTGGTCAAAGAGAGTGCGACGGGCGAAGCCTCGAGAGCCCTATAGATAAACTAGTGTATGATAACGATATATAACAAAAGTTGGGGGGCATTTCCCAAAGCAAATTCAAACTTGGGTTTCTTTCGTTCTCAGACCAGAGCTAAAGAAAGATAATGTTGTCAAAGCAAATGGTTCAATATTTTAAAATATTTGCACACAGACTTTATCTATCTTCAATGGGTATGTACATGTTAACGATATGATTTCAGATTTACATCTGTTTAAGAGAAAAAGAGTTAATATCTTTTAAACAAGGACTCCTGTGTTATCCAGACCGAATGATTAAGGGGACAATTGGTGTAGTTTAAATCTGTTTATTCCAGGTGAACCATAAAAATAGCGAAGTGCGCTATTGAGCCTTTCTTCTATTTTTTTTATATTTGTATTAATTTCCTTTGAGTGTAAAATTGTTCATGTCTATCTAGAGCTAATCATTGACTTATCAATGTGTGACAAATGAGACGTTAAGTGGCAGCTATAAACCGGACATTAAGACATTACGGACAAGCATTTCGAAAACACTGAGTTCTCCAAAGACTGGTGAGACTTAAGGTCGAACAGCCTGAATGCCTTTTTGTACATTCGCTTCGATATTGTTTCTATTCATAAGGTTTTCCTAAACATGATTATGGTCAGACCTGAAATAATGAAAACAGGTATATATATATATATATATATATATATATATATATATATATATATACATGTATACCCATGTTCATGTAGCCGCACTCACAGATGTCTTTCAGGTTATCAATATCTTTCAAAAAGGGGACTGCGAGCTACTTTGTGCCAAACTTATCATACCCACTGATACAGTTTCGTCGGGAAGTAGAATATGATATTAGGTTAATAGTCCAGCTGTTAAGAGAAGAATTGTGCAAAAAGTGAAAGAAGCATGAAACTTGGCATAATAGTTGGCCAAACCATACTTAACATTTTCAGATATAGGGCCAAGCGGAATTCATCTGATCTTGGTCAGATTCCAAGATGATCAAATATCAATACATTCGGTTATATTTGTCCTAGAATGCTTTCCAAGTGCACTATTTTTACGTTTTTGGGGTCGATAAATTCATTTATAAGGGTTTAAAGTCTGTAAAATGACTCTGTGAATGAATCCTGTTTTTGTTTATATTGAAATTTTCCTACATTTTCCCTTGTTTACTAGCACAATGGATAGCAAACATTATTTGTCGAGTTCTGCACAGTAGTCGCATACATTGTGATCGTAGTCAAATGAAAGTGTCATTTGCTAGCTTAGGTTTGTCTGCTTTGTCATGAATTCGGATGCTTTAATAGTAGAACAATTTTAATTGCAATGTTTCTTCCTTTCTTCCTTTTACTTCCCCTTTATTTGCATGCTAACAAATATAATTCCTTTGAAGAGGTGAAGGGTGCAAAAAACTTATCTGTCGAAATCTTCAATGAAATTAGAATTGAACTTGATATGTCCGTAAACACTCACCATTAGAATATTTGAAACCTACATACATGTACTTAAGTTTTACAATCAGCATTCAAGTAAACCTTTGTTAGGGCAATTGGGAAATATCAAATGCATAAATCCAACTGTGCTGACATTTAACATATATATTAATTTTACGTATTTGAGCCCAGTGTCTGTTTCAATGTAATGGAATGGACAATTGAGTGGTAAAACGCTCGGCTAACACCACAGGCGCCTCAGGTTTAAACAACATCGTTCCTATTCATGTTGGGTTATAATGGCCCATCCAAGGTGGGTGGATTCCTCCTTGTCCTTCGCTTTCCTTCACCCCTGTATATATACCACCGAACGCCACCATCCGAGCCATGGAGAAGGGCTTGTAATAGTAATTACAACTAACTGTACAATCCATATTAATTATATATTATAACAAAATAAATTAGACAATCCATATAATATAAAGTTTATCCTGCTTTGACTTTTATATCAGACTGGATGCCTGCGTGGCAGGATACAGACCTATGTAAGAAGCTCACGCCTGTCAGCTGTATAGATTCCGCCGTGTGTGTACCTAGTGAAAATGAACTAAAATTCCCTTTTTCATCAGTACACCCATCGGTAAACTTGATAAAATTTGCTGAATACTGCACTTTAAAATGACAGTGTCATTTGCTGGGGTAGGTTTTATTATATGAATATTTAATATCTGACTTCCTCTGTTTTAAATCCCTTTATTTGCATGCTAACGAATGTAATAACTGCTTTGCCGAGGTAAAGGATGAAAGAAACTTAGGTATCCTGTCTGGTTTCAGTGGGAGCTCCATATATCAGTGAAGAATAGGCAGGGTTTTCGAAAATCTACAAACATGATATTTAATTTTACCATCAACTTAACATTCATGTAAAT
Organism: Sipunculus nudus; assembly: GCA_026874595.1. Taxonomy (NCBI): domain Eukaryota; kingdom Metazoa; phylum Annelida; class Sipuncula; order Golfingiida; family Sipunculidae; genus Sipunculus; species Sipunculus nudus. The sequence continues at coordinate 32,739,536 of CM049309.1, forward strand.
CTTGATAAGTGCAATAAAAAATCAAATAGTTCTGCTAAAATATGATTTACATGTTCTAGTTAAAAATATTTGAACACCATGTCTGTTTAAAAGGAAATACTTTTTAAAAGGAAAGACTTTTATTTATAATGAATTTAGAGTACATGCGTGGAGGACAAGATACGCGCTCATGTAGAAGCTCACACCTGAGTGCTGTATGGATTCTAAGCTTCTTTTGCCATGAAGTGATGGCTCTCAGACTGTATGTTGGCAAGAAAAAGGAATCAACACACATAAGAGGTGCGCAACATGTTGCTGTATGCTGCCTTTGTACTATGTTGATGAATGCATGAAATAACACTGATGCAGATTACTGATTTTGTGATATGGTGACGATGCAGACTTTAGACTGCATGATTGTAGGAAAGAACCGACACATGTGTCAGTAAAAGTATCACTGCCATTTGCTGTGATGCAATTTTTGTGATATAAAACTTGTTCCTTCCCAACGAGTTGCCATTACAATTCACTTTGCATAATGCGTTGGTGTCAACAAAATGCTTTAATTTGCTGACATTATGCACATTTGTAGATTCATGTAGTACATGCATATATTGTTAGAAATATTCACCACATGTATGAGTCGGTGCTGCCAGGTTCAAGCTAGCTGATCTTTCATGGATGGATGCTAAGAAAATGGTACAGCAAGACGGAAGACAGAAAGTCTAATTCACAAAACAAGGTCGAAAAATATAATGCAACCTCAGGTTCCAGACATGCATTGTTTCTTCATTAACTTGATTACCTAAAAATTCAGTACAAAGTTTTGTTTGAGTTTTTTTATCGACTTGATTGGTGATTGTAACTTTGCTTTACCTATCAGCTTCTGAGCTTTGGCAACCTTTGTACTTTCCCTTTATGTCAGTTTTATGCCCAAATGCAGAATGCTTGGGAAACTTGTATTTCATACCATTCGCTTCATCAAGTGAACATATATTAATGAGGATAGACTACTTTTGAATATTATTACTGAACAGAACAGTTTATAACATTATTTTTTTGTATTATTGCCAGGAAATTTAATTACCTTGCCTGAATATTAGCTTTTATATTTTGCAAGACAAGAGCGTTTTTCTTCTAGTAAAACGCCCACAATTCCAACTTACTATCGGTTCTTTTCATCATATGTTCAGTCCGACCTACAATCTTGCATTCTCTGCACATGAAGATAAATTATTTCATTAAATGGAGAAACTATTATTATCATTATGTTTATTAAAATTGTGCCTTATGTAAGCAAACAAAGTATTTTAAGCCATCACTTGGAAATGCAAAGTTGCCTTATTGGTAAGGATCATAAACCAGATTATCAATGTAGAAGGTAAACGGCAAACTGCACAAGTGTCTACAAGTGTCCAGATTCTGTCATGCACCATCACCACAGTAGAAAGATAGCATATACGGGGTCAGAACGTTGCCTCGTGGTTAAGGACGTGTTTGTAGGTCCCCGGTTCAAACCCCGTCGATGTCGCAATGGCATAATCGTGAAATCTCGCCACAAACCATGAGATTTTTCTAATGTCTTAACGATAGGTTATGACTTCTTTCTAACAACATACCATCTTTATCATACGGATAACTTCATTCTCATTCAGTAGAAAGTGATACCAACAGGCCTAAATCTATCACTTTAAAGAATACAGCATACAGCATAATGTGGTGAGCCGCTAAATATGTACTGATTCTGTATTCATGCAAGCAAAGAGTCTTGAAGCTGCCCGTCACCTCAAGGCAAAAAGAGCCACAACTTATAAACAAATAAAATTTCTTTTACATTGATTGTCGTACTGGTTAAAATAACTACTACAAGGCACTTTCCGTGGCTCGGATGGCGAAGTGGTGGATTGAATCAGAGGACACGAAGAAAACAACCGACACTGTATGGACCACAACAATCCACTCTCATAGCAACAACGGGTATAGAAACTTCGGTCGCCAGTGAAGAGAGCCGAATGTTTTACCGATCGACTGTCCTTTTCATTACATTGAAAGAGACATAGTGTTCAAATACTTTAAATTATCAAATATATATAATTTCGGCAGGGTAATCAACAAATACGTTTTACCTTTAGATGTGCTGGTAAAAAAGGGTAATTTTAGCACAATTTCAATACCAACAAAATCAAGACTTCACTCACACATGCATGATACAGACCTGGTACCCTTATATATAAATATTTCGATCCTAATACCATAGAAACAATGCACTTGCAATGCATTCCAGGACAAATTTAACCGACTATATTGGTATTTTATATTTCGGTGGCCATCTTGGCCGCCACCTTGAAGTTTTAGCAAGATATTGTGAATTCCGCTCGGCCCCATATCTGAACATATAGAGTATGGTCTGGAAATTATTATGCCAAGTTTCATTCTTCTTTCCAGGTTTTAATTTCAATTCTTCCTAATACGCAGCTGAACTTTTGGACTAATGGGAATATTAAACCAAATTCGTGATAAAAACCAGCTAATGAGTACCTGGAGAGGGTTGGAACCTCAAAAATTGAATTTCTCAGTCCAAAAAACATAATATTAGAGTACTTGCAATGCTTTCTTGGAACATTTTAACTCAAGTTATTGACATTTTCTAATTTGGCGGCCATCTTGGCCGCCATCTTGGATTTTGTTCAAAATAATTTATTTTTAGCTTGGCCCTATATCTGACATTCATCAATAAGCTCCAAAGAATACTTTTACCAACTTTCATGCTTCTTTCATTTTTTGCACAATTCCTCCAAATATGGGAGCTTAACCGCTGGACTATAAAAAGCCCGGGTTGGTCGCTTGAAACCTCTATGTGTATTAAACCATAAAGATGTCATGTTTTTTAGCAGAAATAAAACAGATACTATATAAAATATGACCTATGCCTATGGTGGACTTGGCATAACCAACTCCTGTCTGGACAGGCAAGACCTCGGAATAATTATCCACTTACACTGTCTCTACAGAACTAATAAAAATATTATAATATAAACATAACGGTGTTTATTTTAGAAATTAAGCCTGAGTAAAATCCGACGTTGTTCCATGTGATTAACTCGAGCACAGCGTGTGTATTAATCAAATAATTCTCCCTTGTAACCGGATACATGTACATGTATTTATATGAATATCCTCTGAGAAGGTCGTCCTAAATTATAAGTTGTGTATATGTTTGAAAGTAAAAGTACAAATAGTGTACTTATATGAAGTCAGATTTATGTATTTCTTATGTAAACCTGTTGTATCCGGCAAGACGATTTTTGAACAGGGAGAAACCACGGTAAATATGACCCAGCATGGATCAAGATACCGATAATCAGGTGTTATTTGATACATGTATTAGGAAAAACGTTAATAATTAATTATTGACATTGGTGACTGCTGCACTGATTCTTGGTTTCAATATGATATATTTCTTGTCAGATGGGACTAAGATCATGTTACAGACTTTGTGGTTTGAAATAGTGCATCCTGGTAGGAGCTTGGGGATATGATCGATATTTATATTAACGTGCAAGTTTTCTTTTCGCATTGAAGATGTATTTTTCTGTTACATATAATTAATTCCAGATTAATTTCAGATAAGATCAGATTCTTGGTACATAATTTACAGACATGCTAATTACAGTATTGCGTATATATAATCACATATTCAAGATTCTTAAGATATGTTGATTTTTTTCTGTTGAACACATGAAAATGCAACGTTTGAATAAATGATCCCTGGTTGAGAAAAGAAAAAAGTAACGTTTTATTCTTAAAGAAAAAAAAATGTCGAATGCCATATCAACCATCTAGCCGCTGCACCTGGCTACCAACCTTTTCTTGGCTCAAGTCGCTTTCACATTAACAAGTATATGTTTTTAGTGGGATCATTTTTCATCTAAATTAGATCAGCAATTGTTACGTGACGTTATCAAATGATGGATTGATCATTAAACTCAGTTTTAGTATAAAATATGTTTACTTCTTTATTGTACACGGCCTTTCCACTTGGAGATAATCACGAACGTTTTTACAAGCTGTAACTACCATTTGTATTTTCTTGTGGGGTATCTCCAAAACCGACCCTTTGTGTGTATTTATATAAATGCATTGCAATTTATTATCTACGTCGTTTCTTTAACTTGTGTTGATGTCAGATTAAAGTCATTTATTAAGTTTAATTACCAAGGGAACAAGGCTGTCAAACCCACAGACAGTGGACAGTTTTAACCATTAATAAAATCTAGAGCTAAACCTGTTTGTCTTATGTGAGCTTTACGTGAAAGAGTTGATTCATGCATGCAAGTTCTTTTAATGTTTCAATGTAAGTTTTATTTTAATGTTACATAATGGTTACAAATAAGTCCCTTCTCAGGATGCGTTTACTTTACACATGCCTTAACATAAATGTAAATTTGTATTTGAGCACAAAAAGAGGCTACATTTAAAGAAAAAAAACTTTCAAGCACAGGTGGAAAAGAAAGAACGGCCCTGAGACAGGACGGACCTAATGGTTAAGCGTTTGACGACTCAGTAGGCACTGGTATTCGACTGGTAAGCCCAACTTGAATCGTGGTACAAGCCATACGGGGAATGTACTACAACGGTCACCCATCCTGTTACATTGATATCATGTTAAACAGCCAGTAATCTTATCATAAGCCTGAGACTAATGATTTAACACAAAAAAACAATATATAAGAATTCATAAAATAAACTAAAAATCAATGGTAACGAGTCATTTCTTGTATCCGTACTATTTGGCTATCGTCCAGTAACCGGTGCTAGCCATGCTCTTATTCATGCGCAGAAATTCAACAACCATGCATAGGTATTTACCAATATGCTGAGTTAAAATAAATTTTGCTCGCATATGATAGGTGCTGCTAGAAAGTATACTAAAATAATAACGATTGGTCTGGTTATGTCAAGTGGCAGCGTAATTATGGACCATGAGGCGTTATCAAAAATGACGAAAATATTTGCATCATCATCGAGAGGTAAAGTGCTGTCCTGGACGCAAGATAAAAAGGCACTCTGACGCTGGTAATGTACGTCAGAGGCCGAAATGACGCCAACACATTTAGCAGAAGGTCCTCGGTGCCCAACCGGTGCCTTCTAACGATTCTGGTTATAATTATTACATTAGGGGTTACAAATCTGCTGTTCCTCATAACTCCTGCCTTAACAGCAATATAGTTACTTCCCGCAGAGATTAGCATGAATATCTTGACGACAGGTATGACTTCTTGATTAAAAAACCCTGAAATACTGAAATAACATATCATTCTTGTCATATGGTGTTACGTAACCTAATATCAACAGATCACGTATGCGTGATGAACATAAATTTGCAATGGAGAAAAAAATCAGATTCCGTAACACTAGGGAGCGTAAAATGTCTATGGGAATGAATCAAGAAGTCAGTGGTTTTTTGTTAACACAACCCTAATATTACAACACACCAAATCAATACAGCTACACAGTATAACAGCAGTATAACAACAAATCAATACAATCACACAGTAAAATAAAAAAAGTGCACAGTACCTGGATACCACCACTGTCACAGGGATAAGTCCTTTTAATGTATAAGCCGGATGAAACGTTCACACAAATTCTCTCGGAGAATAACAGTCCAATGTAACAATCCAGAAAGTAAACTGAAAACCATAAGATTCGTCACAAAATCCAAGGGAAAATCTGAAGAAAATCTATAATTGCCGCACTTATCGGAATAGGTCCCACAAACTGTCACACGCTTCTGTGTCCGCTGGAATATCCTCTCACCTCTCTCTCGGCTCTAAAACACAGCCCCCTATTTATACCTTTTCACCTTCAGCCGAGAACCTTCCATTGCTCGAACATTCTTAACAATCTAAAACAGTACACACGTTCAAATAACATACCAGAACAAAGAACGCTGTGTATCTAGGGTTCAACCAATGCGGATTAAACCGAGCCTGCAACATCCGGCCAGGCGAGGCCGCTACAACACGAGCTACGCGTGGCACACAAACGAAATGCCAACAACACATGGAACATCCGTGTGCACAATAAAACAATGATCTGTAAGACCGCTGCACACAATAAAAGGGCGCCTGTAACACCCCCCCTCATGTAAATAAAAGGAAAATTCATTCGGAAAACTTTCTTTTTGCGATCACAATCACTAAATTTTTACAATATCTCAAAAATCATCATATTTACAACATTACATTAACATCTTGTTTACAACATTTCATAAACATTTCGATAAGCAATCAGCAAGTACATTGTCTTTCCCTTTAATGTGTATCATTTCAAGATTGTAATTCTGTAAAAACAAACTCCATCTCAACAATCTTTTATTTTTACACTTCAATTTGTTCAGGATTGTGAGGGGATTGTGATCACTGAAGACAATGATAGGCCTGACTGAAGTAACATAAACTTCAAAATGTTGCAATGCAAAATTCAAAGACAAACATTCTTTTTCAATAGTGGATTAGTATTTCTTGTTTGCATTACACTTTCTTGAGAAATAACAAATTGGATGATCTATGACATCATAACATCAGCACCAGCAGCAGTATCACTAGCATCTACAGCTAACTTAAAAAGTACAGAAAAGTCTGGAGCTGCTAAAACTGGTGAACTTTGCAGAATTGCTTTCAAATTCTGAAATGCATTTTCACACTGAACATTCCATACAAACTTTTGTTTCTTCTTTAACAAATTGGTCAAAGGTTCAGCTACAGCAGAAAAATTGGTACAAAACTTCCTGTGGTATCCAACCATACCAAGAAAACGCATTATTTGCTTTTTGTTCTCTGATCTAGGAAATGCAGAAATAGCACTTATTTTAGCATCAACAGGTTTTACTTGACCCTGCCCTACAATATGACCCAAAAATGTTACTCGTGCATGACAAAACTCAGATTTTACTAAGTTGACGGTTAGACGTGCTTCACTGAGTCTTACGAAGAGGTCGCGAAGAATTTGCAGATGTTTCTCCGAGGTGTCGCTGTACACGATGAGGTCATCAATATATGGGTCGCAGCCCTGAATGTCCTTGACAACCATATGGATGAGGCGCTGGAACGTGGCTGGCGAGTTCTTCATGCCAAACGGCATAACTTTATACTAGTACAGTCCTTGCGGCGTCACAAATGCGGACACTTCTTTCGCTCGTTCTGTCAGCGGAACTTGCCAGAATCCTTTTAGCAAGTCAAACTTTGAGACATATCTGGAGCTACCGAATCTATTAATACAATCATCGATCCTCGGAATCGGGAACGTGTCAGTCTTGGTGACAGAGTTCATTTTTCGATAATCTGTGCACATACGGTAACTTCGTTCAGGTTTTGGCACAAGAATATATGGTGAACTCCTGTTACTAAACAAATGCTTATAATTCCGCAGCAGGTTCTTGAGGTCTTGTTGTTGTTGTGCGGTAAGGTGTGACAGTTTGGCATCCAGGTTGTTAAGCACGTCTGAGTTTTTTAATGGTACTGTACCACACTGAATGTCTACATCACACTTACAATCAGTATCTACTTTCACTGGGTCAGGGTCAGTGTTTACACAATTTACAGTAGTAACATTATGTACAACATCTGATATGCTGTTTCTGTCATAATATGGTTTCAACATGTTAACATGGCACAGTTGTTTCTTCTTACGCCTATCTGGTGTCAACAGTATGTAATTTAAATCACTGACTTTCTTGTCAACAATGTAAGGACCAAAATACCTAGCTTGCAGAGGACTGCCAGGGATGGGAAGTAAGGCAAGGACCTTTTCACCAGGCTCAAACGTCCTACTTACAGTGTGTTTGTCATACATTGTTTTCATTTGACTTTGTGCAGATTTTAGATTTGACTTTGCAATCTCACAAGCATTGTGAAGTTTAGTGCGAAAGTCTGAGACATACTGCAGTAAACTTGAGAATCAGGATTTTCACACAAGAGTTTTTCTTTAAGCAGTTTCAATGGGCCGCGAACTGAGTGTCCAAAAACTAATTCAAAGGGACTGAAACCCAAGGACTCTTAAAAGGATTCTCTGACAGCAAACAGCAATAGGTGGATTCCTTCATCCCAGTCTTTCTGTGTGTCATAGCAATAGGTCCTAATCATGTTTTTTAATGTCTGGTGAAAACGCTCGAGGGCGCCGTGTCTTTCAGGATGGTATGGCGAAGAGCTGTACTGTTTTATACCTAGCTCAAGCATAACTTGTTGGAATAAGCCATAAAAATTAGACCCTTAGACGGATTTTGGCAATCCAAAAGTTGTAAAAAAAACTTGGTCAGAGCTTTGACAACACTTTTGGCATTAATTTTGCACAATGGTATTGCCTCAGGGAACCTGGTAGATGCGCATATAATTGTCAGCAAGTATTCATGTCCAGATTTTGTTTTGGCAGTGGTCCAACACAGTCAACAATAATCCTACTGAATGGTTCCTCGAAAGCAGGAATAGGCCTAAGTGAGACCTTAGGAGGATTCTGATTGGGCTTGCCTACCATCTGGCATGTATGGCATGATTTACAATATTGTACAACATCTTTCCTGAGGTGAGGCCGATAGAAGTGTGAACTAACTTTCTGATAAGTTTTATTTATACCTAAATGGCCAGACAAAGGAGCTTCATGTGCCATGCTTAGAATTTCATTGCAAAAGCTTTTGGGCATTACTATTTAATGTTTGATGTCCCACTCATCATCAGCGCATATATCAGGTGGTCGCCATTTACGCATAAGCACTCCATTTTTAACATAGAAACAAACTGGGTTCTGTGACAGTTCATCTTAAGAAACTGGGAAACAAACATGAAACTTCAGGGTCCTTGTGCTTTTCCGCGATAGGTTCTGACCTTGAATATGCTGTATCCTGTATGGGCGAGTCGTTAGACGAGTCACTAGTGACTCCCAGATTGTTATTATCTGGACCATTATTCTCATGTGTGTTTTTCTTGGCCATAAATCTAGTTACAGCACATGAAGGATACAAACCAGGAAGACCGCTGCACACAATAAACTTATTTATTTTACCTGGATTGTACAACACGTCATGATAAGTAATACGAGGCACTCTCCGTGGCTCAGATGGTGTTCCGTAGTCTGTAGGGAGGGGGAAACCAGAGAAGCAGGAGAAAACGACACACCTTAAACTGACCAGTATAATCCTCTCTCCAATGTACAGGTCCTTGTTCCTTTAGCCTGCTTCATTAGAGAGTAACAACAACATGGTCATGGGGATATCCTGTATTAAAATAGAAGATAAAGCCCTGATACAAAATCTGATATAGAAAAAAATATCTGAAGAAAACCTTGCGACAGAGGGTAGAAGAAAATGATCCTGAAGCGGGATGCCAAGCTGATGAAAAAGTTGCGAAGCAGAAGAAGAAATAGAACGGAAAGGGCTGTGTGCTAGTAAAGAAAGTGGGAATGTTATGAAACACGGAAAGAGGTACTGGAGAAACGGATCTGAAACAGGAGGTGGAAAGAAAGAAAAGGAACTGAAACAGGATGGAGGTAGCAGAGAAAGGAATCTGAAAAGAGGAGGAGGTAGGGAAGAGAAGGATCTTAATCTTAGGGGGTAGAGAAGAAAAGGAAAAATAAAAAACTGTAAAGAAGTGGAAAAAGTAGAGAAGAAAAAGAAAAGATTCTTTTTAGTGACTTATACTTAAGGCTCAAATCTCACATTTACTATTTTATCATGTAAGGCCCTTCTTTAACATACATATATGTTATGCATGTCTTGACATAGTGTGAGTAATTAGCTTACTGAAGAGATATCAGCAACTTCCCTCTGCTCTAAAGATACTAGTGACGAGTCAGCCCTTCGGTCTGTGTGCTTGTTTGTCAACAAGATAAAAAAGATATGTATAGGTGCAGGAGGACTGGGTCTTGAGGCCTGATTAGATGCGTATTTTACCTGTTCATTGTAGAAAAGACCCCATACTTGATACCAGGGCCCAGCAGACGACCGTAACGCGCAGTGAGCCTGCTGTGGAAATGGGTCAATTGATTATTCGGAAATAAGAAAACAGTATTTGCTACATGTTTACTGAAGTATGTTGCAGTTTCAATGACACATTTTAACAGACGTTGATTTGATAACGATACCACTGGGTAACATGAATATGATATAATTCAACGCGAGTTGAAAATCAAATTCAAGTTCCGTCACGTCACGAGGAAACTCCAAGAAAATAAAATAGATTCAGACTTATTAAATATATATATGAATCTGAATCGATTTTACGTTAAAGTCAGCTTCTGGATTGCTCCTACTTTTTCGCCATAATCACATGCTGTGCAGAAATTTTAGCATTACATTGTTATCGTCAGATCCCGACGGGCGCCCCTGGGAACGGAAGATTATCCGGAAACACTCAAGAGGATGGATGATATATTTAGAGAGGGATAGGCAGTTTGTTTATATGTTTCACTTTTATGATAAAATATTTATATCGCCCACTGGTGTAACTGCCTGTATTTCTCTCCGAAACAAAATCCCTGGGGGAAAATAATACAGAAAGGATGTGTATGTGTTTATTTATGACATTCAGAGAAAACCTATAAATATTTCAGTCAAACAATGAAAACTTATGAAGGAACATTGAAAACAAAGCTAAAGAGAGAGGATAATCTTTTTTCACAATTCTCTCTCTCTCTCTCTCTCTCTCTCTCTCTCTCTCTCTCTGTTCATATATAGGTACAATACTGTATACATATATAGGTAGAATATTGTCTGTATATAAACTCTACCCGTTCCCACTTACCACCAAGAAGCCTGAGCGCTTGTTTGATAATAAATGAGCCGCTCTATCTAAAAGGTTTCACTTTTCCTCTTTTTCTACACCTCCTTATAGGTACAGACATATATCTGCATACATATATACATATTGAAAATATACATACTGTAGATAAATTTTTGTTCGCGAGGGTTTCAAATTCGCGATATTCACGAAAGGGGAATTATCGCACATATAAAACCTTCGGGAATAAAAGATTGACATCTTATATGATTAATAATAGATCTTCTGTTCAAAGACTGCTATTTTAAATGATATAAACTTGTTCCATATCCATTAGGTCCCCGTTAAAGTATTAAGAGTTTGCGTTCATAATATTTGATATAATTTATTCATATAATAATGGCTTACTTTGTGTAGGTTTTTATATAGTGAGATTGCAAACCATTGAAAAATTGAAAGTCGCGAAATTCTAAGATCCCGAATATGAAGCCAACCACAGTATATAAATATAAATACACCGATTTAAAACCACTCTCATCCTCGTCCGTATAAAACGGAAGTGTGGCTGAAATACATATCGATATTATTCGTTTGACGACAGGTTAATTCTACAAGGTATATAGGGTTCTCATTAAATTCAAAGCGGTACCAGCAGGGGCTTAGCGATAGTAGAACAGAGACCAGAAGCGCAGGTAGCCGCAACCTCACTACCGCTTCATTTGAACCCCTCTCCTTGCTTCTAATGGGTTGCTATTGGCAACCAGGTTGATCAAGCCCAAGCACAATTTTCAAAGAAGACACCATGCTACTTTATCCCTTTGGAGTTAAAATATTTCATCCTGGATGTCTTTTATCTCAGTGTTCATTTAATTCTGGTTGAATTGATCAATATTTTTAGACAAGGTACAATAGCACCAGATGGCGCTCTGTATCGATGTCAACTGTGCTTGCGTAATGAAAGGGCGGTGTCCGTCCATACACACATAACAGCCTCTCTCTCTCTCTCTCTCTCTCTCTCTCTCTCTCTCTCTCTCTCTCATGTTTATAAATCTCCGTCCTTTTTTATATACTGGTTTTGTTTTTAGTTTAAAAAATATGTTATATTTAAATACGCCAATTAAGGAGGGAAATGCAGTGAGACCCTATATTAATTTCCCTCCAGCTATCCGTTACATATATCAAAGAAGGTTGGTGTGCTTTTCTGTAAATAACGATACTATACAATAAAATGCAATATGATTACTATCCTAAAGTGCACTAAAATTCTTTTTGTATTCATCACGCAAAGAAAAGGGTGAAAATTATACTGAAGTAGGCCTATGTGTTGTAAAGAATTAATAATGAAACCAAAACTGCATGAAATATGGAGAACAAATATACAGAGATTTGTATGGTAAGTTCTTTTGGTAGTTCTTGGAATGAATCCCCTTTGCTTGCATGATTACCAGTCTACCCAGTCTTACAAAGACTCGGCCGAATCCCTGTTTGTCGTGTCATGTGTTCACTGGTTTTATCTTTATACTTTTTACTTGGTTATAGGAATAAACAAAACGCCATGAAGGTGCATAGGTGTAATCTTTATTTATGCAACACCCACGTAAAATATAGGAATTTATCAGATAAATGGTGAAATGACGAACAATCAGCATTAATCAATAAGAGTACATGTCCAAGTGCGTCACAGCGCAGCAAGTGCGTCATCGGTACAGGGACTCAACTGATAATAATGATATTCCATTTACCGTCCAGTAATTGACACATAACATCAATTACTCGTCCGCGGATTCCCAGAGCTAATCCGCCATTATTTTGAATGACGTTCACACACAAGGATGAAAACAATATTTTCTATTTCCCAGGGTATTTTTTGACGTGCAGTAGGTCCCTTTTTGTGATATAACGAATGGAAATGTGAAGTTGTAATATTGGATATGTACAGTTGTACAATTAAAAGCTTAGTTCCCGTCATACACTGAGAAATCACTTTTATGCCCATATAATTATGACTGATCATTATATCAAGGTTATACAACATATAATTGGTTCTGGTGCGAGTTTGTGGGGCGTAAACGAGACATGTGGAGTGTATACAAACCACGTGTATGCCCTAAAGAAACTTAAACGTTCTTTAATTGTACATTGGTACATTAGGTGACCTGGTCCGCATTTGATAACTGACAGTACAATATTGGCTATAAAAACACCAGTCATACACGGATACAAGCTACTATTCATGAAGGACTTCAAAGCTACACATGGCTGACCGACTTCCAGAAATGTCAAAATATGTCGTATATTGACCTTAAAAATTGACGGCCATTGACTTAAAAGCTATACACCAGTTATGGTGTATACTTAAAAGGTGGATTTACTCCAATACATCAAACATATGTGGTTTTTGATTGACAGTTGGTAGTATGAAAAGGAGTATCGGGGTTCTGCTTGACACTGCTTTTCTTGATTAATGGTCCCTGTTTATTTACTAGAATTTAGCACATGTTCAGGCAGTGCTAATTTTAATAGCTAGTTTAATTTGCCTTGAATCAGTCCAATCCAGTTTGTGTCAATGACCTTTATAAACCGCATTCTATATATTTATACCAACGCCATTCTTGTAGTTAGAAACCCGAGTATTAATACGGAAGAAGGATTTTGGCGCTCTGGCAAAATTTTGAGAATACATTTGATTACGACCTGAGGCGTTTTGGTGCTCTGATTCACGGCTACGCCTCCACTCTCCACGCATAAGATCTGTAAGCCGGGCACTCAGGGGACTGAAGGATTTTGTCTGATTTAGTGATGTGTCCTGTTTAGAGGAGTTTGACATATTGCGTTAATTCTACATTGAATGTTACTGATGTCCTCTGCTTTGATTAATTGTACGCTTAATTTGAAATACATAAATTTTATTTAATCCTTTTCAAAATAGGTAAAATATGCATTGGTAATCTAAAAATTTATAAATTTTAAAAAATTTAATCACACAAAAAAAAATTTAAAAAAGTATGGTTCTCAGGCACAGCCTCTCCCCCCCCCCCCCCCGCATCAAAACTATTTATTTTGATTTTCATCTTTCAAGAAGATAAAATAATACAATTTTGATAAGATTTATTCTGTTATGTAGTGCTTTTACCTGTTAGGCAATAAATCTTATTTTCGTGCTTTTCCCGGATCATATGATATTTTATTGAAACATACAAAAGTGTTAAAAATAAAATATCGCCTAGCCGCACTGATTTCTGAAAAAAAAGTGCCTGGGAACCATACCTTTTTTTTTGTTTTGGCCTTACATATAATAAAAAAGAAAGACAGACACTTTCTTTCACTCTTAAATTCCTCAGCTAGGCCTCGACACTAATCTTGGCAGTTTCACTTCTTTGTACCGTGCTTCATCTTCTAAGCAAGCGGTAGGCCATGCCTGCATGGTTGCACTGTAGGCATATTGAAGATTGATTTCTGACAGCGTGTGGACAGCATGATTACTTGTTAAAGGATAGTTATGAAGAAGACAAATATAAAACGAGCTCTAGTCATTGTGATCATAAGGCATACAAAAGTAGAATGACTGTCTATTTGAAAGTGCACTTTATTTAGGCTCCATATGAAAACAAGCCTTCCTTTCAAGTATGGCATGTTTTGAAAATGCCCTAATCAAATGCCATTGGTCGGGATTGGTTATTTAAACTGTGAAAATCAACGCCCTTGTGGTTTACAAAAGATGTGAGGTAATTAATGAACCATGTGTGTAACTCTTCACCACGCATTCACCATAACAAAGTGCAAACTGTCGCTAACTAATTAATGCTCCGCGGGCCAGACGCCGATCACATAGCACGAACGGAAGTCTTTGATAGTGGTCTTGTCGAATGAAAAACTCTTTGAAAGGTTAGGTTTTTTTTCCGTTGACCGGCCAATCTTAATTAATAATGATTGTGATTTCTACACATTTATAAAAATAAACAACAGTTTCGACTGTATATTTACATATAACATCCCGATGGTTCACCGAATCACGCTTTTCCCGGGCTATGTGACCAACACAGGTTATGACCTCGGAGCGCCATCTCCCTCCAGATATGTGATCAAAAACAGAAATCGCAATATCTGTCAGCTTTAGAGGGTCGAAATATGTACTGGACACGCAGGCAGGACGGAAAATGTTTGTCTATTGTCCGGGATAGTGAGTTGTCCGCTTTACTGAATTTCCTTTAAACATAATATATCGGCAAATTTGAGGGGTAGGGTTTATTGTCCGAAATAGTAATTTGTCCGCCTTACTGAGCTGTCCCCAGGAAGGAGTTTCACTGTATATATGCATGAGTGTTCAGGATTTGCTCCAATAGATGTTGTCCCCTGCGTGGAAGTTGCTTTGATTCTGCGCACAGAACAGATGCAATATAAAGCCCTGTTGGTCAAGGCTTTATTAAATTATAATCTTCAGCGCCTGGCTGAGCATTTCTTTACATAAATTAAAATTAGGGCCGTATACACAAAGGCCGACTAATGGTTAGTCTTAGTTTAATCTGCAGATCAACTTTAGACCGTATGCTCAAAAACGGACTAGAGAGTTTATTTCGGCATTTTAGACCGAAATTTAAGCACAAAAGTAGACTTTGTAGGGGGGTAGTTTAAGTTCGGACTAAGTAGGAACCATTTGCATTTGAACCATTTTATGGGTTGTTAAAAGTATTATTGTATTAAAATGTTTTCACTCCAATAATTTATAAACCCCGAATACATGTGATATGCTGACATTGGCCCTCAAAGCAATTCTAGTTGAGGCCCGTCTGATAAAATTAGGAAAAAACAGTGTCACATGTAATATGTTTAATCTGTAGCAAAAACACAGGAATTTAACAAATAAAGTTCCCTTTGGAACTGTGTTTAAATGTTCGCTATAGCATGTATAACCCGTATAATACTCATATTATATTTTGACTGTTTGAGTCCATGACTTTTGACACAGAATGCCACTAAATTAGGTGCTGAAATCTGGCTTTATCTGGAATATTTCCTTTCAAAACCATAGAGAAAATGGTGGGTCCACAAGTAACTGAATAAAATATTGCCATTAATCTTTGACTATTAAAGTAATAAAATTAAGAAAAAAAAGATAACAAATCTTAAAACATTTTTCTTACAGTATCTGAAAATATCTGTGTCATAAAACAAACAACAAGGAAATATATAAATTACTTTGCTCAATAAAAAAAAAAATAAAACATGAAAGTAATTTCTATGATGATGTTATTATAGTAAATTTATATATCAAGCTCAGTTAAAGCAAGAAAAATGTTTTTTTTTGCTTATATGAATTTTAACGCTTATGTTAAATCTTATTACAGCTTGCATCCTCTTACAGAATAAATATTTCATAATTATTTGATTCTAGAATTTGTTATGAACAAGATTATCTTAAATACTCGACCCATGATTACTGCTGAAATAATAATAATAATAATAATAATAATAATAATAATAATAATAAAATTACCCGTTATTTTAAAATGGTAGCTATATCTGGCATCATATTTGGTGTCATATACTGGTATAGCATCAATAATAATTTAATAAGGACTATGCGTCAGTAAAATCACGGCGATATCTGATTATTGATATAATATACACAAGAGTTTTTTTAATATTTGCCTGACAGCCATATTGGATATAAAAAGTCTGAAATTTGAAGGCGCGTAGCCCCTCTTGGTTATTAGAATAGATTTTATTATTGTGAAAGAATATTAGATATTAGACAGGTTTGTAATTTGAACGGTTGGAGCCCTCGAGGGCACCATTCACCCCAATGGATTTTGAAAAAAAAGATCACGCATATTCTCCCGGGATACTGCGCGATAGAATATCACCCGTTTTAATCTGGTGGCCATATTGGATTTCTACTTGGCCTGTCACGTCAAAGATCTGGAGCCCTCATAGACCCAAATTATACCTATGAATTTGAGCAAGATCAAACATATTATCTTTCAGATACTGTGCGCGATAAATTGCGTCACTGGTGAACGAACGTAAAAACAAGGTGATCACTATGGAGCATGCATGCTTTTCAATAATGGCCTTAATAATGATGAAAAGTATTTACTTCCCGCCAGATCCCTGATATAATCAGACTCATATATAATGCTAACAAACATGCATACTGCATGAAATTTACAAGTCTCAAAAAAGCCATTAAGACAGCCTACAGAAAGTTCAGGTGCACCCCCACCCCGACCCATTGTGTCATAAAATGAATTAATGTAAGATCGACATAAAATACAAATTTCGAAACAATCCTTGTTAATTTATATAAATTCATGCTTCTGTATAATTATTACTCAATACAGACCTTTTGCACTGAAATTTCATCAATGTTAGTCCTATTTTTCAAAGACGTCTTAAGACTAATACTTCGCAAAATCATGGGAACGTTTGTTTGACAGAAGTACATTATTTTATTGTGATGGTAAAATGCAAAGTATCTGATATAAAATCTGTTAATGCTATTTGTCAGTCTAGACATTGGATCTGAAAATAAACATATGTGTGAAAAAACTGGTGCAATTTTTCAGTCTATAACGATATCCAACTTCAAACTCTCACATGATTCTGGGTTGTCAATCTCAAAATCACAGAGAGAACTATATATCTCATAAGAAAATGAATTTTGCAATTTTTAAGGGATTACGTGCATTAATTTTATTTAGAGATTGCAGCTAGATTTTGGATTTTCACTCAAAATTCACTGAGAAAAATGATATTTCAATTTTGATATTTATATTTTTCAAGAATTATATGAGCCTATGTTTTAGTAAATATTTCTATAATAAAAAGGGATTACATGTCTGCCAGAGAGACTCATTCCATATTAATTTAAGACAAGTCACATGTAAGAGTGCAGAGTTTACTGTCACATAAAAAGTCAGGTGCCAGTCTCAATACCAATCTTGAATTTCCTTATAAATCGTTCAACATTTAGATGGCACCAATATTCAAATACAGCAGGTCGAGATATATAAATTGAATAAGCGCATTAAATTTCGAAGCAGACCTTTGCTTCATTTTATTGGGAAACTGGAAATTCCCCACTGAGTCTTCAGTTTGATGCTGGGACGCTGACGCCTTCTAAATCACCAACATTTTAGGGGGGGGGGGGGTCTCCAGATATCAAGTAAGTGACTGGCCATATAACATAAAGTATATGCATAACATATGTCTATTTACAATG
Organism: Sipunculus nudus; assembly: GCA_026874595.1. Taxonomy (NCBI): domain Eukaryota; kingdom Metazoa; phylum Annelida; class Sipuncula; order Golfingiida; family Sipunculidae; genus Sipunculus; species Sipunculus nudus. The sequence continues at coordinate 32,757,509 of CM049309.1, forward strand.
TATATTTTTATATAATTCACATATATAGTCTGTGCTTTTATATCTTCATTGACATCCCCCTATAAAAAAATATAGATATTAAAATCGGGGCTTGCAATGATCAAAGAACCATCACAATAGCTAAGCATGGCTGAAAGTTAGAACTAAAGAGGCTCATTTTACAAGTTTTAATCGACCTATCAGTTGTAGGTGGTTTGATAGGATTGGTTACACAAATATAACACGGTCACTAGCCCTAACATACAATGTACAGCAAAATACAGTAGTAAAATTGCTCTTAACTAATTGTTTTCCGTGGGGAATCCCCATAGTGACCCTGCTGACCTGCTTCATTAATATTCATAAATTGGGTTTAGTGCCAGGTTAAAGGAATTAGTATTTGGTCTGGCTAAACCTTCTTTGGTCCTCCTTTGTGCATACCGTTTAGACTACACTGATAATCCCGTTTTAGCCAGTCCGAGATTAAGCAAATACGTGGACTATATTAGGTTTACTTTGTCAGCTTTTGAGCATACGGGCCTAGGTGTTTAGAGTATTTCCTATACATTGGGTAGATAAGGAAACGATAATAATAGGCCCTTGGCACAGGTTATCTATGTTTTCTTTGATGTATCATTTATATTTAATATTTAACTTTTATGATGGATTATATAATGTTTGTAAAAGTGTGCCGGTGGCAGCATAATACGCCCCTACAGTAGGCCCATTTCATTGAATCGAACTACTTTCAAGGATCGATAATGGATGATTAAATTTGTGAACAGTAATTTGTTAAGTCGCTGCATTCCTGTTAATAGTATATCCAAGGAGTTTCCATCTCCACTGTGTGTCATATGCATGCCATTCCACGAAATGAATAATTACATCGCCAAGGGGCAGATGGCAGCACTTGTCGATTGACTTTTATGTGGCTATGGCAGCATTTTCTGATGAAACAAAGCATCTGCTTTGTTCATGGAGAGAGAGAGAGAGAGAGAGAGAGAGAGAGAGAGAGAGAACATGTTAGGTTGACATGTTCCTGTTTTTGAAGTTCTCTTTTAAAGAATGTATGTTTTTCATGGTATATAATCAGTAAAAGTACATTCATGTAGTTAATTCGCATACAGATTAAATTCACGCATGCAAGTGAAACACTGCTTGAGCATATCACAGGCGCTTGAATCGCTATTTGTGTTGATATTGGCTTAAATAGTTTTAATTTACCTTAACAGCAATCCCCTGCCGTTTAATGAGCTTTAAACCATGATATATCGCTTGCCGGTACTTGTTTATTTAATAAATACACAAGGCCGGCATCCAAGTCTGCGGACGAGTAGGCGATAACACAAGAAATCAATTGAAATAACCAAATATTTCAAAGATTTTCGAGGGAAGAAACTTAAAAAACTTAAATGGCCAGTTCTTCTTTCTATAAAAGCATCAACAATTCCAATACACACAGTGTACCACTTGTAATGAGTTCTTATTTGTAACTAGTCTGCATCCATTAAGCAGCTGTTACCCCAAACAAGGAAATCCCCATGTATCTTGGTCAGCAGTAAGGATTCCCCCCAGGAACCTAACACCTGATTGGTTGATAATGATGGAAATAGTAATCTGGGATTAATCTGTCTGTTTGTCGCTTAATGGATACAGACTCGTCCGCAGACTTGGATGCCGGCCTTGTGTATCTATTATATAAACAAGTACCGGCAAACAATATAACATGGTTTGCAGCTCATTAAACGGTAGGGGATTGTTGTTAAGGTAAATTGAACACTATTTAAGCCAATATCAACACAAATAGCGATTCAAGCGCCTGTGAGCATATTTATTTTGTGGTCACATTTCCTTATATGCAGATTACATTTTAACGACCTCTGTGAAAAAAACAAGGGCCTAAGGACCCAAAGCTCCCCTGTGAACATTTTCTCAATGATAATAGTATAAAGGCAAGAATTAACCTATTTCATAAGGGAACTTCATGAAATTATTAATATATATCAGTTGCAATACTTCTTGAGAATACGTGTGGGATGTAAAGACTTCAGTAGTCCAGGACTCCAGGACTCCAGGAACAAATCTTCCCAGTAAGACAATGAGGGCAAGGTTCATATATCTATAATCATATCTCCTTCATGTTAAAAAAAATTCCAGTCTGAGAGTAATAATAATCTATTATACAATATATAATTAGAAGAGGGAATTTCAAGTGATAGCATGTCTAAATCCGTGGGGGTGACTAAGAGAAATTAAAATTGTTTTATTTTTTTAGTGTATATACCTGTATTAATTGTTTAACTCGAGTGATTCAAGGCCATATAATGCTATGTGGTACTAAAATAGGTTTGTATATTGGTTAACTACCGGGTAAATGCGATCTCTACCCCGTGTCATTTTACGAAAAAACTACACTAATTGTTTCTCCACTCGTTCTGTATTTCTTTTGTCCAGACCTGGTCTTAAAATATCAATGAAGTGGGTGTAACAATCATTTTATGCTTGACTTTTCCTCTTCAGATGTATAAGGTATGATTGATGCCACACATTTTTATATTACTGTATAGAGATTGTCTTTAGGCGACAATTATAAATTTTCTGCTCATTCTAGACACATACAACTCATTATGTACAGAAACCATCTCCCCTTCGCACTGTAGGTATTAAACTGTAACGATGTATAATTAATTATACCTAACTTTGTGCCAATCTTATGTGCATCATCTTTCCTCAAATACAGCTATTTGTAAAAGCACCTGTTAGGTTCTGTTAATGACAGGTGAAGAGAAAGGACCTGTAATGAATATTTAAAAATATTTACACAGTTTTATTTATGTTTGTACATAAATGCGTAAATAATACGTGATTTAATGCAGCGATTAACTTAACTCCGTTTCGGCTCTTTTAACTAATGAAATAAGAGGGTGAGAGAGTGGTAAATTAGTTATATCAGTTACCGCGAGGTGGCGGTACCGATACAAAGTGCGATACCGTGCGGGAACGTTGATTTCTCTGTTATAGGCAACAATTATGCCATTTCATTGACTTTACCAGTCTTCACTTTGCACTATATATGTCTCTCTTGGCATATAATGTCAAAGCCTTGAGCCCTTGAAGATTGCTATGTGAATTTCTGGTTTCCAGGTAAAACTCATTTCGCGTTCTTTTGATTTTTTTACGTTTCATTAATTTAATTAATGGCAAAAGACATGTAGGTTTATGAATAAAGAAATTGTACTGTTTATCCCTATATAGTTTCATTCTTTTATTTATTATTCTAAAAAAAGTGATCATGAAATTGGTTGAAACCTCGATTCTGTCTTGATATGCCACTTCAAATGTCCTATATTATCTTGCATTGCAAAGTGTCCTATAGGTTCCCTTGTTCTCATTCTCGTGAGTGCACTGTACATTACGCTGCATGGTTATACATATATTCATGTTATATCATATCTTGCCGTATCATTTTGTCAAAAGCCACTTTGTAAGTTTTTACTGTTTTTATATGACTTTACATTGTATCAACTGTAGTGCCCAACAGGGCTTTGTGGCCGATCAGAATCTTGTCTGAACATTTTACTCTGTATATATATATCTAAATAAATACATAAATAAATACAATATTATTTTAACAATACATACCTTCTCGTAAAAGAGAGATCTTACTGAGCTCTTGAGAGCACGAAAAGATCATCAGGTTTGCTCGAAGAAATAATAATTTTAAAGACGAATAAATATAAATGTAGATGATTCGTAATCGTAACGCAAAGCTTTGCAAAGATGCAGTGAACGTGAACGACTGCAGATCGTTTCAACAAAGTAAATAGGGGCCATCTGCATCATGACTCACCTGTGCTGTGACGTTGACCATCATTCAACCTTTTGGATGATCTGCCAATAAAATCATATGGCGTTAAATTTTGAACGTTCTTTATGTACTTTTATTTTAATGATGGGATACAGTGAGGTCCCTTTTCGTTATTTCCATAAAACCTCGATCCTTTTGATGGTACCAGTGTACAACACTTTGCACTGCACAAGTTGAACCAAAATGACGCAAGTACAACAAATCTGAACATTCTACATCAAACTGTTTACAAATAAACGCGCGTTCACCGGAAAACCGCATTTTAAAGGGCGCAGATGCTAAGTATACCAATATATATATATATACACAATATATATACACATGTCACATGAACATTTCCTTGAACACTTTCTGATCGAGTGATGGCCGTACAGGACTTTCTGAATGAGAGTATCGACAAGAATGTAAAAAACTAATCATAATTCGAAATCTGTTCAACCCATTTTTATCTATTTTTATCTATTTCTTTTTTTATTTATTGATTGGGGTCAGTCAGATTGCATGTGACATTGCTTTGCACAGAGGTCTTCAAAAGGATCATTATAGTGACTTGGGAATACGGTGAGGATTAGAGAATTTTGCCGAGCTGACGCTTTCATGGTTCATCTTCGTGTTGAGTGACGTTTTCATTATATCGCTATTTATTGAAAGTTTTTATGGAGAAGATTGGTTGTCAAAACGTGTAATTCTGAGTAGCCTGGTTGACAGAAAAAAGTTAACATGATCATTCATGTATGTACTGGCATATTCTGCAATGAGGCCACGTTAAATAATTAGTTGTTTTCCGGATTTTTTTTGGTGGTATTTTTTTTAATTTGCAATTGAGGACCAGGTTCTCGGTAATGTTACTCATTGTGCTCTTGCCCAAATTCCTAAAAATGAACTAAAGTTTTGGTTGATGAAATGTACATTTAAAGAATTAAAGCAAAGTTTTACTTTTCACAAGCCTGTAAATTTCACGTATAGAGTCTAGAATGGTAAATAAAAAAGTACAAGCTTGTAAAGTTCACGTATAGACTATAGAATGGTAAATGAAAAAGTACAAGCTTGTAAAGTTAACATATAGGATATAAAATGGTAAAAAAAAAGTCCAAGCTTGTAAAGTTAACGTATATAGACTATAGAATGGTGGATAAAAAAGTACAAGCTTGTAAAGTTAATGTATAGACTATAGAATTGTAGATGTAAAAGTACAAGCTTGTAAAGCTAACGTTTAGACTCTAGAATGATAGATAAAAAGGTAAAAGCTTGTAAAGTTTACGTTAAAATTCTAGAATTGTAGATAAAAAGGTACACGCTTGTAAGGTTCAGGTACAAACTCTAGAATGGTAAATAAAAAAGTATAAGCTTGTAAATTTTATGTATAGACTCTTTAATAGGTAGATAAAAAGAACACGCTTGTAAGGTTTACATACAGACTCCAGAACGGTTAACAAAAGTAATAGCTTGTAAATTTCACCTATAGACTCTAAAATTGTAGATAAAAAAGTACACGCTTGTAAGGTTTACATACACACTCCAGAATGGTGAAAAAAAAAAAGTTCAAGCTAGTAAAGATCACGTATAGACTCTAGAATGGTAGATAAAAAAGTACAAGCTTGTTAAGTCCACGTATGAATCTAGAATGGTGAATAAAAAGTACAAGCTTGTGAAGTTCACGTATAAACTCTAGAAAGCTTGTACTTTTTTATACACCATTCTAGAGTTCACGTACAGACTCTAGAATGGTAGATAAAAAGTTCTAAACATCGGAATGGTAAATAAAAAAGTATAACCTTGTAAAGTTCACGTATAGACTCTAAAATGGTAGATAAAAATTACACGCTTGTAAAATTAACGTTTAGATTCTAGAATGGTCGATAAAAAAGTACAAGCTAGTAAAGTTGACGTATAGACTCTAGAAGGGTAGAAAAAAATTAAAAGCTTGTAAAGTCCACGTATAACTCTAGAATGGTGAACAAAAGTACAAGCTTGTAAAGTCCACGTATAACTCTAGAATGGTGAACAAAAGTACAAGCTTGTAAATTTCAGGTATGGACTCTAGAATGGTAGATAAAAAAGTGCAAGCTAGTAAAGTTCACGTATAGACTCTAGAATGGTAGATAAAAAGTACAAGCTTGTAAAGTCCACGTATAAATCTAGAATGGTGAATAAAAAGTACAAGCATGTGAAGTTCACGTATAGACTCTACAAGTTTGTTCTTTTTATACACCATTCTGGAGTTCACGTACAGACTCTAGAATGGTAGATAAAAAGTTCTAAACATCGGAATGGTTAATAAAAAAGTATAATCTTGTAAAGTTTGTGTATAGACTCTAAAATGGTAGATAAAAAGGACACGCTTGTAAAGTCCACGTATAACTCTAGAATGGTGAACAAAAGTACAAGCTTGTAAAGTTTACGTATAGACTCTAGAATGGTAGATAGAAACTAGATGTGTCGGAACGACACGAATGCCCCCGCCTTGGGCAAATTAGAAACATTTGTAAAATTTTGAAAATTTTTTTAAGTTCAGGAGGTGTCGTATGGTCAAAAGTAGGTCAACAAGGGCAAAATGCAAACTCGATCTGTAACTGGTCTATATCTGCCTACACACCAAAAATCAGGCCAATATCTGCAGGCATTGCGAAAAAAAGTCCGTACATGTGTATTTGTCATGAAATTTCTATTTTTCATGAAATTTTCTAAGTTTAGGAGCCGTAAAACGGTCAAAATTATGTCAACCGGGACGAAACGCGAACTCGATCTGTAATTGGTCTATATCTGCCCACTCACCAAAAATCAGGCCAATATCTGCAGGCATTGCGAAAATAAGTCCGTACAACTGTTTGATTTCGGAAGGACGGAAGGACGGAATGACGGACATGGGTAAAACTATATGCCCCGGCCACTTTGTGGCGGGGGCATAAAAAGTACACGCTTGTTAAATTAACGTTAAGTCTCTAGAATGGTAGATAAAAAATTAAAAGCTTGTAAAGTCCACGTATAACTCTAGAATGGTAAACAAAAAGTACAAGCTTGTGAAGTTCACGTATAGACTCTACAAGCTTGTACTTTTTTATTTACCATTCTACAGTTCACGGATAGACTCTAGAATGGTAGATAAAAAGTTCAAAACATCGGCCCGCTCGCACCAGGTTTTTTGTATTCCGATTCCGTAGAATGCTTTTGTGTGGTCTGGCGTGTTAATAGCAAGGAGTTTGTTACCTCCGCAACGATGGTTATATTCCCTTATGTTTGTTGTATATATACGTCACTCCATTCGTGTCTGTGTTTTTTGTGTTTGTTCACAACATAACTCACGCTATCATGAACGGAATCTCATATTTTCAGGGCATTTTTTAAATGGGTCAAAGAAGAAACAATAGATTTTGGTTTAATTCATGCACATGATCCGGATTTAGGACCGTCATAAAATAATATTTAAAAAAAATTACAGTCACTTATGCACGAATGATCATGGTGATATGGGCCGAAAAAGTGAATGCATGTACACGGTTTTAATAGGAGGATCCCCTAATATGGACCCCCTCTAATATGGCGGAGGCTTGCATTACTTAGAATGCAGGTTTCTAGTTACAGTTTACTTCCATGTCTAATTAAACAAACCAACAGGTGTACAGACAAAATACTTTCAGCAAGGTCTGCCGCTTTTCAACCGCTGTGTCGAACCATGACCGACTGCTCCAACAAACAAAATGTAACAAACGGGCGATATTTAAAGCTTCACTCTTTAATATATAAAAGTTTTAAACCATTGTTGTTTGTTATATAACTACGTATGTATTGTGCGTTAGTAAAATTGGGAGACCTGAATATAGATTTCTCTGTGGTTTGTGTATATATTAATGCACTACAACTCTGTTTACTGAGTTGATTGTGTATATATAAATGGACTACAACTCTGTTTACTGAGTGGATTGTGTACATTTTTAATGGACTACAACTCTGTTTACTGAGTGGTTTGTGTATATATAAGTCGTAGCAATTTGACGTTTGACTTCTAACTTAGCATCTTGGAGTGACTATAGTAAAATCTTCTTGGAAACCTTAAATAAGGTCGCAGTTACTTATCATCTAAGGACTGTGGGCAAAAACATGATTTTTAGCACTCTGAAAGTCATTCAACCCATTTTCAAGGTTTCTTAATTAATATTTTTCTTAACAAGTCAGAACATAAATAATTATTACATGCGTATTGATCATGACTTGTTTTATCAGTTCCCGAGTGGTGGTCCCACCTGTGAATTTATTCTATTTCCTTGCATTTTTACCCTATATTTTTAAGATTGCCTTATTGTAGCAAAGGTGTCAGTTTTTCAGCTCTGGTTTCGTCTAGTCTCCTGAAACCTGGTGTGTATATTATGCCCCCCCCCGAGACATATTGTTTTCAATCCAATCATCTGTCCTTGTCATAATCGTCAGTTTTGTTAAACCTGCAGAATTTAAGATTATTTATGACCCTTCTAACTATTGAAGCACTGAATATTTTTACTTCTAATATGTTCTCAGAAGAGTTCGAAAAACGGGCGACCTTGACCTTCATCTACAAGACAAATTAGCCGAACTATAGTTCATCATCTTCAGGATTTCTTGTAAGTGTAACATATTTTGTCCCCAAATTTGATAGACAAAGTGTTTCAACCAAGTTCTCAGAGGAGTTTGAAAAATTGTGAGCTTGATCTTATGCCTCTCTTGTACAACCTTTATATAACAGTCGGGACTGGATTCAGTCTGTACATGTGTAGCCCATTACAGTCAAATATATGACTTCCTGGTCAGTTGAGTGTCATGACCCATGGATCAATGGTTATCATTATTATCATTATTGAAACCACTGTTCCTTCTTATCAGTGCTCTCGGAGATTTAAACAATAAACTAAATACAGTGCGTTAACAATAATTCTATGTTGGCATTTGAAGGTGTACGTTAATTTTGTTATCTACTACGTTCAGTCTTTTCTCTATGTACTTTTCCCATGCAAGCATAGTCTACACAAAGAACGTACAATGGAGCACAATTTCTGGACGATGGTTGACTAAATCAAATTTCTTCTATTGCGACAAAAAGGAAATTCAGTTAAATGCTGGTTCAGCTGAAAGAAAGGACTAATTGCACTCAGAATATCTTTTAGATAAATTATTTATTGGAAAATCGACTAAATGAGCTCACGAAGGAATACACTATCAGGGCTGGTTCATATACATGTACTATCTGATCACTTGTGCTTAATTAGCTGCCAAGTCAGCGTTACTGTAGCGTAACCTTCTTCCTATTTAGTTCGTATCGCAAGCTCATTACAGCGTGGCCTACCACACTAATCACGGTCCTTCTTACATAAAACCGATCGCAGCAAAAGTACCTTGGACTGGACCAATGAATGTTGTCAGCTTGTTCTGTTAAAAAAACAATAAAACTGATTCACTGCAATTTAAAATGAGGGCAATATAGCGCCCTAATTTTACACACGACATAGCAGACGTGCATAGTTAGCATTGTACTGATGTTCATCCGACGAAACATATTACGCACTGTTACACTAATAATCCAAATGACCTTTTTTTGTAAAATTCAGGCTCTGTTTGTGCAGGATGACATTTAAGGAAGAAAAGATACAAACGTGTGTTAACTTCGTGAAATCCGTCCGGCCTATACTGAGACTTGCTGCCCCCACAAATACAAAACAAAATCATACATAGAGAACACAAAATAGGAAGGAAGGACGACGGACAAAAAACAGATGACCGTAGATGACATTAAACAAGTTCATAAAACTCAGAGTGAAGGTTTAAGAGTATTATAATCTCTTATTATAAACCATATTTTCTTTACATATGGAAGAAAACACTTCTCGGTAAAATCAAATTGTCCCTGTATGTGTGTGTATATACAAAATCTCCAAAGAAGCATGGATCCTCCCTAAAATTAAGAATTTCTTTCTTGGCCTGTGTCCCATTATTTCCTTTTACCTTTGAGCAGCTACCTCATGTTGAATCTTGTGGACTAGCAAGCTATGTAAACCTTCAGTGGCAGCCAGTAAGGTAGGCCTAATGACATCGTCAAGGTGACATGATCATAATGAAATAATCTGCGGGCTTTCATGTCACACCAATAATTTTCAATAATATGAATTTAAAAATTGATTGATTGATTGATTTTATTTAGATAGTCTAATACATGCATTCGATGTTCAATCATAAAAATATATAGTTTCTTGACATAACCAAGAATAACACTTAAAAGTTTAAAACACAAACTTATTTCCATAGTGGTCCTTGTGATCAAGATTTATACATGAAACAACAGCAAGCAGGAATACCTGATATATATTCTAAAATACATTTTATAGTTTAAGAAAAGGATGTGGAATATAAATTAAAGACTACAAATAAAAAAAAATTGCTACATTACTTAGTAACTGTGTGTGTATCGGACTGATCATACTAAGCATATCTGAAGAATACAGAACATCACAGAATACACAAATGACTGGGTCAAAACTTGGCAAAATATTAGAAAAAGGTATCAGAAAAAAATATTAAAATGACTGTAAAATGTAGTAACGTTAAATTACTATAAACCAATGTGGCATATAAAAGAGTATTAACTAAGTGTGCTACTAGACAAAAGCAGGTACCTAAGTAATATTCCTAAAATATTATGTTAACGTGGCCAGAGATTGTAAAGCCAAGAAGGCCTCTGCTTTTAACAGCTGGTTTGAGAATGCCAAAGAATACTTGACTGATCCAGCCAGATGCTGCTCTGTAGAAGAAATAATGCCAGAGAGAATTTCGTGAACCGGTTGGGGGTTTCCTGTTTTAATTTAAACTGTCAGGCCATCTCGATGCCAAAGCTGGGACATGTCTGTTATGTTCTAGCCGGAAAAAACTCAGGAGCACAACATGAACGAGACTTGTTTAATGCCGTATCTCCAACATGGCGAACCTCTGACTGGACGCACGTATACCGTACATAATAAAACCCAAGCCGACAGGTGGCAGCACTGGCTATACTACAATGCCTGTCTGAACAAAAAAGCTCAGGTGATTATTCAGTTTTGTCAGATAATACCCCAAATATCACAGGGAAATAAACTTTTGTTGATTACTGAATTACTATTACATTAGTAAACGTTAGTATGATATTGTTAAGAATGAGCAACCAGAATGGAAATACAGTTTAGATTATGATGCTGATAAAGTCATGGTCAGAGTGTGGGTCGGACCTTGCCCGGAATTCTTACAGCATGGACACATAGGACCAGACACATACATATACATTGATGCCAAAAGCCTTTTAAGTTTAAAATATAACGACAAATTTATTAACTATATACAAGAAAGATATATATAAATAATAGAGTGGCATATAGTTCTAGTTAAACTGGAATGTTCAAAATGTCCTAGTGTTATGGTTACAGTCAGACACCAGATTTCACCAGTGACAATCTTAGAATCAGTCACCAAGTTGAGAGGATTTGTGCTCTAGTGGCTGCTCTCTATATGGCACATGTACCAAGGCTCATGCCTATAAAAACAAAGAAATACGTACTTTTTAGGGGGTAGCCAGGATTGTGGGAGAGGAGGGGGCCAAAATATCTGGCAAAGGCAATTGATACATTTCAGTAAATGCAGAATATACTTATTTCCATTTATATCGTTTTTATATATTAGTATAAGCAAAGCTAAGAGAAAATGGTCCTGCTATTTGGTGATAATCAAGTACTAAATATATGATTACCAAACTAATACTCTAACAGGACTGCCAGGGAAAAACCAGTATAAGTTTTTGAAATACCATATTGCATATGAAATATTTACAGATAGACACAGGTGGACATAAGGACTAATAACCTTATTTCACTTTCTACTGAGACAGGGAAATTTTAAGTTTATATTAAACCCTTTCTTTTTAGAATTTTCATTTTTGGCAGGGGAAAACCGATTTATTGACGGGACGGGAGGGGAGGCCTTGCCCTGCTAGCTGCGTTGACTGAAGTAAGTTACATAACAGGTGACTAGGTGAGTGCTCTGGCACTCACTGCACACCACCGTGCTGGGTAGACTTGATGTAAAAATTAGTTGATATGATGTCTGAAAACCTGAATAAAAGCTACTCTTTTTGAAAAATTTCATTAACTTTCATGATATTTATATGCTGTGAAAATTAAGTGATCAGTGCTTACTGGACAAAAAGAGCCATGGGTAAAATTTAAGATATTGATATAATATTTATGCTAATAACTTGAAAAAAAATAAAACATTCTGATCTAATTATTGGTATACGAGTAAAGTTTGATTCAATAAACTTTTATCCTTGCAAAACAGTCTGTAGCTTCACAGTTTCCTTGTTTTTGAGAAAATATATTTCCTGATGTTTTGACAAGGTACATAATGTTCACACCCATAACTTCTCAAATTTATGCAACATTGACTTATTGCTTGCATGTACACAGGAAATATATAAAGGATTATCTGACGTTTGTTGTTTAAAAAAAATAAACTCTTGAAGTATAACAGCAGGCTTTAATCAGAAAACGGAGGTTTTTTCTTAATTTTCCAAAGGAACAAAATCGCAGTGACCCAGTGTTGGGTTTATTAGTAGAACTTCAGGACATCTAATTGTATATTGAATATTTGATTCGTAGATCCAACAATTTCAAACATTTTCCCTGTTTATCGACGGATGACGGACAAAGGAAAATCGCTATAGCTCCATCTGCTGAGCTAATTCCGGGAGGACGGGGAGTAATGGATATGGATGCCACCGGGGGGGGGGGGGGGGGCATGGCCCTCTGCGGCCCCCTCTTGCTCAGCCCCTGCTTTTACTACTCTGAAGAGAAACAATGAAACACAGCTCTGTTGAAGAAGAAACGTTATGCCTTCTTGTTAAAACTGACAGAAAAAATGCTTTATTATAAAACAAAGTTTCGGTTCCCGTGAAAGGGGGTGGTGGGGGGGGGATCTGAAAGACCTTTTGACATTAAGCATACGCCACTTTGTCTCAAAACAATGTGTACAGTCACAAGGCACTTTGTGACAGATATACTAATGAGATAGTACGGTTAATAACAATTCTCTGATTTTAAAATATCGAATTAATCCCATACGCAATAATATACCTCTGAATTTATGACTTTCCTAGCTAATTTTGGGTGTAATAATATTCTTCATGTACATAATAAGTCGCTTTAATTTGATCTGGCGAGCTGTCTCTTTGATATGTTTGTTCATAACTACCAATTAAAGTATTCTTTTTATATTGATGTGAATTGTGGTCAATCAACACGATACAATACCAAGCCATTTATCTGATTTATTGACCCCCGAGTGCGAGGGGGGTGGCTAAGAAAGCTAGGTTCCTGGAACCGGAACAGTATATTGAGAACAAAGTGACATCAAATTCACAGTAAAAAAGCTGAATGTCCTCCTACGGTCAGTTCAAATTTGTTATAAAGATTTTTTGTAGCTTTTTTTACAAGTCCGCCCGCCACTTAAATCAGCTCATATGTTAAATGCGAGTACATAAACGTCAGTGTGTAAGAGGCGACTAGATGTACGCCGCCAAGCAGGGGTTCATAACCGTCACGGAAGTCCAAGAAAATCGATTTAAAATCGCTAATGGGATCTAGGATTTCCTGTGGAAGAACCACACCATGCTGTGTTCAAAGAAATAACTAAACATAAGGAAAATATAATATTAAAAAGCTAGATATGAGATGAGCGTCTAGACACACGAAGGCTCAGCTATTCATGACAGCGGTCGGACCATTCCGAACAAGGTTAAGCCGAATGTCAGATTATTCTGCTGGTAATATCCACTTCCTATATTCCCCATGCAGCATTACAAGCACATGTTTTAATCTATATGTTTAGGCTGCCCATCAGTAGATCGAATCATTTAGGGAATCCAGAGTTTAAACAATAATTTACATAATTGAGTCATGTAACTAATTATTGGCTATTTCGATATACGAGTCCACTATGAAGTTGTATGTTTTGCACATATAAAGTCTGTTTACTGAAACATGATTTTATGATAAAGTAAGTTTGTAAAATCTTATTCGAAATTCGAGAAAGTTTTGGTTACGTGGGCCTCATGGAAAGGATATCTAAATTAAACTTCAAATGCAGAACTCTCTCTCTCTCTCTTTCTTTCTCTCTCTCATATCAACATCCATTTAAATATTAAGCACGCTTTTTCAGGACACAATATACGTACATTTTACTTTATTTCTACTAAAATTTACTTATTTCGTTTCGTTTATTACATTCAGAAAAGCTTTTCTTTAAAAATACATACAAACAGGCAAAACGAAACTAGAATATTACATTACAAGGAATTGATCGGTATTCTAAATATCAATTATATTTTCACAATGCACCATTTTACTTTCTCGTACAGATCAAGTTATATGAAGACCAAGGAGAATTGATGTGACACCGATATACAGCAATATTTTCACCAGGCAAAAAGCAAATTGTTTATTATTATTATTGTTATTATACTTATTATAACTTTAGGTATCTACTTGTTTTAATATGCCTTCCTAGCTCGGTCAATGGTTTACGTGACATATATGTGATTAGTAGCACAATGTTGGGATATATGTGATGAAACGTTCAAGGAAACCTGAAAATAATTGAACAACCGGACTGCATTATTATCAGTGATAAAATCATGTAATTCACAATTACAGATCTTGTGATCGCATTTACGCCATTGATGATGATTATCTAAACTCCTGCGTTGAATACAAACCCGCCGAAGTTGTTATTTAACCGGAAACCGAAAACACGACTCATTATAAATCTTTGAATTATTCATGACTGGCGGCTGAACGCGGATAATTTTGTGTCGAGAGGGCTTTGGTTTTAAATGAAACAATTTCATGATTTCTTTTTCCGCTTTGTAAGAAAAGCTGCATGGGAGTTTTGGACAATTACGTTAATTCTTTGTCCCGCCTGCCGTGCACAAAGAGTTAATTGTTGGAGATTGAATTTACAAATGGGGGATTATCTCTTTTGGAAGAATAATGTCTTATCATCATTTGATAACTTGTTCTCGATTTCATGTACAAATGAGGTTTCATACTGATTTTCGGATTTTTTTTAAATCCCAAGGTTGACACCACACACGAAATGGGGTTATTTTTATTATCATGATATCACATGCTTTAGTAAATTTTGGTATATTCTTGGAAGGTGTCCTTAAAACCTAATACGTGTAAGCATATCCTTTCTTTTAATTTGAAACATGAATATAAAAAATATGTTATCCATACGTAAATTCACAAACATTTTACAATACTGACATTTTTGATGAATGCTTAGATGCGCTTAACATTATTTCAAATTTATATCGATATGAAGTAAAATGCAAATTATCATCTATAAATGTACTTTTACTGAGTAAGAGGAAAAGAGCAATGTTCAGAAAACGATCACATGTACTGCACGTTTGAATTTAACAATTAGGCCTAAAAGAATCGAGCATCAACATCGGTACATGTTTGTATCGATCTCTTGCGGTATTCTTTTAAACGTATGACAAAAAACGCAACAGATCAGTTGCAGGCATTGTTCAGCACACAACAGTTGCAGGCGAATGAGACTAGTTCTGGCAGTTTCAGAATTCTGCATACTTTGCTTGATTGTGCTGTAAACATCTAAAACACAACTTGAGAAAATTAAAATCTACAAAAATTGTTCCAGCTAATGCAAAGTACTTATATAAAGGTCTTTCTCTGTGATATCTGTCCGATGTTTTTTTTAGAAAGACCATAAGCATATATTTCATAGATTTAATCTCGGAAATAGTGCATCTTAGGTAGACTTATACAATTCAACGCTATATTCACCCGGAGGTTTTTTTAAAACATTAAGGTGTAATTATTTTGCAAAAAATCAAGGCAATTAAGATCATATATTATACACTAAGAAAATATGTGAAAGAAATGGTTTTCAAAGCCTACTTCAACGTTCATCATAATCAGCTGGGTAAGTTAAATTACCGCTAATTATCCAGAATTATCGCTTTATGTGGTTGTTAATCCAGCTCGCCAAATAAAGAGTGTGTACAGTATCGAGACTGTAATTTTATTTCATGTTATATCGTTTCAAACCTTCTGCTACCGAACTTCATCATGAAAAGAAGTGATTGTCCTTTATGCACGCTGTAGGTTTTTAAGTCATGTCTGTAATCTGTATGAAGGAGAATGACCACGTTCAGAGGTAGCACCATTTGCTGTCAAGGACAACTTGAATACGAAAGGCCCGTGGTTGATAGGTATATATTGACTAAGGACGTTACTCCAACAGCTATACAGGATGACTTCTGTATTTTTTATCTTCATCTCGGCTCATTCATCAGCCATCTTGCTGCCATGCTGAGCGCTCCTCCCGAGGGATGGTGGGTCTTGCTCACCGTGACTTATTGTATGCGGACCACGGGTCGGCTGTTGACACGTCGTACGGCCGGGCTCCTTCAGCAAGCCGGTCGTGCTTCCAGTTCACATGGCTCAGCGATTTTAACGTTGTAACAGCTGCTACTGCTTGTCCAAGCTTGTAAAGTTAACGTATATAGACTATAGAATGGTGGATAAAAAAGTACAAGCTTGTAAAGTTAATGTATAGACTATAGAATTGTAGATGTAAAAGTACAAGCTTGTAAAGCTAACGTTTAGACTCTAGAATGATAGATAAAAAGGTAAAAGCTTGTAAAGTTTACGTTAAAATTCTAGAATTGTAGATAAAAAGGTACACGCTTGTAAGGTTCAGGTACAAACTCTAGAATGGTAAATAAAAAAGTATAAGCTTGTAAATTTTATGTATAGACTCTTTAATAGGTAGATAAAAAGAACACGCTTGTAAGGTTTACATACAGACTCCAGAACGGTTAACAAAAGTAATAGCTTGTAAATTTCACCTATAGACTCTAAAATTGTAGATAAAAAAGTACACGCTTGTAAGGTTTACATACACACTCCAGAATGGTGAAAAAAAAAGTTCAAGCTAGTAAAGTTCACGTATAGACTCTAGAATGGTAGATAAAAAAGTACAAGCTTGTTAAGTCCACGTATGAATCTAGAATGGTGAATAAAAAGTACAAGCTTGTGAAGTTCACGTATAAACTCTAGAAAGCTTGTACTTTTTTATACACCATTCTAGAGTTCACGTACAGACTCTAGAATGGTAGATAAAAAGTTCTAAACATCGGAATGGTAAATAAAAAAGTATAACCTTGTAAAGTTCACGTATAGACTCTAAAATGGTAGATAAAAATTACACGCTTGTAAAATTAACGTTTAGATTCTAGAATGGTCGATAAAAAAGTACAAGCTAGTAAAGTTGACGTATAGACTCTAGAAGGGTAGAAAAAAATTAAAAGCTTGTAAAGTCCACGTATAACTCTAGAATGGTGAACAAAAGTACAAGCTTGTAAAGTCCACGTATAACTCTAGAATGGTGAACAAAAGTACAAGCTTGTAAATTTCAGGTATGGACTCTAGAATGGTAGATAAAAAAGTGCAAGCTAGTAAAGTTCACGTATAGACTCTAGAATGGTAGATAAAAAGTACAAGCTTGTAAAGTCCACGTATAAATCTAGAATGGTGAATAAAAAGTACAAGCATGTGAAGTTCACGTATAGACTCTACAAGTTTGTTCTTTTTATACACCATTCTGGAGTTCACGTACAGACTCTAGAATGGTAGATAAAAAGTTCTAAACATCGGAATGGTTAATAAAAAAGTATAATCTTGTAAAGTTTGTGTATAGACTCTAAAATGGTAGATAAAAAGGACACGCTTGTAAAGTCCACGTATAACTCTAGAATGGTGAACAAAAGTACAAGCTTGTAAAGTTTACGTATAGACTCTAGAATGGTAGATAGAAACTAGATGTGTCGGAACGACACGAATGCCCCCGCCTTGGGCAAATTAGAAACATTTGTAAAATTTTGAAAATTTTTTTAAGTTCAGGAGGTGTCGTATGGTCAAAAGTAGGTCAACAAGGGCAAAATGCAAACTCGATCTGTAACTGGTCTATATCTGCCTACACACCAAAAATCAGGCCAATATCTGCAGGCATTGCGAAAAAAAGTCCGTACATGTGTATTTGTCATGAAATTTCTATTTTTCATGAAATTTTCTAAGTTTAGGAGCCGTAAAACGGTCAAAATTATGTCAACCGGGACGAAACGCGAACTCGATCTGTAATTGGTCTATATCTGCCCACTCACCAAAAATCAGGCCAATATCTGCAGGCATTGCGAAAATAAGTCCGTACAACTGTTTGATTTCGGAAGGACGGAAGGACGGAATGACGGACATGGGTAAAACTATATGCCCCGGCCACTTTGTGGCGGGGGCATAAAAAGTACACGCTTGTTAAATTAACGTTAAGTCTCTAGAATGGTAGATAAAAAATTAAAAGCTTGTAAAGTCCACGTATAACTCTAGAATGGTAAACAAAAAGTACAAGCTTGTGAAGTTCACGTATAGACTCTACAAGCTTGTACTTTTTTATTTACCATTCTACAGTTCACGGATAGACTCTAGAATGGTAGATAAAAAGTTCAAAACATCGGCCCGCTCGCACCAGGTTTTTTGTATTCCGATTCCGTAGAATGCTTTTGTGTGGTCTGGCGTGTTAATAGCAAGGAGTTTGTTACCTCCGCAACGATGGTTATATTCCCTTATGTTTGTTGTATATATACGTCACTCCATTCGTGTCTGTGTTTTTTGTGTTTGTTCACAACATAACTCACGCTATCATGAACGGAATCTCATATTTTCAGGGCATTTTTTAAATGGGTCAAAGAAGAAACAATAGATTTTGGTTTAATTCATGCACATGATCCGGATTTAGGACCGTCATAAAATAATATTTAAAAAAAATTACAGTCACTTATGCACGAATGATCATGGTGATATGGGCCGAAAAAGTGAATGCATGTACACGGTTTTAATAGGAGGATCCCCTAATATGGACCCCCTCTAATATGGCGGAGGCTTGCATTACTTAGAATGCAGGTTTCTAGTTACAGTTTACTTCCATGTCTAATTAAACAAACCAACAGGTGTACAGACAAAATACTTTCAGCAAGGTCTGCCGCTTTTCAACCGCTGTGTCGAACCATGACCGACTGCTCCAACAAACAAAATGTAACAAACGGGCGATATTTAAAGCTTCACTCTTTAATATATAAAAGTTTTAAACCATTGTTGTTTGTTATATAACTACGTATGTATTGTGCGTTAGTAAAATTGGGAGACCTGAATATAGATTTCTCTGTGGTTTGTGTATATATTAATGCACTACAACTCTGTTTACTGAGTTGATTGTGTATATATAAATGGACTACAACTCTGTTTACTGAGTGGATTGTGTACATTTTTAATGGACTACAACTCTGTTTACTGAGTGGTTTGTGTATATATAAGTCGTAGCAATTTGACGTTTGACTTCTAACTTAGCATCTTGGAGTGACTATAGTAAAATCTTCTTGGAAACCTTAAATAGGGTCGCTGTTACTTATCATCTAAGGACTGTGGGCAAAAACATGATTTTTAGCACTCTGAAAGTCATTCAACCCATTTTCAAGGTTTCTTAATTAATATTTTTCTTAACAAGTCAGAACATAAATAATTATTACATGCGTATTGATCATGACTTGTTTTATCAGTTCCCGAGTGGTGGTCCCACCTGTGAATTTATTCTATTTCCTTGCATTTTTACCCTATATTTTTAAGATTGCCTTATTGTAGCAAAGGTGTCAGTTTTTCAGCTCTGGTTTCGTCTAGTCTCCTGAAACCTGGTGTGTATATTATGCCCCCCCCCCCGAGACATATTGTTTTCAATCCAATCATCTGTCCTTGTCATAATCGTCAGTTTTGTTAAACCTGCAGAATTTAAGATTATTTATGACCCTTCTAACTATTGAAGCACTGAATATTTTTACTTCTAATATGTTCTCAGAAGAGTTCGAAAAACGGGCGACCTTGACCTTCATCTACAAGACAAATTAGCCGAACTATAGTTCATCATCTTCAGGATTTCTTGTAAGTGTAACATATTTTGTCCCCAAATTTGATAGACAAAGTGTTTCAACCAAGTTCTCAGAGGAGTTTGAAAAATTGTGAGCTTGATCTTATGCCTCTCTTGTACAACCTTTATATAACAGTCGGGACTGGATTCAGTCTGTACATGTGTAGCCCATTACAGTCAAATATATGACTTCCTGGTCAGTTGAGTGTCATGACCCATGGATCAATGGTTATCATTATTATCATTATTGAAACCACTGTTCCTTCTTATCAGTGCTCTCGGAGATTTAAACAATAAACTAAATACAGTGCGTTAACAATAATTCTATGTTGGCATTTGAAGGTGTACGTTAATTTTGTTATCTACTACGTTCAGTCTTTTCTCTATGTACTTTTCCCATGCAAGCATAGTCTACACAAAGAACGTACAATGGAGCACAATTTCTGGACGATGGTTGACTAAATCAAATTTCTTCTATTGCGACAAAAAGGAAATTCAGTTAAATGCTGGTTCAGCTGAAAGAAAGGACTAATTGCACTCAGAATATCTTTTAGATAAATTATTTATTGGAAAATCGACTAAATGAGCTCACGAAGGAATACACTATCAGGGCTGGTTCATATACATGTACTATCTGATCACTTGTGCTTAATTAGCTGCCAAGTCAGCGTTACTGTAGCGTAACCTTCTTCCTATTTAGTTCGTATCGCAAGCTCATTACAGCGTGGCCTACCACACTAATCACGGTCCTTCTTACATAAAACCGATCGCAGCAAAAGAACCTTGGACTGGACCAATGAATGTTGTCAGCTTGTTCTGTTAAAAAAACAATAAAACTGATTCACTGCAATTTAAAATGAGGGCAATATAGCGCCCTAATTTTACACACGACATAGCAGACGTGCATAGTTAGCATTGTACTGATGTTCATCCGACGAAACATATTACGCACTGTTACACTAATAATCCAAATGACCTTTTTTTGTAAAATTCAGGCTCTGTTTGTGCAGGATGACATTTAAGGAAGAAAAGATACAAACGTGTGTTAACTTCGTGAAATCCGTCCGGCCTATACTGAGACTTGCTGCCCCCACAAATACAAAACAAAATCATACATAGAGAACACAAAATAGGAAGGAAGGACGACGGACAAAAAACAGATGACCGTAGATGACATTAAACAAGTTCATAAAACTCAGAGTGAAGGTTTAAGAGTATTATAATCTCTTATTATAAACCATATTTTCTTTACATATGGAAGAAAACACTTCTCGGTAAAATCAAATTGTCCCTGTATGTGTGTGTATATACAAAATCTCCAAAGAAGCATGGATCCTCCCTAAAATTAAGAATTTCTTTCTTGGCCTGTGTCCCATTATTTCCTTTTACCTTTGAGCAGCTACCTCATGTTGAATCTTGTGGACTAGCAAGCTATGTAAACCTTCAGTGGCAGCCAGTAAGGTAGGCCTAATGACATCGTCAAGGTGACATGATCATAATGAAATAATCTGCGGGCTTTCATGTCACACCAATAATTTTCAATAATATGAATTTAAAAATTGATTGATTGATTGATTTTATTTAGATAGTCTGATACATGCATTCGATGTTCAATCATAAAAATATATAGTTTCTTGACATAACCAAGAATAACACTTAAAAGTTTAAAACACAAACTTATTTCCATAGTGGTCCTTGTGATCAAGATTTATACATGAAACAACAGCAAGCAGGAATACCTGATATATATTCTAAAATACATTTTATAGTTTAAGAAAAGGATGTGGAATATAAATTAAAGACTACAAATAAAAAAAAATTGCTACATTACTTAGTAACTGTGTGTGTATCGGACTGATCATACTAAGCATATCTGAAGAATACAGAACATCACAGAATACACAAATGACTGGGTCAAAACTTGGCAAAATATTAGAAAAAGGTATCAGAAAAAAATATTAAAATGACTGTAAAATGTAGTAACGTTAAATTACTATAAACCAATGTGGCATATAAAAGAGTATAAACTAAGTGTGCTACTAGACAAAAGCAGGTACCTAAGTAATATTCCTAAAATATTATGTTAACGTGGCCAGAGATTGTAAAGCCAAGAAGGCCTCTGCTTTTAACAGCTGGTTTGAGAATGCCAAAGAATACTTGACTGATCCAGCCAGATGCTGCTCTGTAGAAGAAATAATGCCAGAGAGAATTTCGTGAACCGGTTGGGGGTTTCCTGTTTTAATTTAAACTGTCAGGCCATATCGATGCCAAAGCTGGGACATGTCTGTTATGTTCTAGCCGGAAAAAACTCAGGAGCACAACATGAACGAGACTTGTTTAATGCCGTATCTCCAACATGGCGAACCTCTGACTGGACGCACGTATACCGTACATAATAAAACCCAAGCCGACAGGTGGCAGCACTGGCTATACTACAATGCCTGTCTGAACAAAAAAGCTCAGGTGATTATTCAGTTTTGTCAGATAATACCCCAAATATCACAGGGAAATAAACTTTTGTTGATTACTGAATTACTATTACATTAGTAAACGTTAGTATGATATTGTTAAGAATGAGCAACCAGAATGGAAATACAGTTTAGATTATGATGCTGATAAAGTCATGGTCAGAGTGTGGGTCGGACCTTGCCCGGAATTCTTACAGCATGGACACATAGGACCAGACACATACATATACATTGATGCCAAAAGCCTTTTAAGTTTAAAATATAACGACAAATTTATTAACTATATACAAGAAAGATATATATAAATAATAGAGTGGCATATAGTTCTAGTTAAACTGGAATGTTCAAAATGTCCTAGTGTTATGGTTACAGTCAGACACCAGATTTCACCAGTGACAATCTTAGAATCAGTCACCAAGTTGAGAGGATTTGTGCTCTAGTGGCTGCTCTCTATATGGCACATGTACCAAGGCTCATGCCTATAAAAACAAAGAAATACGTACTTTTTAGGGGGTAGCCAGGATTGTGGGAGAGGAGGGGGCCAAAATATCTGGCAAAGGCAATTGATACATTTCAGTAAATGCAGAATATACTTATTTCCATTTATATCGTTTTTATATATTAGTATAAGCAAAGCTAAGAGAAAATGGTCCTGCTATTTGGTGATAATCAAGTACTAAATATATGATTACCAAACTAATACTCTAACAGGACTGCCAGGGAAAAACCAGTATAAGTTTTTGAAATACCATATTGCATATGAAATATTTACAGATAGACACAGGTGGACATAAGGACTAATAACCTTATTTCACTTTCTACTGAGACAGGGAAATTTTAAGTTTATATTAAACCCTTTCTTTTTAGAATTTTCATTTTTGGCAGGGGAAAACCGATTTATTGACGGGACGGGAGGGGAGGCCTTGCCCTGCTAGCTGCGTTGACTGAAGTAAGTTACATAACAGGTGACTAGGTGAGTGCTCTGGCACTCACTGCACACCACCGTGCTGGGTAGACTTGATGTAAAAATTAGTTGATATGATGTCTGAAAACCTGAATAAAAGCTACTCTTTTTGAAAAATTTCATTAACTTTCATGATATTTATATGCTGTGAAAATTAAGTGATCAGTGCTTACTGGACAAAAAGAGCCATGGGTAAAATTTAAGATATTGATATAATATTTATGCTAATAACTTGAAAAAAAATAAAACATTCTGATCTAATTATTGGTATACGAGTAAAGTTTGATTCAATAAACTTTTATCCTTGCAAAACAGTCTGTAGCTTCACAGTTTCCTTGTTTTTGAGAAAATATATTTCCTGATGTTTTGACAAGGTACATAATGTTCACACCCATAACTTCTCAAATTTATGCAACATTGACTTATTGCTTGCATGTACACAGGAAATATATAAAGGATTATCTGACGTTTGTTGTTTAAAAAAAATAAACTCTTGAAGTATAACAGCAGGCTTTAATCAGAAAACGGAGGTTTTTTCTTAATTTTCCAAAGGAACAAAATCGCAGTGACCCAGTGTTGGGTTTATTAGTAGAACTTCAGGACATCTAATTGTATATTGAATATTTGATTCGTAGATCCAACAATTTCAAACATTTTCCCTGTTTATCGACGGATGACGGACAAAGGAAAATCGCTATAGCTCCATCTGCTGAGCTAATTCCGGGAGGACGGGGAGTAATGGATATGGATGCCACCGGGGGGGGGGGCATGGCCCTCTGCGGCCCCCTCTTGCTCAGCCCCTGCTTTTACTACTCTGAAGAGAAACAATGAAACACAGCTCGGTTAATAACAATTCTCTGATTTTAAAATATCGAATTAATCCCATACGCAATAATATACCTCTGAATTTATGACTTTCCTAGCTAATTTTGGGTGTAATAATATTCTTCATGTACATAATAAGTCGCTTTAATTTGATCTGGCGAGCTGTCTCTTTGATATGTTTGTTCATAACTACCAATTAAAGTATTCTTTTTATATTGATGTGAATTGTGGTCAATCAACACGATACAATACCAAGCCATTTATCTGATTTATTGACCCCCGAGTGCGAGGGGGGTGGCTAAGAAAGCTAGGTTCCTGGAACCGGAACAGTATATTGAGAACAAAGTGACATCAAATTCACAGTAAAAAAGCTGAATGTCCTCCTACGGTCAGTTCAAATTTGTTATAAAGATTTTTTGTAGCTTTTTTTACAAGTCCGCCCGCCACTTAAATCAGCTCATATGTTAAATGCGAGTACATAAACGTCAGTGTGTAAGAGGCGACTAGATGTACGCCGCCAAGCAGGGGTTCATAACCGTCACGGAAGTCCAAGAAAATCGATTTAAAATCGCTAATGGGATCTAGGATTTCCTGTGGAAGAACCACACCATGCTGTGTTCAAAGAAATAACTAAACATAAGGAAAATATAATATTAAAAAGCTAGATATGAGATGAGCGTCTAGACACACGAAGGCTCAGCTATTCATGACAGCGGTCGGACCATTCCGAACAAGGTTAAGCCGAATGTCAGATTATTCTGCTGGTAATATCCACTTCCTATATTCCCCATGCAGCATTACAAGCACATGTTTTAATCTATATGTTTAGGCTGCCCATCAGTAGATCGAATCATTTAGGGAATCCAGAGTTTAAACAATAATTTACATAATTGAGTCATGTAACTAATTATTGGCTATTTCGATATACGAGTCCACTATGAAGTTGTATGTTTTGCACATATAAAGTCTGTTTACTGAAACATGATTTTATGATAAAGTAAGTTTGTAAAATCTTATTCGAAATTCGAGAAAGTTTTGGTTACGTGGGCCTCATGGAAAGGATATCTAAATTAAACTTCAAATGCAGAACTCTCTCTCTCTCTTTCTTTCTCTCTCTCATATCAACATCCATTTAAATATTAAGCACGCTTTTTCAGGACACAATATACGTACATTTTACTTTATTTCTACTAAAATTTACTTATTTCGTTTCGTTTATTACATTCAAAAAAGCTTTTCTTTAAAAATACATACAAACAGGCAAAACGAAACTAGAATATTACATTACAAGGAATTGATCGGTATTCTAAATATCAATTATATTTTCACAATGCACCATTTTACTTTCTCGTACAGATCAAGTTATATGAAGACCAAGGAGAATTGATGTGACACCGATATACAGCAATATTTTCACCAGGCAAAAAGCAAATTGTTTATTATTATTATTGTTATTATACTTATTATAACTTTAGGTATCTACTTGTTTTAATATGCCTTCCTAGCTCGGTCAATGGTTTACGTGACATATATGTGATTAGTAGCACAATGTTGGGATATATGTGATGAAACGTTCAAGGAAACCTGAAAATAATTGAACAACCGGACTGCATTATTATCAGTGATAAAATCATGTAATTCACAATTACAGATCTTGTGATCGCATTTACGCCATTGATGATGATTATCTAAACTCCTGCGTTGAATACAAACCCGCCGAAGTTGTTATTTAACCGGAAACCGAAAACACGACTCATTATAAATCTTTGAATTATTCATGACTGGCGGCTGAACGCGGATAATTTTGTGTCGAGAGGGCTTTGGTTTTAAATGAAACAATTTCATGATTTCTTTTTCCGCTTTGTAAGAAAAGCTGCATGGGAGTTTTGGACAATTACGTTAATTCTTTGTCCCGCCTGCCGTGCACAAAGAGTTAATTGTTGGAGATTGAATTTACAAATGGGGGATTATCTCTTTTGGAAGAATAATGTCTTATCATCATTTGATAACTTGTTCTCGATTTCATGTACAAATGAGGTTTCATACTGATTTTCGGATTTTTTTTTAATCCCAAGGTTGACACCACACACGAAATGGGGTTATTTTTATTATCATGATATCACATGCTTTAGTAAATTTTGGTATATTCTTGGAAGGTGTCCTTAAAACCTAATACGTGTAAGCATATCCTTTCTTTTAATTTGAAACATGAATATAAAAAATACGTTATCCATACGTAAATTCACAAACATTTTACAATACTGACATTTTTGATGAATGCTTAGATGCGCTTAACATTATTTCAAATTTATATCGATATGAAGTAAAATGCAAATTATCATCTATAAATGTACTTTTACTGAGTAAGAGGAAAAGAGCAATGTTCAGAAAACGATCACATGTACTGCACGTTTGAATTTAACAATTAGGCCTAAAAGAATCGAGCATCAACATCGGTACATGTTTGTATCGATCTCTTGCGGTATTCTTTTAAACGTATGACAAAAAACGCAACAGATCAGTTGCAGGCATTGTTCAGCACACAACAGTTGCAGGCGAATGAGACTAGTTCTGGCAGTTTCAGAATTCTGCATACTTTGCTTGATTGTGCTGTAAACATCTAAAACACAACTTGAGAAAATTAAAATCTACAAAAATTGTTCCAGCTAATGCAAAGTACTTATATAAAGGTCTTTCTCTGTGATATCTGTCCGATGTTTTTTTTAGAAAGACCATAAGCATATATTTCATAGATTTAATCTCGGAAATAGTGCATCTTAGGTAGACTTATACAATTCAACGCTATATTCACCCGGAGGTTTTTTTAAAACATTAAGGTGTAATTATTTTGCAAAAAATCAAGGCAATTAAGATCATATATTATACACTAAGAAAATATGTGAAAGAAATGGTTTTCAAAGCCTACTTCAACGTTCATCATAATCAGCTGGGTAAGTTAAATTACCGCTAATTATCCAGAATTATCGCTTTATGTGGTTGTTAATCCAGCTCGCCAAATAAAGAGTGTGTACAGTATCGAGACTGTAATTTTATTTCATGTTATATCGTTTCAAACCTTCTGCTACCGAACTTCATCATGAAAAGAAGTGATTGTCCTTTATGCACGCTGTAGGTTTTTAAGTCATGTCTGTAATCTGTATGAAGGAGAATGACCACGTTCAGAGGTAGCACCATTTGCTGTCAAGGACAACTTGAATACGAAAGGCCCGTGGTTGATAGGTATATATTGACTAAGGACGTTACTCCAACAGCTATACAGGATGACTTCTGTATTTTTTATCTTCATCTCGGCTCATTCATCAGCCATCTTGCTGCCATGCTGAGCGCTCCTCCCGAGGGATGGTGGGTCTTGCTCACCGTGACTTATTGTATGCGGACCACGGGTCGGCTGTTGACACGTCGTACGGCCGGGCTCCTTCAGCAAGCCGGTCGTGCTTCCAGTTCACATGGCTCAGCGATTTTAACGTTGTAACAGCTGCTACTGCAGTACATAATAAGCACGAGCTACGTTCTTATTTGCTGTCAGGCAGCTGCCGTTCGGTCCCTCTGGTTATAAAATCAAGGTAACCGCTTCATCACCGGCTGCGTCGTAAACAGAAAACCTCAGGCAGACACCCTAATGGTCTGCATATACATGTATATAAATATCTGGTCTGGATGCTTATATAAACAGGGATTTTAACAGGAAAGGAAACTGGAGATTCCGGGAAGCTCAGGCCAAATTTTGGAGAGTCTAAATTTTGGTGGTACCACCAGTCCGCAAGAACTGATGAAACACTCCATGATGAATATGCATGCAAAGAATTAGGGTGATCAATGCAATAGTTGTTCAGTAACTGGAGCTTTTGTATCATATTTTTAGTTATTCTGGGAGGTACTTCTAAGACCCATAGCTCGGAGGATATGGGTAACAGAGACCTAATTTCAGGTTTCCATGGATTTTTTATGGACCTCCCAGGATGTCAAGGAAGAGGATTCCAGGTCAAATAGTTATGATTTGTGCCCTGTTAACAGACGACCACATCTTTAAAGGTCTATAAATAAAGATAAAAATGCGTAAAAATTCAAAGTCCAGTCCTAAAAAACAGGTGGCGCAACCAGTCTGCAGGAACTGATGAAACACTCCATGATGGATATGCATGCAAAGAATAATGCCGATCAATGCAACAGTTGTTCAGATACTTGAGCTTTTGTATCAAATTTTCTTTTATTCTGGGGGGAGGGGGGTAGAAGCCCTATAGCTGACAGGTTTTGGGTAACAGAGACCTATTTCAAGGTTTCCAAGGAGACCTTTTATGGGCCTCCCTGCATGTCAAGACAAAAGATTCTAAGTCCAGTCATTAACATTTGTGCCTTGTTAACAGATGACGGCATCTTTTAAGATATCAAAAATGGGGAAAAAATCGTAAAAAATCGAAAAAAAGGTGGCGCCACAAGTCTGCAGAAACTGATGAAACACTCCATGATCAACATCCATGCAAAGAATCATGGTTATCAATGCATTAGTTGTTCAGATATTTGAGCTTTTGTATCAAATTTTTTATTATTCTGGGGGGTACTTCGGAGCCCCATAGCATGAAGAATATGGGTAACAGAGACCTACCTGTAAGTTTCCAAGATGATTTTTCATGGAACTCTCTGGAAGTAAAGTGAGAAGATTCCAGGTCTAGTGGTTACGATTTTGCCTTGTTAACGGACAGACGGCCGGATGGCCGGACGGACGATGGACAAAGAGTGATCGCTATAGCTCAGATGACTTACAGTCAGCTGAGCTTAAAATGAGAAGGTAAATACACTGCTACCACGAAGCAGTACCGTATTGCATCGTATTATCAAACTTCTTACGAAAGATCATCATAGGGACGATTATGAGTGGATCATATATATCGGGATTATAGCATGTTTATATAAAATACTATACATGTGTATTGTTCACGTAGCATGTAAATGTGATAGATGTTTCTGCAGAAACCTGTGTTAAATAATGATTTTATGCGATTGCAATAGGTTTGTTTGACCACAGCCACCTGTTGTGGACAAAGCCACCGCACTACCGAGATTATTAACTTAATTTACTAATTACACTGCAGGATCGTGCTAACCCGGTGAATTACGTTAATCCATAAACCGATAAAACAAATCTAAAGCGCAATTAATCTCCATCCAGTATGAATACGGTCGGTTTCTTTTCAATGTCTGTCCCTTCCTTTTAATGAATCACTGGGGACTCATCATCTCAAGTGTGATGACGTAATTGTGTATTCTGTGGTTAAACAAGAACGTCTGGTTATATCGAACCTAGCAGCGTGTTTAATAAGAGGACGTGAACCATGCATAGATAGTTTCTCTCAATATAATAATGATAGTTACAAGGATAATAATACAAATATAAAAAAGAATAAAAATGAAGAAAAACTACGACGACATTAATTACATTAATAATAACAATAATGATTAAAATAAAGCGATGAATGGAAGTTCCAAATATAAGAACAAGAGCAACAACAACAACAAGTCCATCATCGAAATTAGGAAAATTAAAAGGGAGGAAGAAAATAATGATGATGACGATGCTTAATTACAGCAACTAATCAAATAAATACAATGTCAGTAATTACAATACACCTACGAAAAAAAAAATTTTATGTAATTTAGAATAAGAAGGATATGGGCAACAACACAAAAATTTAAAAAATTCTACCATCACTTTTTTACAACTACTGCTACTACTATACTACTACTACTACTATTCATAGTAGTAGTACTGGTGGTAGTAGTTCTGGTACTGCTACTATTATTGCCTGTGCTAGTACTAGTACAAGTTCCACGACAAAATATTATATTTATTAGTCAGAAGAAGAAGGGTATGAACAACAGCAACACAAAATCAATAAAATACTACTACTATTATTTCTACTACTTCTACTACCGGTTCTGGTGGTACTACTACTACTGCTTGTGCTAGTACAATAATAAAAAAGGCCAACACAAATTCGATAAAATACTTCTACTGAGGAGAAGAAAGAGAAAAAAATGATAAAAAAGAGTAGCACCGACAACAACTCTGACAATAATATTTAATATTCACAAAATACCGATTACGGTAGAAATTACTATGATGATGAAGGTCGAAAAAAAAATGTCGGCAGATACAATGGTATAAGATGTAGAAACAATCTTACAGGTAATATAACCTGGGTGTGATGGATTATCTTTACACCAGTAGAATATATACAATAGAATATATATTTTAAGTTTTTTTATTTTTTTTTCTCATATAAGCTGCAGAGTTCACATATATTCTTTCCAAAGCCGGCCTCCGATCTACCAATTTTTATGTAATGATGAAACCGAAAAAAACTGGCTATTTAGAAACTACCCTCCCTTCTTTTTATCATTCCTGAAGACAATAAAAATCCTAGAGACGAAAACAGAAGAAGCCAATATAAGCGATAATAAAACTGGTCATCTGCAAGGAAAATCTACGGTGGCTCGTATAGGACATGCACAAAATTATTTTTATCTCGTTCCCACGCGATAGTATCTCGTTCCCACGCGTTAGTATCTCGTGGCCACACGATAATTATGTCGTTCCCACGCCTTAGTATCTCGTGGCCACGCGATAATTATCTCGTTCCCACGCGTTAGTATATCGTTCTCACGCGTTAGTATCTCGTGGCCACGCGATAATTTTCTCGTTCCCACTCGTTAATATCTCGTGGCCACGCGATAATTATCTCGTTCCCACGCGATACTATCGCGTGGCCACGCGATAATTATCGCGTGGGAACGAGATAAATGTAGATAGATAATACTGTAAGACCTACATCTTAAATCCTTGAGGCATGCTTCTATATACTGAATGAAGACTGTGGTCAATTATTTGCATGAATTTAGAGCGGACTTAATATGCTGAGACCTGAAATGATACAACGGGCACTCGTACAACACTCGTGGGCAATGTTTGTCTGGAGAATGTGTATGCGGGGAAAGGGGGGGGGGGGGGTTCGGGTACATATTTTTCATAATAAATGTTCACAATATAAATAACCCTTGGCGGCGAAACCAAATTTTCATTGGGGGCCCAATAGTATACCCAAATAGAATATATATATATATATATGTGTGTGTGTGTGTATGTATATATATAATATATGTATTATATATAAACTAGTATATATATTTGTATATATATACATATATATTATATATATTATTATTTATATATATAGTATATATATAGTATACCCAAATAGAATGTATATATATATATATGTGTGTGTATGTATATATATAATATATATTATATATATACTAGTATATATCTTATATATATATTATATATACATATATATTATATATATTATTATTTATATATATGTATATATATATATATTTATAAATTAGGGCCGTAGCCTGACACAAATGGCGGGGGGTGGGTTTAATGGGGTAATCCCCGACGAGGGGGGGGGGGTGGATTGGAGGGGGTCTCACCCTCCCAAGGTTTTGAAAATTTTGAAAAACTGTATGGGTACTACTGCATTCTGGTGCATTTGATTGGTCAATGCTTATTAAGTAAAACAATACCTCCTTGTAGGGAGATTATTTGTTACTTGTCTGGCAATGGATTCATTTTCACACAGAATATCAACTTTTTTCACCGCAAATCCCGGAGTCTGCGGCCCTGTATATATGGTACTCCAAGTACCGAGCAGAAGAGGATATATATATATATATATATATATATATATATATATATATAACTCTGGAGAAAAACAACACTGTTAATTCACAACAGACTGTTTCACGGGATGCGACCCGATCATCAGGTGAATGTGGTTAGAATGAAGCTAACGTCGTGGTTTGAAAAGCCGAGACTTTACGAGATTACGAGATAACCACGACGTTAGCTTCATTCTAACCACATTCACCTGATGATCGGGTCGCATCCCGTGAAACAGTCTGTTGTGAATTAACAGTGTTGTTTTTCTCCAGAGTTATACCGCTCTGGCCTAGCTTGTAGGCCATAGAGCACTTTACATCGGAGGGTAACACTACCTTCTACTATATATATATATATATATATATAAATATATATATATATATATATATATATATATATATATATATAAACATATATATATGTGAAGGTGCAAATACCCAATAATAACGAGTGGATTTTTTTACCCATCATTATGTTTGGGGGGGGGGGGGGGGGAAGAAAAATGTGAAGGGGAAAAATGAACAAATTTCTCGTAAAAAAGGTCTCCTTAACCCCTCCCCCAGTCATAATAAAGTGGCATGGCTGAGACCTTTTGTTGTAAGCTTCTCCCTTGAGACATAACACAAACCGACATGTTCTTTACCCTGTTCGGTATACCCGAAATTAAATAACCCCAACCATAGTCCTAAAAAATAAGATTTTCTGGGAAGGTAAAATACGAACAAGTGTTTCAGTTTAATTCATGTTTGGTACACAAGGGTTTATATCACCCTTACCCTAAAACAAACTCAACACAGTTTTCCATGAACAAATAAAAATGGGCTAGTTGCACCAACGCAATGAAATGGTGAACAAACGCAATGAAAACTGCTGAAATTTACCTCAAAGCATTCGGCGCAAACACACATACAACGAAATACATACAAACAATTTAAGCTGCATCGACGCTCGATATAAAACAGACCACAGACATTCTTGTCCAAATGAGGGCTTAAGCTATAGCATTGCATACTAACGCGTGGCCACGCGATACTAACGCGTGGGAACGAGATAATTATCGCATGGGAACGAGATACTATCGCGTGGGAACGAGATAATTATCGCGTGGGAACGAGATACTATCTCGTGGGAACGAGATTATTATCGCGTGGCCACGAGATACTATCGCGTGGGAACGAGATAATTATTGCGTGGGAACGAGATACTATCTCGTGGGAACGAGATAATTATCGTTGGCCACGAGATACTATCGCGTGGGAACGAGATAAAAAATAATTTTGTGCATGTCCTATACGAGCCACCGTAAAAATCGGTATATATGTGTGGGATTTTCCAAGGCGCTCAAAACTAATCGGCCGGCAAAAACACGGTTTATGGGAAGCCGGCTTAAAAAGTAAACGAGCATATCTAAAGAGAATATACTTCAAACGTTTACTGCTAGTGAAAATAATTTCCAAAACTATCTCGTCGCGAAACAGGCCTGAGGAGCAGAGCCTGGCCATGCTTGCCTCTGATATTTTCCGCTGGGGAAAAGTGCCATAATTTATACCTTTTTGATGGTTCCTCCCCGCTAGTCAATTTGATAAATCTAGCATACTATATCAAATCTGATAAAATTAAACGCTAAATATTGTGGTTGTCTATTTGTCCGCGAGGGTCTCAAATTCGCGATATTCGCGAATGAGAAATCATAGCGATAATTAAACCTTCGTGAATAAGACTCTATGCAGGTCATTTTTTGTTGCATCATTGACAGTCAAAAGAACTTATATTTTGTTCACTACCACGTGACGAAAATGGCACTCGTCTGATGTTCGAATTAATAATTCATATTATACTGGATATACTAAGTGAAGGTTACATTATTGTGAGATCGTGAAACATTGTATAAGTAGGATCGCGAAAATTAAACTCCGCGTATATGAAGCCACCCCCAGTATTAACAGACAATATTGACATTTAAGTTATGAACACTGTGGCAGCCTTTATAGTAATAGATCTTTTTTTTTTATATGAACAGATTCACGTTTCTTAAAATTACTCTTTACAATGACCATCCCTCAGTGTCTGTTAACAAGTCCTGATGACTCGTTCACTTTAATCCTGGTTTTATTGGTTCTTGTTTTCACAGCGATTGAGAAATAAGATGATGCATTCATTTCCTCTTCAAAGCATTAGTCATAGCGTCAGAAATGTCATATGCGGGCAATTGTGAACAAACAGCCATTGGGTTCAAAGTGTTGATGTGTATAAGATTACTAAACGACTTGAGGACCTGACCATTAGAACATTGATCAGCATTATATTAAGGTTCTTATTATAGGCGACGGAAAATCATGGAATTTTCAATATGAAACTCCTAAGGTTGAAATCTAAAACTGTAATAAATTTATTACAAAAGGCTTCTTATATAAAAGTTTTAGCATTTTCCATTTGAGGTTACCGATTCCAGTTTAATCTATATTATAGATATCTATATATTTTAGATATTTATATGTTATAGATCTATATGTCATTAGATAACGTCTAAACTTAACTTGTATTAATTAGTCGCTATATTGGCTCCAACCAGACAATGTGTCACCAGCGCTTTATTCAGAGAGTCGCCCTTGGCCTCTCATACGAGCTGTACTTACAATACACTACTTACACATCCGTATCATTACATTCCTTCCAAGAATGAACTGCTTGCAAAGGGGGCTTTTGCCGTCGACTGCCACCAGGGGAGGAGTTTATTATTAGTGACATGTAAAGAGTTCGAACTTTGTTAACACCCTGAACGCTCTACTTTCATCAGTCGAAACCAATAAATGAAAAATCCTTGCCTTGGCAGTTTACAGAAAAATGTTCCCCGTGCAGGCAGTGGTTGAATTAAATGGACTAGTAGAATGTATGAAACGAGACTACTGCCAAAGGAATGTTTCCCTAAAACAACAGCCCCATTTTCATGAAGTCCGCTACGGGTGTTCTCGACTGAGTAGTAAAAACCATGATTAGCAGAAAGCTCTTCCCTCCAATCAACTTGAAACATATTTAAGGACTCAGTCATTGTCCAAACATAGAGTGGTTCGTAGCCGCATCCCCCTAGCACCAACTCGACATTCAGGCACGCTATCAAGGAGACCAGGTTTCTTACGACAAGTTTGAACAATTCTAGTACCGGCAACCTCATTTTTTATAATAAAGATGCCTTTTCAAAGCATTTGCTCATTCAATCGTAACCCGAGATAAACTTCGCCAAATTATATGGGGATTCAAATGTATATCTTTTGAAAAGGCAAGCCTATTTTGACATTATTAATGCGGCTCCAGTGTGGCTCCGTGACCTTCAAGCGCAGCAAGGCTTAGTTAACCACAGTATCGTCGGGGTGGTTCAATAAACCAGGGCCATGCTAGTTAAGTAAGGGTCTGATACTAACAGCTCGTGTCTGAAAGCAGACGACACCGGTCAGGCCAGGGCCCAGCTAAACAAATGCATCAGGCAACTTCTGCCGGTAGGTATATAAAACAAACCTTATCCTATATACC
This sequence comes from Sipunculus nudus, assembly GCA_026874595.1. NCBI lineage: Eukaryota > Metazoa > Annelida > Sipuncula > Golfingiida > Sipunculidae > Sipunculus > Sipunculus nudus. The sequence continues at coordinate 32,792,935 of CM049309.1, forward strand.
ATGTATTATGTACACCTTATATGTTCTGTAAACAACATCATACTGTCTCGCAAAAAGCTTAAACCATGATCAAGTCGAGTTTATGGTTTTTCCATCTTAATTTGAAATATTTATCTGATTCGGGTGGTGAGAGAGGATAACTGTATACTTTTATCATACATTAAGACTAACACGGTTTATTATATATTATATAAATTTGTTTTATGGAATATATATATATATATATATATATATATATATATATATATATATTCATGCATATACTGTAATATGTTTATTATAATATATGTGTGTGTATATATATATATGAATAATTTTATAATTAATTATTAGGTTTATTATATATATACTGTATTATTATGCTATATGATTATTTATGTTATTATTATATATATATACATATGTTTGTTATATATATAATTATATGTATATATAACTCCTATACACACAACTGCTATACACGGTCGTTGAAAGCTTTAGAACTGTTTCTACACGCCAGCACAGAGATGTGCCAGTAATTTATCTGACAGAGCGTCTGCGGACAACTGTAAGGAAATGTCCCATGGTAATGATTTTTGCAGCGTGTGTTGGCCGCTTTATGTATAAATAAGGCTAGTTCTGCGGCAATATAGGGCCGCTTGGGACATGGCCGAATCGCGCTTTCAGCTTGCCACCGTTTTCATTAATGACAGTGCGGCATAGCGCAATAAAAACAAATAGTAAAAACAGGCGCTTTTAATGAGTTACGGCAAATAACGAGGCTTTATCTCTCTCCTTCATTTCCCCCTGACGCCTTCAACTGATCCCATGATTCCTTTTGATATATTTTTTTAGCCACCTTTTATGTCAGTATGCTAAGAATGTGACACTTGCCATCTGTTCTCCACATGCGGATGGTGGATACAGATTGAAAGTGAAAGTCAGAGCTGACCGCACCAGAGCTTTAACAGCAACCAAAATTGGCTCTGGTTCTGCGTTAAGAAAATAAAAAAAAGCCACATAGAATTTGACTCTTGGTGTATGTTCATGAACAGACCATGAATTAAGACCCAGCATTTTAAAACATCAAGGGAATGTTGACTTTGGCTAGATGTCAAAACTGTGAAGCATCTAGTCCCTATCACTATTACTGTACTTTGAAGAAAACAACCTGTACAGCCATTCTGATTATCACTGAATATACACAAACGATCCAGTCTTGTATGTAACTAAACGTGTAGTCTGGACCCATTTTAAAGTTATCTGAGGAGCAGCTTTTTGCGTATACTTGATTTTACCAACAGAGCAACCGAGCAGGCTTAGTCCAGACATTAGATCAGTATTGGGAGACCAGAATCAATTAATATATACTCACGCTAAATCATCCAGCTTTAATTCAGGATCCAGCGGCAGGTGTAATTCCCTAAAATTCGACAGAGTCTGCTTTGGATTTAAATGGCCATGCTTTAAGTAAGATATGATATATTGTATTAACTACTAAAAGAAACATTCCTATTTAGTTAATCCGGACTATAAAGGTTTCCTGCACACACTCTCTTCCTCGAAGGACACAAAACGGCTACACGTTGGCTTGAGTTCAGCTTATCGCTTATGACAGGTACACGCAACGGTGTTAGGTCATCCATTCATGTTGTTCCTTTGATGTAAACAGAAGCCAGCTGCAAAAGGTTCTCAACACAGATATCTTTAAAACAGATGGAAGGGTGAACGAATGTTCACTTCATTCTGGTTGTTTTTGGTTTCTGAGCAAGAAAGACCTTGGCTAAGGGTAAAGTCTTAAAATGTTTCTGGTGATGTTTATCGAGATTTTCCTGGAATGTCACAGTAAGTACTGTTCCACCCGAGTCTAATTATAACAATTTCGGGAATGCATGCCCCAAATCGTCTACTGGATGACCGTTACTGTTCATCCCTGCCAAAACTCGGGTATGCTCGGAATTTTTCGAGATTACTTCCCTCCCATAATCCATCAGCGTCTCTCTTGCACCTTTCCTGCGTTCATTGCTGGAAAAGCACTCTCTTTCATGGTGTACCAAATCTTTTGCCTTAAGCATCACTCAGAGCCTTTAAATCACGTCGTTTCTCGGCCAATACCTCAGTCAGCAACCATCGGGCTTTGCCAATCAAACATGTAGCAAGTTGAAAGACCTTCTCAGCTATCGTCCAGCCATTCCACTCACTACGGTATCGAAGTGAATCTCGAAATCGGTCCATTCTACGCCTTTTCCATCGAACTCGTCTGGCTTTTTTTGTGTTTCTTCGTTGAAGGTCATCCACGCGTGGAGCCTTGCGACAACGACACCAAAGGCTATGGTGGTAGTGATCCCTCATCCACGATTCTTATAACCGGTGCTGGTATCCGAACTATTAGCCCTGATGCCAGAAAGAACGGAATTTTACATTGCCTAGTCGACAACACATCATCGAGAAATGGGTCTTTTGGCACTCATTTACGCTCCATAAGCAGCGGCTACGCTACGCTCAACTATTCGCTACACTTACCGCTGCATTAAACCGCGGTTGCCGGTCAGGTTTGGCCACTAGACGGTGCTGTCTGTGGAATTCCCCCTGCGTAATATTTAACCAAATACATTGTAGGTATCACCAGCACAAAAGGATGTTCTTCGAGGTACCAGTCACTTTACACTTTATCACCAAATTGGAATGCAAACGATGCAATCGTCAGCTTTCATTTTGTTGCGAAACCCACAACTGTGATTACAGGTTGATGGAGAAGGGTGACAGCGAACCGGAAATCACCCTCTTGGGACGAGACAACCTTCAATACAGTCTGTACACTGACTTGCCTTAGGACAGTTATACCCCACTGTCTACATATTTCCTGTATTGCGTGCCGCACGAGCTTGCCCCGCATATCTATGTTTGTTTACACGCGCGCTAAACTAATCAGATTCTTTCTACCAGTTCTGCAGATTTTTTTAAACGCCCAATCAGATTTTACTTTATCCAGCGCAAACTGACTGGGTGTTGCCAAACCTCAAGAATCCTGCTATTTCCTGGGCTACTCATTGTCACAAAATATAGCGCATGAAATTTATACTTGTCACGTACATGTATATGCACAAATGTGCCCAACATGTAACAGAATATGGCTCAATAATAAAGAAATACAATAATGCAATGTGTGACATTTGTGACCTACTTAAGGATATAAACAAAATGTGTTCAATCACAACAAATTTTATACTCTTTGCAGTTTACTGAAAATGGTTGAGCTTCCTATATATTATCAACACGTTTATATACAAGATAACCCCAATACCATATTGTTGATATAAAACCTTATTAGAAATAATAAAAAACATCCAAGACTGATCTCATGTTCTATCACCAGAGCTAAATTTACAACTTCCTTTACTCTGAGACTGTCTCAGATTATCAGATCGACCAGCTGTGCAGACTGTTAAACAAGTTGCCAATACAACAACATAATCAAATTTTGTCTAAAACTGCCTGATAATTTACATTCTGTCACTCCAATGGCAATTTCACACCGCCAGTTAATTGTGACCCTCACAATAATACCAGACAGACAAACCGCCAGTTGTGACGTCACTCAGTCAAGCTGGTCTTTTAGGCCACTCAGCCAAATAACCCACTCTAGTCCGAGCGCAAGACACCCGATTTCCCAAGTCTAATTATAGAAATTCAAGGCAATACATGCCGAGAATCGTCTTGCATCGGCTGGGCGTTATAACCGGCGTTTAACGAAGAGATCTTTACCTCACGGCAGATCCCAACGGCGGACTGCTGGGTATTCTATGGGTTCCAACTTCTAAACCGTCTGTCTTCACATAACCATGCAGTCCTGAAAGCGTCCCAGCCCGATTCAATTAGGCGAGAGTAAACTTGCACCTGCTCACGTTTTATCCGTAATCTAAATTCGCCACACAATATATATCTGTAAAAGAAATATTCTATGATGTATGTATTTTATTAAACACTTTTGCTCTACCCGTAAAGACTCGTTCATCTGCTGACCATTTACTCTTCCGGCATTATTCAACCATGTTTTCAAATTTTCGAACTCGACACTATCCGTCTTTTCCGCAAATAATTAATTTATAAATCCTGCATGTATTACATATGTGTCGGTTATTGTATTTTAAACACGTGTCCGCTTTTTTTATGAAATATCAAATATAAATATATTTCCATATCAATATTTTCTATTAACCCCAAAACGTATTCATTTTTGCAGCTTACATACAACAATGTCGGTGTACATATATACATGTACATGAATTTGCATTAAACAAGCGACTCATGGGTCATGACGCTCAGCTGACTATAATGACATTAAAGACTAACAAGTACAACAGGAATTTTATCATCTGAAAAACTTCAGCTGTGATCTTAACACAAAAGTCGACAGGTTCTTCCTTTAGTGATGGGTCACACATATGGGAAGACCTAATACAGTCATGACTGCTCTATACAGGTTGTAAAAGAGGAGAATAAGTTCACCAGTTTACAAAATTATTAAGGGAATTTGGTAGAAATCTGTGTGTCAGATTTCAGGGACATATATGCAATACTTCCAAATTTATTATATCACAAAAGTGCTAAAGATAAAGTATTATTCGGCGGATTCAAGGTCACAATTTTTCACAAGTTCTCTCGTGACCTGGTTGAAACATTTTGTCTATCAAATTTGAAGACAAAATATGCAATACTTTCAAAGTTGTCAAGTTCACAAGATATCCTATAGCTGATGAGCGATTCGGATGATTTGACCTTGAAGATCCTGGACAAGATCACCATTTTTCGATTGCATCCAAGAACTTGATTGAAACAACTTGGTATCAAATTTGTGATCAAAATAAACAGTACTTCAAAACCGTTAAGGGTTCACAATAATTTTACATTTTGGCTGATTTGACCTTAAATATCAAAGTCAAGGTTACCCAGTTTTAGACTCCTCAAGATTTTGTATAAATATTTTGGTAGAAATAATTTTTGTTTTAAATTTCGGGGAAAATATGCAGCGCTTCAAAAAGTTATCGCGGTCACAAGATATATGTTTCGGGAGAATAGATGAAACCACAACTGAGACACTGATACGATTGCTCTCACTGACGGTCTAAAATAGAGAAAAAACATAAATGTTATAAAAAATACAGATGAAGCCATCGGCCTTTAGCAGCTGATGAAACTGTCAATGATCAATAAGCAAAGCAAGAACCATGACATTAATTATTGAGATACTGGAGCGCCAGTGTCAAATTTTTAATTATTTGGGGGTGAACAAACATGCCCATAACTCGGAGAATATAGGTCGCAGTGACATAATTTCAGGTGTCCAATAAGATTTTTCAAGGGTCCAGTAGATTTTAAGTTAGAAGTTTCAAGGTCCAATCGTCACGATTTATGCCCTGTTAACGACGACTGGATGGCCGGACGGACGACGGACAAAGCATGACCGCTATAGCTGAGATGACTTACAGTCAGCTGAGCTAAAAAACGATCCTTGAATAAATGATTTCCACATAATTGTTTTTCTCGATTAAGTAATAAAATTATGGACAATACATTTCTTTTTCTGCAAGAGATCTTAAAGGTCTTGGTTCGTGTGGTTTATGTATATATACTTTTTTAAATTAAAAAGATGAACAAAGTAGGGCTTTAGAATGGATAAATGCTTTCAGTACCGAACAATTAGTTTTAAAAAAAAAACCAACAAAATATATTTTACAATGGATTAGGTTTTTTTTTTCAATAAAAATGAATAACACCCGAAAAATTAAATTATAAAAAGGAATAAGTTATAATTCCACAAACAAATCAAACATATACCTGGAACTTTTACAACAATACCCTTTTGTCCTCAATTGTTATAGAAAATAACACCCAATTAATATAATTTATTTTTTAAGAAAAAGGACACAATTGCATCCTTAGCAAAAGTGAAAGATCAGTTGTCCAAAGCGTGATAAAGTGTGTTCAGAAACCATACTGGGAAAATGTAACAATTCATACGGTGATATGACAATTTCGAACAAACAAACTTAACTTAAATAAAAAAATCATCTAAGAAACAAACGAGGCGAGCGCTTGCTAAATCCGAGATTTTTCTTAAATTGTCTCACCCTGTTATTTCATAAAATACGTGAACATAGTAAACGTATCAGGTAGCCCGCGTAGAAAAAACACAGATCTCCAAAATGTTATATATTCAAAACTGAGCTGATTTTTTAGCTCAGTGATCTCACAATTCTTGAAATGCATCCACATTTTGTCAAATTTATGGTTGGGCCACCGCGAGACGAATGTGCAAGCACTGTTTATTTATCAAGTATTGGACTGATCACTTATTCCGTATTTAATGGGTCGCCATGCACGTGTCACTGCTCAGTGCAAACTGAAATATAAATGCATCAAATGGAGCCACTATAGTGACCTGTTTTGAAAAGTGTACTTTATGGTGGTACTATAAGTGGTATTGTACACGAGCTGCCTCATTGGTTTACCTGCCTCATTTATAAATCAGCATTTCTCAAACAAGGCCTGTCGTTCTTAAAGTGGGCCGCGAGCCTTGGTGTTATGAAGAATTCACCCAGGAAGACGTGGTGCGACATGGTGTGTATAATACATAATATTGCATGTTGCGTTGCCTGGAGTGTAAAGATGATATTTGGGAATCACTATTCAATAAAGATTCAATGAGAGAGAGAGAGAGAGAGAGAGAGAGAGAGAGAGAGAGAGAGAGAGAGAGAGAATCTACAGACTTGTTTACATATTCGAGACAAACAGAGAATGAATGGAAACTACTAGTCCTTGTATATAACCGATCCAATATTGAAATTACATGTTGGCTTTTATTTCGGATAGGTGAAATTTGATACAAGTGTTATACCCACGATGGTGATACATTACGGAACCTGAAAATTGTCCAAAGGAAAAAGTCCGTATAATCATATCAGGAAGGCCGAATTATCTCATAGTTATAGGTTTCAATATTAAATGTATTATTTGTTAAAACTGCATCAGAAACGTGAAATCGAGTGTTAAACATATCAAAGGATAATAATATTGTTCTGAACTTATGTACTTTGAATTGCAATAATCTATTAAAAGTGTGAGTTAAAAATGAGATACTAATGTAATCATGACACTATATAGTAGGCTTGAACGTAGGTTCTGTGAAGTAGAGGCCCGCTGTGAGGAGGGACCTGCTAGTAATGTTAAATCACCTCTGTGCTCCCTTGCATCCGATGTAAGCATAACAAAACTTCCTGCCAGGCCACTGACGAGCGATATCCTGCGCCTTTATCGTAGCGATGTGGTCATACAAGTGTACTCTACAGGTCCCTTTGTACGCCATATGAGATTTAAAACAATTACCTGTTACAGTGGTATCTTAAAATGAAGACACACAGAGAGTTGCATGTGGGGTCGTTTGCAGAGTCCAGTATTGAACTTTTCTTCGCGCCCAATCTTTCACGATGTACCCATCATGCATTGCGTGAAACACTTAATCTTTCCGCGTCTTGACGTGACTCCGCTGTATCCTGAACCCCTTTAAGATAACTGTGTACTTTTGTTTTAATTTGTTATCATATGCTGGTTTCTTCATCTAATCCCAAACTCCTGAGCCATGATATCCACCATCGACCGCGACGCCTCCTATTGGAGACTTCTTTCCTTGAGTCACGTGACTGACTCATATTACTGCTCGTTTGGCACTCGGCTCCTTTGGACTGCGACCAAGATATGGTTGATACCGTGGGTTTTCTGAAGCGTAGAAATGAAAAATGTTTTGGTGATAAATAGTGTATTATGTAATGTTGTAATGATAAAGAAAAATAATACCTGCCTGTAATTACAATATTTGATATTCACTAGCATTTGGAAATTTTCCAAAAGGCCCATGTTTTCTTAAATGCTGGTGATTGATTATCAGTGTATAGATCAGAAGCGGATCCAGTGGAGGGGTCCAGGGGGTCCGGACCCCCTTTTTTAGGGGATTCAGATTTTTTTTTCACCATGGACCCCACTTTTCCGGAATGGAGTATTTTCTTTAGGCATTTTCTTTATAATCCTCCTGGGTTAGGCCCCACCTTTCCCCAAATCCTCGATCCGTCCCAGTAGATATACTTGTAGATATGCGAGACGATAAACACGTAAAAAATATAAATGATATGATACAAAACAATTAATAATGGTTTACAATAGATAATAACATGATTACACGGATATGCACTGCCTGGACAACATGATTCCATTCACATGATGGTAAAAAATGTATGAACGTTTCATGTAATTAACAAATTACGTTTCTAAACAAAACCAAAAATAGGAAACAAAGAGGTGGACATTTGAGCACAAATACTTATATTTCGACCTTTTCTTGCCGGGTCTGTTGTAGATGACTTTTACATGGCGCGTATGCCGTCGTACATGCCAGCGTGTTATACCAGCCTCAGTTTTCGCTTGTTTAGCTGTTCTGAATATTTAGGATAATTTGTCTGCAACATGTGCTGTTTGTACGTATGAATAATAACCTTTACACCATTATACAATGGAATGTTGTTAAAAATATTCAGTTTTTCATTTATTTCATTGAATTTCATTTATTATTTTGGAAGATATCTCTTTGGTTTTATTCTGGCGAACACTCGTGCTTCCATGATAACTTACTTTTAAGGAATGAGGACACATGTGAAAGTAACATTTCAGTTTGCATCCCTGGCTGGAATAGACTATACTTTACTGTAGTATACATATTATGTCAGTACATATGGTGTTTATACTTACTGTTCTATAAAAGTCCTCTTTTCGGCAATTTTTGCGTCGGCCGATTCAACAAGGGCACAACGGAGTATAGCACAGCCGATAAAAAACAAGCCCGCCGCCGAGAAAGTAGTTCCCGCCACAAGATATCCTATAGCAGACGACAGGGGCTCAGTGGAGACGATAGCACGAAGTCCTACGATAAGCAGACCACAGATGACAAGAGAGATACCGACGATGAGCATACGGAGAGAGAGGCGCATGCGTGCTCCATCCGGAAGTAGATCGGTATCATCATCAGCGTCATCATCATTATCAGCGTCATCATGATTAATCGGCTGGTGTATAACAGGAACATTGCGTACCTGTTGACCTCCCTCCGCACGCTCCATGTGGATGAAATGAACGAACCGACAGACTGAGTGACCGCCAACTTAGTGTCTCGTAACATACACGGCTGTGGGTCCGTTGTGACCGTTGCAGGGTGGGGGTTGTTGTCTGCCCACTGACCAGTCCAGACTGTATGCATCCCTTATTTGTCGCGCCATTTGTTTCCTGATGAATTGTCCGGCTACCACTTTCTGAAATACGAGAGGAAAGTTCGTTAAGGCTGAGGGTCTGGCTTGTTTACCCAAGGACGCCGGGGAAGGAGAGATTCTTTGAACGATGTTCAGCCAAACATCGTCTCTGATATGAGGATCGATCCTGAGCGACGGTTCTACACCATTGCCGCATCAAATCAAGCGTGAACGTATTTTGGTCCAATCTGATTTTCCTGCTGCCTATGTCGGTGTATACAAGATTAAGGCTGTTGAGTGGAAGGGGAAATCTTGGATTTGTGAACAAATGCAAATAACAACCAATCGATATAGCCTGCTGGAATAGACAACTACGGGGCGGCCTTGTTGCAGGCTTAATGACAGACTGGCTTGGCCGATACAGCCCTCGCCAACTCCTGTTTCAAGACTAAAGGGCTGATTACGGGGCCTTAATGCTAGGTAATAACATGGGCATCGCCCGGCCAATCTCCTTACCAATGATCCAATTTCGCTGGACCAGTGCTCTTGCGGTCCAAAAAACATACATACTGAATGTGCTTCTCCCGTGGGCGCACTTGGTACGGAACCAAGTTAGCATCCGCTGCGCATGCCTGTTTTTATACAAGATAAAACATTTTCGTTTTTGTCAACTGCTTCCTGCACCGGTTATCGATCAGAATTGGCGGACATGAAATCCCACTGCAGCCATAAAAGGAAGAGTATAATAGCACACTTTGGTGCTACGTTAAACCCGCTCAGGTTCCTCTGTAGTCCTAATATTGCACAACAATGTGCCGCTTTTATGGCCCGTGTTCTGTATAGCGATAATACGCAAGTTTCTTGTTTATAGCCAGCATATGTGAAATCGCTCGAATCTCCACTTCACAGTCGCTGACCTAGGCAAGAGACAATAGAACCGGGAACTGCATATATATATATATATATATATATATATATATATATATATATATATATATATTATATATATATATATATATATATATATATATATATATATATATATATAAACACACGCAGACATTGTGGGACGAAACTGAACCTAGAGGAAATCAGGGATGAAAGGGATTTACTGCAGGGTGATATGGTTCCAGGTGAGACTGAAACCTACTTATTCTATTTAACTGAAATAAAGTGGACCATCTCTGTTTTTTTTAAACAAATGAAAGTAAAACCAGGTCTTACATGAATAAACAGTCCTCGACTACGAAGAGAAACTATACTAATGACTTTCGAATTTCCTATCATCATTACTATTATTGGCATTATTATCATCATCATCAGCACTATCATCATCATCATCATCTTTTACAAATACTACTGGTATAACTGCTTTTGATTATACAATCATCATTATTTTTTATTGAAATATATTACATTTACCTTTAAATTAGGTGTTCAAAAATTATATTATACCGCAGCTTGGTAAAGCAACGTAGGTTAAGCAACGTAATTCCAGGGGTAGCAAAGCTAAGTTTAGGTGGAAGTAGAAGCTGCCTTAACTTCGGGGCTTTATTTATAACGGGACATGTAAATGTGATCTCTTGTTCAGAATGTATAAGGAACCTGAGGTACCTGACCTTTTTTTTTATAGTGAAAAGCCTATACGTTTCTATCGGAACTGGGCATGAAATTATAAGAATTTGTGTGAGCGATAATAAGTGAAAAGAAGAGGAATTAATTTTTATATAAATGTATTTATTTCCTTATGAATATTTTTATCTATATACTTGTTCTAATCGTTTATTTGGTCAACTTGTATCTAGTATGCACTGAATTAACGATATATTTTTTATATATGACTTACTCTACATGTAAAGTATTAATGCAGACATTTGTTGCAATTATTTTGTTCATGTGTATATATCATATGTAAGCCCTATGTGAGGTAAATGATCTTGCATTAATCGGATATCGTATCCACTGATGTTACATTATATAAGATTCAAATAAATAAACACAACAAGGACATTGATCGTTAAGTATCTACAGATACTGTGCAGGGCGTATAGTTAACCAGAACCTATAGTTTTAATAAGAAATATCTTCTGCGGCTCCCTGCGGGAAAGAGAACATTCTGTTTTAATTATTTTTTTCGGATCAGTATCAATACAGAGACACACAATGACTCTTGAAAACAAACAATGAATTCGTTCCATACGGGACACCGCATTCACCAAAAAATGTATTTTCAACTTGAAAAGTGAGCCTTTTCCTTAAAGGCTGTGAGAGTTGACGATATAAATAAATAGATATTTTCCCGCTCCGGTTTGGCTTATGGATAATGAATAAAAATAGCTGAAGCCATGAAACTCTTTTTTCAGATATATATCAGGAGCAAGGTTCTATATACAAACCGTATGGCCAAATTAATAGTGTTTATGTGTGGAAATGAAAAATATAACATGGACTCACAGGTTACAATTGCATATGTGATCACTTCCAGGCGATGCATGTGTTCTGAATGACATCAATACATTAGCTGTCTGGGTAAATTCGTAAAGGAATCAAAGACGAAGAGAACGGATAAAGACCCCGACCGGTTTAAATTGTACATCACTGGCGGTGATGTCCAGAGGCGTATCAAGGATTTTATTATATATAGGGGTTGCAACACCAAAGTCGGGATATGGGGGTGGGTGGGGTGTCTTTCTATTTGTCTTTTAAACATTTTCCTCACACTTATATAACACGTGACGATTTTTGCATTGGGTTCGGACTCGAAGGATGTGGACTTGAACTTGAATGGCCTGATTTAGTACCTGCACGCGAACTCGGATAACATCACTGGAGACCAATATAGAACAAGCGCATGGTGCACCAAAAAAAAAACAGGGACGGATTTTATTATATGAAGCTTTTGAACTACACGAGATTGCACCATTAAAGCTTCAGTGGCAGAGGATACCACCTCCTAAACCCTCCCCTTCTGTGCTCCCTCATTCTAAATTTCTGTATCTGCCCCTGGAGATGTCATGGGTGCCAAGGGGAGAAAGGTCCTGAACACTTTTAGAAGTTTTTTTCGAATATATATACCACCACATTTGTTTGGAAGCTTATAATCTATACGCTCAGACTTTAATCTACAGAGATTATATGGGCTATGGAGGGAATTAATTAAGAAGAAAAACTAAAGGTCAAAGTTTAGAAAAGATTGGAATAAATATATTTACCTTGTTCGAGCGGACTCTCGCTAAATATTATATTCACAGGTAGAAACCAGAAATCTCCGTTTCAGGAGGCGGAGTTTTACCGTCTACTTAGTCATTTCAAAGTCTGTCGGGTGATTTACAGTCACGCGCTGACAGCGGCTGAAGCGGATCAGTATGTTCCGTGATAGATCTGTGTGACCCAGCCTCGTTGGGGGTCCCGGAGGGCACGGCTCCGTCAATGCATCGTGTGACCTGTGAAGAATCTGTACAATAATGATTATGACCAGGTGAGAAGGCCATTTACCAGACAGTCATCAGCCGCCGGTCTCACGGGAACAAGAACCAAATGGCTTTCAGGAATCAAGATTAAAAACATTCACTACTGTTCGGGATTAGTTTAATTTACAGGGCCATGCAAGCGTGTTGAATGTGCTCGGTTTTGGTATTTTCAAAGCCAAATGGCCTTCGGAACGAAGATAGCACTAAATGCTTCCTCATGCAATAATTTTATCATTATCTGCAAAATAAAGTTGGAGAGTGGTTATATTTTTATCACCTATGTTTGTCTGTCTTTCTGTCTGACTGACAGATATCTGGGGGGTCTCTGTACAAGATTGCTAAAGTTACGGATGCATATCATATTTGGTATTATATGGTATGATGATTTGAATATATATTGTAACATTTGATGAGGAGCTAATACATTTGATGTTTATAAGTCCTCAGAGTATGTTGTATCATTTATAGACCGCCAATCAGTTCCTAACATTAACAGGCAATTCTATAAAGAATGCATTTACATACTTTAATCCATGGGACGCCTAGATGACGGAAAAGAAACCAGACAAAATGAAAAATGGACAGAGATATGATGAATAAATGGCATGTTAAAATATTATCCAGTCCAGCTCTGTCAAACATTCGTTTAGTAGGGCCCATTTATTGATGTTTAAATGTGGACAATGTTCATTGATTTCTTCCACAGAGAACACATGCATTAAGCTTATTAGCTCGAGGGAAAGAAATTCTTAATAATTCTGCGTCGTCCGTTGACACCTGGGGTGTTACTCTTTATAACTTGGCGACCACTTACACGATTGCTTTCATATTACACATATGTATTGTACAGGTAGTAAACAAAGCCCTCTATGATCTGGGACTCAAAAGGTCCAAGTCACAGGCCTCTTTGTTCATGAACAAGTCCGGTTAAAGTTATGCTCATTACTCCATTGCTAATGAAGACATTTAAATTAAATTAAGTAATCTTAAGTAATGTACAGTGACAATACCCAGCACAGCTTCTAAAACTTTTCCCATATTTTAAATTTTTGGGCCAGTAATTAGCACTTATCGATCAAAATTTGTACAGATCCCAACCCACCTTTCCCAAGTTTTTACTTTACTCTTTATACCTCAACATCCACTTACAATATTGCTTTCATATTTCACATATGTACTGTATAGGGGGTAAGAAATAACCTCTATGATTTAGGGATCAAAAGGTTAAAGGTCAAGGTCACAGGTTCCCGTTGTTATGAACATGTCAGGTTAAAGTTTTTTTGTTAGACTCATTCCTCCATTGCTAATGAAGACATTTCAATTACACTTAATACATTGATTTCCAGTGACAATACCTAGCACACCTATTAAAACTCCCAATAAATTCCCATATTTTAATTTCTGGATCAGTAATTAGCAATTAAAGAACAAAATATGTACAGATCCCAACCCAGCACAGTTTTAGAGGATAACTCTTTATAATTCAACAACGACTCACCCTATTATTTTCATTATTCATATATGTGTTATATGGGGATTAGAAATATCCCATATCATTTTAGGGGTAAAGGTCAAGGTCACAGGTCACCTTTGCTCATGAAAAAATTAGGTTAAAGTTTTTTTTCGGCTTATTGCGCCATTGCTAATGACGATATTTCTGTTCAACTTATAATGATGTTCTGTGACATTACCCATAGATTAACTAGGTCAAGTATTATTATAGGCAAAATCCACACATATTTCATGAGGTAAGAGGTCACCAGCCTACTTTATGGTTTCGCTGCTATCACTTAACGGGAATTTTCTTAGCTGAATTTTCATGAAACTCAAAAAGAAATATTATATATAACCAACATAATATCTCACTTAAGTTTGATTCCCGCCAAAATCGATGCATATTTAATGAGGTCAGAGAGCAAAGGATGTATGACAAGCATATAACGCATCCCTGTGGTGCTCTTTTTTACTGAATGCCCCGAACCGATTAGCTCTAATGTCCTCAGACAACTTGTTTTTATATAGTGAGAGAGATTTCATTAAATGCATTAGTATGAATGAGTAAAATGCAGATGAGACTTCTGTAGTCCATTCCACCAATTAAGTGAACGAGTATACATTCTCTCAAACTTTAAAATGACCACCAAGCTTGACAACAAAGAGGAGGAAAAAAGGTCTTATATATAAGATAATTTTATGGCAAGAACTAACTTTTATATTAACAACCTTTGGAACCCCCCTGGATCTAGTGGGTAGGTGACGTGGCGTCTCCCTTGCATGGTTTGTCAACTCTTTTTTGTTACATTTTTACAACATCTTATCATGACATGGAGTTTATATGCCAAGCGGAGTTTATATGCAAAGTTTTAACTATACTCTGTGTCATACTTGAGGAGTATGTTTATGTCTTATACAGTAAATATCTTGAATATAAAGAGTACCTGTTCTGTTGAATGGCGACTACAGTTGTGAGACAGATGGTCCACGCTATAGATATCCGTATTCGTAAACAACAAGGGGCAGAATATTTCAGGAGCTCTTGGATGACAATGACTTGCAGTTAACTAAGTATTATTAGGGACCTTCACATACTTATGACCAATATTGAACTTTTAAAAGTCGCTCGCTTATCGCTTATCATGGACACATTATTTATCTTCTGACAGTAATATCTCACTGAAGTGTACGATTGTAGATGATAATCAACCAAACGTGTAAAACTATCTTTCAATTGTATTATATACTGGTGTCCCACATGTAATAGAGCAAACAATCACCCCTTTTTCTTAAATTATAGAAGTTGAACCTGAAATTCATCGTCACAACTTAAAATTAAACCGTGGAATCAGCTTTTGCATCTATATATCCTCCTGATCAGATAAACTGTGATACTACAACATTAAATTATTATTACGTGGAGATCAAACGTGCGTTATAAGAAACGGCGGGAATAAGTTATTCCACAAAAGAAATTTAGGAACTACATTAAATCTGATAATGTTCATGATAAAATGAAGAAGGAAAATTTGGATTATAGAAGGGAGACCAAGAAGAAGGGCCTTCTTATAGTGATTCTATAAGAGCAAAGTCAAACTGTAGAAGAGAAATAAGAGCGTTTCACGAAAGGAGAGACAGGGAATGCTTTGAGGAGTTAGACGAGACTTTAGAAGAGAAATGAGAGCGTTTCACGAAAGGAGAGACAGGGAAGGCTTTGCGGAGTTAGACGAGACTTTAGAAGAGAATGAGAGCGTTTCACAAAAGGAGAGACAGGGAATGCTTTGCGGAGTTAGACGAGACTTTAGAAGAGAATGAGAGCGTTTCACGAAAGGAGAGACAGGGAATGCTTTGCGGAGTTAGACGAGACTTTAGAAGAGAAATGAGAGCGTTTCACAAAAGGAGAGACAGGGAATGCTTTGCGGAGTTAGACGAGACTTTAGAAGAGAAATGAGAGCGTTTCACAAAAGGTAAGACAGGGAATGCTTTGCGGAGTTAGACGAGACTTTAGAAGAGAATGAGAGCGTTTCACGAAAGGAGAGACAGGGAATGCTTTGCGGAATTAGAGGAGACTTTAGAAGAGAAATAAGAGCGTTTCACAAAAGGAGAGACAGGGAATGCTTTGCGGAGTTAGACGAGACTTTAGAAGAGAAATGAGAGCGTTTCACGAAAGGAGAGACAGGGAATGCTTTGTGGAGTTAGACGAGACTTTAGAAGAGAAATGAGAGCGTTTCACAAAAGGAGAGACAGGGTATGCTTTGCGGAGTTAGACGAGACTTTAGAAGAGAAATGAGAGCGTTTCACGAAAGGAGAGACAGTGAATGCTTTGTGGATTTATACGAGACTTTAGAAGAGAAATGAGAGCGTTTCACGAAAGGAGAGACAGGGAATGCTTTGTGGAGTTAGACAAGTTTAGGGAAACTGATAAAAATAATCTGTTGAGGCATATAAGCCGGAAACGTGAAGGTGGATCATCTGTTGGAACGGTTTTAAGTTTAGTAATGTTATGTTTCACATGGGATGCTTGGGCTGATTATTTTCATGTTTTGTACACTCCGAGAGTTCAAATCGAACAATTATTTTGATCAAAGTTTTAAAACATGTCGAGGGGAAATTTCTAAAATACTTCTGGAGTTGCGGATACCATGTTACCGATCTAAATATGATGGCGGAAATTAAAGAAACAAAAAATGGTGTTTATAGAGCATATAAAATGGAGGTTTCTAGTATTGCTGACATGTATACCTTGAAGGTTTATTTACCCTATGCGAAGCGAGGGTTATTGTTTTCATTCAGTTCTGTGGATGTTTTCTCAAGATATCTGAAGAACGGTATCACGGATGTTATTGATGTTATCATATACGTTGATGTTCATAAAATCTAGTGATTAAATTTTGGTGTAAATCCAAGCGTTAATAAAACCCGGAATGAGCGTTTTTTTTGTTTTTATAGCATATGTGTTTACACTAGGACGTAGCAAAAGAGTATCTGATATGACCATCTTTGGAGTGAGTGTCGTAACTTCACAGTAGACGTCACTCCACGTGCCGGTTCCTTGTAGGTGTCAGCACAAAAGTACAATGTATCAATGTACAGCACAGAAGGCCCCAGTTGTTGTTTGCTGGGTATATAGTCTAGGACAAAAATACCATGCGCAATATTCTCCAGGGTTGTGTTTTTTTAATATATTTAAGGAAAAAGTTCCCAGGAATAACCCATGTTTCATTAACATTCCAAGGCACCAACTTTGAACACAGTGCAGTGTTTGCGTCCCCATATCGGACGCCTGTTAAAATTTCATATAATATTTAAAAGACAAAATCTACCTGATGATATGAAAAAGGATGTTATCTTAACATTAGTAAGATTTCCAGCAAAAAGCAAAGCTATCCCTGGATATGACTTTTTTAACTACAATGTATAAACTGCTTGAGAGAATATAATGTTTAAAAGCACCGTAATCCGTATGCAACAACGATATTTACAGTCGCTAGTTTTCTACACATCAAGGCAAGGAGGTGCCCTGTCCCCAGACTGGCTCTCCCTGTTGTATATTTATGATATTTTGGTTCAACTTCGACGTATATAGTGGTTACGGAACAAAAGTAGGAGAAACCTATTTCGGCCCGGTCACCTATACACAGACAAATGATGTTGCCATGTAGTAATACAGAAAATGCTTGACATTTATGACAGGGAATATCAGAGATGGCGAATTAGTTTTAAATAAAACAGTAGTATTTGTTTTTAGTGAATCTCAAAGACAGTTTTTTTTTTAAAATTCCGTAAGAAATTCCGATGAGTATTAGGTAACCAAACAGTTTGACAAGTTAACCACCATAAGCAACTTGGCTCACAAATTGAGGCAGCCCTGTCTTTTTTAGGCTAATCTGTGAAGCATGCGGCAAAGGTTGGGGTTTATATTTATGTCACTATTGGGGTCAGGTATTTGACCGCCTGCCCTTAAACCACTAACCTCACTGAAAGCTTACGAAACGATTGTTCTCCCGTGGCTGTTATTTAAGGCCTGAACTCTGGTGCTCGGTGTCGCAAACGGTTTTGTTGTTTTAGAAAATGCATAGATCTCTATTAAACACATGCAGGGCCTTTATATTAGTACCCGTTCTGACATAGGGGGGGGGGGGGGGGGGGGGTACCACGGGATACATGCATTCATTGAAAGAAAGAAATTATTGTTTCTGCATAATATTTGCACTGTGTATATGATTCCCTAACTTGCCACATCTCATAGCAAAAACTAGATTAAACGGGTTCTCATCACGCATAAGAAATAAGGGATTTATGTACAGTCTCAGAGAAATATGATTTAGATAAATCTGTTTGTCACTTGATTATCAGTATTTTCTTCTGAAACGCCCATGGCAGTCGGTCGTTTTATATAATATAGCTGAATTGGAACAAAACCAATATTGGGAAAGAAACTGACATAATCCAGCCTTTAATATGTTCAATCTTATAAAATCCAGTTGTTTCCTGTGGTCTCCTATGTGGCAATATCCGTCGCTCTTAAACAAGGTAAGGTCATTTGCTGTTTTTCCTGTCATATGTTGAGGTTACTGAAAACTAGCACTTCCAGGGTTTATGTCACTGATATGGAAAAAATCTTCAATAATCTAATTTCGCATGTGATTATCTCCTGTGACAAGACGATGAGAGAGATGAGAGAGAGCGAGAGGTTATGATGTAAAATAAATGGCTCATATATAGTGTACTTATCAGCCCTTACATGCATCACGCAGACGATCTATCATTCATTTCTAAATTGTTCAGTGGCAAAATTGTGCTTATGACAGAAGATGAACAAAAAGGGTTTCTGGAGTATATATATTGTATTTTTTTGTACAGCGTTTGACATTTGATTAATGCTTTCTGGCCGCCAACATTACATTCTTTGATGTTTTGGAAACATTCAAGGATGCGGACGAATTAAAGACTAAGTGCATGCATACTATGTATACATGTCGGTGTGTTAATGTCAAACCATGGCTTATTCATCCAATTGTATATGCATTATTCACATATGTGGAAAATATGCTTTTTTTAGTTGCAATTTAATGTATATGTATATGTATATGTATGTATATGTGTAATGTAATTATTTCACCAGTGTTGTAACGTCGGACCTTTATCAATCGTCTAATTCATCTAAATTTGATCCGCAGTTTGTATATCAGTGTAAACTATTGCATTGTGTTGATGCTCTTCAGAAATAGAGGAATAAAGGTAATCAATCAATCAATCATCGTCTCGTGGTTAGTTGACGTCGTTTCTTTGCCAACTCGTATTTTATAAATACAGAGTAGTGAAAAATAAAATGTTGTCTGAAATATTGGGTTTATCTGCATTTTCGTAATTACTTTTCATTCTGTATAATTAAGTCGTCTCCTTCATTGCACCTTTTTTGGTACTGGTCTTCCAGTTTATAAAAAATATCACAGAATGTCATGGAACACCCCTTGTTTGGACACTATCAGGCTTTCTGTTGGTTACGTAATCGATCAATCATCACGTAATGGGGGTTAGACCTGTCCGGCTTCCGCTGAAACGTAAACACAATATTCATTAGGAAATTGACTTTGCCAATTACTTTGATTCCTTACGTATTAATTTAAGTAAATTTCAGATATTCTAAAAAAATAAAGATCTTGATTATAATCGATCGGCGAACATATAAAGCAACTGAGACAGGGAGTCTTGGGTTTGTGACTCAGGAAGAAACAGCGCGGGAACACTGGAGCGCACATGTAAGGTCGGAATTGTTGCACGAATAAAAGGTATATCAAGAGAGGCTAGACTTGCTAATATTCCGGAAAAACATTTTATCAGCCCTTGCCTCCAGTTATGGTGTTTAGATTTACAGTACTTCAATAAGCTCAAGAAGTCGTTATTAAATCAGGAAACAGACTCGTATCACCATGCGGCACAGCAGACAAATTACGAAACAGGCTGGTATCATCAAGCAGCTCGGCAGACAAATCACGAAACAGGATCGAATCACCAATCAGCACGGCAGACAAATCACGAAACATGATCGTATCACCAAGCAGCACGGCACACAAATCAGGAAACAGGATCGTATCACCATGCGGCACGGCAGACAGATCAGGAAACATGATCGTATCACCATGCGGCACTGCCGACAAATCAGGAAACAGGATCGTATTACCATGCGGCACTGCCGTCAGATCAGGAAACATGATCGTATCACCAAGCAGCACGGCACACAAATCAGGAAACAGGATCGTATCACCATGCGGCACGGCAGACAAATCAGGAAACAGGATCGTATCACCATTCGGCACTGCCGTCAGATCAGAAAACATGATCGTATCACCAAGCAGCACGGCAGACAAATCAGGAAACAGGATCGTATCACCATCCGGCACGGCAGACGAATCACGAAACAGGATCGTATCACCATGCGGCACTGCCGTCAGATCAGGAAACATGATCGTATCACCAAGCAGCACGGTAGGCAATTCAGGAAACATGATCGTATCAGCAAGCAGCACGGCAGACAAATCAGGAAACAGGGTCGTATCACCATGCGGCTCAGTAGACAAATCAGGAGAGAGGATAGTATCACCATGCGGCACGGCAGACAAATTACAAAACAGGATCCTATCATCATGCGGCACTGCCGTCAGATCAGGAAACATGATCGTATCACCATGCGGCACGGCAGACAAATCAGGAAACAGGATCGTATCACCAAGCAGCACAGTAGACAAATCAGGAAAGAGGATCGTATCACCATGGGGCACAGTAGACAAATTGGGAAAGAGGATCATATCATCATGCGGCACTGCCGTCAGATCAGGAAACATGATCGTATCACCAAGCAGCACGGCAGACAAATCAGGAAACAGGATCCTATCAGCAAGCAGCACGGCAGACAAATCAGGAAACAGGATTGTATCACCATGCGGCACAGTAGACAAATCAGGAAAGAGGATCGTATCACAAGGCGGCACGGCAGACAAATCACGAAACAGGATCGTATCACCAAGCAGCACAGTAGACAAATCAGGAAAGAGGATCGTATCACCATGCGGCACAGTAGACAAATCAGGAAAGAGGATCGTATTACCATGCGACACTGCCGTCAGGTCAGGAAACATGATCGTATCTCCAAGCAGCACGGCAGACAAATCAGGAAACAGGATCGTATCACCATGCGGCATGGCAGACAAATCAGGAAACAGGATCGTATCACCATTCGGCACTGCCGTCAGATCAGGAAACATGATCGTATCACCAAGCAGCACGGCAGACAAATCAGGAAACAGGATCGTATCACCATCCGGCACGGCAGACAAATCACAAAACAGGATCGTATCACCATGCGGCACTGCCATCAGATCAGGAAACATGATCGTATCACCAAGCAGCATGGCAGACAAGTCAGGAAACATGATCGTATCACCAAGCAGCATGGTAGACAAATCAGGAAACAGGATCGTATCACCATGCGGCACAGTAGACAAATCAGGAAAGAGGATAGTACCACCAAGCAGCACGGCAGACAAATCAGGAAACAGGATTGTATCACCATGCGGCACGGCAGAAAAATCAGGAAACAGGATCGTATCAGCAAGCAGAACGGCAGACAAATCAGGAAACAGGATCGTATCACCAAGCAGCACAGTAGACAATTCAGGAAAGAGGATCGTATCACCATGCAGCACAGTAGACAAATCAGGAAAGAGGATCGTATCACCATGCGGCATGGTAGACAAATCAGGAAACAGGATCGTATCACCATGCGGCACAGTAGACAAATCAGGAAAGAGGATCGTATCACCATGCGGCACAGTAGACAAATCAGGAAAGAGGATCGTATCACCATGCGGCATGGTAGACAAATCAGGAAACGGGATCGTATCATGATGCGGCACAGTAGACAAATCAGGAAAGAGGATAGTACCACCAAGCAGCACTGCTGTCAGATCAGGAAACAGGATCGTATCACCATGCGGCACAGTAGACAAATCAGGAAAGAGGATAGTACCACCAAGCAGCACGGCTGTCAGATCAGGAAAGAGGATCGTATCACCATGCGGCACAGTAGACAAATCAGGAAACAGGATCGTATCACCATCCGGCACGGCAGAAACATCACGAAACAGGATCGTGTCACCATGCGGCACTGCCGTCAGATCAGGAAACATGATCGTATCACCAAGCAGCACGGCAGACAAATCTGGAAACATGATCGTATCACCAAGCGGCACGGCAGACAAATCAGGAAACAGGATCGTATCACCATGCGGCACAGTCGACAAATCAGGAAACAGGATCGTATCACCATGCGGCACGGCAGACAAATCAGGAAACAGGATCGTATCACCAAGCAGCACAGTAGACAAATCAGGAAACAGGGTCGTATCACCATGCGGCATAGTAGACTATTCAGGAAAGAGGATCGTATCACCATGTGGCACGGCAGACAAATTACGAAACAGGATCGTATCACCAAGCAGCACAGTAGACAAATCAGAAAACAGGGTCGTATCACCATGCGGCATAGTAGATTCTTCAGGAAAGAGGATCGTATCACCATGCGGCACGGCAGACAAATTACGAAACAGGATCCTATCATCATGCAGCACTGCCGTCAGATCAGGAAACATGATCGTATCACCATGCGGCACGGCAGACAAATCAGGAAACAGGATCGTATCACCAAGCAGCACAGTAGACAAATCAGGAAAGAGGAACATATCACCATGCAGCACAGTAGACAAATCAGGAAAGAGGATCGTATCACCATGCGGCACTGACGTCAGATCAGGAAACATGATCGTATCACCAAGCAGCATGGCAGACAAATCAGGAAACAGGATCGTATCAGCAAGCAGCATGGCAGACAAATTAGGAAACAGGATCGTATCACCATGCGGCATAGTAGACTAATCAGGAAAGAGGATCGTATCACCATGCGGCACGGCAGACGAATAACGAAACAGGATCCTATCATTATGCGGCACTGCTGTCAGATCAGGAAACATGATCGTATCACCATGCGGCACGGCAGACAAATCAGGAAACAGGGTCGTATCACCAAGCAGCACAGTAGACAAATCAGGAAGGAGGATCGTATCACCATGCGGCACAGTAGACAAATCAGGAAAGAGGATCGTATCACCATGCGGCACTGCCGTCAGATCAGGAAACATGATCGTATCATCAAGCAGCACGGCAGAAAAATCAGGAAACAGGATCGTATCAGCAAGCAGCACGGCAGACAAATCAGGAAACAGGATCGTATCACCATGCAGCACAGTAGACAAATCAGGAAAGAGGATCGTATCACCATGCGGCATGGTAGACAAATCAGGAAACAGGATCGTATCACCATGCGGCACAGTAGACAAATCAGGAAAGAGGATCGTATCACCATGCGGCATGGTAGACAAATCAGGAAACAGGATCGTATCACCATGCGGCACAGTAGACAAATCAGGAAAGAGGATAGTACCACCAAGCAGCACGGCAGACAAATCAGGAAACAGGATTGTATCACCATGCGCCACGGCAGAAAAATCAGGAAACAGGATCGTACCAGCAAGCAGAACGGCAGACAGATCAGGAAACAGGATCGTATCACCAAGCAGCACAGTAGACAATTCAGGAAAGACGATCGTATCACCATGCGGCACAGTAGACAAATCAGGAAAGAGGATCGTATCACCATGCGGCATGGTAGACAAATCAGGAAACAGGATCGTATCACCATGCGGCACAGTAGACAAATCAGGAAAGAGGATCGTATCACCATGCGGCATGGTAGACAAATCAGGAAACAGGATCGTATCACCATGCGGCACAGTAGACAAATCAGGAAAGAGGATAGTACCACCAAGCAGCACGGCAGACAAATCAGGAAACAGGATTGTATCACCATGCGCCACGGCAGAAAAATCAGGAAACAGGATCGTACCAGCAAGCAGAACGGCAGACAGATCAGGAAACAGGATCGTATCACCAAGCAGCACAGTAGACAATTCAGGAAAGACGATCGTATCACCATGCGGCACAGTAGACAAATCAGGAAAGAGGATCGTATCACCATGCGGCATGGTAGACAAATCAGGAAACAGGATCGTATCACCATGCGGCACAGTAGACAAATCAGAAAAGAGGATCGTATCACCATGCGGCACAGTAGACAAATCAGGAAAGAGGATCGTATCACCATGCGGCATGGTAGACAAATCAGGAAACGGGATCGTATCATGATGCGGCACAGTAGACAAATCAGGAAAGAGGATAGTACCACCAAGCAGCACGGCAGACAAATCAGGAAACAGGATCGTATTACCATGCGGCACGGCAGAAAAATCAGGAAAGAGGATCGTATCACTAAGCAGCACGGCAGACAAATCAGGAAAGAGGATCGAATTACCATGCGGCACAGTAGACAAATCAGGAAACAGGATCGTATCACCATCCGGCACGGCAGAAACATCACGAAACAGGATCGTGTCACCATGCGGCACTGCCGTCAGATCAGGAAACATGATCGTATCACCAAGCAGCACGGCAGACAAATCTGGAAACATGATCGTATCACCAAGCGGCACAGTAGACAAATCAGGAAAGAGGATCGTACCACAAAGCAGCACGGCAGACAAATCAGGAAACAGGATCGTATCACCATGCGGAACGGCAGAAAAATCAGGAAACAGGATCGTATCACCTAGCGGCACGGCAGACAAATCACGAAACAGGATCGTTTCACCATGCGGAACGGCAAAAGATGCTGGACAACGTTCGGAGATATCTGACCTCAACCTAATGCAGGTTTCTCGTCAAGAATTAGTAAAACTTTCTTGAAATTTCTTAAACAACGGACAAAAATTTGAAAAAAAAAAAACCAAAACCAAGACAGTGACTTGATGAATCTGGCATCGTCGATGACATCAAACTATAAACCACTTTCTTTATATTCGTTATAAATATATATTAAAAATGTATATATATATATATATATATATATATATATATATATATATATAGAGAGAGAGAGAGAGAGAGAGAGAGAGAGGTCGGCAAGGGTGTTCACAACCACTTTGCACAAGGAAAAACACACGTAAAATGGCCGATGCTTCCATGGATACACTTTACTGAAGTTATGCTAAGAGTGCCGTCAAATCGCCAAGAGCTCTGAAGCTATATAGAGTCAATTGCGGTGACCGAGTGTACCATAAACATGCCAGTGAGTTGATCCTCCCCTTCCACCAGTTGCGGTTCTCATACGTCTGAGTGACTAAGTAATTCTTATTTTTTATATAATGGACATTAATAATGAATTAACGATTAGTCGGACGGGTAACCAGCCATTTGCGGCTTCCCTTGTGGCGGAATTTTAATGGCTGTATGCGTCAATTTATCAAGCCAGTCACTCTTGCGGATGTAGTGCGTTCCTTTGTTGAGTGTCCATCGGGTCTTAAAGGATAATTATTTAATGTTCATGAAAAGTAATATTCGTCAATTAAATACGAACATGAGTACTCGAACTATTATAATCCAGATAATGTAATGTTATATTCTACGACTCGTGGAACATTTTCCCTCGTGAAGTGACAGCGCTAAATATTACTTTAGCAGACAATTTTATTTAGAGGATGTGTGGTATTAAATTCCTGTGAGCGTCGGTGATGCGTGGTTTTTATGCATTTTACCGGAGCCTTTGACCAAGTCACTTTAGCCTCCATGTCGTTTTCATATTTTCTCAGATATTAAAGCATCCTTTTTCTTTACAAGGTATGTTGATGCTTCCTATAAAAAGTGTAACTGCAGACTACTTGTATTTATTACAAGGTAATATTTGTTTTTATAAACATGTATATTCCACAATTTGATAAGCTATAAGCAAATTTGGTTATAATAAAAAAAAAACAGATATCCACACGGCTTAACTAGAAAACTGCATTCTAAGGAACGCAAGCCAACGTCATGGTTTGGGGACCTATTATGTTACGCTCCCGAACCTGTGTTTGTATTCATGCGGCATATATATTCCCAGGTTCATTCGTGCATAAGTGACGAAACATTTGTGAATATTCCTTGATGACGTTCCTGAATGCGGATCATGTACCGGATCCACACCAAAATCTAATAGATTCCTCATTTGTTCCATTCCTGAAATGCCCTAAAAATGTCGTGAGATTCCGTTCATGATTGCGTGAGTAAAGCTGTGAACAAACACAGAACAAACACACGCGAATGGGAATGAATACATAACCTCATGGCGGAAGCAATTATAAAAACATTAAATTTTTAATGGGATGACAACATTCCTGTTCCCCATTCAACAGACCGAGCACGTTACCAGCCACACCATGTACCTATGGATGAAAGATATAAAAACGGTTTATAATATCATAATTTAAACAAATGTCTGTAATTAAATCACTAGGATGCAGGTGAAGATGTAAATGATCTTTTTGGAGGTAAGGGGACGTGGACTTAGGAGGATGGAAATTAAAGTTCACTTGATGGACCGAAACACTTTAAGTTGGCAAGGTGTAGCGTCTGACGTTTAATGTGCATCAGCAGGTCTGACCGCCCTGTCATCCTAACAACCACACCTGCCGGGCTTAATGTCAAGCAGCGAACCAGGTGTTTTATAGAAATCATTTTCTCCAAAATAGTAACTAAATCGTAATTCGGAAATGGCTGACAACATAATACCACCTGTTCCACGAAGAATAGGTCAGATAAATGTAAGGAATGTATTTACATACATAACGTCAATCGCTGACATTTTGAATTCTGTGCCGATAAGAAAGCCGAACCTTATTAAGTTCCGTGTGCCTGGGATATTGTATTTACTATTAAAGTGGGTAAAAAACACCGAAGGCTCTATCTGAAATTAAGAAGCTGCCGATCACATCTAAAATATACAACGAAGATAATTGAATATTCTTTTCCTTTCCTTCCAATTTATCTATACACGTTGCAACCGATATAACTGGTTAACCAAATGGCCAGCGTGTTCACTGATTAAGACACATATCAAGCTTCACATTGAATTGCAGCCGCATCTTTATTAAATGTTATCCGTTCTTGTACATTAGAATTTGTATTAGGTGTTTCATTTCCCTTGCTGATTGTGTGTGTACAGTGTTGTGCTGCCATGGACAGCCTCTCACCGTTTACATATCTTCATTTGTCTCATATATGGGATTTGATTTGTTACAGGTTCATAAGTGAAATGTGAAAAGAAAGAGTAATTTAAGATACCTGCTTTTTGGAGGGAGAAGTTAGAGCTAAATAGAAACGAATCTGATTAATAATGGATACAAATCTTATATAAAGCAAACATGTTTTAGGAGTAATGTTTAATGTCTCAAATAAATTAAAGTGAATATTGGTTCCATTAGCAGATTTATTACAAACTTAAAAGATATAGCTCTATATTTATAGAGGACATATTTAAGCCAAATATTTTCAGCAACTGTTAAGAATATTTCATGAATTTTGATGTTTTTTAAGGATAGATTTATTAATAAAACAAATATTTGATTATTAAGAGACACTAAAGAGGTCTATCAAAGGTCAGGTAACGGTTGACCAGAGTTCATTCGTTGGCTCGGACAGTGACGGTACACGTGTACTAGCTCTCATCTTCACGATAAATGCTAGTATATCATATAATACATGACCAGTATGGCACATAGTTTGAACGTTGTTTGTCCCAGGGGCATAGCCAGGATTGAGGGAGGTAAGGGGGCGAAAAATATTTGGCAAAGGTAATTGATGCAAAAATAATTGAATTTAGAATTATAAGCTGCATCATTATTTATCCCTAGTTTGGTAATGTCAAATTATGCATATCGATACACATTTTTTTACTATTTTTAAAATTAAAACTAAATTTTAAAGAAATTTATTTTTAAAATAAAAACACTTAAAATGGCATCTTCTAGATTATTCCTTGGATCATCATTTCCAAAAAAGCTTTGTATTTAGGGGATTTTAGTTCATGCTACAATCTTATTTTTATTAACTAAAATAAAAAATCAGTAAAATTGGTATATCAGGTATAGACACTGTTGGTTGGATTATATACAAATAACATCCTTATGCTAAATATTTTCTCATTTACAATTCATTCCGAATTTCCTACATGTCAAAAAGAAAGCAAACAGTTTGTAACTCTCTGAAGCAAGGAGTTCTTCTCAACATGCACAACTACACTTTTATAGCAAACCTAACACTGATATTTCTATGTGCACTCATTGTTACCCCATGTTATACAAAACAAATACAAAGATGGTTAACAAGTATAGAAAAAAATGAATTAAACATAAAAAAATTATAACGTTCATCTAGTTTATGCTTCCTATTCATGGAGGAGGGGGGGGGGCTGCGTTGACTGAAGAAACTTTCATAACAGGTGACCAGGTGAGGCCTCCGGCACTCACTGCACACCACCGTGCTGGGTACTTGATGTAAAAATACGTGACATGGCTTCCGTTTTTGACCAATTCTTTTCAAGTTTCAGATTTTAGTAGAGTTAATCATGATGTGATCAGTGCTCACAGAAAAAAATGTGCCACGGTCAATGTTGGGCAAATTTTAAGGTATTTATTTTACATTTATGCTTATTACTTAAAAAAATACAAAGTCTGATCTAATTTCTGACATACGATTAAAGTTTGATCAAATAAATGATATCCTTGATTAAAAGTCTGTAGCTTTGCAGTTCGTTTGTTAAGTGAGAAAATATATATCCTGATGTTTTGACAAGCTAAATTATGTTCAGATCCATAACTTCTAAAATTAATGCAACATTGAATTGCTTGCATATACACAGGAAAGATATAGAGGTTTATCTTTGCCAAATGTGTTTTCAATATAAGGAACTCTTGAAGTGTAACACTGCCTTTTAATGGAAACAAAGTTTTCCTTAATTTTTCAGGGGAAGAAAGTCCCAGTGACCCAGTTTTGGGATTGGTAGGAGAACTTAAGGACATCTATCTAACTGTGTTGAATTTTGATTTCCAGGTCCGTCCAACAATTTCAAACAATTTCCTTGTTAACAGACGGACGGCAGGGTAGACGGATGTCGGACAAAGGACCATCGCTATAGCTCAGATAGTCAGCTGAGCTACAAATATCATATTTGCAGGATCAAACCTAATGAAATGTAGAAATAAGTCCCAAATCTGCGGTTACTGCAGTGACAGGATTTTCATTATTGTGTTTTATAAAATTTAATCATTAGAATTTGTATGGGAACCGGGTCCCCAAGTGTGTAAATTCTAAGCCCTACACCAAGGCAAGGATTTGATGTCAGACAGAACCACAGGCGTACTTTTGAAAATATCACAATGTGGCAACTGCAGGTGTAAAAAAAAAAATAGAGGAAAACACTGCAGGTGTATCGTCTTTCTGGTCTCGCATTTATTACCCAAACCACACACGAGGTTTTAGTTATGAATATATCACACCACCTGATAAGTCTATTCGGCAACAGTTAACTGACTTTGACTCACTCATTAAAAATACAGAGGTTTGTCACATTCGTGATTCGCGGCTCCATCCTTCCTCGTATTGCTTTTTTTTTAGGAAATCATCAGTTGCTTAAGTTGTTCCGTATATTCGTTATTTCAATTTTCACGAGTCAATTATTCTGTGGAAATGAACATCAAGACTTCAGACTTCAGTATTAATTTGACATTTTTCTGCTTCTGCTTAATTTCCTTTAGAGAAAGAGTATACTATATGAATCATGGAATATTTTCATTTGTGAATGAAACTTTTCAATCTTGTTTTCAATATCATTGCAGTCTAACGACAAAACACCTTCACAACTTCTGTATGTCTTGCTGTACAATCTTACTGAACCATTTATTACAATATAAGTGAGAACGAGGTGCCAATTGTTTCTGATTCTGTTAAGGATAGGTCCATGACCTGTTGCTGGCAATGTTTACTGAATAAAGGTAACCAAGAATATGTTATTATTAAAGCCAGCTACCTTTTCTACAGAATTTATGTGATATGTGGCTTACTCTGTGTGTATATTAAGAACTATAGGCAATACCTGTTAAGAAAAGTTTTGATAACGCTTCTGTGACTGATTTATAAGTTTGCTATTTTGCAAGCTGCTACTAAACTTGGCAGTGCTGACAAACAAAAAAGCAAACGTAACCTTAGATGGATGATTACGTATGTGCTGAAGCTAAACGGTTACTATTTTACAAAACGTCCTTTGCTTAACACTGGTTCGTCTCATGTTATATTATTTTTGCGGCCCCCACATATTATAAACACGTGGATATAAACAAAACGATCAGCCTGTGTGCGCTGGGGTCGGCATTTTCTGGTCAATTTTTATTAAAACAAATTTAAAGGATTATCTTCAGTAAACAGACATTTTATAGTCGGAACAGGCGACTTTAAGCTTTCTGGTTCAATATGCATGGATTCAGGATTATTCCTAAGGTCATAACCTGTCGTTACGACATTAGAAGCTTCTGTCGTAATTCTGAGGTTCTCTGAGGTTCTCTCGATATTTGATTTCATCATTATGCCATTGAGGCGATGGCAGGGTTTGAAGCGAGGATCTTCCGCTTCATAGATCAACGCCTTAACCGATGACGGGCCTGCGTTCAATCCTACAAAGCTCATACGTTACGATAACACCAGCCATACAGATGACTGTGGAAAGTGATGTAAATTAAGACTTGGATGAGGACTGAAAAGCGTGGAAGGAAAAGAATGTGCCACCATTGCGTGCAAGATAGATGATACCTTGGAGGTTTCTCTTGTCACCGAGATGAAATTAATGATGTCATCGTTTGTATAAAACATCCAAACCGTTAAACCCATATAGTTGAGGGAATGACTGAACGTCTGAATTCCTTGCTTGGTCGCGTTACTGTGTGGCGTAAACTAAAGTTGTGTTTTTGAATGATTCAGAGGGATTAGAATAGGGACAGGGATACCTGAACGCGGCGGCAACCGCTTGTTTACCACAGGCAGCTGATCAAAAATATTTACACAAGCTATTGGCAAAACAGCATGTATACACAATGCATTGCACGTATATATAAAATATATAAAAAAACTTTAGTAATTAATCCAAAAGCTCGGTCACATTGCAATCGTTCCAGATCTCCTTTATTTTAACCGCTGCTTTCCTTATGTTTCGGTGACTCGACACCGGGCTTTATTTCACAGGGTCATGATTCAGTCCAACGAGAGCGGGTTGTCTCGGATTTAAAACTTGGAAATCGAAGCACAGTGCGATACCATGCTCTCATTGGTCTGAATACAGATGTTTGCTCTGTGCGAACCCTAGTGGAGAGACCCGGAGAATCTTACTATATAAAGCAGCGGGTAATATGGAGATCTAGCTGGAAAGTGTATTACTGCTGCTTGGGGAAGGTACTTCTCAATAATATGATGGAATTGTTTCTCGAAACTCGTATAAGAATTATTTTTATTTCTTATTTGTGATGTGGTTTTCAAAAAAGAAAGATTTTAATTACATCATCCAGCCTTCTATAGGTCAAATATTATTTGTAATGTCGGTATGACATTGTATCTCAATTTTCTTATATTAAAAATTCACGTTTACTTCCAATAGTCCGCAATAGTCCCTGTTTCTCAGCAAGAGATTAACCAAAATCCAGGTTCCAGTCTGCTAGTAATTACGAAGACCAGTACCGAAGGGTCGGTCTAAAACAGAATAGTCTAGACGGGACATAACTTTAATCACGGAAAGCTGCGATTAAGTTTCCTTTCATCGTTATTATATTTCACAGGGTTAGGACGACATCCTTGGCTCCAAATGGTTGTCGTTACTTAGGCATTGGTAGCCGTTGAAGGGAAATGGAAGGCGGCCAAAGTGTGGTTGTATGTAACATATATCAGCTTCATATATACGGAGTTTTAATAACAATGCTGTTCGAAGGCTCATACATCAGCGATTGAAAGGGATTCCTCATCGCTGTGGTGTTCTCACATCTTTGGCCCGGGCTGTGAAATCCTATTTAACATGAGCAGAAAAACAGTACCCAGAAGGTTAATGGTCACAAGAAAATAAGTTGGCATGGCAACAATCATGGCTAAAGGGCAGAGCAACTTGAGTCTCCACATTAGGCTTGTAACTTGAGTAAATGTGATCAGCTCCGGAGAGATTGGCCGGTAATAACGGGGCGGAAGTCGCGGACCCCAGCCAGCAGTCTTATTATACCCTTACGATTCGTGATTGACAAACTATTTCATTACAGAGCCTAGGTAGTTAGCTGAGGATTGGAAGACATTCTTTCCACAGTTCGTGTCTTCAGGCTTATTCACCATGCTGCGTATCAGAAGCTCTGAGGAGAAAGAAATGTTTAATTGACTCTTGGGCGTATGAGCTTGTTCTTTTTCTTACCGAAATAGGATCGAAATAAATGCATGTATCAACCAAGCTATAGTGTGTCATGATTACATTAGTTTGGGCGGAAAGTTGAAGATATTACGAATGAACCACTATGGCAAAAACTTAGATTTTTAAAGACACTGTTCAACTTTCGCGGTTCCTTTCTTAACCTATGATATGACGTTCATATCCAGAACTGCAACTTTTAAAACTACACAATATGAACCCGGCAAAATGGGTTTCCCATTATATTACCCATATATGTACCCAATGACATAACATATACATTAGTTCACAATCCGAAGAAAAAGCAGATAACATATGAAATATCACATCCTATAAAAAGTAGCAAACCGATATTAAAGATTAACATTTAACACGGTAACGCTTTAGTTCTGTTATAGAAAAACTGAGCACTACAGAACTATTGATTGTTTGGTGTCAATTTAATCGTTTTAATCTAATGTAAGTCAATCAACTCTTGGTGTATTTAAAATATTTATACGATTACGCCCCTTGGACATGAAATTAGCTTAGAAGAGTGGTTTTTATGGTCCTTGGACAAAAGATATCATAACTGTTAATTTGAAAAAAAATCTGAAGTTCGCTTAAATGTTTTCTTCATTTACCTAAGTGTTTGTCAAATTGCCATAAACATCATGAAGATCATATGTTTAACATGACATCTTTTTCACTGATGTTCATGTAGCAGATTCTATATTTCTAAAAGATAATTTATGTAAACCTTGTCATGTATGTTCCTTTATACAATAGGTGAGGAAATACTGTGTAACAACCGAATGTTTCTACAAAATTAAAAAATTTCTTGATGAAGACTTCAGAAATAATTTGTCTCTTGAGTAAACAGGAAATTACCATTGTAGAAATACATCATTCAGTTGGAAATGAATGCGCCTACATCCAGGTTCAAATATTAAGGTTCAACCCAATGGGCGTCTTTATTTATGTGGTTGTGCGTTCCTGCGATGTGTCCCCTGTCGTTTAGAAACAAATTAAAACTAGATAATATGTTTAAGTACAGCATATGTATTCATCCTACGCATGTTTCCTATTTTAAAGCCGTTCAGTGGTTTTGTATCTGTGAGGTGTATGTTTGTATATGCTCCTCCGCAACTCCGCAGTTAGTTTACGCTCCCCCCAGCTGCTGACAACTACTATAGCTTCCTGAATATTTCACCGTTTATAAATCACTGCCTCTGCGGTCACAGTGAAATACGAGCTCGTCCAGATCTGAAGTCTCCGTCTGTTAGGGCCTCGTTAGTTTAAAAAGGCATCGCCAAGCAGAAATCACCAAAGAATACCGTCTGCCATGCTTGTTATTCCATTTGGGTGCCATCAAATCCACATTTACCTCATTTTAATCCGCAGGTGGCCACGGGAGACTAGACCGCATGCAAAATAATTCCAGGTCCTTTTTGGCCATCTGCGTATATCTGTCTGTTTGGGCACTAAATAACTTAAAACGATATTAAAAGAATTCACGTATATTCTATTAAAAGAGAGTTTGATGAAAGCTTATAGAATTCTGTGATGTTTTGATAGCACCATCTGATAAGCCTTTCAGTGCACTTAGCCAAACAGGAAAGTTTTACTTTGATATAAAAAGATAATCATTAAAAAAAGACCGTAAAGTGGTTTTCATAACAAAAAAAAAATCTTATGTTTATAAGAGTATGAGCGATTCTTTCTTGTTTTCTGTTGTCAAATTAAAGGTATCAATTTATTTATTATTTAGGATACATAAATGCTTTTAATTGTTTACGAAGTTTATTGTTTGTACTGTCATTTTCATGCAGTATTATAGTGTCTCACAAAACAACAGCCATGTAAATCACTTTATTGTCAACAAACTCACATAAAAAAAAAGCATTTTTGCTGTATTTAAATGTTTGTTTTGCTTTCAATGATTTTGTTAACGGTAATATACTAGACTTTATCACACCAAATGGTACCCATCGGTATTTGGCGATGATGATGAAGACTGAAATACTTTTATTTCTGTCCGTTATGTTCAGTCACAGAAATTTATATGCACGCCGGCAATAGAGAATGAAATAACTTACTGAATGTATACCTTTAACTATCTAGATGTGTATAGTGACGGCGCAGAGTGGCATCTTTTAACTGAAGATGCAGTTTATCATATGTGTGGTACCAAGTCCTATCATCATCCATATCAACATCTGTCAAAATGAGTCCTTGACCTCGTCATTTCAGTAAATATATGTCCTGACAAAAATAGACTGCTTTCTCATATATTTAATAAATTGTTTCACTCAAATTCTTTGCAAGGCAGGGTTTTGGTTTCCTTATAAATAATTGATGGAGTATCTGGCTGATTTACTAGTAATTTTTCAAAATAAAATGATTTGTAAATAAATATCACCAATAACCGATGGCCGCCCCTTGGTGAGATGGAGTTTAGTGAATGCAGCTTGACAGCACTCGCAGAGTGTACAGCAGGCCTAAAGGATAAATTGTTTAACAATATTGATATCGAGACCACAGATCAGCTCCAAGCAGATGGATTTTCTATCTGTTCACTAAATCTAATGAGAACATTTCCTTCCTGCAGTGACAGGCACCAGACCTGGTTATCACTCCTTCGGAAATATGTTTTAATAGTCCTCTTGTTTTTGTATTGTCTTGAAATATAATTATTATAATAAAAATCATATAATGCTTACAATAAATCTAAAACATATATAAACTATAATAATCTTTAGTTTGTTCTTAGTCTGTTGAATTAGTTCCAGTTTAACCTATCTTTATAATATTTTATTGTCTGGTTTGATGTTTTACTTTATATATTTACTGTACTTACATGTCAGGGATAAGAGGTAATAGCGTTTTGGCCCGTACTTTTGGCCGTCATTTTTAATGTTACTATACATACATTAGCTAAATTGTCATACTTGGGAACATTTTTTTTTCAATGCAAAATGTACCGACTTAGTTTTTTTTAGCATGTACGGCCCTATTTCCGAAATATAGGGCTGTGTTTCCCTGAAGAATCAATGAATGCGGCTTACAGCACATAAAGAAAACATATTACTTAACCATATGGCACAATTAATCAGAGTTAATCAGAGACTCTGCAGGGAAGCATAATAAAAGGACAATATGTAACTTTTCTTCTGTTTTTTTTTTACATAGAGTAAAAAGTACTCGTGTTATTGAGAAGAGAATGTCGACTAAAAAGAGCATATTAGGTATGTATGAGCAGAATAGGGCATTGATAGGTGTTCTTTTGTGGTGATTGAATATTTGTTACTGAGCGACCTCTATGTAACCTACCTGGTTATACATTTACATAAGATATTGTCAGATATTTTCCTGCACCAGGAGGGGCAGCGTTTATCCCCTTCCGTGTGTGTTTTTTAACAAATGCATGTGTTTGTTAATAACCAAACAACACTTAATCAAGAACTTAATCTCATGAAATTTTCAGAGCACTTCGGGAAATATCGATTAGATTTTGGTGTGGATCCGGCACATGATCCGAATTCAGGAACGTCATCAAAGAATATTCACCATTGTACAGTCAATTATGTACGAATGAACCTGGCATATGACGTACAAATACCACTGTCACGTCATCACTACGAATCGTCACATTTACATGAGAAACATTGATTTCACAGCGCTTTCGTTTCAGCATAGCTGGCGTATGTCAATGACGATAATAAATACTCTTTAATCACTGCAGTATTTATAGGCATAAAAATCTTTAATTATTCACTCTTTTTAGTTTGTTTGTTCTTTGAAGTCACTTTAAACATAATTAAATAGAATCAAAACAAGTAACAAACATAAACACAATGATTAAATCTACTCAACATTGACACGTTGTTTATGTTTGCAATCAACAAGCGAGACCAATACACCCTCTCATGTATGATGGGTCGACGCTTCCGACCAAACAATCATTCGGTCAAAGCTAATTTATTATCAGTTTACACCGAAACCGCGGGTCTGTTTGCTCTGCACGCATGACCGCCAGTGAGCCGTATGATGTTCACCGGCCGGGAAGTCACAGCTAATTAATTATCATTTTACACCGAAACCGCGGGTCTGTTTGCTCTGCCGGGCGTGCGACTTATGCATGACCGGCAGTGAGCTGTTTGATGTTCACCGGCGGGGAAGTCACTGAGGCGTGCCGGATTACGTAGATGATGTTTATCATAAATAGGGATGTTGGTTCTCGGTAATTGTGCCGGAGCCGGATTACGCAAAAAGCCGGATTACGAACTAAAAATATAATGTGGGAAATCCGTTCTCAAGAAATGTGCCGGTTTACGCCGAATGCCGGACTATCGATGGCCGGATTAGAAGGGTCCGACTGTATGTAGTTTAGGATCGTCACTTAATTAGGTCGTCAATGATATGCCGAATGACCGTACATCTGTTCAGTCATTTTTCTTTCTAAACTAATCATATGGAATCCATACCCGGGAGAGTATTATTTTGCCTCTGAGGTAAATAAATGTAATCTTTAGGGCATTGTCTAGATTATTCAGAAAAATCAGATGGAATGGAGTATAAATTTCGCCCTCTCCTCAGTCATATTCGGAAACAGCGTCCGTAGAATATACTTTTTTCATATCTTTAATGACTGGAATTACCTGAATATGCTGTCTAGACTTATATTTACTAGGGCTCCATCTTGCAGATTAGCGATGTGACTGGGCTATAGTAAGAACATATGTGCTATTTTATTGATGAACATCTA
Organism: Sipunculus nudus; assembly: GCA_026874595.1. Lineage (NCBI taxonomy): Eukaryota > Metazoa > Annelida > Sipuncula > Golfingiida > Sipunculidae > Sipunculus > Sipunculus nudus. The sequence goes on from CM049309.1 coordinate 32,830,330, forward strand.
GTTAATGGGTGTACATCAAACTACCGCAAAGATGATTTCTTTGCTAACATTCTAAGAGAATTTTCCGCAATATGGTTTTCATTCTTCAAGTTCCTGAAAAAGGTCACATGACAGAAAAACTTTTATAAAACTTGATGTAGTTTCTTGGAACCCATGTTGTAGACATAAGACCTTGTTCGGAATTTAAGTGCAAGAAATCGCAACATTTTGTAAGCAGCCAAATTAAAAGTTACATGAATATGATATGCCTCATTTCACTCCATATGCACTTAACTACTTTTGCACTAAGGAACTGTTTGATTTAATATATCAGCGGGATATTAATATTTTCCCACTAATGTGGGGTAAAAGAAAACATGACATCGGGTCGTAGAAAATGGATCAAGATGAACGCCGGTCGCGGTTGATATTACTCCTCACTTTCTTGTCGGTTTAGCAGGACCGCGTGCCTCACATATGGGAAAGATTATTTAAATAAGCTGACTGAAATGAGCATGGATCTTTAGGGTTTTATTTTGTGAAGTATCAGAAGACACCTGCTAATGGAAACCTTAAGTAAATTGTCTCTTAAGTATACCTAAAATATTATGCTGTCTCATGCATGTCTATTATGCTTTGCTCCTATATTCAGATCTTCATTTCTCTGATTTTCATGAAATCTCCATGTATTTTAGTTACTCATGTAAGTGCAAATCCTCGTGATTGTGATTTTGCCCACGTATATAAGGGATAAAGTTTGAGGGTTCGCTTCAACACTGCGTCCCATGCAGCTTCTTAGAAAACTGCATGCATTAGTCCTGCTCATAATCTAATAAAATTATATATGAGAAATCTAAGTGTTTTCCTATTGTTACCTGCTCTCGCCGCCATTAGGCTGAAACTGAAATTTTTCTTGAATAAATTATGAATTCCCCCCTGGCAGGTACATGCATCAAGTGACTATCAAAGAAGCCTTAATTGACTCTGGGGATTTCTTCAAGGCACAATCGCAATAAATCGTAGAATTTCATTACACACTGACATTGTATTTTCTGCTTGGACAAGAAAAACAACTTAAAATTTTAAGGCAGCTGAAAGACTTCCGGATCGTATATATCCTTCGTTTGAAAAACCACATCATTTTATGTCGGCAAGACAGATTGGGTGTCCTTCCAAGGAACAGTTTAGAAAAAAAGAAAGGACGAAGAAAGAAAAGGAATGAGAGAACTTCGCCTTTTTAACAATTTTCAATAAGAGTTTTCTAGGAGGAAAACCTTGTTTTGGCTCGAGAATAATTTGGTTTGATATCACGGCGGAACTTTACACCACTCCAACGCTGGTCATTCGATGAACTAAGGCGGTAACTCAATTGAATTAATTTAATAGTCGCAGAGTTAGGAACTTAATGAGAGTTCGATGGCTCAGTACCTGCTGACTTAACAGGAACAAAGATTATTTGCTGTGGCCTTCAAGTTTCTTTCTCAATGAGTTGTCACACATGCACATTGTCTACGTGTTCACAGAACACTTTTTGTTTTTTACAGAACACGATAAACTCAGTAAACATGTCCTGATGAAAATTTTTGACTTTCACCATGTCTTTCTTCCTTGAATAAGTAACACAGATGTTGTTTTATGGCTCTTTTTAACGAAATGCTCAGTCTCCATACATTTCATGGACATATCTTGCGAATCAACAGTTGACATCTGCAAATGACTAAATCAACAACTGGCACCAGGTCGTTGGAGTGAGTAGCTCGTCAGACATTAGTTGGCAGTGTTTTGGAGGGAACAAACTTTCAGCCATCTCATAGGGCTTCAGATACTGCTGCGGTATACTTTACATCAACCACAGTTCTTTCACAAACGAAGGCAGGATTAAACCAAACGGTTTCTAATTCATTCTATTGGCTCATCGGTAGACTCAGTACGCAACAAAAGGATATCCGCATGTAGTCATGCGCCTTTCTCTTTTAGCCGTTTCCTTTTCCCTCCCTTGAATTCGCGCATTTTTGCTTCAGGCAGTGTGCTCATACATAATCATAATTTTCCTGCATAAACATGGGTCGACCTTATATTACATTCATTCAGTGGAGTCATTTATGCCTATCAACGCTCCTATGTCCTTACCTGTATAGATCACTGACAAAACGAAACACTTCGAGATAAATGATGAATGACTGAAAATAAATCTATATATCTTCCACGTCTGGAATCGGCACGAGCTTAATTATATCAAAAATAAAATAAAAATTAAAACAAATGTCTGCAAATACGCGGCCTTTCTTCGAAACACAACAGACACGCAGTTGAAGATTAAAGTAACGAAGCCGTATAACGCAATAAAAAAATACTTAATACATAAATATATCTCTATTGCAAGAATGATAGCGATTGCAAAGTGATAATATCATATAGAATTGTAGTCATTCCAGTGGTGACTCATAGGAACCGGATAATTTCTTACTTATCATATGATCTCAATCATGACAGGTAATGTAGGCAATGCTCCCCTAGGCCACTGGCCTTTTTTTCAGATACATCTAAAAATGTTTAAGGGTTGTATTTTTTTTAATTTCTGCAGTATAGGTCAGTTACATCTGCCATGGACGGAAGTAAGCGCCCTGATTGACCTCCCACTGGTGTAAAGTAAGTCAACCGGAGAAGATTTGTGTCATGTCATCCAAGTTAACGGATGTGCCAACCGCGAGGCCATCTGGGCAGCTTAATTTAAGAATCAAGAGTCGGCGCACTGTCGCCATACCCTTTATCAGCGTGTGTCAGGAAGCGTCAGAGTGAAATTGTACTAAGGAACCCCATAGACATTTTATTTCAAGCTGTTAACATTGTTTAATCAGTGGACTGCGGTGGCCCGTACAAAGTCGGTGGTTTTCTCCGAGCCCTCAGCATTCTTCCTCCCCTGAAGACTTCAAACGCCACCATCCGAGCCATGGAGAGTGTCTTGCATTAGGTATTAACTACGTGTGAAATTCATAGTAAAGTAAAGTTTAAAGTGTTATTGTTATGAAATGTTTAGGTTTGAGAACCTTTGTGTTATTTCCTGCATAAACAACGTAACTTCTTTTTTTGTATTTTTTTTACATTTTTGAAAAAATAAAACAAACAAACAATTGTAAGAATAGAAGAAAACACGGGGAACACACATATATATAAGCTCTGCCAAACTTTCTTGGCTGAACTGTAAATACAAATTTACTGTTGTTTTTCAGTACATCTGAAGTTTTAAAAAGCACGAGGCCATGGCCTGGTGTTCGATAAAAGCAGTATATTTTTCAGCCTTTTTGTTTTCAGGTATGGGAATATGATTAATCCAGAGGCCATGACATGTCGTTCAGACATAACAGTGAATCTCGGAGGTTTTATCATTTTGCGATGATCAAACCGGTCCCCGTCCGCGTCCACTCTCTTGTCTGAGGGGCTATACTCGTACTCCATACTGGGTTTTAGTTCCTGCTTTGGCCAAACAGGAATGAAAGAACCTCTGCCCAACAGCACTGCAGGAAGTAATGATCAGCAGTTTATCGGGGCAGCAAGGTGCCAGTAAACATACAATATTGGTCGTTATCCGTGCTTTCCATGACTGTTGCTGGATAGACCGGCACTGGATGTCTGAAATGATAGCTCACATATTGTCACCAAGGCGACATCTGCATGAGTCGATCCGACCTGGCGCCAGCGTAAATCCGTACTCCGTACTTATAGCAATGTTTTATACTTTTTTTCTGAGTCAAGCTGCCCCTAGTTTTCTATCTTGCTAGAATCGCTATAAGAGTGGCTAAATGTCCAATTCTTTGTTCTGTAGCGTTCTGCAGTTCATCAGACTTTACCTTTGACGTGCAGCTTGTGACCCAACATGATCATATACAAAACATCTTTTACTCAGCGTCTAGAAGTAAGCTAGCGATAATATCCTTATGGATTATCGTTAGATATTTTTTATATAAAGACATGATGAAATATATTACCCGTAAATAATTCTGGATTTGCCATGTGATTGTGACCTTTTTTGTTGGCTTTGTGAATAAAAAAATCAAACTAGGCCTGCTTGAAGGTTTTTCCCAATTCAGGTTGTGATAATATATGATCAGGGTTTTAAAGTAGGAACCAGAGATCACACCCATATAGGGAATAAATATGTGAAATCTAAATATAATCTAACGTGTTTCATACACTTAAGTTCGAACTAACAGGTCCAGCCCGAACATTTGTTCCACGACTTCTACGCCATCCCAGAGTATAAATATGGTTTGTTGAGACGGCCCCGCGTCAGAAAACGCCTGGTGCTTTTACTTCGGATTTAATCCTGCCATGTTTCTCTTATTGGAGGTTAAGTTCTAAATTCTGTATTTTCTTCGCCCGCAGATACAAATACACGTCTTTCTGTACAGTAAATCTAAAACATTAATAATCAAGCGAATAAGTGGTAGTAAAATTTTAAAGATTCATAAAGGTTGTTTTGTCAGTTAAAAAAGCTCCCGAGCCTATAAAGAGTAACATTAATTTCAAGGTAGAATATTCCGTTGAAATACTCATTAGATATCTTAGGTAAACTCTTGTTGAAAGTGTTTTCTGAAAATTATATTGCACAAGAGATAATATTCTTTAAAGGATATCCTTGCATGTCTCTACATATATCGGTTGAATTGAAAATTTTAAATTTACCGGAACATCTGTCCAAATGGATACTGATTAATTGTAACCTGAATTGGGCATCCAGGTCCCAGGAGGATTCGCGAGTAAAGGATTAATCAAGACGTAAATTCATTGCAATCCAGAAGCATGGGAAATAAAAAATAACAACAATCGATTAAAGACATTAGAATCTAATATATCATGCTTCGTTAAGAATTTACAATCTTTTAGCTACTTGTCAACGCAAAAATATTCTGCGGTACACTCATAATGAAACTGATCATATTAAAGTGAAGAAACGAATGAAGCGGGTTTCTTTATTGTGTCTTTCATTTGAATATTATATGCATTTAAATCGTGAAAAAATTGCTTTCTTCAAATTCAAGATGCCAAATACATGATACATAATAATTTTTTTGTGAACATAATTTAATCGCCCTGATTCGTGAATAGAAATTTGACATTCCTATCCATTTATTTTCGCAGTGTTAACCGGGAATCTGCATTCTAATGAATGCATACAAACCCCCGATAATATATATACTTATTCGGCTCATATTGACAGGTTCATTCTGCCTAGGTGAATAAACTTTTGTGAATATTCCTTGATCAATCCGGATCAATCATCGGATCGACACCAAAATCTATTCGGTTCTTCGTTGGCCCATTCCCGAAATACCCTGAAAATTTCATGAGATTCCATTCATGACTGCGTGAGTTATGTTGTAAACAATCACACACGCACACATACACACGAACGGGAATGATAGCATAGATTTACGGATGTAAGCAGAATATTATACATATAATCCATGAGAGACACCACAAATATCAAAACAGAGATTTAAGGACAACAGTGATGAGGACGACGAGAGAATAGTAGCTGAGGGATGAGCCCGATGCTGCTGGCATTATTGATGGCATGGCCCACAGGACGTCATTGTGATGGGTTGGTGACAACATCCTGTGGAGGCCTGTAGAGTGCAGTGAAGCCGGAGAACGCTGGGTTTGACAAGGTTGGTAAGTGGTGATAATAATGCCCATAGGGTGGCATCACTAACCACATTCCCAACAGAAGATGAATTGTTTTAGGTAATACTGCTGCAGGAAGGGGTCGTGGCTTTGCTGAGTGCTCCAGGTTACCAAAGTAAAGACAGGTGCCATGCTAAAAACCAACGCAGATATTAAAAAAACTTTAGCTCGACTTTTGTAATAAGCTTTAATATCTTAACAACAGATAATGGTGCTTGGTCGCAGCAAATGTCTTCTATTAAAATAATGAAAATGTAAATGATTTTAAAATGACACATCAGCATCACCGATGGATTTCTTATCCTCATTTAAATTGATACTAGTCCACGCCCGGGCGGTTTTCTGATAGCTTGTTGTTGTGGTGGACCCCAAACCAAAATAAAGGTCCTTTAATTAAATAAACTTTAATTAATCACTTTCTCGTAACTCTGTAAACTCTGCTAAAATACATTTTAATATTTTTTTCTTTATCTTGTCTGCATTTTAGCTGTGATGTATCTAAAAGGATATCAACGGACACGATTGTGGAGAGATCCCGTAAATCAAAGACCGTTCGACCTTAGATTAGTTCCAGATTATGTAAGATCATTTTAATCTTAAGACCTTTTATACAAATTTCAGGAAATTTATGGACTATGCTTTAGAAGTGACCCATAGGAGGAAAACTATATATGAGTATATTCAGTATGCGTATATGCAGCGAGAAACGTGCGCCTGTGATTCCATCAATATGTATGCGTCCGTATGCAGTAACACGTGTGATATAGTAAAGCGCAGCAGGTGTAGAAGTCATCTGCCAGAGGAAAACCCTATCACTGATGTCATAGTTTAGGATTTCCATACATACTAAAGTGAGCAGTGGAAACGTGCGGCATGTGTATACTGTGGAGTGGTATATACAGAGGGCGCCCCTCCTCCCCCCCCCCCCCCCCGTCGAGCTGTAATAATCTCTCATTTTATCTACTAGATGTATGTGGATTTGGACACCAATAATCAAGCCTAGTGTTGAGACACACGTGTTTATTCAATTCCAGACGGCGATGTTGTTCTTGAAACTTATTACCGTAAATACAGTTTAAAATATAAAGTTATGTTAGTGTCCTTTGGGGGGTAACACCTAGTATGGAGTGCAGACGATTTCACCAGTATTTATTTTCCTAATTTTGGTGATTCATTATCATTTTTCAGATTTTTTATGAATTAGCAATTAGATTTTAAAGTTATCCACAGTTTATGACTTTCAAATTTATCAGTTGAAGATATTGGTGAAGAGCAGTGTGATTGGCACCGTTAGGATAAAAGCGTCCAAACATTTCCATAATGAGGGATGGAGATATTCCGTTATTACACTTTGCTGGGTCGTGATACCGAAGAGAGTTCCAAATCGCATTTGTCTGTGAGTGAGACTCACGGCCTTACCGTAAGCATATAAGCGCTTAGTCTTGGTTGGGATCGAAAGTGAAAAATCTCACCTCTCCTCCGCTGAAACCGGTACTCGAACTCAGAATCTGTGCTCTGTTGATCCCGTGTGCTACCAAAACAAAGAGGCCGGTATATTGCAAAGTTTAACATAAGACTTCAACATATCATTTATTTTACCTCGAGCATAAAATTTTTATTTTCCACGTTATTAGCCTTTGGCATCAGCTTGTTGAAAAATTTATGTTTGAAGGGATAAAAGTATAACATATTGAAGCCCTATAAAGTTTGCCTATATAGGTAAGGACATAAGTTTAAAAAATTATTTTGCATATGCAGTTAAAGAACTTAGTTTTAATAATATGATCAACCACCAACCCAGTATATTAGCCCCCGTTCTCGAATTTCTGGATTCGCCACCGGTATACGTATATACGCATATCTACTGCATATAAGCTTATATATATATGTATTCACTCAAAGATAATATAATTGCAAGCTACATACGCATACGTACCCCATACGTACCACATACGTATATATGGAACGCCATCTTAATTATTCCTTCTCTAATTTTGCTCGCATGTTGATAGAGAGGTGAAACCAAAGTCAAGCAACCATAGCTATTTACAAGTAGTACTGTATGACACTCTCAGCTTCAGGGCGTTCGTCATCGGGGAAATCATGCAGGGCGGATGGCTGACATCTTGGTGACAGATTACTATGACTAAATTTATTCATGAGTGACACAGGATCGTGACACCAAATCATTTCACACTGTGACGCCCTGGTCACCTACTCGCCTCATCAGAACTGACGGGAGGTTTAATCCATAGCTTCCTGATCAATTTAAAAAAAGGGTCTACTTTTGAATTTTCTTTTCTTTAAATGTTTTAAATATAAGATTGTGACCATTCTAATTTATATAATTAAAGTGTACACTCTTATTCATATAATACTAGACAATGCGAACACTCTTATTAATATAATACTAGACAATGTGTACACTCTTATAAATATAATACTAGACATGTGTACACTCTTATTAATATAATACTAGACAATGTTTACACTCTTAATAAATCTAGCTGCGTTGAGTTGATATTGGTTTGTTTAAAAGAAGTTAAGAATTTACTTCATTCAATGTTTATAAATGTGTGAGCAGTGGGGAAAGAAAAAAAAAACAGAATTCCTGGGAGGAACCGGACAAAAATATGGTAACATGAGCAATGTTTTTGTGCTTTACTTGTTCGTAAAAAATACTGACAACTTGCGGAAGGCTATGGTTCTATATTTTGGATATAGTCAAAATATGGACGGTCGAGCTGGATGTGGTGGATTTAATTCTCCTCAGAAGGTATTGGTTCAGCTTGTATTTATGAAACCACATGACGGTATCTCAAATACGTTTTGCTACCATGATTCTTCTATGCTTAAAACTGGGATTTTTAAATTTTCTATTGAAATGATGTTTAAATTTGAATTTTTGTCTTAGAAAGAAACATGGCCCAAAAATGGAAACTTAAAAGTGATTTGTTCTCACTGGATACTTAAAACAGCGTATATTTTATTATGTATTTAAAATGTTAAAACTAGTAAATTATAACATGAAAGTGCATGCAAATTTCTTTTATATATAAATAGTTCCCTTTTAATGACCCAGCATGTATAGCTGTGAAATCTATTTTCAATGGGCAATTATAATTTGTGAAAGGATACTATAAAATGCACCCTTACTTTTTTAATTGTAAAAATATATGATTAATATTTCGCCATAATAACAATATGTCCCGTTATAAACATAATGTATAAATAATGTTCCAAAAAAAATTATATTATATTATTTCCAGAATCAGCGTAACTACTGAACACGTTTGTGATAAAAAAAATGTATAAGGCCTCACAAATTTGGGGTATTATTATTAATTTTTTAGCAGGCCTTATTTCCACTCCCCGGGAGTGGTAATAAGGGATGCTTATTTCCACTCCCCCTCATAATAAATTAAGGCTGGTGCAGTGTATCAGTATTCTGGGAAGTATAAGAAGTTTTTCTTGTTAAAAGAATTTTTGCGAATGTGCATTATAGTTTATTTATACTCTCTATAATATTGAGTCATTATAGGTTCATCTATATAGCCTATATATAGTTTTACATTTGTGCACTTAAAAAGGTTTCAGTTTTTACATTGTAATGTATTTCAAAGTGAAATTGTTACTGTATTATACATAAATTTAAAACATATATATGATCTGCTAGAATAAAACTTGCAGTTAAATTACCAGGTACATTCAAATTTCTGGCCAGATTTTTAAAGACAAATAAAATGTATATTTTTCTGCAAATAGTTAAATTTTGTCAATAAGTTTGTTTCATAATTTTAAAGGTTTATATATTAGGCATGGGAACAAGCTTGCAGTAACTTTGATAGGGTGGGAAATGTTTTGACAACACTTGTTTCCTGGTTTGTCCTTATCAGTTGATGGTAAGCACCTCATCAGTAGGGCCAGTCTAGAGTCTGTGTCTCCATATGCCCAGACTAAGTGTTGTCATGGTTTGGCTTAGTGCACAGGTAAAGCTTAAACAGTTGCACAGGACCATACACACTGGTTCGCAACTTGAATTTATCTGACCACTAGCTGATTTTATCCAAAACAATTTCAATGGCTGGACTGTGATGTCAGAATAAATGAACTTTGTCTGAAAGAAAACTAGAACTACAAAGACATATAGGATCCAAACATATAAGAGTAATTAAAGACTGTTGTCACCGGTGTTGGACATTACAGGTAGGACAAATAACCAACTTCTATTACATTCTGTACATCCCACAGGGCTGATGAAAGTGAATTTCCTAATTTGCAAATATTTGACTTTTCTATTATATATAGGGTGTGGATATAGGTATTCTTTATTTAAACTTCAAGGGGAGTGGAAATAAGCATCCCTTATTTCCACTCCCTGGGGGAGTGGAAATAAGCACTTCCTAATTTTTTAGAGGGCCGAGGGGTGTCTCCTGGTTCGGTGCTGCCATCTGTTAAGTGAAAATGGTAGTATTTTGCGACCGGCCTTGACCTTCACGTATGATGGTTGTGTTTTGTCAGCCCCACGAGCGACAGAGAGCAGATCAAGTGAAAACCTGAACAGAAAATCGTGTTCATGGGAGCGTAGTTGCGCAAGTATCCAGTCAATCATTGTGCAAGGAGTTAAACTAAGATGTTGCCAGTGGTGAGTTTTATTCGAGAACTCCATTAGATGTATTTTACTGTCAAAGTCTTGGTGCAGGTTGGCCCAAACGTTCTCAGACATGAAAGGCAGAAAGAATCGTTTGCGTTACACTTACAGGCCTGTAGCTAGGTGCAAATGACATGAGCTATTCAGGGGTAACATTGAAAAACACTCATACTTCTGAAAATGGGAACATCGCTTTATCTTCAAAGTTTTCCTGTAGTCATACACTTCACTGTACTGTATATATGTATATCCGTTAATTTTTAAAATTCAAAAGGATAAAAAAATAATAAAAATCTAGCATGATGTAATAGGTAATTTTGTAAATAATGTAATTCATTTTAAACTGTCTCAATCGATCAAGGAGAAATATTGTGAAAATAAAACCTTTGTGAAAAAGAGATCCCGGCCCGAGTATTGAATCCGGACTACATTTCCCAGCTCAGATGACAGGACAGTCTCTTATTAGTAGCAATCAACATGAGCCATGACATGCCTGATGATATGACATCAGCATGCCTCTTACTTCTCCATTACATGAATCCTAAACATCATTCGTCCGTCTATACACCCATTACCTCGTCCATGTAGGCCGGATTCTATACTCACTCCAAGATCCCATTGTGGAAGGCAAGTTGAAAAGTAAAATATTAAATAATAAAAGAATTTTTAGTTTTATGTTCAAAGATTAATTTTATAAATTATGTCGGATTTTTCAAATTATCTGATATTAATGAACAATAATATCAACTTTATCCATATTCCCTTGGGTTCCCATTCATGTAGTAAGATTGTGCCCTAAAATTATTTGATATAATAAATTTATATGATAATGGTATAGTCTGTGAAGGTTTTTAGCTTAGTTGACTGTAAGTCATCTGAGCTACAGTGATCACCCTTTGTCCCTCTGCTGTCCAGCCGTTTGGTTGTTAAAAGGGTACAAATCATAACCTAGAAACTTCCAACTGCACTTCCAGTGAGGTCCTTGGCAAATCTCCTTGGAAACCTGAATTAGGTAATGGTGACCTTTCTTTGATCTCAGGGTAAAAAACATGATTTTGAGCACCCAGACAGTCAGACTTGGCACAAATTGTATCCATTAAGGATAGAATCTTCTGAAGTTACACTCACTGTCTGGAAGGGTCTGGGCAAACATCCTTAGAAACAGGAAATAAGGTCACCATGACCTGTATTCTGTGATCTATTGGAAAAAGATGTCATATGAGCACCCAGATTGTCAATTGGGCACAAATCATATCTGTTAGGCCTAGAATCTTCTAAAGCAGCATCCATTGAGGTGTAGGCAAATTCCCTTGGAAACCTGAAATAAGGTCATGGTGACCCATATTTTGTGACCTACAGGCCAAAATCATTAAGTTAGAAAGCATTTAGTTTGATAGACACAAATCACAGCAGTTGGACAGAACTAAGCATCTAGGAGTTCTTGGTAAAATCTTCTTTGAAACCCTAAATTAAAGAATGCTGTATCATATTTTCTATGCACAAAATGTCTGATTTTGAACACACAGGAAGTAATTCTATGCATTGTTCAAATATTTTTTTTTTCACAAGATCATAACATTAATTAATGATACATGAATCTCCTGTTGACAAATTTAGCTGACCATCATGTCCCATGGGCCACTTGATAATATGGCAAGATTGCAAAAATGTAACCCTAACAAAACACTGAAAAGTCTGGAATTGCAAAGTTTTAACCCCTGTGGCCCGCAAATATGAAGCCTACAACAGTAAATAAGTGGTATATATATATATATATATGTCAGAGACGAGATTCAAATCCAGGCGGATTTTAAATTTGTCTAGACGAGATTGCAACTATGATCTCGCCTAGGCGAGATTGCGATTGTGATCTTGGCTAGACAGATTTTAAACTCGCCTAGATGAGATAACAATCTCAATCTCGCCTAGGCGAAATTAAAATCCATCATGGAGCAGGCCAGGATTTTAATCTCGTCTAGGCGAGTTTAAAATCTGTCTGGTAACATCCAGGCAAGTTTAAAATCCACCTGATATCCCTTAGGCGAGTTTAAAATCTGCCTAGGCCAGATTAAAACAGTGAACTGACCTTAATTTCTAACATATTATTATGCATTTTAATTTACACATGAAAGATGTTTCAGTCAGATTTTCAATATTTTAACCCTGAATGGTTATGTATAGTTCACAAGTAAGATATTTATTAATATTTACAGAATATTATAATATTAATGTAATAATTAACATTAATTTTTACAGTAATATAATAATTATTAATGTAATAATTAACATTAATTTTGGAAATGGAATTATTTAATAGGTATTTGATTATCACTTGCTGCTTTGATGTGTTTCATGTGGTCTACAGCATCCATATCATACCAATTATTTGCTAAACATTAATTAATCTTTTCCCAGTTTTCTTAACAACCTTGGGGTTGTAAATATCACTAATAATTTTTACCCCAAAAATTAACTTGTAATTGTATTTAATATATGGCAATTAGAGAGTAACAAGAGGTATACTGAAGCATACTTATGAGATATTATGAAGAGCAAATCTGGGGGGAAAAAGTCATCCACTTGCATATTGAATCAATCATAGATAGGTAGATAGACAGATAGATAGATAGTCTAGATAGATATTACTTCACTATTAAAAGAGTATATTACTCATTAACATAAATAATCTGTCATCCTATTTGATCTTTCTAACAGGACAAACAGAACAAATTAGTGGTTTGATCTAGTTCAAATGTTTCTTTTCACCCAGGTAGTCAATAGTCAACGGTCAAAACATATACACTTAAGGTACAAAATATGCAGGGTAACCATATTAATGATGGACTTTGATACACCATTCCTTTTTTGGGGGGGTAATTAAACATAAAATGAGAATAGGTAAAGGTTTATACACAGATGTATGCATGTGAATATTTTTTTGACTAATTCAGTCTTTTCTTCTAATGTTTATAATATTCTTCTGATCTTTTTTTAATGTTTTGTGAGGGATTTTGTGAAGCTTTAATATTTATGTAGACTGTGGTACAAGACAACTGCCTTTTTTGTACCGTGTTATATCGTATCAGAAAAGGTATGATTTCTAGATTCATTGATTAATAGATCATTTATGCATGTAAACAGCAATGAATTAAATAGATAAATAATAAATGAGCTGTCTCCTTTTGTCCATTATGGAGCAGGCCAGGATTTTAATCTGGCCTAGGCAAGTTTAAAATCCGTCTGGTAACATCCAGGTTAGTTTAAAATCTGCCTGATATCACTTAGGCAAGTTTAAAATCTGCCTAAGCCAGATTAAAATAGTGATATATATATATAAGTGGTATATTCCTCTCTATAGAAATATAGTATTTCATCAAAATTTGTTTTAAAACACAGCCAATGAATTTTAAAATGTAACCAAAAAAAGTATGACATACAACAATATGTGCATGGATGTAAGGGATGAGAGGGAAGTCTGTGAATGACCTTATAAATACACAATGTTTTATGAAGAAAAAATTACCAAAAAATCATATTTTTATCCAAAGTACATTTATTTTTACATTTTTTAGTATCTCATGTCATCACACCATTCGTTTTGCTAACTTTAGTACCATGGTTGCTCTGAGGTAACGGAATTGAGGATTTGTAACATCATTTATGTCAGAATCTTAAATGTTTAAAAATTGCAACTCCGGGTAAAAGAAAAATGTTGAATATACATAGTTCCCATGGGCTGAATTTAGTAGATTTTTATGATATCTAAGTACATACCTTGGAAAATGCATTGTGCCAACAGAAATTCTGTTGCAGTTATTTTGACCTTTTCACTAATTCTGCTGGCCTGATTTTCTACTTTACAGTCAAAAAGTATATAATTAGATCATGCTGACCTGACTTTGTTCTGCTCCAGTGAATGTCTTTTGTTATAATTGGCAATAAAGCATTGGCTGTGCCTGGAGCTGCTCAGTTCGTCCCGTGTACAGTGGCATGTCTGTCCGTCCGGCGTCCGTTAACTTTTACCTTGTGAGCGGGATATCTTGAAAAGGATTCACCGTCTGAATTTTATTTCCTCGGTAAAGATGTATATCGACAAAATCTCGGTCAAGTTTGAAGATGGGTGACCTTGACCTATTTTTCTACATTTTAGAGCTGATTATAGAAAAACACTTAGATGCTTATTACTCAAGAACCATTTGGTGGATTTTCACAAAACTTACTATGATTATTGGGACTGATAATCTGTACCTGCTACACAAGTTTGGTGGCGCCACCTACAATTTCGGATTTTTAATGAATTTTTATCGGATTTTTCAACTTTGGGCTTGTGAGCGGGATATCTCTAAAAGGATTCACCGTAGGAATTTTATTTTTTTTGGTGAAGATGTATAATGACAAAAGCTTGGTCAAGTTCGAAGATGGGTGACCTTGACCTATTTTTCTACATTTTAGACTGATTATAGAAAAAAACATTTAGAAGCTTATTTCTCAGGAACCATTGGGTGGATTTTCATAATACTTACTATGATCATAGGGACTGATGGTCTGTAACTGCTGCACAAGTTTGGGGGCGCCACCTGCAGTTTCTGATTTTTAATGAATTTTTCTTGGATTTTTCAATTTTGGCCTTGTGAGCAGGATATCTCTAAAAGGATTCACAATAGGAATTTTATTTCTTTGGTGAAGATGCATATCAACAAAATCTCAGTCAATTTCGAAGATGGGTGACCTTGACCTGCTGTTCAAGGTCACAGAGCTTATAATAGAATAAAACTTAGAAGCTTATTTTCAGGAAGCATTTGATGGATTGTTATGAGTCATGGTACATACCTCTCCATTTTAAATTTATAACTGAGACATGTACAGATATACATCCATGTGAGAACAGATATTTAGTACTTGTCACTGTTACCACCTCTAAACACTGTTCTTTTGGCTGAGGGCTTTTGTCAGCTTCTGCTGATATTCTAGTTGCTAATTAGCATTAAACTCTGGAGCAAATTCTACTAAAATGAACAAAAACTTGAGCTGTGTATCTTGTATATCTGATATATTTTTATCCTTATTTATTTGCATATTGTAAACAAATTTAATCTAGATGTTTCAAACAAAGTTTGAAGTGATTGTGAGAAAAATTTATCCAGTTGTTTCAAAAATAACTTGAAGTAATTAAAGGAATGATTTGTTCTAAGAGAATTCAGAGTAACATTGAATACAGTAAGTAGTAGGCTGTTAGCCATTACATCACCTTCTATTACTATAACTGTTGCTGATCTTAATGCATGGCTGATTTGCAAATTGAACCACTCCATGACATGTGCAACATCTTATGAGTAATATTTAGGCAAATGTAAGAGCCAGAACAAGTATTAATCAGTTCAGTTCATGTGGGCTTGTAATCTTCATGTCCAATTCATTTCATTTTATTTTTTATCAATTCCGGTTCATTCAATTTCACTGTAATTCCAATTCAATTGAGAATTGACCCAAGGTCTGATAATGAAATCCAGGTGTTGGCAAAATCAGACATGAGAATTTTCCAGGAAATATAATTACTAGTATTCATATTAACTACCCTTTGTATGGTTATAATAACATGCTGGAAATACATTTTAATCAAGCAGACATGTAGGCCCAGTTCTTACCATGTACCAATCTGGTTTTTGTGAATAATTTCAACAAGAAAGTGAAATCAGTTAAGGCATGGTTATAGAATAGGTGCGCCAAATGTATTTCATGAATATCCAGCTGCTTGAATTTTGATTATGTTGCTTATTTTTACACATATTCTATAGTGCATTCATCACCTCGAGTCCACCCGATTTTTGCTATGAAAATTTTTAACTCAGCTGACCACGTGTCATCTGAGCTACATCCATCTACAACCTTTTGTCAGTCACCGGGCCATTAACAGGGAACAAATGGTAACCATTTGACCTAGGAACTTCTTACTTAATATCCAGGTAGCTCCTTGGTAAATCTTTTTTTATACCAAAATTTAGGTCACTGTGGCCTATATTCTGCTAGTTGCACGTTTTTATGTGTTTTGAGCACTTAGAAAATCAGACTTGTCAGCGTTCTGGGCCATAAACAAGTTTGCATTCAACACATTCAAACTTGTTCATCATCTGTCCATATAAGATTGTTACCATGTCAACAGTGAGGAGAATTATCTGCAGAGCCAGTTCTCTAGAATTGTAGCTGATACTTTTTCAAATTTAAACAGTTTGGGCTGTTGTATGTTGATGTTTGAAATTCAGAACACTAATATAAGTACATGATATTCTTTGCATGTCCAAGCACAAATTTAGGATTGAACAGGTATATTTATTGAACTATGTGTAGTCATTTCACTGTCCTTGCAGGTGATTGCTGTGCTACCATTGTTGTGACTGGATGCTAGGAAGGAGGGAGAGACACATGTGACTTGTCCATGTAATGCAGATCTGAGTCATCAGCATAGTTTCACATATGCTCAAAGAGGAATACACAAAAGTAATGATGTCTGAAAGTGAAGGTGACTCAGATCCTGAGGATATACCAGTCTACAACACTGAGCCACAGAGCCAGTCTGCTGCTGCACCAGTGTTATCCACCAGTGATGATGATTTGGGTGCACAAAATGCAGTGTCTTCCAATGAAAACCTGACTGTATCAGAAAAGTACCAGAATCCCTCTGGTGGGGAGGAAAATGAAACTGATGTTGAGAATAATAGTTCGGAATCAGGAACTTCCTCTGAGAATGGTGAAACTGAGGGTCATGAGGAGATAGAAGAAGATGATGAGGAGATGGCAGAAGACGATGAGGAGATGGCAGAAGACCATGAGAAGATGGCAGAAGACCATGAGGAGATGGCAGAAGACCATGAAGAGATGGCAGAAGACCATGAAGAGATGGAGGAAGGTCCAAATTGTGAAGGGAACTCTTCAGGAGAGACTGACAACTCATCTGATGAAGGGACAGACGTAGACATAAAAGGTTCATCCAGCGGAGCTTCTGTGTCAGATAAACTGGTGGAGGAACTAACAGATGAGGCTGAGGATCCTGAAACATCATCTCCAAACCAGCAAGAAGAAATAAATAATGCTCCAGCAGATGAAGCTGTGGAATCTCAGAAAAATTGCACATCTCCAAATGTGGTATCAAGTGATGACAGTGGCTCTTGCACTGATGGAGATACCCCTCATGATATCAGTGCACCATCCACATCAGTTGCAGTGCTGGATGATTTAAGCAATAACACTCCTGTAAGTGATACAGAGCAAATTATCAATGTTACAGATATTAGTCCTATAAAGAGTCCAGATCAAAACCCTAAGCCAACAAACTGCTACAGATATGAATCTGATGATTCTGAAATATCTAACATGACTGGGGATGATAACACTAGTGTTAGTAACCAGGCAGGTGTGAGTATAAACCAGGAACTTCAACTAATGACCAGTTTTGAAAATGAAGTGATTGATGTCACAAGTTTGAGTCCTGACTCGGAACATGAAAAACCACCTCAGTCTGCACATAATGGATCTAATGTTGTTCTTAGTAATTACAGTACTGGAACTACACAGAATTATACTTCAGATCAGTCTTGTGAAACAAAGCAAAGCCTAACTATAGCCACTCAGAGTATAAAAGATAATGGTGATGATTCTAACAGTGAGATGACATCACCAAGTATTGATGTGACTACAGTGAGTCCAGTTGAGAAAAATTTGGTTCACAGGCAAAGGAATAATGACTATTCTGTCAGAGTATCTGACCCAAACTTCACTTCTTGTTCATATGCTGCTGCAAGTGACAGCTCTGGTGCAAGGTCAAGCCAACATGTTGATTCAGATGTTGATGTAGTGACTGTTGACTCAGATCATGATAATACAGAGACTGCAACTGCATCCAACCAACTGCCTAAACAAGCGACTGGTAGTAAAAACATACAGACTTCAGTAACAGATAATACAGGAAACACAAGTACATCCCAGCAATCAGAACAAAAGACTTGGGAGAAGTCGCCCGAATCATCTGCTAGAATAGTACAATCACCAAAAGCTGCCAGGCAGCTTGGGGAATCATCTCCAGATAATACATGCTCTATCTGTCTGGGACAACTTGACAACAAATCATTTACAGACAGTTGTTTTCATACATTTTGTTTTGTGTGCCTTATGGAGTGGGCCAAAGTGAAAGCAGTTTGTCCTTTGTGTAAACAACCATTTAAAAGCATCATTTACAATGTCAGGTCATACAATGATTATGATCAGCATCATCTAACCCCAGAAGAAACTGGTGCCTTTGGTTCACAAGATGGACATCGTTTTAGGTATCGTACGACTGTAACAAGTTTTTCTTGGCAAAGACAGCGTGATCATTTATTTGAACGGCCTTCACGTAGAAGTGCTCCCTTCACAAGCCATAGTAGATTTTGGTCTGTAGGTGCCATAGGTGGTACCTCATCTGCTATGCGCCGCAGGATCTACAACCAAGGTCAGTGGGTCAAGGAAATCCGTACATCCAGGGGTAAGCCAGTGAGGTACAGGGAAACTGCTCCAGAATTCTTTCAGCGTAATCCTGCTTGTATTCATCGGCTTGTGCCTTGGCTAAACCGAGAATTAAATGTTTTGCTACATGGCCACATGGACCACGTATTGTTTGTGACTGATCTCGTGACAAGTCTAGTGAAGCGCTTTCCCATTCAGAGCCCTGAGTTTGTGGAACACTTGAGACCTTTTCTGGGAAACAGAACCATTCATTTCACTCACGAGCTGTACTGGTTTGCCAGGTCACCTTATGACATGGCAACTTTTGACAGGCATGCTGTGTATGGTGAAATGGAACCTCAGTTGATTGAAAATTCAAGCAGTAACAGTGACTCTGATGAAATTGATGTTGAGCACAGCCCAAGTAGTCCAGTCAATTACCAGCAGGGCAGCAGAACTGAAAGGATTCTGATGCAGCCTGGTGTAAGAAGAGGACCTTCAACAGCTGCTGATGGCTGGGAATCTCCTGTCCCAGGACCCTCTGGCTTATCGAGCTTAACAACTTTTGCAAGGTCTCTCAGCCCAGCAAGTGATACAGAGCCAGCTGCTACTCCTCCTCATGGTTTTAATAGAGAACCACAACAACAGAGACCTACTCGGGATGATAACAGTGATGAACCAATCATTGTTGACTCCCTGTCTTCAGATAACGGTAGTGATATTGTGTGTGTAGGTTATGAGAAACCATGGGAAGAGCGGTCACCAATTATGTTGTCCTCATCAGAAGATGAATCTAAGGGGAAAGGTAAAACTCCAAAAGGGTCAAAAAGGAAAGGAGACCTGACCATGATCTTGAGGAAAATGAAGAGTGAATCTTCACAAAAGAAAAGGAAGCATTCCCCACCATCTCGTTACTCCAGCGAATGGCAGTGTCAGACATCAGCTGATGGGTCAAGCCGGTCTAAAAAGGATCACAAAAGCAAACAACACAAACACAAGCGAAGGCATGCAAGGCACAGATCCCGATCTGTGTCCAGGACTAGGGAAACAGATGTCCATGTTTATGTGCACTCAAGAGAACGAAGGCATCAAAGAGACAGAAGTGCTGATGATGAAGATGATGACACTTTTGAAACACGTAAAAAATCACATAAGCATAGTAAAAGGAGACATCATAAAAGCAAGAATGCCAAAAGCAGTGTGTCACCATCATCAGATCACAGTGACAGGTTAGACTGTAGTGATAAACAGATGTCTCACACAGCTGAACCTGAATTCAGTTCAGCACGCTCTGCTGAACAATCTGAAATGTCTGTTAGCCCTGCTGACTCTGGGTCTCACAGTCCAATGGATGTTTCTGGTTCATCTTCAGCGACACAGAGTTCTGTGTTAGCATCTATTCGTGAATCTGTTAATCAGTGTTTAGCTGATATGCAAAAAATTACAAATGGGCAGAGGGCTCGGACAGATGCTGTGAAAATTCATGCCCCTGTTCCTGTGTCGGGCAGGCTTTACAGTTCAATAGGCAGCCATGCAGCACAACTTAGCAGCAGATCAAAGTCTAGAAAGCCATCATCGGTTGTTGCAAAAGCAGCTGCATCAATATTTTGCAGGAAGGACATGAGTGCTTCACGGAAAAGTGGGAAGTCTAAAAATACAACCACAACTGAACTTCATCAACCAGTGTCTTCAAAAACAGTAACTGGTTACCATCATGTCAATTCTGTGGCATCCATAACTTTGCCAAGGAGGCAGTTTATACAGCAAAGAAGTGATAGTCCAGATCATGACAGAGCAGCATATCACAGGGTAGACAGAAACCAAGAAAGGCCTAAAAAACACTCTACAGGGCACAAATCAAGGCATGTTGATAAACCTTACAGACTGTCCCCACGCAGGTAGCACAAAAGCACATTTTAGTTATCAATTGGTGTGTTCCACTAAGGGGTGCCCACTGAAATTTTGTGATTATTCGCTCAAATTTAAATATTATCGCACAATTTAACAGGGAAAGTGGATAAGGGATTAACTTCAAGCCTAATATAAGATGAAAAACTGTGACAGCAGCCAACTTCTACATTGTACAACTTTCACAGTTCTTTAGAGTCTTTGGGCAAGTGACTTGTTTAAACTGATTTGCCAGCCTTACTTCAGTGGTAACATCTTCATGACCCTAAACAGTAAGAGTGTTAACAAATAGTCTTCCGTGCAGTGACCTTAACTGGGATCAGTGGGATTGAGATTTTGTTGCTGTTATAGATTTTATTTATCTTAGGTATTTACTTTTTGGAATTACTCTGCAGATTTATAAAATAATTGACACATTTCAGTGGGCACCCCTTGGTGTAACAGTATATTTAAGTAAATAATAAGCAATTGAAATTGTTTTAAAAATTCTTTAATTAAAATCAGTCATTAATTTTAACAATGAACTTCCTTGAACAATATGTTATCCGCTTTTGTTTTCTTTAGTTAGGTCTTGGTATTGGCTCAGAGTGTTATGGGATACATTGTTTGACAGCTAGCATCAGAGCCTGTCATCAGTTTTTATTTGCCAAATGAATGGATCACACAGGAAATATAAATGATGCTCCTTTGATAGTCCTAATAACATCAACCATGACCACTTTATTGTTAGCATGTTATAGTTGGATGTGTGGACATGACAGACCTAAATCTTCATATATCATGTACACAAAAGTGGGGACAGCATAACCGTTTTACAGTTTTGTTTCATTTTTGATAAATACAAATGTTATAATAATGGTTTTAGTAATACATAAAGAAAATATAATTTTGAAATATATGTGAATAATAAGTTTTCACTTAATCCTGTTGATCACAGAAAATGTATTCCAAATGAAGCATTCTTAAACATGGAAGGATTTGTGTAAATGCTTGTGGAAGAATATTGTTGTGGCAGTTGAAATCAACGGAATATATTGACCAGATGTATCAATAAGCAATTATTGCGCATTAATAAGTAGTTTTCACATTAGTAGACCCACATTTTTTCTGCTTACATGATATTTTTTTGCTGTCTCATTTAAGTGAAAACTAATTATTTGTTTAGGACACATTACAGACTACATGCTTAATAAGAAATGATATTGATTGTAAGATCAGGCAGGACAGCATTGTTTTGCTTTTACAACCAACCTTTCATGAAACATGGGTAAAATGTGGTATTCTACAGGCAGAATAGATGTTGTGGAGTTATCAAGGTTATGACCGAGTCAAAGAAATCAAAGCAGGTTTGACACGGGAAAGAGACCTCTGGTGGTAGTGAAACCAAAGTCAACCAAATTTTCTAAAGTTATATGTAACACCAAATTTGAAACAATCATTTGAAAACTGATAATTTATTTCAGGAGAGATAAACTGATAATTAATACCAGGAGAGATACATGAATGTTTGAAATGTTAAGTGAATGTTTAAAATATAAATGCATGCTAACATTCAGGTCTGAGACCAGAGGCATCGGACCGGGCGTGGTGATCCTTGCCTTATGTTCATATTGAACTTGAAGTGTAGACCTAACATATTGGCATTAACATATGTATACTAGGCTTATTCAACTACATAACACTTATTTTATATATATTTTGTAATAAAATTTGTAAATATTACATGCAGTGTATTGAAATGTCATAGAAAAGTTGAAAGAAATACATTGATAAGACTATTTTCTGAGAGAGTGTATACATTATGGGTACGTTTCATGGTAGGTTGCTTCAGAATGCTCGTACCTAATCAAAGTAAGGACTGGTCATTGAAGGAACAGCCTATTGTTCACATCACGTTTGTAGTGTGTGTAAAAACTGTAAACTGTAGCTGTACATGAGATAAAACTAACAGATAGAATTGTTCTTCCAGCATCATGTTTTAGGAAAATGCAAATGGTGTATGAATGATGTGTTTGTCATATACTTTTGATCTCTCATTATTTCTAATACAAACCAGACTGTTACCGTCTTGACAGTTTAAAAAATAGTTTAGTATCTTGTAAAAGAAGGGAACTTTGCAAGATGCATACATATTACCTATACCAAATTGCCGGATATTTGTTCAAATAATTAAATGCCTTGAAATTTCTCTGCCACGTCTCCACAGCATGCACGATAGAGATGCAGTATTAAAAATAGCCTGATATATGAGATGAAAAAAAGTAATCTGCCTTTCACAGCTGGATTCGCCTCGCTTTAAATTTTTTTTTTGTATACTCTGGTTTCAAGCGCCGTCGTAGCCCCAACTCTCTGGCTCTCTGCCTTCGTGAGAATACCTACGCCGCATGATTTGAATTAATCGCCGCTCTCAGGGGCGGATTAACGTTGCATCGGGCCCCTGGCTGTATTTAAAGCAGGACCCTTTCACCCCCAGAAACCAATTTCTAATTTTTCCATAGTTTATGCTGAAAACGGAAATATCCAGAGGAAATTTTGATGACCTAATATCTGAATTAATACGCCACCGTGTTCGTTTCCGGAGAACTCGTCTGAGACCCTAGGACCGATCTTTCCGAAACCCGGCAAAGTTATCTGCTCACAGATTTTGTGTCTAACAAAGACTGGTGGCGCCACCTGCAATTATTGTGCAGTATAAATCTGGCTGTCGTTTTGATAACAGCCGATATCTCAGGAGAGCTTCAATATATTGAGCTGAAATTGTGCATGTTAATAGATCTTGGATCTATCCATCTCGTACTCCAGACTGGTGGCGCCATCTACAATAATTTTCGCGTGGCGTCCATTCATGCGTTTGCCATCTGTTCGTCTTAGTGATTTGTTCAGTGAATTGGGCTGAATTTGTGCATGTCCATAGATCTTGGATACCTCCATCTCGTATTCAAGACTGGTGGTGCAATCTGGAATCGGTTTTGTGTGGCGTCCATCCGTACGTTTGCTTCAGGTGAAAATTGCTCATATCACAGGAGTGGTTCTGAACTGTGGCATGTACATCCGTCTGGCAGAGTTTTCTTGTAGAACAGACGGGTGGCGCCAACGACCTTCCCGTTTCATAAAATAAATTAATGCCCTTTTCTCAGGAGTGATTTGCCGGATTGGCCTGAATTTAAGCATGTCCATAAATTTTGGATACCTCCATCCCCTGTTCAAGACTAGAGGCTCCAACTGTAATCGTTTTCTTGTGGCTGCCATCCGTACGTTTGCTTTAGGTGAAAATTACTCCAATCTCAAGATTGCTTCAATGTTTTGGTCTGAAAGTTGGCATGTCTATCCATCTTGGAGATTTTTTACAGACCAGACAGGTGTTCCTACCACCTGCCTTCCTATTTTCGTATAATACATCAATGCCCTTTCCTTAGGAGCGATTTATTGTATTGGCCTGAAATTGTGCATGTCAATAGATCTTGGATACCTTCATCTTGTATTCAGTACTGATGGCGCCATCTTCAATTGTTTTGCTAGGCGTCCCATCTGTCTGTTTGCATTGAATGAAAAGCGCCAAAATCTGAGGAGTGGATGGATGTATAAGCCTGAAATTTAGGCATGTTTATCCGTCTTTGATAGCTTTGTTGGCGACAAGATAGGTTGCGCCACATGCTGTTCTGTTTGTAAAGAAAACATTGATGCACTTTTTTCTCAGTAGTGGATTGCTGTAGCGGCCTGAAATGTTGCATGGTGTATCAATATGCAGATTTCTTTTTTTTTTTGTGAAATATTCACTTATATGTGGAGTTTAATTGGCATCATAGATGCCACAAATGTGGAGTCATGTCCTGTCAGGAACATTCTTTGCCTTACTTTACCCATGCCTCGGTGATATAGCGGATACACCTAGTCGCTTGTCGCCTACCCTTATTCTAGTTTAACAGATTTTATTGGACACGCGCCTATTGGCCCCATGAACACCCCTTAATTCATTTCAAGTTCTTCATTTGAAACGCGAGTCGCTTTTTCCCTAAGATTTACAAGGTTATATTTTAACTTTTTTTTAATGTATAAATTACAGTGAGCATTGAGCAAAAACTACCGCTTTGTTCAACTGCTGATGGCATGTGTGAAATTGTAATCACCTCTTGATTTAAATGGATAATCGGGTTACAGCAGCGTTACAGCAAGGCTGCTGCATATATGGTCTGTCAGGAAAACTGAAGCCAAACATCTTCGTATATAAAGAGAAAATGGAATGGAGGCGAGTTTTTATGCCCCCGCCGGGGCATATAGTTTTACCCATGTCCTTCATTACGTCATTCAGAAATCAAACAGTTGTACGGACTTTTTTTCGCAATGCCTGCAGATATTGGCCTGATTTTTGGTGTGTGGGCAGATAATGACCAGTTACAGATCGAGTTCGCGTTTCGTCCCAGTTGACCTACTTTTGACCATTTTACGGCTCCTAAACTTAAAAAAAATCATGAAAAATAGAAATTTTCATGACAAATATACATGTACGGACTTTTTTTCGCAGTGCCTGCAGATATTGGCCTGATTTTTGGTATGTGGGCAGATATAGACCAGTAACAGATCGAGTTCGCGTTTCCTCCCGGTTGACCTACTTTTGATTTTTTTTACGGCTCCTAAACATAGAAAATTTCAAGTAAAATATAAATTTTCATGACAAATGTACATGTACAGCCGTTTTAGCCCTCAGCTCATAGGTTGATGGGCTATTGTCGTCATCCAAGCTGTCCATCTGTCCGTCCGTCTGTCTGTCCGTGCGGAGTCTGTCCATCCTGCGTCTGTTAACTTTTACCTTGTGAGCGGGATATATATATATATATCTCTAAAAGGATTCACCGTTGCAATTTTATTTCATCAGTGAATATGTATATCGATAAAATCTCGGTCAAGTTCGAAGATGGGTGACCTTGACCCATTTTTCTACATTTTAGAGCTGATTATACAAAAACACTCAAAAGCTTATATCTCAGGAACCATATGGTGGATTGTTATGAAACATGGTACATACCTCTCCAATTTAAATTTATAACTGATTATCAGCTTTTGCTTATATCCTAGTTGCGCAATGCAGTGCTTACAGATACTGGTCTAATGTTTTGTCTGTGGGCGCATAATGACCATTTACAGAACAAGTTCGCGTTTCGTCCCAGTTGACCTATTTTTGACCATATGACAGATCCTGAACATAGAAAATTTAATGAAAGAAATTTTTATGAAAAATGCACATGTATGGACTTTTTTTCACAATGCCTGCAGATACTGGCCTGATTTTAGGTGTGTTGTTTGATAATGACCCGTTACAGATCGTGTTTGCATTTTGCCCTTGTTGACCTAAATAAACATAAATAAAATATGAGTACAGAAGATCAAGTTATTCAATACATATCGCATTGTTGACAGATGGCATCTACTGTCCTCTTCAAATTATTCTAGCAGTGAAATTCGTTTTGTACGTTTTGTTAACTTATTATAGGAACAAACTCAGTGGATCAATATGACCTGTCCTGTAACTTCAAATCAATGGTTTTATAGCCTTCATGGCTGGGACAGAGGTTCTTACGTTTTCTGTTCACAGGTAGGCCTACTATGTTTTGAATTCGGTCAATATTATGTAATATATAGAAGTTACGAGATAATACATAATGCACTTATTTAAAACAGCAGGAAAGAAATTTACTCAATGTATTTTCTGTTAATGCTAGAGAGATTTGTCTACCATAAAATAATTGTATTCAATTTACATTTTAAGTGTACACTAGAAATAAGATCAGGATTTCGTAAAATTTTAAAGTTCTTAGCCCAAACGTAAAATCTTCACCAAAAATTATGCCCTATATTTTGGCTCATTTTACGCTGTAAGCACTTGATTTTATTTTTTTTAATCGTACTGTTATTGGAGTTTTTAGAAGATTAATCAAGTTTAAACTGTGAAGATATATGGAAATGCAGTGAGCTTGTGCTCGTGATTACTGTAGTTATGCAGTTCTATTAAATATATGCTACGGAAAATTTCAATTTACAAATTGACTGATTTTATACATTGACTGCTATATATATATATATATAAATATGTATATATATATATATATATATATATATATATATATATATATATATTGGATATATATGCGCTCACAACTTTGCCTAATATATATATATATATATAATAATAATAATAATAATAATGTATATATATATATATATATATATATATATATGAAAGTAAATTCAACAGAAATTTATCATGTGACAGATTGCAGTTCGGGCACCTGTGGGCAATTAAATGGCTTGCTCATCTAAAACCCGCCAATATAATTCGATAATGGTTTATTATTAATTATTATTTATTTATTTTATTTAATATAATTAAAAAACACTGAAAGTATATTTGCATTGTTTATAATAATGGTTTCAGTGCTTCTCTGACAACTCTTGGGGATAATTATCAATATGGTATCATCACCGTTACAAGAATTGATACCTTTATTAAAATTATCATTAGAAAAAAAAAGTGGGTCAAGGTTTGATGATGGGAATTGGTGCAGTCATAGTTACTGTAAGACAACCCATCACCTCCGGACCTCAACGGAAATTGGTCAGTTTTGTTTATATATACCCAACTGAAATACCTTTATAAATCTCGGGTATGTGAATGTCGCTTTAAAACAACAGAAGGCACAAAAGTGCTGCGTCAGCTCTTGACGGCTGATAACCTACTGGCGCCATCTTCAGGAAAGAGCCATAACTAGTGGGGGGAAACAACTGGTTTATTTCTCGATTCGATAATTGTTTACAGTTATAAATAATATTTCGATAATTGTTAACCAGGGGCGGATTTACCGGGGGGGGGGGGGGGGGGGAGGGCGCAAGGTTCTCATGGAGGATTTTTAGCGAATCGGTGAGCTTATGCGATGGTGTGCCGTCGGCCGTCGTCTGTATGTTTAACCCATACTATCTCGAAAACGGCAGGAGCTAGCATTACCAAATTTTATGCCAAAAATTAGCCAATTAAAAAAAATTATCAGATTTAAATATTTTTGGGCTAACTGCATTTTCTTAGATTTTATAGGAAAAAAGCTAAAAAATATTTGTAAATCTTCTTCTCCGAAACTGTTCGGCAAAATTGTCATACAATAAAAAATAACATTTTACAGAATTGATTCATTGAACAATCTCTCTCAAGTTACAGGAAGTTGAACTTAGTCATCTGTAAAAAAAAAAAAACATTCTATTATTCATCTTAGAAACGACTGGAGCATCATCACCAAATTTCATGCAAATGTTGGTCCCATGAGTCATATTCGAAATTGAGGTATAGATGGCGCCACCTGCATCGACCTTTTCTGTACAGGGGTCATCAGTCATCAGTACATTAATCCATAATTTCTCTTGCAGGAGCTAGCACCCCCAATTTTTATGCTAAATTTTTTTCACATTTCAAACGCTGTGGAACTGAGCTTTTTGTGGTGCCGACTGCATTAACTTAAATTTGATGGGGAAAAACTATAAAAAAATCTTTGAAAATCTTCTTCTCAAAAATCATTCTACCAAATAGTTCAATATTTAACAGAAATGATTCTAAAGAACAGCTCTCTCAAGTTTTTTCAAATGGTTTTTGGTTTGATGAATTTTGGCAGAGTTACAGGAATTTGAAATTAGTCATTTGGAAAGTAAGCATACTAACATAACATTCTCAGAAAAAATAAGAGCTAGGATCACTAAATTTTGTGCAAATTTTGGTCAACTGACTCATATTTGAAATTGTTTTTTTGTGGCGCCACCTACATCGACCTGTTTTTTACGGTCAGAAACCTTGTAATTTTAGCAACTTTCAGCTGAAAAATGTTTTATGATGAAACTCTTGAGCTGAATGGTTTATTTTTTCACATGAATATTCTAGGATAGGGTTTCCTTAATTGTATAAGAATAGGTTGGGTTCATTAATATTTAGTATAGTCATAGAAATTAGTAAGCCTATCTAAAATTGAGGGCTGCAGTAGTCACCTTCTGCAAAACTATTGTTTCAATTTATGTAACATTGCACACAAAAGATTCATAGGTGGCCTTTAAATTTTTTATTCAAGATTACTTAAAAGATTTTTGCATGATTATAAAACCTTAAAAAAATAAAAGGACTGCATCTTTTATTATTCTAAACATTTTTATAAAAAAAAAAGGAATCAGCTTAAAAAAAAGAATTTTAGTTAAAGTCTTTCAGTTTGTGTAAACATATTTTACCACATGCCAAGATTGTGTCTGTATCTATAAATAGTTTGGCAGACTGTCAACTATTTCAGATTTGGCGACAAGGTTCAGCCTTGATCTATTATAGCTTTGGCAGACTGCCAACTGTGTCAGATTATGCAAAAGTTCACGAGTTCACTCAGTGCAGTAGCTGCATTCTAATTATAGCTTTGGCAGACTGCCCAATGCATGAGATTTTGCAACAAGGTTCAGCCTGGATCTATTTATAGCTTTGGCAGACTGCTAACGTTTTCTCATTATGCAACAGTTCAAGAGTTCACTCGGGGTACTAGCTTGTCCCAGCAATTTGTCACAGTTCACTCATGGAAAATGCCTTTCTTACCTTAGCCTGGTCAGCCCAGTGCATCAAACTGAAGGGAAGTTTGATGAATTGACCTGATATTTTGACCTGTCTATGAGTCTTTGATGGCTTTCTCGTTAACAAGACAGGTGTCACCACCTGCAATGGCTTTTACAGAGTGTCTGCTTATTTCTACGGAGGAATTCGATATATCAGCCTGAAATTGGGCATATTTATAAATATCGAATAGCTTTGTTGTATACAAGACTGGTGGCGCCACCTACATTAATTTATGCAGAGTATATGTCCCTGCTTATTTCTCATGAGAGGTTTGATATATCAGTCTGAAATTGGGAATATGTTTATATCTCTGATAGCTTCGTTGTATACAAGACTGGTGGTGCCAGCTACAATCATTTTTGTGCTGTGTGAACCCATGCCAGAATTTCAGGAATGATGCTTGTGAAATTGTTTCTTGTTCAAAATGTTTAGTACTTGCATTGTTTATATACATGTTACACATGTACTTGAAAAGTAATGGTCCAACATTTAAGCATTATACCTTGTGTATATCCTATTGCACAGGTTCGCATTAGGCCTGTAGGCCTTGTTTAAAGGTTTTCTCGTTAGTCTTCATGGGTTGACCCACCTTTTGCAATATCCTGGATCCGCCCCTGTAGTAATTTTGTAAAATTTTAAAAAATATGTAATCATGTTTCACGTGTCTGTATGCACCTCTTACACACAATGGTCATATTACAACCTTTCCCTTAATCCACCAGACCATGCACTGTGTCAGGAGTGTAGGGTCTTGGGTGCATTTAGCAATATCCAATAAAATCTAGCGACAACGGGTTCACTGATATTAGGCTAAACCCATTTTGTGTTACAATTAGCAAATTTGAGGAACTGTTGCAAGCCAAAAAAAAAAAAACCCAGAAACTTTTAAAATAAATAACTTTCGTAAAGTCTTGTACATATTCAAGATATTTGCGTCAACTCATTATGAATGACAAATCAAGGTTAACCATATATATTTTTATTCTAGAAACGGCTACATTTAGTAAATTCCAATGTAACATTGGTGTATTAGTAAACCTTCCCATGCTTAACTGCATTACAACGCAGGTCTTACGGTGAATACGTGTATATTACAAACATTGCATGGCGTTGGTTAGATCTTATCAAAGGAAGAAAAAATATGCCTAACTAGGCCTATATATAATAGATGGCTTCATTTTACTGCATTCCCCACGTGGGAGCACATTAAAAACGTTTGAGCACATGGTGCATTGGTGCTTACTTTTGTATATATTTACTTTTTAATCATTAAGGTTATTGTTTTGAGTGGACCGCTGTCAACCCATCTCATGTGACCAGTGACGTCAGAAGATTCAATACGCAATCCAGTGGGGTTTGTGTCATGATGGCAGTTGTCATACCACAATGCCCCCTTGTGGAGCACAGCGCAGTTACCATCGGATTTCTGGTCGTTGTCTCGGTCCCACGTGGAGAATGGAAGCCCGTGTAAACGATGAAGGCCGCTGCTGGTTTTGGACAAATCACTGGAATTCACACACCGAAGAATGTAATTAGTATTTTCTGGGCCTATGCTAAATCTTTGGTAGTTAAATTCGCGCTTTTCGCCGTTCCACTTCGTCGCAGTTACGAGTAGAGAATAGTTTCCCTGTGACGTCAACCAGTGAATGCGATCGTTTCCAAGCCAGTGTTCCTTGCCTGGAGTGCCAAACCCGTATTTGTAAGGCAGCCATGGCCTAAAGAAACTCGTATCTCCGCTATCGCGATGCATGATTGTCGTCCATTTTCCATCGGCACGCATGTGGCACTTGACCTGAAAGGGCTCTGGGGCTCCCTTTGGGTGTATTTTGTAGGTATCAGTCTCACAATCGCCGTCCAATCGTTTACAGACAACATCGCAGTCTGAAATCAGATAAGCCAGAATACAGCCTGTGAACAAAGTATTTATGACAGAGGCACTTCCTAAGTTTCCTTGGGCTGATAATTATTTATAACAACACAGGCTTGGCCAACAAATGAATATCATGGCTCATGTTAGGGATACATAGGCCTATAACGCCAAGTGAAAGATTTCTAAAAAATGAGGCTTATCTTTTCTTGTTTTGCGTTAGGCCTACATCCCCTGAGGTGGAGAGTCAGATCCGACCAAAGTGGTTCAGTCCACTGTATTCGGCGTTAAGTGCGAGGACATGCAACAACCCTTACATATTATGCGAAATACAGTTGTTTTGACTCAGTTTGGACATAAATTGTAAGTTAATGTTTCATATATGTATGAACCACCATTTAACGCGTTCTTTTTGGTAGTTTTCATTGCCCCCCCCCCTAATTTGCATGAGATTCCAATTTGGGGTCGTGTTGAATTAGAGGGGAACCAACCCCCCCCCCCCCCCTCCACACACACAGGAATTCTGACTCCATTCCTGAATGGAGGCTGAATTGTCGGGCTAGGCATACCTATGATCAATCATGCAGCAACATGATGGTAACTGGGCGGTCTTTTGAGAGAATTTGTAACGTAATATAAAACTAAAAATGGCGAAGTTCCACAAGTATGGTACCACCAGTCCTCTACATCATCAAAGATCTCAAAAAGATCTCAAAGGCCTGTAGAGCACAGCAGATATCATGACCGTCTGTCCAGGGGGTCTGGTTCTGGTCTTTAGTTCTATTTTGCTAACAGCTGAGGTGCTTGGGCCTGATCAAGCCATGACTTCGGTAATATAGATCATAGTTTCTTCATTCAAAGTCTCCTAAGTAAGTCCTTCATGAGCACCTGTGTTAACATGAAGCTGGAACTAATGCCTCCCCTAAAGACGGACCAATAATTGTAACCTGTCTTTCTGTAAAAACATCGAGTAAGATGCGTAAAAATGGAGATGTATAGCTTGTGGCACAACCGATGGTCTTCAAGTTTATGTTCTTCAAGACCAATCTGCACCAATTTAATTGCATCAATTGAAAAAGGAGGGCTAGATATGACTGATTTAAAATCCAAAATGGAAGATTTAAAAATTGGATGGATCAAACGATTTGTTTCTGGTCCAGTTGATGATGGATGAAGACAAATACTAAGTTAATGTGCAGCTTAGAAAGTTCGGTCTCCTTATATCTAAATGCAGTCTAAAATCTCAAGATTTCAGTTATTTCAAGAACACATATAATACTTTCTGGAAAGAAGTATTTGAGATTTGGGGTAAATATAATTTTAAAGATGTAAATATATATGTAATGAATTTTATCAGAACTAATATTCTTTAATTCTCATATAAAAGTAGATAACACCATTGTCTACAACAAAGCTATGTACAGAGCAGGATTAACAAGTATTAAAGATATCACCAAGCATACTGGAGATAAATATGTTTTTTTATCCCACAATGGATTAATAGATAAGTTTAAAATATATATAAATAAAATACAATACATGAGCATCATAGATGCAATTCCGACACAATGGAAGAAAATCTTGATTACAAATAAACTTGAAAATACAACATATAAATCTAACCTTGAAAGAATCAGGGAGATGAAAAAGGTTACATATTTAGTATATTCTATACATAATTACTTCTTAATATATGCTTAAAACGTTTTACGATTATAAAAAAAGGGATAGATTTATGAACAGGGATTTTCACGAACTTTTGTTTGAGGCCGTTAACAACATTAATAAGATAACATTCTCAGAAAATTTAAGAATTTTCCAATTCAAACTTCTTCACAGATGTATAGCCTTCAACCCTTTTTTATCCCGAAGGCTTATAGGTAAAAAAAAAAGAAACCACAACGTGCTCTTTATGTATGTCTCAGAAAGAAACACTGTTACATCTGTTTTACTAATGTTACTTAACATAAAACTTATCCCAAGTGAAAAATTGGCTGTCAACTTTACATGTCATGGTAAATAAGAGAACATTAATAAAAAGCTGTAATATTTAACAAGACCAATAATTGCCTGATTGATATGATGTTACTTTTAACAAAAATATTCATATATACCTGTAAATGCAATAATGCAAAGCCAGTATTCAATAGTTTTAAAATATATATTGAACAATTTTATAATATCGAGAAGAAAACTGCTTCTACAAATGGTAAAATCAAGGCTCATTAGAAACAAATTGGGTTCTCTTCACAACGTTTTATAGAAACTGAAAAGAGGGGAAATTCACATTTAGTAAAAACAAAACCCTTCAACATCAATATGTAGGCCTAAATGTATATGTGTACATGTATAAACATACATGTGTTCATACTTTAGCATACAGATGTGTGTATCTACCTGACCCTTTAATTAAAAAAAACATCTCAGCAGTGAGTAGATATATAATTTGTGCATGTTACTTCTACTATGTATGCGTCTATGTTTCTATGTATACAATACTTGTATCCTAAGTGCTATTGTATGTGTTTTTCAATGTCTGTAATTGTCAATCAAATGTTATGTTATTGTTTCAATAAAAAAAACCAATCTGCACAATAAATTTAATGGTAATCTGTCCAGGCGTGTCTCATAAATTTTGCCCTTTGATTGAAACTTTACAAACAGGATTCTCAACATCTTGTGTTTTCGCGGAAAATACAGGTCCCATTGACCTGTTTTTAGGTTTCCACAGAGGAGCTATCAGTACAATCTTACTTTAGTTTAATCTTACTGGGTACTATGGATACACGCTTTGTGCACATATGTTTCAACATAGCACACATGAGCTGAGCTTAAAAAAGAGAGTGATGCCCGTTGTTTTCGAACTATTAAAAAGTTAAAAAAGTAAGAATATCTAGAGACAGGCCTTTGTCCTTCGTAGATCCGTCTTGTCGTCCGGGTATCTGTCTGTCCGTTAACAGGGCTCAAAACTAAAAGATGAAATTCAGGAGGATCTTTGGAAAATCTCCATGGAAATCAAAATATTAGATCGCAGTGAACTATATTCTGGGTTCATGCTTGGTTGCTGACAATAATGTTTTGAATTTGACCATAAATTTGAAATAATGGTCTCATCAACAAATTAAAAGGTATTACCATGCATCATTTGGACTGATTCTGGCCAATGATTTTTAGGTTATAAGGCATTTGATTGCAATATTTGACGGTATTACGTGTTTGCATAAGCATAATGTTTGTTACCAAATATCTTTGGAAAGCTGTCACTATCATGCAGCTCCACATTTTACTGTAAAATTGATTAGGTGTCTGGTATACGAGTATGTAAAGCATGTGGCGCCACCTGTGCTGTCCTGTTTTTGTTCAAGCCCATCCTCCCGCCAGAGGTCGTTTCTCGAAACGAATCTCTTCCTGAAATGCATTGTGGAACTTCTCCGCTACTCATCTCCACTGTCAAACTTGTACATCAAAATTTGTTACATTTCAAGGAAACATCCTCGTCTGTCTGCCAGTCTGTATGTCTGTCGGTCCGTATATCTACAAGTTTGTTTCCAGATGATAACTCCAGTTTGGTTTGACATATAAAATGTAATATTGGTTTCAACTTGACAAATATGGACCCACATTAAAGTCAGAACTCTGTCAATGTTTTTGTCATGAGGTCAAAGACCAAAGTCACAGGACACATTTCTCTAAAAAGATGTTTATACATTTAAAGCCAAACTTCTCGTCGCAAATCTTCGATTTTCCAGATATTGCTCACCTGCAAATAGGGGAAGATTCTTTTAGATTTGGGGTCACAGGGTCAAAGTCGCTGGCCAACCCATTCACAAGCTAGTTTCTGGACGATAACTCTGGTTTGGATCGACAGATTGATTTTAAACTTTATTTATTAATGACCCACCACTAAAGACAGAATATAATTTTGATTTCGGGGTCCAAGGTCAAATGTGAAAGTCACAGGAACCACATCTTAAAAAAAATTCTGGATGTCCAAAGTGGAAGAAATCTGTAGATTTTGAGGTTACCTGGATTTAACATGCAAGTTATAAGGTCACTGGACCCACTCTTTTTTAAAGATATTTATGAAAATCAAAATGGTGTATGTTCAAGGATAGTAAGTTCTCAGATTTGTTTTCATAAGGTTAAGGATCAAGGTCTTAGGACCCACATTTTGAAAAAGCTCATAAAAAATATCCTAAAAGACAAATTCAGCAGAGCGTCGAGACCCATGGGTCTCTTGTTTTATTTCAACTGTAAGTGTCATGCAACAAGGCACCACCTTTTACTTGTGTAGTGTTAATGTTCACACCCGCGTTTGAAAATAGTGCGTCCATTGTGTGCAACACTGTTTCTTCAAGTGGACTACATGCACGCATGACTCTCGTACTAAGGAGATATATTTAAACCTCTACTCCTCTGGCGTAGTACTATACAACAGGATGTACGCAATTACAGAAAAAAGTGCGTCACATAAGGTATTTTTGTACGCCGAAACTGGATTCACACCCGCGCACATAAAGACACACAAACACTCATGCAAACCGCGATGAACGTATACCCTCCTGGCGAAGGCAATAAGAATTGGTTAGATTCAGAGGTGGCAGAGGTGCCATTTGTTCGCATTACATTTAGTACTGACCTTCAGGGTGACTCCCGTCTATTGCTACCAGTGAGTCATACGTGGAAGTCGGACAGGCCTTTTTTCCTGCCTTGTCTTTAATCCTCTCTGACAGACTCCCTGTTCTGCTGACCTGCGTTTCCAGTTTTTCAACCGTTCTCTTCATTTGATCTTGCTGATCAGCAACACGAGAAGTGTCAGTAGCGGCTTCTACTCCATCTCTCAATGCTTGTGAGGTTTTGCTGAGTTCATTTAAGGAACTGAGGAGCCCAGGATCTTCCTGTGTAGATATTCCACTCACGAGCTGGTCAATGGTAGCGTCTACATCATCCACTTTGTCTGACAGTGGCGCCATCAGTTCGGTCAGGTTAAGGCGGGAACCGGAAGACTTGGTGTCGTTTGGGCATCTGAAGTACAACTGCTTAACGTTGAATGTCATTTTAGGGAGACCTCGGAATGCTTGACATCTTTTAATATTTAGTCCAACTGCAACCACTATGTACAACAAGCTAAGGTATTTGAAAACCATTTTAAACACTTGGTGCCTTACTTATTTCACAAGAAACTGACAGAATTAACTCCGATTTATATCCTTCTGCATGGCTCGTATGTGTGCTCCCAAGTAAAGCGCATTTATTTTGAGGCAGCAATGTAGCCCTGGTAAAAGTACTTTTTGTCGCAAAAGAGACCGTTATGCTTGGTCTTGTGAGTGGAGTTGAGGGCACACCACAGATCCGGGTTTCTGTTGTGTGCGTTGAGAAAGATAATCTCATGTTAGATTATATCCTGGTGAAACTTTTTACAAGACACAGTTACTAGATACTAGTTAGGGGTGGACTCACTGCTGGGTCATAGCGGGGGGGGGGGAGATTAACTATATAGGGATGCATTTATTAGTTTTAATGATACAAATATTGGTCAGGGATTCGTCTAAATTTGC
Source organism: Sipunculus nudus (assembly GCA_026874595.1). Taxonomy (NCBI): domain Eukaryota; kingdom Metazoa; phylum Annelida; class Sipuncula; order Golfingiida; family Sipunculidae; genus Sipunculus; species Sipunculus nudus. The sequence continues at coordinate 32,867,073 of CM049309.1, forward strand.
CCGACATGCCAACTAAACCACCACTTTTCTCATGTATGCCCTGTAATGCAACATGAGATTTTTTTTTAAATTATACAAATTGCATTGCTGTGCATAAACTAAAGTGAAAAATATCAATAAAAAGTAAATATAGTATAATGTTTTGATATAATCGGGATAAATGAGCATGAAACACAAAGAAAATGTTCACATTTAAATGTTTTTGAAAGACATTTTACTGAAAAGGAAGATTATGAAATATAAACATGACCTTAAATTGGAAAAATCAGTGACCCCTTTGTTTCCTGATCGTGTTAACTTAACTTTTTCGAATAAGACATCTTTTCTCCGCCCCTTTATTCTTCATGAGTGATGCCCCGCTTGTCTCGTGATATCTTGTGGCCCAGCTTTGCGGATTTTGTTACTGTGCGGTAGAGATCTCTACTTGCTGCGTGGTCTGCAGACAGAATGTGCCTGTTTTCATGTAATATAGTCGCTCAGAGTAACATGAAACTATGATAAAACCCTGGCAAGAGCGGGTTATCGAAACGGGACATTTCACGAGAAAGTAAAGATTAAAGGCTAGAGAAGCCTTCATTTTTATAGAGTGGGGTTGAATCGGTCAAGGACGATATCGTAAGCAAGTAATCGAGCAGTGTTCAGGTTATCCATTGACGGTTTGGTGGCATTTGAACATGTACGACAGAAGTGACGTTTTGTAAATTATGAGAACAAAGTGTAATTTCAAATAATTTAAATTAAAACTTTTCGTGAAGGAAATTTAAATTCATTTTTAATTGAAGTTCCACCAGTGTGCATCCTTTCACACTTCGCATTTATAACCAGATATTCGTTTGGGTCAAATGGAAGACTGGTAGAGTGGTGGGGGGACGGCTCGCAGGCGTGGAAGGTAACCAATCCTTAACCACTAAACATCATAGGTGAGGGCAGGATGTCCTACTGAAGTCGTGATAAAAAGGTCAGGTATACAACGGTAAGACTGTGAAAATTCACGTACCCCTTTTCCCTATCTAATATTACACACAAGATTACAAGATCTGGGAGTACTACTGAGTGAATTTAAATAACAGACATCACCAAAAGGTTACGGCGGCTGAAAAGGTGTAGTGGGGGGGGGGGGGGGGGGGGGTCCTTAAGTCCTTAACCATTGCCCCCCCCCCCCCCCCCCCGGATCCGCTTCTGACTTAGAGTTACAGGCGCGGATCCTGGGGAAGAGGGCTGTCGAGATCAATACCCCCCCCCCCCCCCCTTCCCGCTCTCAACCAATAACCTTTTTTAAAGACAAATCTTATGCATGATGGCGGGTTTGGGGGGCTTGAGACGCTTAACCAACGACCTTTTTTAAGACAATTTTTATCCATGACACCCGTTGACCCATCCCTGCAAAAATTCCTGGATCCGCGCCTTAGTTATTAGAAATCATATACCGCAGGTGCCCGCTCCGTGAGCCCCAGCGATGCGATTTCCCGCCGAGGTGAGTGAGCCTTTTGACGCAGTGGGTCCAGCGAGCGGCTACTCTCTACACGAAAAGGCAAGAATCGATGTAAACACGCGCTTGTTCCTTAACGACCAATCACGCCAAGCCGGGCAGCTCAGGGTGAACAGAGAACATTCGATTTCTGTCTCACGGCTAGAACAGAGAGGTATGTATTGAATTTATTGTTTACAAACGGTGCTCTCTATTGAAACTAGCTAGCTTAGATTAATGATATGGAATATGTAAGATCTGTACGTGTGCTGCTCGGGCTGCACTAAATTGATGCACTAAGGGATCACATGATGAGCAAGTGAAGCGATGGTACGTTGGCCTTGGCACAAGTACCTGCAAAGACTTAAGCCCCACTCTAGACTTGTCAGTGTTGAAGGTATCTTTATTGCCCTTATACATTATTATGAGTGTTTAATGAAGCATTACCATGAATATACTCGATAAACACAACTAGCGGGGCTGAAAACATCGTAAAAATCATCATCCTTATCATGAATTACTTGTACATGTAATTTAAAGCAAGCTATTCATATACCTTTTCTATAGAATTTATTGATTTCTGCCTAACTGCGTACATATTCATGAACTCAAGGTAAGAAAAGTTCTTATAACACCTCTGTGATGGATGAATGTGCTTGTTTATCTATCACTATCAGCTGTTAGTAAACACAGCAGTGTTGACAAACGGAAAAACTATGTGACCTTATCTTTAGGTTGGTTGGTTGCATTTGTGCGAATGCTGAAAGTTGGATATAAAAGTATAAATGATTCTATGGCATTCAGTTGAGTACATAGCTGTGCCACAGCAAATCAATACTACCAGATCTGCCCCTTTGTCAGGATCGTGTTTGAGTCATGCTTTCAAAAGAAATGGCTTCAAGTAAAAAAAGGGATGATTTTAAAGATGCCCATTCTTTTATGATATAATTATTATTAGGCAGACATGAAATACAGTATTCTTTCCTGGAAATCTATTAGCATATGCCAATATTTCATTCCAATACCATATCCTTATGACTAAATTGTACACAATAGAAATAAACTTGCACCGTGCTCAAACACTGGAGCAAACGGAAACATAAACAAAGGAACAATTAAGCAATTAACAGCATAAATTGAAATTAAAAAAATCCTTAAAAATACAGTATTTGAATGATTTGTCAGTCTTTTCTATTTAATTTAAGTTTACAAAAGTATATGTGGCATGTAAACCCCATGCAACATTGCTGGTTTGTTCACTACTACTGGGTTTATGCTATTTATTATAGTATCTATAAAAATTATTCAGCATATTTTCATGATATGCTTAATAAAACAGCTGAAAATTTTATAATGACCTGCTAAGAAACTGGCTGCCAGGTTAACTTGAAAGGCAGCACTTGTTGATTCGAAGTATGTATCATGGTCAGTGGTAATACAAAGCTTACAGTAAATAATTTCAGATAATTTAAGATTGTTGTCATAGATAGTCTGCAGTTGATGAATTTTTTGCGTTATGTGACCTAAAATGCAGAAATATGTATTGCAATTAGTCAACATAAAAATCAGTTTTGATGATGTTTTTACAGTGATTTAAATCATGATTTCAATCAAAATTTGGAACAAGTGATTTAAATCATACCCGCCCTTTCAGACAGTGACTCTTATCTGAAGGTCCAACAGCTAAAGTGCAAAAATTGTGGAATCTCAGTTGAATATCTCTAATGTACTGTTAACTGCAGGTCAAATTGTAACTGATAGATCATAATCCTCTACCATGTATAGCTCTTATAGCCAAAAGGCTTAACAAAAAGTCTGCTCTTAATTCTCATCAACTGGGCCACCATGAAGCTGAGGACATGTCTCAAATCATGTTTTAAGATTTCATTTTCACATATAACTCTTTATGTACTTTGTTTGAAAGTTAAGATTGTCTGAAGAGTGTAGTGCCAGATGCATTTAAGAATCCCTGAATCAACCACAGTCCACATTTCCTTGTGTTCCTATAATTCAATTACAACCTTTTGCTACAGGTACAATATGTCAAATGTTCACTGGGTTCCAAATGCAGCTGCCTCTAGAAAAGCTGTCAGGCAAGTTCTGCTGAGCAAGCAGCCTGTCATAGGCCTTGGCTTTAAGGTCTATGATGTTGGAGACCAAAGTAAGTTTTTGTTTCTGTTCTGTTATAAGCATCTCCAGTAAATTAGTCCATAACTCGGCTAAAGCTGTTTTTTGTTAAGTTAACCTACTCTGAACTTTTTTTGGCACCAAGGCCAACTATATATAGTTCCCAATTTGTCCAACCGATATCAGAACTTGTGTCTTTGATAAAAGAAAATTGTGGAGATAAAATAATCCAGCATCCAAATGAAGTGCAGCTGAATCTCTCAAAGAACTTTTTTTTTGTTGATATCCAAGTTAACTTTTTATTCATCATGAAGAAAATGTGAAGAAAATTTAGAACAGTGGGGGAATAGGGTTTCAGAATATTCACCTTCACTGGCTAATAACTGCTTATATCTGGATTTTTACTTACTTTGGTAGAGTATTCAATCTAATTTCAAATGACACTAGAGAGCATAGCTATTCAATCTATTTTTCATGATTATAAATGACTACATATAACATGTTATTTTAATATATTTTTTAATAGAGACTACATATTAGATCTGCTTACCAGTATTACATTTTGAGAACAGTGACTACTGGTACATTTATATCTGTTTATTATATATATATCTTCCAGGTTCTGTGGTGTTGGTTCAGGTTGGGACCTGGGACCATGACGTATATTTGTTTGACCTGCGAACTGATCCCACTGTGATGCAGGAGGGACATCTGTACAGGATTCTTCAAACCACTGACCTTATCAAGGTCAGCATATATAAAAATCAGCTTAAAACATCAGGGTTTTGGGACGGACTATAGCATATTGCCATCAGGAGATGTTGATATCATGGTCATATGTATATAATCCTTTATATATGAACAACCTGGATTATATTCTTTAAGAAGTTAATGACTTAAGTATCATACTGTCATACATAACCATTCCAACTCCCCCTACCAGCCGAGATGCATGGATCCTGGATATTATTGTAAGAAAACGGGGTGGAAATAATGCACCAGTGCAGCAATTTTGATATGGTCTCCACCAAACTTCAGATTTAAGATTTAAATATCTTGAATCCAGTTCAATGAGTCCCTAGCTGACATCATACTTTCACAAGCCACACATATTTAAGTCTTGTCTTTGCTCTCAGCTTTATTATCTGGTCACATGACAAAGATTAGGTAGAATTACTAGAATATATTTTCCAAGTACATGCACTTCCAAGTTAATTCAAGTTACCACTTGATGGTATCATTGAATTTAAGTTACATTTTGGTTGGCAGATGGCAGCACCTGTTACAGAAAGCTAATGCTGCACACCCTGTTAGGTGGACAATAATGAGTACTGTAACATGTATAAATTGACTGTGCCAAGGTGGTTGTAAAGAGAAAAGTTTATTATTGTTCTGTTGTTGAATCATAAAAAAGACAACATAGTGCTTCATACATCATTTATCCTATTTCATCTGCCAGAGGTTGTTTCTACTCAAAAGGAACTTCCAGTTTAAGGCACTATGTATATCTATTACTAGTAGATTTCAAAGCCCACAAACCCTTACCAGCAGAGTGGTACTCTTATGATACCGATTCTTGGCAGTTTGATCCTGTGTTTGGATCTATATATAAATTTATATCAGCTATTAGATACAGGCTTGAATAACCTTCAACAGTTTATCTTAATAGATTAATTAAAATCGATGATATTTTGTTTTGTATTTGATTTGTCAGGCTTTTATATATGGTGGTCCTACAGCTCACTTCTTGTCTTATATTCATTAATTTATATTAATATTATTAATTTTTCATCAGATGGGTTTTACACTATTAAACTTACGAAAATGTTTGATTTCATGCAGGTATGCCATGACTGTAGACAAGCAGCTCGTGTGCTGAAGAAGCAGTCTGTGCATCTGGAAAATATATTTGACACCCAGGTAAACAGAAAACATGAATAAAGTAAGGTCAATATAATAGTTACAGTAATGTAATAATAATTGGGCCTGTGAATTTAGAATCAATTAAATTATCAATTCTTTACCTTCAGTTCTCAATTCACCTCTTACTGAAGTAGTAAATTTAATTTAGACTTTTTAAAAAATGAAAGCAACTTTACCAAAATAGATGTTAGTAAATTTCACCAGATAAAATAAAAATGCATGTAGCTGTCCCTCTGTTTGTTGCCACCAAACAGTGACCACATGTTTCTATGCCAGTGGAGTGATCCGTCAGTGAATGTTTAAAGGAGATTTAGGGCACATATGCGAGAAAGAGTTTTGGCATCACAAACTACTCTGTCAAATTTAGAGCTCACAGTGGATTTCAGGATGGGATATGCAAAAAAATCAAAATGAATTAATTCAGAGGTATATAATGAATTGCAATTTAATTTGGGGCTTGCCATTCAATGCTTCAATGCATTGTTACACCACATAATTATGTGCTTAAAGACACACATCCTGTACATTGCATCACTTTCTTGATTTATAAATATACATAAAATTGCATCTATCATAATTTGTATGCAACACAGATAGTGCCAGAGTCTTGGTTTAAAATGTCATTGTGTAATCATGAGTAATCTGCTCCCTTTTTTGAATAATGAGTAAACAAAATGTGCCAAACACTAATGGTTGTTAAACCCAATGGTTATTTGTGTATGGAAAGTAAAATGTATACTTCTACAAAAACTTTGATTTTTCTGATCCACTGTTATATTGCTACTTAATTATCTATGAAACATCAGATATCTTATTTAAGAGTCCAATCACTGAGCCTACCGGGTATGCTTGTTACATGAAAACATGCACTTGAAGTTGAACTGATATCTGTAGCCTGTTATGTACATCTTATCATTCTAAAACATCAAGTTAATGCTCTCCATATCAATTTTAAGGCTGCATATTGTGCAATGCTGATGAAGAGGAAGCTCCCAGCCCGACAAATCCTGCTTCATGACCTCTATGATAAATTTGGTGACCCAGAACAAGACCTTGGACCACAACTGGAGGTATTTCTTTTCTCTTTGATATTGTTGCCACCTTTTATTATCCTGCTATGTGTGACAAGTGCTCTTCCATTTTCTTTACAATTGTGATGAGTGGTTTAAAAAAATACCATTTCATTATACTTTATTCATGTTTTAAATATATATCCATTTTATTTTTTCATGAAGAAATAAAACATGCATCCCATTTGATTTAAATTGTGTGTCCAGATAAGAAGCGGATCCAGGGGGGGTCCACGGAGTCCAGACCCCCTTTTTCATACAAAGCAACCATTTTAAGTGTTTCAGACAAACTTTTGCAGCCTTGACCTCCTCCCCCCCCCCCCCCTTTTCCAGACTTGGGGACCTGCTTTTTAGGTTTTCATTAGTCCTCCTTGATTGGACCCCCCCCCCCTTGACTAAATCCTGGATCAACCCCTGCAGGTCCAAATTTGAAACTTATTACTACCGCTTCTGTTTGTTTGATTCTTGGCCCTTTGCTAGAACCAGTGTATTAGCAGACCAACAAATGTGGGTGTTGCAGGTTTCACATTTGGAGCTGGATGCACAATGCGATATCATGCTCTCATTGGTCTGATATTACAGTTCATTGCTCTAGCTGTGCACACCCTGGTGGTGGAACCCAGAGAAACTTGCTTTACATAGCAGCAGTAAAAAAGGAGGTCTGGAATGACTGCATTGTAGAACTTCTGCATGAGAAATGTAAATTTGATATACATTGTAAAAGTATGGCTTTCATGAAAGAGAGAAATAGTCTTTATACTTTAAAGAACAAATTATGAATTGAACTTTATCACAGCCCCTTAGTGCTTCTTGTATAATAAATTGTTGCTGGATCAGTGCAGCATTACCATGTGATTATAGGATCTTGCTTTGTTCAGGCTAATGAACTGAAAACTCTATTTCAGTTGAGCACAGCAACATCAGGATTCTTCTGGTCACAGCGCCCCCTGTCATCAGAAAGAATGAACCATGCAGCTGCTGATGTTCAAGCATTGGTACCAGGGTTATATAAAAATATCAGTTTGTATGTATATTACTTCACAATAGCTATTAATCAGTTTAAATTTTATTGATCACATTCATTAATTATATTAATCAAGCATAGATTGAGATACATATCCTTCTTGTGTAAGTAATTAGATGAAAAGTTATCTTTTAATTGTTTAACTTGTCTTCAGGAAAGTATTCTGTATAGTGTATTGTATAGGGTCTTTCATTTACAATGAAGGTAATAAATAATTAGAGTAAAACCTTGAAACTGCAACAACCAATTTGAGCTAGATAAAGTGGTCACATTTTTTTAGTTGTTGTCTAAGTGAGGTCTCATTTAAGGAGTAAAAAAAGAATAAGGACTGTGAATAAATGGTCATTTCATTGAGGTAGTCACTAAGAGGTAATCATTAGAAGAGGTTTTACTGTAATTACCTTGACAGTTCACATACTGCAGTATGTGATAAGTTTAATAACTGTGCGGAACTTGCAACAGAGTTGGCTAATAAAATGTATGTGCAGTATAGCAAAGAACTTAAGAAAGAAATTGTCAAGCATAAGTTAAGGTTAAAAAGTTATAAGGTAAACAGTCATCAAAAATTAATTTAAAAAAATAATATCTGAATCATCCATTTATAATCATTATAGCCCACAGAAATTGGTGTAAAAATAACTTATGTAGGGCAAGCAAATGAGGATCGGAGGACTAAATATTCGTGAATTTCCAAAGTATCTGATTTGTACACTGACAGATTTTTCCTCATGTCTTGTAAATGTTTAACAGGAGAAAATAGTCTTTAAATATCATTGTTCATTTTTGTGCCATGCTGTGGTTGGTGTGTGAGGAGTTCATTTTTCAAATATCAAATTTGATTAATATTGTTATTTTCTTGTTACAGACAACTTGATGAGTCAACAACAAAGGAGGCGCTGCAGCTCTCAGCATCGTACTATAGAGGCAGGGTCAGGAGCATCGTGCATAAAGTGCCAGTCTCCACAGCAACACCAAAAACATCAAAACAGAGGAGACACACAGTGGCGATGTCAGATGAACAGCATCTGTTTCTAGACAACACTGTTCCACAGGCTGCAGCAGTGCTCTAATGAACCATTCAGGCTGTCTGTGTCAAAGGTTAATGACCTGCCATAGTCAAAGTTCAAGGACATACCAATGTCAAAGGTCAAGGATCTTTATGCCCACCTTATGTTCCCTTCCTTACCAGAGCTACTTCCTTCTCTGTCACATACACCTGATTTCCAATCATTCTTGAGACCCTGTTTGGCCCTGCATTACTGGACCCACCAAGATAATGGTTTTACATGTTTGGGTTTGCTGACAGTATTCTTTTCAAGAGAACAGTCAAAATAAAACTGAATTTACAATGGCTACCAAAACTTGGAAAACAGCTTGACATGCAGCCAAAATTTGCTTAACCAGATACTGGGCCTAGTTTATAATTGTAGACTCGCACATGGGCATACAAGATTCATTGTGGGTTGAGATTTGTCAAAAGATAATCCGACAGACAATAACATCACACCGGTAATTCAGCATTTTGTACTGGCCATTAGTAGCCTTATTGCTAGGAATAGTAATCATATCCAAACCTGTATGGCCTGTCAGTACCTGTAAAAGTACAAAATTCATCCAATTCTGTACTACTACCATTGGGTATGAAAGCACAATTAAATGCATACTTTTCATGATCTTAAATTAGCATGAACAAAATTCTGATCTATCAGTCATCACATTTGTTTATTGGTCTCTTTCAGTCTTTTAATGTATCCAGATTTTTGCAGAAAATTTTCATTGTGACAGAATTGGAAGTAGCCACCATCCGGGTGAAGTGGGATATCCCAGAATGCAATACCAGTTTTTATATAGAAATTAGATGTTACACCAATTGTCATAGTCACAAATACAGTTGGTCTGATTTACTACTTCATAAACTTTACTTAACCAGCACAGTATTACATGTATTGTCTTCCCACCAAGGCCAAAGACACCTATTAAGAGAATGCAAATCTTCATCATTTCATTTCAGCAATGTGTTTGTCATTTGACTAATGAAGAAAATAGGCTTACCTTAATTATGAAACTAGATGTGTCGGAACGACACGAATGCCCCCGCCTGGGGCAAATTAGAAACATTTGTAAGATTTTGAACAAATTTTTAAGTTCAGGAGGTGTCGTATGGTCAAAAGTAGGTCAACAAGGGCAAAATGCAAACTCGATCTGTAACGGGTCATTATCAAGCACTACACCAAAAATCATGCCAGTATATGCAGGCATTGTGAAAAAAGTCCATACATGTGCATTTTCCATAAAAATTTCTGTCTTTCATGAAATTTTCTATGTTTAGGAGCCGTAAAACAATGAAAAGTAGGTCAACCGGGATGAAACGCGAACTCGATCTGTAACTGTCATTATCTGCCCACACATAAGAAATCAGGGTGGTATCTGCAGGCATTGAGGAAAAAAAGTCAGTACATATGCATTTGTTATGAAAATTCTATTTTTCATGAAACTTTCTATGTTCAGGAGCAGTCAAATGGTCAAAAGTAGGACAACTGGGACAAAACAAGAACTCGATCTGTAACTGGTCAATATCTGCCTACACACCAAAAATCAGGCCCGTATCTGCAGGCACTGCGAAAAAAAGTCCATACATGTGCACTTTTTTATGAAATTTTCTATGTTAGAGCACCGTCAAATGGTCAAAAGTACGTCAACTAGGACAAAATGCAAACTCGATCTGTAACTGGTCAATATCTGCCAACACACCAAAAATCAGGCCAATATCTGCAGGCATTGCGAAAAAAAGTCTGTACATGTGAATTTGTCATGAAATTTCATATTTTTCATGAAATTTTCTATGTTCAGGAGCCATAAAACGGTCAAAAGTAGGTCAACCGGGATGAAACGCGAACTCGATCTGTAACTGGTCTATATCTGCCCACTCACCAAAAATCAGGCCAATATCTGCAGGCCATGCGAAAAAAGTCTGTACATGTATATCTGTCATGAATATTTCTATTTTTCATGAAATTTTCTAAGTTAAGGAGACGTAAAACGTTCAAAATTAGGTCAACCAGGACGAAACACGAACTCGATCTGTAACTGGTCATTATCTGCCCATACACAAAAAATCAGGCCAATATCTGCAGGCATTGCGAAAAAAAGACCATACATGTGTATTTGTCATGAAAATTTCTATTTTTCATGAAATTTTCTAAGTTTAGGAGCCGTAAAACAGTCAAAAGTAGGTCAACCAGGACGAAACACGAACTCGATCTGTAACTGGTCATTATCTGCCTACACACCAAAAATCAGGCCAATATCTGCAGGCATTGCGAAAAAAAGTCCGTACATGTGTATTTGTCATGAAATTTCTATTTTTCATGAAATTTTCTAAGTTTAGGAGCCGTAAAACAGTCAAAAGTAGGTCAACTGGGACAAAACGCGAACTCGATCTGTAACTGGTCATTATCTGCCTACACACCAAAAATCAGGCCAATATCTGCAGGCATTGTGGCGGGGGCATAAAAAAACAGGCTTAAACTTCATGTATACTACATTTATTTCTGAAGTCATTTGTAGATGTATATGGATGAATACTTATCACTTACAAACTTCAGCAAACATTTATTCATTACGATACTGAACAAAATGTCATGCATGCACAGTACATTTATTTTCATGCTCACGTGAGAGGACAAGAGTGTTACCTAAAAAAAGACAAATCATAGATATTGTTTGTTATAAGAGTTTTAAAGTCTTCATGTTAAAGAGAGATTATATGTGGATTACTGGTACTGTCAGTTTATTAGAACCAAACTGTAAACACCAGATTTTAGCCATTTAGTATTTTTAAATGGTACAAAGAGTAGGTTGCTGTTTAAATATTCATGACATCTTCATTTATCTGCACACTGGTTTTTATGTGCATGTGTCATTTATAATGTGTATTTATTTGCAATCAATTAACTACCACCTAGTATTAACAGGCACTTTTGCCTAAGAAGGAATCACTGTATTATTCAGTCATATTTTAGCTTCAAGAGTCTTCCTTTTCAAAGTTGTTCAGAAAATGTTGTTCAAATAAAACTATAGATAGTTGTCAAGTATAATTGTGTTAAGCTGCCTTGAATGTACTGGCCTTGTATAAACATTTATCACACCAAGAAAAAAATATGGAAAATTTCTAGGATTATAATACTCGTCCTGATTAAAAAATAATTAATACATGTAAATCATGGGCTCTTTGTGTTCTCAGTACATTTGATTAAACAGCTACATTGTTTAATGTATTCAAGAATCAAATACTGACTATGACAAAAATATGTGGAAAAATAATCTTTTGCAAATCTGCTTTGAAGATTTAATGACCAAATCACAAAGAAAAAGAAAAGTACTTCCATATATGTTTACATTTAGTGTGAATGAATTACAACCTTTAAGATTGAGTTTAGATGTATATATGCCACATAGATAACATTTTAACGCTTTTTTTTATTTAGATGAAGAAATCTAAAGTGCAATACCACATTGTAGTATTTTTCATTTGGTTCTCCTAAATTTCATTACAAGTGCCAATGAACAATTAACCAAAACCAGAAGTAAGCTGGAATTATTTACATTAGGTCAAGCTGAAAAGCTTGCACTGGTTGAGGTATATATATGTGGTCTCTGTGTGCTCTCTATAGCTAGTGATTAATTATTTTAGACACTTTTCTCACGAGTTGTAGGTGGAGCAGGGCTTTGTGATAAATCTTTATTTTTCCAAGATTTCAGCATGCATTTCTGTGATATTTGAACATTTTTAGATTTAAAATATACATGGGTATTTTTATCACCATTTTCATATAAAACCTAGTAGGAATTTTGGAAATAGTAAACAGCATATTATGTTCCTAGCTCCTCTTACTGTGTTTATACTATTCATAAAAACTGTGATAAGTCATGCCATGGATTATAAAAGTAACATGTTCACTGTTTACACTATATGTTTATAATAGGTGTTTTACATACTGTCATAATATCACATTCAGTATTATAAGTAGACAGTAGCTGGTTCCAAGTTTTTTTTCTACAAGTGAAAACAAAATATTGTACATTTTTTTCATTATCTGACACAATTTTGAACATTTATTGTAATTTGTTAATATATGTATATAAGTTGAAATGTATTTATCTTTTTGAATATGTCAAGCTACTAATGTTCAAATTCAGTATTATCTTTCTTTTACATATTTTATTAAATCCACTGTAGCCAGAAAGTCATTTTAAGCATACATCTATTCAAGTGCTGAAGCAATATGCCTGTCAGGTATATTTTTTCTGTATATTCACCTTATTTATTCATACATATATTTGAAGTATAAATACTTTGCTAAACCATATTGTAATACCGATATGGTAGACCTAGGAGATATCACTTTCTCTGAACACACACACATACACACTTCCATTTGTTTGTATTGTCATCTTAACATCAAAATAGGGGACTACAGAGGTTAACACATTAAATGAAGTTGTTATCAATATAAACTTCGGATATATTAACACATATATTAAACCATAAAATATAACTGTCTACTTCTGTATCATATTGTTTATGGTCTCAGCAAGTACAGTGAAACCAGTGTTATAAGACCCTCATTGAACTGACCAGAAGTGGTCTTAATTCACAGGTGGTCTTATTAGACAGGTCAATTATAACCAGTGTTAAAAGACCACCCACGGGACTAACCAGGTCTTAATTCACTGGTGGTCTTATTAAACAGGTCAGTTAAATCAATGTGTATGCATTTGGTTCTATCAAAGGTGAGTCTTAATAGACTAACAGGTAGTCTTTCACACAGGTTCCACTGTATTGTGTTACTATATCAAATCAAAAGATGATGTATCATTATAACTCTTAACAAGTACCATAGTTAAACAGTATTTAATACTTCAGGAGAGTTCCTAAAGGAGTCACTTTGATGTAATCACTTCTTCAATGTGTTTACAAACTGTTAAGTCTGCTTGCCACTGTTGATTTTATTAAATAAAATATATCCATATGAGATCTTAGTTGACTGTATTCTAGTGTTTTTGGGATGGTGTTGGTTATGTGTAATCCTTTAAATTAAAGTTACAATTCTTTAATTACCTAAATAAATTAAAGATGCATTTATCTACAATAAAATCTGTATTCAGAAGAAAAATGTCATATATCACCTCATCCTATGAAATAAATCACAAAAGAAAACAAAATTGAAATTTTTCTTTATTCTATAATACCAGTTGAAACATGAACTTCATGAAAAATAAATAAAATATTGCCTTTTATCATCCACTCCTCCTTGAGCACAGAAGCATTTGACTATGTTATGATGAATTCGAAGATTTCAACAGGAAAATGAATCCATTTTCTTCTTCTATTTTTCAGTCAGCGAACACACAAGTATCAAGAACATGGTTTTGTAGATTTCCTGCGTCGTGGTGCGTCTGGAAGTGTACTCCCGTGCTCTGGGAATTGTGTGTTTTTATCAAAATGTGTGTCCCTGGTAAACTGCATTTCTGGAATAAACAAGAGTGGTTCATAATTCATATTCAACTGTCAACTAATAATTATGGTGATGAGTTCTTATGTGATTTTTAACTAGATGACAGTTATCATAATACATCCATCACTTTCAAATTACCAAAAAATTAAATTAGCTTAAACCAAAAAGATTTCAGTTGAGTTAAAATGATCTAATAATATGATGAAAGTAATAATTTCAATCATTGTATGATATGATGATGAAAGAAATAATTTATGAGTCCTGGTACAAACCACTTAAAAGACATGAGAACAAAATATACAAAATTACCACAAAGTTTACCCTCTTGAAAGCCATCTGAATAAGACGTGGTAAATTTGCATAAAAACATGTTGTGAATTAAGAATTCTAATTTCACTACAGAATAACCTTTGATTTCTTTTGACTGAATAAAAGAAGTAATTTATGAGTTAATCATATAACAGGTAACAAAAAAAAACAGGTCTGATTTTAACTTTATATAAAACACAGCAGATCCCATATTCATTGGTTGTAATCCCTGCATATTTTACTTGCAATGAAATTTTGAATACCTGACTACAGTTAACTGTGTAATTGAACATCACAATCAAAGGAGACTTGGTGTGTGAGCCACCCCGCTTAAACAATATGTGTTGTTAATGCCAAGATTTGATCAAGATTTTTGCTTTTATTTGAGGTCAATATGTTCCAAATTACTTTTGCTATTTAATCTCATCTTCATATTACCAAGTCTGTTACATGACCACGCATTCACAGACCTTACTTTCGCCTCTCTTGCATTTATTTCATGAAAAATGAATAAGGCAACTTAACCAAATGAAATGGCTTACATATACTTTTTTTCACACAGATGTCTGTTGTTATGTTTTGATCAATCATTTAGAATTGCCAGGAATTGAACCAAACTATTCAGCCTGTCTTGTTTCTGGAACATGTGTTATTGTTTAGACTGTGTGAACAATGTAGTGCTTACATTCTATTATTTGGGTTTGATTGACAGTTGTGATTTTTGGCAGAACAATTGCAGTCTTGTTTGTTATCCATGAAATTGATACCAGAGAGAGTTGCGGAATCAAGGTCTGTGAATGTGTAGTGTTCTCACATACTTGCAAATTGGTAGTATTAAGATGTCTTATTTACTTGTATGTGCTTGAATATGTTTGATTATCATAAATTGATAACGTTTTATTTCTTAACTGACTCCAAATATCTTACAAAAGGTGCAAAATCATGAAATTAAATTCTTTTAGAAGAACCTGAACCTCTATTGCCTGCAGAAATGTTTTTTAATCTTACCGTACTGTCCCTCAGATTTAGCTTTAGCTTGTACAACAGCTGTTTTCAGGTAATTTGCTGTGTCACTGGCAGTCTTTATTAGCTGAAATAAGATTGAAACTTATCATGGCTTAAACAGGACACACAGAGAATTTTACTTTTCCCACATGGGCACAGGATTATTATCACAGAGTAGCCAAAAATTGCATAAATTCTATAGTAAAGGTAGATGAAAACTGGTTTTAAGGTATCAAAAAACAAAATATCAAGAAGAATGCAAAGTGTGATAATATCATCTGACCTTGAAATTAAGGAGACACATAAATTGAGTACAAGATATATGAAACACACCTTACCTCTTCTATTTTTTCAGGGTCTTTTTCCTGCATGTGTTGCCTGAATTCCTCATTTATTTTAAGTCTTCCAGCTGCAGATTCAAAATCTTTTCTTCATGTTTAATGTCTAAACACAATTACAATTTGCTACTCTGGTTTAAAAATTACTGTTGTAAAATGTAATAAATTTATACTATGCAGCTGATCCTGAAAAAATTTTTTTTTCTTGAAATGGTATACTTTAAAAACACACTGAATAGTCACTGTATGACAAATGAAACAACTTATATAATACAAAATGCAGATCAAATCATCTATATAAATATTTAAGAGTTTTAATGGGTTAGGTGTTCCACGATTTAATTTAAATTTAATTACAAGGTTAGAAGGTTAATACAACAAACAAGATATATGTGAAGTATTGGCAAATACCAGATATATGCACAGTATATAAAACACATGATAAATGGCATTTTACTGGATTTTACACCTGAACTTGCACAATTTTAACCCATAAATTATCAGGTACTACCTTTATAAGGATGCCTGTATCACAAAGCAACATTGTCATTTAGATTTCCTGTAATTTGAAAATATCATCTCCAGTAGTTACCTACAAGTGCTGCTTCATCACCATGGAAAACTTGTTGCCGTGCCCGATGCAGGGCTTTGAAACTGGCAAGGGCCTGCAACATAAAGAAAGAAAAATTGCTGTAAATGTCATACTAACAGCAACTTTGCACCTTAAAGTTATGAGCAACCACAATGCAGAGTGGAGTGGCAGTGAAAGATGTGTCAAAAACTGAAATGATAATCTTGTTGAGGAACCAACTTTTCCTCATTTTTTCTTAATCAGGGCTGGCAGATTTTGCGAAGAGATGGTTTCTTTCATGGCTTATTCCAGAAGAAACAGGACTACCAAGGATAAAATCTGGGGGTTCAAATTATGTTGTAAATCAGATTAATCAGGAATAAATTATTGGCCTTTACCCAATTATCTATAAGTATACTGACCAGACACTGGCATGTAAAATGCTTACGCAGCGGTTCATATGTATTCTAAATATAAATTATTGCAATCTAAATATTAGGCTGGCCTTTAGGTTGACCTTCTTATGCTAATGAACATGCACATCCCTGTGTGTCTATAGACATCTTCATTAAGTACTGGGTCTAGTGTTTATAATATTTGAATATTCATCTCCATTCAAGACGGAAGTCATGGTGTCAACTCTTGTTCCAAGATGGCAGGTCATACCTTGTGGTTGTTAGTAGGTAGACTAGATAAGTTATAGAAGTTAAATAGATTGAAATTCAAAATATCATGTTTTGTTGGGACCAGATGGTTCATTTAAGGTGTGAGACCCCTGCTTTGTGACCACAATTTGAAAAGTGACTTCAACAGTTTCCCTCTCAAAATCTTGCATAATTTTCCAGAATGAATGCAGCTGTCAAAAATGTTAGTAATGAGGCATCTGAATTCTGTAGAAGGCAGATCTTCCAACTGAGCAGTCTGAACAACACCACCCTTTTTGTTGCCTTGTTGAAGGAAACTATAACATCAAGGTCATGTGCATCAAAATTTCCCCCAAGAC
The DNA here is from genome assembly GCA_026874595.1 of Sipunculus nudus. Taxonomy (NCBI): domain Eukaryota; kingdom Metazoa; phylum Annelida; class Sipuncula; order Golfingiida; family Sipunculidae; genus Sipunculus; species Sipunculus nudus. Next base: position 32,884,429 of record CM049309.1, read on the forward strand.
AAAATCCTGTTTTACCCATGCAAGAGCTTCCTTAACAAGTGCTATTGGTTGCAGGGAGGCAAGAGAATGGTCACTTGTACCAGGTACCCCCTCTTAATACTAATAACAGAAGGACAGGCTGATTAGAGGATGATTACATGATAGAAAACCAGCAGGAAATCTCTGTGACATGGGATTCAGTTAGCTTATAGCATACAATTATGCTACACATGATGAAAATGTCATGTAGTGAATGGCTGGTTTTTAGGTCAAAAAGTTTATAATAATCTACTGATATAGACTGAAAATTGTGTCATTATTGCAGTTTAATTAATATGTTGGGATGAATAAAATTAAAATAATTAATGACTGTATCTAGATCTCAGTAAACTGTCCACTGGTTTATGATAAAGAAAAGAAAACAAAACTATCCACCATACTAATGATATATGTGATATGCATAAACCTGCATAAGCAAGGAATGATTAAAATTTTGCTTTTACCACTAAATTTAATTTCATTTGCAAGAGGATGTTATGAACTTGATTATAACTTCAAATTGACTATACCAGGGCCTAGTAGAATGTTAACACATGATAACGCAGCCATACATTGTCCAGACCAGTTGTACAAAGCAGCTGGCTTGTCCCCTGATCTGGTGTGTGTCCAGCACAGCTAGATGCTGCCTGACAGCACATGCCTGTTAAAGCCCAGGTAAATGCCATGTTATCAGGTATTCTGGTGTAAGCCTGATCTTATTTTTGTTTTTGTATACATCATAAGCTTTTGAAAATGCTTACTCTTCATTTGAAGACAAAGGGAGGGGCACTGCTGATTTTTGGGGGGGGGGGGGGGGGGCACCGCTGTTAAATAATTTATTGAGTTTTTGTAATAAATAATAATAAATATCACAATAAAAAATAAATTATCTTCATAAATTTTATATTGTTTTGGTATACAGGTTGCAAGTTGAAAATATGTTACATTTCTATCACTGGTTGTGATCCTATGATTTATTTTTTGGGACTTTTGTTGCTAATATATATACTACAAGTTGTACGGCCCAAGTGTAGAATCAGTACCTGCATTGTGGACTCTATTATACCACTACAAATGAGTAAGGAAGTAATAGTTTTACAACCAAATAGCCCTATATTGCCTATTATAGGTTTAGAAATACATATTAGGATTCATTTTACAAATAAATTTTGTCTGGAGTACATATTAAATACCGCTAGTAGCATGTTGTTGGTATCCAAATCCAGACGGCAGCCATGATTTTTTTTAACAGATAATTACGGTATTGTAAACAATCTCCGTTCAGAATAGCGTAAAGTATACTGGTCTGACCATGGGGGGGTTTGGGGGGTCTCCCCCCACATTAAAAGTACTTAATAATGTTTCTTTTTTTGTTGTAGGAATTCTAAGGGGGGGGGGGGGTATGGGGGGTTTCCCCCATCTTTTAGGTAGTTAATAATATTTCTGAATAAATATTTTCATGATATTTACAACTGCCGTTAGGTGGCGCTATTTATTACTCCACACCCAGATTTAAAAGCCCTCTTTTTCCTGTGACCTTCACATCGTCTTGCATGGTGTAATGGCATAAGTGTTCGAGTACTGAGCCGTGCTGCACAGGATCGATTCCAGCGAGGACCAACTTCTGCTCTTTCATGTGATATTCATGATTTATAATGTATACATGTACTTACACATTTCTGACTAATAATAATATGTCTTTCACCAACAGATAACGCCACGGTAGGAAATATAAGAGAAGGCAATAAGTGGTAGCAAAATTTTATTCACCTATCCCAAATGTAGGTACTGATTGTAAATTCGCTCCAGTTGTACATATATGTTACTGGTTGTAAATATAAATATGTCACTATTCTATAGATTGCATATGGGATTTACAGTTATGATTTACTTTTAGAACGTTTGGTATTTTTAATTTATGTATTTATAATAAATTATTTCTCAAGCTTGTTGTTGCTATTTATTATACTAATATCACACAGTTTCACTTTCAGTACCATCTGAGAAACCACGTACATCTGAGTGAACAGGCAGCAAAACACTCCTCCTTTAATTGGTTTACAGCCATCGGATTCACTAAAGGAAATAACTGGTGTGGCCAGCACAGGGGCTGACCAATTAGTGGGGCATTAATTGCTATACATATATATAGTGTTCTGGTTGGCAGTGTTCTCTGCGCTAGCTCCCAACCAGGACAGTAGTGTTTTACTTTTAGACCAGGCCATGCTGTCTATTTCCCTCTCAATGTCGCCCAGGCTAATGTTTGTTAACATTGTGTCAAGCGCCTGTGCCAGGAATATACTTACCCTAATTCTTGCTGATGCGCTCATTCTGGAGATATGTAGCAGTGTATGAGGACCTTACTCTGAGATCCAAATTATTTCTCACATGTTGGATAACCTCTCCAAATGTCAACAAGGTCTTTTGCAATGGCAGGTGAATTCGGCCCGAGTCATACACGACCTATACGAAACCCGGCCTGGGACCATTCGGCCAATGCTTCCACCCCTGACCCAACCTAATGAGCCAACCCGTATTTATGGAAAAAAGAGCTCAGACTAGATTTTGGCAGGCCTATATCAGACCACAGACCCTTGAAATGATCAGTAAACCCCATGGTAACATGCTGTCTATAAATAAGCTAATTATTTATTGATGTTGTTACCATGGGATTAAAAAAAGTGTTACTCAGCTGATAGGGCCAAACAATTGACGGAATATTCAGTTAATGAAATATACAAAATTTATATATCATACATGAAAATTGTAACTGTTGGTCATGAGGACATGCAGAAGGGACGTGAGAAAATTGGCGGGGTGGTGCAAAAAAAAAAAAATACTCGTGATAAAATTCCAGCCAGAAATCGAAGATATGGAAAAGAATAATTAAAATACTTTTTGAAATTTCCATCATAATGATAATCATGATTGGCCTTCGTTCCGGTTTCAAATATATATTATTTCTCACTATGTGTTAATGGCAATTGTGTTTGATTAAAAACAAATAAATTCTGCTGAAGAAAGTAAACTGTTTAAACCTAAGTTTAATTAACTTATTCTTCAAATAGAATTTTAGTTAAAGGGGCCCTGTAAAGCATATTGAATAAACACGAAAAATGGCTTCTTCCTTTTAAAATAAATCTGTATCTGCCAAATATTGCCTTGAAATCGTTTGCTTACTCCTGTAAATGAGAGTTAAAAACAATGGAGCGGGCGCGATCACAGGTGTCAACATAAACATAGCGCGTGGATCCGTGTGCATCGCGGAACATCAATTACATGTGTAAATCAGAAGATGCCGGCTAACTGACTTTGCTAAAAAAGAGGTAATACATGTACCTGCTGTCTGAAACACAGCGTGTTGCGGCTCACAATCGGACCTCCGGTCACGCAGCCTTGTTATGGTAAACAGAAACACGTGGACTATGTTTTCCACATGCAGAGCCATAACAATTAAGGCGTCAAACAGTCGTATGCGAGTAACCGCATGAGATTGTGTGCTTGGATGGTTTTGCTGGGAAAGCTTTGTATAAAGCATAACTGAAATGATAATGTAAAATATAGGGTATAATATTGCTCCTGATAATGTCCCTTTAATATTCTTACGCTGAGCTGGACTTGTCACAGTGGGGGAACGTTCGATGTGCATGGATATAGCCTATATATATATGTATGTGTGTGTATTTATAAACATGAAAAGTTTATAAGGCTGGCGACTGATAAAAAAAACTAGGTAAAACTTGGAACTTCGAAAAAAAATCCTTTTGTATATTTAGTGCTCTCTTTAATTATTAATGGCTGATGTGTATGTTTTTTAAAGCAATGTGTCCGCATGAGGACGCCCGACCGGAACTCAGTAACAGCTAATCAGACACATGAATACATAGAATAATATCCATGATTATAAATCATATCTTTAGATATATTAATACATGTACAATAAAATTGAATCATATCTTATGCATATGTATCTTATAAACAGTTCTAAGAAACGTGCTCATCCGTGTGTCCTGAAACCGCGCGGAATATAGCAACAGGCTGATTACATCAGCGCAAGTGCGCCATTGCAATCGCAGTAGAAATAATTTTGGCCTACATGACACAAAAGAAGATGTCTGTGAAGGAAGGGGTATACGAGGGATGTGTGGAACTGTTGAGCCCCTTCCTCCCTGCCCCCTCTCCCGCATCATTTGTGTTGTTAATGTCAGTAGAAATTTAGTGTTATTGAGCTCAAGCCCATCAGACATTTCTGTCAAGAATATAAAAATAATATCATTTCGTTTGGCTTTTTCCTGTTTAGCAAAATTATCCCGTTCATGATTATAATGTTGCCCCCTGATCATATGATCTTTTATCGAAAATTTATAATAAAGTTAAAAAAAACACCCTTCCGCTCAGAAAGTGCTTGAGAACCAAACTCTCCCCCCAAACTTTATTATAATTTGCGGGATCATCATATTCCCCTTCATGTAACGAATAATCGACATTATTTTTTTTTAAATATTTATCTTCGTGACCTTAAAAAAGAAGTCAAGATGAAAAAAAAACTTGGCCAGAGTTATTGGATCACAGTGAGATACGTCCTGGGTAAGAATATCAATGCAATTGATAAGGCCTAAAAAGAAGGAGCAGAATACTCAGTATAATAATGAGAATAAATATAATAACGGGAAAAACAAAAATCTCCACCTGTACCTGGATAGATGAATCGAAATAATACAGTAACCCAGACGACGAAAAAATAAGAAGGACAATAACGGCCAAAAAATATTTTTACCTATTTATGGAATAATAATAATAGTAATAATAATTATAATAATAATAATAATAAAAAGGAGAAGAAAATATAATGAACTTGAAGAAGAAGAATAGGATGAGGAAGAAGAAGGAGGGCAAATATCTCCGGCTAGGTTACTAATACTAATTCTTCTACTAATACTAATAGGCTAAAACTAGGTTTATAAACTGAATAGGCTACTAATATTATGCTAATAGGCTAAAACTAGGTCTATAGACAGAATAGGCTACTAATATTATGCAAATAGGTCTACTACTACCAATAATAATAGACCTATATGGACATCAGTTTGTTTTAACTTGATAAAACGGGATTATTACAGTAGAGCGTAAATCTTAACCCCAAGATCAAATGACCAGAATTGTGATTAATATAGAATTAAGCACTCGAGCGATGTGAATTAATCTAGTCAATGGCCAGCCTTGGCCGGATTTTACAAAGGCCGAATTCACCAATCTGCTGGAATTTCCGGTGTCTACAAAGCATGACGAATTTTGATTACAAAAATAAACAATTAATATAAATTTATTTTTGGAATCGTCATGACAACGATAATTTTATTGAACATTAATGATATGTGTCCCAGAGAACAGTATTCGATATTTATTTCAATGAATATATTCCGATAATATTAAGCATATTAAAAGGTCACATAATTTTGGCGGTCACATCAACTGCATTTCCAGGCAATAAATAAAACTAGGAAGTCGGAAGTCGGAAGCCTTCGGAAGTCGGAAGCCGTTTTAATTTTTAGTATAATGTTAAAAATAACGATCATACCAACACTTTTTCGTGTTAAAATGTAAGATATAGACCCCCTTTGCAAAACCAGGAAGTTGCACAAACGTATATTCCCATATATGAAAATTAAAGCATTTTTAATGCGTCGGAAGCCTCTCGGAAGTCATCCTGAGGTGTCAGATGATGCTCAAAATGCATAAAACTCGGAAGTCAAAACTATAGCACCAACCGACAATGACACAGAAAAAGTCTTGCATTATTCCAGATTTTGATTAAAGTGATATTTATGTATTTGGATAAAATCATAATGTATATTACTAATTAAACATAATGATATATAAAATTTATAAAAAAATAAATGTTGAAATATACATTCAAATGTAATACATTATATATCATATCGTGACGTAATATTTTAATAAAGTGTAATAATTCTTTTAGAATAGAATATTATATCATATAAAAAAATAAGTACAACTTAATATTTATTTGTATTATAATAATTTTACATATATAATACTATTCAAATATTTGATAAAATACATAAATTTTTATATAAATGTAAAAAAGTATCAAACTGTCGCAGCCTTGCAGAAACTGGTAAAACCGTAAGAAAAGTCCATTCAGTTTTGTAATAATAAAACTAATTTATTTTATCCATTAGGGTGCTATATACAATATAAATGAAACTAAATTTTATCCATGCATTAGGATGCTTTATATGGAACGCATATAACTCTCCAAGGCTTGCTGAATACTGATCACCCAACGTATCAGGAAACATTTTTAGAACATTGCACAGACAATTTGCAGAAAACATTATAAAAACACTTCCAAAATATTTCGAAAATTTAAAAATATGTAAAACTACATATAACTATGAAAGATTTAAAAAAAAGGCATGTGATGTTGCAAAAACATTGATATAAATTATAACAGTATCTTTATATTTTAATTTTAGCTTAAAATAATTTATGTAGGAAGGATATTACATTATTATATGATTCCATAGAACATTTTTTTAATTTTACACTTTAAAGCCACATTCTTTTTGGAAACATTTTAAGAACAGCTTCATAAAATGTTTATGCTAACTAAAGATCAGGCAATAAGAACAAGGAAACGCGTGTGCCTTTAAGGTAACGTAATGAAATATTACATAAGTTGTAATCAGTTACAAACTAATAGGAGGAATCGCAACCTAAAATTTTTTCTGCCATTTGTTATCCATTTTATTTGTTAGAATAACTCGCTAGGTGGAGGGGATAAATTATCACATAAATGAATGGATATATTAATACTCATATTATATACAATTTAATAATTTCATATATTAATTTATATTGACTTATATAACTTTGTCTTACTTAATTTAGGAATATTGATTATATTGTATTTTTATAATATATGATATTTTATCATATAATATAATTTAATATCAAATTATATCGCTGTTGAATGAATATATAATTATATCGTCATCTATATATGTTATTTAACACACTGTGTATACATTTTAATATACTTGTTATTATGTAATTATATTTTGCATCATGTATGTATTTGTTCAATGAAAAAAAATAGAGAATACCGTTTTGTATTATAATGGGTTTTTTATTTGTTATTATAGTATTTTATATTCATATTTTACATTTCAATATCAATTTATATATTATTTTGTTATTTATATACATTTTGATTTTGTTCAAATACATATATAAATATTACCTAAATTAACAATTTATATGTCGTTGTCGGTTGGTATAATGTGGCTTGACTTCCGAGTTTTATGCATTTTGAGCACCATCTATCACTTCAGAATGACTCCCGAGAGGCTTCCGACGCATTAATTATGCTTTAATTTTCATATATGTTAATATATATCTTTGAAACTTTCTGGTATAAAAAAGGGTGTCTATATCTTCCGTTTTAACACAAAAACTTGTCGATTTGTTCGTTATTTTTAAAATTATAATAAAAAATAAAACGGCTTCCGACTTCCGAAGGCTTCCGACTTCCGACTTCCGAGTTTTATTTATTGCCGCATTTCCATGGTGAAAACAATATGGCGGACTGATTGGCTGTTGTTTCAAAGATGTGACCGAGACAGGGATTATGTCGTTGCTCATTGTACTGAATTCATTTTGGCGTATGGCAGAGAGAGTTATGTGAATTTGTTGAGCGTGAACCATCTTAACAAGTATGTCCGATTTTTATTTTGGGAAACTAAGTATGTTTTGGGCGATAATAGAGGTCATCTTTTTAAACTTATTGAGTTTTGGCACTGATTTAATTTGGAACGAATCTAGAATTTAGACGGCTGTTGTGGTAAAGAAAAAAAAAAAAGAAGCGAATGTAGAATCACTCACACACTCCTGGTTAGCAAACAAGGTAAAAAGGGCAATATTGTTGATGGGGATAGGGAGAAAAATGGGGTAAAGTTTATTAGGGAATAGGGGGTTATCAGTGACAGTATAAATGTCGCAGGCGGGTGGTAAGGCGGGGTCTGGTTCGTGGTCCACTCGCACACACACACAAATGATTAACGATACCCAGCTGACGCTTGACAACTATTTATTCTTTGTCTGCAACAAAGTGGACAAGATCTGAATCGACGTGTTGTCGATAGCATGACATGAGGCTGGACTCACGTGATCATATTGTTTACAAATATTGGACTGCTCATTAAAATGTATATAAAGGTACTCAACATATTGTTTACAAATACTGGACTGCTTATTATAATGTATATAAATATACTCAAAATCAATTTATGCATCTGCAAAAAGTACTCAAGATATTCATTAATGTATGTTTACTTGAAATCTTCATGTTATTATAACCATGTTATTGTACATTTCTTTTACACGACTCCTAAGCTTACACCATCTTACATCTTTTTTATACATATCTATCAATCTCATAGTCTTACATCTTACAATTCATACACAAATTATGTTTGTGTACAACTATACACAAACAATACACTTTGTTTATATCTTCTATCTATAATAATATACATTAAGTATAATAATGTGAAACATCTAGGCTAAGTATCATTCTTAAGTACATAATGTTTTATATTGTTATCTTTCACAGAAATTCTGCTATTACACGATAGAATATAAATATGACCAATGATTGTAACTTAGATTTCTAAGTGAAAACATTCAGGGTGGTTATTTTATGGGAGTCTATGATGGAAGAGCGAAGGGGGTATCCCATTATATTTGGCGGGACGGATAATGGTTGTTTATCTCCCCTAGGAAATTCAAGAAATCTACCTCGGTATATACTTATTTACTTGTAGGTATGGGATATCTTTGGTTGATCACACATATTGACATTACTTCGTAACATAATAAATAGAAGGACTAATGTGTGTTATAAAAGGGGAATGGTTTATAAAGGGAACAGCGAGCCAGAACAACGAGGCCGCCGCGCGCAAACAGGTGGTTCCCGGTGACGAATCATCAACATCGCCAAGCGCAGAACGCTTGGTGAAAGTTGTGTATGAATTTAATGTGAATTTTATAGCAAGGCTATCACAGTTGAGGTTCAAAATCAATAATTAAATGGAAAGTTACTGGGAGTCAGTCATTGGTCAGTGGTTCTGGTACTTTTAATGCATAGTATCATACTTTTAATGCAAAGGATCAGCTTTTTAAGGTAGAAAGTAACTTGGCATATTCCCACAGTGAGTTCTGCCACAATGCTAACTGGTTTAAGTTTAAAATACGTTTATGGGAGGTTTATGAACATTTGTAGGAAGTTCTGGCTCATTTCGTTAACATTTCGTGGTAATTGAAGTTGTCAAAAACGAAAGAGGGGCGGGGGGGTGGGGGTGTTATGGGTTAGCTCGAATTAATGCATGCATCCACCGCTAGATGGCAGCACGGTTATAGTCATAACGTCTGCGTTTGTTTGAGAGAAGGCTATTGCTGTAGAACCATTTTCTCATTACATTTTATAAAAGAAAATAAGATTTTGTATAATGATTCAATACGAGTGTTACATTTAGTTCTGTTATATTTTAAATTCTCTGTTTACTCATTCTATGCATTTTCAAGCTAATTTTTAAATATTGCTGCTGCCTTAGGAGTGGGGGGGGGGGGGAATAAATGATGGACAGACAGAAATAAGGGAGGTTAGATGTACCGGTACAGATCTAATTCGTTTATTGGCCCTCCTTTCAGTCCCACGTGGAATTCTATCGGGACACGTGGAGATTATCTAGACACGTGGAAATTATCTAGGCATGTGGAAATTATTTGGACACGTGGAAATTCTCTTTTAGAGGTCAGCAATAATACCATGCAACCTGTCCTATTGTTGCGTTTAGGTTTCTCAAAAACCGGTCAGGGAAGGGTTCATGCCACATAACCGTTCAGTATCGGAAACCTTCAAAAACCCCGAGATGATGAGGATCTATATACATAATAATTGTATTGATATCTCCTTTATTCTGACCTCTATTAAATATAAATCTATTAAATATAAATCTAAACGTTAATGATATAGAACTGTATATAAGAATGATAAATCTGAAAGATGTATTTCTATTCAGGGGAGTCAGCCAGAGAGACTGAGATTAAAACAGTTTCTGGTGACAGTGTCACCAAGACGACAATGCCAACAATGCCAAAGTAAAGGAAAAGAGAAGAAATATTACGCAAGGGAGACAAGCCGGCTGTTCTCCCGACTTAACATTCACTACATAAATATAACAACTGTTTACTGTCTTATATTTGACTCATGATATTTGTACATGTGACATCCTGAACTGTGCTGGGTGGATATACCTTGATTAGATGAAATACATGAATTATTAGACATATGACATGACATGCAAAGACACTATACTGGATCAGGTCTCGAACCACCGACCAGCAGCGTATAAGTCCCATTGCATAACCACTATGCCACACAGAACTCGTTGAAAATATGGGGAAAACGTGGGTATTTAAACCTGAATTAAAAATTGTGATCATGTGGTACACTGTGGGGCACTTCACCAGCAGTCATGATCATGTGATCAGTGAATTGGATGTGAGCTGTTACATTATATTGTTCTTTAAAATCAGGCCAAGTTTACTTTATATGAGCACCTAACAATCGCTTTGTGTGACTTGTTGAAAATGAATGTCCATTCATGTCTACTTAGTTTTGTTGCTCTTGTGTCTTCTTCATAAGTCTGTCTTAGCTTATATATCAAGAGTGATGAACCTGTTATATTAGTACACATAACATAAATGTGACTCCAATGTTTGCTCATTGCCATTTCATCAATGCCATTTATAGACCTGTTGAAGTGCATTCCTCCTGTTGTTGTGTACATACATATCCTACTCAGTTAAATTATGTTGATTTGATAAATTTTGATATGTTTTTGCATACATGTATGAAATCCAGTGATGCCAGATTCAGCTGAGCGTCATGACCAATACAGCATTTGCTTATTTGTCAGGCCATTTCTGTAGTCTTTTGCAGAGATCATGCCAATCCAGAAGATTCCAGTTGTGCACAAGTTTGGGATCATATCCCACAGTCAGCGCCTAGAACTTCAGGAGAGGCTCCTTAAGCAATCTTACCTGCAGACATTTGGCACAAGACAGGTGCACACAAGCAGGTGAGTCCAACCTAAGGCTTTATTGTCGAGCTGGATGAATTCCACATGTTCATTTTTCGCCAGTATGGTAAATAACAGATGGTTAAACCTGGCAAAAAAAACTTGGAGAATTCAAATAAAATTAAAATGACATTAAATTCTTGTATATAAATTTATAGTCAAAAAGATAGAGAAATCCAGGAAATAAATCAGTTTATAAAAATGTTACAACTTTATCAGAACAATATATTGCAGTGCCACTCCAGGAAATAATGATCTTTTGAATAATCCTATTAGGCTATTACTGTGTTTCTTGGTGTGTTCCATATTTAGGTAGATTCACAACTGATGGCAGAGAGGGTATGAACAAGATATAAATTCAAAATACTTTGTTTCACAATTTGGAGCACGCAAGCATAAATTTAGATTTTTTTTATTGCTGCAGAACTTTATGGCAGCTAGGTCACACATTTGGACAAATGTATTTTACTTTTGTTATATGTAATATTATAAATAGCTAGACTTTATTCTTAAATCTAGACAGGATTTACGAGCTAAAGCATATTTTATTTGAAATGTCTAACATCATACAATAATATTTTTAGTTTCTTCAGTTAGTACCACTATTTCTTGGTTATTATGGGTGTTTTAAAAAGGGTTTTCCAGAAAAAAAACTGGATAAAGAGCCATAACCAAATTTGGCATTCAGTGATGACATGCCATACTTTTATAGAGTCTCTTATCAAATGGGTGTACAGATCTGTTGCGTAGGAAACAAAAAAAGTTTAGCTATCGTTTGATAGCTATATGTTTTAGAGACATTGAAAAATGCACAAAATCAGATGGCAGCAGTTGTTAATAATGCCACCTAATTCTGAACAAAAAAAACCAACAATTAAAGCTACCCTTCCTGTCATTCATAAGGATAATCTTTCAGGCTAATGAATATTGAAAAAAGTAAAACCATTAGCATATACATGGAATCTCTTGTAGGAACATAGCAGGAGTTACTGATGACTTTATTCAAGAATACAATGCTGCCAGCAGTCTTGATGAGAGAGAGCGGCTGGAAGACCAGGCAGATAAAATGCTGGAGAGGATTAAAGTGAGTCAATGTATTGAACAGGTTTAAGTACAAAATAGCATTTATAAAACATATATTTTTTCATCATTGTAGAAATGTAAAATTTGTAAATACATAACTTGGAAGAAGTTTTGTTTTAAATAAGAATTTTGCAACGTGAAAAGCTTATGTATTCACCAACTTTGATATGATTGTATAGTTTGAGTAGAATGGGTCACTGAAAGACTACTGGTAGTTGATATATTTTCAAGTTGCCATCATCTTTTCCATACGTTTTGACATATCTGAATAGTCAGCTTGGACTTTTTTCGTACATTAGAGGAAAACAGGACTTCGAACTGGTGGGAGAGGAAACCATGTTGATCTTCCAGTGGCTTGGACAGAGCTGTCACAGTTAGCCCAGTGCAAGGGTAAAATCCAGGAAGGTGAGGTGCTTTAATGAAGGACCCAAGTCCAAATTGGACTGGAGTCTGGAATAGTTTTAATTTTTTTCAGAGACTTAGACTCAACTTTCCCGGACTCCTACTTGTACCTGGATTTGGTGGTCAGGACTCGAGAAATTGGCCAAATCTGTCTTAAGTCCAGTGAAAAACAAACTCTGTCCAATTATGTCAGACATTCAGATAGGAAAATGCAGTAAAGATACTTATATAAGCAATTTACTGTTAGAATTTAAAAAAAAATAAAGATTGTAAATACCAAGATTTATCTCTTCACTGGGGGCTAAGTAAAAGAAACTTTTATTAATTTATGTGAAAATACAAATGACATTCTCCAAAATCCATTTTAAATTGCTTTTAATAAAGACATTGGACTCGGAATTGAACTCGAGTTCCAAAAGACATTGACTTGAAGACGTTTGACTTTGACTCGAGTGTCTTGGACTTGGATTCAAGTGTCTTGGACTTGGATTCGAGTGTCCTGCCACACAGTCCTGGACGTGGACTTGCACTTGGACTTGGATGTTGTGAGTTGTAACTCCTCCAAATACAGCTAAGATCTGAGTGTGATGGATATTGATGTTGTAGGAGATGATGTCTTGAGAGCTAAACAAAGTGTGAACACCACCTGGTAGTCATACCATGACTTCAACATTCAAGATTTTTCAAGCTTCAAAACCATTTTTAATCTGTTTATCTTTTCCCATGTCCCCTGTTCATTTCCTGGTTTGGGATTTGCTGCACATGCATATGTAAAATTGGACCTCTGGTCATGCATACTTGTTATGGTAAACAGACACATGTAGATGTGTTTACTCACACCAAGAACCATAACAACATATAAAACAGGCGAACTGGAGACAGCTAGTCCATGAGCTGGTATGATTTTGCTGAAAAAGGTATTAAGGTTTAAAGCCAAAATGAATTTATAGTGTGAGATAATACACATTTTATCATCACAACTTTTTTTGTACCTATAAGAATGATATGTAACTTTATAAGCTCAATACAACATGGGTAATCATTGTTTTATTAGAATGTTTGGATATACTGATAACATCCCTGGACCAGGCCCCTCTCAGCAGAAATCATATCCCAGCACTGTTTTTCTTGGCTGAGACCACGCTGTACTGGCTGAGAACCGATGTCATCAACCAGCCATATCTCAGGACCGGGGAGATAAAGCTAATCAAGGTACTGTGTTTTTTATATAGGAATAGAGATAGTGAAGGGTATGTAGGTCAAATGCTATTTTTAGGTATTATCTTCTGTACACACCATTTATTTCTTATGCATGACTGCAGCATAACTAAATATTCTAACTGGTATATTCTTAGGATTACTCAAGATAAGAAGTGGATAAAGAGTTACAGGTTTAAGATATATTTAATTTGAGCTTGGAACAGGACAGTAACTTCATATTTTAGAGGACCTACTGAACCAGAAATCCCCTGTTATTGCTGGTATTCCACTTAACAGCACTTCAATACTCTTTAACAAACTCACTCAAAATAAGAATCAAGTTTAAAGATTAAATGCCAACCGGGCTTTAACTTTTAACCAGACCTGCTGATGTTTTATTATTTACACAAATACCAAGTGACTGTGTCTAGTTGAATTATTGTACAGAAGCAGCACATATGGTAATACATGACTAAAAGAAAGACATTTGAACATAAATTTATATTCTCTCAAACCTTTATGATGCTTTTACTTTTTACTGTAAAATCTAGAGTCGCAGGAAGCCCAAGTTTTTTCCACACTGTCTCCATGTTTATCATACATCAGTAATTTTTTTCCTCTGTTTCAGATGGGTCAGCTGGTATTTACCCGCTTGTTTTATCACCACATGGCAGGCCAACTTCACGGCCACAGAGAATTCAAAAGTCGTCTTTACAGTTATCTGGATGGTAAGTCAGAGAGCATCAGCAGCATAAGTTCATCATGACCTCTTGTATTGCAGTGTGTCATATGTCTTGCAGTGTGTCATATGACTTGCAGTGTGTCATATGACACACTGCAAGTCATATGTCTTGCAATGCTGCCACTCTCTACATTTTTAAAAGTGTTGTACTTTTTTTTGAAAGACCAATTTTTGTACTTTTTCATACTTTTTCAGGTATTAATACTTTTTTGTACTTTTTTCTCAAATCTTTATTTTCAGGATGATTATTTTATACTCTATACTTCCTGAACTTACAATTATTTGTGAAAGATATGCTCTGTCAGTGTTTCATAATAGAAACATTTTATTGAGCAAAGATTGACTAGACAAAGTGATGTGAATATGAAATACAAATGGATGCATGTGTTCCAGTAAATATTGCAAATATGCTTTTCTTGAAGCAAAGCAAATAGTAAAATTGTGCCGAAAATTCCATAATTTGACAATGATTATACTTTTTCATACTTTTTTCCAGACAATTCAGTACTTTTTTTGTGCATGATCTTATACTTTTTTTTGGTAAAGTTAAGAGTGACAGCACTGTTCTTGTATTTTTTATCGTTGTTTTCTCAGCAGAATTTAAATTTTCACTGATATATTTGAAAAATGAGCCTATCTAACAAAATGCATCAGTATACCCATATTTCAGTGAAATTTGAAAATCACACTAAACTCTGTAACCGTTCAGATAAAATGGTGATCCAGGGAGTTAGTGTCTAGCATAATGTCCCGCCCAATTCACGTTTGTGATGTCCAGATAAATTCCTATGTTCTTGGGATTGAACACTCCCAGAGAGGGGGTGAATGTAACCTTGCACACAAAAGCATTCTTACTGGCATTGCTATTGAAGCTAACTTTATTAGCAAAGCGGCAGACTGTCTGAATTATCTGTAACAGGTCACGGGTTCGAATCCCCATCAGCCCTGTTACTATTTTCACTCGTAACAGATGAAATATAAATATATACATTGTAACACTCAGGGTTTGCGGACAGTCAGGAGGCGTACAACCCGTACCCGAATGCCCTGCTATCCATCAGATACATCAATGAGGTGGGCAAAATGATACTGGCTGATATTGTCCCGGATCCTGGAGAAATTAAAGAGGGAGATAAAGTTACAGATACTGCAGAAGGCACATCAGATGTGGATTCACAGGTGACAGATGCTTAATGAGAAATATAGTAAACAATAGGAGATTGACTTTGTATGCCTGTTTCCACAGAGACCTGGAGGAGAAATTCCTTTAAATTCCTCTTGCTAGTTCAATATAATACTAACAGGTCATTTTGTCTTGTTGACATTTTTTTTTATAAATTTCCATGTGGTAACAGCTTGAGGTTCAGGCCTAATGGATTACTCTTTTTCTAAATTCTGATGTATCATCCCTCCTTTAACATTTGTGGGCTTAAGACTTTCTATCATGGGATGCTGTTAAATTTGGAAAAATGGAGTAGGAGACTTTGTATTATATAAAATAAATGACTAAATCAGTTATTTGTTATCTCGGCAGATGTTCCATGAAGTGTCAGCAAATTTTGAGACAACAAAATCTTCAAGGTCTGGAGCCATAAGTGCCAGTGTGCATGACCTCAGCCCAACCTTATGGCATGCCCTTGATGTATGGCGCTGCATTCACCATCTGAGTGGGGGACTACCGGATGCACTGGATGCCCTTGCTAAGTGCGGTCTTGGTCTTGCCTCAGAAAGCTGGTAGGTATATAAACTCACAGGTCATTTGGAACTTAATGCCTCTGCCAGCAGGTTATGCAAGTACTCCCAGTACTTAAAAGTGAGGGTGTCCAATGGTTATCTGCAATACTGGTTGTGTACACTGGCAATTTCAAAGTAGGAACATCAGCACTGGGTTTCAGTGTTCTCAGAGTGTTTTTGAAATGTGTGCTCTCAGTTCTGAGGTGAGTTGTCATCAGCATCTCATAATAGGAGCCCCTCCCCCCATATTACATTTGATATTCACTAAAAATAATCATGGTTCGATATGGACATAGGAGTGTCCTGAGAGTAGTCTGAGGACATGGCCAAAGTACAAATTTATATGCTGGGGGTGACTGGGCCCAGAGATTAATGTCTAGGAACACTTCAGGGTGCCATTCCCAAAACTGTGAATTATAGTATGATTACTTCCTAAGTGTGAAATTGATACCAAATTTGTGACACATAGAAATCATACTTTATTAAATAAGAATCTGTTTTCCCAAAATCATCCTGTATATCAGCATGATTATTAACTTTATTTGACCTGTTTGTTTCAGGATTGATGTGGTGTGTGCACTGCATGTCCTGGCTGATGCTGCCAAAAGTAACCTTCAAGTTTTAAAGGTCATGCAAGGTTTGGCCCGAGGCATGAAACCTAAAGAAAAAGCTCCCTCTACTCCAACAGAGGCCAATACTGGTGAAGAAAATGGTAAGAGAGACGAGATTAATTTGTCACAGTAGGTGGTATAAATTGCTCCCAGTGAAGCTGAACTATGTGTCCATCAGTGGAATGGTTTGCTTTCTTAAATGTTTGAATGTGTACAAGGCTTCTGAGCAGATATTTGGTGGATAATATTATAATGAGATTTCCTGGAGGAATGGCTTTTAAAAGTGCTTGTTATCCCTCTTTGCTTTACTTGATGAAAGAGTAAATCAAACTGACTTTTCATTCTTTCTGATTTATTTGAATGTGTCATTCTTTCATCTAACTGATTTTTAGTATTGAACTTCGGTTTTAAAATAATGCTGATATTTTCATAGAAGTAAATTGTAAATTATCAAGATATGTTAACATAATATATAAAAAGTGAAATATAAATGAAACTTGGAAATTTAGTTTTGATAGTGGTTATATTTTAATTTAGAACATTCAGTAAAATCCTTTTAATATGATCACGGCCATAATCACCAGATGTGACTCTGTTATAAGGTGGTCATATCAGGCTACTTTGAGCAAATAATCATTGTGTTACAAAAACTAAAGATAAGGCCCATCGAAGCTACATGGTTGTGTTCTGGTGTTCATCAGGCACAAGAGCTATATTACTTATCTAATATACATTTTTTCAAAGGTGTTCCATTTTATGTCCAACAGCTGTTTCCGGTGATGGGACAAGTTTTCCTGCAGACACTGTATCCAAACCAAGCACACTCCCAAACACACAGGGCCAGCTTGACCAGTCCCCACGCAGTCACGCAGAGTCCCAACATGGCCATCCAGGGATGCAGAAACCTGATGGTCACGCTACAATGAAAACCCCAGCCAGTAAGTTGTACAGCGGCTCTACACCTGTCAAGTCTCACGGCGCCAGCAGAGGAACAGGTCTTGATACGATGGGCGCGGCCGCTGAAGCTGGCACTGATTTTATCAGCGGAAAGGCTTCTCGGGCCAGCAGTGTCCCAACGTATACTAATGCTGCAGTGAGTTCAGTTTTAAAATGTGGATTTTCTCCTTAAAATGCAGTATTGGAAGTAATAAATTAAAAGTAAATACATGTACATGCCTGGTTTAGCAAGGCCTGTTATGCAGTAGTATTGAATAAATGACCTTGCTGAAATGATGTACCATTAGACACTATTTCACTCTACAAAACAGTCCAGAAATTTCCATAAGTGACTAGTATGAACACATTTAGTTTTGTTCAACAAATAGGTGGACACGCACATTACAGTCAGTCTTTTCTCTAAATTACAAATGATGATTCACATTCCGTTTTAAAAAAACTTATTCAGTAATGTATACATTTGTTTCAAGTTTAAGTTTAACCTACAAGCAATAACATACAGACTGTTCATAGGCACACACACCAAGAAACATGCTCTTACTGGTCGCTGGTGCTGACTTTATTAACGAAGGTCCATTACTATTACAGCACCTGGACACCCCAGGTCTGCATGGCTGGCACTGGGAGGTCGGGTTCTGTTACGTTGATATGTTGGCCGATATCTGTCTGCATGGTGACAAGTCAACAATCCAGAAGATGGCGCTAGTGGGTAACAACAAGGATGTATCTGAGCTTCACCTACAGGGAGCAGCACCAAACCCATTAAAAAGTGCGGGCCTGCTGGATCTGGTGTACTTCAAGGCTGATCAAGAAGCAGATGATGGAGGTATGTGCAGTGTGTCTCGGGGGGGGGGGGGGGGGAGTGGAAGGATCCTGTGGTTGGCTTCATGATATTTTGCGGAGTTAAATTTCTCAATTTTTACTCTTCTAGTGTTTCACAAGGGTTCCACTTTCATGATTTAACTCAACAAAAACCTACACAATGTATACCAGTATAAATTTTTATCTGAATAAATTTTATCGAATAATAAATATTCAAAATTGTGCTGTTACACACAGCCCTGGCCTTTTCCACATTCTCACAAAGATAGGCCTGGCACCCACCAACACAGGGCCCTATGCACTTCAGGTGCCGGGCTGGTGTGCTCTCAGTCAAAACAAAATATAACAACATTGGCTCTGAGGGGGTATTTGCTGTGCTGGAATTCATTTTGCTGGCAATAGAAACATGGCTACAATAAAATAATTTTGATGTCATGATAAAAAAACAACACAGGAATTTAAGTTTAACAGCACCAAATAGCTGAAAAGTCTGTATGAATTTAGGATAATTATTATAATTATATGCCAAAACAATTTCCTGCCAGTCAGTGCATGGGGTGTATGCTTTACTTAGGATATGGAGGGTTGCGGGTTACTCAACTTTGCGGATGCTTAATCATCTTCATCTCCTTATACACAGAGACCCTAGCTACTCCCTAAATGACTTACCTATGAGCCATAGGGTGAGGTCTGTACCCAAGGCCTGCTAACTAGTAAGTGATAATATTCCCTCTCTGACCCTCTGGCTGTGATTTATCATCCATGCTATATTTGGTGAGTCCATTTATAGTGAAGGGGGGGGGGTATCTATTAAAAGTACATGGAATATCCTACAAGGTTATTAATATTAAAAACAAGATGCATGAATCTATCAGGCTTGGGTCAAGTACAGGGGGTCAGTACTTAAGTACAAGTACTTCAGAATTTGACAAGTACAAGTACAAGTACACAATTTTTCAATGTACTTGAGTACAAGTACAAGTACAGGGGTCTGTACTTGAGTACAAGTACAAGTACTTTTAATTTAAAAACTGAATAAGCCATTTTTCTGAATATCTATTGATAAAACAATTACCTATATCATACACACTGTTACACAGTGATATCAGTACTGGTACACCAAAAAGGTGGGTTGATGCTCCAATTGCTGAAGGTTTCTATTGTTATTCTAGTTAATCCAGGGTGACAGTCTTGATGGCCTTTCAGTATTTACCATTATATACATTATTACACAGTCATATGTCAGTACATATGAAATGGTGCTTTGATGCCTTAATTGCTGCTTGACTTTGCTGAATGTTTTTTTTTTCTAGGTAATCCAGAGTTATAGTTTTTATGGCCTTTCACAGCAGTTGGTAATAGTTTATGAAAATTATACTTATACTATAAGAAATATGTATATTATATATTATATTATACAATATTACACAGTCATATATCAGAACACAAAAAAAGGTGCAGTTGATGCTTGAATTGCTGATTTTTTTTTTTGTATTATAGGTAATTTTTGTATAGTGGCTTTAGAGTCTCAGTATTAGTCTGTCAGGTGTGTAAAACTCACAGCTGATCAGCTCAACAGTCCACCTGAGGGTTGTGTATAGTTCAGCTGTGACAACTGAAATCCAGATTTACTCATTACAAACCAGACCTGCTCAGTTACCATGGCTAATTAGCCTTGAGCATGAGCAGATGTAACCTGGGACAAACTTACTCATCGATCAGCAGAACTACTCAGTGGGCAGTTTTTACCACAAGCCATTCATATAATCAGGTCTGAGGATCTGGGCAGTTTAGGACTGAGGTATAGTTTTGGTTCATCAACTCACAAAACAGGTTGAATAATTTAGTCTAGTGTCAGTTCTGTCTGAGTCTATCAGTCATACATAGTGCTAAGATTTCTGTCTGACCTGAGGTCTCCTAATGCTGTGTTTATGGTAAGTAGATGAGTGGCTCTGTATTCAAAATAATTTAAAAAAATACATGTACTTGATTAGTACTTGAAATGTACTTGATTTTTCAAGTACATTTTTAGCAAGTACAAGTACTGTACTTGGTAAAAGTACCAAGTATAAGTACAGGCCAAGTACTGAATATTTAGTACTTGAGTACAAGTACCACGTACAAGTACATATACTTGACCCAAGCCTGGAATCTATGTATCTTAAGTCTATTTTCTGTTCAGGATCTAATGACTGGAGCTGGCGAGTCAGATTTGCTGCCATCCAGTCACTTGTGAAGATCTGTCGCAGTTCAGTGGGGGATTCCACCAAGGAGGGGTTAAGAACTGTGTCCTGGAACACACTGGTAAAGGCCCACTCACTGGAACGAGATACCAGGGTTCTCGAGGCACTCAAAGTGGGACAGGTTAGTTCAAATATCAGATATATGTGTCACAAGGTAGGTTGTGATATCGCTGTGACATCTGTTGTCATGTTTAGTGTAAACTGAGCCATGCACTTCTAGCCTACAGCATCATGAATCACTATGATGCATCTTCGTACTACCCAGTCATGTAATGACCACACATTCAGACCTTGATTCTGTGACCCTCTTTGGCATCTGTTTCATAAATAATGAAAAAGACTGCAAGTGTTTGGGCCAAAATCATAACTGTCAATCAAACCCAACTAATTAAATGTAAGCACTTCACTGTTCAAACACCTTCTGAACAAGTACGTGTACCAGCAATGGTTAGATTCTGGCTACCTTTCCTAACAATGCTAAACATTTGATCAAAATATTGCACCAGACATCTGCGTAGAATGAGTGTACATGAGCCATTTAATTCAGTTTCAATTACTTCAGTCAGTATTCATGATATAGAAGTCAGGGATAGTCGCGAATCAAGGTCTGTGAATCTGTGGTAATATCACAGACTTGGTAGTATGAAGATGCTATGATGTCACACATTTGCCTCATGGATGGCCGAATGATGTGATCATTATACTGCCCGGTAGTCAAATGGTTAAGACTCTCAGTCAAGTGTGATTTTATGTGCAGATTGACTCAAAATTATAATTATATAGTAATCCTTTTTCTATGGTCCTTCGTTCCAAATTTCATTAAAATTCTTGGAACTGTGAGTCAGATGTTATGTGCCCCTTCCTACACTCACACTTGGCAACAAGGAAGTGGGAGAAGATATTGCAATTTAAAAGGAATAATAGCAGGCTTATTGTTGTTTCTGGAATTAAATTACATTTATGTGCTAAGAAATAAAAGCTGGTCAAACACCATATAGATAAGCCATAGTCTATAGGCTGAAACGACCCACCTTGAAGCCACTCGGACTCCACAGATTAGGTGGCAGTGAAAGGGATTATTACTATTAGGAGTGACAACAAACATGCATGAGACTTTGCCCTCTGTTTCACAACACTTGGTGGAACATCATATTTATCAGTACCCCTAGGCCCTGTGAGTCACTTAGAAAGAACTGTATGAATAACCTACTGTTTCTGTGACTTGTACTTGGTCGCACCATATTAGCCCTCTAACATTAGAGAGTGTACAACCAGTTTACTAGTGTCAGAGTGCCTTCACATCCTGCAACAAGGATTGCATTGAAAGGCTCTATGAGGATGCAAAAGTTTTCATCATTTTTGACAATGCTTCATGGTCTACAAGACCAATCATTTGCATTTTTAGCATACTTTTTAGCTCAGCTGACTGTAAGTCATCTGAGCTATTGCGATCACCCTTTGTCCGTCATCCGTCCGGCCATCCGACCATCTGTCCGTTAGCAAGGCACTAATCGTAACCACTAGACCTGGAATCTTCTTACTTTACATCCAGAGAGGTCCATGAAAAATCTTTTTGGAAACCTGGAATTAGGTCTCTGATACCCATATTCTTCAAGCTATGGGGCTCCAAAGTACCCCCCAGAATAATGAAAAATTTGATTCAAAAGCTCACGTATCTGGGTAACTAATGCATTGATCACCATGATTCTTTGCATGAATATTGATCATGGAGTGTTTCATCAGTTTCTGCAGACTGGTGGCACCACCTGTATTTTTTAAATTTTTTTAGCGATTCTTTTTCTCTATTTTTGAGACCTCAAAATATGCCGTCATCTGTTAACAGGGCACAAATTGTAACCACTGGTTCTGGAATCTTCTCACTTTACATCCTAAGAGGTCCATGAAAAGTCTTTTTGGAAACCTGAAATTATGTCTCTGTTACCCATATTCTTCAAGCTACTGGGCCCCGAAATATCCCCAAAAATAATGAAAAATTTGATACAGAAGCTCAAGTATCTGAACAGCTAATGCATTGATCACCATAATTCTGTGCATGGATATTGATCATGGAGTGTTTCATCAGTTTCTGCAAACTGGTGGCGCCACCTTTATTTTTTCGATTTTTTAATGATTTTTTTTCTCTATTTTGAGACCTCAAAAGTTGCTGTCATGTTAACAGGGCACAAATCGTAACCACTGGACCTGGAGTCTTCTAACTTTACATTCAGATAGGTCCATGAAAAGTCACCTTGAAAACCAAGAATTAGGTCTATGTTACCCATATGATGGCGCCACCTGTATTTTTCGATTTTTTTCTCTATTTTTGAGACCTTAAAAGATACCGCTTCTGTTAACAGGGCACAAATCTTAATGACTGGACGTAGAATCTTCTGTCTCGACATACAGGGAGGCCTATGAAAAGTCTCCTTGGAAACCTGGAATTAGGTCTCTGTTACCCAAAACTTGTGAGCTATGGGGCTTCCAAGTCCGCCCCCCCCCCCCCCAGGAATAATAGAAAATTTGATATAAAAGCTCAAGTATCTAAACAACTAACGCATTGATCACCATTATTCTTTGCATGGATATTAATCATGGAGTGTTTCATTAGTTTTTGCAGACTGGTGGCACCACCTGTATTTTTTCGATTATTTACTATTTTTTTATCTATTTTGAGACCTTAAAAGATGTTGTCGTCTGTTAACACGGCACAAATCATAACTATTTGACCTGGAATCTTCTTTCTTGACATCCTGGGAGGTCCATAAAAAAACTCCATGGAAACCTGAAATTAAGTCTCTGTTACCCATATCCTCCGAGCTATGGGGCTAAGAAGTACCTCCCAGAATAACTAAAAATTTGATACAAAAGCTCTGGTATCTGAACAACTAGTGCATTGTTCCGCATTATTCTTTGCATGCATATTCATTATGGATTACATGTTTCATCAGTTCTTGCGGACTGGTGGCACAACCTAAATTTTAAAAAAATTTTAACACAATTTATTTCTCTATTTATGAGACCTTGAAAGATGTGTTCGTCCCTTAACAGGGCTCAAATTGTAACCATTGGTCCTAGAATCTTCAAACATGATATCCAGGGAGATCTGTGAAAAGCCTCCTTGGAAACTTGAATTAAGGTCTCTGTTACCCATGTTATCTGAGCTATGGGGCTTATAAGCACCCCTCAGAATAATTGAAAATTCAGTACCAAAGTAGGGCACAAATAATAACCATGGGGCCCAGAATCTTCTAACTTTACATCCTGAGAGTTCCTCAAAAGTTCTCCCCAGAAACCTGAAATTGGGTCACAGAGACCTGTATTCTCAGAGTTTTGGGGTATGTTTGAGCACCCCAGAAACAATGCAAAATACACACAAATTGCCAGATTCCTCATGAAAGGCTGGTTTGATTGTCATTAAATTTGTTGTGCTTATGGGTCTTGATGAAATTTAGCTAATATGCATGAACAGTGATGCAACCTATCTTAATTTGTTGTCTGTGCAAGGACATATTATCAACATGTCAGTCGGCTAAGCGTCATGACCCATGGGTCACTTGTTAACAGCTCCTGCCATGTGTGGGAAAAATTCCTTTTTAACTCAGCATATTGGTGAAGACCTCAGTATGTTTGTTGAATTTTTGGCCGTATCCGCACTTGGTACGCATATAAACCGGTTTATACTAAACCGGTTTACTTTAGCCTCCAAGTAGTCCGCTTTGCGTCCGCACTGTAGTTCCCTTCACAAGTGGCTAAACCGGTTTATACAACACAACTTGAGATTCCTGTCCACACTTAGTTTGTAATCCGAATCAGTCCGGCAACTGAGCGCTCTTCGCGCAACGCATCCTGGGCATGTCAAAGGTAGCGGTCAAGACCGCTCGCTGAAACGGGACTCGTTCGGACTAGAAGCAGATTTGCCTGTACGCACTAGAAACCGGTTTACTGTAAACCGGACTAAAGTAAACCGGACTACTGTAGACCACCTTTCAAGCGGACTACAGTTAACAGAACTGATGCGGATTAGTAGCCTAGTGCGGACAGAGTAAACCGGTTCACGATCCGCATTATTTGCTAGTGTGGACACTGCCTTTGACTGCAATTATGAATATAATCATGGCTTGCATGGGTTACTGGATGGCAGCCAACTTGTATGCACAGTAAATAGACTTGTTACCATAGAGATTGATTTTCATTTTTGGTTGTAAGTTCACATGTATTCTTTTGTATTATTCATCTATCACACAATGTCAGTGCAACAAGATGGTTGACCATTACAGGACATGTCCCAGTATAGCTTGTTTTATAACTAAGTAAGCTTATCAGCCCAATGTAAATGCCTACTGAGTCAGGTATTCATGGCTATTTACTAAGTAGTTATCTCTTAGTATTTGTTCTGAATGTTATGTTTTTATTTTTATATGTGAACATGTTAAAGGGGCCCAATCACCTATAAAGCATGTTGAATTTACACGAAAAATAGCTTCTTCCCTTTGAAATAAATATGTACCTGCCAAAATATTGCCCTGAAACTGTTTGCTTTCTCCTGTAAACAAATGTTAAACAGTGGACCGGGTGCGATGAAAGGTGTCAACATAAACACAGCGCGTGGGGCCGTGTGCATCGCTGAGCCAAAACACGTCAATCTGGAGATGCCTGGTCTGACTTGGCCCAAAAAATGTAATTCATTTTTCTGCTAGCTGAAACACAGCATGTTGCCCCTCTCAATCAGACCTCCGGTCATATGGCCTTGTTATGACGAACAGACTGTGTTTACTAACATGCAGAGTCATAACATGGTGTTAAACAGCCTTATGCAAGGAAATGAGACAGTGTGCTGGGATGGTTTTGCTGGGAAACATTTGTATACAGCAAAACTGAACTAATAGTGTGAAAGAATAGCCATAATTTGGCTCCTGATTATGTCCCTTTAAGTCTCTACTGTTTTATTTCTGACTGATCTTACACAGACATGCCCTAAACAGATCTTACACAGGTACTCACATATTTTAAACAATATTTTATACATTTTTCATACAGATTATATACACATTTTATACAGATTATGTACAAAGAAGCAGTTCATGACTGTAAGCTCTGCCAAAATCAAAATAGCTACATTTAATTTCAGGTGGATGTGAACATAGAAAATCTAATAAATGAGCACATCATATCACAGCCTAAAGCTATAGGTAACAAGCTGGCTGCAGGACTGTCTGCTATCTACCTGCCACCCCTCCCACCACCAGTGGACACTGCCACTGTTAAAAAGGAGCCCAATACGAGCCGGAATATGCCATCACTCAAACTGGGGAAGCCAACTCCTAGAAGACAACTTAGAACAACTTTGAAGTATGTATTTCAACATTATATAGTAACTACAGTAGAATCAAAATTTGATAGAATATAACCGTGGAATCTAAACACCTCAATGCCCTTGAAATTCAATATCCCTTGAAATTAAGCTTAAAATATCACCCAGTTCCCTGATTCTGAAAATATTCCCATTAAAAAAGTTGAGGCCAAACATGAGATTGCACAGACGTTCTTCAATTCCAGCACTGAGGCCAGAATTAAGAAATTGATTATATGTCCCCTTGAAAAAAAGGAGGTTACTTAGTAGATTGCATATTATTCCTCTGATCCAATAGTGAAATCTACATTAAGAAAGTGAAAACAAATCCTCCCAGACATTGCTGCCACCTTTAAATTTATTAAAAGCATTTCACATTTTACAAGAAAACTGCTTTTTCATACCAATTTCATGTGTGTATACTAAAGACAGCTTATGCTAAAGTATAGCTTTTTGTCTATCTGTCTCTTTGACTTGGAATGTTTTCACTTGACATCCAGATAAGTCTTAAGTGAAATCACCTAGTGAACTAGAAATCAGGTCACTGTGGCCTAAATTTTGAGCACCTTGAAATCAAGATAAATGTTCAGTGAAACACAGGACAAATTTTCATTGTACATTAAAACTGAAACAATGTGCCTTATTTACCTACCTCTCTGTCATTGTCACAGACCATTTTTTGCTTAATGTTTGTTTGTTAACAGCAGGGCCTTTCATATCCACACCATGTGCAGCTGGAAATTCTTTAATCAGACTATGGAACCAAACTCTGCCTCAGGCAATGAGAGTGCAAGGAAACCTGTTCTTTACCAAATTTATTTGCTATGAATATATATGCTACAAGGGATAATAAATTCAGCATTTCTTTTGAGATTAGGAAGCTGCATATATTGTAGCAATGAAAATGCAAGGTAACCTGCTCTTAAACACATTTATATATGCTATGAGTATGCATGCTTCAAGGGAATGAAATGTCAACATTTCTTTTAAGATTAGGAAGTTGCATGTATTGTAGCCTTCTCGTTGAAGCATTGTAGATTTAAAGAATATGATAATTTGTTTACTACAAACTTGTTTCTGCAGTCTGTATGATGTTTGAATAGTCAAAAACCTTAATATTTGTACCCATTTTACCAACAAAAATCATCCTATGGGATGTTCAGATTAATTATATTTTCGATTTAATGTATAAACTGAAAGTTTATGTCAGCTTAATTTTTATGTTTATCTCATTGTTTATTAACAGGGAGGAGATAATGCTAGCCACAGCCCTGTATGAACCACCCACAGATTTCAACACCAGAACTAGTTTTGATCTCAAGCGTATTGTAGAAGACCAGGTGAGCTGCTCCACTTTGTTATCTCATGAAGGTAAAATGGAAAAAAAGTTATTACTACAAATGTAAGGGTAGAAAGATATTGCTTGCAACCTTGATAAGAAACCTCACACGTAGGTGTGAAAGCGTGCCTACTGCTCCAGTGTAATCTTTCATATCATTATAAATATATTGCCATGTTCTCCCCAATCCCCACAATATTGCTTGGCAATGCAGCTGTTGTAGCGCTAGCGGGGAATCTTTGTGTGGGGAAATTAGCAAAACACAAACAGTAATAATAAGTCCTCAAGTGGTAGAGACGGTGTATTCAGTGAACACATGTATACAGCATGCTGGTCAGTTCAACAAACACATGTACTAGGGGTGACTGTCCAGTGGGCTGACCACATGGTGTGACACACTAGGGAACAGACAGGCCCACAGCATGGTTCTTCACATATATAAAGTTAATAGTACAACTTGCAGAACATACACAATAAATTAGCATCACTTAATTGAGCTCTACCACACAGCTATCAAACAATCCCTTTCATAGATGATTGTTCCATTTAAGTGTAAGGATTTACATGAATTTTTAGTGAGACTCGGACAAGGGTTTGCTGGATGAAAAAGATTTGTCATAAGGGCTGATTTCTCAGCCCGAGTAGAGCATCATTTAGGAGGGGCTGGCTCAGTTTACTGTAAGTTACAAGCAGTGGCAAGCAGGAGTTTTATTCTGTATGGAAAAAAGGCTTAACAGTGAGTAATCAACAGCCAGTTACCAATAACTCTTTTATACGTCAGTTATGAAGGTGCACCCTTCATGTAAAGACTTGGCCTTACACTGAGAACGATTTGGTCATTATAATTCCAGCATCCTGCAACCATTACACTGCTGAATTTGTCTTAACTCATGTTCACCTAGCCTTTCCTTTTTTGGAGTTTTGGTCTTTATTTAAAAAATATAGACACATTACAGATTACAAAGGTTGAAAACCTGATTGAGACTGGACTTCTGAGAAAACCAAAGGTTGGAAGTTTCCTCATGCAGGGCTTGAAAGCTTATGCAGAGTAAGCGTCTGTGACACTCAAAATCTTTTTCGGACGCTCAGCTCTTTAGGGCCAAGCTTCCAATGGGCCATGCAAATTTCTGACTGCAAGACAGAGAGGATCAAACAATGCCCTTGTAGCAGTCACTGAATATTGTTGGCTGTCTCATGCAATCCAGTCAGTTGTGCAAATACTGCTCGGACAATTTATCCTTACAATTCTCTTTTATCAAGGAATCATAAAATGACACAAGTTTTAATCATATAATGATACGATAATGCATAATTACAAAAATGACCTAGTCTCCCCACTGTATCTCCCATTTGGACTCACCAAACTCAAATGGGACTCTCCATCATTTTGACCTGAGCGTCCCGGACTCTTAAAATTATCTTCCTATTGAAAGCCCTGCTTGTGTATGGGTGTACTTTTTGTAACAGTTGTGAATATATTTACTTTCTTCCAGTGGAGAAAACAACTACAAACCCAGCTTGAAGAAGAGGAAGAGGAGAAACTGAAAGAACATGAGAACCAACAGAAGGCTGAGGAGGAACGACAGAAGCAAGTAGAGGATAGCAGGAAGAATAAACTGGGTAGTAAATACAGAGGGCCAGCTTATGCTATTGAGAAATCTCCATTGCCAGCCCCTAGTGTGCGGAAGAAATCAAGTCTGACAGCTTCAGTAAAAGCAACGTAAACATACTCAGAATTAACAAGTGCCCAAACATCTAACAGAATATATGGTTTCCATGGGGGTGTTTGAGCCTTGATGTTTGTAAATATTACACACAGATTGTTGGGTGTACGATCTGGTTTTAGGGACCAGTGAGTACAAATACTATATATCAAAATCAGAATAATGCACCAGTTGAATATAACAAAGGGACACTTTGGATTAAAAAATATTAAATATTTCAAAGAGAAAGTATAAAAAGTCTGTATGTGTATACTCTTTGCCATCTTAATCATTCTGTCATTATATGGTATCACTTTCACAGTTTCTTTGAGATTTTAGGAAATTTTGAGGTAATGAATGATGTTCATTTATTGGAGGGGCATGTTCATTCAATTGTATCCACAGGTGTTTTTATACAATGATTACAGTATTTTATAAAAAAAAGGTGGCCAGCTTCAGCATTTATGTCAGTACTGAATTGATGTGGACATTTCAGATATCTTGATGGAACCAAAAGTCTGTTATCTGTTCGTTTCACTAGAATCTGTTTCATCCCCTAAAGTCCACATTTTTGCTATGAAATTTTTATCATACATATTTCAAGGGACAGGAAGTAATGTTGAGTAGGACTTAATAGGGCCCTTTCAATGAGGTAAATAAAAACCTTATTTAGGAAACACAATTATTTAAAAATATGAAAAATCAGTCTACATTTTACAACATATATATAAGCCCTACTTATGGTGGTCAAGATCATTGTTCTGATTCAAAACACAGCTTCAGCTGACAGCTGTTGAGTGTATGATGTCATTTAAACATGCTTAAAAAAAAAAATGGCTACTCATGCAGGGACACATCTGACCTGTCAGATCATTGCTGTATAAAAAAAAGTCTAGAAAGTTGTGAAACATTAACTGGATATTTATTGTAAAATTCTCAATTTGCCATATTAGGTCGTGAATTCTAAATGCAGCTTTCTAGGGAATTGTTGAAAATATAAAAATTTTCAAGTAGATAATCTGCAAAAAAAAAACAGGCTGGTGGAACAGAGTTTTGTTGAATACAATAAAGTGCCAAATTTCTCAGGTGACAAAATAATTGCCAGTGTGGTCACAGTAATTGTTATATTGACTAATCTACTATTTACTGGGCAGATTACAATTTTGAAATGTCAGATATGTAAACAAATTCAGCTCTCAGTATTATTGTTCATATATTTTGTTTATATGCTGGACACCATGGTTTGGATTTTCATGTGTATTTGTGAATGTGTCACCATTGTTTTAATGTGATATTATACTGGATGATGAATAGTATTACTAGAACTGCCTGATGAGAATTTGAGGTTGTGCAGATGCAGCATTTAAAATTTTAATCACAATCTGTAAATTATAAAAGCATATGATTGTTTCAAATGTTTAAATAACATTGTTTCGTGCTTTCCTGTTTTATTGTAAATACATGATGAATTAAATCATTTTGTATATATTTACCCTAGATTTTCTTAACACTGCAAAATTAAGACTCTTTTCAGAAAGCTTATAGACAAAATGTAAACATTGTGCCAAAGTTATTATTCTTTTATCTATAAGTATCATGTATTTTGACATTCTGTGATATAAATTTAAACTTGTAAATATTATTTTAT
This sequence comes from Sipunculus nudus, assembly GCA_026874595.1. Classification (NCBI taxonomy): domain Eukaryota; kingdom Metazoa; phylum Annelida; class Sipuncula; order Golfingiida; family Sipunculidae; genus Sipunculus; species Sipunculus nudus. The sequence continues at coordinate 32,915,449 of CM049309.1, forward strand.
TCATTTGAATAAATTTTGTTTAGCAGTACATTTTAATTCTTGGTTGTATTTAATGGGAATTGGAACTTCTTAAAAAAAAAAAAACATGTTCAATAATTATATCACAGACAACTGATACATAGGAGATGTAGTTCACAAAAACAATAACATCATTTATTGTAAGAAATATTTGGCAAGTAAAATACAAAGTGGCAAATAAATGGCACAGATACAAAAGATCAATTTGCAAAGAAATAATACACTGACAAGAACCCAATGAGAGTTCAAGTTGTCATTTTATAATATCAACATCGTCATGACTACAGAGACAGTGAAGCCCATAATATAAGACTGCTTGTTGAACAAAATACAGGTGGTGATCATTCTACAAAAATGCTTCTATCATCAGAGTTCTTGTGTTATTGTACAGATTAGATTTGTATGTAAATACCCCATTAACCAACTGACAAGATGATCAAGGGTGTTGTTACTTTTATAACTGCCTAAATCACCTTAACCCTGAAAATTCCATTTGACTAACTTTCCTAGGTGAATATATACCTTTTACCAGGGAGTTCTAGGACTTGTAATGTGCATTTACCAACTGATGCCAATTTACACAGGATTCTTCTCTATTAATTGTTAACCAGTCTATTGTTATTATGACCCTTGACCTAATTAATCATAAGTTAAACTGATCCAGAAAGCATACTACAGTAAGTAGTACTGTCACCAAGTCACAAAATCACTTATTGCACAGAAATCTTTATAATGTATTATCATAAAGAAAAATATATGGGAAACAAAATTGAGTCATAAAATAACAATGCTAAAAGACTTTAGACTGGGTAAAGGTTTGTAAAATACACAATTTCAGAAAAAATGCAGAGCTACATAATGTGGCCTTGCCACAAACGTTTTACAAATTATAGGCTTTCAAAGATAGGGTTGTTGTCGCTGACAGCTGCAGGCGCTGGTATCCTAAGAAAGGAAAATTTAAGGTATCAGGGACATATACCCTCATATTCCTTAGAGCCATGGTGCAGACATTGATTGACTTAGAAAATAGCATTCTGAATAATAATAGGTGATAATTATTGGCAGGAATTGTACAATGTGTATTTATGCTCTAGACATTAAGCACCAGTGCAGTATGTATGACTGATTTGGCAAATATAAGTTATAATGGTATTGATGCTGTAAAACTGGAATAATCAATAAAGGACCCACAATATATACATCAAATTGGAATTTTGTTAAATTAGAGAAAACTGTACATGTCATTATGAAAGAACAGATGTTACATTTGTTTCTATAATACTGAACAATTAAGTAAAATCTGTTTGAAAGATAATGAAAATTTGTTATAATATATTTTAAATAATTTTTTAAGTTATTACAATGATATATCTCTATGATTTTTTGATATTATCACAGAAATCTTTGAACAAGCACCATTTGACTAACACATCCACTGAAAGTTACATCTCTGATTTCCAATAAACTTTGTCAGTAATTAAAATGTGCTTCAGTGATTAAAAATAAAACATTTCCCAATAGGAATGATTTAGTTTGCAGAATTCTTGGATGTATATCTATAAATCACATAAAAATATTGTTAAATACTGATATATTTTTTTATTTTCTCTTTCTTTCATTTATCTTGTTTTGTAATACTTGATAGCTGGTATCAGTATCGTCTAGAATTTGTGAGGTTGTAGGGCCCTGGTGTGTTCATTCCTGCTCGCTCATCCATTCCAAGTTGACGTCGTAGCCGGACAATCTCTTCTTTATATCTAGAATCCAGAGAGCACAGGAGTTAGACAATCACAGACTCTTACCTAAACTCATGATACTCATAATATTTATCTGTTTATGTGGTGTCGCATATTGATTAGAAAAAAATTGTGTCACTAAAACAGGTCAAACTTAATTTGGATACCTATTTCCTATTTCATAATAACTAAATAACGAATGAAAGCCTTTTTACTACTGACTGAATGGCTAATTTTTTTTTGTCAGTCTTAGGAAACTTAATGTTAAAGGGGTCCAATCACCTATCTCACTGTTATAAACTAAAGGTAATCCCTTGGAGCTTTCATAAAAATAAGAACATTTCACAACCAAAATTTCCCTTACATTATTAATATATACACAAGAGGAAGCCAGAAATCACATGAATTCTTTTTCAAATGTTAGGTGACTGGGCACCTTTAATAACAATGATACAGTTTCTTTTTCAGTCTGGTTTGCTACAAGATGTCTTAAATATCTTTGTATTACATTGGAAACCCCCCCCCCCCCCAACATATAATCAGGTGCATGTAAATAAAACAAATGACCTGTGTGCTTTCTGGCTGGCCTATTTTTATACAAGGTGAAAGGCATTATCTTAAGTTAATAGACGTCAGATATTGGAATAAGCCCCTTTAAACAGAATTTTAATTGACTTTGTTTTACCGTGATGCCTTTCTTACCTTGCCAGGTGGTTGTCTATATAACTCTTGTACTGTGTGACCTCTTCCTCCAGCATGGAATTTTTAGTGAGCAGTGCTGCTCTCTCCTGCTCGAGCTCCTGTTGTGTGTTCATTGTGAAGTCTCGTAACTGTTTACGAAGTGATGCCATATCACTCTTCTCCAGGTCCCTGTGTGAAAAAAGGAAAAGCATGCAAAGTATCAAAAATTTTAACCATAGATCTAGAAAATTCAAATTTGAAATACAGACAGGTCCTGAAGAGATCTTACAAATAATATAAATCTTAAAGATATGGGTCAAAGTCACCTAAAATTATCTGTGTGTTCAGGAAGCTGCAGGTAAGACACTTTTGCACACCTCAAAATTTAAACTCTTGATAGAGGTCTGTACACTGCTAGATTATCTTTTAGCAGGGAACATCAAAATTACAATAATGTGCCTCATTTGTATTACCATCTTACCAGTTTTTCAGGTAATCATCCACAACAAATTTTTCCAATAGCCAGCACTAACAGTCGCAAGAATTCATTATTAATAGGCTATTTTGTGTACAAAAAACAATACAAATTAATCAGGTTTTCCATTGATCGCTGCCTTAATAATGCAAGAACACATAGTATGCTAGTATGTATATAATACTGGAAAGGCTTGACATTTGCAATAAAGTCTGTATATACCTTTTGGTCAATGGTTCAGCAGGCATTTTATCAGGGCTCATTCTGCCAAGCCTCATCTGTAAATAAAGCATGTCTTTATCTTAAATATTCAATAGTGTACTCAGTAACTCAAATGTTTCCTAATTTGTATAATATATTTCTGACCAACTTTTACCCTTAAGTTGATCATAACCATTAATGGAAGAATCTTACCATCTACTTTTTGTAAAATATCTGTCTTTTTACAATCTTTCACTGACTGCACACTGGTGGTGCTGATAAGCAACTGAGAAATTGCTGTAAACATCAATTATAATTTTAACATTTTATCATAATATATCTTGTTTATACCCACACAGCATGTCTGAACTCACTCTGATCTTCATAGCATCAAGGTCACTCAGCGCCTGGTTGAGGTCATCTCGTAACCGGTTTATCTCCTTCACCTGTGCTGAGTGTAACTCCGTATCTGTCAACTGTAACTTTGCCTCATCAGGACCAAGGTCAAGGTCATCAAACCCCTTGGCTTCAACCTGCTGTCGTAAGTCCCTGGCAGTCACAAAATTAACATGATAGTAATAAGAATAAAATAATGGATTACATATAACAGATAACAAAATAAGTCCTCCTTTTGTGTTTGGGCTTATAGAAAATACATACAATTTCTGCTATTATCTACAAGTCTTTTTGTTAACAGCATTTTTTATCAGTGATTCTTGCGCTCACTTTCCCCAGATCCTAGGTCTCTAATTAGAAATTGGCACCAACAATGAATTTACCACCATGGTGTAGGGCTTTTTGCAAGCTAACTATCCATGTATGGTTTTCTCAGTCAGTGCTCTGTTTCTGCATTGAAGCCAGTGACCTCATTCCATAATTTATTTCACAATCAATATTTTACCTGTACTGGCCTCTTTTTTTACGTCACATCTACTGTCCTCAAATCAAACTTAAATTCAATTAATTTCCTTCCTGCATAGATTGTGCTACTTGGATTGTACTACATTACAGTTTGTGGGAGTTTCAATCACACCATGCACTCCTATCATTTGTTTTTAGACTTTCAAAGAGGGCTGTTTGTTCTATTATTAACCCACAAATGAATACTTTGTTACTTATTGGCCCAATGGGCCCTCTTCACCTTTCCAGTTTTATTTTTCTGAATTTATGGGCATGTGCAGCATGTGAGCTTAATAAAGTATACTTATTGTCTATTTGCTGTGGACAGTGTATTCTAGTGGCGGTGAAATATGGACCTATTCAGTGACCCATATATCTGCCCACCTGTATGTTACCAGCAGTTCCTCATGTTTGTGGACTACTTTATCGAGCCGCTGACGATAATTCTGGGCAGCACTGCTCAGTTGTTCTTCTCTTACACGATGTGCCTTCTTCAAGTCTTCCACCATATCCCTGACATAATCCTTAATTTGTTCAGTGGTCTTGTTGTTTACCTGACCTCCAGTGCCATGATCCACATAATCCTTTAAGTGTAATACAATGTGATACAGGACCAGAAATTATTATGTCATCAGATACAGGAACAGAAGTTATAATATTATGTTATAATGTCATCAGATACAGGAACAGAAGTTATAACAGAAAATGTAATACCATCTGATAAAGGACTGGAAATTATAATGTCATAAGATACAGGAACAGTTATAACATTATCAGACACAGAGGCAGAAAATGTAATACCATCTGATAAAGGACCAGCAATTATAATGTCATCAGATACAGGAACAGAAGTTATAACAGAAAAGGTTATACCATCTGATAATGGACCAGAAATTATAATGTCATCAGATACAGGAACAGAAGTTATAACATTATCAGACACAGAGGCAGGATATGTAATACCATCTGATAAAGGACCAGCAATTATAATGTCATCAGATAAAGGAACAGAAGTTATAACAGAAAATGTTTTACCATCTGATAATGGACCAGAAATTATAATGTCATCAGATACAGGAACAGAAGTTATAATATTATGTTATAATGTCATCAGATACAGGAACAGAAGTTATAATATTATGTTATAATGTCATCAGATACAGGAACAGAAGTTATAACAGAAAATGTAATACCATCTGATAAAGGACTAGAAATTATAATGTCATAAGATACAGGAACAGTCATAACATTATCAGACACAGAGGCAGAAAATGTAATACCATCTGATAAAGGACCAGCAATTATAATGTCATCAGATACAGGAACAGAAGTTATAACATTATCAGACACAGAGGCAGAAAATATTATACCATCTGATACAGGACCAGAAATTTTAATGTCATCAGATAAGGGACAAAAGTTATAAAGTAATCAGACACAGAGGCAGAAAATGTAATACCATCTGATAAAGGACTAGAAATTATAATGTCATCAGATACAGGAACAGTTATAACATTATCAGACACATAGGCAGAAAATGTAATACCATCTGATAAAGGACCAGCAATTATAATGTCATCAGATACAGGAACAGAAGTTATAACAGAAAAGGTTATACCATCTGATAAAGGACCAGCAATTATAATGTCATCAGATACAGGAACAAAAGTTATAACATTATCAGACACAGAGGCAGAAAATATTATACCATCTGATACAGGACTAGAAATTATAATGTCGGAACAGAAGTTGTAACATTATCAGACACAGAGGCAGAAACTATTATACCATCTGATACAGGACAAGAAATTATAATGTCATCAGATACAGGAACAGTTATAACATTATCAGACACAGAGGCAGAAAATGTAATACCATCTGATAAAGGACCAGCAATTATAATGTCATCAGATACAGGAACAGAAGTTATAACAGAAAAGGTTATACCATCTGATAAAGGACCAGAAATTATAATGTCGGAACAGAAGTTGTAACATTATCAGACACAGAGGCAGAAACTATTATACCATCTGATACAGGACCAGAAATTATAATGTCATCAGATACAGGAACAGTAGTTATAAAGTTATCAGACTAAGAGGCAGAAAATGTAATACCATCTGATACAGGACTAAAAATTATAATGTCATCAGATACAGGAACAGTTATAACATTATCAGACACAGAGGCAGAAAATGTAATGCCATTTGATAAAGGACCATTAATATCAGACAAAGCAGCAGAAAGTATACTACCAAAAGATACCAGAGATACATTATGACATAAACAGATCCAGAATCAGTAATTACAATATCATCACATACTCAGTTGGAATTTAGACAGCATAAGATAGTGGAAAAACACACACTGATAAGTCCAAATGCAGGACAGATTTGTTAAACAAAGGAGAATACCACAATATTTAAATTAAAATACAACAACATGAATAAACATTCAATATAAAATCCAAACCAACATGGAAAGTTAATATAACATCAGAAGAGACATTAAAAAAAAAAAGAATTTTTTATTATCCAAACACACCATCATTCAGCAGAAAACAGATCCTTGAGCTATGGTGACTGGGGACTTACAGCGATATCTCCTACATATTTGATGAGTCTGGACCTGAAGTCATCATTGATGTCCTTCAGCTTGTGCTGCATGCGGTTGTTCTGTGACTGTAATGTATCACGGGCATCCGTCAACAGAATCACTTGCTGCAATCAAAGAAAATACACCAAATATAAAACAACCTAACTAGCCATGGTGGTATTCTGGTTTATAGCTGGAACCAAATTGTTTTTTTTAGTGATTTTTAGCTCAGCTGACTGAAAGTCATCTGAGCTATAGCGATCACTCTTTGTCCATCGTCCGTCTGTCTGTCCGTCTGTCTGTTCGTCTGTCCGTTAGCCAGGCACAAATCGTAACCGCTGGACTTAGAACCTTGTAACCTTGAGAGGTCCATGAAAAATCTCCTTGGAAACCAGAAATTAGGTCTCTGTTACCCATATCCTTCGAGCTATGGGGCCCCAAAGTACCCCCCAGAATAATTGAAAATTTGATAAAAACAAACTGCAACATCTCAATAACTACATCACTGATGGTCATGATTTTTGGCATACATATTGATCAAGAGGTGTTCCATCAGTTCCTGCACACTGGTGGCGCCACCTATATTTTTTCAAATTTTCACAATTTTTTTTCTCTATTTTTGAGACCTTTAAGGATGTAGTTATCTGTCAACAGGGTACAAATCATAACGACTGGACCTAGAATCTTCATTCTTGACACACAGGGAGACCCATGATAAGTCTACATGAAAATCTGAAATTAGGTCTCTGTTACCCATATCCTTCGAGCTATGGGGCCCCAAAGTACCCCCCAGAATAATTGAAAATTTGATAAAAACAAACTGCAACATCTCAATAACTACATCACTGATGGTCATGATTTTTGGCATACATATTGATCAAGAGGTGTTCCATCAGTTTCTGCACACTGGTGGCGCCACCTATATTTTTTCAAATTTTCACAATTTTTTTTCTCTATTTTTGAGACCTTTAAGGATGTAGTTATCTGTCAACAGGGTACAAATCATAACGACTGGACCTAGAATCTTCATTCTTGACACACAGGGAGACCCATGATAAGTCTACATGAAAATCTGAAATTAGGTCTCTGTTACCCATATCCTTCGAGCTATGGGGCCCCAAAGTACCCCCCAGAATAATTGAAAATTTGATAAAAACAAACTGCAACATCTCAATAACTACATCACTGATGGTCATGATTTTTGGCATACATATTGATCAAGAGGTGTTCCATCAGTTTCTGCACACTGGTGGCGCCACCTATATTTTTTCAAATTTTCACAATTTTTTTTCTCTATTTTTGAGACCTTTAAGGATGTAGTTATCTGTCAACAGGGTACAAATCATAACGACTGGACCTAGAATCTTCATTCTTGACACACAGGGAGACCCATGATAAGTCTACATGAAAATCTGAAATTAGGTCTCTGTTACCCATATCCTTCGAGCTATGGGGCCCCAAAGTACCCCCCAGAATAATTGAAAATTTGATAAAAACAAACTGCAACATCTCAATAACTACAACACTGATGGTCATGATTTCTGGCATACATATTGATCATGAGATGTTCCATCAGTTCCTGCAGACTGGGGGCGCCACCAGTATTGTTCGATTTTTTACAATTTTTCCTCTATTTTTGAGACCTTTAAGGATGCTGTCATCTGTTAACGTGGCACAAATCATAACGACTGGACCTAGAATCTTCATTCTCCAAAAACTGAGAGAACTCTGAAAAGTCTCCATGGAAACCAGAAATTAGGTCTCTGTTACCCATATCCTTCGAGCTATGGGGCCCCAAAGTACCCCGCAGAATTGTCAAAAATTTCATACAAAAACTTCAATATCTCATTAACTACATCACCTGCACACTGGTGGCGCCACCTGTATTTTTCAATTTTTACGAATTATTTTCTCTATTTTTGAGACCTTTAAAAATGTAAACAGCTGTGGGGGGGGGGGGGGGCTCCCAATAACCCCCCAGAATAATTGAAAATTTGATAAAAACAAACTGCAACATCTCAATAACTACATCACTGATGGTCATGATTTTTTCTCTATTTTTGAGACCTTAAAAGATATGAACATATCTTTACCGGGTTCCTCCGCCGCTGCCACGTTCATTTCCAGAGAGCTCCTCTGAGACTAATGGACCAATTTTTCCGAAACTTACACCAATTATCGGGTCACATGTGAACTGGTGCCTAACCAATTTTCGTTGACCTCTGACCTTTCCTCTCTATCCAGCATCCATTTGTGTGTCTGTTTCCACACATAAACCCTCATATCTCGGGAACCGTTTGACCGATCAGGAAATAAAATTTATACAAATGTAGCCCTTGGATTGCTTTATAACATACACAAAAAATGGTGGCGCCACCTGTAACCATGTTTGCACAGTGTCCATCTGTTCATCTGCCTTGGGTTAAAATCACTCATATCTCTGCAGTGAATTGACTAATTTACCTGAAATTTGTCATGCGTATACATCCTGGATAGCTTTCTTGATTTTATGACAGGTGGCACCACCTACATTCACGTTCACGCTGATGACATCCAAGCTCATATCTCGGGAACTGTTTGACCGATCAGGAAATAAAATTTATACAAATGTAGCCCTTGGATAGCTCTATAACATAAAAAAAAAATGGTGGTGCCACCTGTAACCATGTTTGCACAGTGTCCATCTGTTCATCTGCCTTGGGTTAAAATCACTCATATCTCTGCAGTTAATTGACTAATTCACCTGAAATTCTCCTTGCATATACATCCAGGATAGCTTTCTTGATTTTATGACAGGTAGCGCCACCTACATTCTAGTTAACGTTGCACACATCCAAGCTCATATCTCAGGAACCATTTGACCGATTGGGCCAAAATTGTGCACGTGTTTAGATCTCACATAGGTCTTTATCATACACAAAACTGGAGGGGCTACCTGCAAACATTTTTGCATAGCTTCTGTCTGTTTGTCTGCCGTGGGCTAAAATCACTCATATACATGTAGTGGTTTGACTTTTCTGCCTAAATTCTGCATATGTATACAACTTGGACAGCTTTCTGGATTTGTGGTAGGTGGCACAACCTACATACACAACTAGGCTGCAGACATCCATGCTAATATGCAACATACCTCACTCTATTTCCCATTGCCACTCAATCCATGCCTCACTTCACCCGTTCAACTCTGATTTTGGCGGATACATGTAGTCACTTGTCGGCTACCCGTATTCTAGTTTTTAAAGTTTACACATTTTTTCTCTATTTTTGAGATATATAAATACAGACTAAATCTTGGCCTGTTGGTTAATCTGTTTAATGCTTCAGCTGAATGGGTATATACTAACATTCTGATGATAAAATTTCCTTTTGCGAATCTCTTCCCAGTCAGCTGAGCGTCATGACCCATGGGTCACTTGTTATAATCAGATTTTAATCTTTTTTCTTGTGCTTTGTGATTTCTCCATGATGTTCTGCAAGCCATTTTGGTAAGATTACTTGCATGATATATGCTGGACCTGGGCAAATAAAATGCAGCAATCCTTTCCTGGTTCAATGTATCGAAGAATATTTTCTCTCACTCGGATACTCATTCATGCCTGGGGCACCTATGCCTATGCAGTATTAATGCTCACCGCATTCAACTCTGCTACTTTCTTCTGTCTCTCCCTGGCCTGGTTACGAGCATCGTTGAGATCTCTTGTTAACTTCCCTCTGTAATGATATCCCATATATTACTAATTTAAGTATACATTTGTGGGATTTGCTACCATAACATTTCACTCTTCAACTGTTCCATTTGAAGAACGCATTCAGTATAAATGCAGTTAAGGCTTTTTTTAACTAACTGCAACCGTTACACATTTTGATTTTGATGCATTGTAAGAAGGCACTTTAAAGATCAGCTTATCATATCTATGAATCATCATACAGGCACTGTGAAAGATAAAATCACCAGCTGCTGTGGTCTAGCGATAGAGCAGAGGATTCAAAGCCCACAAATCCCATCCCCAAATGATATGTGGTTTTGTAAGTAACAAATTGTAGCTTTTTCTGCATATTTGAGGGATTTCTAAGCTAAGAGATTACTGGGAGCTGCCAGACAGTATAAATTGAAATTCTCCCTGAATGGGCTCATTAGGCCTATTGCCCACTTCCATCCCACTTTTGCCCCACTTGGATCAGACAGACATAAATTTTCTGCTATAGTTAAGGCATACTTTTATTTCCTGCTGTAGTTAAGGTAGTCTTTTTTTTGTGCTGTTGTTAAGACAGACTTACATTTTTTGTTGTAGTTTTTTCTGACCCTCATCATAATGGCCTCGGATTTGGTCCATCTCATTCTTAAAACGACGCTCATCCCCAAACATCTGCAAACATACACCACACACCTGAGTACTAATCATGTATCACAATGTAATGTCTGCCAGCACCAGACATTTGTGTACAGAACAATAAAAAAAGATCCTCAGACCTAAGTTCTAGGTGTATACAAAAGAATTTTGCCTTGGTACAATTCTGAGAATTAAACACTGGGGGACCCAGGCTCCATACCAGTTATGAGCCCATGACAAAAAAGAAATAAACTCAAATTTACTTTCTTAAAAATCAAGCATTTCATTCTGGTCTCCTTCCACATTTGAGTACCTCAGAAGTTTACTGAGTTGTTTGGTCTTCCACATATTATTGATCCTGGTCACAACATGAAAACAAGGCAGTCTGGTGCAGCTAGATAATTATTTGATAAAAACACTTACACTTCTCTCTATATTTTCTCTGTCTTCCCTGGTTCCCTTGAAGTCTGATGGCTGAATGGTAGTGAAAATATGATATAAAATATGGTCATATATAACATAAATATCTTAATTTTCTTGACTGTTCTGTATATCTTTAGCTTAGCTTATCTTCTTGTTTTACCACATATCTTTTGAGATTATTTGCCTAATGTTTTTCTTAAAAATATGAAAATTCAACTGAATGTATAGTTTGAGAGTGACTGCTTAAAATGGCATAAACAAATTGGTGTTAAAATCCTAAGTTTATGTTTTCCAATCTCTTGTCTTTTTCTAGCGATATGACAGGTTACATGTCCCTTGTACAGACACTCATCTTTTGGACAGGCAGTGAGCTGATCACCTTTTCTAAAATGTTTCAAACATGACATGCAATCAGTGAGTATGCAATGTATTTGTTTGTTTACTTTGGTTAAGTGGACTTGACATTTTGTGCAAAAATACTGTTTTCTCATACACTGAGAGACTGAAGTTCTTAAATATACAGAGAGACAAGTACATGTTTTGTTATCTTGTTTATATTAGAATCATGTCTCATTTTTTCTGTGCAGTTTCCCTATTTACAGTTTTTTTGTTGAAAGATATATCTGTGAGTGGTCAGATGATTTGAACTGGAGGAATGATTAGTAAGACACTGACCCTGTGAGATGACAGTCTGCTGACCATGGCGTGTACCCGGTCCACCTCAGCTGTTGCATCTGCCAGCTTCTCCATTGTCTCCATCTGCCTCATCATCGCTGCTTTAGCATTCACCAGGTTGATCAGCTCCAGACTCAACTCCTCGTTCTTAGCTGCCTGTGTTAATTACTAGCAATCAGGTACCTCAGAATCACAGTAATGGAATTTTACAGTGATTTTTTTTTAAAATATGTAATGTTTTTTTGTGGAGGAAACTGCCTCCATTTGGAGCAAGAATTAACAATCTGAAAGCTTGATGCTATCGCATAAACATTACTGTGAATTTCTTATTTACTGTTAATTTTTCTGCTGTCAAGCTCTGGTCGAGATGGAGTGGAGGATTTTCAGCCCATACCATTCACGCCCAGTCACAGTAGGGGATATGACAGGTTATGACTGGATACAACCAGCTATCATGGGAAGTCAAAGAAAGTTGTGAGATGGTTGTGTGACAGGTCACTGGTGGTTGAGCATGATCACAAGAGAAAAATTGGTTGTTTGGATGTCTTTGATCCAACAAATCATCTCAAACGACTGGCTTGGTAGTCAGTGGTAATAGCTAATTTTACTGCTAATCTTTAGTTGTTTTTAAGTGGTCGCAGATTATCAACAGTCCTACGTATGACATTCTTATACAGTCACAACTAACAATATGCCTCTATGATCAGCAATCAGTTGTAAGGTGGTCTCACAGCAGTCTCAAGACTATGCATAACTCCATATGACTTGTCACAAGATTGTCACAGCTGGTCTTAAGCTGGATGTCCAAAGAGACATAACAAGTTGTGTGACAAGCTGCAGGTGGTTATGTGATGTTAATGCAATAGTCTTATCCTAATGTGACCAACTGTTTTTATGCCAAAAAGTTGGAATCAGTTGCCACCACCACAGCTGTTTTCTACACCAAGTCATGGTCATTGGTGATCACAGTTGAAGTGTGACTGGGATCTTTACCAATATATATAGACCAGGTTTCACCACCTGTCCATTACAAACATGAGACTTAATTTTCAGCTCACCTCTCTCTCATGAGCCTTTGTCAGTGCCAGGTGGCTGGTTTTCAGGGCTATATACTCGTCAGCGAGGTCTTTACGATCTCTCTCTACCTCCTCCAGCTGAGCCTTGGCTCCACGAGCTGCCTGGGCAAACTTCTCCTTCTGAAGCTCCAGCTCTGTCAACTCATTCTCCAACTGAAGGATCTGACAGAAACTGTATCTCAAATTACTCATTCTAAAACAGAAGGATCTGACAGAAAATACAACTCATATTTACTCATACTCCAACAGAAGGATCTGGCAGAAATAACAACTCATAATTACTCAATGGCTATGCAAAGGATTTGACAGAAAAGACACCCATAAACATTATTGTTAAGTATATTGGAGAAAACATGAATAAAGAGAGCCATAAATAAATGAGTAGAAAAAGACTGATCTCATGAGATGTTGACAAAAGGTTAATGTGAAACAGTAACAAAGAAACTGAGTAAAATGATGCTGCATCAACATTAATAATTTATGGGGCCTCCCTCATGCACTCATGCATTAAGTTTTAAATCACTTTTTTTTCAAAACATTCTAGGCATTCTCACTTACAAGGGTTATGTAAACATTTTGCTATGGGGAAAATATTGGGCTATTCCCGGATTAAAACCCATGTCAGTGGTGCACATGTCCGGTGTTCCTACTGCTCTGATAGATGAATAATCTTCACTAGTGAGACAGTTCCGTCACTTGATAACATACCCATCTTAAGAGTATTCTGCTTTCAGAATGACATTAATTACTCATAGAGTCACATTTGTTTGGTGATTTATGTGGTATTAATTACCCAGTTACTCAAACCACCTTTCCATTGGTATCAACTTTCCTAAAAGTTGAAAGAAAAAATGACAAAGGTAAAAAATCTTCATAACTAAACTTTTGTGCAAGGATGTGGATTAACACAACTGATAGTTACAAAAGCTACACTCCATGATATGGAACTCCCACCAGGCTGTTCATTATACATGCAGTACCTGTGTGGTCTGACAGAAGATTATCCTTACTTTGTTTGTCAGCTCAAACTTTGCAGCTTCACTCTCTTCTTTAATTTTGTTGTTTTCAATCTGCATCTCTACCAGTGTCTTTGAAACCTTGATCAAAGGAAAGAAAGATTATTAAATAAAATACTATAAGCAGTTTATTGTTGACTGGGTATCATATTGGGGTAGCCAACCCTGTTTTTAAATTAACACTGGTACCAAATAAAAGGTGACATCTCTTTGAGACAGACAAAGTCTGCTCTCCACTTCCCAGAGTCATAAATTTAGCACTCCAGTACCATAAAAGAGGGCCATTAGCATCTCCAGTAAACTGTGTTTGCTGTAGTCATAGAATTTTTCCTTGTTCCATGGACTCTTAGATCTAGCACAGAATGTTCACAGAATTTTATAGGATTCATGGGCCATTAGCGTTATTTTGAACCTAAATTTGTTGGATTAACATAGGCAGGATTGGGGTTGGGTTAGCTCTTAGATGCAGACGGCAGTGTCACTGGGCATTCCAGAACAGTGGGAAGCGCCAAGTAGCTTCCGACTGAGGTCTTAACAGTGCTGGGTTGATTGATACCTATACTTTTACAAGTGTAACTCCTATGAAACACTGACAGAATTTTTATTAAGGGGGAATTATAGATGTGGCCCTTAACACGTTACCATTGAACATTAGGATCTGGTAGAGTTCCATGCATAAAAATTCATCTACTTCATAAACCATTTCAAAATCATTTTTGTAAATATGTTTAGTTTTCTGATACAAAAATATGAATTAACTTCTGAATTTTGTACCTTGAGTTTTTCTTCCTCACTCATCAACAGTTGCGATGACAGATCTGATTTGGTGGTGGCTAGAGAGCCAAACTTCCCCTGTAGTTGCTCCATCTTCTGATGCAGGCGTTCGTTACGGTCTCTCAGCTGAAGCTGTCAATAAAATACCAGGTTACTCTTTGTGTTCCACCTTCAAATACCTTGTGTAAGATCATGTTCTAACAATGATTCAATACTTTCAGCATTCAAGATCAAGGCAACTTAAATATTTTCAGGCCTGTTTGTGCGTCAAATAGGCTAATCTCTTTATCTTAGTGGCAATTCCTGCAGCTACATGGCTATGGGTACAAGGCTGAAATTTAACATGAATATAATTTATGAATAAATATTGTCTTGGAACAATACTGAATGAAAGAGAGAACAGCTCAGGATGATTTGATAAACATTTTGTATAAAGGCTTAGTAACTGAGCTTACATTTTCAGTTTGTACTCTGTGTAGCTCCTCTGACACATCATGTAGGTGTGAATGCTGTGGTATTCCTGCCCCCAGTCCTAATTGCTGTTGAAGATGTATCACGCGGGCTCTGTCCTGTGTTAACAGTTGCTGCCAAAGAATATATACTTACATATATACTTATATATGTAGCTATAAAAGTCTGTTGACTGGAATCCTAATAGTGTATCTGTTGCCTGATGTATTCTATGTGAAGACTAATATGTGTGTGTATGCATTTCAGCCTTTCTTTAAACAGTCTAACGTGTGTAGCAGGAATTCCAGATATGACTAAGGCAGGCTTTTTCTTGAAGTTATTAATTTTTGAAAGGGACTTACAGAGAAACTAGTTCAGCAAACACAAGTGAACATGAATGCAATATATGCTAGTACCATGCTAATTCAGTCCTCAAAATTTAATATACAGAAACTTGATGAGCTGAAGAATGGACATTAAAGCATTCAATAACCCAGCTGATTCTCCCTGGAACAAAAATCCACATATCCCACTCCTATGCTACACATATATGATCAAACATAAAATATTATTGAAAAAAAAACTTTTACAATTATCCTTCAATGCATTTCAGAGAACCCTAAATGCTGTAAGGAAGGAATGGTTTTAAGCCAACAGATTTACAGCATGTAATCCTGGTTGGTTGTCCCTGCAGCCCCCCACACACACTTACTTTATTATATGGTGGTGTTTAACTTTGTGTATATAAATCCATATTGCAGCAAACTAGCGCCACTTTGGCCATCTGACATTAGAGTCTACAATCCACTTCCCCTGCTCACCTGTTTTTTCTGATAATTTTTTATAAATTGCACTAAAGCTTACCCCATTTTTCTCAGAGGCAAATCAGACAAATGTGGTGATTATCTAACAGCAAAATAATACTCTCCCATGTATTGATTTCATATCGTCAATTAAGAAAGAAAAATGACTGATCAGATGTACGGTCTTGTGACATTTCTGTGAAGACCTAAGCTGGCAACCTTATACTAAATCCATTTGACAATTCTTAGGGTTGACATCACAGTTTTATTTGTACATCACACGTTTGTTACATCACACATACATCCATGGATAAATAGATATGGCCACATGAACTGACACCATCGTTTTTGCAGCTCTTTCTAAATAGGCTAAAACTAAATGCAAAGTAAATATTTTTATTTCATACTCATTTAATTCATCAAAAATTGCCACCCTTTTGATTAAAACTAATATTTAGAGGTAAAAGAAATAGATTTAAAGAAATATCACAAAAAAATAGGTACACAGGGGTGCTGAACAGAGTATAGCTAAAGGGGCTTAGAGTACCTGTACATCTTGCACTATGGACCACACTTTAACGCTCTATGAGAATGCAAACATTTTAGTAATTTTTGACAACACCTCATGGCCTGCAAGTACACTGTAACTTGGTATAAAAACTAGGCCAATCATTAGCTTTTCAGTATACTTTCTAACAATGCCTACCATGAGCAAGAAAAAGTCTGTTTAAGCTAAGTATATTGGTAAATCACTCTGCAATGTTTGTTGAATGTCTGTCCACGTGGATACAAAAATGGCTCACATGACAGCCAACTTGTATGTGATAAGAAAATGACTCATTACCATACAGATTGGTTTGTGAGTTCAGATGTATTCTTTGGTGTCAATTCATCAGTCTTAGCCTAAAGAGTATCAACTGTTTACTGCTTGATGACAATAATGCAGCAGATTGGTTGAACATTGCAGTTCATTCCCCCCCGTATGGCTTGTATCATGACCCAAATTAGGCTTACCAGCCAAATATAAAAGCCTACTGAGTCAAATATTCACAGCCAGCAATTGAGCTATATGAGGCTGATATTAGTGGGTCATAAAATTGTTCATTGCATATATACATGAAAAATTGTCTTTACCTGTGCAAATGAGTCATTGAGAATGGGGAAGTTTTTGACTTGTGTGAACTGTCCTGCCAGTCGCAGGAGAGGACCGAGCACAGCAGGGCTGGACTGTGGTCGCACACACACTATCACTCTCGTCTTACAGTTCCCACCAATCTCCTCTCTCAGTAGATGGGTCAGTTTTGATTCCCTGTAAAATGGCAGCAATAACAGAGAGTCATGGAAAAGTTCAAAGACTTGGCAAAGGTAGAATTATAAATTATGACACAAAAAAGGATTCATTTAAAGCATATCTGCTTTTCTATTCAGTTTTTTTTCTATCCCTAGTTACTACTTTGAATGTGTTAGATAAAAGCTCATATCTATAAATTTATCTATTTATAAATTTCAGTGTTTTCTCCTTACAGCACATATATCATAAAACTGCTATAAAAGGAACTTTTTGCAGGTTATCTTTTAAGCTGGGCCATTTATGATCTTCCTGTTTCTGTGATGTAATACAAAACTGTTGTTCATATTTACAGTAATTACACTGATAACACAATTGTATATCATATCTAGTCTACATTTCATAACAATATTATTTTCAATCATTTTGTTAAAAAATGACCTTTTTCCAGCAAAATATTTGAGAAACAGGACAACAGATGATAATATACAAGAATGAATTTATTTGTCATTCATTCATCTTTGGTTGAAAGATGATGATATACAGGAATTTTCTTGTATGAACATCTATAAGGGGTACTTTATTAGTATATATTTATCACTAGATGACAATAAATTGAATAATAAGCAGCTGCATGATTACAATTAAAGAATACAACAGTGATCTTCAAGTTACCCATGGCCAACAAATACAAAGCTGGCACACATGACAAAATGGTAAGACATTCAGTATTAGTCTGTGCAGCATCTGAGAGAACCAGGGTTAACTAGAAATCTGCATTCTGAGGAATGCAACTGCAAGCCTCCACCATATTCGGGTCCCTTTTGTGGGATGCTCCTAAAACCATGTTTGCATTCCCTTATTCGGCCTGCATTGCCAGGTTCGTTTGTGTGACTTTACATCTGTGAATACTCCATGATGACAATCCTGAATATAGATCAAGAGCCTGATCTAATCATTTCTTCATTACATTCCCCAAAATCGCCAGAAAATTTCATGAGATTCAGTTCATGAATGTGTGAGATATGATGCACACAAACACACACACAAATAGGGATGATTTTTACTGCTGAATTTTACAATGACCTCAGCTAAGATGAGTCACAGATTCCATGATAATGTTATGTTACTACCACCTATTGGTAAGTATACTCACGTGTATTTGATGACCCTGTCAGGGTATGGCTGGTTGGCTAGTGATGCTACAAGTTGACTGAGGGACACAATGCCTTTGCTCATTGTGGGGCCCTCCCGTAATCGAATCTGGGAGGAATCTTCACTCAGTTTTTCAGCACCAGGTGTCAGGGCAATAGTGAAGCGAGATTTGTTTGGTAAAGGGTTCTGTCCTATTCTCTAAAACAGGTCATACTTAACAACTATTGAGACACTGATCGACAGGAATTCAATTTAATGAGTAACATTTCCCAACTTAGTGTTTTCCAAAATATTCTCTAAAATAATCTGATTTTGATAATATATTTTTTAAATTTCTGCGTATTTAATTAACCAATAAAATTTACCGTTATAATTATTTAATGAAATTATCAATTTTGGTGATGAAAGTGGAATAAACTGTACAGTATAATGAAATGATGGTTTCAAAATGATAATTTATGATCTAACACTGTTTTCTTATCATGAGTTCCTGATATTCTGTCCTAAAAAATATGCATAGATACATCAAGTCACTAAATTATATGCTTCATTCCATACAGAACTGAGAAAAGTAATTTTTATGCTGCTATGCATGTTCTAGCCATCACAGATTCATGTGAAGCTGTTAAAAGTATATGCTAACATGTTTGATCTGACCCAATAGGTCATGACTATCAAAATAATCCCTGATATTAACAGATGGATGGAATTTAAAATTGATATTAATATATATATGAAAAAAGGTAGATCATAGCCTTGTGGTTAGGGTTTGGACTTAAGGCAGCCATTTTTAAACCCTGCCAGAGTCTGCAAGGCAAAATTCTCAGAGTGCCACAGATTCTCAGAATGAGTCTTATGTCAAAACTGCAAGCTCTGACCTCTGGACTTAAAAGCTGACATTCAGCTTACTGTTGGCAAATCTTTCAAAATAAAATATATGAAACTTACCCTGATGATATCTATGTGAATTAAGGTGGATGTGAAGTTGATTGCGGGACCATAATCTGTCTGCTGTGAGATGCGACGAGCCCAGGCTTGTCTGAATATGGTCAGTCCCTCCGATGCATTACTTATTGAATTGGCCTTGCCTCCCTAGATAGGTAAAATATGAAATTTATCTATCAGGTTATACAATTTAGATATATTACATATTTATATAATTTTAAGATATTCATATTTCCGACAGTAACAATACAACTTACTTACATATATAACACTGGTTGTTAACTTTTTGCATGTCTGAATAATTTTGAAGCTGACCTCAAAATTCATTTGAGTCTGGTTAAAACTTCAAGTTGTGAAAATAACTAAAATATTCCTCAGAGCAAGTTGTGATACAGTCATGACAAAATTATTTTTTTCCATTTTATTATTTCAATATATTTTTAATATGACCTTGCTTATAAGGATGGTTGTTTACTGGTGTTTCCAGTTAAAATAGGGTCAACCTCATGATTCAATCCGGAATGTTAAAATCTTATTAAGTTCAGAGTCAATTTCTTTGGTTTGAGAAAGACCCAGTCAAACCTCTCCATTTTGAATTTTTAACTTTAGTTCCAACTTATTAAAGAAACCTTATTCATCATTATTTCCTATCAATTCAAGTAACTTTCGTAATCAGGAGAATCCCATCATGCTCCAGGATATGGTACCACTCACCATGACAACGACCCCATCTGTAGCAGTGTCCTTGACCTCTAGGTAATCTGGTTTGATCCCTGGGACCTGCATGAGGTCACGAACTAGTTCATTGTACACTTCATAAACCTCCATGGAGAGCTCTTTATAAGTGGGGTGGCTTTCAAGATTGTGTCGATCAGCTGGAGGTTGGACAAAAATTGAAAATTCTTAAGGTAACAACACAGGTAAAAATAAAAAATCCAGAATATTAATTAAATTTAACAGTGTGTGAACCATATGTCTTTGGCTGAAAACACACATGTAAAATCTTCCCTGATGTCCATCCTAAAACAGAATTCGAAATTTTGGCCACTTCATGTTCCAACAAACAATTACTTGGTATATTTTTAAAACAGAAACTAATTTGAATGTATATGTTGTGTTATACCTGACAACACTGGTTAAAAGGAGGAAATGATTAATATGGTTCTCCATTATGTTTACTGTGTAATAAAGATACCTTGTACATATTTATTTAACACTTGAAGACAAAATCAATGCTCTGTATTTGGTATTTTGAATTTATGTATACTGAATGTAGAGGAAACAAACAATACTGACTTGCATATGAATTAATGCATTTTACCAATCTTCATCTACATAAGGTTCATCTACTGTTACACTGAAATGAATCAAGAACTGCACCATGAGTGTCTACTGTGTTAAATAAGTGATTGGTGCAGGTAAATAAATAATTTTTGATGGCTCTGACAGAAGCAAATTGAAACAACAAACATTTTCAAATTTCATTAAATCTGGAAAACAGAAGCTCGTATGTTCAACTAAACAACAGCATGAACCATATTTCTCATTCTTTCAAATAATACTTATTACTACTAAGACTTATTGTTGATCTTGTTTCATATTCATAACAGACTACTAAGACAAAGCTGTGATATATTTTAATGATTAAGAATATTGAATGTCATACAAATATCAACATTATAAAAATCCTGATAACTGACTTTCACAGCTAAGCTGATATCATATCAACCTCTCCTCATCACAAGCCTGTATGTACCTTTTTCAAGCTTGACAAACAGGCTGTCAAGTATGAGGGGAACAATCCCTGACTTGCTGACACCCTCGCCTGCCAGTGTGTAAGATTTCCCAGAGCCGCTCTCCCCGACCAGCAGCAAACAGGTGTTAAACCCTGCCAGACACAGGTCCACCAGAGGGTCCACAGACTGCTTGTATAAGTCAAAGTTACTGGTGTCTTGTCTGTGGAGCTGCTGAAAGCTGAGTGGAAGATAAACACAACATCATAAATAATAATATCCAAAAATCATTATGTATAATTTTGATGAGAAAATTCATCATTTATTTATTACCAATAAAAAAATTCAGGACATCCCCATAAAGGAGCACCCTAAAATACGTAAATGCCACTATGGCAACTATCTAGGGTTTTGGTAATAGCAAACATGAGTTGAATTTACTTTGTATACTCCAATGCCTTCCATGGGAAAACATAATACCTCAAGGTATAACCATTCTTCAATTCTTACCTCAGGTAAGCTCCACCAGGCCGGTCAGTCATCCGATTTTGACCATCAATATCCAGTGTTTGTGGACCTTCACCACGGATAGCGGGCCTGATACGGCCCACAATGTCAATATTCATTTTGTGGTTTTGTGCTCAGGAACTGTAAAATAAAATACAGGTATTTATCAGACTTAAAATTTATGACTG
Source organism: Sipunculus nudus (assembly GCA_026874595.1). Classification (NCBI taxonomy): domain Eukaryota; kingdom Metazoa; phylum Annelida; class Sipuncula; order Golfingiida; family Sipunculidae; genus Sipunculus; species Sipunculus nudus. The sequence goes on from CM049309.1 coordinate 32,937,419, forward strand.
AGACAAGTTCCAGAAAAAAAACCCCAATTCAATGACAATCAATTTCAAAGCCTGAAATAAATGTAATTTAGCGTATGGAAAGACAAGCATGTATTTTAATGCTGATACCATGGAGAAAAGTGGACTGTGTATTTCAAAACATATATAACTGTGTTTGGCAAAACATATTGATTGTTTTGACCATGAAAAAAACTTAAATACTTTGTAGATACAAAATACAGCAACATATCTAGCCCACTGTGGAAGATCATTTCTTGACTCATCATACATTATATTAGGCTGGTAATGCCTACTTTGAGTTATGAATGAAGCCATACAGAAAAATACGCTTCAATAGCAGCTCATACTTTTGCAACAATATTGCTGTACACAGCCAGTAATTTTAAGCTTTATGTCAGGTAATAAAGTCAAATCAAAGGAAACATGACTGGACAAACCAATGCAAAGTTTCCATCTGCATGTCAGCAATAAGTGTTTATAGGTGGCTTGTTATGGCAAACCAGACAGCCATTCTAGCTTTGTAAGACTTACTTGCCATCTAGGGAAAATTCAACAAGCATACCAGAAGATTTACCAACCTACAGCATTAATACAAAACTTTTTTTGTCCATGATAATTGCTATGAGAAACTAAATGAACATATTTAACTTTAATGGTGTCAATCTGATTTCTGATGTGTAGTATGATGTGTATGGTATATTACGGTGAAATTTAATAAAAAAGAAGAATTAAGGCCAAGAGTTGTTTTCACATATATATGTATAGCTAACAGAAATAATATAATACAAATGGATGACTGTTTGACAGTCTAGTTATCATTTTTCACCAAGTACACTACTATGTGTCACTATAGTCTGTTCCAGCACCCATGTCCACCTGTTTTTTCGCGTTTATCTCTACATAAGACAAACTTGCAAATCAAAATTTGCACCAATGGCGTAAAAAGGCAAAAGCGTATTTTTTTGTACCTTACCTACTCAAAATATAAATATCATTCACTTTACGGCCTGGTTGACATATCTCATATATATCCGTGGTTCATGGCGTCCCTAGTCAGTGGCCATTGTTTATCATCCTTGTATAAAGTAATGTGACGTAACAGTGAAGCGCGTGCACGTGGAGAATACAAGTCTCGCTGTAAACAGGGGTCGGCAGCTCTTGATTATTGGTCCCATGAATATGGGCGCCTCTTTAGTACGTCACGTCTATTATGACGTCATCACTAATCCCTGATATGCCCATTTCACAGATTAGTGGCACGATGTCGCTATAGAATAGACTTGTTACTCATAAAATGGTTTTAAATTGTTTACAGGAAAATGACATAAGGTACGCTATTATTTCCATAATAGTTAATTACGCTTTTTCCTCTTTCTGCCCTAAGATTAAAAAGTTTGGACATTCTTTGATTATCATAAAAATAATCACGAAAAAACAGGTGGACAGGGGTGCTGGAACGGACTATAGTAATCACACATGAGTCAAATATTAACATTATAAATTTATATAGTTCTCTGCATAATGTGAATTATAATGAATGGTCACTACAATATATTAAGCTGTGCAGAAAGGGCATTTGGTTATAATTTTTCTGTTTATATACATTATTACCATTCATCAATCATAATAATAATTATTACTTAATCATCATAATTCATTAAATAATAATAATAGTAATAATAATACAAATTATCAAATCACACTAATTAACACTAACATAGTAGTATTAGTAACAGCAAGCCTAACTTGGGGCACATACATTAAAAAACAGTGGAACTGCAGCACTCACTTAAATTGTTTCCGAAATACAAAATCGTGAAGTATCAGCAGTGCTATAAAACATGTGGCATCCAATACAAGTTCCCAAAACCAAGTAACCCTACACTTAAATCTCTCTATCGTTCTGACACCTGACTAAAGCCCGGGGCTAAATTGGCCATGCTGAAGTAAACAGATACAGTTCCTCTGGCATGAATGCAAAGTCCCGCTGTATTAACCGTGTTTATTGCTGCACAATGCGGCAACCACTCCTTCAGTAAAATAGGAATGTTTACTCTAAGACAAGCTGCACATTTGTCCTGTCAAGCATGAATGAATGCTGTGTAAACCATACCTGGCAACTTCACTTAGTCTGTTTACACGTCGCCAAACAACGCCGCCATGTTGCAAAAGTGTAGCAGAAAATAGTTTCAACAGGTTGGTCAACTTGCAATAATTAAAGGGACCCAATCACCTATCTGACCTTTGTAAACTAAAGGTAATCCCTTGGGGCTTTTATAGAAATAGGCAAGAAAATGTTGAACTCACCGCATACAGGCTGCTGCTTTGTTTATATCAACGTGTTAATAATATGTGGGGGCCCGTCAAAATAATCAAAACAAATTCATCAAGGGCATCCGGCATATCAAGTCAGATAAGACAGAGCTTTGCAAATGGCGTTTTGCAACAAGTGACCTTTCTGCCTCCACATATATGCTACCAACCGCCTTAGGTAGCATGTTTATCCCGTTTGTCAACATTACTGTGTTTACAAACATGTTGTTGATAAACAAGTTCATACATCTTTCACGATCGAAGGCCTTAAAAGAACTTTTCACAACCAAAAGTACCCTTAGATCATTAATATATACACAAAGGAAGCCAGAAATCACAAAAATTCTTTTTCAAAAGGTAGGCCAAAGGGCACCTTTAACTGACTTAGCTATGCAACATTTTTTTATGTCGTTCTTATAACTTTTATGCATGTTTATAATAAAAGACCAACACTCAGATAAACGGCAAAAGGTGTACTTAAAACAATGAAATACATAAAATTAAAAGTCAATTTTTCAAACAGTCGAAATTTGACAAATTGATAAACATTTAATTATCATTAAGGCACATATTATTTCCACATTCGTAAAAAAATACATGGCTATTTCCGTGTCGAATATAACGTACCTTTAATTCATAAGATAAGGTACATTAAAAGTTCTAAAAAACAACATACGAAGCGTGGCCAACGCTTGACCTTTAAAATTATTATAGTCTTATGACCTCATGCAATGTCCAATGGTTATTTCAAATTGAAACATTACAACACTTTTTAAACAAAGGCAGTTTTCGGTTAACTTTGATATTTTATTATATTAATATATATATATAATATATATATATATATATATATATATATATATATATATATATATATGGAGAGAGAGAGCGAGAGAGATGATACAGGCAAACTGTTTAATCAGGCATTACGTGAAATGACTGAAAATTTCAGTCTTTAACAGAATGTCTGATTTCTGACTGTTATGTTTGTTCCTGCTAACAACACACATTATCGGGTGAAAATCAATTTTACTTTTTTTTGCTGCTGTACTAATGATCAATGCACTTAAACATAGCCTTAATGCAGGGACACCTATAAGAACGACATCACAAGTAATATAATTCAATGACTGTTTGGTCGATTGCGTCTACACTTCAATGTTTGTAAAATGTTTGTCATAAATGAAATGATCCCTTTAAGTCACAAAACAACCATTCTTCATTATCTATCAATATTATAAACTATAATTTACCACTACATAGACCACATTTCAAACGTTTGTCTTAATAATAAATGACATAACAGACATTCTTCAATACATATCTATCTACGATACCACCAATTATTTACAAATAATTGAATTTTATATTTTTCTGCAGTGACAAGGAACAATTTCAGCTTGAAAGCACTGGCACTCACACTAGTATTTTGTGCATGATTATAAGTACAATGTAAGTAAACCACAGTCGTAATTGTAAACACCTCAAATCTTCAGCATAATAAAAATCGACCAATTTGTGCCAGTTAGGTTAACAGGTTAGTTAATTTAAGTGATGCGAGGCATAATAAGTTTGGATAAATAAACTAGTTTTTAATATTTAATACTCATGCATATCAAAGCATATGGCCCGGACACAATATTTTTTAAAAACAAAATGACATGGTTTGATTCATTCATTGAATTTAAACAATATATACGATGTTTACAGAATACAAATTGTTTACATTCAGTCCTAGTTAATTAGAACATCACAAACAAATCTCTGATACTCTCTGTATTATTCTGAGGAATTAAACATTTTCATCCAATCGGTGGAAAAGCTTGAACAGCCTGCTTTGTTATGGGTATACCGGCTTACCAGTGGCCTGCAAAAGAAAGTTTAAAATTCGCCTAAACTAATTGATATGCTTTACATCACTGAGATCCAAGTACTTAGTGTAAGGCCCCTTTTCCATGATCGCGTTTCCGCGCGCAGGTTAATTCCTCGCGGAAAAAAAAAATTGCACGACGCGCGATTTTTCCGCGCGCGTTTCCGCTCACATGGAAAAGCTGAATTCCGCGCGGAAACGCGATCATGGAAAAGGGGCCTCAGTCAGTGACCCGGCATGAGGAAGCTTAATTGGCACAATCCGGTTTTCAAAAGCAAAATAAAAAAAACAGAATAATATTCATACGTATGAAGAATAGAAATGATAAAAAACGTAAATATTTGTAAGGAGACCACGGATAGCCAGCTTTTCAATATATGTCATTAAAATTGCATAGGCTGAGGAACCGGGGGAGTGGCGCTCCCCCCCCCCCCCCCCCCCCCACTTTAAGAACCAGGGGGGCGCGGGGGGGGGGGGGGTTCAAAATACTTGCAATACTGTCACTTAAGATACAGTTATATCAGCCTCCAGTCCAGGTGAAAGCGTGTCCAGTGTTAAACACCGCAGTTTTTGTGTATTCAGTCGTTACCCTGCCCTGCTCGCCTGTGTACTCAGTGGTTCTGTACGTGTCCAGTTGACCAAGTAGCATTCTTTGTCCTTCCAAGCGGCAACATTGATCCCATGCATTCAGTTACTTAAAGAACCGTATTAGGAATGGCACATTAGCAGATCACTAACCTCTTCCAAAGAAAGTAGGTGTAACATAGCTGAAGTACCCTTTAATTGTAAGATCCAAAAGCTATAATGTTGTTACTTCAGTTAATTCCTATTGTGAATCCTGTTCTGTATAATTTATAACTAAAGTCTGCCCATTTTATTTTTATTATTGATAGTTTGAAATGAGAAATTACACTTATTTCTTCAGGTTTTAATTATCACTGGTATAAAATATATAGTTGAAAATTTGTTTGTATTTACTACTATTTATTTAAATATTTAGTGAAGAAAACTAGTATTTGCTGAGGAATTCAGGCAAGCAAATGGGTGACAAATGTCTTTTATTCCTAGCTTACTTCAGTCTGTTTAAAAAAATTGTCTGTTTTGCCACGGTTCATTAATGTCATTTTTTATTAGAGAAAACTGCATGGTGGTCTTGTGCAAAGTTTCTAAGGAATTGAAACGTGGGGCTTATGAGTAATGAATTTTGAAATGTTTATGGTCCGTTTGAAAAACTCCATGTGTTAGTTTCTGTTTATTAACATTATTTATCAGAGTAAAACTGGTAAAACTGTGAAGGCCATATTTTTCTAGCTTCCTTGAGAATGTTTTTGTATTTGAACAATTGTCTGTATACTCCTGCTTATTGTTTAGTAGAGAAAACTTGAAAAATTAGTCTTTCAATGAAATTGCTAACAAATACGGGCAGGCATGCAGATAAGTGAATGAGTGATGGATGTATTCTGTCTTCATTCAGAATATTTACTTAATTGGTGGTTTGAGAAATTGTCTGTTTTCACTATATTCTGTTTATTAAAATTATTTGAAGTCAAAAGTGCTTCAATGAATAGGGCTTATTAACTGCGGGTCATCTCTGTGGGTGTAAGTTGATATCGGCTTATTTTCCATACCTTATTATAATATGAACAATAAACAAGAATAAAATGAATGAAAAAAGTAATAAAACAATGACCTAGAATTTTGCATTGTTCTCCAACATTTCAGAATATGACTAGGCTATGTGTGATAATGTGCGATAATGCTAGCTTAAAATGTCATAAAATTAAACATATAATGATATCTGACTTACTTCTTCATTATGTAATAATCATGCCTGGACTTGGATGAAGTACTATGGGGGGGGGGCATTCTTTAACTCTTCAATTGTTGCGTTGTAAACAACCAAGAATTTTTTACACTTTGCATGTATATACTTTTCAAATAATCTTCCCTAAATATAAGTTTATTGCCATAAGAAATGTTACGATAGCACACTTTAATATTTCATTCGGTAACCAGAAATCTGCATTCTAAGGAATGCAAGAATTTGCTATGTGTGTGTGTGTGTTGGTGGTGGTGGTGGTGGGGGGGGGTCCCTATTGTGGGCTGCTCCCCAACCCGTTTGCATTCACTCATTCGGTCCATATTCCCATGTTGATATGTGCATATAAGTGACACTACATTTATGAATATTCTCTGATGAATTTCCTTAATCCATTTCCGAAATATCCCAAAAATTCATGACATTCCGCTCATGGTCCCGTGAGTTATTTTGTGAACAAACAAACACATAAAATCAGCGCAACAATTATACGATGCGTTTGTGTTTACATAATTAAATACAAGTACACGTCTAGTTTTATGAATCCAGTTAATGGCAGTTATTAATTAAATATATAACAAAAACGATATATACTTAAAATTAATTCAAAGCATGCATCCTGAATACCGTTTTATTGTCATCTTTAAAATAAATTTTGGTCCAAATGATTAACACAGCAGAGTGAAGTCACATCTAAAAATAAAACTTGCACTTTGGCCAGTGAAGAAAAAGTCAATATGAAAACTGTGGATGATTTACAATACAAGTCACATGATATCACGCGACGTTATGACCCTTGATCCGAAACTGCATGTAGCCAAGCTAACACTTTAGGACCAATAACGGGCAAACACACACATGCGATACTGATCAGCGAGCACCCCCCCCCCCCCCCCCAGCAGCGTTCATAAAGACCCTGCCACCGTTCACGGTATCAATTTATCGAACGGCACCTTTATTGTTTCGTATGCAGTGGTAAGTCTACCGTGTAAACTTAATTAATTGACAATTCTTAGATTCGTAGTGAATGCTGTATGAACAAACAATTTAAAAACATCGCATTAAGTAAATATATCATGTAAATAAACTGCCGTTTACTTTTACTGTGTCTCTTTCGACGCGGTCTTCTGCCAGGTATTTTATTTACATTCCGACGAATATAAATAATGTGTAAAATCCAGACATGTTGTAAATTAGTCCGCAGTGTTGGTGAAAATGTACCATTGTGTAAGACGAGGCAGTCGACAGATTAGAGAGTATATATCTTGAATATACTTTCTATGGACGTACAATGGACGAAAAACATGTCCCTCCTTTTTTTTTCTTCGGAACAAACTCATATCACCAACGTAAATTGAAAAGTAATATGACGCATCAATGACATCCTGCAACATGTGCAGACAAAATATATCATCTTCAATCCAAGTCATGTAAGTGGAAAGATACCCCCACCCCCAGGACACACCGACACTTCAAGACCAACAACGAGCATTTCCGAGGCGGACGTGCCCATAGAAGAGTTGCTTGACAAGTTTGAGTACGTCCACCGCCAATAATGCAATATAGCTGATCCCTAGCCGCGTGCATAACAGATGATACGTGTGTTTAAGTAACCACCGATATGATCGGCAAGAATGACTCATGGGACTGTAAAATATAAATGTGCACTCCTTGCACCTCACGGACATGTAGGATATACCCATCGGGCTGGTACAACGTATCTGTGAAGCATGGATATCCTTGGTGCTGAAGTTCCTGCCTGGATGCTCCTGACGCTCATCTGCACGGTCAGCTTATACTGGTACGTACAATTACAGTGTCATGTCATCTAGGTTTCTTGTTACAATTACCAAACTGATAGGATTAAAACTAATATCTCTCGGTACACAAGATGTCATGAGCTGTACCAGAGTAAGTGACCTTGTTATGTAAAGTAATTGCAAAAACAAGTAGCATGGTGCTGCTTCAGTTATTCAATGGGAAAAGCTCCAAGTCCAAGTTACACGAGGGAGGAACAGGGGGCGCATCATGTGCGGCCTCGTTCCATGAAGTCAGACCTAGTAGCATGCCTTGGCTGGTCACTGTGGTTGTGCTCAATTCCATAGTTAAAATCACTTTGGTTTGAACCCCCTCCCTCCCCTTCCTGTATTGACGCCCCTGGGTTATATATTTGGTGTCACCACATATCTCGTAATAGGAACGAATACTGATGTATATTTATCATATATAACGGCGGAAACGTGCCTGATGTGAATATGCGTGCATGTATGGTCAAAGGATATGTGTCGTATCTGCATCTCACTCTAAATACACTTTCTCTTTACGTATTTCAGGTATTTTACAGAAAAGTTTGATTTCTTTAGGAAACGAGGAATACCAGGTCCTCGGCCATGGCCTTTACTTGGAAACCTATATGATGCCCTGAAAATAGTAAGTTGACCAATAGAAAAACCCATACACACATTTACAACTTATTTATGTAACTTTTATTTTAAGCAGACTACATTATAAACTAAAATATGTAAAATATGTAAATGTATAAAATATAATTTACTTATCTAAATGACTAAAAATATAGAATCATCAACACACGTTTTTCAGAAATAAATCTCTGATATAATGATATTGTTATATTTTATATTGTTGTATAGTATGGTCCAATTTTATAAGTAGATGATACACGTGACTTATTAAACGATGCAATGCTCAATATACAGGGGTTACCAGTATATCAGGATCAAATGATACAGAAGTACGGGAAAATCGTTGGGTACGTTACTTTTTGTTCCATTATACATTCAACACATACATACATACATACACATGAATATATACGTGCATGGCACACTCCAGTTAAAGACACTATAGTGTGTATATTAAAAACTAAAGTCCTAATGTATGCAAAACATGCTTTTCTTTGCTGTGTTGTTAAATGAAGTATATATTTTCCTGATGAGGTTTACTGCATCTTGTCTTTTATACATACAGCGTTTTCCATGGGAATGAACCGTCTCTACTGGTTGCGGACCCTGAGATTCTGAAGCATATACTCATCAAAGAGTTTCCTAACTTCATGGACCGAAGGGTAGAGCTTAGCCTTTTTATAAGAACGTGCACCAGTAAACACTTGTGTTACTTCAAATTGTGTATATTTAACCAAGAATACATAGATATAATATATTTGCCATATTCTTATAAACTTTAACTTCATATAACGGGCAGGTATGACTTATTTATGTATAAACCGTACTGTTTGGTATTTGAATTCTGTATTTGATGCTTTTGGTTAAGTAGGTTTTTTCAAATATACCTCTTCGTGTCATGCATGAGTGACCATCTAGTTATTTAAGCCTCCTCCACCGTAGGGAAGAGTTTATATCTATATCAATATTTGGGTCACATTTTTTATGGCGGGACTTCCAGAGTCCCCTCCCCCTCCCGAATGTAAAACGACCAATTGCGATATTTGTTCTCATTTTTTTGCCTTTTCTTTCTTTCTTTTGCCGAGTTTTGCGTTACATCTCTAATATGGCTGATTTTCGTAAACTAATCTCAAATATAATTTAGTTATAGGTGACACATTTGCACCTGATATTTATTTCTGAAGCTTCCATTGTGATCGCACGATGATAACAGACATCTAAGTATCTCTATTATTGTGATAATAACAGTGAAATTCAAAGACACAGAAAATGTACACACCAGAATCTATTTGAATTTCTATTTGACAGGAAGTAGGCCTATTCCAAGGTTGTGTCCGATGTTATATTGTTCTTCATTTGTATTTGACAAAGAAGATAAGCATACGGACTACCTATACATAAGAACTTAATCATTATAAATTGTTTTGGATTTAGCCTGATGTATATACATTTGATTCTAATCCTGTTCACACCACGACATTGAAAATGTTATCGGAAATATCATCATCACTGCTAGTCGTGCCCAGCCCGACTTTGTGACTTTTAATGTTGAGGTGATTGAATAATTCTTCCAGCTTTTGGTATTATCAGTAATTAGGATGATGCCATGTGCCAATCGCAGGTGATCTAGGTTTTCACCATAGATGTTCCTAAATTTGTTCAAACGTTCAAGTTTACAAAATGCAGAATTGAAGAGTTTTGGGGCAGAATTGAAAAGTTTTGGGGATACAGTGTCTCCTGTAGAACTATATTCTGTTGTTAGAGAATGAATCGAATGCTTTATTCAGATGCCTTGATATATATATATATACATTTATATATATATATGTATATATATATCAAGGATACGATATATTATTATAGCAAATTCACCTATGAGTGCACAGGATCTTATCAACAATTTTTTCAAAAGAAACTATCGTTCAAACTAGGTTAAATGAATAAAATATAAAATGAAATGCACAGGTTGTCATAAACCCTGTTTTTATATTCAGAAACTGCCGTACAAATTTGAGCCTCCCTATTGTCACATGATAAACTCGGCAGAAGGTCATGAATGGAAGCGGATCCGAAATCTGTTGTCCCCGGCATTCAGCACAGGGAAATTAAATCTCGTAAGTGAAAGACCACTGGACCATTTTTCTCTTACACACGTTCGAATTTGCTTATTGAACAGCTCTGTTTTGGATGAGCAATATATCGACATGAGGTATAGAATGTAGAAACGTGGACAATGAAAGAAGTCAGCTATGCTGGCATACTTTTTTTTTATTGTAGATGGTTCCTCAGATGAGCGAATGTGCCGATGTTCTGGTAGAAAATCTACTTGGTGCAGCAAGGAATGGAGAGAGTGTTAAAGTTAAAGAGTAAGCACCATGTTAACACAAAATCATTATAATTACGGTCGGCGATTCTTTTTACTTTTTTTTTATTATAGAATTTCGATAAAAAAATTAAAAAATAATATTTATTATTATTATTAATTATTATTATTAATTATTTAAAAAAAAAGGAATTTTATAGATTTTTTTTATTAGAATCAATAATTTTCTGCTGAAAATCAAAATAAAATTTGGCCTAATTTGTGAGCACGACCATATTATATTACATAAGTACAGTACGTGCGCATTGGCGACGTAACATTCCTTGCATGTAATCCTTAAAACTCTACTTGTGGTTAGGTGAAACAAGGTAGAACTAATGTAACGTGTTAATGGCGTAAGGAGTGTATCCCATTTAATGTAGACTCTTTTCACGGCATACAAGGTCACCAGGAAACAGTGGCGGAACAAGAATATCAGAAATGGTGGCCTCGTGTTGCCGTGGTGGTTTATGTACTGCTGTTTTTTTTTTTTTGTTTTTTTTTTATTTTAATACAAAGTATACATTCTTAAATTCAAAACTTTAGGACTATCGTTTAAAATGGTTCGCCACCCCTCCGTCAGAGGTCGTTTCTACTCAAAACGAATCTCTTCGTGATAGGTACCGAGGTGCGGCCGAGACTACTTGTCTAAACTGTCAAACTTCGAAACTAAAATTTCTTACTTTTCAAGGAAACACTTTCCTTTTACACTACACATGCACATGGTTGCAAAGTACTATTTATTCCGTCTAGTCCTTACACGAAAACACCCATGTTTATGTATTATCCTTGAAACAATTCTTATCCAAGATATTTGAACGGACTACATTACCCTCTTCACAACATTTACACCTACGCCATCTGTGTATTTAGATGCCGCGGTGCATTGTGGAGGGTCACAAACAATAGCCAGCAGAGTCGTACTCCTTGTTAGTCTGATGTTGCGCAGCGTAATGTCTTGAGCATCGTCTATATACATCTATATAATTCCATATAACTAAGTGCTTCCGATCATTTGTCAATACATATTATATGAAAATCGTGTTTAAAATGGGGGAAACACCAATTTGAAATGCATAAATTTAAAATCATGGTGAAATGGCATATTTATCATTTTTTTCTTCAGTTTTGTCGATTCTTTTACCATGGACGTGATCGCGGCCACAGCATTCGGAATGAAACTGAACACACAAAAGGACAAGGGGAACGAATTTCTGAAACATGCAAAGCTTTTCTTTTCAGCAAGAAAGCTTACCATACTTATGGTCTGTGAGTATTGGTCACATTTATTGTATAATTTCACATACAAATTGTGACAGGATAAGGCCACGCCTACATGGGTACTGGTGCTAACGGTTAATAAAAGGTTTTATTATGCTTGTGTATTTCACCAAACAGTTAAAGTGAAAAGTGAAAATATTTAAAGTGAAAAGTAGTAACCATTCCAACTCGAGAACATTTTTGGTATATAAAGGGCGAATTGGTCCACGGCTACTAAGCGAGGAAAAAACGAGTTGCCCATGGGCCATGACGCTCAGCTGAATTTGACATACAGGTGATACATGTATTAATCATTAATGTTATGATCTGGTGAAAAATATTTGTAAAGAAACCTTGAACAATTGATAGAATGACTCCCCAAGTGCTCAAAATCAGGTTTTTTGTCCATATTTGCCCAAGACCTTGAATGTTAAGTTAGAAGGTTCTAGGTCCGTCCCTAATGATTTGTATCCATCTGACTTTCACAGTACTAAAATCATGTTTTTCCTATAGCTCACGGAATATATGTCACAGTGACATAATTTCAGGATTCAAAGGTGACTTACAAAGGACCTCTCTAGATTTTACAACAGAAGATTCTTGTTTAAACAGTAAAATTTTATACCCTGTGTGACTGTCTTGGTGCTCAGAATCATGTTGTTTGCAGAAGCTCGTAGAATACAGGTCACCATGACCTATTTCAGGTTTCCAAGGAGATTTGCCCAAGAATTCCCTGGATGATATATTAGAAGATTCCAAGGAAACTGGATACAATTTGTTTCCTGTCTGCCCAGGTGCTCAAAATCCTTTTTGGTCCGTAGCTCGCAGAATATAAGACACCATGACCTTATTTCAGATGTTCACGGAGATTTGACCCAGAACCCCCTGGATGTATTGTTAGAAGATTCAAGGCCTAACAGATACGATTTATGCGCATCTGACATTTAGGGTGCTCAAAATCAAGTTTTCGGCCCATAGGTCGCAGAATATAGGTCGCCATGACTTAATTTAAGTATCCAAGGAGATGTGCCCAAGGGATCTATTGATAAGAATGCACATTGCTAGTTATTATTATTATTATTATTATTATTATTATTATTATTATATTAGTCCACTTAGTGCAATTTAATCAGACTTTTTCCCACTTTGTTTATTGTCCAAAGTGGTCCCTGCGCTTGGGAAGGTGCTGCGTAACTGGTTCAATGTTCCGGGGATGGATCAAAAGCTGACCTCTTTCATGACCTCATTCTGTGAGAGACTGATAGAAGAGAGGCGGAAGAAAGACATTGTAGGGATAAACAATTTGATCATTTAATGTAATAAACACGCAAGACTAATTCTGAAGTGGTAACGCTGTTGTATTAATCCGATGATAACTATCTATCCATAACATAAATTAATCTAACAGACACTGATGTTAACTAGAAGTACTAAAAGAGCTCATACCTCCGCCAACACGGAATTAATTTGAAGCATATTGTGATATTGATAAGAAACAATTTGAAACAATGACACACGCAGGGAAATGCATGATGCCCATCTTTCTACAAAATGTTCAGGAAAAAATCATTAAAGACTTTTGGTTTATTCGAACGTCTCACGGGCTAATCAAAGTACACTTTGTTTTTGATCTAGTTATGAACACCTTTCAACAAGGATTGTGATAAAAAATGGCTGTTAATTTAGGGTCAGCTGGATTTCCTCCAGCTTATGATGAATGCTCACAAAGAAGCACCGGAAAGAGAAAGTGAGAGGGATGATGGGAAGATTGAAGGAGACTGGAAGAGCCAAAATAAAGGTCGGGTTTTGAGCATATAAAATAAGAAAGCGAACCTCCAATGCAAAACTAATTAAATGAAAAAAGTCTTTAATAGCCATAAACAAAATGGGAAATGAAAGACTACAAAGATAGCGCAGCCTTATTATTTTAGGTATTCTTTTATACAATGGTTTTCCAGTTGCTTGACACAAATTTTGACAAGTTCGCAAGATGTTGGTATATCCGTTTTCCAGGGCTGTCCACTGAGGAGATTGTTGGACAGACTACATTGTTCTTTATGGCTGGATACGAGACAACGGCGGGCACTTTATCTTTCTTACTGTATGCTCTGGCCACAAATCCCGAGGTCCAAGATCGTCTGGCGGAGGAGGTGGATGAAATCCTTGGAGATGACGTGAGTTGCAATCTGACCAAAAACATAAAGGCTTGTAGACCAATCAGATTTCTTGTGCGTGTTCTTGTTTATACGGCTGTCCACATACAGGGACGGATCCAGCATTTAGGAAAGGGGGGGGGGGTGCAACCCAGGAGGACAAAGAAACCTAAAACAAAGGTCCCCAGGTCCGGAATGCGGGGGGGGGGGGGGGTCCCAGGCCGCAAAATGTTGTCTGAAACTCTTATAAAAAGGTTGTTTCGGGTGAAAAGGGAGAGTGGTCCGGACCCCCTGGACCCCCCCCCCCCCCCCCCCCCCCCGGGTCCGCTTCTGGACTACTGTGAACTGTTTACATTTCTTACTTTTCAATTTATAGGCCGTTGTGATTTCGGCTCCACGACATGCGAGCTCGGTCATATTTATGAAATAGTTCGCATGGCACCTGAAGAGCAAGGGCTTTCGCGTGAGAGCTTAGCGAGAGGCTGGTTAATAGAAAGATTATTAATTTATTATCTATTAACACCTATATTTACTGTTCTCATATCTGTATTCGTGTCTACGTGAACATGGCACATTTTGCTAGATGAATTAAAATGCCATATCGGCATCAACATCCTTACATAAGAATATTCAACTTATTCCCAGGAGAACTTAACGCCTGAGAAGCTCATGCAAATGTCATACCTGGACAAATGTATTCAAGAGACTTTACGGCTGTACGTACAGGCATACAGGTGAGAAAATAAACCTTGGCCTTACCATTTATAGCATCTGGCTATGTTATAGTCTGATAATATCAGACGGTCCGTTTTATTAGGTTTCAGGAGCCGATAGAAATTCGAAAATCGCTTTTGAACCTTAGACCTAGCAAAGATGCTAGTGTATACCTGTACATGTTAATGTTAGTAATCTATTGCTGCATGTGAAAAGGGTTGCGATCATATTAGGGATGCGGGCAGCAGGTTTTAGAAAGGCTTTTGGCTAATTAATCTATTTACAGACTAACTCGTACAGCGGACAAACCCATCAACATCAATGGCATCATGATACCTGCGGGTATACAAATTGTTGCACCCGTGACCTATCTTCACTCAGACCCCGATGTGTGGCCAAATCCAGACAAGTTTGATCCTGAAAGGTGCCAATTACAAACCTGTATATTTGCAGTGAACATATCATGCATTAAATATACATGTACAACTGAGTGTAACTGTGTAAATTCATGAGTCATAATCATTGTTATGTTAATTACTGTGCCAAATTTTTTTCTCTTTAGAAAGATTACAATACACATGACGAGATCTAAATCAGTCAGTGAAAGTAATGGCGTTACGATGAAAATTTGAAAAGATCCAGATTTTCCTGTTCCTTTCTTTAAAAAAAAATCTGATTATTTCTGAAGCGTCTAATTGTTATTGCGCAGATTTACCCCGGAGGCCAAGGCTGGCCGACATCCCATGCAGTACCTGCCGTTTGGAGAAGGTCCAAGGAATTGTATCGGTGAGAGGATGGCCAGACTAGAGATGAAAGTGGCTGCGGGCAAGCTGATACATAGATACAGGTTCGAACCCTGTGCCGACACACAGGTATGCAATCGACTAAAATCATCCATGGAGGAAAGCACTTTGTTAAATACAGGTCATATACTAGTCACCTGAGCTCGACACTTCAAAACTTAAAGGGGTCTATTCACTTACCTTATTTGTAGAATTTCTGTTTTCTGGCCTACTCAGCTTTTCTTATTACTGAACTTATCCTGCAAAGAAAAGTCCTTATCAAGGCTCTGTAATATGCATGAGCTTATTTATCCAGAGACTTAGTAAAAAAAGTACACGTCACTATATTGATAAAAAGAAAAAAAACATGTGACACGAGGTGGCCGATTTGGAACCCGCGGTTGATTGTGAGGGCATGTGAGCAACGCTCTTTTGATATTTGCAAACCTCTAGTTCGGCTGATTTACCGCTAGATGTCGTTGTGGACGTTTTTGGATCACGATGAGCAGCTCTGTTTGCTGGCCCACGGGTTATAAACATTTGGATATAAACAAAAAAAAAACAAAAAAACAAGTGACCCATGGGTCATGACGCTCAGCCGACTGACATGTTGACAATATGTCCTTGACTAGGCAACTAAAGGAGATAATGTAGGTGGCATCATCGTTCATGCATATTAGCTTAAGTTCAAGACCCATAAGCACACCAAATTTGATGACAATCCAATCAGCCTTTCCTGAGGCATCTGGAAATTCGTGTGTATGTTGCATTATTTCTGGGGTGCTCAAAAATACCCCAAAACTCTGAGAATATAGTTCACGATGTCAAGTTAGAAGATTCTGTCTGCAGAAACTGATGAAACATTCCATGAACAATATCTATGAAAAGAACCATGGTGATCAGTGCATTAGTTGTTGAGATACTTGAGCTTTTCTAGCAAATTTTCCATAATTCTGGGGGGTACTTCGTAGCCCCATAGCTCAGAGGCTATGATTAACTAATTTTAAGTTTCCAAAAAGACTTATCAAAGGCCACCATGCATGTCGAGATACAAGATGCTAGGTCCAGTCATTACGATTACTGCCCTGTTAACAGATGATCACATCTTTAAAGGTCTCAAAAATATCTTTCAGTCAGCTGAGCTAAAAAGGTTCATTGATTTTCTTTATTTTATACACGTCACATATCGGAGAGGACCCCTTTAAAACAGTTGATACTATAGTGGTCAATCCTCAGTATAGTGGTTGCTCACATGATTTGACGCTTCATGGCTAATTTATTTAGTTACGGAATAAACGCGTCAGACGGAAACTTCGGCTTCAGTTTGTCCCTCAGTCTAAATGTCGACATGGGGTGTCTTGTCGACATGGGGTTAATTGATTAGTCAAAAGCCGCACTGAAATTCCAGATGAGGATGCAAATAATTTCGTTTTTTTCTATAAAGGATCAAGGTCTACAAATACGTTGTCACTTTAAATAAGCCAGACCAACGATTTTTGTGTACTATCTAACAAATACCATTGGCCGAAAACTATCCCATTTCAGTTCAGTATTTTAGCGGATCTCAATGCATGATTGTGAAATCCCTGACCGCAAACAAGTATGAAATTGACGCCAAATTCACATTAGGAACGGGAAATTATTGCGGTTACCATGGGGATGACACTGGTAGCCTAATTTCAAGATTGCCGATTTGATAGAGCGATACCGTGCGATTTCAGCACTTTTTTAAAATTTATCAAATGTCACCTTATTCTTTAAAGAATGAGTGGAATTACTACAATTTGCAGTGAAAGCATTTAGTCTAAGTTTGTAACACTGATTGCATGGTGCGACAGTGGTATGAATGCTCAGAATATCAGTTCAAGATAAATTGTAGATCCTTGTTTGTGTTCCTGTCATGCCACTCTCTTTATTTTCCAGATTCCAATTAAGTTTAGGAAGAACACTACGAGGGCAGAAAAACCGATTCAGTTACGTGTTGTGGAACGGAGCCGTTAACTTAGAACGTTTATTCAATATTTCCACACAAGGATCGAGACACATGCAGGCATGTGTCCTTATAATATTATCTTCACGTTTTCAAACCTTACAAAGTGACCATATGTCGCATCGGTATATCTCGTACCTTAGAAGGAAACAACAGCTTTTGATTGGCTATCAAAGTAGATCAACCAACTTAACAAGGTTTAGGTATACCTCTGATGAATATACCGGAAACGATATTACATCGGGGTATATACTTACGCCTTGGATATTCATACAATTTGTTATATTTTGCAGATATGAATAATGTATATATGTTCAAAATATATCTAAATGCACCTGTCAATTTAATGTTGCGTCAGACAGATCAAACTTTCAGTTCATGCTATAAGAGATACACGGAATAATGCTAATTGTCTTTAACTTGATCGTTTTTTGTTCCTAACTTTAATTTAGGAATAGTTCGATATAGTTTTGCTTTTTTCTACAGATATGTACTTTTATTTTAGACATGTCTGATACAGTAAGATTTTTTGTATACAAAATAAAGGATTGTTATTTGAACAGTGTCATATTTTATTTGGTAAAAAAAAAATATTCGGTACATCATGAGCATTGTTTAAAGGCTGAGGTCAATGACGTCATGAATACCGTGGTAGCCGAGAATTAAATATCATAGCGGATATTGTAGCAACATATAGCATGCCCGCGTAAATACATAATTATATTTATACAATATACAACCCTTAGACAATAATTAAGAGTAAAATAATGTTTACAATATAACTGTAAAAAAGCAGACAAAAACTAAACAAAAACGCAAAACAAACTATATACACACTACCAGTAATCCAATCTTGTGTAATATCTTAATACGTACGCCTACCAAATAAAGAACTTAAACTGTTTTTAATTTTCTTTGTTTGTGCAAAAAAAAAAAAATAAATACTGTTATACAATGTTATAGAAGCAAATGAGTGTCTGTTTTCATTAAAACCTTTTATATGGCTGGTCGTAATAATTCATCGTGTCCATTTAAGGCCTTGCTTGGAGAGTGGTCGAGATTCTCAAGTCTGATTTTATAAGTAGAAAAACTGAATTCGATTTAGGTACACTGAATGCAACAAATCGAATGTTTGATTCAAATATGACAATGTTAAATGTTTAGTATAATGATTGCACAATTACGCTTTAAAGTTTTAATAAGAATATAACTGCATGTATTTGGATACAAATCACTGATTATATGAGGTTAAATAGAGAATCAGTAAGTATATGAGCTTAAACTTTGGTCATATGTATCAAACATTATCCTAGTGTGTATATATCAATGGCATATTTATGGAGAAAGTGGCATGCAATGGCATAATCAGACGGTCAACATAGTCCGCTTTGACCTAAGAATATTTGTTCCCGGTTTACTGCCAGCCTGATAACCGTGGCATGTGAAATCGATCAGGATATCCAAGCACCCATTCTATAGACCCTCCACAGATGTACGGTCTTTACAGGTATCGACACCATTTCCTTTATTTGTTGCCAGGGTTCCAGCGATAAGGGGCTTCGTACATGCATGGAGTGTTAAAGAAGCAACATTGTTAATCCTTTTTACCTGATTCTTTATTCTCCGTTTCTTATAAAACGGGGGAAGTGGTTGTCGACATGTTTTTCTCATGTGGCGGATCCAAAGGGGGGTCCGGTCCCCTCTTTTTCAGAGGCAACAGCCTTTTTCAGGGCTTTTTCTGGTTTTCTTATTGGTCATCCCTTTATTAAAATTGTGTCATTTTGCACTCCGATTATAGTGGGTCTTACCCAGTATATAACTGATAAAATTGCTGTCAGTTGACGGTTATAAAGTTAGAGAAAACATAAATGTAAAAAAATACAGGTGATGCCGGTAAACTTAAGCAACAGATGAAACAATTTATGACTATATGATTTCAAGACACATAACGAAACCACAGCTGAGAAAATGTCATCATTACCGTAATTGAGCAGTCTCGGATGTCGCATTCGTTTAGCACACACACAGTCGAAGGATGCTCACATAAACAAGACGGTCTTTGAGGAAACGTTTTATACTTCCAAAAAGGGAGAGAAAGAATTGTGTACGCAAGTTGGTGACGTCACACTTTTAGGTTGGGACAAGTCTCATATATGTTTACATCCCCACTGTTATATAAAAAAAATAAATAAATTCACTGAGTCCTTTCACATCAATAGTATGAAGTATTATCTATTAAGGTAAACTTAAATCTCTTAATCTAAGTGGTTAAACCAATTATAGGAATCTGAAACATTATACAAAGGCCGTCTTATTGGTTTAGATTTCCTCAATGAGCAGTGAAGATTTCTTTTCTGTCCGGGTACTAGTCCTGGGGGTTCATACCTCTGGGTTGACTACATCTGGTGTATCAGCAAATGACACACGTTTACTGCTTTTGATCTGTGGCTGCGATCCGACATGGTTCAGTTAGCCGGTATCGTCATCGCTGCTGGCACACGTGGGTTCTTGTGGCATTTGACGCAGAAATTTGCGGTTTCGTCTACATCTTGAACCATCAGTAGTTTGAACAATATAAGAACGAGGTTCATTGGTTGGAGACACAACAGTTGCAGGTGACCACCTGAGATCCTTATGAGACTGCAACATAGAAGTACCACCTGGTTTCAGCGGTTGCAAATCGTTTGATCCACGATCAAAATACTGCTTTTGGATTGCCTGGCGCCTTTTAAGGATTTCACAGACTTCCTCATGTTTGTCATACCGGTTCATATATGATGGCAACAATGAACGGATTGGTCGATCATATAACAGTTCGGCTGGTGATGGAAGGTGACTTGACAATGGTGTCGAGCGCAAAAACAAAAATGCAAGTTCTGGATCTTCTTTGGCTAACGAACATCTTTTTAATGTTTGTTTCACGACACCTACCGTCCTTTCTGTGAACCCATTGATCTGGGAATAGTATGGGCTTGAAGTAGTATGTATAAACCCGAGAAATTCTGAAAACTGTTGAAATTCACGGCTAGCATGGCAGGGTCCATTATCTGTAAACAACTGTGTTGGAATTCCATGTTCTGTGAAAATAAGTTCAAATGCTTTATAACACAAGAACTAGTTTAACAGGTGAGTTTGCGTACCATAAAGAACTTGATCAAGTAATCACAAAGTATCATATACTTGTTGCCCTCAAACTCAAATAAGTCACTGCCTAACATGTCCCATGGTGCACTGAGGATGTCAAGCTCAAGCAAAGATTCTTTTGGTTGAACGTTCTTGTATGTATTGCATATGTGGCATTTCCCGACCATATCAGCAATGTCTGCATTAATATAAGGCCAATATACACATTTTCGAGCCAAAAGCTGGGTTTTCTCTGTGCCCTGATGGCTATGTTCATGAAGTTGAGCTAATATGTCTGTGCGGAGTGTATCTGGCACAATCACTTTTTGTCCCTTAAGCAGTATACCATCATCAATGCTAATGTAGTCTTTCATGGTCCAATATGGTTTGGTCGATTTTGGTAGGTTCATTTGCCACGATACCATGTAGTGTTGACAGCACTTTTTCATTGTTGGTCGCTTGTCGTAGTGCGCTAAGCTTTTTATCACTCCATTTAACACTGTGTATTGTCTCTTCCATTATGATGTGTTTTTCTTTGTCATTCGGTTTATAGCGCGACATGAAGTCTGCAAACAGGAGTTCCGATCCCTTCCGGCACTGTAGGTCAATATCATACGGCTGAAGCCGTAGCATCATTCGCTGGAGTCTTGGTTGGGCCTGAGCCAAGTTTTTCTTAAGAATGTGCTCCAAGGGTTTATGGTCGCTCTCTATCACGACTCTGGCACCATAAACATAGTTATGGTATTTCTCGACTCCGAAAACTACTGCCAAACATTCTCGCCTTAATATTTGCGTAGCGCGTCTCAACATCTGACAGACTTTTCGATGCAAATGCAATGATGTGTTCCTTATCCGGTTCTGTAGGGTCTTTTTGGGTAAGGGCAGCTCCCAGGCCAACTTTACTCGCGTCCACTTGGAATTTCGTCTGGCGCTGGGGGTTAAAATAACAAAGTGAAGCTGCATTTGAGATTGTATGCTTGATTTTGTCAAATGCACTCCGTTGGGTTGATGACCAATTAAACACTTAGTCAGCCTTTACCAGGCTGCGTAGAGGTTAAGTAAGTTCACTAACGTGAGGTATGTGTGGGGATAGGTATTGTACCATCCCTAGGAATGATTGCACTCGTTGTTTGTTTGTCGGTGGAGGAAGATTTTCTATCTCCCTGGTGCGTGAAGGATCAGGTTTTACACCTTATTGACTGTATACAGATCTGAAGAATGTGATCTCAGGTACCTTTACTGAATATTTGTTCGGATTAAAAACAAGTCCATGACTGCGTGCTCTCAACATAAGTTCGTGCATATTGTTATCATGGTCTTTCTCATCACATCCGAATACACAAATGTCACCTGCGACTGCAATAACTCCATCCAAATCACGTGTTATTTCATCCATTGCCTCTTGAAATGTCTTGTGAAACATTAATGCCAAAGGGAAGTCGTTTGAACTTAAACCGTTGATTTAAGCCGGGAGAGTCAATTGCTGACAGTCGACTTGATTCTTCATCCAATTGGATGCTCCAATATCCATCTTAAGCATCTAATTTGCTGAACACGCGAGCATGTGTAAGCTTGTATGTCACTTCTTCGACTGTCGGAGCGCGATGATGTATTCGTTTCAAGTTCGCGTTCAGATCCCGTTGGTCTAAACAAACCCGAAGCTTGCCGTTAGCTTTCCTCGAGTACGCGAGACTTGATAACCATTCAGTAGGTTGCCCAGCTGGTATTTTCTCTATTATTCCGTTTTGCTCCATTTCACTCAATGTTTTATTTCGTTTTTCACATGTACTGGACAACGTCGCGGAGCACGCACAGCATGTATAGCATTGTCTTTCAACTGAAGATTGGCCTCACGTGGGAATTTTCCCAATCCTGTAAATCTGTCAGGATACATAGATTTCAGACTGTCAGTGTCTTTGATGTACACCGAGGTGTGTGATTCACTATTTGAAGGTTCCAAGTTACTGGTATTGGTGATGACTGCAACAGTTACTTGTTTCATATGTGTTTCATCAAAGTTAATCAATCCCAATTTACAACTATCCTCGAGCCCAAGTATTATAGGACTATCTGAGTCACATACATAAAAATGCACATCATGCCAGTTTCCAGCACTGAGAGAACATTGCAGATTGCTGAGAGAGTAATCCATGGCTTGGGTGTGAATAGTGAATACCCAGGATCTGGTTCATTTTCTCTCATCATTTCAGGATATAACTGTTTAATACATCGAACTGGTAAAATGTTAGTTTCAGCACCAGTATCAATTTGTGAAATTAATTTCTGTTTCCTGCCCTTGATTGAGATAGTTGCCTGTTATTTCTGATGACTACTGTCATTTATTGTAGTTATGCTCATCTGCCGGCTAGTGTTTACAGTCACAGATTCAATAAGCAGATTTTCACCATCACTGTCTGTGTCTTCATGTATATAGCGCACATGGTCAGTGGTTCTACCTCTATTTCGGTCATCTTTCTTGTGCTGTTAATGCGTGGTCTAGGTTCACCATGTCTCTGTCTGATGGTGGGCCCGTGGTCTGCGCGTTTGTTTAGAGGCGATGTCACACTGGCTTTTCCAGTGATTTCTCTGACCACATTTGTCACATATTGAGCCCCGAGCTGGACACCGACCTTTAGGGTGATCATGTCCGCAGAAGTAACGATTCTTGATAAGCTTCGGTGGGCCCTTTGGTCGACTGAAGGAACGTTTAACAGTATGTACATGTGGTTCTTCACGACCAGACATTGTGCGTAGTTGAGTAGCAGATTATTCACATGCATGAGCTATTTCAATAGATTTTGCAAAGTAAGCTCAGATCCCTGTTGCAGGAGTTTTTCTCTTACGTTCTGGTAAATTATACCAAACACAATTCTATCTACACCACTTCATAATTATCATAACCACAGTCTTTAACAAGTGATTTTAAGTCTGTAGCAAGCTGATCAAATGTATCACTTGCCTGTTGTACCCTGCTATTGAATTTATATCTTGCAAACAGCGTATTACTCTTTGGTGTGACGTACCTTTCAAAACGTTCATAGTATGTTCCCAGTGAGTAACGGTTGCGGTCTGTGATAACGTATTGAATACATCTCTACCTTTCTCTCAAACCCATATCAGGAGATGGTTCACTTTTTCTTCCTCTGATTTTTGTTTAAGAGGACCAGAAAATGTAAGTTCTGCATGCTGTTGAATTTTACCCAGGCCTCTGGTAGATTGCTGGCCTCTCAGTTCATACATGGGGTGGGAACGGTTGGTTTTGCCTTGTTTTGCGCGTCTTATCACAGCTGTCAGTAACGTCAGTAAGATAACACTCACAGTCACACGGGGCATGTTCTCTGATGACGTTCATATATTATAGATTATATTTAAACATTAGAGGAGACTGACACAGTTCGTTTCCTCTGAATACATATCACCACATGTATGGCCCAATACGATGCATAGATGGGAGCTTAACTATCTTTTAAAGATATAATAATGCATATTTAACTGTTTATTCAATTCCAAAATAAAAAGCTGTAGAAGGTTAGTGACCTGTCGAGTGGACAATTAAGAGTAAGAAATTAAATCTGGTTCGTTTGAATAAAAAAAAGCCCCTATTTAATAAATTATAGAGTTGCTGTTGCTGGAAATTGGAAGATTATAGTTTGTATAACAATTTTTTTAGCGAACCTGTGAGCTTATGCGATGGTGCGGCGTCGTCCATCGTACGTCGTGTGTCGTGCGTCGTCTGTACGTTAACCATAGCTATCTCGAAAACGGCAGGAGCTAGCGCATCACCAAAGTTTTTGCAAATAATCAGTCATCCAAAAAACTATATCGGATTTTGTTTATTTTTTTTTCTTACTGCATTTTCTTAGATTTTATAGGGAAAAAGCTAAAAAAAAGCTTTAAAAATCTTCTTCTCCGAAACTGTCCAGCCAAATTGTGCTATATTTCACAGAAAGGATCCCGGGAACAATCTCTCTCAAGTTTGTTCGAATGGTTCCAGTTCGGAGATTTTTGGCCGAGTTACTGGAGGTTGAACTTTGTCATCTGTCCAAAAAAGCATATTAAAATTTAAATCTCAGAAACGGCTGGAGCTATCATCACCAAATTTTATGCCAATGTTGGTCATATAGGTCATATCTGAAATCGAGGTAATGGTGGCGCCACCTGCATCGGCCTTTTTTGTAAGGGGTCATCAGTGCCTGTATCACACTGAGGGCTACAAAAAACTTCTTTTTCTGAAACCATATGGCCAAAATGTTTAATATCGCACAGAAATGATCCTAGGGTAGTGCTTTTTGAAGTTTGTTCAAATGGTCTCTGTTCAGTGACTTTTGGCTAAGATATGGGAAGCTGAATTTAGTCATATGCCATAACAGCCCATTTTAGTTCAGTGGTCACAAAGATCTTCTTCTCAAAAACCACTGGGCCAATTTCTTAAATCTCACACATTAATTATCCTCAGATGTTGATAATTCAAGTTTGTTCAAGTGGTTTTGGTTCAGTGCTTTTTGGCTGAGTTACGGGAAGCTGAACTTAGCCAGTCTGCTGTATCGTCCTATATGAGTTATAAACCTGCAAAACGTTTTTCGACTGATGCCACTGAAGCCAGTTTGTTAAATATTTTACAAGAATAATTCCTACAATAATTCTTATAATAATTGTCATTAATGGTTCCACATGAATGATTTTTGGCTGAATTATGGAGATTGAATTGAGTCATTTTACCATATATGTTAGCTGTGTGATACTGTTACATCTAGCCTGGCACCAGTTTATCAGCATCTATTACATCATGCCACTAGACATTTAGATTCCAGTTTATCTTTGGTTAATATTGACAAGAAAGTTTTTTTAAAGGCTTTTAAAAAATTTAGATTTATGATTTAAGTTATTTATCATACCAGACAATGTTATAATCATGGATATTCAGCTCTCTGTGGCTATATAAAGACAACTGTACGTGGATTATAAATCATTGGTATCCCTACTCAACTTTATTCAAGAATTTACCATCAGTGAGATATATCTGTATTTTAATTTTGCATTCAGTATGCATCCGTAATAATTTTACATATATTCCTGATTTCTTTTTTTATAAAAAAGTCAGCTGAAGAGCATTTTGTATTGGGAAAATAAATTTCAAAGTTATTTCAGGTAGGGACCACTTTTGTGTTCACAGCACTTGGTATACCATTGGCAGATTGCCAGTGCCTTGATGTTGATTATGCCAAGATTATGTCAGCTCTATAAATAATTTTGGCACAGTGCCTGGATTGGAAGAAGTGCAGCCAGAATAGGTCAGGAGTTCACTCAGTGCAGTAGCTGCATTCTATTTATAGCTTTGGCAGACTGTTCACTGCATCATATTTGGCACCAAAGTTCAGCCTCAATCTATTTATAGCTTTGGCAGACTGCCAACTGTGTCAGATTATGCAACAGATCAAGAGTTCACTCAGTGCAGCCAGGTACAGGTCAAAAGTTCACCCAGTCTAGCCAGGTGCAGGTCAAGAGTTCACTCAGTGCAGTAGCTTGAGGCAGCAATTTGTCACAGGTCACTTGGGGGCAACTGCCTTACTCACCTAAGCCTTGTCAGCCCAGTGCATCAAACCCTGGGGAAGTTTGATGTATTGGATGATATTTTGAACTGTCTATGCGTCTTTGATGGTATTCTCATTTTCAAGACAGGTGGTGCCACGTACATTGACTTTTGCACAGTGTATGTGCCTGCTTATTTCTACAGAGGAATTTGATATATCAGCATGAAATTGGGCACATTTATACATATCAAATAGCTTTGTCGTATACAAGACTGGTGGTGCCACCTACAATAATTTTTGCACAATGTGTGTCCCTGCTTATTTCTCAGGAGCGGTTTGATATATCAGTCTGAAAATTGGCATATGTGTATATCTCTGATAGATTTGTTGTATACAAGAGGTGCCAGCTACAATCGTTTTTGTGTTGTGTGCACCCATGCCAGAATTTCAGCAGTGATGTTTGTGTAATTGTTTCTTATTCAAAATGTTTAGTACTTGCATTGTTCATATACATGAAAAGTAATGGTCCAGCACTGAAGCATTATACCTGGTGTATTTCCCAATGCACAGGTTCGCATTAGGCCTGTAGGCCTTGTTTATAATTCAATATTTTTTTCAATATCGAAACCTGAATGAAAATTCGATTTTTCTTCAAATTTAAATACTTAAACTCAATGAAAAAAAAACTCTGTGTAGCCGGCTTTGTGTCAAAAACCATCTTCATATGACCACGTCTGTGGCAGCTACTCTTTCATAAAGAATTTCTTCCAATTCTTTTTGATTTGGCGCAGTGTACGGAAGCTCGAATTTCAGAACCATATGGAAATATTGGTGTCGATCTTTGTCTGCCCACGGTGAGTTAACGCTATATTTTAGCCTGGAATATGCGCTTTACACAACGCTTTCCCTATAGGCCAACTACCTTTTTCGTAAGCGCTGTTTGTGTTGATTTCGTATCCTGAATCTCTACACCAGAGGGGGGAGCACTGTATTTTGGTCCAATCAGATGAGGTCCTGTGCTGGAAGACAAAACGGTTTACCAGCCAAACGAGGAATACACGGAGCTAATGGTGTTCATTTCGTTTTGAGTGACAGCTCATCGCCCCGGCAAACGTTTGAACAGGCCACACGCTCAGAGAGAATGGCCCCACACGTGGTTTCTGGGCGGAGCCTGATGCCTGTCGAGTGTTTGTTGACTGGCATTTGGTTGGCTGCTCTAATTACATCAGCAGTCTTTCAGCAGACAGGCCTACCACCTGGTGTTTAAGTGCATCATAAACGGTCAAAGCAGGCAGCGGGAAAATCAGTAGCTTCATTAGAAGCGCAGGATTTCCGCTGCCTCAGGAGCGTAAGCCTTGTACTGATCGTCATTAAAATTACCAAAGGGCCTATACAAGGTCACTGGTGATTTTAATCATTTTACACTTTTTATAATTAAATGTTGTTTCAAACATTAAAAAGTCACCTTCTATACGTAATGTTTAAAAAACAAGGGACCCATGGGTCACGGCGCTCAGCTTTTTTTTAATTTTAGCAAATGCAAGATATAGCTGATTTCTTTAAATTTTTTTTTAGCAAATGCAAAATATTCTTTTTCTATTGTGTTATATATATATATATATATATATATATATATATATATATATATAGCAATTGAAAAGCTAAGAGGAAATAACCGTGCTATCAAATGATAAATATATGTTTGACAAACTAATACTGTGCACTTTCACGAACTATATCAAAGATGCAGGAGCCTCTTATAATCAAGTATCAAGTATCAGTATTTCAGCTATGTGACAGTAATATGTGCGAAAAATAACCACTCCACTTCGAATGTATGATTCCTGTCAGTTGTTGAATAAGGAAGAAAGTGGAGATTAGCTAAAGTATTATAAAACACATTTAATTTATTCACTGAAATTAAATACTGTAATAATAATTGAATTTTCTATTTTCAAATGAGAATAAACAAAATCTGATAAGAACATAATGCACTGTGCGATACATTAAAATTGTGACCTGAAACCATTTAAAAATGCTATAAGGAAAAAATTCTTAATGGGCCTGAGAGTTATATGAAAAGACACATTTGACCAATAAAAATGTATTAATGTAATTCATATTTCTAAAAACAGGTAAAACATATTTCCTAATGCAAATTCAGATTGGTTATATGAGAATTACTGTACACCTGTGACAGCAGGGGTGCTCAACCAGTGCTGCATTACTAATGAGGTAACTTCAGCACTTCTGGTCACTTCAGCCTTGCCTGGGGATTGACAATAGGGCCTCCAAATAAAAATTCAATTTCTAGCCCAATTTTCGAGCTTTTAAATTTTAGATTTTTAAAGAATTCATCATTATTTATTAAATACTGTGAAAAATTAAATCAATAGTGCTTATAGGGAAAAAATGTGCCTTGGTCAAAGTTGGGCCAAATTTAAGATACTGGTTTACAATTATGCTAATAACTTAAAAAAATTTCGAAATTCTGATCTGATTTCTATGTTCAATTTAATCTTGATTAAATAAGGATATATCCTTATAGATAAAATGCTCTAGCTTCAATAATTATCTTTTTAGTTGAGTAAATAAATTTCCTGATTTTTGATAAAGTGTATTATGTTTGAGCCAATAACTACAACAATTTTCACAATATTGACCTTATTTCTGTGATGTACATTGTAAATATATGCAGAAATGGTGTATCAAACATGAAAATATTAACACCAGCGGATTTCATAGCATAATAATAGGTTTTACTTGAAAACGAAGGTTTTTCCTTAATTTCTCGAAGGAACGAAGTCGCAGTGACCAAGTTTTCGGCTTCGTAGGAGAACCTGGGGACATCTAACTGTTTGTAGCATTTTGGATTCGTAGGTCCAACGGTTTCAAAACGTGCCTTGTTAACGGCCGGCCGGCCGGACAAAGGACCATCACTATAGCTCAGATGACTTCTAGTCAGCTGAGCTTAAACACTAGAATTGTGGAATTTGATGAGACTCTTTTCAGAAAGTAACCAGGCACTTTCGTCTTACTGGTGAGGTACTGGCGATCCCGCCATCATCTAACGCATGTGATTGCCAAGTCAGTGGAATATCCTAGGGACCGCTGATAGTGGTGCCCTCTTGTGGGAAGCTATCAGTCTGCAGCTTCTACATATGTAGACGAATCGGCGCGGCACATCATCAGATTATAGCCCAGCCCTTCCTGTGTGCAGCGTTTAGTAAAGCAACAGCGACCAAAGTTTGTAATATTCATCAATATGCAATATTCTTTAGAATCCAAGCTTTGTTTAAAATACTTTAATTATAAAGAAAATTACCGATATCGGATTAAACAAATATGGTGCGCATGTGCATCCGTGAAATCCAAGGAAAGGTTATCGGTTATCTTGTTATGTTCGCGGGTTGATAAGGAATCGTCATGTGTGAATGGTATAATGTTGTTGTGGGAATAATTTTGCATGTTTTGTTGACATGTGGTTCATAACTTCATTAGATCAAATTTTCTTCAAATTATGCTGTTTTAAGCCTGAATGGAAAACAGGATCAAGTAATGAATTAATTTTATAAGGAATTATGTGCAGCAAACAAAAACAGTATAGTCGGTCCTCCGCCATAGGATCGAGGACTACTGAAATGGCCCTCGTCCGACCGTCCGTCCGTCCGTCCGTCCCGCCCGATACTTTTACCACATGTCTGTAAGACCCTTGCTGCTTTCTTCACCAAATTTTACAGACCTGCTCAGCACGACTAACATGTGATTGTAAAATGCAGGGGCGCCACATCTGTTAAACGGGGTTCTACGCTCCAAAATGGTCTTTTTCACTTTCCTTCAGATAAGTCAGTAATAAAGAGTACTTAAGTAATTTAATGATTCCATGATCAATGATACCCATTGCTCCCAGTTAAAACATAGTCATCTGAATAACTATAAAGCTTATCGTACATTTTTTATCTAGTTTGTATTTTGCAAGTTTTTTTAATAAAAATAAAACGGGTTCTTGACAAGGTATTGGAAAATTTGGGTAATACTGATGCAACACTCTCCGTGGTGAAAATATGGTGAGGGACTTACTTGTGCCTCTATAGGCCCTTCATTGTAAATCTGTAATTTTTTTTAATGCGTGCAAGGTTGACAGACAGCAGAAGCGTATAACTGACATTGGTTGGTTGTATATGTGCAAAAGCTTAAATTTAACTATCTGCAAAACGTCATTTTTCAAACTCTGGAGCGTCTTAATTGCCGCGAGATACATGACCTGGTTGAATGTTAATTTTAATTCATTTTCAGCGCCTCCCCCCCCCCCCCCACACACACACATACATTCTGTGAACACGTATGAACAAACAAACCGTACAGTCTGTGTATTCTGTGGGCATGGCGTTTTCTTACCTATCCTCATGAAAAATTCAAGGGACCATCTTTCGTTATCAAACGTCCGATATTGAAATAAGCCCCTGTAAATGTTAGCTGCGATATTTCCTGGATAAGAAACTAAGGCGACGTACTGTTGTTTGTGTTTATAAAAAAATGAAATAAAGAAAGGGAACTGGTGTTTGTGGGTTAATTTTTTTACAAGAGCATATGTGTACATAAACTGTGTCTACGCCTAAATATAAGAAATGCAGCGAATTTTGAAAAGACCTATTTACCAGCCAGAACTGACAAGAAAATACATTTATGTATGTATGTATGTATGTTTGTATATTATTTCAATCCTTCTGAACATTAAATAATTGTGTCGTGAAATATTCCCCCAGCAATGTTCCAAGGAGCGCCCATCAGTTATTATTAAAAATGGTTGCGGCGTGACAGGTTCTAACCGGTAGTGACGTGCTTTATTCTAGTCTTCTTAAATTACTCTTTGGTGTATTGTCGGGATACGCATCGTCCAGGGTACTGGGTCCCCCGAGTGTGAAAACTCGTATTAAGCCCTCGTATATGAGCAGGTTTCGCCACCACATGGTTCAATGTCGCCCAGTTTAGGACCATGCGTAAAAAGATGGCTTAGAGAAAGCCAGGTTAGATGATAAGAAAAGGAATATGAAAGGCTAAATCCGATGGCGGAAAAGACTCGACCTCCAGATCAAACTAGCTGGCTGAGTTTTGTGTACGCCGTGTTATGTCCACTTTGGTTCCGGACATTTATAATGTCGGGTATATCTGCATACTTAATATATACATGAAGAAGGATTTTGGTCGTTATTCAGGAAGTGTGTGTGTGTGGGGGGGGGGGGGGGGGGGGGGCTGCGTCAGGCCTTACATAAACATTTTGGTATTACGAAGGTGAACAGACCTATAAAGTTGTATACTGTTTCACGCACCCGGTAAAGTAGGCCGCACACAGAGCGGACGAGACCGGCCCGGACCGGAAATCCTGGAGAGTCCGCAACCACGCGTCCTGCTGCAGCTCCTGTCTTGAACGGGTAGCACACAGAGCGGACCGGATTGCTAAAAATTAATTCAACCGGTGAAAATGGCGGTTGTTCTAAGCAGAACTCGAAACAGAAACAGAAAGAAACGTATTGCTTTAGCATTATTACTTCTTGATGATGAGATATCACGGTAATATTTTAAAAAAAGAAAGTTAAAATGTTTAACACTCTTCTGGCAGATGATAATTATATATATATATATATATATATATATATATATATATATATATACTCCGGTAAAATATATAATTATTATATATAAAAGCTCAAAATCGGTCACCAAATGGTTCGAAGACATTCCAAATAAGCAACAATGCTCTTTCTTTCTTTGGCTTCGACGTGGTGCAACTCTATCCATCGAATAGTAAGAAGTCCCTACCAACAATGAACACTCATTTATATACTTAAATATATATATATAATATATATATATATATATATATATATATATATATATATATATATATATATAAGGGTTCTTCAGAGATTCGTAACGTACAACACAGATTTATTATAATTAAGATAAACTTTTTAAATAAATTGTCTATTAATGTTTAAATGAAGCTCAGAAAAAAAAATTGACAATATAATATAATATACTAATATTTAATATGCAAAATACCATAACCATTTCATGTCAATTCCGGCTAAATAAGCTTATTTTAATAATTTAAAGCTATACCGATCCTGAGTTGCTTCTGTGCATGCAGTCCTAAAACCGCCACAAACAGAGCGGACTCAAGCGGACCGGACCGGACCACTCAGGACCGGTCCTGAAATATCAAAACATTTTGATATGGTCAGGATCGCTCAGGACTGGGTCCGGAGCGATCCCGGACTGGAAGTCCGGTCCGCCAACTGCCGCCAACTGCCGCAAACTGAGCGGACCGGACCGGATTCAAGTCCGGTCCGATCTCGTCTCGTCTCGTCCGCTTTGTGTGCGGCCTACTTAACTGTGTCCGGGAAATTTTTGAGCCTGCAGTGAATATGAAACATAAAGTCGGCAGTAGTTATCAAAGCCGGGATTAATTAATCATTAATTTACATCTTCATGACACGGGATAACTGCTACAGAACTATAACCATGGCCTAGAAGTTGTTAATCCATGTTGGTATTACGAGGTTACCTATAAAGTTGTATACTGTTTCACAAACCAGCTAACTGTTATAATGTGGTGATATGGAGCAGAAATAGATGTATGCGATTTGCGTGGGACAGTACAGAGCGATAAAACGGTAAAAGATACACATACCTTAAAGGCCTCATCCAATGCAACAATTATATCCGTCCTAGAACCCGGAATATGGCCGGATCTCTGTTTAATTATTTTTATATACTGCTATCTCTGTGACAAAGCTGTTTCACAGTAAAAAAAAAAACAGGATAAATGAAGATGCACGGACGCGGTCCGAACACTTGTCTCAGCAGGTCACGGCCACGTCCAGTCTGCGTAATCCCATCAAAACAAATGAATGCCGTTCTTCCTGTTTCCTGTCGTCAAAGCGACGACATTTAAATATTCCGGTTATGACGTCATAATTTAAACCCTCTTCACACATGCGCAGAAAACGTGACGTTTCCCGGCAACGTGAAAGCGCGGGGAAAATAACTTTTAAGCAAGGCTCCACCAGGGGAGGCACCCACTTTCTTGTCATCAAATATGATTTCTCTGTTGTGAATGGGTGGAATTCATGTCGGATGACAGATCAGCCTTATTAAAAGATTTAATAACGTTGAGCTAGCCATTGTGATACATCTTGTTTTAAAATAAAGTACACGTGACCAGAGAAAGGTAGCTAAGTATTACAGAGAATAAT
This sequence comes from Sipunculus nudus, assembly GCA_026874595.1. Lineage (NCBI taxonomy): Eukaryota > Metazoa > Annelida > Sipuncula > Golfingiida > Sipunculidae > Sipunculus > Sipunculus nudus. The sequence goes on from CM049309.1 coordinate 32,971,018, forward strand.
TAAAATAATAATAAAAATCAGATTATCATTTCAGGATTTTGGCGTAGTCCAATAAAAAAGTTAATCCGCAATAAACTTATTGATACACGTCCCCTTGCCATTAAACTCTCCCGGAGAACGATTCTCGACTGGACGCTGTCCTTTCAGTACTCGGCCATTGTTATACCGCTGGTATTTATAATAATAATAGTAGTAAAAATAGTCATCATAATAACAACAACAATAATAATAATGTATATTTTACTATCAGGGCGTTCAACCGTTGTCACGCAATTCCTCAGTGGCCACACCTTGGAAATGGCTATTATTGATCAACAATTGTTGGGCACGGTCGATGTCAGATGTTTTCTAAGGGGCCCTGTTACAATCCATAATGTAATAACCGGCCCTTAATGTTAGAACGGCCCATAATGTAATAAAAACGGCCCATATTGTAATTACCAAACCCTGCCCATATTGTAATAAAATCGCAGGTAGGTAAAATGGCCAATAGTTTTATCATTCAAATTTTATGCAAAATAACTTAGGGAATTCAAATATTGACTTCTAGGGACAAAAATGTGTAAGTGAACATACAAGTATGAAAAACCACTGGATTTACATAATGAATTTCTGTATAAAACGGTGACCAAACTAATATGAGCGAAATATGGCCATGATTCATGTATATCCTTTTGTTGAATCAGTGTTTAATCAGTGGGATGATAAAGTATTTAAACAGGATAAACAGGAAAATTTTTACAATGACTATATATACTTTGTCAGTCATATGCTATATTGCTATTTACTGTTTTTGCTAATTACTGTTCATCACATTATGTAAATGCCGTGGCCTCAAAGGAATAAAGAAATGTCGCCATTTACGGAATGAATCTGAACAATTTGCCTCACCAAACCCATAGGCCTTGATGTAGACAACATAATTGTTGACTGTTTCACTGGCTTTCCATTATGACTGCGTGTCTTATATTAATGAGGAACCAAAATGGCTGTCGTTTTAGAAGGTATTCTCAAACGACATATCGCCTGTTAGATTCGGGATTCATTCTTGAGCTCTGACATGTGTCATTACAATACGGGCCGTTTTTCCCACTTCCCGTTTTTATAACAATATAGGTAGGGTATGATTATTACAATATGGATCGTTTTTATTACATTATGGGCAGTTATTACAATATGGGCAGTTATTACAATATGGGCAGTTTTTAGTACATTATGGGCCGTTATCACTGTGTGGACCAGATTTATTACAATATGGGCAGGGTATGTTTATTACATTATGGGTCGTTTTTATTACAATATGGGCCGTTATTACATTATGGGCAAGTTACTTAACAGGCCATTTTCCAACTTTTCCCATAACTCCTGAGAATGTATTATTTTTCACGAAGAGATTATTGCGACGCCATCTATCGGAAACTAGGCAAGTGTATCCAGCAAGCGAATCTAGCTCTATTTATTATATATCATAAGGAATGAAAATGTTGTACCATATATATATATATATATATATATATATATATATATATATATATATATATATATATATCAGCGACATGTAAATATCTAGAATCATTATGTATAGGCATGTTGGATCTCGTTAATGACGATGAAAAATTTATTATTAAGAGTATTTGGTGTACCACCTATTACTGTGAAGTATTTGGAACCGGTGAACCCATCACGCTCAACCTTTTGGTTTTTATGGAATATTCCATTTATGACTTTTTTATCAACACGTTGTTAGTAAACACGGTACATGATTGCATGTTGACAGATAGCAGAAACATATAACTGAAAGTGGTAGGTTGTATATATGCAAAAGCTTAAATGAAACTATATCTGCAAAACGTCATTTGTCAAACTCTGGATCGTCTGAATTGGCGCCAGATACATGTTCTGATTAAATGTTTTTAAATTATTTTTTCAGCGCCCCCCCCCCCCCTCCCCACACGCACACATTTTATGAACACGTATGAACACTGTGAGCTTGACGTTTCCTTACCTTTTCTTATGAAAGATTCAAGGGACGATCTTTCGTTACCGTTGCCGCCAGATGTCCTGGTTGAAGGTTTTTTAATTATATTTCAGCCCTCCTCCCCCAACACCCACATTTTATGAACACGTTTAAACAAACAAACCAAACAGTCTCTGTATACTGTGGGCTTGACGTTTTCTGACCTATCCTTATGAAAGATTCAAGGGATCCTTTTCCATCTTTTCCTATAACTCCTGAGAAATGTATTATTTTTCACGAAGAGGATATGTAAATATCTAAAAACATTATGTATTGACATGTTGGATTGTTTGAGTATGGTGTTAAGTACCATGTTTCCTGGTTTTATTTGTTTTTTTTACCATGTTGTATCTATATGTATTTTGTTTGACAATATTTTAATGGTGTTAATGGAAACTTGTTAAAGACGATGAAAATTTATTATTAATTTGGCGTACTAACTTTTACTGTGAGGTATTTGGAAGCGATGAACCCATCACGCTCAACCTTTTGGTTTTTATGGAATATTCCATTTATGACTTTTTTTTATTAACATGTTGTTAGTAAACACGGTACATGAGTGCATGTTGACAGATAGCAGAAACATATAACTGAAAGTGGTAGGTTGAATATATGCAGATGCTTAAATGAAACTATCTGCAAATTTTGATAAATGCCCTGGTTGAAAATTTTTTAAAATTATTTTTCAGCCCCCCCCCCCCCCCCCACACACACATTTTATGAATACGTATAAACAAAAAAACCCGAACAGTCTGTGTACTGTGGCCTTGATCTTTTCTGACCTATCCTTATGAAAGATTTAAGGACCTTCTTTCGTTACCAAACGTCGGATTTCGGAATAGGCCCCTTTAAGTGTTAGCTGCGATATTTCCGGAATGAGTACCAAGGCCCAGGCAACGTACTGTTAGTGTTTATAATATTATGAAATAAATAAAGGGAACTGGTCTTTGTGGGTAATTTTTTTCAAGAGCATATATGTACATAAACTGTCTCTACACCTTTATATAAGAAATGCAACTAATATTGAAAAGACCTATATACCAGCCAGAACTGACAAGAAAATATATTTATGTATGTATGTATGTTTGTATATTATTTCAATCCTTCTGAACATTAAATAATTATGTCGTGAAATATTCACCAGCAATGTTCCAAGGAGCAGGTTCTAACCGGTAGTGACATGCTTTATCTAGTCTTCTTAAATTACTCTTTGGTGTATTGTTAAGATACGCATCGTCCAGGGTACTGGGTCCCCCGAGTGTGAAAACTCGTATTAAGCCCTCGTATAGGAGCAGGTTTCGCCACCACCACATGGTTCAATGTCGCCCAGTTTAGGACCATGCGTTAAAAGATGGCTTGTTAGATGTTAAGAAAAGGAATATTAAAGGCTAAATCTGGTGGCGGAAAAGACTGGCTGGCTGAGTTTTGTGTACGCCGTTTTATGTTAACTTTAGTTCCGGACATTTGTAATGTCCGGTAAATCTGCATACTTAATTACATAAAGTAGGATATATAAGGTTTTGGTCGTATGTTAATCAGGAAAGGGGGGGGGGGGGGGGGTCGTCAGCCCTTTCATAAACATTAAAAAGGTCCCTTAATTCATCTTCATAACACGGGATAAATTCCAGAGAAATATATATATATCCATGGCCTGGAAGTTGTTATTGTTAATCCATGTTGGTATAACGAAGATGAACAGACATCAATTCGTATACTGTTTTACCAACCCGGTAAGTGTGTCTGGGCAATTTTTGATCCTGCAGTAAATATGCAAAATTTCAGTGGTGCTGCGTTAGAAATGACTTCACAGCGTCGTTAGGTCACATCCTTTTATTTCATCATTTATTTCTGAAAATAAATTAGGCGGTCTCTCACATCTGTTGGATCTTGCAACACTGAAGCCTGAAATTTAGTTTGTAACAAAACAAATGGAAAAATCATGTGGACCATGGTTCGTGGAACGGAGTATAATCCATGTTGGTATTTCAAAGGTGAACAGACCTATGAAGCTGTATATACTGTTTCACAAACCCGGTAACTGTGTCCGGACAATATTTGATCCTACAGGGAATATGAAACAGAAAGCCGGCAGTAGTAATCAAAGCAGGGATTAATTTACCATTATAATACGTGTTATAATGTGTTGATTTGTAAGGAGCAGAAATAGATTATGCGATTTGCGTGGGATAGTACAGAGCGATAAAACGGTAAAATATACACATACCTGAAACGGCATCCTCCTATGCAACAAAGTTATCCGTCCTAGAACCCGGAAATGTGGCCGGATCTCTGTTCAACTGTCTTTTATATACTCCAATCTATGTAATATTTTTTTCACGAAGAGGTTATTGCGACGCCATCTATCGTAAACTAGGCAAGTGTACCCAGCAAGCGAATCTAGCTCTGTTTGTCATATATCAAATGGAATTAAAATGTTCAGTGTATCATGTTATATATATATATATATATATATAATACTTATAAAAGGAATTCGGTTCACGTTTGTTCGCAATGTACTCTAAAACCGCGTTGTGTACAATACTGTGCCATACATTATTTTAAAGGTTATTATCCCCGCAGTGACATAGGCGATATGAGAATAAATAATTTTTAATGTGCATATAATTTTGAGTGATTTTTCCGTTTTACTGATTTGTACAGAGGTAAGACCGATCACAGCCGAACTGCCTTTGCGGTCACTCAACCTCAAACACTACTTTTGTTCATATAAATAACGCTTTCTTTCAGCGAGGGATTTGACCCTGTCGGCCCTTATATTTGAACGAGGCTCTCACCCACGTGCGTGGTCAGTAAAAGAAACAAGTGACCCAGGGGTCGTGACGCTCAGCTGACCAGGAAGACATTGACAAAAGTAATTTTATCATCTGAATGTCAAATTTGAATGAAATACTTTTTCCAAACTTGACCTTTTGTATAAAATCATCCAATATTCATTGGGGTACTATGGAGCTCTGTAGCATGAAGGATATGGGTAACAGACACCTATTTTCAAGGTTTACAAGATGACTTTTCAGGGGTCTCCCAGTATGTCAAAAAATAAAATTCTAGGTCCAGTTATTATGATTTGTGCCCTGTTAACAAATCCAAATGTTTATTCTTGGGAGTATACAAAGCCGCATAGGATGAAGGATATGGGTAACAGAGATGTAATTTCAGGTGCACAAGGAGACTTTTCAGGGGCCTCCCAGCATATCAAGAAAGGAGATTCTAGGTCAAGTCATTATAATTTGTGCTCTGTTAACAGATGACCAAATCTTTATTCTGGTGAGTACTTCGGAGCCCCAGAGCATGAAGGATATGGGTAACAGGGACCTTATTTCGGGTTTCCATGTAGACCTTTTATGGGCTTCCCTGGAGGTGAGGACAGAAGATTCTAGGTCCAGTCATTATGATTTGTGCCCTGTTAATAAATGACCAAATCTTTATTCTGGGGGGTACTTCAGAGCCCCATAGCTCACAGAATATGGGTAACAGGGACTTTATTTCGGGTTTCCATGTAGACCTTTTATGGGCTTCCCTGGAGGTGAGGACAGAAGATTCTAGGTCCAGTCATTATGATTTGTGCCCTGTTTACAGATGACAAAATGTTTAAAGATTACAAAAGTAGAGAAAAAAAATCGTAAAAAATAAAAAAAAAAATATAGGTGGCGCCACCAATCTCCAGAAATTGATGAAACACTCCATGATCAATATCCATGCAAAGAATCATGGTGATTAATGCATTAGTTGTTCAGATACTTGAGCTTTTGTATTAAATTTTGCATTATTCTGGGAGGTACTTCAGAACCCCATAGCTCAAAGAATATAGGTCACAGTGACCTAATTTCAGGTTTACAAGGAGAATTTCCATAGACCTCCAAGGATTTTAAGTAAGAAGATTCCCGGTCTAGCGGTTACGATTTGTGCCCTGTTAACAGACAGACGCATGGATGGCCGGACGGACGACGGACAAAAGGTGATCCCTACAGCTCAGATGACTTTCAGTCAGCTGAGCTAAAAATTGAAAAAATACAGGTGGCGCCACCAGAATGCAGAAACTGATGAAACATTTCATGATCAATATCCATGCAAAGAATCATGGTGATCAATATAATAACTGTTCAGATACTTGAGCTTTTGTATCAAATTTTCCATTATTCTGGGGGGTACTTCGGAGTCCCATAGCTCAGAGGTTATGGGTAACAGAGACCTAATTTCAAGTTTTTAAGGAAACTTTTCATGGGCCTCTCAGCATGTCAAGAGAGAAGATTCTAGGTCCAGTTGTTACGATTTGTGCCATGTTAACAGATGACCGCATCTTATGAGGTCTCAAAAATAGAGAAAAAAATTCGTAAAAATAAAAAAAATACAGGTGGCGCCACCATACTGCAGAAACTGATGACACATTCCATGATCAATATCCATGCAAAGAATCATGGTGATCACTGCAATAGTTGTTTAGATACTTGAGCTTTTGTATCAAATTGTCCATTATTCTGAGGGATACTTCAGATGACTTACAGTCAGCTGAGCTAAAAACACTTAATGGTCAATATCCATGCAAAGAATCATGATGATCTCCGTATTAGTTGTTCAGATACTTCAGCTTTTGTATCAAATTGTCCATTATTCTGAGGGATACTTCAGAGTCCTATAGCTTGAAGGATATGGGTAACAGAGACTTAATTTCAAGTTTCCACAGGCACTCTTCATGGGCCTCCTTGCATGACAAGAATGAAGTTTCTAGGTCCAGTTGTTGCAATTTGTACCCTCTTGATAGATAACATAGGTGGCGCCACCAGTCTGCAGGAACTGATGGAACATCTCATAATCAATATGTATGCCAAAAATCATGACCATCAGTGATGTAGTTATTGAGATATTGAAGTTTTTGTATGAAATTTTTGACTACTCTGGGGGGGTACTTTGGGGCCCCATAGCTCAAAGGATATGGGTAAAACAGAGACCTAATTTCTGGTTTCCATGGAGACTTTTCATAGGTCTTCTAGTGTGTTGAGAATGAAGATTCTAGGTCCAGTCGTTACTATTTGTGCCATGCTAACAGATGACAGCATCCTTAAAGGTCTCAAAAATAGAGGAAAAAATCGTAAAAAATCGAACGATACAGGTGGCGCCACCAGTCTGCAGGAACAGATGACACATCTCATGATCAATAGTTATGCCACAAATCATGACCATCATTCAAGTAGTTAATGAGATATTGAAGTTTTTGTATGAAATTTTTTACTTTTCTTGGGGGGTAGTTTGGGGCTCCATAGCTCGAAGAATATGGGTAACAGAGACCTAATTTTGGTTTCCATGGAGACTTTTCATAGGTCTCTCAGTGTGTCGAGAATGAAGATTCTAGGTCCAGTCATTATGATTTGTGCCACGTTAACAGATGACAGCAACCTTAAAGGTCTCAAAAATAGAGGAAAAAATCGTAAAAAATCAAACAATACAGGTGGCGCCACAAGTCTGCAGGAACTGATGGAACATTTCATAATCAATATGTATGCCAAAAATCATGACCATCAGTGATGTAGTTATTGAGATATTGAAGTTTTTGTATGAAATTTTTGACTACTCTGGGGGGGGGGGGGGGGGTTACTTTGGGGCCCCATAGCTCGAAGGATATGGTTAACAGAGACCTAATTTCTGGTTTCCAAGGATATGCATATTTCTGTTTCTTTCTTCAGGAACAGTGTCCTTGCAACGTACATTTAATACATCTTCATGTGTTTCTCACATCAACCTAATCTTTATACGTCTAACGATAGAATCCAGTCAAATATCACCAAAAACCTGAATGTCCCCGCGTCTCATTCCGGTTTGCAATGTAAACATCATCACTGACCAGGTCTTCCAGGTAAACATAACGGGGTATGAATTTCTTGCCACGAGGACAGTCCCATAAAATAATTGTAAAAAATATTTATACATATCTTATTGAGACAGTTATCCACTTAAAACCTATATTTTCTGTTAACTTTTAGAAAAAAATGAGCCAACATTCCTCATCTCAGTTAATATATCTCCCCAACCCCAGTAGTAGGCCCGGTATACCGGGTTTTTCAGCTAGTATATATATATATATATATATATATATATATATATATATATATATATATATATACATATATATATCAGGGACATGTAAACATTATGTATTTTGTTTGACAGTATTTAAATGAAGATAATGGAAACTTGTTAATGACGATGAAAGAATTATTATTAAGAATATTTAGTGTACTAACTATTACTGTGAAATATTTGGAAGCGGCGAACCCATCACGCTCAACCTTTTGTTTTTTATGGAATATTGCATTTATGACCTTTTTTTTAAGAAAAGGAATATGAAAGGCTAAATCTGATGGCGGAAAAGACTCCCCTCCAGATCAAACTGGTAGGCTGAGTTTTGTGTACGCCGTGTTTTGTCGACTTTGGTTCCGGACCTTGATAATTTCGGGTATATCTGCATACTTAATATATACATGAAGTAGGTTATAAAAGGTTTTGGTCGTATGTTAATCAGGAAAGGGGGGGGGGGGGGGGTCGTAGGCCCTTTCATAAACATTAAAAAGGTCTCTTAATTCATCTTCATAAAAGATAAATGCCAGAGAAATAAATCCATGGCCTGGAAGTTGTTATTGTTAATCCATGTTGGTATAACAAAGATGAACAGACCTATCAATTTGTATACTGTTTCACAAACCCGGTAACTGTGTCCAGGCAATTTTTGATCCTGCAGTGAATATGCAAAGGTTCAGTGGTGCTGCGTTAAAAATGACTTAACAGCGTCGCTAGGTAACATTCTTTTATTTCATCATTTATATTTGGGAAATGAATTAGGCGGTCTCTCACATCTGTTGGATCATGCAACACTGAAGCCTGAAATTTAGTTTGTAACAAAATAAATGGAAAAATCATGTGGACCATGGTTCGTGGAACGGAGTATAATTCATGCTGGTATTACGAAGGTGAACAGACCTATAAATTTGTATACTGTTTCACAAACCCGGTAACTGTTTCGGGACAATTTTTTATCCTTCATGGTATATGAAACATAAAGCCGGCAGTAGTAATCAAAGCAGGGATTAATTTACCAATATAATACGTGTTATAATGTGTTGATTTGTAGGGAGCTAAAATAGATGTATGCGATTTGCGTGGGACAGTACAGAGCGATAATACGGTAAAAGATACACATACCTTAAAGGCCTCATCCAATGCAACAATGTTATCCGTCCTAGAACCCGGAAATGTGACCGGATCTCTGTTTAATTATTTTTATATACTGCTATCTTTGTGACAAAGCTGTTTCACAGTAAAAACAGGATAAATGAAGATGCACGGACGCCGTCATAACATTTATTGTGTCAACAGTTCACGGCTACGTCCAGTCTGCGTAATCCCATCAAAACAAATGATTGCCATTCTTCCTGTTAACCGTCGTCATAGCGACGACATTTAAATATTCTGGTTAAGACGTCATAATTTGAACCCTCTTCACACATGCGCAGAAAACGTGACGTTTCCCGGCAACGTGAAAGCGCGGGGAAAATAACTTTTAAGCAAGCCCCCACCAGGGGAGGCACCCACTTTCTTGTCATCAAATATGATTTCTCTGTTGTGAATGGGTGGAATTCATGTAGGCTGACAGATCAGCCCTAATGTCATATTGCAGCGGCAATTCTTGTAATATGCCTTTGAAATAATGTACGGAATACTCCCGTTTTACCGAATGAAATGTCTTGAAGAAAACTGGTTTAATTTAAACTGCATTACTCTATTGGTTTTCTATCGTGATATTTCAATGTACAGACAGCAAAGGCCTGGAATTAAAAGATTTTATGACCCTGAGCTGGCCATTTCGATACATCCTGTTTAATAATAATGAAAACGTGACCAGAGAAAGGTAACTAAGTATCACAGAGAATAATTAAAATAATAATAAAAATCAGACTATCATTTCATGATTTGGGCGTAGTCAAGTAAAAAAGTTAATCCGCTATAAACTTACTGATACACGTCCCCTTGCCATTACACTCTCCCGCAGAACGATTCTCGACTGGACGCTGTCCTTTCAGTACTGGGCCTTTGTTATACCGCTGGTATTTTATAATAATAATAATAGTAATAATAATAATCATAATAACAACAGCAACAATAATAATTTGTATATTTTACGATCAGGGCGTTCAACCGTTGTCCCGCACTCTTCAGTGGCCACACCTTCGAAAAGGCTATTATTGATCTACAATTGTTGGGCACGATGTGAGGTGTTTTCTGAGGGGCCCTTTTCCAACTTTTCCCATAACTCCTCAGTATGTATTATTTTTCACGAAGAGGTTATCGCGACGCCATCTATCGGAAACTAGGCAAGTGTATCCAGCAAGCGAATCTAGCTCTATTTGCATATATCATATGGAATAAAAATGTTGTATCATTTTATATATATATATATATATATCAGGGACATGTAAATATCTAAAAACATTATGTATTGACATGTTGGATTGTCTGAGTATGATGTTCAGTACCATGTTTCCTGGTTTTATTTGTTTTTATACCATGTTGTATTTATATATATATTGTTTGACAATAATTAAATGGTGTTAATGGAAACTTGTTAATGACGATGAAAATTTATTATTAAGAGTATTTGGTGTACTAACATGCTCAGCCTTTTGGTATGGAATATTCCATTTATGACTTTTTTATCAACACGTTGTTAGTAAACATGGTACATGATTGCATGTAGACAGATAGCAGAAACGTATAACTGAAAGTGGTAGGTTGTATATATGCAGAAGCTTAATGTAAGTATCTGCAAAACGTCATTTGTCAAACTCTGGATCGTCTGAATTGCCGCCAGATACATGTCCTGACTGAACTTTTTAAAATTATTTTTCAGCGTCCCCCCCCCCCCCACACCCACATTTTATGCAAACATATAAACAAATAAACCAAACAGTCTGTGTATACTGTGGCCTTGACGTTTTCTGACCTATCCTTTTTTACAAGAGCATATGTGTACATAAACTGTCTCTACACCTATATATTAGAAATGCAACTAATATTGAAAAGACCTATACCAGCCAGAACTGACAAGAAAATATATTTATGTATGTATGTATGTTTGTATATTATTTCAATCCTTCTGAACATAAAATAAGTGTGTCGTGAAATATTCCCCCAGCAATGTTCCAAGGAGCGCCCAACAGTATTTATTTTTAAAAAATACCTGCAATGTGACAGGTTCTAGCTGGTAGTGACGTGCTTTATTCTTGCCCTCTTAAATAACCCTTTCGTGTATTGTTGGGATACGCATTTCGTCCAGGGTACTGGGTCCCCCGAGTGTGAAAACTCGTATTAAGCCCTCGTATAGGAGCAGGTTTCGCCACCACCACATGGTTCAATGTCGCCCAGTTTAGGACCATGCGTTAAAAGATGGCTAAGAGAAAGCCAGGTTAGATGTTAAGAAAAGGAATATGAAAGGCTAAATTTGATGGCGGAAAAGACTCGCCTCCAGATCAAACTGGCTGGCTGTGTGTACGCCGTGTTATGTCGACTTTGGTTTCGGACATTGATAATGTCGGGTATATCTGCATACCTAATATATACATGAAGTAGGATATAAGGCCAAAAAAGGAAAAAGGGTATGGTTCTCAGGCACTTTTTTTCAGAAATCAATGCGGGCGGGCGCTTTTTTTATTTTAAATTTTTTGGTATGTTTCGATAAAAATATCAAATGATAAGGGGAAAAGCATGAAAATAACAGTTTTATTTTGCTAAATAAGTAAAAGCACTACAAAACAAAGGAAATTGTATGGTTTTATCTTCTTGAAAGAAATGTCAGAGCGGCAGCAGCTCAAAATTGGAAAATTTTTATTGAAAATCAAAATAAAAATTTTTGATGCGGGGGTTTAAAATTGATTCGGGCGGTGCCTGAGAACCATACCTTTAATTTTTTTTGGCCTAACAGGTTTTGGTCGTATGTTAATCAGGAAGGGAGAGGGTGGGGGTGTCTTCAGGCCTTTCTTTAACATTAAAAAAGGTCTCTAAATGCATCTCCAAAACACGGGATAACTGCCAAAGATCTAAACCCATGGCCTGGAAGTTGTTATTCCATGTTGGTATTACGAAGGTGAACAGACCTAAAAAGTTCTATACTGTTTCACAAACACAGTAACTGTGTCCGGGTAATTTTTGAACCTGTAGTGAATATGAAACATATTAAGCCGGCAGTACTTATCAAAGCAGGGATCAATTTGCCATTATAATACGTGTCATAATGTGTTGATTTATAGGGAGCAGAAATAAATGTATGTGAATTGCCTAGGACAGTATAGAGCGATAAAACGGTAACAGATACACTTGTCTCGGCCCAAGACGTGTGATTCCGATCCGCACTGCTCTTCTCCGTCAAGTGATCGTATCAGTCACAGTTGTGGATCTGCAACAACAGATGCACATACCTAAATCGGCCTCCTCCGATGCAACAATGTTATCCGTCCTAGAAACCCGGAAATGTGGCCGGATCTCTGTTCAACTGTCTTTTATATACTGCAATCTTTGTGACAAAGCTGTTTCACAGTAATAACCAGAATAAATGAAGATACACGGACGCGGTCTGAACACTTATTGTGTCAGCAGCTCACAGCCACGTCCAGTCTGCGTAATCCCATCATAACAAATGATCGCCGTTCTTCCTGTAAACCGTCGTCATAGCGACGAAATTTAAATATTCTGATTATGACGTCATAATCTGAACCCTCTTTACACATGCGCAGAAAACGTGACGTTTCCCGACAAACGTGGAGGCGCGGGGAAAATTACTTTTCAGCATGGCTCCAACAGGGGAGACATCTACTTTTTTTTAAATCAAACATAAGTTCTCTGCTGTGAATGGATGGAATTCATGTAGGCTGCAGGGGCGGATCCAGGAATTTGCAAGAGGGGAGGCTAGGATACTTTGCATAATTACATATATATATATATATATATATATATATATATATATATTGCAGTGTAAACTTCTGATGTTCAAAAGGTTATAATTAGTGAAACGTTGAGACCGTTTAATGAATTTAAGTGACTTTATACCTCTAAAAAACTTAATTTTGTTGCCATTTTAAAAACCGAAAAACTGCCCTTTTTCCTTTCTTGAACTTCAGAATAACGATTTAAAAAAAAAAAAATCAACTGTTATAGATGGATGAGAGAAAGAGGTATTAGATGGCTAGTATCACATTTAATCTCTTGTAAACATGTAGTCTTAGTTTTTGCTTAACATTAAATAATTTGCAGACTATAAACTAACAAAACATGACTCCACGGCTATGGATATCAAAAAACACCTTTTGCATTCAACCACTTCATATACGATCTGACTATTTGTAAATTGTGACTTTGTATAAATAGGAACAGATATGCAATTCATTATATTTTCCCGAATCATAGTTTACATGTCAAACATTTAAACATTTAAGTGCATATAAACATTTAAGTGCATTAAACATCATTGAAAAAGGCAAACGAATAACTCATGATTGAATCATTCTCTAACTACTTTATAAGATATTACTCACCAGCGTTTATTTTGATTAATTGAACAAAGTTGAGACAAAACGTAAATGCAGACTTTGAAGTCAGACAATTCATATTATGTGTATTTTTGTATTAACAGTTTGTAGCGCGATGATTATTCTTATTCATAAGGAATATGTGACAAGTTTACCTACTCGATTTTGCATAACCGGTCTGCTCGCCCCTTTCGGATATTTATATTCAATTAAAGAATCCCCTAAAACCAAAAAAATAAAAACGGTCTTTTGATCGCCTTTTTTTTACCACAACATTTAAGCATTTTTTTAAATAAAAATATTATTGTGAACCAGGTAAACTCTAATTATTTTTTTTTGGGGGGGTCTCCTCATAAGTCCGTCTATAATTGTTGAGTACAGCTGCTAACAAACGAATCAACCAACGTCGATAATTACGTGATAAACCTTGCTTCGCACAGGATTCATTTACTCAGCAACTAAAGACTCCTCTGGAGCAAGCAGTAAGAATGGTTAATTCATAGCAAAAGAATAAATGATTTAGACATTTTTTTTCTGTCAACCGATTTATAAATAAAAATAAGACTAGGGTATATTAATAATCTCTTGTTAAGATGTCGTATAGATATGAACATGAGATATGAGCACAAGTATCCAACGATGTAAACATTTCATTCATTATTTAATCTCAAATAATTGATCAGTCATAAAATAAATACCAAACTACATATAAACATTTATGAGTGCATTAAACATCATTGAAAAAGGCAAACGAATAACTCATGATTGAACGTCATTCCCTAACTTCTTTTTAAGATATTACTCACCAGCGTTTATTTTGATTAACTGGTGTAGCTTAAATTACTTTTCCATATGTGCAGTTGCTTCTATAACTTGCTTTTATACGTTCAAACGTCAGATCTTGCTTACACACACAATGTACAAACACACACATATATATGAAGCATAAAATGCATTTCTTTCGTTCGCATATTTATGCATTTTCATTTCCATATTTATTTGGTAATTTTTACATTTGTAATCGATAAAAATCTTCCATAAAAGGATGCTAAAGGTATTAAACCTTGTCAGTTACAGAAGTTTCTTGTACCGTTTTGTACATTTTTTCTATTAAAGAGAGACAAGGACAAATAATTTCAAAACAGATTCCCCATTGAGAATTCCAGCTGATATATACAGCCAAAATCCCTATCCCCCATACATGTTATTTATGAAGATGCAGTAAATTTCCACTGCCTATCATAACAATCAAATGCTACGATGTAAGTATATTCAGACAATGTTTATTATTTTTTATATGAATGATAATATATTGACGTTGTTTTAAAAAGAGAAAATTTATTTTTATTTCTAGGATAAAGAGAGGTGAAAAAGGCTTGCTTTTTATTTAAACACTTAATCATGTTCACAAGCAAGATGTCCAAGCCCAAGGACAGCTGGAATATTGCATGAGAAATGCTTGAGGGAGCCACGGATGATAGATTCTATAATTCGAAATTTTATCGTCTATAACCAATGTTGGAAAATGCCCAATTACTTATTTAAAAATACAAAAGGACCTAGGGCCACAATGGTCCCCGGCCAGATGTTAACCTGAAAAGTGTGGCGGGACGGACGGACGGATTGAAGGACAGACGGACGAAAGGACGGAGGGACTGACAGACGCGGACAATTTTAGTAGTCCTCTCTCTTAAAGAATAAAAAGATGCCTGATCCTGGTGTAGACATGCGCCTCTCCTAACGATTCCTTGGTTTTCAACTTTTATGTTTCATTTAAAAGGGCGATATTTGTATGACGGAAACTAAAATAATGTAGAGAAAATCTTGTCTGATAAAAAATGATAACAATGTTTCCACCCTGGAAGGGGGGGGGGGTGCGGGGGCTTCAGCCCCCAAAGCTCCCCTTCTGGATCCGCCACTGGGCTGACAGACCAGCCCTCATGTCATATTGCAGCGACATTTCTTGTAATATGCCTTTGAATATGATGCCTGAAATACTCCCGTTTTATCGTATGAAATATCTTTAAGAACACTTGTTTAATTTTAATTGCATTACTCCATTGGTTTTCTATCCTAACATGGCAATGTATAGGCAGCTAAAGGCCTGGAATTAAAAGATTTAATAACCTTGAGCTAGCCATTGTGACACATCCTGTTTTAAAAGTTTTTTAAGTAAACGTGACCAGAGAAAGGTAACTAAGTATTACAGAGAATTATTAAAATAATAATAAAAAACAGACTATCATTTCAGGATTTGGACGTAGTCCAATAAAAAATTTAATCCGGTATAAACTTATGGATACACGTCCCCTTGCCATTAAACTCTCCCGGAGAACGATTCTCGACTGGACGCTGTCCTTTCAGTACTGGGCCTTTGTTACACCGCCATAATAATAATGTATATTTTACTATCAGGGCGTTCAACCGTTTTCACGCAACTTTTCAGTGGCCACACCTTGGAAATGGCTATATTGGATCAACAATTGTTGGGCACGATGTCAGGTGTTTTCTGAGGGGCCCTGTTACAACCCATAATGTAATAACCGGGCCATAATGTAATAACGGCCCACATTGTAATAAAAACGGCCCATATTTTAATAACCATACCCTGCCTAGTCTATGAGTGAACATTTTGTCAACAATGATTTAGTCGGTTTCAATTATGACTTCAGATGTTATGTTTCTCAGACAGCTGTCTGCGATCTTAGGTCTGGTTTTATTTGTAACAAGGGTATCTTTATGTCTTGTGTCATGTTCGTGTGTCATGGTCCTTGTTGAAAAATTAAATGTTTGTAAATATTTTGATAGTGATTCATGGCAGTAATTATAGTAAAATTTTAATATATTTAGTCTAAAGATGTCATTAATTTTAATCATTTTTAATAATTTAAAAATTGGTCCAGTGTGGGCTTTGTATTTGCTATTTTAGTTAGTCAAATTCTTTTTGTTTAGCAAAATAAATCTATTATTTTAATGCTTTTCCCTTTTCATTTGACATTTTTTATCGAAACATACCAAAAAATTAAAAATTAAAAAAAAAAAACGCCCGCCACCATTGATTTATGAAAAAAGTGCGGTTTATTTGCAGCGCAGCGTTCGGTGTGGCAAATGGGGTTTAAAAAGGCTAAAAACGCTACGTCGGCCCAAAAAGTGTCCGTTACGCGGGGTGTCAGCCTGCAGCCAGGGGTTACACTGTATCATAGAGCAAATATGTGTCACACACACACACATATATATAGGCTATTGACATGAATGTACCTTGTTCCTAGTAGCAATATGTGATGTGAATATTGATTTCATTAATAAAGAGGAAAGTCAGTATCATTTTTCTATTATCACTTACATGCACCTGCTTTTCATGGAAGTACTGACGTGCATGCGTGTAAACATTTCTAATCAAGTCATTAAAGGAATATACAGTGCATTTAGCTTTATAAATCATCAAGGTTACTAGTATATTTAAACTTAGAATCATATCCCTATTCGTTAGCAATCAATTTTTTACATCGATACGAACGATACAGCATGCAACACATTTCGGTTATCATATCGACGTCGTTTATCGATTCGTATCGATATATCGAAACAGCCCTACTGCCTATATTGTAATTAAATCGCAAGTGGGTAAAACGGCCCATATTGCAATAAATTCGCAGGTAGGTAAAATGGCCAATAGTTTTATAATTCAAATTTTATGCAAAATAACTTAGGGAATTCAAATATTGACTTCTAGTGACACAAATGTGTAAGTGAACATACAAGTATGAAAAACCATTGGATTTACATAATGACTTTCTGTTTAAAACGGTGACCAAGCTAATATGAGCGAAATATGGCCATCATTCATGTATATCCTTTTGTTGAATCAGTGTTTAATCAGTGGGATGATAAAGTATTTAAACAGGATAAACAGGAAAATTTTTACAATGACTATATATACTTGTCAGTCATATGCTATATTGCTATTTACTATTTTTGTTAATTACTACTCATCACATTATGTAAATGCCGTGGCCTCAAAGGAATAAAGAAATGTCGCCATTTACGGAATGAATCTGAACAATTTGCCTCACCAATTCCATAGTTGCTGGGGTTTGCTTGGTAAGTATTCCATATATATATATATATATATATATATATATATATATATATATATATATATATATATATATATTGGCATACTACAATATGGGAAGTTTATTACATTATGGGTCGTTATTGCGACTCATATTCTAATAACTGTCCCATATTGTAACAATGGTCAATATTGTAGCAGAAAAGGCCTATTTTGTTGTAAAAACGGCCAATATTGTAATAATGGCCAGTACCGTTATAATAAATGAGTAACATTGTAATAATTTTACCTCATCTTTACTGTAATCAGTATGGTGGGGGCTAAACGGGGCAAAATGTCTAAATTGTAAAAAAATGAAGTTTAGAAGATTATGATTAAATTAATGTCAAATTTATGCAGACAACATAATTGTTGACTGTTTCACTGGATTTCCATAATGACAGCATGTCTTATATTAACGAGGAACCAAAATGGCTGTCGTTTTAGACGGTATTCTCAAACGACATATCGCCTGTTAGATTCGGGATTCATTCTTGAGCTTAAACATGTGTTATTACAATACGGGCCGTTTTCCCACTTCCCGTTTTTTATAACAATATGGGTAGGGTATGATTATCACAATATGGATCGTTTTTATTACATTATGGGCAGTTTTTATTACATTATGGGCCGTTTTCACAGTATGGGCCAGTTTTATTACAATATGGGCAGGTGTGGTGAAAACCTAGGAGTAATAATACTAATCTTTCTTATAGACTTTGATCATAAATTTTAAAACTATAGAGCTATAACTACAGTACTTGGTAGTACAACACTACAGGAATTTGTACTAATATAACGTCAGGTTGACGGCGTTTGAGGGTTGAATATATTGATCTCTTAACAATTATTTGTTAGAATGGAACGTTTTATCTTGTATCTTAAAATCCATGATGGTCTACCTGTTGTATGATGTGACTGCATGTTTATTTGATCGCAACGTGTATCACGATAACTTACCAAGTACTGTCACATGGGCGATAATATAATTTGCACAGCTACAGATCCTACCCATTGTCATTGCGGATCCAATATAGTGTCTTCATAAGGTAAATCTGTCCGGGTATGTCGTCTACCATATTATAATTAATTTCTATCCATGCATTTAGGTTAAATCATTAGTACTTAGATCGGCACTTCTTCAATTGTTTACCGTCTGCTCGGGAAAACCCCGCCGGAACTACTTTCCAAACTTTGGTAGTAATGCGCGGAGTGCCACGCTCACTGATTGGTTAATATTCTTTTAGCACCCAAGCGTCATCCGCAGAAAGTTGCAAACAAATGTTAATTTAGGAATAGATATATGATACTTTAGCTTCTTATAGTTATTTTAATCTATATAATGCCTTTTTATTGTAACAGCTTTTAATATATAGTGAAAGTAATGTTAGAGACGCGAGTGGCCATGGACTATATGTTCAGTAATGATTTCTAATCCTATATAGCACGAGGGTTTGTTTATTATGACAGTTACGTCAAGTCCGTTCTGTTCGACGTAACGACTCAGGTGCAGTCATCTCACTTGAGGGCCTTTCCCTAAGTTATTTCTTGGAGGGATTGTAACCGAGAAAATAACATGTAGGTATAGAATTATTAATTATAGTCCTGTTGTTTTAGTGAGAAAGAAGGATCAAACAGTGAGATGGTGTTGCGATTTTCGGAAATTAAATGAGATTACAGTAAAGGATGCATATCCATTACCCCATATTGACATGTGCCTCGACTGTTTAGCATCAGCTAAATATTTCTCAACAATGGATTTACAGAAAGGGTACTGGCAGTTAGAAGTAGAACCAGAAGACCGGCCGAAAACCGCTTTCATCACCAAATATGGTCTGTTTGAGTATGTTAAGCTTCCCATGGGTCTCTGCAACTCGCCGAGCACATTCCAAAGATGTATGGAATTAATTTTCCGTGGCCTACAATGGAAAACTCTGCTAATTTATATAGATGACCTAATTATATTTAACGCAGATCTAGAGGAACACCTGAAGACACTTGGTGAAGTATTACAAATGCTTCAGTCAGTAGGACTTAAACTGAAACCAGCTAAATGTCATTTCCTAAGGAAACAAGTGCTATTTTTAGGGCACTTAGTAGGAGCTGATGGGATTCTTCCAAATCCTGAACTCACATCAGCCGTGAAGAACTGGACCGAAACCTAAGACGAAACGTCAGGTGCAACAGTTTCTTGGTCTCTGTAATTATTACAGGAGATTTATCTATCATTTCAGTTAAGTGGCAGCGCCACTTACCAAGCTGAGAGAAAAATCAGCAGAGTTTGAATGGACATCCGAGTGTCAAACCGCCTTCGATGAGTTAAGACAACAATTATGCCATGCACCGATACTGGCTTACCCACAATCAGACGTCCAATTTATTTTGGATACAGATGCTTCTGAAACAGGAATTGGTGGAGTACTCAGCCAAATTCAAGATGGAGAAGAGAGAGTTATCAGTTTTGCCTCAAAAAAACTCAGCAAGGCTCAACGGCATTATTGTGTCACCAGAAGAGAATTATTGGCAGCTGTTGTTTTTATTTATTTAATTACGATATGTATGTGATGTATGTGGGACGTAACTCTTCATTCATTACTCACAGGCACCCAGCCCCAAACACTCAAAGTAAAAAATAACAAAGTCCATTTTAAAGTTTAGAATTATTCTGAAAAATACCAAAGTACAAGAACCCGCCATAAAGGGCGGTAAAATTTTAACCTTCTTCCTCCATAGGAGGTTTTAACAATATGCAGCTAATCTGCGTAAAATCTTACCAACTTACATACCCTGCAACCTGCCCCAAATATTTCTATAAATCTTATTTAAAGTGCCCAGTATTGAAGATTCATTCCAAGATGGTTAATAAAATATCCCCTGGAATAAATTACTATTATTCCTTTGACATGCGTCTACCGCAGAAGTTTCTAAGTTTCACCAAGGATTTCCCTATGTGTCAGTTTTGAACTCCCACTTTAATTCCATGAAAAGGCTTAAACAAAACAAGGAAAACATAACACCCTAATTTCTAAAGCTATTAAATTACTTAAGAATTATTGTTACTGATAATGAACCGTCAGGGTCTCGGGTGATGGCCATTACCGTTAAATCACCACAGTGGTGGCCCGGCGCCAGGGCCACGCCGTGGTGGCCTATGTCCACCATGGTGGCCCAGGCCACCGGCCACCAGCTGGTGGTGGCCCGCTGGTAACACATTGGTGGCCCGCATATCCCAACTCCGAGATTTCCCGGCTAAACTGATGAAAACTAAGAAAACGGAATAAATGGGTTATAATTCAGGACTGCCCATGCAGAGGTGGAAGGAGTGATCACCCCCGCTTCCAACTGCTCTTTCAGGTATGTTTCCTCTTCAGCTTCGAAAGCTTTGGGAGTTCGCCGCAGGGG
Source organism: Sipunculus nudus (assembly GCA_026874595.1). NCBI lineage: Eukaryota > Metazoa > Annelida > Sipuncula > Golfingiida > Sipunculidae > Sipunculus > Sipunculus nudus. The sequence goes on from CM049309.1 coordinate 32,992,139, forward strand.
TTGCCGAATAGGAGCTGCTCCATTAACATTTATTTTATGTTTAAGCACAGAACATGACCCTAAATCCAAATTATTCCTGGCGAAAGCATCCTGGTGGTCCAATAAAATCTTAGCTAAAGCTTCTTTTCGTTCTGGACTGTTTATATTTCCTAAACTTCTCACATATAAATCCTGCAGGTGTTCAGGAAGTTGCTGTTTAATCTTTTGGGCACTGCCAGTGCCTTTTCTGACATGAAATGCATCCCCTGTTGGACATAATAGAGAACTACGACAGCAAGACGAGGTATTCTCTACATCTGTTGTACTCTCAGGATCAACAACACCGTCAATCTGCTGAAGTTCCCCCAGCTTATAACCTTTTCCAAACTGCAAATCATTAGCTGTTACATTAGCAATTCGCACTGGAATGGTTTGATCGTTCACATGAACCAGGACCCTTGCCACCAGTACATCAGTGTTACTTGCTGGGTATGGTTCCAGAAGGGCTGGCCCCATAGCATACGGAGTGCTTATTGACACACGGTCCGAAAGTCTCGGTTACCTCGATTTGGAAGTCTCAGTTACCGTGTTTTGCAGTCTCGGGTACTGAGAATTGGGAGTCTCGGTTACTGTGTGTCACCAGTGGTCAGTCATGCGACCCGCAATTAAGCCGGCGCACCGTTGCCCCAATTAATCACTTTGATCACTGGTGTCCTAGATCAAAGGGCCAGGTAACTTCAAAGGCTACCAGGGAAATTGGGCGTCGTGAAATATGGCGTTTTTTGCTTGCCGGAATCAAAGATTTCGGCAAGCATATTGGTCAGTTGCGTATGTCTGTTTGTCTGTTTGTCTGTCTGTTTGTTTGTCATCACTCTCCTGGCCACAATTTCGCCACAATCACCTTGAAACTTTCAGGGATGATGGACAAACAAAATTCTAGGTGCCCTATTATTTTTGGTCAAAATAAGTTAAAGGTCAAGGTCAAGGTCATCAAAACTTCTCAAAAATTTTTTCTTCATATCTTTGTGACTATTAGTCGTATCTACTTCAACAATAACTCATTTTAATCGTCATTCCAAGGCCTGTCATCTGGTGTGTAGCTGACTCAAATTTGCCGTAACCATGATTACAAATTTTGGGGGAAAAGTCATGATATTCGAAATTAAGGGGTCTTATTTTTCTAACTTTGTCAGTTTTAAAGCTAGAGAGACCTAGTTTTTTGTATCAGGTAGAATTCAACTAGTACTACAAGATTTCATTACAAGTCTTGCAGTATCTCGTAAAATTTCTCGTGAATAGAGATATTTCGAGATTGCATTCATCTTGCGCCAAAGGCCACATTATTTCAGGAATCTTTTTGAAACTGAAATATCATAAGTCCTACACTAGTATCTCGAAATTGTTTTTTCATTTTTTGAATATGGCTGCTAGGGGGCGCTGCATACGACCCTCACACATATATCATTACATTGGCCATATCTCTAAAACCCAAAGCCTCAATTACATAAACTATAGCTTATTTTTTTCTCTGAGTCTTCTCCATAAACTGATAATGTCATCTGGTCTCAATCTTGTGTCACTTTGTCAGTGTGTCTGTCTGTTTCTCAGTTGTCCTGAAATTCGCCTGTTTGCTGGTTCTTGCGTCTCACAATAGCATTCTTCAGGCCACAGTTTTTTAAAGAAGCATTTGAAAACTGATGCATATTATGTTTTACAGAAATATCTCAAATCATATTTTTCAATTTCCGGATATGGCCGCTAGGTGGTGCTGCACATGACCCTCACACACGTATCATTATATTGACCATATCTCTAAAACCCAAAGCCTCAATTACAGAAACTATGGCTTATTTTCTTCCCCTGAGTCTTTTTCACGATCTAGTAATATCATCTGGTGTCAATCCTGTGTCACTTTGTCAGTGTGTCCGTCTGTTTGTCAGTTGTCCTCAAATTCGCCTGCTTGCTCTTGCGTCTCTCATATAGCATTCTACAGGCCGCAGTGTTGAAAGAATCCTTTTGAAATTATTACATCTTAAGTCTTACACTAATATCTCGAAACCAATTTTTCATTTTCCAGATATGGCCGCTAGGGGACGCTGAACTCGAACCTCTCCCAACATATCATGCTTTGGCAATATCTCCAAAACTATAAACCTCAGTTACATAAACTGTAGCATTTTTCTTCCTCTGAGTCTTCTCCATAACCTGAAGTAGTCATCTGGACTCAATCTTGAGTCACTTTGTCAGTGTGTCCGTCTGTTTGTCAGTTGTCCTTAAATTCGCCTGCTTGCTGGTTCTTGCGTCTCACATATAGCATTCTATAGGCCACAGTTTTGACGGAATCCTTTTGAAACTATTACATCTTATGTCTTACACTAATATCTAGAAACAAATTTTTCATTATCGGGATATGGCCACTAGTGGGCGCTGCACACGACCATCACACACATACCATTGTATTGGCCATATCTCTACACCCAAAGCCTCAGTTACATAAACTATAGCTTATTTACTTCCTTTGAGTCTTCTCCTTAACCTGATTAAGGCATCTGGTTTCAATCTTCTGTCACTTTGTCAGTGTGTCCATCTGTTTGTCCGTTATCCTCAAAGTCGCCTGCCTGCTGGTTCTTACGCCTTACATATAGCATTCTACAGGCCACAGCTTTGACGGAATCCTTTTGAAACTGGGACATCTCATGTCATACACTGATAATACGAAACGCATTTGTCGTCTTCGAAATATGTCCGCCAGAGGGCGCTACAGTCGAGCCTCCCAAGTATATCATTAATTCGCCATACCTCCAAAACTTAAAATCTAAATTACATAAATTATAACTCATTTTCTTCCTTTGAATCTTCTCCATAACTAGGTTAAGTCATCTGGTGTCAATCTTGTCTCACAAAGTCAGTATGTCTGTCTGTTCGTCTTTTGTTGTCAGCTTTGTCGGCTTGCCTGTTCTTTTGTCTCATATGTCATTCTACGGGCCACATATTCTCAGCAATGTCCCTGAGAGTCATTCCATTAATAGAAAACCGACAATATGTTCTGTCTCTCCGTCTGTGTTTCACTTCCGATTTCCGGCAAGCGTTCAACCTATGGTCGTCTAGTTTTATCATTGCGAAGACGTTTCTTTTGCCTTAATGTAACTGGGGTTTTCCAGGGTAATTGTGTATTTAAATTTTTTATTCAGTGGCCTATTTTCCATCTTTAACGCAAATTATAAACAAAAGAAATATTCTGTAATATACAGCTAGGAGATGTATAATTTTACAAAAAATATACATTTTGTGAAAGGTGGTGTTGTTTGAGAGTCATTGTGTATCCTAAGTCGAATTTATCGGCTCAAGCTTTGATCTACCACCATAACGTTATGCATGACGTTGATATTGATAAAGTCGGTAAGAAAACGTTGCATTGCATTGTACAAGGTATAATTGACTAATTTGAGCACATTTAGTCATTACATATCAAATATGGTAGTTATTCTTATATAGATATCCATTTCTTCTTATTATAGAATAATAAAAATTTGAAAATAATGCGTTAAAGATAATAAATGAAACAATCCTTTAAAAATTCTTTAGACGCATATTTACCTCATACAGGGCCCCTGCATGGCAGGGCATGCAGACGATTAGGAAACACTGTTCAGAGGTCGAGAAGGATGATACTGAAGAAGACTGTTTTGGAATTATAATTTTATATGGAACTTGCTTGAATATTTATGTACGGTATATTTTGTATATTATAAAAATGTGTATGCATGTTTGTGTCCGTATCTTATCATGTTTATATTGTGTATATTAATTGTGTCTATTTTATATAGCATGATGAATTATTTGGATTTTCTTTCTTCTTTTTTTATTACTTAAAATCCAGCAGGCGCTAGGAAATCAAAACTTTTAGGCCATAAAAAAGGATTTTATACCGACATGAGGCTTTTTATTTTTTCTGCTAAGCCGTTGCATATATATTAAACAGCGTGACGGATTATATCGTCTTGTACATCACATAGTACCCCAACCAATTTGTGAAAATATTATTACTTAATCATACATAAGCTGAACAACTACTATATAAACTTTTTATGGTGTTATAGATTTTGTAATCAATTTTTAGTCCAAACAGCCGCGAGTGAAGAGTAGTTTTCTATATTTACACATCAACAGCTTTTTCATGCATGCATGCCCACTTACTAGGGCGACGTGTTTCTATTCCTTGAGGCAAACGATAACTTAATAATGAAGTAACTAAAAATATGATCAGTACAGGAGCGTTCTTTTCGAACCCCATTCTGATCTCTGGCTATAAGGTTAAGTTTGTTAAAGTAAGACGCGTTATTATATAATCGATCAGGCCACGATGATGAGTTTTTAATAAAGATATGACCATTCCATGGCTCATAGTAACTTAGTGTCACCAGACAATAGGTGACAATATGTACGGTGTTTTGTATCATAGTTTAACGAAGTCTGTTCTCTATTGATATTGACGTGAAGCGTCATCCTAAAGCGTTGACAGGTCTTGATTGTATATATATATTGTGTATTCTTGTATGGAATCCCATCGGCTATCAGCTGATTTATCCGTGTCACGCATCGTGTGTAATTATTACATTTGGTATGTGGGTCGCCATGGTGACGCTAACAGTCAAACTAGGTCACATATATCCTTATATGGGACACTTGAGAAATAAGCCAATCAGAGAACCGGATTGCCGTACACAGTGAACAGGCGATTGTGACGTCAGACTTCAAGAAGAGACGCTGAATGTTGGTTCAGTTGGGTCTTGAAGCTTGAGGTGGCAGCACGCACGCACGGGAATAAGAACATTGAAACACCAGGAACGGCATAGAAACAAGCTTCTACGTGAGGCAAGGACCCAGCTCATGAGAACTCAGCCGTGCTGCCGACGGAGCTTCGTATTGGCGATTAAGTGAGAGAGCGCGCTCGTCACCTGCCGGCCTAGTTCAGCTTGACCTAGAAACATAACCGCCGTAAGCCGTGAAACCATTGCTACAAGAGCAAGGTCAAGGACTCTAAGCTCTACGTAAACAAAGAGCGCTATTGCATTCATGTGAACGTAAACCTACCCGGGTCGCTGACAAGCAAGATCAGTTGAAGATCGCTAAACTCAGAAAGACTAGATCTATATGGTGCTAACCATACGCTAGATTCTACACAAAACAGTAACCAGAGATCTCTGAAGGAACTGGACTTTATTGGTTTTTATACAAACCACGGACTCAGTAAATATCCTGTAATTTTAATGTGAAGGACTGTCGTATTGACACATCAACGCACACACACATCTACATCTTTGTAAGTATTGTCTTGAATTATATTGTGAATTTAACCTGATGTCTCATAGTTTCTATTGATCTGGGTGTATGATTGTCTGGTATTTTTATACACGTCCTTAAAAGAACCTGGAAATGTCACCTGTAATGACCGGGATCTAATTTCTTGATTAATGAAATCAAGTGGCGAGCGTTAACCCATTCTATTGTTTTATGGGATATATCCGTTGTAAAGTTTTCACGTTAAGTTAGGGGTGACACTTAGCCAATTTCATTTTCGGTTTGTTCCTCTGATTTTGAACATGTCCACTTTACATCGTGAAAATCTGGAAAAGTATATACATTTCATAAAGAAGAATGTGGCAAAATTCCCAGTAATCACGTCTGTATTATAATTAGAGTTATAAAGTATCCACTTCTCCAGGTCAATAGCAATTATTTAATTATTCAGTATCGATGTGCTTATAAAGTTTGTATATTTAATCATAAGAAACTATGATTAACTTACATTATTTTGTATTAATTTCAATAAGGCTTAATTTTTTCCTATTATCCTTGTTTATTATTTTCTTATTAGAAAAATGATATTGAATAAAACAAGAGATATATGTATGTAAATTATATTTTATTTTTAAATTGTTGAATATATTTAAAATTTTGAAATGAGATCAATAATTTTCATCAGGGGTGTAATTTTCATCCCCGAAATTAGTAGTAACCCGCCTGATAAAAATAGGTTTAAACTAATTAATATACCTAGGCGATGAAAGTAATAAACTATTATAAATGTTAAACTTATGTGTCAGAGATCAAAGGACCTGATTAGTCCAAAGCCACCACTTCTCCTACACGGCCCGGTAATTAAGACCTGCTGTAGTAACAACAACTCGCGTTATTGACACACGGTTTCGGGTATCACGACGGGGGTGTTAGTGACACACGGTGAACGCAATGCCATCTAGCGGGAGTGTGACAGATTTGACGCATGCGCAGTTAAACCGTGTGTCAATAAGCTGGACCTTATTGACACACCCCGTGTGTCAATAAGGGCGGGGTGTGTCAATAAGGGCGGCTTTCACGATAACTTACCAAGTACTGTCACATGGGCGATAATATAATTTGCACAGCGACAGATCCTAACCATTGTCATTGCGGATCCAATATAGTGTCTTCATAAGGTAAACCTGTCCGGGTATGTCGTCTACCATATTATAATTAATTTCTATCCATGCATTTAGGTTAAATCATTAGTACTTAGATCGGCACTTCTTCAATTATTTACCGTCTGCTCGGGGAAACCCCGCCGGAACTACTTTCCAAACTTTGGTAGTAATGCGCGGAGTGCCACGCTCACTGATTGGTTAATATTCTTTTAGCACCCAAGCGTCATCCGCAGAAAGTTGTAAACAAATGTTAATTTAGGAATAGATATATGATACTTTAGCTTCTTATAGTTATTTTAATCTATATAATGCCTTTTTATTGTAACAGCTTTTAATATATAGTGAAAGTAATGTTAGAAACGCGAGTGGCCATGGACTATATGTTCAGTAATGATTTCTAATCCTATATAGCACGAGGGTTTGTTTATCATGACAGTTACGTCAAGTCCGTTCTGTTCGACGTAACGACTCAGGTGCAGTCATCTCACTTGAGGGCCTTTCCCTAAGTTATTTCTTGGAGGGATTGTAACCGAGAAAATAACATGTTGGTATAGAATTATTAATTATAACCCATTTATTCCGTTTTCTTAGTTTTCATCAGTTTAGCCGGGAAATCTCGGAGTTGGGATATGCGGGCCACCAATGTGTTACCAGCGGGCCACCACCAGCTGGTGGCCGGTGGCCTGGGCCACCATGGTGGACATAGGCCACCACGGCGTGGCCCTGGCGCCGGGCCACCACTGTGGTGATTTAACGGTAATGGCCATCACCCGAGACCCTGACGGTTCATTATCAGTAACAATAATTCTTAAGTAATTTTATAGCTTTAGAAATTAGGGTGTTATGTTTTTCTTGTTTTGTTTAAGCCTTTTCATGGAATTAAAGTGGGAGTTCAAAACTGACACATAGGGAAATCCTTGGTGAAACTTAGAAACTTCTGCGGTAGACGCATGTCAAAGGAATAATAGTAATTTATTCCAGGGGATATTTTATTAACCAACTTGGAATGAATCTTCAATACTGGGCACTTTAAATAAGATTTATAGAAATATTTGGGGCAGGTTGCATTGTATGTAAGTTGGTAAGATTTTACGCAGATTAGCTGCATATTGTTAAAACCTCCTATGGAGGAAGAAGGTTAAAATTTTATCGCCCTTTCTGGCGGGTTCTTGTACTTTGGTATTTTTCAGAATAATTCTAAACTTTAAAATGGACTTTGTTATTTTTTACTTTGAGTGTTTGGGGCTGGGTGCCTGTGAGTAATGAATGAAGAGTTACGTCCCACATACATCACATACATATCGTAATTAAATAATAATTATCTGTCAATCCAAAGTTGTACTTAGATTTTTAGTGTTATACATATATGGACTTAATAACCTTTCGTGACAAAAAGAAATACAGCAGAATGTCTCCATAAATTATGGGGCCCGCGACAACTGGTGTCAGAAGTGGGATATAATTTTAGTAGGACTGGGGAACAGTTTTACATATTCGTAGACCGATCGGATGTGATAACTGCTGTTCGTCATGAATGTTCCAGATCTGATGTGTTTGTTGATGGTCAGCCAAATGCAGGGGTTGAAATGTTTCCACCCGCTTTTACTCCTGTACCTCAGATGAGTGTTCAGTCGTTGCCGGCATTTTTAGAACCAAAACCGAGATTACCTACATTTAATGGGAAACAGGACTGGCAGTCCTTTTGGATCCAATTTGAATTTTTGGCCCAGCAGTTCGGGTGGAATGACCAGAAGCAACTCGGTTATCTGATGTCTAGTCTTCAGGATGGAGCTCTGGCCTTTGTGTCAAGACTTCCTTCCTTGACTCGTTCGAGATTACCAGACTTGGTATCCGCTTTACAGCGGAGATATGGGGACCATGTATTACCTGAGACACACAGAGCTACATTGGCTTTGATTAAAAAGGAGCCCCGGGAAACTCTGCAAGAATTCGCTGCCAGGGTGGGTGAACTTATGGCCAGAGCCTACCCTGGTTTGGAGGGCAGCCAACTGTATACCAGTACGCTAATCGAGCATATTGTTAAAGGGTTGCCGGACCCGAACCTGGTCTATGACGTCATGAGTAAGAAGCCAACCCCTGTGGAGGAAGTCCTAGACCTTATTGAATGGCATGAGTGCTGCAGGTCGTTAAAAAAGAGGCCAGTCAACACTAGAAAGGTGGAATGTTCCACTGAACAGGATCAACCTAAGTCATCGTTGAGTACTCAACCTAACTTTGTTACAGAGGCCCGTCTTCAGACTTTATGTAAAGAATTGACAGACAGCATTTTTCAGCAACTGCAGAAAGCATTCTCCCTTTCTTTTACAGGGGAGAAACCTGCTCCCAGGGAGGATTACCCAGGAAATGGGAACTCTGGAGGTGGCAAATCATGGGGACAAGCCCCAGGACGCGAGCCCCTGTTCAAGAATAGTAACCAGTATAATTACCAGAAATCCGGTACTCAAGAGTGGGGCCGGCAAACAGAGATTAGGCCGCAAGGAGGCCACAGTGTAAATTGTAGATCTCAAGGATATCGAAACGGGAATTACCGACCAATGGGAGGTCGAGGATTTTCTAGGACTCAGGGAGTTCAGTCAGTGGATTTCAGACCTCGGGGAGGTCAAACACAAAGTCTTAGAGGACACACTCAGGATAGGAGTGGGGGCCAAATTAAGACTTTTCAGGGAGAATGTTTTAGGTGCCGTGAATATGGCCACATGGCTAAGAACTGCACTGCTGTCGAGTGCTGTCAGCCCTCACCTGTAGATATGAACAGGGGAGAGCGTTTAAACTGAGCAGGGCTGGACCCATGGGCCCTGGTTCAGCCGAGTTTCAGCTCCAACACAAAAAATCTGAGGATCCAATAAACGTTGTTGAAGGAGATGTGTCCTTTCTTCCTGGCGCACCTGTAGATCCGGATCTGGATGGACCATCGGAGGCATTTACCATCTCTAAAATGTCTGATGAACAGGATCAAAATATCACAGAAGTTCCACCACACCCCGATAATGAATCTGAAGATAAACAACAGGCACATATTTATCAGATGAATGCAGTAGCAGCCAAGATTGACATCAAAGCATATAATCATGAACTGATAGCAGTCATTGACACTGGAGCAGAGGTGACCATAATAAATGAAGATATCTTTAACCAGCTACCTGGGAGATTTGAAATTAAACTAATGCCATCTGAAAGGGAATTAGTTGTTGCAGAAAAGAACCAGTTAATGAAAACACAAGGTATTGCAGTGCTCCCGATTACCATTGGTAAAGCACATTTTGAATGGCCAGTATATATAGCTCATATATCAGATGACTTTTTGCTTGGCTGTGATGTATTAGATGCCATGGATATGACTTTCAACACCAAACAAGGTTTACTTGTTAAGGGAGATTGGGTTCCCTGCACAGTATCCCGACAGTCAGATTTTATTGCTCAAGTGGTCCTGGCAAAAACTGTGAGGTTGCCACCCAATACAGAGGTAATTATACCTGGTAAAGTTACCTGTCCTATACCTAATGCTATGGGGCCAGCCCTTCTGGAACCATACCCAGCAAGTAACACCGATGTACTGGTGGCAAGGGTCCTGGTTCATGTGAACGATCAAACCATTCCAGTGCGAATTGCTAATGTGTCAGCTAATGATTTGCAGTTTGGAAAAGGTTATAAGCTGGGGGAACTTCAGCAGATTGACGGTGTTGTTGATCCTGTAGTACAACAGATGTAGAGAATACCTCGTCTTGCTGTCGTAGTTCTCTATTATGTCCAACAGGGGATGCATTTCATGTCAGAAAAGGCACTGGCAGTGCCCAAAAGATTAAAGAGCAACTTCCTGAACACCTGCAGGATTTATATGTGAGAAGTTTAGGAAATATAAACAGTCCAGAACGAAAAGAAGCTTTAGCTAAGATTTTATTGGACCACCAGGATGCTTTCGCCAGGAATAATTTGGATTTAGGGTCATGTTCTGTGCTTAAACATAAAATAAATGTTAATGGAGCAGCTCCTATTCGGCAGCCCCTGCGGCGAACTCCCAAAGCTTTCGAAGCTGAAGAGGAAACATACCTGAAAGAGCAGTTGGAAGCGGGGGTGATCACTCCTTCCACCTCTGCATGGGCAGTCCTGAATTATAACCCATTTATTCCGTTTTCTTAGTTTTCATCAGTTTAGCCGGGAAATCTCGGAGTTGGGATATGCGGGCCACCAATGTGTTACCAGCGGGCCACCACCAGCTGGTGGCCGGTGGCCTGGGCCACCATGGTGGACATAGGCCACCACGGCGTGGCCCTGGCGCCGGGCCACCACTGTGGTGATTTAACGGTAATGGCCATCACCCGAGACCCTGACGGTTCATTATCAGTAACAATAATTCTTAAGTAATTTAATAGCTTTAGAAATTAGGGTGTTATGTTTTCCTTGTTTTGTTTAAGCCTTTTCATGGAATTAAAGTGGGAGTTCAAAACTGACACATAGGGAAATCCTTGGTGATACTTAGAAACTTCTGCGGTAGACGCATGTCAAAGGAATAATAGTAATTTATTCCAGGGGATATTTTATTAAACATCTTGGAATGAATCTTCAATACTGGGCACTTTAAATAAGATTTATAGAAATATTTGGGGCAGGTTGCAGGGTATGTAAGTTGGTAAGATTTTACGCAGATTAGCTGCATATTGTTAAAACCTCCTATGGAGGAAGAAGGTTAAAATTTTACCGCCCTTTATGGCGGGTTCTTGTACTTTGGTATTTTTCAGAATAATTCTAAACTTTAAAATGGACTTTGTTATTTTTTACTTTGAGTGTTTGGGGCTGGGTGCCTGTGAGTAATGAATGAAGAGTTACGTCCCACATACATCACATACATATCGTAATTAAATGAATAAAAACAACAGCTGCCAATAATTCTCTTCTGGTGACACAATAATGCCGTTGAGCCTTGCTGAGTTTTTTTTAGGCAAAACTGATAACTCTCTCTTCCCCATCTTGAATTTGGCTGAGTACTCCACCAATTCCTGTTTCAGAAGCATCTGTATCCAAAATAAAATAGACGTCTGATTGTGGGTAAGCCAGTATCGGTGCATGGCATAATTGTTGTCTTAACTCATCGAAGGCGGTTTGACACTCGGATGTCCATTCAAACTCTGCTGATTTTTCTCTCAGCTTGGTAAGTGGCGCTGCCACTTCACTGAAATGATAGATAAATCTCCTGTAATTATTACAGAGACCAAGAAACTGTTGCACCTGACGTTTCGTCTAAGGTTCGGTCCAGTTCTTCACGGCTGATGTGAGTTCAGGATTTGGAAGAATCCCATCAGCTCCTACTAAGTGCCCTAAAAATAGCACTTGTTTCCTTAGGAAATGACATTTAGCTGGTTTCAGTTTAAGTCCTACTGACTGAAGCATTTGTAATACTTCACCAAGTGTCTTCAGGTGTTCTTCTAGATCTGCGTTAAATATAATTAGGTCATCTATATAAATTAGCAGAGTTTTCCATTGTAGGCCACGGAAAATTAATTCCATACATCTTTGGAATGTGCTCGGCGAGTTGCAGAGACCCATGGGAAGCTTAACATACTCAAACAGACCATATTTGGTGATGAAAGCGGTTTTCGGCCGGTCTTCTGGTTCTACTTCTAACTGCCAGTACCCTTTCTGTAAATCCATTGTTGAGAAATATTTAGCTGATGCTAAACAGTCGAGGCACATGTCAATATGGGGTAATGGATATGCATCCTTTACTGTAATCTCATTTAATTTCCGAAAATCGCAACACCATCTCACTGTTTGATCCTTCTTTCTCACTAAAACAACAGGACTATAATTAATAATTCTATACCTACATGTTATTTTCTCGGTTACAATCCCTCCAAGAAATAACTTAGGGAAAGGCCCTCAAGTGAGATGACTGCACCTGAGTCGTTACGTCGAACAGAACGGACTTGACGTAACTGTCATAATAAACAAACCCTCGTGCTATATAGGATTAGAAATCATTACTGAACATATAGTCCATGGCCACTCGCGTCTCTAACATTACTTTCACTATATATTAAAAGCTGTTACAATAAAAAGGCATTATATAGATTAAAATAACTATAAGAAGCTAAAGTATCATATATCTATTCCTAAATTAGCATTTGTTTGCAACTTTCTGCGGATGACGCTTGGGTGCTAAAAGAATATTAACCAATCAGTGAGCGTGGCACTCCGCGCATTACTACCAAAGTTTGGAAAGTAGTTCCGGCGGGGTTTCCCCGAGCAGACGGTAAACAATTGAAGAAGTGCCGATCTAAGTACTAATGATTTAACCTAAATGCATGGATAGAAATTAATTATAATATGGTAGACGACATACCCGGACAGGTTTACCTTATGAAGACACTATATTGGATCCGCAATGACAATGGGTAGGATCTGTAGCTGTGCAAATTATATTATCGCCCATGTGACAGTACTTGGTAAGTTATCGTGATACACGTTGCGATCAAATAAACATGCAGTCACATCATACAACAGGTAGACCATCATGGATTTTAAGATACAAGATAAAACGTTCCATTCTAACAAATAATTGTTAAGAGATCAATATTTTCAACCCTCAAACGCCGTCAACCTGACGTTATATTAGTACAAATTCCTGTAGTGTTGTACTACCAAGTACTGTAGTTATAGCTCTATAGTTTTAAAATTTATGATCAAAGTCTATAAGAAAGATTAGTATTATTACTCCTAGGTTTTCACCACACTACCCCCCAGCAGACATCATTTCGTCCCTGAAATGTGAAATTCACTGTACACATTTATATTTTCATTAACGCTAATCATTTATTTTACAAATATCTCTGCAAGTTATCACTTTTATTAACATACACTCTTGATTATGATTACGATTATGATTTCAGTTCTGTCTGTTTAATATGGACGGTTCCTCCTCTGCCCGTTTTTTCGCCAGTAGTGGAATCTCCGGACACTTCTGTTGTTGTAGAATTGTCTTGATGGTTTGAGACGAACTGCTGCTCGGTCTTCTGTCCAGCTTCTTTTGTGGGTTACGTTATCTATTGGTTCATGGTCACACTTTGATGAGGACTCTGCCTTGGTTGATTTCTGGCTCTCATCAACGTTGACATCTACTCTGTCTTTTGTCCAGCTTCTTTTATGGGTTACGTTATCTATGGGTTCATGGTCACACTTTGGTATGGACTCGGCCTTGGTTGATTTCTGGCTCTCATCAACGTTGACATCGGTCTGGCCCAGAGTCTGGTTGTTTTCCTCTTCTTTTACATCTCCCAGCAAATTCCACATGTCCTCAAACTCGCGGGTGCTATACCCAAGGCTTAGCACCGGGGATTGACATGGGGACAGTGGCTGCTCTTTAGCCAATACTGGGTCATTCTCACTCGGTAGTCGAGGTGCGATCCGTTCCCTCTGTAGATTTTCAACCAGTAGGTTAAAACTTTGAGCTTGGAGAGCCATTTGAATAGATAATTCTTTCTGTGTATCCACCAGGGACTGGATTAAAGGAAAGATCCCTTCTTTTAACGCCATCACATTTGTGTTCAGGTTGTCGGTAGCGACCTGGATCTTCCTTGCGGCGTACTCCATACGCGATACCGCACTCAGCAGGGACTTTTCTGTGGGTAAATCCATTCCCTCTAGGAATTTTTGAGTTTGTTCTACAATGGCATGCGTGGCTGAGGTTTTGGCTCTCACATGACCAATGTTCAGATTGGCGGTGACAATTTGTGTTTTCACACTATTCATTGTCTCACGCAATGCGGGGTCACTTTTATTGGCTGCCAGTGACCCTATTGTGGCTATGCACTCTTTGATGAGCGCCTGATCTTTGGTCACCTGACAGTGGGTTGTAGTCGTGAGGATATGACTGGTGATCGTTGATTTTGGGGTGGCACTTCCAGTGGGGCTTTCACCTGATGAATGAAATGCTCCACCAGCTGTGATCTTGATGTCAGCCTGTTCCCCAGGATGTCTAGCCACCGTAACCTGATACGGATGGGGGTTTACTACCACACATGAAGTAGGGGCATCAGGATGGGTATGCTGCACATGCTCAGCAACATTTGTCTGGGTCGGCCCCTTGTACCTACATAATGCACAATGGAAGGGTACCTCAGAGATGCTGACATGTGTCTTATGAAGTGCCATACTACCCGGGTTTTCCGTCCTAAAAACGGACATCTGCTACAGGCAAATTGGGTGTGGCGATCTGCTGTTCGATTCCTACAAAATATATAAGGGAGGAAATTTTTTTAGTTCACAGTTGCCACAGCGCCCATAACAAAATCATCCCTATGTCCCCAGACAGTCTGTCATTGGTGAGCACTCTCCCCACATCCAACATCACCAAACTGTGTGCGATATAAGAGTGTAATCTGCCCATTATTTTCTATTTTATTTTTATTTTCTCTATGTTTTCACTTGTTACTTTTGGATCAGGCACATGTATATATATCTGTGGCCATAGAAGTTAAGATTATGAGTTTACTGTGTCTTGTTGAATCTTGGAGATAATCTTGCGAGCCCATGCAGGGACAAACAGACCACTGTACTTTTTGATGTGATCATGGTGTACTACTTGTGCTGCCTTTTTGTTTGTAATCTGGTAAAGGGTACAGCCTAAAGACTTCAAGACAACATATGGTCCCACCCAGTGTACATCCAGCTTCTTCCTTCTAGGGTTATGTTTATAAACCAGGTCACCTGGTCTATATTGATGTTCAACTATTCTGGTATCATAATTTTTCTTTTGACTTTGAGCTGCTTGATTCAGGAATTTTCTTGCCCGCTGGTAACTATCAGTGAGTTTCTCCTTTAGCTGGCTCACATATTCATTTGCTGTCTCGCCCCGAAACCTTGGTGATGGAAATATTATATCAACAGGTAAGGTCACTTCTCTGCCTAACATTAGGTAATTAGGTGTATACCCAGTAGCGGGGTGTACAGTACTTTGGTACGCTGCGGTCAGCAGGGGCAAATAGATATCCCATTCCTTATCTTCCATTACGTAGCATCTGATCATGGTTGCAAGTGTCTTATTAAACCGTTCAACTAGCCCATTTGATGAGGGATGGTAAGCTGTAGTGCGGGTCTTGGTGATTTCTAGTAGGCGGCAAAGTTCCTGAAACAATTCACTCTCAAAATTTCTTCCCTGATCAGTATGAATCTCCAGTGGCATTCCAAATCTGGAAAGAAATCGATAAAGAAGAGTACTAGCTGTAGTTTCAGCGGTTTGGTCTGGAAGGGCATAAGCTTCCACCCACCGGGTGAAATAATCAGCTACAGCCATAATATAACTGTTTTCTCGATAGGTCATGGGGAGGGGTCCCAGAATATCGATACCAACACGGTCCATGGGGTGTCCCACCCTGTAATCCACCAGTTGGGCTCTATTCTTTCTCCTAGGCTGTTTGTTGATTATACAGGTTTGACAATTTAGGATATACCTTGTCACATCGCTCGAACTGTTCGCCAGTATGCTCTTTGTTTTATTTTATTCACAGTCTTCTCCACTCCAAGATGACCAGACAATTTGGAATCATGACAGTTTGCTATCACTTCAGACCTGAGTGCTTTTGGTATCAGTAGCTGATTGCATATGTTTTGTGTTTTTGGTTCCACCCATTCTAGGTACAGTACACCCCCTAACAGTCTCAACCGGTCCAATTCCACCCAATAATATCGAATGTCAGGACTGTACCCGGCGACCTCATCTCGTGTTCGATGGTGACCGTTATCCAACCAATCATGGACAATGGCAAGATCAGCGTCAGCTCTTTGCAGTTTGTTCAACTCAGTTGATGAATACTTCTCTGCCCAATTAACTAAAGGGGTTCTAGCACTGCTAGGTTCATCGTTCTGATCATCTGTAGCCTTTTCAACAGCTTTCCGGGTTGTCACTTTGTCACAATGCAGTACCTGCCTATTTTGATTGATAGGTATGATGTCATCAATCTCATTATAAAAGGATTTCCACTGCTCCTCCATTTTCCTGCAGTATTGGCATCCACCACAAGGTAGCTGATTTACAGGAATGCCATCTTGATAGCAGTCACAGGTAGTTTGTACACAGTACTTTCTAGATAATGCATCAGCATTATTATGCTTGACCCCTTCTCGGTGCAGAATTTTAAATTCATACTGAGACAGAACCTCCAACCATCTGGACAGTTGTCCTTGTGGGGCTTTAAAATTGAAAATCCACCTAAGGGAATTGTGATCAGTCCTCGGTATGAATTCTTTACCTAACAGGTAATGTCTGAACTCTTGAATAAAATAATAATTATCTGTCAATCCAAAGTTGAACTTAGATTTTTAGTGTTATACATATATGGACTTAATAACCTTTCGTGACAAAAAGAAATACAGCAGAATGTCTCCATAAATTATGGGGCCCGCGACAACGGTATGTTTATTACATTATGGGTCGTTTTTATTACAATATGGGCCGTTATTAAATTATAGGCAAGTTATTACATTATGGGTCGTAACAGGCCCTTTTCCAACTTTTCCCATAACTCCCGAGAATGTATTATTTTTCACTAAGAGGTTATTGCGACGCCATCTATCGGAAACTAGGCATGTGTATCCAGCAAGCGAATCTAGCTCTATTTATTATACATCATAAGGAATGAAAATGTTGCACCAGGTTATATATATATATATCAGCGACATGTAAATATCTAGAATCTTTATGTATAGGCATGTTGGATCTTGTTAATGACGATGAAAATTTATCATTAAGAGTATAAATTTTTTGTTGTACTAACTATTACTGTGAAGTATTTGGAACCGGTGAACCCATCACACTCAACTTTTGGAATGCAATATTCCTTTTATGATTTTTTTTTATCAACACATTGTTAGTAAACACCGTCACGGTACATGCGTGCATGTTGACAGATAGCAGGAACACATAACTGAAAATGGTTGGTTGTATATATACAGAAGCTTTAAGGGGACTATCTGCAAAACGTCATTTGCCAAACTCCGGATCGTCTGAATTGGCGCCAGATACATGTTCTGATTAAATGTTTTAAAATTATTTTTCAGCGCCCCCCCCCCCCCACATTTTATGAACACGTATAAACAAACAAGCCAAACAGTCTGTGTATTCTGTGGGCATCACGTTTTCTGATACCCTCCTGAAAGATTCAGGGGACCATCTTTTGTTACCAAACGTCTGATATCGGAATAGGCTCCTTTAGGTGTTAGCTGCAATATTTCCGAGATGAGAAACCATAGCGACGTACTGCTGTTTGTGTTTATAATAATATGAAATAAAGAAAGGGAACTAGTCTTTGCGGGTCATTTTTTAACAGAGTATATGTGTAAACTATCTCTACGCCTAAATATAAGAAATTCAAAGAACTTTTAAAAGACCTAAAAACCAGCCTGAGCTGACGAGGAAATATAATAATGTTTCTTTCAAATTTATTTCAAACCTCCTGAACATTTAATAATTGTGTCGTGAAAATTCCACCAGCAAAGTTCCAAGGAGCGCCCATCAGTTTTTATTTAAAAAATAGTTGCGGCGTGACAATACCGGTTCAAACCGGTAGTGACGTGCTTTTTCTAGTCTTCTTTAATTATTCTTTGGTGTATTGTTTGGATACCATCGTCCAGGGTACTGGGTCCCCCGAGTTAGACTGGCCCAGTCCATGAAATAGTTATGACTTAATTGTTGCTTCTGACAGAGAAAACAAACGTTCCCGCGTTGTATCGCACTTAGTTTCGATACCGCCATCTTGCGGCTACATATATAACTAATTTGCCACTATCTGACCCTATGTTTCATGGACTGGTAATCTTGGCCGGTTCTTGAACGGTCAGCGCCACACATCACCGCCTCGCTGAACTAAGGTCTTTCCCAGAATCTTTTTCAAAACCTTCATGGTCCATTCAGTCATCGCCTATTCCGGGCTTCCAATTGACTTCTTATATTCCCACTAAATTTGGCTTAATAGTTTTAGGCCGTCGCTTAGTTCGGCGAAACTTTAAAACACTATAACCCTCAGCCTTAGTGTTTACGTCTATCGCACCACCATGCACCCTTGAAAGTTGGTCTGTTTAAACATAATGTAGGCCTAACAAACTCTGGCTCAGCCAGTCAGCGTGAGATATATATATCCAACCGGGAACCAGACTGCCGCCGTCAGATTATCGGGCGGGCGCCGGCCGGTGGAAATTAGAACGCCCGATCGTTGGCCGGTGGCAGGTGTAAATGGCCGGTGTCCGCCAGGTCACCGGGAGGTGGCAGGTAAAATCTGACGGCTGCCGGCCTGTCGCCTAACTGCCACCGGCCAACACCCTGATGACGTCACACATCCCCTCGAACTTAGACACTGCCTTCGGCCACCCGGAGCCCGTCAGGCGGCCTTTTACTGGCAGTTATTTATGACCACTCGCACCGATTTGCAAAAAATCGGCCGGCGGCATGTAACTTTAAGAATCCGCCGTTGTTTAAAAATCGGCAGGCGACAGTTTCACATTGTGACCGTAGCATTAGCAACGATGCCACTCACATGAGGCGTGACGGCTTGATATGCAAACTATGCGGGGAATCGTCAGGTCCTCAATCAGGGATTCACCATACGGACTTAACAGGGCTTTAGTGATAAGAGCTGGCACGGAGTTTAGTCTATCGGTATATGGAATCACGTTTTATTTCAAGCATTTTATTAGTTAACACAAATACTAAAGCCCAGGCAGGGCAACCCCCGAATGTGAAAACTCGTATTAAGCCCTCGTATAGGAGCAAGTTTCGCCACCACCAATGGTTCAATGTCGCCCAGTTTAGGACAATGCGTTAAAAGATGGCTAAGAGAAAGCCAGGTTAGATGTTAAGACAAGTGACCTATGGGTCATGACGCTCAGCCGACTGGCATGTTGACAATATGTTCTTGCACAGCAACAAATTAAGATAATGTAGGTGGCATCATAGTTCATGAATATTAGCTGAAGTTCATCAACACCCATAAGCACATCAAATTTGATGACAATCCATCCAGCTGCTCCTGAGGAATCTGGCAATTTGTGTGTATTTTGTATTATTTCTGGGGTACTCAAACATGGCCTGTAACTCAGATAATATAGGTCACAGTGACCTCAATTCAAGTTTCTGAGGAGAACTTTTGAGGAACTCTCAGGATGTCAAGTAAGAAGATTAAGATCAAATGGTTATGATTTGTGCCCTGCTTTGGTGTCAAATTTTCAATTATTCTTGGGGTGCTTATAAGCCCTATAGCTTGGAGAGTATTTGTAACAGAGACCTAATTTTAGGTTTACAAGAAGACTTTTTCATGGACCTCCCTGGTTGTCAAAATAGAAGATTCTAGGTCCAATGGTTATGATTTGTGCCCTGCTTTGGTATCAAACCTTCAATTATTCTGGGGGGTACTTATAAGCCCCATAGCCTGGAGAATATGGGTAACAGAGACCTAATTGCAGGTTTCCAAGAAGACTTTTTCATGGACCTCCCTGGTTGTCAAAATAGAAGATTCTAGGTCCAATGGTTATGATTTGTGCCCTACTTTGGCATCAAATTTTCAATTATTCTGGGGGGTACTTATAAGCCCCATAGCTTTGAAAATATGGGTAATAGAGACCTGATTCCAGGTTTCCAAGGAGACTTTTCATGGGCCTCCCCGCATGTCAAGATAGAAGATTCTAGGTCCAGTCGTTACGATTTGTGTCCTAATAACAGATGACCGCATCTTTTAAGTTCTCAAAAAAGGGGGAAAAAAATTGTAAAAAATAAAAAAAATACAGGTGGCGCCACCAGCCTGCAGAAATTGATGAAACACTCCATGATCAATATCTATGCAAAGAATCATGGTGATCAATGCATTAGTTGTTCAGATACTTGAGCTTTTTTATCAAATTTTCTATTTTTCTGCGGGGTACTTTGGAGCCCCATAGCTCCAAGAAAATGGGTAACAGAGACTTAATTCAAGGTGTCCAAGGAGATTTTTCATGGACCTCTCTGGATGTAAAGTAAGAAGATTCCAGGTCCAGCGGTTACAATTTGTGCCCTGTTAACTGACAGACGACAGACAAAGAGTGATTGCTAAAGCTCAGATGACTTACAGTCAGCTGAGCTAAAAAACAGGGAACATGAAAGGCTAAATCTGATGGCGGAACAGACTCCCCTCCAGAAGGAGTGCTGCTAAAAACAGTGAAAAAAAGAGTAATTAGCGCCATTTTCAGTGAATCCTTAAACAAAAGAGCCACTCTTTTTACAGTGCTTTGGCGGCCTGTCTACATTTGAAGATGCCAAATGCCATTAAATAACAACCTAAAAGTTTGAAGTCCAAACACTACTAATTTACAACCACCTGACACTTCTTCATGCTTTTTGTCATAAAATAAACAACTAACAGTTCTTGTGACAGTTTATGTGATACAGAACAGAGCAGAATAAATAACACACAAATGTATACAATTTGCCCTCATACATATTCTTATATTCAGATCAGATTTACATAGTATATATCTGCGAAGGAGATATGGTGCTGAGTTAACAGAGATATAATTATACAACATGTTACATGGCATATATGCTGGATGGAGCCTGGCATACTAACAGTTTCTAGCATGTAACCTTGAAGGATGTTGCTGTTATGTTACTATGTGTGTTACAGAGACATTTGATAACATTAAGAAAGCAAATTCATATTAACTATTGACTGGTTCCTTTCTTCAGGCATAGATATGCATATAATTTTTCAGAAACAGACTGGTACCTTACCCAGATATGACTTCAGTATGTTGTGATTGAGCACCAAAAATTTACAAGAATAAATCAGATATGGGTAAGAAACAAGTCCTTGAAGACACCAGTACAGTGTTTCTGCAGGTCTATAATTTACATATGATGTACAGCTTAATTACTTTAACATTATCTGGTATGAGTACAGCTGGTTTCCTTAACAAACATACATTACATATGAACCAAAACTACATCACTATCTACGTAATACTATCTACCTCCTCAGTGTTGTGTGTCAATGTTGGGTTTAGAAGGTAAACCCTAAGTACCTATGGTCAATTAAACACGCTTTCTGTGTCATTAACAGTTCCACAATCAATACATATGAGCATGCTGTATTGAAAAAAAAATGAAGTTATTTCCATTGTTATTGTATGCAGTTTAAGCTTTGCCTGTTTGCGCAAGTTTAGTAATATCAGAATAAAACGTCCTTGCACTTATTGTTAACTAGATATATTTAATGTTATGTGTTA
Organism: Sipunculus nudus; assembly: GCA_026874595.1. Lineage (NCBI taxonomy): Eukaryota > Metazoa > Annelida > Sipuncula > Golfingiida > Sipunculidae > Sipunculus > Sipunculus nudus. The sequence continues at coordinate 33,013,843 of CM049309.1, forward strand.
ATTATATGATAATTACAAATTAACTAACTCTTCAGAAATCTACACTTACTGAATGTAATTTTACACAGGTCAATTTTCTAGCACGTATAACACAAATATGAGAAGCCATAATCATTAAAGAATATATTCAAAATATATATGTTCAAACCTGATCATTAAAGAATATATCTAAAACTATATGTTTAAACATACATTTAAATTAAATAAGAAGAGTACAACACTGATACTGAATTCATATAAAATTATAAAGCAAACAGAAATAACCTGCCTACACAAAATCAATGACTAGAATCATTCATTAAAATCTTTGCATCACTACATACCTTTATTTGTTTTTGAGTATACAGTCTCAAATATAGACCTTCAGCCAATGATCAGTTGCTTTTATAACAGGCGTTACATGCATTATGTATAGACCATGCCAGCCAATAAACATTCTTTGTGTGGAAGATGTAGGTTGATTTCAATACCGTTGACCAATCAGAAAACTGTTTATATAGATTCAACATGGGTCTCTTTATTTTGACCTTTGTTACCTTAATTATTATAAGCTGGAGAAGTACCAATTTACTCATGCGCTATATACATAATTTAAATAAAGATTGGAGTCGAATAAAGTCTAATGAAATAATGATATAAATTATTGTTTTTACTGATGGAAATGCCCATTTACTCATTTTGTCCCAATGGCTTATCAACAGGACCAAGTGATGTTTTAAGCTCTAAAAGCATCTGAAGATTCATACAATCTGGGAAAGAGAAACACTCATTAGTTTGCCTGACATTTTAAGTTCCTTGGTGATACTATATCTTTGAAAACAAAACAGAAAGTAATGTTAAGAATTTTTACTGTGCAAGTTAAGGTTCAAGGTGATTATGAAAATAAAAAGAACTAAAATATTATCTTTAGCTGATCTTGCTAAAAAATTTGTATTTGGTAAAAAAGGATAAAAGTATGGTTAATGTATGTAGTTTTATGGCACACTTAAGTACATAAGTAACTTGTGAAGTATTTCAGTATGAGCCAGGCCAGATAGTATTTAATATGTCTGAAAAGTAAAAAACCAATGAGATGTAAAAACTGTAGTCATATGTCACACACACACACACATATATATATATATATATATATATATATGTATATATATATGCGCTTTTTCATATGTTAAAAAATATTCAGTGCCAAAATTAACAACACAATCATGGGTAAGCTTAGGTTATTTAAAGTGTAATAAAATAAGTATATGCTATTAAAACCTCAATTCTCATAACAGTTTTATTAATTAACTGAACAAAACTAAAAGCAGTATAAGAACACAACAGATTATTAAGAAAAAATGATACTTTGACAAATATCCATTATAGTGAAAATGGAATGCTCTGCTGAGAGATAAAACAGAGATCTTTATGTATGATTATAAATATATAACAAGGAGGTGTATAAACCTTAAGCATGAGTGAAAAAGCTGGGCTTTTGGTGAAACACATGACAAGTGGCTGCTAAAATTAAGAAAAAGGAAAAACAAATCTTTGCAAACAGGTAGTGTTATATCCTGCAGTAAACAGGAATAAGTGTCTGTCTGTCAACATGAATTCTCAAACTGTAGTCCCCCCTGAATCAGTTGATAATTCTGAGCCCCAAAATTATAGAACAATTTTTATATCCACAAGAAAACAGTGGAGAAATGAATGAAAGCAGGTTTACAGAAAATCAAAAACAATTACTTCATTATTTAAATATATTATTAACATTCACAGAATATAATATTATAAATCTAAATTGAAAATAACTTATGCTTACATGAGCATTCACCTACAGTAACACAATAACTGAAAGGATATTGATAAGTATATTTAATGGGTGCATTGTATGGCTTGCTTTAAATTATGACTAAAACAAGAAAAAAAATACTCATCTTCATGTTTTAAGGATAAGATGTTCAATAAATCTGTTACACAAAACAGATATGATTCAAAGTTTGTGGGGAAAGTAAGGGGTGAAACATAAAGTGGTCATGTTGCAAAATTATTCCATATATGGAAGTTGTCATATGACAAAATTATTCCATGCATGAAATTGTATGTGACAAAATTAATACACATAAGGAAGGTGTCATGCAGATGCCAGGAGTATTTTTTTTATAAAATGGCATATATTCATGACATATGGGTATTTAAAGATAACCTGTATGGTTGAGATTTTTTTGTAAACTGGTGCCTGTCTGATCAGCTGCTAGCAAAATAGGACTGATCAACAAATGACAAAAGTATGAAAAAAATATGAAGTAGATAGAAAGTTAATAATATGAAGCTTCCATAATATTGGATTAATCTGTAAGGAAAATTGCCACCTAACTCTTACAGGCTGACAATCCTGTATACTATACAATGTCCCTGCAACCTTACACAATATTCAAGAACGGGGGCGTCAGTATATAAGGCTATGACAAATTGTGTTCTGGGTGTACTTTATATTCCAATCAGAATAAGAAAATAATGAGAAATCTTGCAGTCACTTTTTTCATTAAACTATACAGTGTGGTATTTAAATCTTATCACTCAAATAACCAGTTATAGTCTGTTTAACCAGTAGGTGCCCATTGGAATTGGCAATTATTCTTGTGTACTTAAATATGACCAAACAGAGCTGATGAGGGACTAAAGGCCTGATGTGAGATGAAAAACCTCATGCAATAAACCAAAAAATTTATATTCTACAACCTTCTGACTTACATCTTGTGGCCAAGTGACATGCCATCTGTCATGAGGTACCAGCCTCACTTTGACAGTTATTTTTTTTAATAGTTATGACACTAAACAGCCAATCAAAAGTTTTAAATGATAGTTTGTTTAATCATGTGACCAGTGAAATTGACCTTCATCAGTGGGGCTGAGTTGTGGTAAAACATATCCTGTTTTCTCAGATAGGGCCTACAGAATTTACAGTGTCACTAAAATATTTTGCAAGGTATGGTTTTGGTTTCATTAAAGGCTATTTTCAGTGGAGACCCCTTCATGGAAGAAACTAATAAAACAAATCTGATGATTTAATAAAACTGCTAAACTGGACAGGTCTTCTTTATATCTGTCATGTAAATAAATGCATTTTTAGGGTGACGTCAACAAAAGTTACTAGATATGTATAAAGCAAACCCTGTTCAGGTTGAATAAGCTGAGAGTTGCATTGTGCATTGAAACATGTTGTACATTATCAGGAACCAATGAATAAGTATGCATGCTAGAGATGACCTATGAAAATATAACAACTCTGCCAATAACCAATAGAAATGCATGTTGGCTTGTGGAAATTATGATTGCACATACATCTCCCTGGTCCCATATGAATGATAATTAGTGTATATACACCACTGATAACTTACAGACTATAAACCTGGTAACAGTCATGCACAATCACAGATTAACACAGACAGACATTTGACATGACTGATACACAGATGCCTTTTGACACAGTTCTGGTTCAATAACAAACAGGTACTGAGGCAAAAGGGTATGCATTCCCCATTCGTTTGTGTGTATATTTGATCATAACATAACTAATGCAATCATCAATGGAATCTCATGATATTTTCAGGGCATTATGGGAATGGGTCAGTGTAGAATCCATTAGATTTTGGTGTGGATCCGGCACATGAATGGATTCAGGAACATCATCAAGGAATGTTCACAGATGTAAAGTCACTTATGTACAAATGAACCTGGGACTATGGGCAAAATAAGTGAATGCAAATGCAGTTTTGGGAGCATCCCACAATAGGAATCCCCCTCATGGCAGAGGCTTGCATTCTTAAGAATACAGATTTCTAGTTTAAGAGGCTGCACCAAGGAGGAGTTATAATGAACCACTAATAATCCTGGTACCAGGAAGCACTCCCTAAAATTGCAAATTTTTATTCATGTTCAAGTGGTTCTATATCGAATATTATACCTCTCATTAACAATTACAACAAATAAAAATATATTATGAACACACATGATTGTTGATCATCTAGAGCATATACGCACAAAGAGTGCAGTCTCAGATACATATTGTAGGAATATGAAAGGTCCAATGTATAAAACTATGGAAATGAAAACATTTTTCATGCAGATCGACATCAAGCACAAACTTCAAGTACCTTAATAAACCAAGAGCTGTGTCAGTAGACAGTTCGAATTTATCAGTAAACTATAATAAACTAAAACAAGAATTTACTTTACTACGAATGAGATTACTTATATATAATATATCTATATACACACATTAAGTACAATATATATACACATTGACATATACATAAAGGCTCATTATGCCCATAGCCTATATACATAAATTAACATTGGAATGCCTGTGATAACAGTGTAATAATAATGATATAATGTTTGCCTTTTAAGCAAATGCTGATTTATATGTATAAACACAAACATTGCACTTTGCTGATGAAATCACAAAATACCAGTAATATTAACATTCTCCCAGAATCATGTTTATCGTGCTATCATTACTGTTAAATACCATTTTAATCATAACAACTGATTAACAAAATTTATCTGTAACACAAAGCAGACTAAAATATTTATCATCAACAATACAGTGAAACCTCCCAATTATGGACATGGTGCCAAAACGTTAAATGAAATTTTGCCCATATTACACAGGTGTCTGCATTAGAGAAGTTACATATCAGGAGTCTACACCAGCTTTTCACATTTAACAGCGACTTTTTAATACTTGATACAGCAGCTTTACATGCTGAGAAAATACAAATTGAAAAACTAATGCATGGTGCATCTTTGTTGTAGGGCAGTTGTTCCATTCTGTTTTGTGAAGCGCCTACTGTCATCAATCTTGTTACAATTACCAAAGTGAAAAAGATAATGTTGCTCCAACATGTTTAATGCCTTATCAAGAATGATTATTTAAATCTTATTATCATAACAGAGAGAAAAAGGTATTATCAGGGGGTAGGACATAGCCTAGTGGTTAAGGTGTTGGACTTTGGAGCTGAAGGTGGCTGGTTCAAACCCCACCGGTGTCTTAATGGCATAATGGTGAAATCTCTGAACCTCAGAGATTCACTCTAATGTCTTAACAACAGGTTATGACTTCTGGATTATCCCTAACACCGTGCATAGAAAACCTGGAATCCAGAAGGCTTTATAATATCATATCATTCTTATCATATGGATACCTTCATCTTCATGCAATAGACAGTGCCACAAACAGGCCATTGGCCTATCCTTAAACTGTCTTGTGCTGCATCCAGTGTTGTCTGTTCACACTGTAGTGTTACTTGTATCATACTGGAAAAAAGTCAGGTCAGACCTATACTGTTCCATGGTATTTCAACATCCAGAGTGACCAGCCTCTTACTTGCAGCAGAAGCTTGCAGTGAAGTCACATTGCTGTCCAAGTACAAAGAACCATACACTGTTATACAGAGGAGAGTGAAGATATCACACAGACAAATAGTGTTAAAGTTGAGCACTGCTAACAGGACACGTGCTGCGATTCCTGATTCAAGCTGTACTCACTCTCTGAACAGTACCGGAATATTCAATATTATTCACTGACAACATATTTAATTTCATCTTTTTGATAACTTAAAATAAATGATAACTGGCAAATTATTATAGTGTTTTAGAGCCCCATGACTAGAAGGAATTTTGTGCACATTCTGACCTGTTGAGTGTATAAGGTTCCTTGTTTTCCAAGTATTTCTGACTCTATTTTATGGCATTTTTAAAACAAACATATGAGCTGAACAGAATGTTTACCTTTTGACCAGAGTATTGGAACAAATCTGTAGCTCATACAGTATACTCCTCTGTCACCTGTACCTATCTTGGCAGTAGTTCTTTTTAATCTGAATATTGTAGCTTGATTCATTAGACATGAAGAAAGGAGCACCTGATATTACCAATGCCTACTAGGTTATGTTTTCACCTGTGTCTGACCTTTTCCTGTTTTGTTTTTGTACAAAAACAGCTGAACTGCAACACTTCATGAAATGTGGAGTATGAGCCAATGAAGACAATGCCGATTTTTGTGTGGATAAAGACAAATGGGCAGACTCAGTAGGATTGGTCTGCCTTGGTGGAGGTATGCACTCTATTGACAACCATTATAGTTGTATCCACCAGGGGGCATAGCAATCATTACTGTTCATGTGTGTTTGTGTGTGTTTGTTCACAACATAACTCATGCAATCATGAATGGAATCTTATGAAATTTTCAGGGCTTTTTTGAGAATGGGCCATAAAGAATCGATTAGATTTTGGATTATGGTGTTCATATAGGCTTCTTCCTCAGATTCTGGACCATCATCCAGGAATATTCACAAATGTAAAGTCACATATGCATGAATGAACCTGGGAATATGACCCAAAAATAAGTGAATGTACAGAAGGTTCGGCCTCATCAGTGTGGCAAGGCCACCTGGTCAGGTCATGGTCAAGCAACCAGCACCTTGAAGTGGCGGTGTCCACCCTGTTCCCAGAGTGTTTTTAAAACTTGTGTTCCAATGGAGGAAGCAGGTATCTATTTGGATGTAGATTTCTAGTTTTATATATATATATATATATTTGTAATGTGCAATGTTTTCCAAGTTTACATGATCTGATCAAACACTAGCATGACTGATCATCGATGAATCAGCAAATGTGAGAAAGCTGTTTAATGATGATGTGATTACAGGCTGAGTGTGAGAAGTAAGCAGTATGATATTATATATCATCAAATATTCCTCGAGGTGGTTTAGCCGCTGTCCTGGAGGTGGCGTACCCCCCTGGCCGCCCCTGGTATGACGAGTTTCCGTCAGTATTATTGATGCTGAAACCATGGCTGACATCAACCTTAGTGTCACTTGTGTAGTCTATAGGTTCTGCTTCCTTTAGAAGTTCAGTGCGATCATTTTCTGTTGGACTGTGTGCTTGGAGGTTCTGATTGCTTCCACCTGGAATGAATAAAGTAAATAAAATATCATCAACTTAAGAACAAAGCAATGCTCATTAAACATAAAGGACACTATTTGATCCAGTATCCCATATTATGAATGTATTGTTTTCTAATGTTTTTGATGTCAGTCATAAGATATATATTCCACACCATCCCTTTTAGCCTTTTAGAAGGACCAGTGTTGCTATAGCCTGTTCCATCCCCTAATGTCCACCTGTTTTTTATTGTGGAAATTTATATTGGTAACATTTCATTGAAAAAATGTAGGTCTGTAGGGTAGAAAAGATTTCAACAAGGTAAACTAGAATATCAGCAGAAGCTGACAAAAGCCCTCAGCCAAAAGAACAGTTTATATAGGTGGTAACAGTAACAAGTACAAAATATTTGTTCTCTCATGGATGTATATCTGTATATGTCTCAGTTATAAATTTAAACTGGAGAGGTATGTACCATGTTTCATAAAAATTCACCATATGCTTTTAGAAGATATTCTGCTCACAAGGCCAAAGTTGAAAAATCCTATAAAAATTCATTAAATCAGAAATTGTAGGTAGTGCCCCCAAACATGTGCAGCAGGTATAGACCATCAGTCCCAATGACCAAAGTAAGTTTTGTGAAAATCCACCCAATGGTCTCTGAGAAGTAAGCTTCTAAGGGTTTTTGTATATTCAGCTCTAAATGTAGAAAAATAGGTCAAGGTCACCCATCTTCAAACTTGACTGAGATATTGTCGATATAAATCTTCACTGATGAAATAAAATTCCCATGGTGAATCCTTTTAGAGATATCCCGCTCACAAGGCTAAAGTTAAAAATCCGATAAAATTCATTAAAAATCAGAAAGTGTAGGTGGCGCCACCAAACTTGTGCAGCAGATAGAGACCATCAATCCCAATGACCATAGTAAGTTTTGTGAAAATCCACCCAATGGTTCATGAGAATTAAGCTTCTAAGGGTTTTTCTATAATCAGCTCCAAAACGTAGAAAAATAGGTCAAGGTCACCCATCTTCGAACCTGAATGAGATTTTGTCGATATTAATCTTCATTGATGAAATAAAATTCCCATGGTGAATCCTATTAGAGATATCCTGCTCACAAGGCCAAAGTTGAAAAATCCGATAAAAATTCATTAAAAGTCAGAAATTGTAGGTGGTGCCACCAAACTTGTGCAGCAGATAGAGACCATCATTCCCAATGACCATAGTAAGTTTTGTAAAAATCCACCCAATGGTTCATGAGAAAATTAACTTCTAAGTGTTTTTCCATAATCAGCTCTAAAATGTAGAAAAATAGGTCAAGGTCACCCATTTTTGAACTTGACCGAGATTTTGTCGATATACATCTTCAGCGAAGAAATAAAACTCCCATGGTGAATCCTTTTAGAGATATCCCGCTCACAAGGTAAAAAGTTAACGGATGCCGGACGGACGGATGGACGGACCGACAGCTTTGCCAACGACAATAGCCCATCAGCCTAAGGGCTGAGGGCTAAAAAGTACTCACCTTGTACCTTATTTAGGAAACAGAATTAGTTAAAAACAGGAGCAATCAGTCTACATTTAGCAACATATCAGATCCAATAATGGCAGTCAATGTCATTGGTCACAAGGAAAAACAGCCTCAGTTGACAGCTACTTATTGGATGATGTCATGTAAACACTAAAAAATTTAACCAGTCCAAACAAAGATGGCTACTCTTGCAGGGGTAAAGAATCCAAAAATTTGTGAAACATAAAGTGGAGATTTATTGTAAAATTCTTAATTGCCATATATGGTTGTTACTTCCGTCTGCAGCATTCCAGGAAATTATAGAAAAATATAAGCTTTTAAGGAAATTATCTCTAAAAAACAGGTGGACACAGGTTGGTCTAACAGAGTATAATGCAGCAAGATCTGTCTTTCTTATTTATTACAAGACACTGGCTGTATGGTTTCCATGTCCTGCCAGTTATCTAACTTGCACACATATTTTCTTTTAATTTCTAATACAATATACTTTAAAACATATATAAAGAAGTATATACACCTCATGTTTACTAAAACTTTAGAAATTTATTGTCATACTTTCAAAATACATTTTTAAACTGCCTAGTTATACGCTTTATATAAACTATACATTTCCCATGTAATACTGTTCAGATAAAATCCAATTAGTTCCTGCAAAAAAAAAGACTGCTCCAAAAGCAAACAAACATTTTCTGCCATGGCCTGGTGGTCTGCTTCATATAGCAGCAATTGTATACTGGTATGGAGGATTCATGACTGAAGGTAATGCCTTTTTATTTTCTTTCTGTTTTCAAAGAAAAACACAGCAGGGTAGCTCATATTTGGAATGTGGTGTTAAGCTATTCATACAGTCTTTCATTACAACATGTTTAAAGTAACAAAAACTGTTGTGGGTTTTAAACTGACTATAATTCTGATAAAGCAGACAGGTAAATTTCTTTTTCTTACTGGCTTTTCGATTTGAACATTTTCTGGACCTCATGGGCAGCACATAATTTAGGGTAAATTTAACTTTTTAACTGCATTTAACAGTATATCCCCTGCCAGCCAGGTGAATCAGTCTACCAAACTTTAATTAAGGTTATTTCACATTTTATCAAACCATGTCAAAAACAGCTGTGCTATATATATGGTTTCTAATTACATTTGTTTCTTGTTCTAAATTAATTGAGTTCTCAGTTCTTAGTTTATAATTACTAACATAGTTTTCCTGAACTTGCTTGCACTTTTATAAACATATTTCAGCTGTAAAAGGAATAAAAGACCCCTGAAACCATGATAATAAAATACAATGTCCACTCATACCAAAAGCAGAAAACAAAATGAGAAGAACCTAAAGAGTTCATGAATGAGTAAAAACAAAATAAAAAATATGCCGTGCCAGCAATAAGCATTTAAAATGTTTCTCACAAGAAATTGCCATTATTTGAAAGTGTAAGGGTATAGATCTATACATGGATTACTCGATCCTGGAACTCAGCTTAAACAACCAAAATTAGACAATATTTTAAGTATGGATCTTCAGTTTGCATTTTTCAAATGCAATACAGAAAGTTCTTGAATCTAAAACACTGATGATTCAGCTGAAAATCCAATGGTTTTAACATCAAAGGTATTTATGGGTGTTAATTATTTTTTGTCTGTTACATATAAAAGTCTACTGGATTATACACTGCATTCATCTCAGATCTCTTTATGAGCTGATAACGCCATTTCTGGCAAATCACCAAGAAGCAGACCAATGAGAGCGAGTGTCCTGATGTAATGATGACCAGTGAGAGTGGGTGTAGCAAGTTTAAGAATTGGAGCTGTATGCACAATGTGATACCATGCCCTCATTGATCCGGTTACAATTCTTTGCTCTGTGCACACCCCGGTGTTCTTACCCAGAAAATCTTGCCATACAAAGCAGCGGTTACAAGAAAAGAGACCCATGCCAACTGCAATGTATAACCCCTGTGTGAAGAGAATAATAAAGTCACACTGATAAAATAGCAGTGTTTCTGTGAATTCGTATCTCAGGTGAAATGTAAATCTTCACTAGAGCTTTATGGTCCATAAGGTAATCACCATGGTATACTTTCACGTCACTAACAGTAAGGGCAGTGTTTTATAAATCCAAAAAGTAACACTGAAATAAATTTTCACCTCATTGCTGAATTTTAAGGCTGATTGAAATTTAATTAGTCTTGGGTGTTATCTAAACTCACAAAGCCCTGAGCATTATAGCTCTTAGTCTCTTTCTCTCTCACATGCACACACACACACACACAAACATTTCAATCACAAGTTACACCACAGTCTGCTCCACAAGCAGGTGCATATTGAAATTTTCTCAAACTTAGATTTTATAAAATGGTTTCATTATAAAGTAGACTAAGGATTAAAGTCATAATGATATTGAGAAAGTCAATGAAGTGAACTGACTTTATCATTTGCCACCATCTGGATTACTCTGGGTAATGTAAGGTGCAACTGGATCCCTCACTTTACAAGGCTCAAATAAAAAGTCCCAGAAAATGGTGGTGGGACCAAAAGTGGGCTCCTACCTCTCCACTGGGCACAAAGGCCTGCATCTCAACTGATCTTAAAGTTAGCCATTTTCTTTCTTGGAGAAATGAAATCATATTGTAATACCTCTATTTTAAAATTACCTGTATATTTATCTGTGCATATTCAAAAGAGACATATTATTGTCAAACAAACATTTGAACATAAGGTAAGTAAAATTCTCAACTCACTTAGCCAAAGCTTTTGACCATATATCAGGACCATCATCAGCAGTCTAGCTCCCCTAGATGATCATGAGATCCAGTGGAACGCTACAGCTGCATACAATGTAAGTCCCAGAGTTGAGAATTTTACTAACCTTATGGAATCTCCAGGGACAGAAACAATTATACATAGTTTGAAACATTTGAACATGTTTATTGTTGCCAAATAAACAAGTGGAACAAATCTTTTCTGTTTTTGGCTGTGATCACTGATTTTTGTATGACAAGTAAGACAGCTCTAGATGTATTTTAAAAAGTTGTTGTCAAGCCCTGCTTTAATAGTCACATTTTCATTTAATGTGATAATGAACAACAATCAACAGCTTTAAAAGGTAGTTCTTTGTGCATGTTACAAGTTATTTTACCAACAACAGTTGGACTTGAGATGTGAAAAAAAGAGAAAATGTTTTCTGTCACATATAAAATATCATCACATATCTAAGATGGTTAGCACAGAATGGTTTCAGTTTCATTCCAGCTAGTTCAGCATATGCCTCACCCATCTGTTGCAACTTACCTTGATTAACTAATCTGCCCTTTACAAAGATATTGCCAAATTTCAATGGGCACCCAATAACAGACTATAATAATATTACAAGTTAATATGTTACAATCATGTAATAAAGTTAGTAAGAACATAATTAAGCAGCCACTAATGTTTATTAGAAGGTCCATTCTGATTATGTGGCAAAGACATATGAGTGCAAAATCTTTGAGGAAAATTATTTTTATAAAAGCAAAGGGATTCCAGGAAGAAAAATAGTTTTAAATACCTAGATAAGCATATCTTGACATGCTTTTTTAATAATAATATGCAAACTGTGAACTCAGAAAACTATACAGGAGCTAACTAGAGAAAAGTCCCTCTCTAATATTTAACTGTTTACACACTATAATTGTGCCATAAAAAATAGTATATACAGCATGCAGTATTGGATATACACATTCTCAAAGACCACACAAAAAAAACTATCTATATATGTATGAAAATGATGTTTCATATTTTTATAACTTTGAATGTGTAACTGATGCATATGAAGCATGAGATCAAATAATATTTGTTGTTAAGCAGGAGTGCATCCTGTGAAATTTGCCAGCAACACCGTGATATCATTCAGTATAAAATGCACTACAGTGAGGAGGCTGAACACTATAGCACTAAACACGTTAAATAAATTTTACTTTGCTGAATAAAATTATCTTTTTATCTTCACTGTTTTATCACCAAACTTAATAAACAAAAAATGTGTTTATCCAACAAATGTTGAAATGTGAAGGTAGTGTACGGACAGATTTGGAGGAGGATGCAGTTATATGGCAGCCATACTGTATGCAGTGGGTACAAGCCTAGTGTGTAAACAGTTATGGCCAAGTCACATAAAGATTTTCTTTTCATACCACTTATTGTACTTATATTGCTGTCTCCATTCTTGCCAGGATCATTCCTACCTCCTGTAATTAAATAAATAAAAAAGTGCCAATTTATGTACAGGTATTGTGCAGGTAATCCTGGTGTACTCCACATTACAGTTCTGATCTATTCCACGTTTTCTTTCTAGCACCTGAGTGTATTCTAACTCTGATATTTTCCATATTCTATATCTGACTGATGTATTCCACATTCTCCATCTGACCCTGTCTTATTCCACATTCTCTTTCTGATATATTCCACATTCTATATCTGATGTATTCCACATTCTCTATCCACATTCTATATCTGACTCTGATATATTCCACATTCTATATCTGACTCTGATGAATTCCACAATATATTTTACTCTGATGTATTCCACATTCTCCCCATGGCGACAGTGAATTCCAAGCTCTCAATCCAGTTGAGATGTATTACATTCATCAAAGATCAACACAACACATTCAAATTGCTCCAAAGGCAATCCAACATCCATTAATGCTAGGTCACTTTTCAGAAAAGTCAGATACATTCTACAGACTTTCTACTGACTCTGTTAATTATGCTCACATTAAACTTTCTTCACAGATAGTCAGACACTGTTTGCGTTAAACTTACATTATTCCCAGAGAAACAACAATGGCCAAAGTCCAACCACAAGCATTTTATAGGTCCACTGCATTATTATATGCAGTACTTCATGCATCCTACACATTCAACAGTACTGCACTCTCTGTCCCAACATCCAGCCATGCAATCTATAAGTCCAAACAGTAAAGCCCATACTGCACTCATGGTTTAGGATCCCTGGCATTCTGTCTTTGTTTATATCTACTATCAACTAATCACTTATAAAACAATTACATAAAATGCCTAACTCAATAAAGTCATCTACAGTCAGTCTCTCTTTAAAGAAATTTTTTTTAAATCTCTCTCAGATACTAAAATGAAAATAAGTGTTAAATATGCTCAAATTCTTTATAGTCCAGGTAAAACAGGCATTAATTATTTTTAATCTTTCCCAATTTCTACTAGCTACTCTGGCTATAACAGACTAATGACTGTGATGAACACATGTGTACACACATTTTATGTGTACCGGTAAACGTGACGGTAAGTTTCAGATACCTCAAAACATGGAATTATGGGTACAAGAAGTGTACAAGCACATGGCGAGTTGTTATCTCTGAGTGAAAGCTACAAATATTACAGTGACCAAAGACACTAGTTATATCAATTCTGCCTCTAAAAGACCTTAAAACATGTAGGATTCATGGTGTTAAATAAGGGACATCTTATATTTGTATTTCACATGAGATGAGAGGTGACTGCCACCCATGTTATTAGCTTTTACTTATTAGCACCTTAAGTATGCATTTCTAAGCAAATTTTCTTAGTGAACTAATGCCACCATAGATTTGGCCATCAGGCTGATTTGATCACTGTGAACAAAATCTAACAAGAATGTACATGGGTTCATATATTTTACTGAGATCAGATATAACTAGTTGATAAAACTGACTAATGGTCTGTTCCATTTTCTTACTGTTTTATCATAATAAACAAAAACATATAAGCAATATTTTCAAAATTGGACAAAAATTCTTTTCACATAATTAGTATCATGTCACTAACCAAACACTTTTGAGATGGTTTAGATGGTTAACAAGTGCTACATCAGTTATCAATTTTAGCAACACAACTGGCTGTAAAGAGATTAAGTTGGAGAATGATTATGCCTCGATAACTGAATGAATTTTTAGGGTAAAGGATCTACCCTAGATTTAGGAGATGGATCCATCATGCAAACCTCAGATCTTGATAATCAGCAATCAGAGAGAGTTGCCGGACTCACTTAATTACCATTTCATTCAAAACTAAACCTTGGTACATATTTTATCATTACAGTCACCTTACTTATTGTTATTAATCCCATCTATAGAAGCCTATATAGGTTTTAAATCACATTTGCAAATAAAAACAAAAGCACCACAAGGGTGCATTATATGCTGTCATATGTTTTGTGACCTCTGAAATCCTTAAATATGCATGGATTTTGCCAAGAAATTACTGGTAATTCAGAAGCCTTTCTGTGTGCAAAAGTGGCATGTGTGATTTTAAAATTTGCTTAAAATTTCAAGTTGTGCATTTGATTTAAGGAGCCACCTTGTGAAAGGAGATAGCTAAAGCTCAGCAGTGATAAGCTAGCTGAGCTGTAAGTAGCAATGAGATGGCAAATTAAGTCATTTTGTTAACATTTATATGAGATGTAATGTTAGCTGTGTCATTATCTGGATCACAGACTCCAATAAATATTTCACAATATGCTGGTTGAACATACATAACATTTATTGAATATAATAAAGATGCCACTTGTATGTACCTCGCCACCAGCGACTGCCTCCAGCCTCACTGTCACTGCTGTCCTTGGCTTGACCTCGACTGCTGGACTCCCCAAACCTCTCCTGCCAATCTCTTCTCCTGCTCTGACCATCCTCCCAGCGCTGTCGTTTTCTTCTCTCTGACAAAATCATAACATCCACTGGTTGGTTTTAAACCAACTTCGGATAACTGACATTAGACAATAAGGATGACAGCCTTATGTTAATTAGGGTTTAAAGCCTACTGTGCATCTAAAGTTCTACATGATTTATAGCTTATTCTCCGTACATATTAATGAACTCTAGTTTATTCCTATTGTAAGTTCTTAAGAAACCTCTGTGACAGATGTATGAGCTTGTTTGTCAACAAGCTGTTAGTAAACAACAATGTTGACAAACAAAGAAACCATGTAACCCAAGGTGATCGGTTGCATATGTTCAAAGCTGAAAGGTCACTATAGGTAGTTGCAAAATGGCCTTTGCTAAACTTGCTGCTAGATGTCCTTGCTGATGTGTTTGGATCATTTTGTTGGGTTCCCCACATGTTATAAACATTTGGACATAAGCAAAACGAGTAGTCTGTGAACTGTGGGATTGGCACTTTTTGGCCTATTTTTAAGAAAGATTCAAGGGAGTATCTTCCACCAATAATCATCAGATATCAGAAAAGGCCCTTTAATGTCTCCTTTACACTGATTTGTAAATTGTGTAAGGCAAAAAAAAGGTATGTTTCTCAGCACTTTTTTTCAGAAACCAGTGCAGGCAGGCAATATTTTATTTTTTGTATGTTTCGGTAAAAATGACATATAAACAGGTAAAAGCACTACATAACAAAGGAAATCTTATTAAAATTGTATTATTTTATCTTCTTGAAGGATTAAAATCAAAATCAAAATTTTTGAGGCGGGGGGTTCAAATTGACATGGGCAAAGCCTGAGAACCATACCTTTTATTTTTTTTAGCCTAGATGCTGATTAATTAATGTTTTAAAGTTGATCTCTGTTGACTGGAGCCCTCGGTAATTCTATCCTCATCCACTGACAGTTTACTGATTCACTGATACTGTGTACCAGCCTCAATATTAACAAAAGTTCTCAAAAACAGAATATTTTTCATTAACCTTGCTTGAAGTGAGGGTCATGTTTTCACTCGGTTGTGTATGAGATATCTGAAGAAGATCATATAAATTGGTATTGTGAAAACTTAAATCTCCAAGTGACTAAAATTTGCTTTAAATCTAACTGTAAATAACCCAGGAATGAGTATTTTATGGGTTTTTTTTAGTATATTTGTTTACACTAGGGCATAGCATATGATGACATGGCAATCTTTGGTGTGTGAGTTGTGACATCACAGAGAACAATGACGTCACTCCACATGTAGGGGGGGGGGGAGGAGGGACCATGGTTGTTCGTTGTATTTATATTCAAGGACAGCAAAACCAACATGTTTAGGTATGTTTTTCAAAACATTTTCACTTAATTTGTTCTGAGAAATAAGGCAAAAAAGAGTATGGTTCTCAGGCATTTTTTCTCAGAAATCAGTGTGGGTAGGCGGTATTTTATTCTTTAACTTTTTTGTATGTTTCAATAAAAAAGTCATATGATCAGGGAAAAGCATAAAAATAACATTTTTTTTGGCCAAACAAGTAAAAGAACTACATAAATTTTATTATTTATTTTCTTGAACAATAAAAATCAAAATAAAAATTTTTGATGTGGGTATTTAAAATAGGCACAGGCAGTGAGTGAGGACCATACCTTTTATTTTTTTTGGCCTAACATAAGGTTTAATTTACCAACTTTGAACACCATCTTCTGTGTAGGGTTTGCGCCCCCATATCAGACTTTTATTAATTATATATAATCAAAACAGCAGTTACCTCTCTGTATAAGCTGTTTCCCTTCATCCATAAGCTCCTGTGTCATGTCATCATCTCCGATGAACTGCTGGAAGCCCAGGAACTGCAGGCAGCGACCACCCAGGTGAAAATAGGTAGCTACACACAGCAGTACAATGAGCATGGGGAGGTAAATGTTGATCCCACTACTGATAAACTTGATTACGTCCATGTGACCCATGATCTGTAACACACCAAGGATGATACAAAATAGGAAAGAGTTATTCTGACCAGAGATTTACTGTGATATGCTGCATATATATAATTATAAATGGTCAAATAATTCACAAACCGATTTGTGTACTTCCATGCAGCACTGTGATACAAAGTCTTATTGAATACATTGTTTTCATTTACATATTTCTCAAGTAAGTGACATTTTACCATGGATTACTTTGAGAAATGCATGGTGATAAGCAGAGAACCGAATTACTGTAGTTGTCTTCTTATTTGCGGTGGTTTCAAATTCGCGATATTCGCGGTCGCTCTCTGACCGCGAAATTGAAACCACGCAGTTTTGAATGCATATATACCAGACCATGATCATTAATTTCAAAAGCTGCCGATAGTTTGCGCCCAGTAGTTTTTCCTGTCCCCCTGCACATGACTGGAAAGTGTCATTGCTCACTGGGCAGTAATATTTAAAAATTACGTGTATGTGTGCCAAGTTAGATGACATCCAGTGCCGCTTAAAATTAAAATTTAGTAGAAGTACTCTTTCACATTGTGCCGTATTTAGTCATGTTAATGAATAAAATTTGCCACTAAAGTAGTGAATGTAGCCGCTAGGGTTGTGCCACCTTGTAACTGTATAAAGGACTAATTCTGTGAAATTATGACTCGCCAAACGATGTTTGATTGGCTAGTGATGACGTAAATTTTGAATATATTTGAAAGGTCACAGTTCATTATGGGGCCAAAGTGCCGTAAACTAGTGGAATATTATGTTTTGCTTCAGATTTTAACTGTAAGAAACTGAATATGGTTCCTTCTTCCACCTATAAGGAAGTAATTAGCAACATAAACGGGACTCAAATTTTTCTTGGCACATCACTGCCTTTGATACTGAAACAAGGGGGTTACCTACAGGCGTCTCTTGTTGGTTGAGCAGGTGATTACGACTCGACTTTTAATTAATAGGAGTAAGATACCCTTAATCAAGACAGTTTTCCTAAACAAACTTAATATATGGTTTTGTAGTTACAGGTTGGTTTCTCGACACACCTAAATAACATGTGAGTTGTTTTTAATGAGCCTCGGCCCTGAACTAATTACAGCCAGCGGGGTCAATGCTTCCCGCAGGCGTCGGCTTAGCCGTCTGTGAATGTTCGAACATGCGATATCCGGACAGAGAAATAGTAGACCTAGATAAAAGTGAAATCACCGGTTAATGAAATTATTTTTGATAATAAAATATACTACTAGACCAATGACAGAGCGCGAAAAAGGAACCCCGTGAAACTTTTAAAAATATAAAAACCGCGAAAATTCAGCCCTGCCGATATAAAGGCAACGACAGTATTTTGAGGTAAACTTTTGAAGAATTTAACTTTTATAGATGGCTGCCTTATTGCCATAACAGATTCATTTTGATCTGACATTTCACAGAGCATTTGATGAGAACCAATCCTCAGTAAAATATTCACAACAATTGCTGGAACAGTTCCTGAGATATTACCTGTGAAAAGAATTCTGTGACACATGCCTAGTAGCCATTCCAGATTTCTGATGGGTATGAAATTACTGGTACCTACCGGTAGTCCACATCCTTTTATACATCATATCTGCATTAATTATCTGTTATGTACAAGGATTTTGAATACACAATAAATATTTCATACCTGGGTGTATGCTGTTTCCTCCATATTTTTCCCACTTTTTATAACATGACTATCCATGTGGATCATTCCCAGGAAGTTCAAACATAATGGTGGTGTCAGGCGGCAAAGCATCCTACAAACAAACCATATAATATAGATACGTGACAGATCTCTGCAACATTCAAACAGAATTTATCATTTAAATTATAAGTTAAATTCAAACCCAATTATGATAAAATATCATTAGAATCTTTCTTATCTTGCAAAATGAATCTTGTTATCTGAAACTTATGTTGTAATTTTGCTACACTCCCCAATGACCCATGATGAGCAATGATAAACAAGCTTCAGGTTTTCAGTTCTCTTTTGAGTACAATCAAGTAATTCATTACTTAAAAAGAGCACAGATTTTTAAAAATCACATATTGATATCCATACTGTAACTGACTGCACAATTTATATAATCAATTATTTTGAGATTCATTGTAATTCATACTTATTTACAAGTTATAAAATGTAAATGACTGCTTAAACACTCTGACAGCAATGGCATTGCCTCAGCATATGGTTAAAAGTAATATCATTTGATAATGGCTTGACCTTTAAAATCTGCCAAGGCTAGTAAGAAGTGTTATAAGGATGGCTTGCTTCTACATCTATATTCATTGCCTCCATAAAAGGAGGGTATGCATTTATCCCTATTTGTGTGTGTGTTTGTTCACATTATAACTCACATAATTATGAACAGAATCTCATTAAATTTTCAGGGCATTTCAGGAATGGGCCAATCAAGAATTGATTGGATTTTCTGGTGTTGATCCAACACATGATCTTGATTCATGAATGTCATAAAGGAAAATTAAAAAATGTACAGTACTTATGCATGAATGAACCTGGGAATATGGGCCTAATAAGTGAATGCACACATTGTTTTGGGAGCATCCAACAATAAAGACCCCCACATGGTCGAGGCTTGCATTCCTTAGAAAGTAGATTTCTAGTTAAGAAAGCAAGATACCCTGGCACATCTCTCACATTTTGGTAATGTCATATAATAATATAATGATAAAACTTTTATATGACATCATACATAATTTTACAGAATAGGAAAATTCATTAAATTTTATCGGCAAGTCCTGTCTTTATTTGTGAAGTTGATATACTAATAATACTAAAATGAAAGACTATTTTTTCCTATATGGAATGGCTTAAGTGCTTTGGCTATTCTTTGGGATAAAAGCTATTTTCAACTTACATTCCACTGAACATGAGGCTTTTCTCACTGGTCTGGTGATGAGCAGCAATGTAGTAATAGTTGAGGATTCTTACTTTGAACACAGTGTAGTAGGCACATATACACAGATAGGCAATGATAGTCATGGAAATCAACTGAAATATATACAGAAAATTCATCAGTTTTTAGTTCACTATTAGGTAACCTATGATACAATATGAGCTGCAAGTGCTCCAAGGTCACATATTAAGACATTTACTCTATGATTCTAACTGTGTATCAATATTTTTAACTTGGTAGGAATGTCATTTTTAAATTAATTATTTTGTAAAATGACACTTTATCATGATTGTTATCTAATTAAAACTTAATATCCTATTACATCACAATTCATGTCATATTATACATGAAACATAATTTAGAAACTTTGTTACACAGAAGTATGACAAGACTATGGGAAGTGGGTTATCGGATAAAAGTACTTACCTCAATATAGAGGTAATCATAGTTTGCCTTGGCCAGGTTTATATATATGGCAAACAATGACAGCACTGGCTTTTTTATGAAGAACAGACACTCTGACCACACAACCATGAAAGAGAATGCTATAAGTAGAACAGACAGGACCCGCAGACCGTACGGGTACAACCGACACTTCCAGTACCACTCTGTAATATATAATACATACAAAAATATGTAATATATTATTTAGTGAAACCTTTGAATTGTGACTATCATCAGGAGCTTGATATTTGGTCGCATTTGTTAGGTGGTCATCTAAGCCAGGTCTTATGTGAAGAGCCAAAGAAATCATGACCTGCAGAAAGTGGTCATTGTTTTGAGGTGGCTGCTAAATCGAGGTGTTCGTGCGGCTAGGTTTTACTATACATACAAATGTTATATATCATACACACATAAATGTACAAACAACAATAGATTCCATACATCATAATTAAAAAGATTCTGATGAGTTCTCATCATATCTGTCTCAATAAAGGCCGTTTGTTTTATCACTTGGCCCAAAGCCACATGCAAAAAATTGTTAGGGGGGATAGAACCCCCCCATTCCCTCCCTGTGAATGGTGGTTTTGTTAGTAAACTGTTGTGAGCTTTTCTGTATTAATGAGAATTTTCTCTGTTAAAGTTTATACGCCAGAGTAAGCCAACCGAAAATTTTCCCTTATTGGGCCTATTATCGCCCATCCCGCCTCGTTCCTGTGTATCTAGGTCACACTTCCTTTACCCATAATCACATTTTCGAAGGTGTAAGGAAGAGGACTGGGAGGGAGCGATGTTTGTAATACAGAAAAGCTCACAACAGTTTACTAACAAAACCACCATTCACAGGGAGGGAATGGGGGGGTTTTATTACGTAAACATAATTGTGAGCTGTTTCTGTATTAATGAGAAAAAAACAGACATGCCTTGGGGAGGGGGCACCTACCTGTAACGCTGGAACGAGGAATCTCAGTGCGGTGATGGAGCAGCAGTCCACGTCGGTGGCGGGACCGACGGAGAGGAAGAAGAAGGCCTGGAAAATTGTAGGACCTCACCCGACGCGATCACAGGGCCCATGGAGTAGAGGCCCGAAGCCTGGAGCTGAACATCTTTCAGATAGAAGCGTGTGAACGGAGATGGGGATATCCAGTATCCCATCTTGACCAACTGATTAGGTGAGATCCCGGAGAAATGGGCCAAGGAAGTTGAAATAGCTCGAATGTCATGGTCCTTGAAGTGAAGTTGGTCTTATGTGGAATGAGAAGCTGATTCATATGCGGTGACGATAGTAGCGTTGAGTCACGCACTAATGGTGAAAGGGCTAATCACCTAATTGGAAGATGTGACTTTTGTAGAAATAAACAACTTCTTGCGCCCCCCCCCCCCCCCGTAAAGAAGGAGGAGCGTGTAGAAAATAACGCAACGCACGATCGGGCAAGGGGTATCCCCAGAACGGTACGGACGGGTAGGGAGTGCCGGAACGTGCCAAGCAGATGGAGGGTCATTGAAATTGTGATATATCCTATAAAAGTCCGGAGGAAAATGTAGGGTGGCTGACGAAGTGGCGGCCGCAATTTGCCGGAATTTCGAATCAGCCACGAGGGCATGAAGCTCAGAACGGCGACCTGCCGAGGCAAGAGCAAGGAGGAAAACCGTTGTCCGAGACAAAGGTAGAAGATGGGCCGAACGCAACGGCGCATAAGGGGGTTCCCGGAGGTGATGTAAGACGACGTCCAGGCGCCAGGAAGGCGCAACATACTGAGGACGAGACGCACGGGCCTGAACCCCCTTGAGAAAGTTCGACACCAACGGGTGATGAAGGACACGATCGTGACCCAGCGGACGGAGCACCGACAGCAGGGCGGCGCGATAGCCACGCAGAGAGGGATAGGATAAATGTTTATCCTGTAGTAAGAACACGAAAAAATCCAAAACAGCCGCAAGCGACGGATCTAAAGGGGAGATTCCGCGGGAAGACTCCCACTCCGTGAAGAGACGCCACCGGGAGTCATAGATGCGGTCCGAAGAATGGCAATGGGGAGCCGAGGCAAGGAGAGCAGCCGGACTTGAAATGCCCTGATCCTTGAGGTGTCCGATGAGAGCACGCATGCGCATAGAGGGCACGACCGAAACGGGCGACGCGTACATGGGATCGACGGGAGTGTGATGCGGAGCGGTAGTATAAGCGGGGGGCAAGAGAGAAGCGAGCGCCACAGAGGAAACCATGGAGCCGCAGGTTGAAACGGAAGGATGAGAAGCAGGGTAGTCTGGTCCGCGCGGGACAAGCGGAGAAGGACACGGCGGAGGAGAAGAGGCGCCAGAAACGCAAGAGAAACCGGTGAGACCACCCGGACGGCAGGGTGTCGGGGAGACGGTCGCGAGGGGACGGAGATGCGTCTCGGAAGGCACGAGAACAGGGGGGGGACGGAAAATCATTTCTCGGTCGAACCTCGTTGGGAGGAGCGACCACTAAAGGCGGAGAATGGCTGGAACGTCCTGAAGGACGTCACGAGGTAGCAGATGCGCGACGCGGCTGAGCAGAAGCTGCAACCGGAGGCCAAAGGCGGGGAACGCGGAAGGAAGGCCGAGGCGTAACGGAGGTCGAGCGGAGGGGGGCCTGACGATCTGAGCGCGCCAAGGCGCGGTCAAAGAGAGGCCGTAACTGGCCGCCAAACAGCAGGGAACCGGGAAAGGCGGAGAATAAAGCTCGGTTAACTCCGTCAGAGAAGCCGCGGCCGTAAGTGCATAAATGACTGAAGGCAAGCCGGGCGGCGTAACAAGATGCAATTAACAAATGGGCGCCAACGACCTGAATGGAACACAGTGCCAGAATGGGCAGAAGCCTGCCATATGTCAGGGAGAGTGAGCTTGTCCGGAAACGGCGAGCAAGCAAGGGACAGCCTGCAAGTCGTAAACCATACCGGTCGCTTGCCGGCCGAGCCCCTCCAGATCCGACAGGTGACGATCGGAAAACTGGACAGAGGATGGAATTAAAGACTGACCGTCCGCAAACGGCTGTGCCAGGCCGGACACGAGGCGCAGCGGAGCAGACTGAACATCCGGGAGCTCAGGAGAAGGGAGCAAGCGAACGAACAGGTAGCCCGGGAGCCCAGTACCCAAGGGAACTCGCGAGGGTACCAGGGGACCAAGGTGGATCTGAACCTGGCGTAAGCGGGGCCCCAGTAGAGCGAGACCCCGAGACCACCGCGGGTTGCCCACGGAAGAGATCCCCCGTGCGGCAGTAATACCAGACACACGGCGGGTGCGGTGGAGGGCGAATGAAGGGGCCAGGATTCAAAGAAGAACCAAGGAAGAAACGCTGGATGCAGAAGGGGCGTCCGCTAGGATGTTCGACACGCCCGGAAGATGGGATGCACGAACTGATGCCCGGAGAGAGAGGCATAGATCGAACAAAAGGTAAGTCGCCTGCATGAGCGAGGGAGACCGAGTACCGCCCTGCTGGTTGATATATGCCACAACCGTGGGAATGTCGGGCCGGACGAGAATGGGACGTCCGATCAAGCGGGGAGACCAGTGGGAGATCGCACGACGGATGGCACGCAGGTCGAGGAAATTAATATGGAGCAGACGTTCCGACGGGGACCATATCCCGGAAGCGCGAAGATCGGCGAGATGGGCCCCCCAACCGAGGAGAGACGCATCGGTATAGACGGTGCAATCGACATCCCTGGAAAAAGGAATGCCGCGCAGGAGACAGGAAAGGTCCATCCAGGGACGAAGGGACCTCCAGGTGCGCCGAAACGGGAGGATCGTAGGACGAACCGAGGTAAACCGGAGAAGGCCGTGACGGCGCAAGATAGACTGAATCGGACGCAGGTACAGGCGGCCGAACGGGATGAAAGACGCGGCCCGGTTGAGAGCACCGTGGAGAGAAACCGCAGTGCGCGAGTCTACACGGCGCATCGTGAGAAAGGAACGAATCAGGCGGCGGAGCGTGAGAGTAAATTCGCGCGGGAGCGACGCTGTGCCGGACGCCAAAGCGAGCGTGACACCCAGAAATTGGAGGGACTGGGTGGGAGTGAGAAGAGATTTCGCCGCAATGACCAGGAAGCCGAGGTTCCGAAGTAAGTTGAGAACCCGGGAGCGATGCGATGCGATGCGGCCGCTTGGACAAGCCATCGTCCAGATAAGGGAGCACAGCAATGCCCGGTGAACGGAGAGAACTCGGGACCGCGTGAACAAGGATGGTAAATTCCAGGGGGCCACCTGGATCCCGAACGGATGGACCCGGAATGGAAACGTGAAATTAGGCATCCGTAAGGTCTATATTGGAACGCCTAATCCATCCGCCGAACAATGCGGAGTACAGCATGGATAATGAACATCCGAAACGGGGGCGGACGGATGAACGAATTGAGGCGCTTCAGGTCCATGATCGGGCGCCAACGGCCGTGTGGTTCGGGAACAAGAAAAGGCGAGAGGGAAACCCCACGGTGGATGGGGAAACCTCGTTTTTGCCCGATTGTCTAACAGAGATTGAAGGGCCTCCGCCAAGCGAGGCGTTTTGCCGGATCGGACGGAGGCGGAGTGTGCTAAACGTAAGACAGAACCCGAACTGTAGGGCGCTGAGAATTAACCGCTAGGAGGTGAAACCCGCCCACGCGGAAAAACGGTCGCTGAGCCGAGCGCCGACCGGAGCTAGAGAGTCATTTCTCGGTCGAACCTCGTTGGGAGGAGCGACCACTAAAGGCGGAGAACGGCTGGAACGTCCTGAAGGATGTGACGAGGTAGCAGATGTGCGACGCGGCTGAGCGGAAGCTGCAACCGGAGGCCGAAGGCGGGGAACGCGGAAGGAAGGCCGAGGCGTAACGGAGGTCGAGTGGAGGGGGGCCTGACGATCTGAGCGCGCCAAGGCGCGGTCAAAGAGAGGCTGTAACTGGCCGCCAAACAGCAGGGAACCGGGAAAGGCGGAGAATAAAGCTCGGTTAACTCCGTCAGAGAAGCCGCGGCCGTAAGTGCATAAATGACTGAAGGCAAGCCGGGCGGCGTAACAAGATGCAATTAACAAACGGGCGCCAACGACCTGAATGGAACACAGTGCCAGAATGGGCAGAAGCCTGCCATATGTCGGGGAGAGTGAGCTTGTCCGGAAACGGCGAGCAAGCAAGGGACAGCCTGCAAGTCGTAAACCATACCGGTCGCTTGCCGGCCGAGCCCCTCCAGATCCGACAGGTGACGATCGGAAAACTGGACAGAGGGTGGAATTAAAGACTGACCGTCCGCAAACGGCTGTGCCAGGCCGGACACGAGGCGCAGCGGAGCAGACTGAACATCCGGGAGCTCAGGAGAAGGGAGCAAGCGAACGAACAGGTAGCCCGGGAGCCCAGTACCCAAGGGAACTCGCGAGGGTACCAGGGGACCAAGGTGGATCTGAACCTGGCGTAAGCGGGGCCCCAGTAGAGCGAGACCCCGAGACCACCGCGGGGCGCCCACGGAAGAGATCCCCCGTGCGGCAGTAATACCAGACACACGGCGGGCGCGGTGGAGGGCGAATGAAGGGGCCAGGATTCAAAGAAGAACCGGCCGCCGACGCCAAGGAAGTCCGAGGTTGTACCTACGGAACTTCGGACCACTAGGGTTAGCCTCCTGTGTGGAGGTAGCCTCCAGGTCCATAAGTGCAGATTTGCGCGGAAGCCAAGCCTGGTGGCGCAGCGCGATCGCCGACCACTGGTCTGGGGCCAGGGCGGGATCGGCTGACTGAGCAGATTTGCGCGGACGCCAAGCCTGGCGGCGCAGCGCGATCGCCGACCACTGGTCTGATGCCAGGGCAGGATCGGCTGACTGAGCAGTCGGGGACCCTGGAGAACCCCGTGTAGCCGGCCCCGGGAATAAGGAAGGAATCCGGCGAGGAGCTGGTGACGAGAATAGCCGGGGAGAAAGTACCGGGGCGCCGGCGAGGGCGCCGGGCGGACAGAATCGGGTCTAGACGAATCGTCGAGATCCGACATAAGTGATTAACAAACCCGGGACAATAATGTAATATGGAATAGGCAGATGTGCAGGCAGAACGGGAGGCCGCGGGAACGGGGAAAGAATTCCGTTTCCGTGAATGAGAATTCAACGATATAACTGTCTAAACCACTGGAGAGGTGACAGGACCGGCGGGAACGGACGGTGAACGCAGCACGGCCGTGGTGCGGTCAACCAGGGTAGGCCCCCCCCCCCCCACCCCCTCGGAGACAACCACAGGGTCAGACAATGGAATACAGGAGGGTGAACCCCTAAGGACCGGGGAATGAGCCCAATCCGGGAAAGGGCCCACTGGTCAGACGTCCAAGTCAGGCAGTGAAAACAAGGATCAGCCGGAACACGGCAGGAGTCAATGTTGGAGCGGCAACGAAAACAAGGGGGGTGGGAAACCCACCTGGGATTAAGAACCACAAGAGCCACAATAAGTGGGGTTCTCCATGGCGGGCAAGGGAAAAAGAAGACAACTTACAGTTCAGTTGGCAAACTCATTAGTACAAACCCAACAGTGGACGAATGTCGCAGAGCAAGATCACACGTCCACCATGGCGAACGCCAGAAAAAAATGTGATTATGGGTAACGGAAGTGTGACCTAGATACACGGGAACGAGGCGGGATGGGCGATAATAGGCCCAATAAGGGAAAATTTTAGGTTGGCTTACAAATTTTAGGTTTGGCGTATAAACTTTAACAGAGAAAATTCTCATTAATACAGAAACAGCTCACAATTATGTTTACGTAATAAAACTCTGTTGCCTTCCATGATTGTATTTTTTAACAGCTTAGAGAGTGTACACCACTACCTCCTCCAAATGTTATAATAATTCCACTTCAATTTTTCCAAAAAAGATCAAACTATCACTGTTGTTTCACCACTTTGTCATGATGATTTACAAATACTTTAGTAAAAAGCACTTTACAATATTAACTGATCCCCAAAGAGGCCACATCATCACATATTAATAATTATTCCTTGTGCAGTAAAACAGAAATTATTGCATGAGGAATAATTGTCAATACTAATGATGTAATAACAATCACTAGAATCATTGCAAGAAGATCTCACCTTGAGCTAACTGCTACATAAAAACTGCATATTAAAAATGTATTATATATGATTTAACAATATGAAAAATATTCAAATGTTGGCTATGGTTAAAAGGATCAAATAGGTAACAATATTACGCCCCAGTATCATATGAAGTACTGTAACAAATCACACTGTTTGATAACCAGTCCTCACCTATGGTTGAGCTGTAGCACCTACTGAATATTCCATCATATTTGCCCATGGACCTAACAAACTTCCTGTTTGTGTTTCGTTCGTTCTGCTGAACATCCTCAAGGTCAAACGCCTCCTCCATCAGCATGGTCCACTGGACCTCGGTCCGCTGGGCCGTCTGTAAAGCCTTAATCAGCTTCTGATGTAACCGCACCAGTGATTTGTAGGTTGGAGTTTCTGTTGGTGTGATCTCATCATCTCTGCCTGTACGAGTTCTATGTTTCTGTGTTCTCTCAACTGCTTTTTGTACAGACTCTGGGCACTGTGATTAAAACATGAACTACTGATATACACCAAAGTTACAATCAACATAACAAAACAAATAGATATCATTTAATTATAATTTTCCCATAATTTGCTATTTCCTCAGTATTACTTGGTTATGTGGCAAGAATCTTAATGATAGAATAACACAGACCACTACATGCATGAATGCAGTATTGCACATAATCAGAGACTACTAACACATCTTTTGAAGTCAACAATTGATTTTTTTCCAGCTAATTTTACTCCGATAGTCTTTGTATTTCCTGTTGTATATATGGCTTCACAGTGGTTACCATGCGACTACACAGCTAAGAGGCGATGAATAAGTCTGCATTGACACAAAAGCTTCTCACTTTCTTTAAATAGTTGAGTAATTTTTAATCAATATTCCACAATAAATCATCAAGAATACCATATATACCATGAATACATAAAAAAATATAAAATTCAAGAAAGAATTTTACTATGAGTGCAGATCTACTTGCTCAAGAGTTTTTATTGTAATATATTGATATTTCTTACCTTTTGCAACATGGTCTCTACATGTTGTCTTAATGGGTGACTAGAACGGATTGTTTCTGCAGCTTTCTTGACATCCTAAAAATGGCAGAATATTGTAAATATCATCCAAATGGATTTACAGACATAGTAAAATGAAATATTTATATCTGGTATGTTCATATTCTTACATTTATTAATGAAAAGAGGTTTTGCCTTTTCAAATTCAATCCTTTTTGCTTGTTCAAGTAAATCATATAAATATTAAGCATTCAAAATGGCCATCTGACAAAACAAGAAATTTTCTCACATTTATGACCTATTGTTTGATTTCATTATGCATTGAATTCTCAATGCTGGGAAATAAAAATAATAATAATAATAATAATAATAATAATAACAATAATAAAAATATATAGTATTTAAATAGTGCCAATTCTCCGATGGTTGGACTCACAGCACAATTCACACACATTACCACATACAATTTCTACTCCCTGGGTCTGACCCTAAGAAAAACAAGGGACCCATGGGTCACATCGCTCAGCTGAATTTTGGAAAATATTAGTATCTGCAAAATATTTTTATTTCTTTTGGTTTTTCATGTATATTATCATTAGAAAAGCTATGAGAAATGGCCCTGCTAAAATGAAACTCTGTAAATTATAGAATAATGGACATGAGCTAAACCATTTAGTGATGCACCATGGGAACAAATAGGCCTATGGTAAGTGTTATATAAAAGTAACATTTCATAAACAAATAATGTGTGAAGGTAATTAAGTTTTCAAAAGTTAAATATATGGCCATATGAGTTAAAAATTAATCCAACAAAGTGTTAACAGTGTTATTCACACCTAGGCCCTGCCAACTTTAAGAGATATAAAGGAAATGCTACAAGGTATTTATATCTTCTTAAATCTTGTCAGTTAGCACTTACATTAGATCCTAATATTTTATCACATTTGAATATTATGATTAAATTCCTGAATTTTGTTTCTTTAAAACCATCAAAATTGTCCCAGTTTCATCAAAAAGAATTTATTTAACATTAAAATTATAAGATTCATCTTGTTTATTAGTCCTGTGTATTGAAGGGGTGGGTGGGGGGAGGGGTCTCCGTTGTTACTGCTCGTTGCTGAAAAAAATATTAATTTTAAGTTTCTTCTAGTTCATAGTACAGGTCTGTCAACAGAATGGGGGTGGGGATGGGGTGGGGGATGGGGGGGGGGGGGGGGGGGGGAGTGGGGGTTGCCAGAGAAAAAGGCTCCCTGTGGTATGGTATTAACTGCAGACAGCCTGATCAAGCTCAACTCAGTGGAGAGAGCTGCACTGAGTGACCTACAGTCACCAAAGTGGACTGCTTGACAATGTAAGGGAATACAACAAGAGCCTCCAAAATAAATTCAATTACTAGCCTAATTTTGCAGCTTTTATTTTCAGATTTCATATTTAAACAGATTAAATCCTTATGTGCACATGCTGTGAAAATTAAATCCCCAGTACTTACAGGAAAAAACGTGCCGTGGCCAAAGTTGGGCAAAATTTAAGGTACCAATTTTTACTTTTGCTAATATTTAAAAAAATTTAAAAGATTTTGATCTAATTTTGGGTATACAATTTAATTTTGATTAATTAAAGTTGTATTACTGAAAAAAAGTCCCTACCTTTAACACTTTTGGTCTTAAGTGACCAAATATCTTTCCTGATTTTTTTACAAAGTCCATTATGTTTGGGCCCATAACTTTTTTAAATTAAATAATACTGACTTAATTTCTGGCATGTACATAGGAACTATATAGAGGAATATTTATGGTAAATATGAAGAAAACCAGATGAGTGGTTTTGATATTAGGCAGTCCTGAAGTATGAAAATAGATTTCTAATAAAAAATTGAGGTTTTTCCTTAATATCTCGAAGGAACGAAGTCCCATTGACCCAATTTTCGGCATGGTAGGAGATTTTGGGGACATCTAACTATATGCTGATTTTCAGATTCGTAGGTCCAATGGTGTTGAAACGTGCCATTCTTACGGACGGACAGACAGACGGACGGACGACGGACAATGGACCACGACTATAGCTCAGATGACTTATAGTCAGCTGAGCTAAAAATGATGCATATTAATTACCAAAAACTAGCTGAAAGAAATATGTTTTTTAATTAGTTTTAAATGATACAAGACTTGGAGATTTTCTCAGTGTAATGGGAAATCCATTAGTTAAGATAAAAATATGATCAGCAATGACAATGATTTCCACCTGAAGTATTACTGATGATATATAAAGAGAAACCTACATCTAGGACATCTTCCAGGTTTTCTTCAGCTTCTGTCTTCTCTGTGCTGAGTTTGGCTATTTTAAACTGAGTGTGACTTAAGCGATATCCATGTTTGGCATTATTCCAACAAGTCCTGGGGATATCTACAAGCCCATATCCTAGCAACAAGACCAGAAGGAACAGACCCCAGGTGTTGCTGGCTGTAATACCTATCACCTTCAGCTGAGCTCTGAAACAAACAGGATCAGAACATTTTTGTATTTTATGAATAAGTAATGAAGGAACAGAACTCAGCAACATTGGACACAAGAGACATATCTGGATATTTGTTTTAGATTATAGAGGTAAAACTGCAGAAAAAATAAAGAAACAAGATATTAGTAAAACCATCTGAACATATATATCTGTATGCAGAATTAGACCTGGAAGTCTGCCAGTTATAGAATGTACCAATCTTGTTCATATATTTTCTTTCTCATCTACACAATTGCCAAAGGGCCCAGTAGGTGCTACTTAACAGTGGCTTTGAATATATAATTTCTGCATATTTTATCCAACTTTAAGTGCAAACAGATTTATATGAGCATATCTTAAGTTTATACTGTTTAAGCAACACAATTTAGATGTGGTTCTAGATAATATACTTTTTTACCAATGTGATAATGCAAACTCTGACACAAGTCATAGTTATTTATAAACTTACCCATTAATCTGAATGCCTTTAACTGCTAAGTAGATCAAACACACACCAAATATAAGCAGGTATGTGCCATAATAGATGGCATTCTCAAAGAGGGATCGCTTTATTTTACCAGTCACGGTAAAATCACCCGCATTGGCATAAGATTGCATCATGGGCAGGACCAACCTATAATACACAAACAAACATATGAGATACTTCTTTTTCTTTATTCTCTAATCTTTTCTGTTATTCATTAACTTGCCTTTATACAAATTTACTTTGACAGCTTTGAGCTTTCAAGCAATTTGATGATTTTTTTTACCTGGCTTTAAAAAAAATGTGATGCTCTATTTGTTCACATGAACAGACAATCATACATATTAATAGAAAATTCATACTGATGACAATTTATTCATTAAATCATGAATTGAACTGTAACTGAAAAATCTGAATTAACCCCAGGTCTGTCCACAGTACCTGTTAGGGGACATGACTCACCAAGTAAGTACTTGTGAAGTCCAGTACACCACATGCCAGAGTGTGGGGAGTATGTAGGGCGGGACATAGCTCAGAGGTTCCTGACAAACATCCTCTGGTGACATGGATGAGGATGGATGTTCACCGGACAGATAAACAACAGTACCATTCTCGGATGATGCTGTTGTAGGACTAATGCTGGCCAGGCTGGCAGATGATGTGGTAAGTGTTATGTTAGTTTTATTTCCTGGTGTGGTGAGTTGCCTCGCAGGAGATGAGTGGTGGTGCTGGTCCCGCAAACACTGACGGTAACATGTCTGTAATGAAAATTATAAATCAAGTACAGTCGTATGTCCACCATCATATAGACCATGTCAATACTGTTGTGACTGAAGACCATCTTGGAGGGCTGTTAATTGTATGTGCAGGATCCTGGCTGTTGTGCCTCCAAACTTCTGGAACTTTTAACAGTATCTGTCAGCAGACCTGTCATGAACTTCTGTTGGACGCTGAACTGGACTTATTTATTATGAACCTCTAGTGAACCCCGAAATGGACTGTTCTTCTCATTACCGCTTCAGTTAAGTATTTATTTGTGTTACATGGTCTTCCAGAGATTTGTTTAACTGTCATTATGTGTTAATCCTAAATTTTTGTTTGTTATTGTATATTATGTATATAATGCCATGTTTATTGCCATGTTAGATTGAAAGAGCTTCTAGATATATCATGTATAACACTTATGCTTTAACTTTGAGGATACTTGTCTGAAATTTTGTGTTACTGTCCATTGAATCAGATATGCTGCATAAATGAGGACTTTAACAATATAATGGGGCCTGGCAGTCGAGGGGTAAAATGCTTGGTGCTCTCCACTGGCGACCCGGGTTCAATCCCCAGTGTGGCTATGAGAGTGGGTTGTAAGTTGCCTGTCCAAGGCCAGTGGTTTTCTCCAGTTTCCTGCACCATTACAGACTACTGAACACCATCATCAGAGCCATGGAGAGTGCTGCGATTTGTTATACAATAATAGTTGTACAATCCATGTATAATAAATAAATTTATATTTATATATATCTAAACATTATTACAGATACCAAGAGCATCGCAAACGTGCGTAATAGGCTCATCTTATATCTTGTGAAGTCTGATCTCATTAAATATGTGTGGATTTGCTGAGAATTAAATAATTAAGGTGAGAAACGTATTTAAAATGATTTCATGAATATCCATCCAAGCCCTGAATAACAACAGCGGAACAAAAAGTTAATGGGCTGATGGACAGACAGACGTGTTTGGAATTAAACTAAAACATCTTGAAATGGCATAATCAGGAGTAAACTATATTTTTGGCGAGTTATCCAGGGGACAACACAAAGTCCCCTTGTGAGCTCTGACCTCATTTAATATGTGTGGACTTTGTTTTGGCATTAAACTAAAGCATTTTAAAATGACAAAATCAGGAGTAAACTATAACATGAAAGTATACAGCAGCAAATATGTTCCATAAAATTGAATTAAAGAAATAACAAATTTCCATCAACAAGACCAAACACTGAAAATCTCTTCAATCTGACAAACCATACCATTTATAAAGTTTCCAAGTTGCATTTCATTGAATTATAAACTTGAATATTCAAGAGGCTAGTGTAGAGGGATTACTACCAAATTCTGGAGTGGTTACTGATAAATGACTCAGAATTTTCAATGAATAAGATATACTGATGATGTATTCATAAAAGTGGATACTCACGAGCGAAACATCCAGTGGCAAGATAAACACAATCATGAGTGAGAAATACCAGGCAATAAAGGTTGCTAAAGTAACCAGAAGATGTTGCTTCCTCCAGTTACCATAGCGATGAAGCAGAACAGCAGCTACACAGCAGATGACTGTGATCTCGACAGTCAGTGGTACTACACTCATCTTGTGTTCTGTTGGGTGCCTACCTAATCTTCTTTCACATCTGTAAACAATCAAACAAATTAAATATATATATATATATCATATATATTTATCATGTTACAAACAATCAAGAGTTTACAATCTATGCAAAAATGTTAGTACAAATACTTGCCTTCTGCAATACTATCAGTTCAGGAATCTTATGAGAAACTTTATTTAACTGAACAGACATATAGAAATAGCAAAAAATGAATGAAACAATCTCCTATTAGACTAGCTTTATCTAATATTTGGTATCCAGTAAATTTCTGTGTAATCACTAATCATTGGTATTGGGTTAAAGGCCAGGGGCCCAAAAGTGCATGGCTTATTGCATATGAAACATTTGCACTGAACCAAATTTAAATGAAACCAATTATCCTCATTTAAAAAATATACAGTAGGGATATTTGTTTATTTAATGTTATATAAACTTTGTATTCACTGTAAACATAAAAAGTTTTTATAAGAATGACATATTATCAAACAAATATCAATCATATGTGTCAACTGTAATTTTGCTTATTGCACAATTAAATATGTGTGTGGATTAATGTACAAGGTAAGGCACAAGGTTTGAAAACTGATTTGTCTCGCAAGTTGCCTATAAATCTGGCAGAGCATGTGAGGCAGATCATAAGACTTACAGGTATAAGGGCCTGTAACAGCGATATGCAAAAAGAAAAACTCTGAAACAAAATGTAAATGTTGATATGTTATATAAGGTATGTAATTCAATGAATATATTTTATATGTATATCCAC
The DNA here is from genome assembly GCA_026874595.1 of Sipunculus nudus. NCBI lineage: Eukaryota > Metazoa > Annelida > Sipuncula > Golfingiida > Sipunculidae > Sipunculus > Sipunculus nudus. Next base: position 33,048,507 of record CM049309.1, read on the forward strand.
TAGTGGTGTGTCAATCAATCATCTTGATGACTGGTCATTTCTTTCATAATAAATCAAATGGATTGTATTTTTACACAATGGATCATAAACAAAGATTTATGTACATCTGAAGAGGGTCATATTATCCCGATAAAATATTCTGTCAGCAAATTATGAGAATGACAAGGCACGAAATAGCAAACAGCATTAGGGTTTATCATTGTGCTACAAATAAGTTTCAATAAACTGTCCATGACCTTGACCTTTCAGCTTAAGATGGAATATTCTCGGTCAAAATTTTAGGTATAATTAGATACAGCAGATTTCATGGTAATATAGATGGTACATTAAATAATGGATTAATAATCAGTCGTTTTTATTATCTTTCAATCATCAAATATGATTTCACAATTGGTTCCTACAACTAATACCCATTTAACCTTTATGGCTCACACTACATTATTAATAGCTGATGATCATGAGGAAAGTACATTTGTACTGGTCAATGGCTCTGGAACCCAGATCCTTAGCTGTTGATCCTGGGTATCCTGGATTATTTGAACATTGTTAATCATTAATTATAATCAATTCCAAATCTAGCATTTAGGCCACTGTTCAGGACACATTGAGACACAATAGATACATGTTAAACATTATCATAAAAGATCCCACTAACTCTTTGGCATGTTATTGGTAATGGTATCTCATATCCTTCTCATGTATCTAATTGCCTACAATATTATACAATTTAACGTTTAATCACACGATTCAACATGCCAGTAATCATCATGATTCCCCTCTGTGTTTGTTTCTCTTTTGCCTACTCATAGATACCTAGTTATTTAGGAAGATGCAATAATCAGTGAGCCTTGGTGTGGTGCAAATTTTGTCCTAATCATAAGAGTATGGTTTCTCTCGTGTTATCAGGGAAGGGTGTCAGAAAATTTGGTTATTATTATTTGCCTGTTTCACATAATTGAAAATTTATCATTTGTAATTTTTAACAAAATTCGAATTGCAACTGAATGCAGTTGCATAAATTACTTTGAAAGAAACACTAATTCAGATTGCAATTACATTTAATTTTCTGCCTGAAATCAAATGTACTTCAGCATTATTATGAATAAGTCACTGATGTCATCCAATTTCATCTTGGAGGTGAGTTATGTTTATAACATAAGGCAAACAAGGTTTCTATTTGAGTGTTCCTTTTTGACTGGTGACAATATGATTGCAAGAAAAATGTCACAGGAAGAAAGTCACAATTTTTGGTGGAAATAAAGTCATAAAAGAAAGCTTTAAGCTTTGATAGGAAAAAGTCACAGATTAGTGTAAAAAAAAAAAACTTAGTGTCACACCACACATGCAGCGGACATAAATTTCCTGGGAACTTTCATGAAAAAAGTCCAAAATAACCACACTGTCTAGGGGTAAATAAAACACAGCCAGACAGGTTTATTCCAGTAATGTCCAAAGACTGGCCACCACCGTCATATACTGGCTCCAATCTCACAATACAATCTTTCAACAGTTCTGTGGCTTTTGCCAGCCATCAGCTGGCTCTAACTTCACAAATACAAAGTCAACAAAATTCTAATGCCCTCCTAGGCTAAATAAACACTATCTCCTAGGACCAACAATATTTCTATGACAGAACATGACCAACAGTCCGCCAGACATAAATCTACATCTAATGAAACATCCTCTGCAGAATGATTCTACTCTCTCTCATTCTCTGAGGCCGTGGTGCCTCCACTTATATATCGGCACTACAAAAAAGGTTCTGGCAATGAGTGTTATGGAACTATCCACATGAAAATTACCAGTTAAAGCCCTCCAGAAGCATCTAGACCTCTAGAATCTTCAGTCAGCTAATCATATCAAACCATAGCCTAGTATGTTCAATACTTGATGCATAAACAAACTGTACTACTGATCAACACAACTAATTATAAAGATAAAAACAACATCATTAAATATTATTAAAGTTCTACATATCCCTTACTATATCTTATTATCTGATGAGGCTATCATTTAATATAACCTAACCTGGTATATACACTTGTGATATACAATATTAGAAACAATCACAAGGTAGGAGTTAACCTTTGGTGTTCTGCCTGACTGGGTTCTGTCCAGGCTATCATTTGCTTATACACAAACATCAAAGGGCATGATTCACTATTCTTCTTTGATTGTAAGGAGCTATCAGTATCCACGGAAAACACTGACAGTGATATACCAACAATGCTGTCATCCTGTGCTATTGTTGTTAATGAGGACATCATGCCCCAGGATAAGCCTGTGCCGCCTGTCCTTAAGTCTAGGAGCATGAAAGCATGCAGGCAATCAGCCGGGACATTATTAATCAGACCCCCCCCCCACACTTAATTACACCACAGGCTGGTTATAGTTAAAGTATAGTAGCTATTAATCTATTACTTATCTGCCTATTAATATTACTACTATTCAACATTTTTGGAATAGCTTTTATCAATTTTTGCCTATTATGATGAAAGTAATTAAAACTAATGCCTATTACTATTATGTCTGACAGACATAGCATGAGTAGACATAGTTTTTTTTCATTTACTAGGCCCTACAACAGCAGCCTGAATTCTAGATTTGCTCCCACCGGATCAACCAAATGTATTTTTATTAGTTTAATGTGACACCAACTTTCACTGATAACTTAGTTATCTATCTTCTTTCTTTTCCTCAGTCATACTTCAAACATGTATAGTTCATTGTGTCAGTATTAACATGACATCATCCTTGTAACAAATCAATGCACTGGTCATTGCCAGTTCATTGTGTCTATTGAATGTACTACATTCAAAGTGAAACAAAATCCCAAAGAAATATTAAAATGATTTTCTGTCACAAATAATTTTACTTTTACATCTGGTCTTTAGACCTGATATCCATGAGAAGTATAGGATGTTACCTTGTCTATATATCAATGAAAAGATATTCTTACACAGGCTGTGATCGACATCACTGTCTCAGATCGCCAGGTGATCACAGAACGTGATCCTGAATGTATAAGCTGATGTACTTCTTGATCATTTTGCCAGATGTTATTTTAACCGGAAGTTGAATTGACGTGTGGAAAAACGGTAAAATACAATGCTTTGCAATTTATATGTTCACCAGATTTTTTATTAAACATTGCGTCTGCTATTTACTGCATTTAATTCACTTGGTAAGGAATTTAGTGTGCTAAGACCTTAATACTTTAATTATAAAGGAATGAAATCATATTTGTGTTCGAATTTATGTAAATTAAAGTCGAATGAAAAGAGCAAACTGCGTGAAGCTGAAGCGCAGCGATATATTTTGTCGTGGCTGAAAAAGGTCAAGGCCACCGTCGTTAGCTGGCGGGGAATACAACTGAATGAGTCTGAAAACTATATCATTTTTTGATGAAATTGTCATCAATGTGACGTTTCATTCAAGTGGAGATCGACTTTAATTTAATATTCTTCCTGTTTATTTGAATGATGGAAGAAATACTTGAACAATCTTGCTGAATTTTGTGTAAGTGAAAACGTCAGGCCAAATAATGCAAACTGTTCAACAAGCCTCATACTCAGTCCTACTCTTACTCTTAGTCATACTGTCATACATACTACATCGCCAACTGTATTACTCCGGGACAACTCCTGGCACATTCCAAGAAAGGGTATGGCCAGTGCTAGAATAGGCCAGGTATAGTGACACTCCATGGGGACCAGTTATACTTTATAGACGGTGTGACTATTTACCGTCCAGGACGTCCGGAACCGTCCGGGACCGTCCGACACCGTCCGGGACTCCCTGAATACCGTCCGGGACCCAGCTGTACCGCCCAGGACACCAGAACTAGATTAAAAATATTACTTAAAAGCATACAAACACTTATTGATGTTAAGTACCATTTTATTGTCCAGATCCCAAGAAATATTGCTTTAATTAGCGACTGTACAGGGATTTTTGTTATTTTTAATTACGATTCTATCTGTTTAAAGAGAGATAAAATTAAGATACCTTATAATTTCCACCCACCATTGTGCAAACAACTACATACAATATATTACTGATAGAATGAATTTATCTCTCTCTCTCTCTCTCTCTCTCTCTCTCTCTCTCTCTCTCTCTCTCTCTCTCTCTTTATAAAAATAAGTAATATCATCAATATGGAATATAATTAAATATATAGGCCTATCTATGAGGGTCGCATTTTTTTTTTTTTCATGAGGATGAGGCCTTTATTGATTTGCGTACTGCTGATAGTATTATGTATTGCTAATATAATTAATGACACGTTATGATTACTACAATATGGAATATAACAAAATATAGCTATGAGGGTCGCCTATGTTAACCATGAGGATTAGGCCTTTATTGATATGCGTATTGCCGAAAGGATTATGTTTTGCAAATATAATTAATGACATGATATGATTACAACAATACGGATAAGCACACGGCATGTATCAGTGACAGCACCATAGACCACAGCCATCGAACCGGGAAGATGGTAACGGTTCAACGCATTGTATAACAACTCCTATAATCACACCAACTCGCTAATTAATCATGTCACACCGACAGGCGTGCAGGGTTTCGATGGAGCGATTAGTGGCAGGCGATTAGTGATCAAAGGGTCAGTTTTCCCCGACTTTCGTCCTCGACTAGGTAAGAATTTTTCAGGGCTGGTTCTGTTGTCCCGGACGGTATATTGGCGGGTATTATCACATTCTGAATACACATGGTTACTAATTATAATAATATTAATATGATCATTTCCATGGCAATAGGCCTACCAAACAATTTTATTCTTATTAAAAATATAATCGTAATATCTTTTGAGTGTTAATATTATAATATGTAGTATATTTAATTTGGCTATTGCGCATGGTTGATCTCAGGCCTGATCGGGGCTGTTTTTTGTTGCCCCGTACGGTTTACGGTTTAATAATAATTATAATAATAATAATGATAATAATAATTATATTAATAGATTAATAATATTAATAGTAATAATATAATCAATATCATGGCGTTAAACTGATATATTCATATTAAAATATAATAATCACAAGCTGTGGAATATAATCACATGATCTTTGAGTGTTTTGAAATGTAGTATATTTCCCGGACGGTATTCAGGGAGTCCCGGACGGTCCCGGACGTCCCGGACGGTAAATAGTCACACCCCTTTATAGACTCGATTGATTAAATAGCTACAGCCATGAGTGTGAGCATAGTCTACTTCTTGATTGCTGGTCTTTCTTTTGGCACAACTGTTGAATAACTCGCACACCACTCAGAGGAACAACACTTCTGTGAACAGAAAATGTTTTATGTCCAATTGCTTGTAACTTAATTTTGCCACTTATTATTATCTGCCTCTTGTTTCTCCATTACATGAATCCTAAACATCATACTGTCCGTCCGTATACACCTATAACCTCATTGAGGCAGTGCGTGAATGATCCTACAATAGCTCTATTTTTTTTTAAATTGAATGAAATCAGATTAAAATTTAAAATAAGATTATTCATATTAAATAAGATTACTCAGATCATAAATGAGCCACAGACCGTTCAGTACTGGACTAGTGTGAGCATGATTAACATTTATGTAAATAATCCATTCCCAAATTGGTATATTAATGTTATATAATAACACCAGGTAAAACAAAATTGGCCCGAGTATAGAATCTGGCCTTCCTTTCCAAGATGGGTCTAAACTGACTGGACTGTCTCATATTAGTAGTAATCAACATAAGCCATGACATGCCTGATAATACGACATTGACATGCCTCTTGCATTCTCCATTACATGAATCCTAAACATTGCGTCCATCTGTATACACCAATAACCTTTTCCATGTAAACCAGATTCTATACTCGCTCCACAAAATAAAAAAAAAAATTAAATAGAGGATCCTTGTATGATCATATATGTCAATGATTATACTGGTTCAGGGTTGTCAGGTTTTCCCTACTGTAGTAAATATATTATTTTATAAATTTACTGATAAATACTGCCCTTGGAAAGCCCAGAGAATGTGGAAAAAACTGGGGGAACCCCAGATCTTCTCAGTTGTAATGACTTAGACTTTAATATATTTGTAGGTAATATTAAACTTGCTGAATTGAAATACAAACTCACCAAAACAAGATTTTATTAATCATATATTCTGGCTAAAAAGACATTCACTTCATATAAACATAATCCTTGCACCACTGGGAACACCACTTCAGAACACCTCTGTTATATCATCAAAGAGGTGTTTGGCTGACACCAACTGTTTGTCTTCTAATTAGTAGAAACCAAGACAAAAGAGTCTGGTGAGCTGTGGGGTCAGATACAAGTACTGCCTCTTGTACAGAGCCCATAAGTTACACAGAGAGATAGATGAGGCAGATAGCCAGGTCCTTTGTAGCATCAGAAGAATTTCCACCATATTCTATTCTTATCTCATTTTGGTACATCTTTTGTCATTCTTAATAGATAGAGAATCCCAGGGAAACTACCTAATTTATCATTTTATTTAAATGTAGTTAACTTTAATTTTTAACAAAATGATATAAATATTCAGCTAGAATTAAAGGGACTAGAATTGTGAGGGTAATAATTTTCACATGATCAAGTGTGATCAAGTCTTCCAAAAATGAAGTCTTAAAATGTCTGTATGCTTATTTTCAAGTATGGACAAAATCCGGCCCCCCAGTGAAAGCCCCCCCCCCCCTCCCCCCGGTCAAAAGCCCCCTACCTAAATATAGAGGACAAAAGCCCCCTAAAAAAAATATTTAAAAAATTATTTAATTTTTTTAAATAAATGTATGACTACATTTAAAATTCTGTAAATTTATTTCTCATAAGTGAAACCTGCTACAGTACAGAAGTAACACTGCATTAGTAAGAATATTGTAAATATACATAATTAATGAGTCACTTGATTTGAACAATATTAACATCAACAATGTATAAATCATTATTATCATGTATAAAAATTCATCAAAATACTGATTATTTGTATTTAAGTTCAACTGATTATTTGTATTTTCATAACTTTACAAGTGTAATTCATGTAATTATATGAAGTATACCTTGATTATGCTTTTGTATATTTCACCAAAAATATAAAATATATAGTAATTTTAAATTTAGAGTAGTTTTGGATTAAGTAATTGTAGACATCACCTGTGTTTAACCATTAATTGTATAAAACATCATCATATATAAATATATTTTTTTTGTCCTCTTAATCATTAAGGTAGGGGGCATTTTAACCATGGGGGCAACACACACTTATTTTGCCCCATACATGTACCACAGAACTTGAATGGAATCCCAGGATGTTATAGGCATTTTACATAAACAGTTTTCTAATTTGTGACACCGCCTCAAAATTAGCCAAAAACCTACAGTAGATATTTTAGGAACAGGCATTTTTTCATGAACTGCCAGATCTGTGATTGCTAGGAACTGTTTTATTTTTTTAAATTATGTACGCAGTTGTCATGTATAACTAAAAAAATCCGCTTTATACATATTATTTCACACATTCAAGGTCTTTCCCAGTAGCACCCATTCTTAGGGCCCCGTTAGAAAAGAGGTGCCCCATAGTGATTGCCCCTACTGTCCATCCGTCTGTGACACTTTATTTTGCACACATTAAATTACGCTCCCGAGGCAGCGGAAATCTTGCGCTTCTAAAGAAGCAACTGATTTTCACGCTGCCAGCTTTGACCGTTTATGATATATTTAGACACCAGATGGTGGTTCGTTGTCCACTGAAATAAACGTACGTATGATGTGACAAGCAGCCAATCAGAAGCCAATAAACAAACACTCGACAGGCATCCTGGCTCCGCCCATCGCTGCGCTTCAAGGGCCGCTTGATGAGTTTCCGGTCGAATTTAAATTGCTCCCTCTGCATTCTTGCATCATCGACCGATTCGATTATGACATTATGACTGTGTTAGCGAAGCCATGTATCTGTTGTCTGCAGAGCTGAAACAAGCCAGCGAGGTGTGCACGCAGCCTTTGTTGTTACGTTTCGTTTGAATTACAGCTCACCGGCCGAGCATCCTGTGTGCCCAAGGCCCTAAGCAAACCACGTCAGGGGCAATTATCTCTGAGCCTGTGGCCTGTTCAGACGGTTACGCAGGGCGATGAGCTGTCACTCATAACAAAATAAACATGATTGGCTCCGTGTATTCCTTGCTTGGCTTTGTCTTCCAGCACAAGGTCTCATCTGATTGGACAAACATACAGTGCTCCCCTCTCAGCTCTGGTGTAGCAATTCAGGATACGAGGTCATAACAAACAGCGCCTTACGATATAGGGAGTAGTCCTATAGGTAAAGCGCTGTGTAAAGAGCGTAACATTAATTCAAACAGAATACATTTCATCTTTCTCAGATTAATAGGGATGATTGGTGTCTATGTGGGCTCCAGACATCATAAAATCTTGAAGTTTTGTTCCTTTATGATGATCAATATTATCTCCTTGTGATAAATGCATTTCTTTAGATAGTCTATTCTAATTTTATTGAATAGATAACAGACCACCAATGCTAAGCTAATAATCAAAATTAACATTATCTGATAGCCAGCAATATTAAATCTTCACTCTGTGATTCCAGACATATAACAATGAGTGCGACACAGTTTGTGGAGACCCTGAAGGAGATCGGGTACCCACTGGCTGCCGACCTTGATGGGCCCAGCCTGGAGTGGATGCTGGACCAGCAGATGCAGCCCTTCTTTGACTGGTTCTGTAACAGCATCAGTCAAAGAGATGTTCTCTCTGATGCAGAGATTGAGGAGTGAGTGTTCTTGTTCAGTTAGTTGTTTGAATTTATTTACCATTGTGCTTGTTTTTACATTAGATGTAACCTTTTAGCAGACACTATTCAAATCATTTATTTGTTTTATAAATGTTTCTTATCTGTTGAAAGATAACCTTCTGGGGTTAAATCAATATATGTATCAGTTTTCAGAATAATCTATTTTTCTATTTATTATTTTTTAATTTGTAATACCAAAAGTAAACATGCACGTTAATTACAATGGAAGCTGTTAAATCCCATCACATGTCATATCAACAGCAGATGCATTCGCCTTTATTATTAGAGTTTTATCTTGCAAAAATGGTAACATATGCCTTATGATTTAGTTGATGTGAAGAATTAATATATTATGTGAAGAAAAGGTATTTTATATGCAGAATAGATTTTTTTTATGTATTAAAAAACTGAAAGTTCTCAATCCAAACAATATCAGAACTGTTCAGTAAATTTGCATTTATGTATGATTAATAGGTGATGATTCATTTATATCCCTAGCCATCACAGAATCCAGAACTGTTATATCAGTGTATATCTGGTAGCTGCCTTCATCCTCATACAGTGAACCATGCTAACTAAAACCATTGTCTTTTTACTTGATTTGAAAAAAATATGCTTAAACCTACCTTTTCTGTAGAATTTATGTGATTTCTGGCTTACTCTGTGTACATATTAACCACTTATGGAATTCCTGTTAAGAAAAATTTGTATGTCTTTGTGACAGATAAATAAACTTGTTTATCAACAAGCTGTTAGTAAAAACACAGCAATATTACCAATGGAAAGAACATGTTTCCTGAGATGGTAGTGTGCCTAGTGCAGAAATTTAAAGGTCCCTAGCTGCAAAACACCCTTTGTAATACTCTTGTTCGTCTGACCTGGAGCAAGATGTCCATGTTGGATGTGTTTATGTTATTTATTTGGGCCCCCTGCATGTTATAAAAATGGATATAAACAAAATGAACAGCATGTGTGTGGTGGGTTAGGTGTTTTATGGCCTGTTTTTTTTAAAGGTCCAAGGGATTATCTTAAGTTGATAGATGTCAGACATTAGAATAGGTCCCTTTAAGAAAAACTACAGGTCAGTGATGATACCTGTTAAATTACTGTGAAGTGTGTACCATTTTCAATTGACATATTGAAACCAACCAGTAGTGAGCCTGTCTGTTAAATCCCAGTTCTCTAAAGACTCACTTAACAATGTGTTTCAGGTATGCTCAGCTGGAATCCTCAGGAGAACAGATCCTGGATGGAGCACAACTTGAGGAGGCGGTGAGGAACATGGGAAGTATCGAAGATGAAGAAGCCTCAGAGGAAAAACTTAGGTTTGTAGAGGAACAGACTGGTTGTCAGTGGTCACAGGAGGCTCAGGTTACCCAGAGGCAGGAGAAGGTTGAGGAATTGTAGCTTGGTCACGAAAATGAAGGAATCTAAGAAACCTTTAGCAGTTTCCTTATTTATCACAAGTTTCACAACAGTTTCCTTTATTATAACTCAATACAGATGAATATTTTGGTGATCTTTCTGCTTTCGAAACAATGTTCAGTGCAGCAGGAAAATAGTTGGGAAATTATGCTTCCATGTATGATATGCACTGAGGTTTTTTGTTTCAAATTTATGTAAAAAAAATGTGGCTCATCTTTGGTGAAAAATGGTAAACCAAATTTGTATGTTAGTTTTTTTTTACAGTCTTTACATAAATCAATACACTGCAGTATTGTCATTCATTTATTTGGTATTGATTTATTACAGTTTCTTAATCAATATTCAGTTTTGCATGCATTCAAGTTGACTTTCATGTTAAAATTTTTAAGTCTCTTGATTAAAAAATAATAGCTTATACATTTCTAGTGCCCATATAAAATGAATGTTTTCACTGCATACTCTACACAAAACAATTTCTGTATTAGAATAACTATTATTTTTCAGAGCGGAGGTTGCTCGATTGACTGAGGAAGTTGAAATACATAAAGAAGAAAAGACATTACTGCTCCACCAAAGGAACAAACTGCAGTATGTCATTCAGTTTTCATTAATTCTTACGGTGATGTTGTCTCTATCTACCTTAAAATTGAAAATTTTAAATTTAGATTTGTTAAAAAAAAAATTAATTTTTAATCAAGAAAGACACATAATAGAGGAAAACCAAAAATACTTTTGAGATATGCAGTTAAATATTAGTCAATAAGAAAGTGGCTTGCTGTTACTGGGTGCAAAAAATAGTGAACTATTCAATTATCAAAGAAAAAATTAATGTTTGGGGATGGGAATTGGGGATGTTTTCCCAGTGCTAGTACCTTAATGTTTGAATTATTTAGTGTTTATGCATCATTATTATATTTCACATTTGAGGATTTTATGTTATTATTATACAGTTATTTTATGTTTATATCATTGTACACTCAGTTTCATGATGTATTTTTACTGATAAATTTGATGAAAATTAAGTCACTTTTAAAATCTTAAAAATGAAGTAAAAATCTTATATATTTATTGTCTTTTTTGTTAAAATAGCCAGCACTGCCGTGGTTTGAGTGACAAAGTAACTCAGCTTAAAAGCCTGGAAAAGGAAGCAAAAAGAGAGCTCAGACAGGGCATGGAACAAAGCCAGAGCTGTAATAAAGAGGTTTGAAGACATTACAGTTTTCCTTTAAACTGAGCACATAGCAAATAATACCAGTAGTGCCACTTGCTGCATTTTTAAAAACATTTTTTTCTGGGAAGACTACATCCTGTACTTTGAATCAGGAATAGGAGCTCTCCAATAATAATATTAATCTCTTTGCTAGTATATTTAGCTGCTTCAAGAGATGGAGTGATTTATTCTGGCTTCATTTTATCAGAGTCTAGTGGATGCTATTGTGTATGCCTTTACTGTACTCTAAAAGATTGGTGCTAATGAAGATAACAAAGATCACTCTGTCATCATTCATTATAGAGGTTCTGGACTGGCTGGGGTGCTCAGGCATTCTTGCTGAGTGGACATGGTTGCTACTGCTCTGTTCTGTTGACTCGTCAGACTTCTCATCCTGATCTCAAAGATCTTTAAAAAAAACAGCTACGTGCAATGAAAATTTGTTTGTTTGTTTTTTTTGTTTTTTTTTTAACTGAGCTTACTGATAGTCATCTGAGCTATAGCAATTACTCTTTGTCCGTCATCTGTCCATCCAAACATCTGTAACAGGGCACAAATCATAACCACCAGACCTGGAATTTTCTTACTTATCATCCAGAGAGGCCCATGGTAAATCACCTTGGAAACCTGAAATAAGGTCTCTATATCCCTTATCCACTGAGATATGGGGCTAGTAAGTACCCCCCAGAATAATTAAAAATTTGATACAAAAAGCGCAAGTATCTGAATAACTATTGCATTGATCACCACGATTCTTTGCATGCATATTGATCCTGGATTGTTTGATCAGTTCCTGCAGTGTGGCGCCACCTGTGTCTTTTCCATTTTTATGCATTTTTTTTCTCTACTTTTGAGATCTTAAAAAAAAAAGATCTAAAAAAACAGTCGTCCATTAATTGGGCACAAATCAACACCATTGGGCCTAGAATCTTCTCACTTTACAACCAGGGAGGCTCATGAATAATCTGCTTGGAAACCTGAAATATTTTCCTGTAACCCATATCCTACGAGCCCAATAGCTCTGAAACCTGAAATTAGGTTTCTGTTAGGTCTCTGTTACCCATATCCTCTGAGCATGGCACAAATTTTATCCACTGGACCTAGAATGTTCTTTTAAGCTCAGCTGAAAAAGAAATCCTTGCAAACCTTAAATAAGTTCATGGTGATCTATATTTGCAAGCTGTGTTCTGGAAACATCAGTTTCAATGTTTGAACCAGTAGCATATGTAATGTGCCATATGTATTCAAATCTTCCTGCCCCTCCCAAAAAGTTTAACAACATTTGCAATCATTTTCTTCTAAATAAGACAACAGTTGTAAAAATTAGGCCATTATCTCATGGTTGTTAGCTGAATGTCATGACCCATGGGTCACTTGTTTTAAAATGCATTTACAAACCAACATATCTTTTTAGCAACAATATGAACAGACCTCAAATGGGTCTTCAAGTAACATATATAAAAGATGGATTACCATGTGTAACATGATAGCTGTTTCTTTCAATTCCGTTTTAATTCCAGATGAATTCCTCTATTGAGCACCTTCGGGAAGCTGTGGTGGAGCTCTGTGGGGTTTATGGTCAGGCAGCATCTGGACCAAATACACCAGCATTTCTGTCACAGCTGACATTTGATGACTATTTCAATACAGAAGAAAAGTTCACCAAGGAACTTACAGCCTTCACAAAGAAACAGTTCTTCGAGGTGAAAAATGAATTGAGTGTGATTTAATTGTGTTGAACAAACAAGGAACTTGTATAAGTCACAGTTAATTTATAGAATGAAGAGTCAAAAAAAGCAAATTTAACAGATTGGATACACACTGACTCCAAGTGTGATGTTAAGAAAAAGTCCTTGGTGTTTCAGCACATATTATATAGATTACTCTCATTTTCACTGTTCTTAGTTCAAAGCCAGTACTCCAAAAATGCAATGAGATGGAAGTGGTTGGACCTTAATTGCAGCTGATCAGAATTTAATCATTGTAAGCTAAGTACATATTTTAGGATCTAAAGATGTATGGTAATAACTTTGACATGTTTACTTGTATGTAGGGTATTGCTGTGGTAGCTGGACAGGGGGAGAGCAGCCGGTTTGAGTTCATTGAGATCAGTGATCCTGATAGTTTACTTCTGAGAGGAGAGAAAGAAGAAGTCAGATCACAGCAGAGCAAGGAGTTGAGCCGTCTGCAGGCCATGTGAGTCATCAAATTCTTACAATATTAACAAGTATATCATTGATGGTGGTGTGTATATCCTCATGATCAAGAATTAAAAACTTAGTGTGGAATTCTCATTTTGACAGTCGAGCAATTTATAAACTCTCCCTCTCCAGGGAAGACGTTTTCAGTGCCATTGTCTGTTGTCCGTTGTCATCTGTAAAATATATATTGTGAAGGCGATAACTTTTGAAAGGCTGCTTATATTTTCCGGAAATTTGAAACACAAATTGTTTCTACGAAAATGTTGGACGAGTCTGAAAACTAATGACCTTGACCTTCATCTTCAAGGTCAAATCTGCCAAAATGTAAAATTTTTGTGAACCCTACAACTTTTGAAGTATTTCCAAATTTGTCATCAAATTTGGTTACCCTTTTTGTTTCAACAAAGTTCTTTTAAGAGATCAAAAACCTTCAACCTAAGCCGAATTACAGTTATTATTGTCTTGTGAACACAATAATTTATGAAGTATTGCATATTTTTCCCTCAAATTCAACAAAAGAGTTGTTTCCTGTGAGTTCTTGGAATAGTTTGGGTACTGGTGACCTTGACCTTGAAGGTCAAATCTGTGCAATTCTATGATTATTGTGACCCTCATAACTGGAAGTACTGAAGATTTTGTCTCAAATTTGACACACAAGTTCTTTCTGCCAAATCTAGAGGAGTTTGAAAACTGGTGACCTTGACCTTGATCTTGAAGGTCATATCTGTTGACATCTAGAACCATTGTTTTGAGATAGCACATATTTTTGCCCTTAATGTTTTTGGATAGCCCATAGGGGGAAGACATATCTGTCATGCTGCAAAAACAATGCCATTCTAATTTTCCAAATGGCACACCTGCATTGTAAGATATATTATTTCCCTGGTATATCAGTCCACATGTCTTGGTTGTATTGACTCTTACTATTATAATGATTTAAAGAAAGATTGTGTGGAGAGGAACAATAAAGTTAGACAAAAATCTTTTATGTAATTTTAGATTCTGTCAGATGCCTGAGCATTGAAATAAATTACCAGGTTTTCTTTTGACATAGATAAACTCAACCAACAACAGTCTGTGTTGACAAAGGTAACAGATGGCCAGTATTGCTTTTTATCTGTCCTTTATTTCAGATTACCCAAACGAATGAGTCAGCAGCTTAATGCAACTATAGAGGAGTGTACAACAAAGGCTGCACTTCAGTATGCTGGCGAGCGCCTACAGCATCTCAAACAGCAGTGTTATCCACAAGACATAAAGCAGCTCAGGTATTCAGTCATTACTAGTGCTGGTGGTAGTGTCACACTTATAGCTGGCTTATAACACCATTGACAGTACTGTTCAAAACTGCACTCAAAGAGCAAATACATTCACCATGGTCAAAATAATTTTGATGTTTAAAAAAGTTTGCATCTCCTAAAGATATAACAGACATTTCCTTGGTTGAGTCTTCCTAATCATATCAAATGCCCCTGCCTGATGTCAATACCAGTTGCAGATCATTTGTACTAGAACAACAGACAACTCACAATTAAATCATGTTTCAGCTTTGTACATACATTCTACATGTTTTCTTCAGCTCCTTCAATGTCATTTGTTGTCTTTTAGTGCACAACTTCAGAAACTTGAAGACAGTCAGAGTGGATTACGAAGAGATTACGCCCTGTTGTCAAAAGAAAAACTCCCAGCCCTGATCAGAGAAGCAGCCACATTACAGTTTACCGGGGTCTTACAAGGGGACTACAACCTCAAGATCGCTCGGCAAGATTACTTCATCTCAAACCAAGACCAGGTGTGTATTGACTCATTCCATGTTGTGTACTAGCCACCACTTACATAATAGACAATAAAATGTATGTAAAAAAATGTACCGTAAAATCTCCACTTAAAACTGCACTTCTGATAATAACCGCACCAAGACTTTTCCAAAATCCCAGGTGAGACACCGTGAGGGGCTCAAGAACTAAGAACCCCCCTTTAAACCGCACCAACTTTCGCTACCCAATGATTTGACATAAGACACAATCAGGCTATCCTCTAGAAATCAACACACATAGGTTGAGACACGGCCATTCCTGTCCACTTTAAAATTCCTTTGGCATTTTATTTAAACACATCAAAACACTTTTTTGCAGGGTCACTCTTGTATGAAGTTTGGGAAGACGTAAGGGCCGGTGAACCTCTGCGTGTTTATACAGATTTTATATGCCATGCCATATTCTTGTTTGCTACTGATTTTCCATTATATTTTGGAAAAAAATATTCTGCTGATCAATTTCAAGTCACTGTATATTTTAATTATAAAGGTAATATTTTGAAATCTAAATCTATGATGAAAATTCCATTTTCTTGAATTACTCGGAAGATTCAAATCATTTTCATACCAGTTACTTATGTATTATCATCGTCATATCGTACGTTGACATCGCTCCATGTCACAATTTGTTGATGTGTTTTAAAAACATTGCTAGTCAACTTAACTTAATATTAAAAAAATATCTGAATTTACTTTGTCGAGATATGCACGTATAGGAGGTATAGGAAACATGACACGTGAAAACGAATGATTTTAAAGTAAAATTAAAGTGGCCAGTCGAGGTAAGCAAGTTTTTTTTTCCTGAAGCAAGTTCCCGTGCGGGGAGCCAACTTGTCAAGGCAGCATTCCCGCAAGGCATGCTGGGACCGAATAGATGGCTTTTCTGTTTACCACCCACCGCGTACAGCCGTTAAAAATATTCTTAGCAGAATACCAGGGCGTTTCAGCACATGGCAGCACTCAAACTTCATTTTAAAATGATCGTCACACGGCTCCCATGCATGCGAGACTGCTGCTAAGGGCGGCCTCTGAAAGTCGTCATATGAGCGCCCACTCGCGGGCCCAAAACGATGTATGTCAGGAAGTTAATAAGGAAACCATTCTAGTATAAACCGCACAGTGCTTTCAGGAAAACAACATGATTTTAAGATTTTTAATATCTTGATTAAACCACGGTTTTAAGTGGAGATTTTACATTATGTTGTTAACAAACATGTTTATTAAAAAAATGCACAAGTCTATTATCTGCAACCATAAACAGCAAACTCAGAAAAGGAAACAATATAAATTAAATACTGCAAGAAGATGGTATCTTGTAGATTTGGCACCAGAATATAAGGCTCAAAGTATAGTGATAAAAATGGGTGAAAATGTTTTATGTTACAGAGGTTCATTTCTATGGCTGGTTATTGGAAAAAGTGTTTAAGTGTAGCAGGTTCTATCCCCATCACATGAATGTTGATGAAAGCAACAGAAAGACTTAATGATTTAACTGCATCAAATTTTTTTTTAAATATCTTAAAAGACTCAATATGTCTTTATTGTGATGTTTTCCATGAACTTAATAAAAAAAAATAGTTGTTCTCCCTGTGTTACCAGTTCATGAAGATTTTTGGTATATTTATGTGTCAGAGCCATTAGTAATCACACCAGTTAGAACCTACATGGTCCAGTATATTGAAATGTCTGTAAATTTACTGAATCAGAGACCAACAGCTACTTCTGAAAAAAGTTCTAGATTTACATAACCCTCAAAAAACACCTCGCTTCAAATACTTATTGTGATTCATGTTAGCAGAGTTTCCATAATACTTATTTGGTAGATATAAAAATGGATGTATTAGCCAGCTTTCATGGGTGTTAAAACTGCTGGTACATACATTAGAAATTATATATAGGTTCACAGCAGTCAAAGCATCAGGTTCAATATGTTTGTCCTGCATATACTAAGACTGGCTCTCTGAAGGTATGGTATATGATAGAGTTGATATATGTACAGGTGATAGAGCAGCTGCTGAAGCAAAGGGCAAGAAATGAATTCCTGACAGTAGGTCTGGAACTGGAAGCCAAAGACCACCGCAGTACACACCATCTGCTGAAAGCAGTCTCCCAGCAGCTGTCACAGCACCTGCAGGCCTTCAGTGACAGAATAGTAAGTGTCCAGGTTATATGCTTAATCTGTAATGCTATTTGCAGTTTAGTACTGAGAATGTGAGATGCTTACATCCACTAACACACATCCACTAACTTTTGTTATTTGGAGCATGCCAGGTGAAATTTCTTTTTTGCCACCTGATATTTGAATGCAAAATTCTGTGTATTAACATAATATTAACCCCTAACTGCAGCAAGGATATTCATAATTCAGTTTCAAGTGTCATTTAAGTGTCAGCTTTTGAAATTAAGCCATATTTATTATCCATTTATTAATAAAGCATATATATAAATAATCTGATCATAGTTTGATCTAATGTATTTAGAAAATGATGGGAGACACAAACTTGACACCGGCTCGTCACCAACGAAGCACTGTGGACTCCAGGGATCAGTCCACTATCAACCTGTACCAACTTCTAGGTATTTCATTATTTTTCTTACATTTATTTGAGTTTTCTTGATTAAGCCACAGGGGTAAACCTAGTCACTGAAAATCTGGTGAAACTTGGTATTAAGGTTTTTTCTTTCCAGGATATCTTGTAAAATTTAAGAAAAATCAGCATAAAATCTAGAAATGTGTCCATGTACCAACAAACTCATCTGCTTTTACTGTTTGTGTTGTCTGTGTTATCCAAGAAATTTGTTAATATGGGAACATACATTATATATTATGTGGGAACAAGGGATAGAACTGATATTAAGAGTGCAGGTGTTTGTGTTGTGTCTTCTTTTATTTCCAAAAAATTTAAACTGACATGATTAAAGTTTTGACATGAGTTTTGATTAAATCATCTTTTGATAAAACAAGAAATCTGCATTCTAAGGAAAGCAAGTCTACGCCATGTGGGGGGTCCCTATCGTGGGATGCTCCCCAAATGATTATTCCCAGATCATAAGCAAAATCAACACCAAAATCTAATCATTTCCTCATTCTCCCATTCCCAGAATGCCCCCAAAATTTAATGAGATTCCATTCATGAATGTGTGAGATATGTTGTGAACAAATGCACACACATGAACAGAGATGAATGCATACCCTCCAGGTGGAGGCAAAATGCCAACTCCCCAAGCATATTTCCATCATACACCTTTTAGACTTCAGTTGTTCCTAGTTAATCATGATTAATAGCTCTATTCTGTCTAGGAATACATGTACTAAGAAGGCTGTAGCTGTTATTGTACACAAATTACAGATGAGCAGTTAGACCATAGTCACCAGCTGTTCTACACCCACACCGGGCTGGAGGAGGCTGCTGAGAGGCTGGGACAGCAAGTAAAGTCATTACGGACAGCCCTGTCCTCGTCCAGTAGTCAGCAAGACAACAAGCTCTCCATGCTGTAAGTGTTTATTTACCAGCCATCCTGTTTATATTTCTTCCTTCATTCTCTTCATATTTATAAAATAGTCTAAAACATTTTGTTACCTCAGTGTTGTTCACTTATATTACAAACTTAACTGATTTTACCTCAGATTTTTTTTTATACACCTGTCTTATGACGGGAGTATTATATATATACCCACTGTCCCTCAGTCCTTTAACTTTTAGTGTCGGAGTGATACCAGGTCTTTGATGGAATTTTGCTAAACTCCACATAAGTACTGACCAACAGATTATCTTGCCAAGTTTGATTATGGGCAACGTCGACCCGTATCTAATAAGGTCATTGGTCACCCGGCTACTTTGTGGTGTCGCCATGATAAATTATGAAGAAAATGAAGGGTTTTGATAAAAGCCTATCAGAAATGTTAATCAGTGATCTGGTATAAGTTTGAATTCCAGTGGAATCAATGATTATTCAATGAGGTCAGAGGTCACTGCACTTTGGAAGCACCTTGGTGATTACCTAAAATCCTATGGATTTTCATGAAACTCATTATACATATTAACATACTGACCTGATTCACATTCTCATCAAAATTCACACATATTTAATGAGTTTGGAGGTCACTGTACTTTGGAGGTACCTTGGATTTACATGAAACTCATACATATTTACAATAGTTTCTCACATGAATTATATTCTCATAAATTCATGCATATTTAATGAGGTCAGAGGTAACCAGATATATGACAGGCATATTATGCACGTTTATGCTGCTCTTGTTCTGTATTTCTGCCCTCTTTGGGTATGCTTGTTATGCACCTCCATGTTTGTTGTACAGTTTGTCAAGTCTTTTGTGTCATAGTGACATAACCACTGAGTTCCTAATGAAGGCCAAGACAAATAGAAAACAAAATAAGATTGACTGAAAGTTTGGCATGGTCCAAAATCTCAAGTCATCAGACTAAGTATCAGAAACTTTTTAGTGTAGGAGACACACATGCGTAATTTGATTATGTTCTTTAAAAGTAAGACTAAGTTTCATGAATGACCAAGTCAGAGGAAGCAGTGTGAGATTATATTCATTCAGAATACAAGAGGTGCAGTGTCCTTGTAATGTTACACACTGAAGAAGATGAATAAAAGTAGTATTTCAGGCTTCAGGTCAACTGAAGGAGCAATGATTTACTTGCCTCTCAGTACCCGCTTTTCTAGTTTTTAGCAGATTTGGTTACCATGTATCCAATAATCTGTCACTAAGCTTTTTTTATGTACTCAAGTATTACACAATGTATCTCAGATAAATGACTACGCGGATCTACGGTAGTAACTAACTGTGTTTGTTGAACATTGAATCGAAACACATCATCCCTCAGTCCTTGGTAAAATGAAGGGAAAAGAGAGATGTTTGCTGATTTCTTTCTGTTGATTTCAAAGTGAGCTACTGTACTCTTTTTAATTCTATAGCCCTCACTTGTTTATTTTTGTCATTATATGCCTATTTAAGACTGGTTGTATTATGGTATGAGCAATATGTCTGTTAACTCAGGAATGTAATGAATGAAAATGATCGGCTCTCTCAGCTGGTAACCAGGGTTGGATCCCTGGCATGGCTATGACAGAGGGTTGTATTTGCCTGTCCAAGGCCGGTGGTTTTCTTTGGTTTCTCACGTTTCCTCCACTCCTACAGACTACTGGACCCCACCATCACAGTATGATTTAATTAGTTATAATAACTATTTGTGCAGTCCATGTAAATCAAATAAGTTTATATTTATTTTATTAACCTATTGACTTATTGATATCTCACACCAAGTTCAATTCTCATGGGGTCAGGGGCACCAGACTTTGTTGATGCAGTGATGAGTGATGACTTGGTAAACATTCTATAGATTGTCATTAAACTCACTGTAGATGTTTACCAATAAAGTTTCTTACCAAGGTCAGAATTCTCAGAGGTCAGAGGTCACAAGACATGATGGGCATATTAGTAATGCACTTTTGCGGTGCTCAATTTCCGTTGGTGAGCCTGCCTGTATGGTCACAGTTTAATTAATTTTTTTTTTTACTTTTTAGCCCTCAGCCCTTAGGCTGATGGGCTATTGTTGTAACCCAAGCTGTCCGTTCGTCCGTCCGGAGTCTGTTAACGGGATATCTCTAAATTCATCGTAGGAATCTTTTTGCTTTTGTGAAAATGTTTGTCGACAAAATCTCATAGAAAAACACTTTGAAGCTTATTTCTCAGGAACCATTGGGTGGCTTTTCACAAAACTTACTATGATCATTGGGACTGATGGTCTGTACCTGCTGCACAAGTAAGGGGGCGCCACCTACAATTTCTGATTTTGAATGAATTGTTCTTGGATTCTCAACTTTGGCCTTGTGAGCAAGATATAGCTTACAGGATTCACCGTACGAATTTTATTTCTTCAGTGAAGATGTATATCTACTAAAATTCGGCCAAGTTCGAAGATGGGTGACCTTGACCTATTTTTCTATGTTTTACAGCTGATTATAGAAAAACACTTAGAAGCTTATTTCTCAGGAACCATTGGGTGGATTTTCACAAAACTTACTATGATCATTGGGACTGATGGTCTGTACCTGCTGCACAAGTAAGGGGGCGCCACCTACTATTTCTGATTTTGAATGAATTGTTCTTGGATTTTCAACTTTGGCCTTGTGAGCGGGATATAGCTTACATGATTCACTGTACAAATTTTATTTCTTCAGTGAAGATGTATATCTACAAAAATTCGGCCAAGTTCGAAGATGGGTGACCTTGACCTATTTTTCTATGTTTAACATCTGATTATAGAAAAACACTTAGAAGCTTATTTCTCAGGAACCATTGGGTGGATTTTCACAAAATTTATTATGATCATTGGGACTGATGGTTTGTACCTGCTGGACAAGTTTGGGGCGCCTCCAACAATTCCTCATTTTTAATGAATTGTTCTTGGATTTTTCAACTTTGGCCCTGTGAGCAAGATATCTCCAAATGTATTCAACACAGGAACTTCATTTCTTCAGTGCTGATGCATATTTACAAAATCTTGGTCATGTTCAAAGATGGGTGACCTTGACCTACTTTCAATGGTCCATGTGAGTACAAATATTTCGTACTTGTAACTGTTACCATGTATAGACACTGTTCTTTTGGCTGAGGGCTTTTGTCAGCTTTTGCTGATACTCTAGTTTCAATTTATCTTATAATAACAGTTATTGGTGATGTTTAGAAGCAAGGATCATGAAACTGCTATTACACTTCACCCCCAAGTCATGTTTATATATGTAATTCATGGAAACATCTCACACACAAACACACCCATATATATATACATTAGACAGACCCATCAGATATAAATGTATGTATCTTATATGACATTTAAAAAATTACTTTGCTATTAATAGTCATCACTGTGTGTTCCAGTGAGGCCAATGTGAAGAACTGTGAGGCGATGGTTTACGCCGGTTCATCCACTGTGGCTGGTTTTCCTGTGCTAAGCCCCCAGCCTATTGTTGACACCATCACACAGCTGGAAGCCATGCTCAACAAACTAGAACAGACCATCCTGGAAACACTGAGGGACCTGGAGAACAAGAAAAAGGTAATCAAGAAATGTTGAACCAGAAAATGTTGAGAAAAAAAACATGAAACAGTAATGTCACATTTACATTTTACTTTTAGATTAATTACTTTAAGAATAAAATTCAATCATAGCAATATTAATATGGGTACAGGTATGTAGAGTTTTTCTGCATACTGATTTTCACTTACATGACTAAACACTAAGAGTTTATACCGTAATATTTTGGAAGTGTCTAGGCAGCCAACAATGTCGGCTGTGGATCATCAGAGTCCCAGAAAAGTAAAGGCAGCTGACATTGCCCTAGACTTGTCACATTCTAACATTGTGCAGCCGACAATGCTTTCTCTGATATTACAAGCATTTGTGTTGTCCAGGCATTTACACACACACATTTAATACTGTGTCTGTCAGAACTGATATAAGAGGCATTAGTTATATACATAATATTATAATAATTAATATGCACAACACACACACATATATATAAGTATATAAATCTACTGACATGCCATTCCTTGCATATTGACAACTCAAAGTTTTAAGGTATAATGCTCAAAGGGTCACTAATTATATAAAGTGCATTCTAAATTTTTAGGCATGAAGAACCCCCTTATATGGCTATATTCTCACCAAAAACTCAAAATCTGATCTCTCACTGTAAATGGTACAAGTATAAGTGATTGCCTTACCATCAAGATCATCAACCCACTATAACATCTATGGATCATCATTGGGGATGAAAGGGCTGTATCGCAAAACAAACACACTCAACAGTGTGTACAGGGCATTTATATATCATTTAAGCAGGACAGTGCCCCAGTAAATAAAATTCAAATACCTGTATATGAAAAACATGTGGTGTGAGTGTATGTATTTCAGTGCATAAGAAATGAAACACGTTTATTACTGTTTGAATTTTGATACATGGAAGATGATGCTTCATTTTGATGTTTTTCTGAAATTTATCAAATGTTTACTTAGTCCTTTTATCCTAGCCATTAGCAACCTAGCTATTTTTACCAAATGTTGTTAAACTGTCTTGTACTTAATTGTTTGTATACATTTTAAAAAAGATATATTGATGTATCTAAGGTCTCTAATACCAGTACTGTAAATGACAGACACACAATATTAAACATGTGTGCATATATACTTAGACAACACAAGTGCTTGTTATACACATTAAATCATTGTCAGCAAGGTTAGCATGTGAAAAGTCTAATCAGCTGACAGGGTCAGCTGCCTAGACACTTCCTAATGTTTTTAAATCTGACTATACTGATATTATTGCCAGTGGCTATAATTGATTGAATTTTAATGAATACATTAATATTTGTATTTTGATAAATAGATGTACCACTTGATTTATTTATGTCTTGTCTCTTTCAGACTTTGAAAAGAGATCAGCTCCTTTCAGAAGAGAGAAAACTCTTTGTGTATTTTCATAATAACCCAAGCAAACTTGAGAAAGCAATTGAGGTGACCCAAAATAAACTCCAATCCCTCCAGATTAAGTAACCTGTTCCTGCATTAACTGCCAGAGTACTCAAATATCAAGTTCAACCAGGTGGTTTACAGTAACCAGGTGGTCACAAGTTAACCCAGGCAGTGTACAGCTTGACCAGGTAGTGTCCAGTTCAACCACTGTGGCCCTTTAGATTAACCAAATGGTCTGCAGTTCAACGAAGCATTGTAAATTTAACCATGCAGATGGTCTGCAATTGAACCAGTCATTGTACAGTTTAACCTGATGGTCTCCAGTTCAACCAAGCATAGTACAGTTTGATCAGGTGGTCTGCAGTTCAACCAGAGGGTGTATAATTTAACCAAGTTGTCTCCAGTTTAACCAAGCAGTGTACAGTTTAGCCAGGTGGTCTCCAGTTCAACCATGGTTTGGGTGTACAGTTTAACCAGTTGGCTTTCAGTTCAACCAGGTGTTGTACAGTTCAACCAGGTTGTGCAAAAATTAACCAGATGGTCCCCCATTTCAACCATTACTGTAGTGTATAGTTTATTTAACCAGGTACTGTACAGTTTAACCAGGTGATGTACAGATTAACCAGGCAGTGAACAGTGTAACCATGCAGTGTTCATACTTGATCATTTACATATGAGACCAGTGTGAATGGTGATTTACACATGATATATAAGAGACCTGACACTGCAGGTTCGACTAGATTTGGGTGATAATATCACAAGTGTCAACCATGAATACAGATCCTACATAACATGACATTATTTCACAGAATTGTCTCAATGTGACAAGTTGTGATATACAATTCACATGCATTCATAATCGTTTAGAGACATCAACTTTTGGGCTGATTTGATAAGGGGTTTCACTTAAGCTAATAGCCTGTAAAAACTGCTGTCAACAATTTCAAAGAATACATGTTGCCGTATCTTTATAGGGAGGTTTGCGACTATCAATTCATACAACTCTTGCAGCATTTACCCGATTGAAGGAAAGATGCACTACTACTGACTAGGGGAAATTCAGTAGTGCCACTCATCATGGAAAGAGGTCTGGGCCAATTTTGCATCAAGTGTTAGATATGAGTTCAATGTCTAATTTCCTTCCATTGTATAAAACCATAAATGTATATTAACATATGTATATTACCATTAAAAAAATAATTGAAAAACTGAACTGTGATAAATTTTGATGGGTGTTTTATTAACTCATGACACCTGTCACAGAAAAGCCACGTGGGTCCATTAAAAAAATATTTAATGAATGACCATCAAATTCAGTGGTAGAATATAATTATAATCGGTTTGTATTTTAGTAACAAAATGTCATTAATTAAAAATCCCCAGTAATCAATGTTTGAATGGATTGCCTTGAAATTTTTATAAATTATTTTGATTTTGGATAGTTGCCTCCAGTTTTATTTAATCTTTGCAATCGTGAAAAGTTTGAAGTAAATCAGACAGCTATTTCTCAAAGAATATTACCACCAGTTTTCACCAATAATTTATCTAATTGTTTTGTATTAATAATGCATTCAGTATAAAATGTCAATTTTTTTATTACTGGTTAAATGCTTTTTTCAATGCCAACCTATGATATCTTTGATCTGTCATATTAAGCTGATGGCCTACCATGAGCTATTTCTTCAATACATTGTATCTGATTTGAGACTGAAAATAGGCACATTTTTCATTCCATCAGTCATGTATTTTGCATTAAACCACAAATTTTAATTTTGTGCCTCATCCAGACATGAACTTTAAAATGTTTATTGTTTTGAATTGGTTTATCTTTAGTATATAAAAACACAGAAATGTGTGCTTTCATTTTGGAAACTGCTGTATTTATCTGTGTTAGCCGTTTATTACTGAACTGTTTCAACAATTCTGTTTATGAAAAACGGAGGTAAAACCATTAAAAATGTGTAATAGTTCTGTTTATGAAGCTAAAGCCTAAAGAAAATTAAAATATGTTATTTAATGTATTATTTTGTAAACTCTGGTCACTAAGTCTGTAAAGAAACAAACCATAGATCATTCCATGAATGTGATATTTGTAAGTTGGTTGAAGAAACTTGTTTATTATAACATGCAATGATTTTTTTAATGAAAAATAAATTTGCCAACGAGTTTCTTCGAGAAAAATGTTAAGCTTTCACTGTTTATAGATCTGTAGAATTTGATACCAGCTTGGGGCTGTTTTTTATAACCTGTTGTTCAATGTATAAATGCATCTGCTTTCGTATAGAAAAATACGTTTGTTCTTTGGACTATTTATTTAATAAAGGAAAACAGTTCTGACCTGTCTGAGTTTTTGTTATATTATGCTGAAAAAAATTCTAGTTGATTTGTTCACTCTTGCCGGTGGTATTTGCTTTTATGTGTGAGCGGATAAGAATGATAGGTGATCTTAACTACAAAGCGTGCGATTTATGAGGGGCCTTCGAATGGTTTAAAAAAAACGATTTTCAGTTCACTCTGTGAACTTCTGCGCTGGTGCAGCGTCCATCGACTGTTGCCAAATATCGTAGCAGCCACTGCAGCTACCATCATGAAACTTGGCAGACTTTATCCTGTGATGAATATGCAAAATAAGCTTTTGGTGGCGCAACCAATATGTTGACCTACGTTCTGCCATCTGAAATGATCTATTCCTCTTTTTCCAATATAAGTCATAAAGTATTAACATTTTGGTTTTCAAATCATAGTCAACAGTTCCTTAGAGGAAGGGGAATTAAATGAGTATAAATTCAGTCATATTAATTTTACGATGGCATCTTTAAGGAAAGTCAAATTCTGTCAATCGCAAAATCTGTTAATTTGTTGCGTTTGCATACATGTCATATGTGTTACAAATTATCTCGGGAACTGCTGCAGCCTTCAGCACCAAATTTCACAGGAATATTGAGCGTGTGACTGCTAAATGATTTAGACCTACAGGTGGTGCCACATGTGTTGACCTACTTCCTGCAAGCTGTACTGGTCCTTTCTCGTTTTCCAAAATGTATAAAGTATTAATAGTTTGGTTGTCATATCAAAGTAAACGAATCCTTAAAGGAAGCGGAATAAAACATGAGCTTTCGCGGCCGAACAAAACTTTGATCTATGTATTCTATATAAATGGCATTGGGGAAATTAGTTTTTTAAAATAAAAGGTTCCAAGAAAGATAGCACCCATATCACTCACATAAAGTAGCGCCTCAAAATTAGTTGCATATATAATTTGACACCGAATCGAGGGGTTGTGATTCAGTGTATCGCTTTTTCGATGCATCGTTACACCCTCCATTAACTACTGTTTCTCTCGCGTCAAATTTTGCTTTACTGTCAGGTTAATTGGTTAGTAATATGCGGTTCCTTCGTTCTATATGAAGCATTCTATGACAGGACCGAGTCGCAAATACTGAAGCATTTAACCGAGCTCAGATGATTCATGAAGCAGGCCTACTGAAGTCCCAGTGTCGCCTGTCAGGGTATGTCATTTAATATTTTATTCTTTCAATATGTAGCACCAGACGAAGGTCTCGGAGTCTGACTAAATCATGAATGTTATTCTGACATCTACTGGCGAATTCCGTAACGAATTTGAAGAATAACATAAGGCGAAAGTGCTCCCATGTTGCCAGCCACGAGCTGCCGAACACGCGCTCACTTCATTGTATCCGCCAAAACGGTGTTTTGCGGATACTATATGTCTTTGACCGGGTTCCTCCGCCGCCGCGTTCGTTTCCGGAGAACTCCTCTGAGACTACTGGACGGATTTTTCCGTAACTTACACCAATTATCGGGTCACATGTGAACTGGTGCCTAACCAATTGGCCTTGACCTCTGACCTTTCCTCTCTGCCCAGCATCCATTTGTGCGTCTGTTTCTACACATAAACCCACGTATCTCAGGAACCGTTTGACCGATCATGAAAAAAAATTTTGTACAAATGTAGCCCTTGGATAGCTTTATAACATACACAAAAAATGGTGGCGCCACCTGCAGCCATTTTTGCACAGTGTCCATCTGTTCATCTGCCTTGGGTTAAAATCACTCATTTCTCTGCAGTGGTTTGACTAATTCGCCTGAAATTCGGCATGCGTATACATCCTAGATAGCTTTTTTGATTTTATGACATGTGGCACCACCTACATTCACATTCACGCTGTAGACATCCATGCTTATATCCCCGGACTCGTTCGACCAATCAAGAAAGCGAATCGGGTTTATCATCAGGTCACATGTGAACTGCTGCGCCCTCATTTTTGGTTGACCTCTGACCTTTCTTCTCTGCCCAGCGTCCATTTGTGTGTCTGTTTCCACACATAAACCCACATATCTCGAGAACCGTTTGACTGATCAGGCTAAAAAATTTTTTGCACAGCGTCCATCTGTTTGTCTGCTTTGGGATAAAACCACTCATATTTCTGTAGGTTTGACTTTTCAGCCTGAAATTTTGCATGTGTATACATCTTGGATAGTTTCACGTTCAAATAACAGGTGGCGCCACCTACAATCATGTTTACGTGGCAGACATCCATTCTAATATGTAACACATGTAACTCTATTTCCCCTTGTGAACCCGTCCTAATGTGATTTTGGCGGATACACGTAGTCGCTTGTCGACTACCCGTATTCTAGTTTTTATTGTAATAAAATGGTAAGCGTTGCCCAAAGACACAAAGATTTCCTTCTCCGGTCCTATATAGTTGCATGAATAAACCATCCCAGAAAACCATGCTCGAAAAGCAAGCTATTTTCGTCATTGGTTTTTGTATGAATCCAATCCTCTTTTTCCAGTGACTCGCAATTTGTCTTCTTGTAGTATTGCCCTCACCAACCCTGATGTATATGAAATACCCGATGATCATACAATGGTTAGGCATGAAACACAATGCAGCTATATTCTAAAAGTAATGTTTATAAAATAAGATCAGCATTTATATTTCAACAAGATTATGTACGTTAATAATGACTATGTCTGTTTTCCTCATAAAACATGCGCGTGGCTGCTTTTAAAGACAGCCTGGTGCCAGCAGACATATCAGAGGGTGGCGTGCAGTCAAACCTCGGAGCATTAATCAATGAAACGGCGTCTAACCATAATCGAGATACAAAATGAAGCTATTTATACCTTTAACCACTGTAAAGAAAGATGGACTGAGGTCAAGCGGAAAATGTATGCTTTGGCATGAGGACGTGTTTGAGCGAATGGAGTTAAAGGGATTGACCCGGATATAGCCCATAAGAATTGTCTCCTCAATTGCCCTTTTTATTCCATAGACTGCCCCTGCAGTTATCTATGATTATGACATTCTATAAACAACAGTGCCATATGACATATTTCCATTGATCAATGTTCAGTACACCTAAGCGGCCGCCCCGATCGATATCGGCAGAAATTATATGAAATTGCAAATATGCTCCGTTTCCAGTACGCCTTATATTACTTAGTTGTTCCTATTATTTAGGCATATATCGCCAAGACTATAAGTCCTCGGCTAGTTTTACTCAATTTATCTTATCTTTCAGCCGGATCATTCAAAGGTATTTATCCTTTTATCCATAGCAGTGCCCATAAAATGACAGAAATCATGGATTTTCTAATGAGCTCAGTTTCGGTAAGATACATAATCATTCTGAAATTTGGGCAACATTATTCTTACATAGGCCCAGGAGCGAGATAATGACGTATCTGTTACACATCCGGACGATAAAGTCACAGGTCATGACCTCGCCTGGACTTAGGCTCAGATGGGCGAAGACGATCAAAGACGTTTATAATTTACCTCTACGACGACTTATGCGTTCAGTCATTGCTCAATACGATTAACTCACCTCATTAACATGACCTCTCGCCTGGGCCGGGAGCCATTCCCCGATACTGTAACATTTGCATCACGGAAATGAGTCCCACCTACCAATCATAAGGCGCATGTGATATCATACATTTATTTATTATGTTTTCCTACGATCGCGGAGGTTTTTAACAGAACTTGAGCGAGATGTCAGAAATTAATTTATTCCATAAGCGATTCCTTTAATATCCGGAAAAAGTGTTTAATTAAGACATTTTTCGGACCTAGTGCAGAATACGTTGAGACGCCTACGAGTAAGTCCAGTCGATGTCGATCAATGTTAGAATATTAATTATAAACAAGTAATGACGAAAATTTTTCAGTTAATAATAAAAGCCTCATTTTATGATAAAAATTAAACACAACAACCGGTTGCAATAAACCTTATTCACATATAACATATATGTAAGATCAAATATTAGATAAAAAAATACCGGCTTTCATGGTTGTTTAAGTCTCATACTTGGTCTGAACCGGAACTCCTGTGTCCGACCCACTCTGGGGCGGACACCCCGCTATAACGGACAAATCGTCCGGTCCCGTGACTGTCCGCCCCAGAGGGGTTTCACTGTATATATATCATACTTCTGTTTTCATTTGCATAACGGCTTCAGTAATCCCTCAGACGTGCACCAACAAAGCACGGGAGCTTCTCAATGCGTAACCAACGTTACGCCGCGAGGAATCCACAAGAAGGGTGAAACAGGCGCTGGGTTAGCCTGGGTGTTCTTAAATAACTTATTATACACACGACGACATGATGAACCTCTCTGTGGACACATCATCGGACACAGGTTTATCACTTGACGAACGGGAGTCATGCGCTTATACAAATGTATATAGATATCGCCATTGTGGTTTATTAGACAGCAACGGTGGCAGCAGCGTTTGTGAGTCTGTTGCAGGACTATTTTATTCTCTTCCTTTACTGTCTAAAAAGTAAAGTTGTAATATAACAACATAGAAAATGGTTCATGTTCCTGCTGGCTGTGGCGGATATGATTATTGTATATTAATCTTGTAAATATCGACGCCTGTAATCCTGTTCACCGATATATCTATGGGCCTGTTGAAAAAAAATATTGTCAAGTCTGATAACAGAAGTTCGGACCCTCTGGGGAATGGTTGTGGACCGTTTTCACATTGCGGTTTTCCCCATGAAACACAAAGTGCGCAATCTCCATGGATTCCAGCATTTCTCTTAATATGTATTTGAGGAAATATCCTTACTATATAGAGTCCATTTAGTTTTGTATATTTGTAATTATACCAATTATCGCTAGCGTTGGGATGTTTATTTATGTAAAAAAGAAAGTGACAGAGTGAAATTAAGGATACGGAACAAACTTAACGAAGCAGGTGTAAACGTGAAGAGGTAACAGGTACAGTTGTCCATTTTTTGACAGCAAGGAAACCCCTAATGGTTTGCGTGATGTCTGTGCTCTTACTATCTATTGGACCATCTTTTTACGCAATTAACGAATGCGTTGATGGCGGATGCAGCGCCCCGGTAACCGCATCTTTCAGGCGTCACGGCCCAAGCATCGTGGTAGTTGTTACCTTTTTTTAGTATGTTGTCCATCTTTGGATACACACGTTACGTTGTAAGGATATATGTTAATGTTAACATGCTGTAGACGGTGTGCCACAAGACATTCCACTTCCAGGATGCAACCTGTACCAAAACAACCCGAACCACGATGACAGAGTGGACAGCTGAAGGTTTCATGGCTGTGTACAAAAAGATAACTGTTCCACCTGGAGTAGTGTGAAAGCATTGTGCATGGTCATAAACCTACAAATGTTTGATTTCCTGCTTTCATATCATTCGTTTTGAATTCCAAGCTTGGAGCTAAACTAAACGAATGGAATATCGGAGAAAGGACACTAAACAGAATGAAACAACATTGGCCAGATGGCCATCCCAAGCCACCACTTTACGTTTACCATTAATAACAAAAAAAAAACATGATAAATATTTGGAACAAACGATAGTTTATGCCAATAGGAAAAATTACAGTTATAAAATCTGAATTGATATCATAACTACAGTACCATTTATCTCTTTTACCTAATATACTACCTTACTACTTAAAGGAAATAGAGGTATTACTCATTAATTTCATATGGAATAGCAAAATAGATAAAATAATAGAGGCACTTTAATAGCACCAAAAAAGTATGATGGATCGAATATGGTGGATATCTGGTCAAAAGTTAGAGCCACAAAGATTACTTGGATAAAGAGATTGTAAACAGAAAACATACATGTAGGATAGAGAAATTTAATAGATACAAGTTTATAAAAAAACATGACTGATTTTATTTTCACTTGCAAAATGAAATATGAAGATCTGTATGATATTCCTTCTCTAAGAAAATTAAATACCTTTTGGTTTAAAATCCTGCAAGAATGGTGCATGTGCAACTACGATACACCAGAAACAATCGGGGATTATTTCAAACAGTCATTGTGGTGTAAAATCACATATTAAAATAAATAGTAAACTTGCATTTTATAAAACATGGTAGGAAGCAGGAATTAGATATGTCCACGATTTAATCAAGAAAAAAATAACCAGTACACATTTTTCAGTAAACTTGAATTACAGGATATATATGGAATATATATAGACACAATGAGATAAAACAGTCCTATACATGGAATACCAAATAAATGGAGAAGAGAAATCAATAAAAACTACTATGAGGGAGCATATATATATATAAATTAAAAGATTAATTCAACATGCAATCCCTACAAATCTTTTTTATCATGAGCTGGATGGGATGAAATGCACTCAGCCAGAAAATAGTATTTTAATGTGGCAAACAGATTTAGGATAGTGCACAAGAGATGAAATACATGAAGATTTTCAGAATATTGATAACATAACAATTTCTACAAAACTAAGATATTTTCCATAAAAAATTGTGCATCGTATTCTTGCATTAAACCCATTTTTGACTAAAGCTGGTATTACAGAGAGTGAAATCTGTACAACCGCTATATTTGAAAATAAATCATTTCAACAAGAACTCGTATAATTTTACCAACTTAAACAAATAGCTACAACTTTCATTTAATATCTACTCGAGTCAGGAGAATACGACTCCAAACACTTGAATTTGTAAAAAAAAAATAATTGTGATAAGTGAGATATAATGTTCCGGTAATACAACATTTTTAGCTCGCCGATATATAATACAGAAGAGCTTATATACCTAACCCCAGTGTCAGCGTCGGCGTCGTCCGTAAACACCCATGTTTCAAGTTTTTGTTAACTCCTATGACTGGGCAACCGCTTATCCGATTGCTTTTACTTTACATATATTTATTGTATAGGTGGTAAAAAAACCACCCTACAATTTCTGTGTCAAGAGGTCAAAGGTCAAGCTCACAGGCCCCCGTTGTTAATAACAAGTTAGATTAATTTTTTTTTTGTTAGGTTCATTACTCCATTGATTATGAAGACATTTCAAGAAAATTTAATGCACTTATATACAGTGACAATACCTAGCACAGCTATTAAAAGTTTTTACCATAGTTTGATTTCTTGGCCAGTAATTATTACTTAATGAACAAAATTTGTCCAGATCCCCACTTAGCTCAGGTTTTGTCAACTCTTTATAACTTTGTAACCACTTACCCTATTGCTTTTATATTTCACATATGTTTTGAATAGGGGATTAGAAATCCCCGCCCTATGATTGAGGGATCCAAAGGTCAAGGACACAGGCCCCGTATGTTCATGAACAAGTCCGGTTAAAGTTTTTTTTCGTAAGGCTTATTGCTCCATTAGCTTAAGAAGAATTTTCAGTTAAACTTAGTAGACTGATGTACAATACTTAGCACAGCTATTAAGGTTTTACCATATTTTAATTTCTGGGCCGGTAATTAGCATTCAACGAACATAATTTGAACAGATCCCAACCCAGCTCAGGTTTTAGCTTCAGGTTTTTGGGATAACTATTTATAACTCAACAATCACTCATCTTTAACTTTCATTAATTTATTTATGTATTGTATAGGGGGTTAGATATTCCGTCATAATTTAGCGGTCAAATGGTCAAAGGTCACTCCCCGTTGTTCGTTAACAAGTCGGGTTTAAGTTCTTTTAGATAATACCTATCACAACTATTAGAATTTCGCCCATATATTAATTTTTAGGCCAGTAATTAACACTTAACGAACAAAATGTGAATAGAGCCAAACCCAGCACAGGTTACAGTTTTAGGATATATATAACTCTTTATAACTTTACCGGCTTCTGTGGCTCAGGGGTAGAGCACAGGTCTCAAAGCCGGAAGATCGTGAGTTCGAATCTCAGCCGAGGCGGTGAGGTTTTTCACGGTCGGCCCCCCACCAAGGGTGAGCGCTCTGCAGGCTTAATGGGAAGGCCATGCCCAACGGCCGTGTTTCACTCACAAACGAGTGCGCCTCTCGTGGGCTCCTCGGTGGTATGACGATTACGCACCCAGAGCCGCAGGTGCAGTAGTCACCGGGCCTGGTTGACGCCAGGATATAAAATGAGAGGAAACGTGTGATACTGCCCTGTCACGTAGTCCGAAATCCAAACGGATTTCTGCAGATGTACATATACGTAATTAAGTTAGCATTTCATATATGTGTTATATGAGCGGTTAGGAATCTCCCATATAATTTTGGGTTAAAGGTCAAGGTCACCTTTGTTCACAAAAACATCAGGTTAAAGTTTTCTGTTGCGCTTATTGCTCTATTGCTAATGAAGTTATTTCCGTTAAACGTATATAGTGATGTTCTGTTACATTACCCGTAGATTAACTAGGTCGAGTTTTATTATAGGCAAAATCCACACATATTTAATGAGATCAAAGGTCACCAAGCCACTTTATGGTGTCGCTGCGACAACTTTGCAGGAAAGTAATGGATTTTGATGAAACTCAAAAGAAATATTAACCAATATAATATATCGTTTAAGTTTGATTTCCCGTAAAATCCACGCATATTCTATGAGATCGTAGGTCACCAGGCTTCTTTATGGTTTCGCTGCTATCACTTAGCAGGAATTTAATGGGTTTTCATGGAATTCAATAGAAATATTAACCAATATAATATCCCACCTAAGTTTGATTCGATGCATATTAAATGAGGAGAGATGTCTCAAGAATTGTGACGGGCATATTATGCACCCCTGTGGGCTGCTCTTTGTATTCTGAATGCCCCATACCGGCGAGCTCTATTGTCCTCAGACAATTTGTTTTAAATTATTCTTCTTAATTTATACTCATTTATGTAACTAATACGTAACCATGATATGACAATATGCTAAAAACTTAAATTTTCTTGGGCAAAGTGGAACATTACATATTGGCTTGTATAAATCAGGTTAACACAGGTTGCGTCATTTCAAGCTTACTTACATATTCCAGATACGTGGTCAATGTTACCGCACATTTTTAACCTGCGCCCTGTTGCATTCCTAAGAAATTGAAGACAGAAATCGTGTTATGTCTGTATGCTTAAATAATGTAATTAATCGCCCAACAATTCAATGGTAACAATGCCAGTACTAGGCCAGTTCTGTTCACACTGTGCATTCTGATACATTTGAGCACATTTAAATATAATGAATCAGCAAATATTATCATTCAGAGTCCTTGAACACTAAGAGGAGTCTGACTTTAGGGTACTCAGTATAGCTGTCAGTATATACGTCACCGTGACCTAATATTAGGTTTCGAGAGATATTTTACAAAGACGTTCGCGGGTTTTAAGTTAGAAGTTTCTAGATTCAAGCCTACGTGTGCTTTAAGTCTGTGTTGCGTGTGTGATACGAGCTAAGAAAACCGCAGATACGACTAGCATCATTTACATAGGTCGCAACTGCATGTTCCAAAATTTCTGACTGTAAGGCACGCCGATGTATCTAAGAAAAAATCGCGATTTTATTTATGAACGTGCGTGCGACGTTATATCGTGTACATTTAAAAGACGGCTTAAAAGTCTGGGAGATACCAGACATAGGTGTGACATTGGGTATGACTTCATTTTTATAGCATAAAATAATAAAGGGTGGTCCTTGTCATGATCGAATCAATGTGATGCCACCTTGTCACCCTTGGGCATTTTTTCGCCAAAATCCAAATCTAAATAATTAAAAAATAAGTTTTTGCTCAATGTGATTACAATTTTATTTCATAAAATGGTAAAGGTTGGCCCATAGATCATAATGGAAGCGGGTGCTAAGGCGTCTTTCATGGGAAATCTTTGTTTTGCCGAAAAACCGGAAATGGCGTCTGTAAATATTTTTTTAAATCATAGAATCGATGAAAATGAAGCTTTTACCCGGTGTGATTACAATTCTGTCTCATATAATGGTAAATGGTAGCCCATACACCTTGAATGAAGCGGGTGTTACCTTATCTTTATCTCATCTTACGTGTGGGAATCTTTGCTTTGGAGCCAAAATCCAAGATGGCGGTTATGAAACCCCCAAAACAGCATGCTGCGGGCGAACTCAATCTTTAAAATGGTAATTGCGGTGAAACAACACTTAAAACTGTGACGTAAATAAAAGATTGAGTGATTTTTAACAGAAGTTACTTTTGCTTCTTTCGACTGTTTATTGATTATAGATGGACATCAAACAAAAAAGCTGACCTTCGAAAAAGCACAAAAAGAGAGAAATAACAGAATTCTTTAGCAGAGGAAAGATATACTAATTTGTAATATGTGTGTTTTCTGACTGTATTATATGTATGACTTCTGGCATGCATGAAAGATTTTCGTGTTGCAAAATAATTGTAATATGGTTAAAGTTTCTGGAGCTATATGCATGCGCATGCGCACGAAGTCATGTGTGCTATACGGACAGTGTTGGTAGCATATTTATTCATGCAGAATGAAAACGTGAAATCTTATATGATAGGTATTGAACGACTATCTCATGGGCATGGTTGCTCCTCCCGAGGTATCCGAACACCACAAATTTTTGTCCCTATAGGAATCATTTATTATCAAATTCCTTATTTAAAGGTATTATCATTATTATTTTAAAAAGTGACCGTTTGTGGCAAGCCACGTCAAAGTGCCATTTTCGGGTCAAAGGAAATAACGAATTAAGTTATAAGAAAATATACTTTAACATCACAATATTTGTGTAGATATCATCTAATAAATGTAATTTTACTCTGCTTTAGCTGTATAAAATAGTTAACGATCCACTCTGATATACTGCATAGTTAAAACGCATCCTGGGGTACTTAAAAAAAATGTTTGTTTTTTTTTTTTTTGACACGGATATCTTATAGTAGGAGATTTATGCAGTGTTACTTTTAATGTGTTTGTAAACTTAATTAAGTAGTCAAGGAAGCTGTATATATGTCACAATGGGTTTTATCACTTATTCTGGGGGGGGGGGGGGTTGTGTCTCAAAGTGTGGAGTTTTTCTTTTTTCTTTAAGTCTTCAGTGACAGGCCCCTGTGCGACGGACAAACGCTTTCAATCC
This sequence comes from Sipunculus nudus, assembly GCA_026874595.1. Classification (NCBI taxonomy): domain Eukaryota; kingdom Metazoa; phylum Annelida; class Sipuncula; order Golfingiida; family Sipunculidae; genus Sipunculus; species Sipunculus nudus. The sequence goes on from CM049309.1 coordinate 33,085,865, forward strand.
GCTGAGCTAAAAACCTGCGAGGCATGTTTCCATGGTTACACAAAGCCACGCCCCCTCTCTGATACCGCCTCATGTCCACATTCAGGAGCAAGCACACTGCAGCACATCAGTTCCTCCCATGCACCTAAAAACACGGGGGCATTAGCTTCACACATCGTTTCAGATGAGCTAGACAGGTAGAGGACAGCAGAGCTGAGTTGGGTGTTCATAAATAATGGATTACAAGCTCTTAACCAATGTTTCGCATGAAGCTACGAACCTCTATGCGGCCTTACCAAGCAGAGAATGGAATCATACAGCACCCGTGTCTAACTTTACGATAAGCCGTCATGGATCAAATACGTTGGCCCCCCAAGTGTTATTTTTAACACTAATAATGGCAGCAGCGGTTGTGAGTGTTGTGCAGAACGTTTTCATTCTTATCCTGTACTGTCGGAGAAGTAGGCTCGTGCTACAACACAGGAAATGGTTCATGATCCTGCTGGCTGTGTCAGATCTGATGATTTTATTACTCCCGTTGTTATTGATTCCTGTAACCATAGGCAACAGAGTAAGTGGGTCAGTCTTCAGAAACACGTATTACAGTTTAATGACAGCAGAAGCCTGGACCCTCTGTGGTATGGTTGTGGACCGGTTTTTCAGCGTAGCTTTTCCACTGAAGCACAAAGTTTGGTGCCCAAACGATAGAATTCTACCGGCAGCACTGTCTGTGTGGATTTTAGCTATTCTCTTGAATGTATTTTGGAACGATTATTATTTTTGTACTCATTCCATTCTACTTTGTGTTTACGTCATTATACCGAATATCGCAAACGTTTTAATGTATATGTATGTACAAAAGAAAGTGACTGGTGTGAAATTAAGAAGACTGAACCAACGGAGTTGGTGTGATCGTACAGAGGAAACGGATATAGCGACTGATACTAGTAGTCTATTGACAGCAAAGAAATCCATAATGTTTTGCACGATATCTGTATTCTTACTATCAGTTGGACCGTCTTTTCTTGCAATACATATGTTAATGGCAGGATGCAACACACAGGTGCCTGTCTCGTTCAGTCGTCACAGTATTTTTATAGCTACGTCTGTTACCACTCTTGCTATGGTTGTAAACCCCTGGTTACACACTTTCCGCCGTAAGGATATGTTAATGTTAATATGCTGCAGACGATGTTCAACAATACGTTCCCAGAATACGTCAAGCACAAGATCAACACGGACCACGACGGCGAAACAGGGTGAACAGACGGAAAATCTCAGGGCTCTTAATCAGTCTGTTGATAATGATAAGAAAGTTTAAGTGTAATCAGTGCCGTAAATTTGTCTTCAAGGGAGAGGGATGACTCATAAGGGTAGGTGGGGGCAACTTTTTTTGTAAACCTATACGAATATTAAAAAAATCTTATTGTTCCACACACACACACACATATATATATATATATATATATACATAAATATATTTTTATATATATATAAGATTATAAGATTAAAAATATGGTTAGTTAGAAATGTGACAAAGGTCTCTCAATCTATTAAGTTTTATTTATAGCAGTGGGAATGATAACATTCATCATTTCTCCCTTGCAGAAATGTCTGGGATATATAACCCCCCCCCTTATTGACTCCCCTGTAAGTAATTATACCACCTGAACTAGAGGGAGTGGTTGTTCTCAAAGTCCTCTGGTATGCGATCATGTAGCAGTGTGGAGTTTACAGATATATCGGGTCAGGGTAGATATTAATGAGGTTAAATCTGGGCCAACAAGAATAAATATTATTTGTCAGCCAAGCTGTGTTGTGGTGCTTCTGGACAACAATCTTTGACCAACCTAACAACCATGGGTCATATTTCTAAAAGAAATCCATAAAAGAGTTATCTGCTTGGCAATTACTGACAAATTATAGCCAAACAGAAAAGGAACCTGTTGAACAGTCAGAAGAAGAACAGTCGTACCTCATTCGAAAGTCTCTGAATATTCCAAACACAGATTTGAAGGATAATAGAGAATACAATTTCTTTAGGTTTTATAATCAGGGTTTGTACTCATTTACTCTTTAGTCTTACGCTTATTATATTTAGAACCATGTTTAAAGATCAACGTTATGGCACTGTCAGTGTCTATTGAATGATTATGAGGGTTACCATGCATATAAGATTGATATGTTCAGGGCTTTCAAATGGAAGCAAAATTGGAGAATCCGAGACACTCAGACCAAAACTGTGACGTCGCATGGGATCTTGTGGCGTCCGACGGAGAGGGGATAGGTGTGTCAGATTTTGAAGGATCAAAAATAAAAATTTGTTTAATATTTATTGTCATTATATTGACACATATTGTAGTATGATACATGGTCCGTTGTCAGTTGTCAGCTAAGTGTACGGCTCGTTTGTTAAAATTTGAGTTAGTCGGCAAGGATAAGTGACTGCTGCAAGAGCCACAAATTTGCATGTCCAATGGGACACTCGAACACAAAGAACCGACCGTCCGATAGGGATTTAGGTCGTCACAGACGCTTTCCCCGCGATGGTTACTGAACCATCAGGCCTGATGTCGAGGATTCATCATTCTGCATTAGAGGAACTGACAAGAGAGCCCCACGGTAACCTTCAACACTGTTACCCAACGCCTTTATTATTAGCCGACGTATTACCACTATGTCCTACAAACGATGTTTTTACAAAACCATATTGGACGTGTGTAAGGAAATAATGGATTCTGTATTATAAAAAATACAAAAAATTAACAAAAGCGTATAAATATACATAAAAATACATATATTTATAACACGTTTACTTGCACATACTGTCGGGAATGGATAAAATAGTCGTGCAGATTGCTAGTTTTACTTATTGAGCAGGGCTTGGCCCATGCACTACCGAGGATACTAGAGCCCGCCGCCGCAGCCGAGTTTAGATTAAACGGAGCCAGCTGAGATCATCAGGAAGCACCGCCGATATTTATTTTGCCAAAGTGATCCGATTTTGTGCAGCTTAGTTTGTCTTGAGAAAAAAATTAATACAAAATTACAATTAAATAATTATTACAATTAAAAATGCTCGAAAAAAATGTTCAGGTTTTGTTTTTTCCTTTGTTTCTTGTCGCTGAAAGGAAACGGTGTGATTGTTGAAGTATGAAAATGTTGGCCTGTGAACCACCAGGATAAACTATATTCCATATTTAATCACAAATTAGTTAAATTTAAAATGGATGCAATATGTCACACGTAATACAGATAACTTTTTTAGATCAAATGGATACTCTGTAATATCGTCAAATGAATAGGCTTTCAGGTCAATTTAAGCCATCCGACATTTTGCAAGCCTATAGCTAATCGAGCCACGAAACCCTGCTTACTACCAAAATCAGCCATCTTTATGTCAAAGCCATTTATGAGGCTAACTGGGCTCCGGGCTCTAGTGGAAACAGTCCGGTTTCAGACATTTCAGTCGTATGTTCATATAACAGGAGCATAGTTATACGCGGGTTTAAAATCAAACACCCGCATAATATTAGCATATAGGCTCCACATGGTACAGCGACAAAGCGCTTATTTACATATAATTCAGTCGAATTTGGTACTGATGGTGTATAATAAGGACGCGACGATAGCATCACATGTAAGTCCACGTATAAAATCTAATTTTCCGCCTGTATCTGCTGTACTTTATCATACTTATAGTAATCATAAAATCATTATATATAGTAGTCCGACGGAGCTGGTGCAGTTTATTTAATGCCCCTGACTGTCTGACTGTGTTTGTGTGCATATTTTAGAGCTTTTGATATTGGAATGTTTGTCTGTGCATGCAAGAGACATTTCTTGTATGTATAAAAATCAGATTTTGAAGCCTAAATACAAAATCTAACCAGCAGAGTTTTACTTTCGTAAGTTGGATTCTGCTCAGCGTGATATGGTACGTGCATACAGAGCTCCTTATCTGTACACGCTTATAGCCCGTGTACCCAATAATTCTGCACCTAACCATCGAGAACAGGAACACTGATTTATGCTGCAGCCTCTGTCTGTTTTCATCCATTAAATCTAAAATGAGAGTCTTGCTATACGATTTTATGAACCAGGGGCATGTGATACTGAACGGCGTAGCCTATGAACTCCAGCACCTGTGGTTGATTAAGTATCTGTACATCGCACGTGGAACCATCTGTGTATACAGGACTAACGAGGATCCTACACTTATAGAATTGGTATAGATGGACAAAAGTAGGATAAGAGAGAGGCTGTTTGTGGCTATCTTAAATATATGTTCGAAGCAACCAGGACATCCACCACACACGCACACACACCATCACATACACACACTTGGTTAGAAGAGAAATGGAACATGCCCCATGATTTCTGATGTTTTAAGATTTGTTGTCTCTATCGGGTAAAATACATAGAAATGGCTATTCCTTGATTTGATCATAGTCAACCACATATCCTTGTTGAGAAACCAAATCAGTAGAAACTGGGGGGTGGGGGGGTGGGGGGAGGGTGCGGGGGGGGGTGGGGGGGAGGTTATTACCAATTGGCCCCTGTACGGAGAGACGGATAGAGGGAAAGCATGTTATCCAAAGTGCATCTGCATGTGACAAAAGTTCCGACAGCCCATTGGTTCGACGACTATCAGCTGGTCAGAGCCTTGAGCTCCTAGACCAAGGGTTGACCGACCACTTAGCATGTGGAATGGTGAAAGCTTGCACCATCTGGGGTTAGAATAAACCAGCAGGATACAAAAAAAACTTAACATGGACATGTGTTCACCATATTTCTATAACAGAACAGAAGGGAGTGAAAAATATTTAATAATTAATCTTCTGCTTGAGAAAGATTTTCAAGAAAATCAGTTTTTGTTTAGGATTTCCAGCCGTCTCTCGCGTCAGTTAGAACGTGTGTGTGTGTGTGTATCCCTCTGCTACTGGTATATAATGCTAGACGGTTATATTGTAGGCCTATACAACAATCCCTCGTTCTAAAAGGTTATTAAATGCCCTCAATATTTGAGTTAAGACGCGAAAGCAAGAAAATAATTACAAATGGACCGTGCATATGAAAAAAATACCACTTTTCCAACGTTAACCTCAGAAAAAAATACTTGAATTTTTTAATTCAGGCCACACTAAAAATTGTTCTACGGATCTGCCGCTCCCTCTTTTCATGTATATTTTTAACACGACCATGTCTTCTACGATGTTGCTAATTTTTACTCTTACTTCGATTCCTTAAAAGATCTTAAAGGTAAAGATAACATACCATGTGTTGATTATATTGAAAGTTTGAAGAAATTAGACGATTCAATATCTGACAGTCTTTAAATATTCCACGATATGTTGCTCGAATGTAAATAGTAAATGGCCGCTAACACAATTAATTTGTTTCCTGAGTCCTTAGCACAAAAAAATATTTTTTTTTTTTTGTGGCTTTAAAATATGCTTTGACTGCACGTGTCAGGATTAGGCATCACGCGGCCGTGTCAGTTTCATTTTTTATGCCCTTGATATAGGAAATGAGCACACCTGGAAACGCTAGAAAAGTTGAATCATATGCAGTGTTATTGGGGAGGTATGTAAAAGATCTTAAAAATATAGAGACCGCCATACGGCAGGGTCTGACACTGGACTGAACGAAATTATAACAGAATTCTCAGTACTGACGTCGTTCTATCATCTATATATGGCTTAAAGTATGTACTTTGGTCTGAAAATTCTTTTATACACGAATTCGGACTTACAGAGAAAAAAAGTGTAAACGGTGAATACAGGTTTCGGGTTCAATTAATCACATCAAGAATCCTTCGTGGGAGATGATAAAATTCTAACCAGGAACATTTGTTAATAATCCAAAATGTGGTGGTGTTTTTTGCCATGGCAACAGGGATCATACATGCATGGTGCTAAATAGCTTAGTGTATCAGGAATGCTCCCCCCGAGTGTAAGCTGTCAGATTTGTTTCAGTTTTTCTATAATACTGAACAAACTGTTGCTTTGGGACACCTTGGATAATACATTTTCTAAAAGTTATGAAGATTCTCTACATTTTGGTGAACAGAACCTTAGTTCTTATGGAACATCGTTGAAATTTTAACAATGTAAACATTAAATTCGAAGTTTAAACAGGTGTTGCCTGATGAGATCGTTTAAGATATTGGCTGTGACAGACGTATGTTCCTCAATAACAATGCTTCCATATTTGTTATGAATGTGTTTATACAGTCATGTTTTTATCATTATAGAACTGGAGTACTCGAAGCAAGCCAATACTTAGTACTAGAGGCCATATTCTGCGTTCCTGTCTATATCTCAGTATTAGTGAAAGCTAACAGGCAATCCTATATTTATTGATTAACGGTTTTGATTGACGAACGATTGATTATTGACTGCTTATAACATGTGTTAGACAATTTATACTCAATATATACATAATATATATATATATATATATAAGATTATTTGGAGGGCAATTAGATTAATGAGCTATACAACAAACTGGATTTCCTCTCCGGGCACCCCTCAGGAATATGCATCATTTTGAAGGATATTGGGCCCCTGCGTTCGGCCCGAGTCCTCTTGGTGGTAGCCCGATTCACAGGCGCTTGAATAATTGTTGGTACAAATTTTGGCTTGAAAGTACCAATTAATCATAAATGGATACAAACCAGTTGCAAATGAAGATGCCAGCCTTGTGTATATTTATATAAACAAGTTACTGACAAGCATTATTTACTGGTTTAGCACTTAGAAAAGGGTAGGGATGGTTATATAGTTGATTGAAAAACGTTTAAGCCAAAATTTGTACCAACAATTATTCAAGTGCCTGTGCCCGATTTAATCGGACTCAAAATAATTAGGCCCTGCCATATACTGAGTCCGATAGCCATTTGTACAGTGAGAGTTTTTACAATACAAGCCTCAGACAACACACCACCCAATGCCCTTGTAACCAGTGTCAACTTGCAGATGTTTATTACCCCGTGCCGGCGCGTCACAGCGGTCACATATATACATGTATGGCCGTTGAAACAAACTGAAACAAAATTCTAGCTGACTATCACTTGAGTCAGGAGGCTCCCAGTGAGGTGCGCACATTCGACTGATCTTCTCTGTCCCTACTAAACTCTCTGACATGCCTCTGGTAAAAAGGTTATTAAATGTTTAAAAATGATTATAAAAGTTTATTTTAGTTGCTTTCAAAAATATGAAAAACGTACTTCTTGGTGTTAAAATAATGTAATTCTGCATCTCTTTGTTTGCCAATAAACAGGCAGACAAAGATGATACAACGGACCTGTTGCATGTTCCGTGGCATATATATTGTAGAGACTCACTGTATGGCATTTGGACTCAATATATAGCAGGGCCTATTAATATTGAGTCCGATTAAATCGGGCCACTAGAACACCTTGGTGGTTTAGTCCAACTGAAACAGGCCGCTCTGTCCGTGTCACGCTGCAAGAGACCGAAACCCGACTTTATCCTGTGTCAGAATCGCTTGGGTCAGTTCCATGTGCGTGCAAGAGCTTAGTTCATGAAATGCTGCCGAAAGGTCGGGAATTAATAGGTATGCTGCTGGGCGCTGAGGGAAGCCTTGTTCCTTACCTTTACTCTTCATTACTATTACAGTGAAATTATCAATAATTATATAATTAAAGCACCCGTGACCTATCATTATTTGCGTTAAAGATAATTGTTAACAAGTTTTGAAAGTCCATATGTGATGTTCCGTATATATATTATTGTATTTAAGCACTGTTTCAATACCAAAATAGGCTCAAAATGTTTAGGCATTAAAAGGATATTAATTATACTGGGAATGTCAGTAAAGTCGCTCACACAGAGACTGCGGGACACGGATCATTATGTATGGTTTAGATAAATAATCGGAAGTATTGATGATGTGACAGGGTTATGGGGTAGATGTTCGTGACTGAGGACAAAAAGTCCTGCATGATACTCTGCCGAACTCATTTTGGAACATCCCATGATAAAAATCGATGTCGTAAATACTGGCATTTGTTTGTGGTTGGTGAAGCCCAGGGACAGACCTGATACTCAGCTGAATCCATTTAGAAGCATCCGTTGATAATTAATCAGTGGTGCACTGGCTGTTGACAGGTATACTGAACTAAACTTGTAAGACTTGTATTCGTCACATTTCCGTTTAATAATTACGCAGTTGGGTTTTCCTAGACAAAGGTTTACATACTCCCGTTCTGATTAAGACTTCTAAATTCGGCACATGTATCGGTGGTACCCTCATCTATGACCAGTGTGTTTTTTTAATGGGGAATTCTGCCTTATTAAGCTGAATAATTAATCATTTCAAAATAACCCCAATAGATGCCCCTATTTCTTTTGTGCTTTAAGGTCCTCCACTGGCCACATTGCGTTTGTGCAATTCCCGGTCATAGATCCACTCTAATCCACATTGATCCGAATACTTTTGTCTACAGGAAGTTAAGATTTTTAATTCAATACAAAGACCACACGCCTCCTCTTTCAATGCGAGGGCTTTTCAGTCGGAATAACACTACGACCAGTTACACGACCTATACATTCCTATACATTCATAAGTATATTTCCATTATAACCATTGTTTCAATAGTTCATCCAATTAATGGGTTAATTGAAAAAAAAGTTTGCTCACAGCCCTACAACTTTAACACAGTTCGGGGGATGCACAGTCTCCAGGGAATATGAAAATATATTACCAGTACATTTGATAGGGATTCTTTTAACAAACTTGAATATGCAGTCCGAGCCTAAAACCTCCACCAGAATTTCCTCACCAGTCATGTATACACTTTTCATGTATTAACACTGCCACGCTTCCGTGACCCGGTTTCACTTTGCGAGCTTCAGAACAAATGCATACAAATGGGCTTTTACATAGGGACAAAGGAACTGCTATATGAGAAATATATATAGTGTTGATTCTGATTGCCTCCAAAATTAAATGGATTGTTCATACAGTTTAACCATCTGCAATTTTTCTGAAAATATGAATATACCTTTTTGCGTTAATTTTAGACAAAGCAACGAACCAATGCTGAAGTTATTTTTTGCACCGTATATCTGGGAGCATCAGTATACTCTGATGACAATTAACAAAGCTCAAGACAAGTATTAAATACTGTTAGGAGGCTATTTGCCAGAGCCTTTCCTTCCACATTGGCAGCGTTTATTTGCATTTTTATTTATTTATTTATTTTTTTATTTTGCGTGCGAGAGCCTTCAATGACATGTATGTTTGCTATCATACTAAGGACTTTCATCAATTGAAAACTCACAACAAAGTTTTTCGTGATATCTTTTGAGCTTCAATTGTATTTATCTTTATTAAACTTTCACTTTTCTATATACAGTCATACAATTTCTTCAGATTATTTTCACAGTATAGATGGCTTATATCTTCAATCGCCATCACTCCGGCAATTATGATGTCGTGCCGATGTTGTTAATTGGAAGAAAAAAAATCTCAAGGAAAATATAATACCTGAGCATGTTTCTTTGTTTTATATCTTGTAAAGCATAATTTTGTCATTCTTTGCTGACAATTTTTAGGAAAGGGGTTTCCCTAGAGAATCAAGTGATCTTCATATCATGAACAACAGTCTCTGTGAAAAAAGGATAAAAATATGTGTCATTCAGTCCCTACCAGCTCATTACATAACTATTCATTATATAGAACTTTGGATTTTCCAAGGTGCGTCCGGTGTATGTATACAGGTTATGCACCTGGCGACGTACCCTGAATTTAACTCAAGGGGGCCCCAGTGTGTAAAAGGTAATTTGGAAAGTTTATGGTAATAAAGCTAGTCACTTAGGTTCTGTCTGCTTGACTGCTAAGTGCCCATCAGAGAGTATCTGATGTTTTCATCATTTTCAGCAAATGAAGTAAGTGGTGCTTCATACCCATATTCAAAATCTAATACATCTAAATACAAAATATATAACTAGTTCATCAACACATACTATTTCCTGTTTGTTCTCAGGATTTTATTATTACATTTTATGATCAGATTCTCTGGTTCCTCTGGTTCCGCCATATTTGTGTTGATACCTGTGTATTCCTCGTCGTGCTACCTCTGTTATCTGATGACCTCCGACAGCAGGTTTTACAGCAGAGGACCCGCACCTTGATGCTATGTAACCATGGATTAACAACTGTTGAAACAAGGGTCATATACATGCTAACCGGAAACATCAAATCGGGTGCATTGTAACCAGATCTAATCAGAATCCCTGCCAAAGCATAATTGCATGGTCCCAAAATTGAAAAAGCATTGACTAAAATACATAAAAGTATCGATTTCCTTGCCACGAGGAACTTGGACATTGCATCGTTTTCATTGTCGAGATCAAGTGACACGTGACCTCTCTTCTGTGAAATCTTGACCTGTATCACTTTCCTTTGTATCCATATGAATGTCACAATGTTTAACAAACTTGGTGGTATCCATGATACACCCATTAAAATAAACTGTTGGCTTCCTTGTAAATACAGCGGTAAGATCATATGTAGTAGGAATGCTACTACCCAAAGAAGAAAGCAACTGAGGAACAACTTCTTTTCTGAAACCCGCTGAGGGAACCGAAAAGGAAAAATCACAAACAGGAAGCGGTCCATAATGAGTGCGCATAACGTCCATATTTGTACAGTGATAACACTGCAGAAAGCATTATATAACAGCATACTGTCTCCAGCCATAAAGGCGGACATCATCAGATTAATTGCTAACAACATATCTGCAAGTGCTAAGAAGACCATTGACCATCTCCTGTGCTGCACCACTAGTTTGCTGTGACACAGGTATAATACCACAATCACAAGATTCTGTAGGATTCCAAAGGTGATAAAACTTAACAGTAATACTATTGTAAAATGAACAGCGTCTCCCACTTTTCGATCTGTGATATTTTTAGGTTCTGTCTCATATTCTGAAATATTCTGTCCAAAACTTGCATTGCCATTAAGTATTTCAATCATGTTTACGGCAATCTGGAGGTCAAGTCCTGACTGTCCTCAAGTGTTTGATTTAGATTCTGCGCCCCGTTCTAAAATATACCGTCTCAAACTTGCATTGTAATCACGCTTGTCCCTCATATTTACAGCGATCCGGAACTCTGGTTGTACAACTCAAGTATATCTATTCTTTAACAAAATGTTGAAAGAAACAATTTCAAGGTTACGATTCTTCGTAGAAAAATAAGAAGACAATTAACTTGTATATTACATCTTTTCATTGTTTTTGTCCCTTAGGCGTGGTTGTATTATGAAGAGGTCTCTCTTTTTGGGGCGTGCCATGAACCATGTCCTGAACCCTTTTCTGTTCCCGGTATAAGCAAGATATTTTCATGAGAGCAAACTGAGAGAGTCATATTTCCTTATTAAGGTGGTTTCCTTTGAATAATTGACATCCACATCAGGTAATTTGTACAGCTGATCAGAGCTGCTAGAGCTCACCGACTCGGTATAAACCTTCTCTATAACGGATACTGATCTATCTTGGCCTAACCATTCAACTGGTTTTTAGCGCATTTATGTACTGCAGCTCAAATTGTAACATGTATTTCAATGCAATTAACTCATAAAAACAAACGAATTATAATAATAATCGGATTATTAAACTTAGAATATTTCTGTTGTCACCCACTTCTTCTCCACAGATATATCTTGACGTATCTTTTTTAACGTCAATATAAATGACAAACGTTCAGGCTTATAGCCTATAATATCGCCGACATCGTCAGTCTCATCCGGCGATCCAGCCCTCTCGCCTGTTAGCTTGTTTTATTAATTCTCTCAGCTGAGCTCTCAAGTAGAACAAGAAAGTAGCTACAATGGATAACGAATGGTAGAACATTCAACATTTGCCGTAAATCTATTACAAGTATTCATTCTTTACTTCGGGAAGAGGTTCACCAGACTCGTAAATTAAACCTCGGCCAAATATATGTTAGCCGGGAGAACGGTCGGTACAAGCGTTATTTATAGATGCCTAACATCAACACGTTCTGTATTTGTCATGTCCCAGGTCAGTAGGAGACACCAGGGAACCGTATCCACAACGGTGCAGTTACAAGTGCACGAACCTAAGCCTAAGCATTATTCCATCTCCTGACAAAGAGGCTGGTAACGTACTCTTCTGGCAAATATCTGATGTATTCTTAATGTGATCAGCCGCATTGTTATAATAACATTCCTGTAAGTAGGTAAGGTCATGAGAACACATCATATAACATATATATAAATGTCACATAATATTCCATACACTGATATGCATAGAGCCAGAAAAACCACAGTAGACTAATAATACAAAAACACTCGAGTTTATACGAATAAATTGAAGTCAAATTGTACACATAGCCATGTTTCACTGTTTGCTTCTCTCTACCATTTGTAGATGACCGAGAAAATTTTCTGTATGGTAATCAATACTTGTTCTAGGTTTTCTGAGATATAAGTATAAGTATCTTACAATATATTGTCTTGAGATTCACAGGCCACTGTAAGCTAACATCAACAGTACTTACCCTGATGGGTCGTAGTATAGTCTCTATATTCAGACAGCCAATATTGCGGGCTTGTGAAGCGGCCAGGCAACCGAAGTAGTAATGTTACTGTAATGTTACGTTTAGAGCACCAAAGTACACAATGGTTGAAGTGTCTGGCCTTTGCGTTAATTTCCTGGAGTCACGATCGATGTGCTTGGCGTGTGAAACATATTTTTAGGATCTTTGGAAAATGACCCCACCAAGGACCATGACGAAAAAAAAACCTGACAGACTCTACCGGTTCATTTCATAACCCAGACGAAAAGTATACACGTGCACGTGCGGGTGGACCAGATAACCTCCAGTCATGAGCTGCCGACACATGCAGTAATTTAGCCTTATAAATGTGTATCTCATCACCTGTCACAGAAAAACTCCACTGGCCAGTTATTATGGCGTAGAAGCTGACAAATGGGCTTACCGATGAACAAACGTGTTTTCCTGAAGACAATATAGCAGTTTAGATCTCCCTAAGACTGTTAGATTGTTACGGTCCGCTCTAATGAAAAAGGATTGCAACACAAATGTTAAAGACATGGGCTCTCAAAGAAAAGACAATAAATGTGCTTCATTGCTGCTCTACAGTCATAATAACATAATATACAATATACATAACAATTTCGAGAAAAACCATATCAGCAAATGATTTGACAGAACTGAGTGCCTAGAATGCCCTTTAAAAGCAAGTCGGATAAAATGTAACTGAAAAGGAATACTAGGCTGTCCAAAGGAGAAACGGCGATATAATTCAATCCCGACACTCATGGTGATTTCCGGTAATTCAGATATGTACTCATGTATTCAGTCAATGAAAAGAGTAATGCTACAACATCACAATGATTTCTTGTTTCTGTATCATATTCTTATCTTGGTTTCACCTTCATCTTGATTTTCATCATCCATATTGACTCTATAGACATGTGGAACTTGTCCAAAAGGAAGATAATATATGCACAAAAAGACGCACAGCACTTTATGTAACATAAATTTATTGATCAATAACAGTTTCAGAGGAATTTAAATAGTTTTGACACAGAAAATAAGAAGCCGACGTGCTAGCATTTAACTTATACCAAACAAGTTTAAATCCAATTTGAAATGTAAACACAGGTACAACATCACAATCACAAGGTTATGTTGAATGTCGAATGTGATAAAACATAACAAAAAATTCTCTATCGCTGTTTTGTCCACGGCGTTTTTATAGTTGGTCTCATTTTTATGAAATATTCAGTCCCATACTTGCATTAATTGGCAACACCCATCATACAGTCATATTCATAATATCTTCCCTTATCTAAATCTGACAGCTCAGTTATTTCAACTTTATTGTACCTATAAAGGTAACATCTTACAACATGATACAGTCAAATGATTCTAAGTGAATCTATAAATACATTTAAATATTATTAAACCCTTAACTCCTATAAATATGAACTAATCAACGTACCTTATACCTAAATAATTCGTAACTTCTTTATGTGCTAATGCTATGAGAGAATGACAGCCACAGCCTCGTTGTCGTTAAACCCTCACTGGAATCCAAAACCAAAGACGGAAGGAAATGTAGACAGCACTGTTTCAATATACTAACATAAATGTATATATGATAACACTTTCTAGTAGCTATGATTGACCAAATAAATTTTTCATTGGAAGCTGCTGTTCATGCATTGGTCACGTCGTGTTATACATGGGGCACAACAATCCTCGCTGTTAGCCAATCGATAACGTTATATGATAAGTTCGGGTAACGTCAGTGCTTAGGCTTGAGTCAGGTAGCCGGGGTTTCCTGATCAATGTTCCTTTCCATAATTCATCCCAGGGTTATTTTATTCGTCCGGAAAATGCCATCATTGAGTCGGTCATCCTTGTCTGACGATTACTGATGTCTGGAGTAGAACATCACTCCTGATCCGCGACAGTAATTTAGTTGTTATTGTAATCTTCACTTGTCTTTGCAAATTGATCAGCCGGAGTAATATGATAAATATCTGAAAAATAAGAGAACTCATGATCATATCATGTCATTTAGTTAAATTGTCAAATGTCTAATGTCTTAAACACGTTACACCTCCCTTTTTATCACATCTCTACCAAAGAACATGGAACGATGATTAAAACCACATTAACGACAAAGGAACTTAATTAGAGTTAAAGTCAAAGTGAATGTGTATATATCGTCTTCTTTTTGCTTTTCTCTGCCACCTACAGAGACTTATTTATTGTTAGAATAAACACAATCTCTGAAAAATGTGTGCTAGCTTCAGTTATTTAACATTCCTTTTTTAGCAGAATAATTACAGACCACTGTAAGTTGGCCATGATAATAAGGACTTACCCTGATGAATAATCGGCCATGTAGCCATTCATCACATGGTGGCCTGCGGGACAGTTAGCTAGGCCACCAGTAAGCTGTCTTTTAAGTTTAGATGATCCGGTATTACTGGGTCCAGGGTCTGTGGTTTGCGACGATTCGCTGGTGCCACGATCGATATGCCTTCGTTGTTACTGCCATTCTTACATTGTTCTTATAATAAATGTCGCGATTCTTTATGGCAATCAAGTTAATTGGCTGCTGCACACGTGATACACCATCCTTCTCTAACTCCGTCTGAATTATAGACTTTACAGACTACAAATGGTCATGAGGTTTAATGTATAGATCGTGCGGGTAAGTCATTGTTAAAACAATGCTTCATAACGTCACGGTGTGTAGTCCTTATATGCTGGACTATCCATAAACTGATACATTAACACAGGCGATTTAAACACCTTTTAAAAACACCCGTTAAAAAATAGGATTTTGCTCACTCATTTATTCTTACAGTATGAATACATTTCAAATGTTATACGTATGTTTTAATATGTATGTCTGCATGTTGTTCATACATCTACACCCAAGTACATTTCCTCAATATGGTTCGAAAAATCCTAGGTGTAACACCTGGGCTAAGGCTTGTACTCGGCAATGACTCGAGAAATCAGGCGAACCAGGTAAATGTCCAGTAGGTAAAGCTCTCTCACATAATACAAAGACATATATGAGCGGTCAAGCAGATTATAATGGAAATGTATCTAACAAATAATAGTTAGTTAATCGTTTTATTGATAGATTAATTAAACATTAAAGTTTGCCTTATTTTCTCTTATTCGCGACGGGTAATTTATATATGCATGTTAACATATATATATATCTGTATTCTGGCTGTCTATTCTTACAGACATCATGACTCCTCCACATAAGCGCTGTATTTATATTCATGGCCCTGAAGGTTATCTTATTGACTGATAAATTATTCATAAACAATTAAGTGAAACAGCAGGGGTAAACAAAAGCCCTTTTGCTGTTTGTTTGAATCGGAATAAACGACCAGTCGCCAACTATCTACAACCAGTGGCAGACAGTCTGTGAATGCTTGCGACTGGCGTTTAGCGAGCAATCGCTGACTCGAGATCACGGAGTTTCCCGCGTTGTTTATTTAATTTGGAGATGATAAATGTGTGTAACTAAAAACATAATTTATAAATACTATCAAAATATCAGACTCAACTAGGGCAGCCCAATATCACATCGATCTCTCAATTCATTTTCCATGATGGGACCAAAAATGCTGACTTGACGCCAAATTTCACACCTACAAGCTCAGTCACCTGACCAAAACTCCTGCAACCAATTGGATGATGATCAGTCGCAAATCGTATCGTCTGCGACTGGCGGTCGCAAGGCCCGATCACTTGCGTTCCACATGAGATTATAATCGGCGATTAGTCGCATCGCATCGCCTCGCAGCAAAATCGCCAATGGGCGGCAGGCTTTACAGTCATTGGCAGGTGACAATTATGAAAAGCACGTTTAAAAGCTGTAAATGTTATAATCATGTGAAGCATAGTTGACGGCATAATCCTTTGATGCGTCTTAGTAAGATGTTAGAGGCAGAATATGATTGACATCCAACTTGTCAAAAAAGTGTAGCATTGAAGGGAATACTTACAAATGTGAGGTGCAAAATTTTATGAATTTGTTTTAATTTTATGGCATAAAATATAAAAAAAATGTGTTTATCTTCAGAAAGAACACTCTATCAGGTTTAAATAACGTATACTTTATAGGGCCTAATAAGGATTTAAAATAACGTCTTGACTGATTTTAAATTAAGGGATTTTTACCAGAGATGTTACCCTAATTTAATGTTTTTCAACCAGAATTCTGTTGCAATAGAGATTGTTTCCTTTCATGCAAGATCCATGTAGATAAGAAAAGAGACCTTAGCGACATAAAAGTTTGATGAATGATGCTGAATGTTTTCCTTTCAATGGTCTTTCCTTTCGTGTCTTTCAGTGTTCAAATTTCATCACGATTTGTAAGTTGAGACTCTCAATGCTACTCTAACATAGAAGGTCGTATATTAATCGGGACAGGCCTTATCCATATATCATAAGATGACCTTTAGATATATTTTTTGTTATCCTTTTATTTCTTAAACAAATCATACGGAGACTTCTTGAGGAACTTCTTATACTACATGAATATAGAAAGACACCACTGCGCTTGGTTTGAGGTAAACTTTTGCCAAGGACAAAAAATATAACATTGTGTTAGGCACTTTAAAATGGATGCCGACCATCAGGCGAGTAACTATGTGGTAGTAGATAATAATGGTGAAAAATGAGGATGCGACAATGTTTAAACATCACACCATTTCGTGTGTAAAATCTTTCTGCCTGCATCTGCTTTTGTTCCTATCAGCATGATAATGACCTATTAATAACGATCTATTATTCGTATATAACTGCGCAGCTGGAACTGGGAGTTCATTTTGTTACCACTCGCTTTTATATCTCTGTTTCCCTCGTACAGAACATTCGAAATACTTTTTATATGAATTTCCATAAATTTTCCATTGTTGCGAGATAGGCTTTTGGGAAAGATCCTGCTAGGATCTCTGATAGCTGTTCCATTTAAAATGTCATTGACTATATGAATGAGAGCTTTCGGTGTAGCTGGTCCTAAACTTTTGAATGAATTACCGCATTACCTACGAACACAAGCCAGTCTGTCAGCTTTTAAGTCTCATCTCGAAACCTATTTGTTCAAACAGTTTTACGGATAATGTAGTCAATGAACTTCAGTGATATGAATTCTTGGATTTTTTTGTTTTTTTTTGTTTTAAAACTTTATTTTGTAACGTTTTTACGATTCATTTTATTCATTGCTAATTTGACAAATATCTTTCCATTTGTCACTTTTTAGTCATGTACAGCGTCTAGGGCACCATGTCTGGTGGATTTTAAGCTTCATAAAATAAATAATTACTATCATTTTTATTATTATTATTAAAGTCGCAGCCCTGCAAACTTTAGAATTGATCTTCATCCAGTGAATGTGGATATGAGACTGGTTTGATTGTACATCTAGATAATGAGAGTCGACATGGTGTGTTCAAAAATATTTCAGTCGGCCTCGGAAAATGAAAGAGCAGAACCTACTCTCTCACGAATCTTTATGTCGATTTTCCGCTCCGGTTCAGTGACCGATCATCATTAATATATCATCATTCTTAATTCCAAAATATCTATTGAATTTACAAAAAAAAGTATTATAAAATTGGCCGGTAAGTGCTTTTGTCGCGCTTTCTTACGGAATAACCCTACATGCCTTGAAATGGAATTTAACGTTAACCTAGGTTATTCAATTACATTAAATTTGCCTTACATTTCTCGATAGACTCATATTAATAATAATAAACTGAAGTCTTGAAATATATGCTGCAGACTATACCTCATTTAAGGTATCGATTAATACAGGGTCATCGATAACGGGTAAGGAGGATCATGGACTGTTTTCTTGGACTTTAAATTAATAATATGTTATGATGTTGGATATAAAAAATGCCTGAATTGCCTGAATATTCGCCTACTTCTAGCGTTATAGGGGACTTTTGTTCCGATAAGTGTACCTCAAGTGTCCGTCACGCAAAAATTCACGCAAACGATAAAGCTGAAATTCTGTCCGGTAATATAAGACACTTCAGCACTTAAAGCTTGTCTAGATTAAAACAAAACAATCAGTCCCTTTAGTAGCTTGTTATCCTTAAAGGCTTTTGAAAATCAGTATATACTGATACAACACAGTAATACAAGAAAAATATATTTATTTAACAATTTCTGGCTTTGTACTAACGTATATCGACAAACACGAACACTAATAATTTAAGGGATGATCCTTTTATGGTTTGAATGTATAATTTATAGGAACATAAACAATAAAATACAGTGGACATCCTGATTAAACTGCCTGCTTGAGAGGAAATAATTAGAATCAATGCATAAATCCCTATGTATATTACCTTTATATATGTATCTATCTAATATTAAGCAAACTGAGACTAACATAGCCGGATGCAGACAAAATATACAGTAAATTAAATGCAGTTAGTATGGTAATGGTGTACTTGACTGATTAACTGACCGGGCTGGAACAAATTGATCATAAACGAAATTGTAACTGATAATGATATATAGCATGGTCTAATAGTTCTCTCCAGACTATGTCACATTTATATTTCCACATCTACCAATGAACGTGTATAGTATATATATACATGTATAGGGGCACAAACACAAATATATATGTTTGATAACTAACGGGAACGTTCAAACGGCAAAACCTCGCATGAGAACTTTATAGTTTTAGTTTGAATGGTTACTTTCTGCAGTGGGGTAAATTTTTCTTAATATATATATATATATATATATATATATATATATGATTATTATATATATATTTATATATTTATACTTATTTATATATATATACTTATTTATATTTCAAATAATTATAATGTTATAATAGAAAATAAGTTATTTTGTAAATTCTAACCAAGGTTTAGATATAACATTTTTTAGTAAATGTATTCAAAGTTTTTAATTCTGTTTATTTATATATTTCATTTGCAATATTATAATATTATTCTCTGAAAAGTGGGGGGGGGGGGATGATTACATTGGCCTTCCCCCCCCCCCCCTATATTGACGCCCCGGACTTTCTGGGCATCTTCACTATTGTTATATCGTGTTTTCATATTCTCGCATGGAAGACAGATATTATTATATATGTTAGTCATACAAGTCTTTTCAAAACCCTTATCTATCTAACTTAATACTACTTAAAATTGGCTTGACTATTTGTCCCAGAAAACCCGAAGAAACGGGTCATGAAATCGGGCCAGTTTTGCTATCAGCGTCAGTCAGATGCCCTAACTTACATAATACATACCACTTTGGCCCTTCCACTGGCACAAAATTGAATTCCCGGCAGCATCACATCGCACGGATTTATGTTGCAGCCTCTTGTTTTCTTTCCAGGGAAAGCTAACCCTTGTGTTACCTCTCACAAGAACCAGGCGAGTCCTTGTGTTTTGGGTCATGTGTTACGGATCCGAGTAACCCGTAAACTACAGCACCTGTTGGTTTTTATACAGCAATGCATCGCATCTGAAACCATGAGTAAAAAGGGCCAGCAGGGAACCAGTGAAGCACTGACATGAAACGGCAACTGTAGGAATAAAATGTATGAGGGAGCAACCACACCATTCACAATACATGTTTTCCATTGCCGCACTTTAAAGCTATATGTTAACTTTCCTTTTCTCTACAATTTACTAGTATTCGATTTCTGACGGTAATGTAATGCTTGTTGAGAGAAGTTTTTATAAATGTCTCTGTGACATGAGCCTGTTTATCTACAAGTTGTTAGTAAACATGGTACAGGTGTCATTGTTAACATAAAGAAAAATCAAGTAACCCACGAGGGCTGGTTGCATATGTGTGGGAATTTTTTAAAGACGCTGGTAGTAAAAAGCCCTTCACAAGTCTTTTAGACGTCAGACTTGCCACCAGATGTCCTTACTAGTTAGATCAATGTCTGATTTTACCTTAAAAAATTGCAACAAAAGGTTTTTGATTTCATGTTGTTTATTTGGTCATAAAGATCTCAAGTAAAAAAGTCTCTCAAAATCGGGGCCCGGGAAAGGGGTGAGATTACATAATTTCAAGGTGGCGGTCGACAAGAATTTGACTCGTCTATAACTCCTTAACGCTTCATTTTATCTCCCATAAATGAATTACAGACAGATAGAAACATGATACCAAAGAAGCAAATAAGCATAATAAAAGTTCTGTATGACGTCATCATGACGTCAAGTTGATGTCATGACATCATGAACAACCACTTTTACATCAAGAGCAATTCGACTTTGCAAATTTGTTAGTAATATATTAGAAAAACTACACAACTAGGTCTTTCAACAGAATGACACCAGGTTGACATCAAGTTGACTTCATGTATCGTCATTGCATGGGGCTAGGCAGGCTACATTGTACATTTCTATGTACCATGTTCAAACATCATATTCAGAGTCATCGCTTTTGGTCTTTGTCAGAATCTACAAGATCTGATTGGTTAAACGGGTTTTCACAAGACAAAGTATGACACTGCCCACATGCGGATGTACAAGGTAAGCCATATACCTGACAGGTGCAGCGTCGTGAGGTACATCCAGCTGTGCAATTACAATGAACAACCTTCAGCAGGCTATCCGGCGCTGGAGATTTCGCAGTCATAATCGGACGGAATTGGACATTTTCATATTGCCAACCCCACCGTGTAGCATCACGATCACTCTCTTTGCCGAGCCATGTCATTATTTGGTAATAACATCTAAGAGAATGGTAGGTCGTGGCTGATGGAGTAGGGGGGAGCCTTTCTGGGGCCACAAATCTTGTGGCAGAAACGACCTATCTTTTCAATACACGTTGCCTCAAACCAACCAATTCATCGGATGCTTTTCCTCCAAACAGCAAATCTATGGTGTTCCCGACCGCTGTGGATAACATGCATCATTCCTCCCCAGTTGGGGACTGGTTTACGGAAACACAGAGAGAGCTCCCAAAGGATGTCGACAGACGGTTCTGAGCCACAAAACTGTGGAAAAAATTGAAAGATTATATTGCGACGCGCGTAGTTCGAAAAGCGGCAATTTGTAATGTCAATCCTTGCCATTTCTGTGACCTTCAGAACCGATGAACTTCCTCTAGGTATTACATGCGTGGTCTTTCACTCCTGGCGTGGTGGCAGCAATCATACCCATGCCATGAAAGATCCCTTTCCCATCGATGGTTAAGATATTGTGGTCAACGTTGTCTGCTGCAAACACAATCATATCCAGTATCGGTCCTAATACATCATTCGAAATCACATCTGCAGCATTCTTCTGAAATCTTTGCACCTCAGAATTTGAGGAGCAAAACCCCATGGTCGACAGTTTGTCCACAAGAAATCTAGACTTGTACAGGTAGTGCAGCTGTGACGCCAGCCCAATTTGTAGTAGAGCTATTACAGCACGTGGACGAGCAGCCAGTATAATTGATTGACCAATGGATGCTATTTTACTTATGCTTGGCAGTCAAAACAAAGATAAGGTCTAACAATGAACGAAGGGTCATCTGAAGAAAGTCAAGGGCGGGACTCAAACTAAGACTTGTTGACGGAGGATACTGATTAGTAACCGACGGAACAGTGGTCTTGATTTCACTTTTGATTAACCTAGGGGCAGCATCAATAATGGCATGTTTCTGACTATCTTCATCTCCACAACGAGCAGTTCTAAAATATTTGCAGGTATTTTCGATATATTTTCTCGCATAGTCACTTTATCATGGAGCCCTTCACCCTCAGCTATGAAAATTGAGTCGTCATAGCGCTCTTTCAGGTTTCCTTTAAAGTATTGATTCCCATATGGGACAGAGTCATCCTCTAGTAAATAGCCTTTCATTTTACTCACCAGATCTGAAATTGTCAACTGTTCTTCATCATTCATTTCTAAATATTCACATGCTTTCAAAAACAGCCTGCTGCTGGTCCTCATTTTTTAGGTCGACCCAGTCTCTTTCTTTTTATCTCAGATAGTCTGAATTGCTCAGGAATGTCCCGTCCTGTTCGAAAGTTTGTACTACATTGATTGTGATAGATACAATCTGCAGCATTAAGATCTTCACCGAAATACTGAAGTCTGCCACGAACAGTAGGTGCCCAATCATCTGCACGTTCTTCACCATGTCTTAGTACAGTCTGAGGGAAAGAACTAGTTTTCACTTCACTTACAGGCTCATCACGACCGTTGTTATTCCTTACAATTTCCTGTCCACAGAACAAGCAGTCTGTTTTATTATTATATGGACCCAAGCTTACACGTGCACTCCTCTTCTTTATTGATGAATGTGATGGACCAGGGTTTAAAGCTCGTTTAACGGCTTTTGAATCGGTTCCAATGCTCCCGACATTTCTTATGGACCAGCTTTTGCATAAACATCCCTCTGGCCACGCATCCGACTGTATTTATTGATTGTATCAGCACCTTTCTCAGAAAGAGTGCTGATCTCTCTGTCATCTTCATCACCTATTTCTTCTTCACAGATTTGACAAACTTCTTCTTCAGGATCACTTAAATTCATTCTTAGGCTCGTATGAATAAAACCCAAAAAATTCTTTATACTCTTGTTTGGGCTTAGACTGCGATCTCTTCAAATTGAAAGTACATGTAATTTATGAAATATCTGCATTCTGTAGACATGTGCTTTAGGCCACAGAACATCAAGTTGAACAAATAACTCACTTTATGAGTTAAAACTCTTAATTGCATGGCAGTTTGGTATAAACCTGGTGTTTCTTTTCATTATGTTTTCATGCATATGGCTACAAGTCTAATGTCATTTCCAGCAGATCAAGACACTTGCAAGCATGGCTTCAATTAATTTTTCGTTTATTTTAGTTAAAAATATGTGATGGCAGCACTAAAATAATGAAATGTATTAGGTGCTAAGTAAACAAAAAATTTGGCTTACCATTGATAATGAAAGTCTTGTCTTCTGCACTTTCATGAATTTAAAAGACAATGTCTATTTCTTAAAATTAATACTATCTTTCATAATTAATTGCACCCAGCATCTCAACAGAACATTAAAGAGACAGAAAACACATTAAATTAGCAAATTATTTTGAAATTAGAGAGCGAAATTCAAATAAGCTTATAAAAAGTTCTGTATGACGTAACCATGACGTCACATAAGATAAAATTTGTAACAAATAAAGCGCTGTGACAAATTTTACCTGTCATGACGTCATGGTGATGCTTTACAGAACTTTCTATAAAGCTTATTTGATTCATTGGTATCATGATTTTATCTGTTTGTTATACATTTATGGGGTTAAAATGAAGCATAAAAGAGTTGTTGGCAAATGAAATTCTGGTCGACCGCCATCTTGAATTTATGTAATCTCACCCCTTCCCGGGCTCCGATTACGGACGAATTTTTTTCTGGAGATGCGGAAGACCAACAGAACTATTTAAAGCAAAAAAAAAACTTTTGTTGCAATTTTTTTAGGGTCAGGACATATATTTTCATATATTGACCTGCCTATACTGAATGTGTTTGGAATCTTTTTTTCGGGCCCCAAGTCACGTGTTACAAACGCGTATCAACGAACAGCAACCCTAAAGTAGCAGAGTGTTGAAACTTGTTACTTTGTATCACCTTGCGTTACTTTGATTCGAAGGCGATCTGAAAAACAAAGAATATTTAATTCAAGACTGATTGAACACCGAGATTTTGGTATATGGCCTAATTAAAACGCCTTTTGTTTTAATTACTGTTATATCAACCCTCGTTTTTAGTGCACCTGGTAAATTATCATTCAAAGGAGTCGTGCAGCTGAATGATTATATCTTTTATATATCCTAAACATAAATTCTGAACAAGATATAATAAGGAATATTTGCGCGTGCACTTACATATCAAAACATTTAAAGCCACTAAAGATAAATGAAACGAGTTTTTTATAAAGAAACTTTACAGTTTATACGTCCAAAATTATCACAATTCTTAATCTTAATTTGATTATATGACCTTCATAAATAAACTGATATTTTTATACATACTTTTGAACAGAATTTTCTGGTTAAACTTTTCACAAGGGCACCTGGTAATATAAAAATGTTTCAAAAATTTGTACTTTTGTGGATTGTGGATTTCTTTTGCATATTCACAGTGAAGTTTATTATCTTATTCTTATTACAGATTCAGTGAATAAATCCCGATTTGTAGCTAAAAACATACCTTGCTTTATTATATATAGGACAAATACGTTAAAAAGAGAAAAAAGAAACTTTCATGGCATTTTTGTAAAAACTGTAACAGCATATAACGTTTTATATCAGAATTTATTTGTAAAAATGTCCATAATACGCCGAACTTGTGGTGATTCAGCAGATTCTGTGTGACCACCTGACATTCGTAGAATTAAATATCGCTCATACAGAAAACGAGGAACATCCCGACATCGCTCTCGCTCCCGACATATGACGCCATAGTCCATCCAGCACATGCGCAAACCGTCAAGATCGCAATCGAAATGCTTTAACTTGTTTTAGATAAAAAAATCTGTTAAACGAGGTACAGCCATGTCGGGACTGACGTCACGATACTATTTTTTTTGCTTGTTCCTGTGAGATTTTCACAAAAGTTATGCATTCTAATGGGTCGATATGAGTTATATTCACATATAGGCTTAACAACTTTTACAGATTTTTGGGGGGCAGAAATTCCAAAATCGAACTGTACATGCATTTTATAAATTCTAAATCCTCAGAGAGACAGAAAGGGTTGCTAATGTTTCAATTCAACTTCATCGGAGGAGGTGTATATATGAATCGTGTACAAGAATCTTTAAAGAGTGTGCATGGATACGATTGTTACCACTATATCACGATAATTATCATCATGGTTGATGTTATTATTCTAGATTATAACTGAATCCTCCGTGATTCTGATATTCTGGATTCATGTCCTTAGGTCATGTCCAAATGACCTGTGAGTGAGTCTTCAGCCGATGCAATCAAAAACCATATCCACGTTATAACAGTAAAACAGCTTTAGTTATGAGTTATACTAAGTAAACATTGTTCGTTTTATTTTTCTTTACAAACATTATTACGAGGTATGTCAACCTTAACAGTCTTATGTTGCTTTTTCATCTCAACATGTAAGGTCTTTGCTATTTTAACGTTATACCTGGCAAGGGGAAATTCATCTTTGATAGATGATTCTTTCAAAGGCGTCAATATATGTTCGGGATGGGGGTTTATACCCCCCCCCCCCATTTTGGCAAGGATGATGGTCAAAGTAATAAGCCCCCCCCCCCCACTATTCAGAGAATAATATTAATATATTGCAAATGTTATTAAAAGAATTATATATTATTTATAATAGAATATATATATATATATATATATATATATATATATATATATTCTATCATTCTAATATTTATGAGTAAATAAATATGAGTCTAAATATTCTATTTATGAGTTTACTATATTATATCTATACTTGGTTTGGAATCAACTTATACTGGAAACATAATACCTTTTTTTCTAAAAACTTTTACATAATCGTATGAAATTATACATAATTGCAATATATACAAAAGTATATATATATATATATATATATATATATATATATATATATAAGTTTATATATTTGAAATGTGTCCTACAGGTGTTAATATATTTTAAACGTGTCATACAGACGCTAAAAAGGTGTACGTGTGTGTGTGTGTGTGCGCGCGCGAGTCACCCCCCCCCCCCCACCCGGAAGATAAATTGACGCCACTGGATGCGATCCAACTCATATTAATGTAATGAAAGGATAGTGCACCTCGTGGTATGGCAGAAATCTAGCCTAACGGTACGTGTATGCCTTTTATGACCTCTCTGTCAGTATAGATATGTGCAACATGCATGATTTTAATCTGTTACCAGTCGTGGCTATATCCAGCCAGGTGTTATTTAAACATGTACATTAGCAAAATCATCCCGTTACTATTGAGAACGTTATATTCGACCTAGTGATATTATAACGTGTGAAGTAGCAAACTATAATTGTTATCATGCAGAACACTGAAACTGAGTGTTATAAAATATTAACCATGGTAATGTAATAAGAGCACACTGATCGTGACACCGGCAAATTAACGCAAAGGTTTAAGCCACAGTCCAGATTCACGGTTAATAGCTACGGTAAGTAATGTTACTGACATCAACCGAGGCGGGGTTCGTTGATTCGTAGAAGCATTTGATTGTTTAAATACCGCAGCAATCTATAGGTCGTCACGAATCATCCCGTATCGGTACAGACCAGCACCGTGACTAACCGTTTGCTGTGTACCGTGAATGACTGGGGCTTGACAGCCTGTATAGCCAGTGTGAATTAAGGGTGGCAAATGTGGCTGTGGTATTGCTGTTTCTGTGACCTGACTTCTTCACAATCCATTAGTGCTGGCTGCATGGCTGTATGTGAAAGTACACACATTTACTATCCATCAGGGTAAGTCCGGTTGATCTTTTTCAACTTAGGGTCCTGTGATAATCAACAAGAACATGAACCGTACAAGACAGAAGCTGCCTGTCTTTATCTTTGAACAAATATTGATTATTATAAAGTGAAATCTTTTGTCAAACAGTTGACGAATTATTTCCAAAACTTAACTCTCTTTTGTATCATTAAAACTCCAGAAGCGGAATCGGGGGAGGGTCCAGGGGGTCCGGACCCCTCCCCCCCCCCCCCCCCAGCCCCACCACCTTCAGCCGCCGCAACATTTTAAAAGGGTTTCTGGCCAATATTCCCGGCTTGGACCCCCTTTTCCTGCCCTTTATAGGTTTTGTCGTTACTCGTCCCGAGTTGGATCCCTAAATCCTAAATCCTGGATCCGTCCCTGAACTCCATTTTCGTACTATTTAGTCATCCCCAGATGTCATCGCTCTCTGGGCATAAATAGTTTGTTGATATAGTATATATACCAGAGAGAATTCGCATCTGATTAATAACCGTCTGATTTGCTCACGAGCCCGCTTTTTTTCAGGTATGCTGTTGTATGTCTTGGGAGAACGCATAGTCAAGACATAAGACTGCTGCCAAAAGAGCACCTTAACACGTGTCTGATCTAAGACTGACCTATCTATATGTCTGCCCAACTGTAACTGTAGTGTCTTCTTACGGGTGCAAACACAGAGATCACATCAAACCTGTACTATACGATCTTCATTGGTTGCCAGTCAGGCATCGGATCGCATTCAAGATGATGGTAACCATACATTATACCCTCTACTCATCCTCAGCACCACCTTATTTGAGAACCTTTGTACACTGTACCAATCTCGTGGAGCATTACGCTCTTCATCAGATCCATGGAAACTTGTAATACCACGGTCCACAAACAAATATGGTGACAGATCCATATAAGTACTTCGTGCCAAACTAAGGAATGAACTTTCACCTGACCTTCGATATCCGATGTCGCAAACTACATTTAAGAAGCACCTTAAGACCTTGTTGTTTAAACATGTATTTGATTAAGTTTAGCAATGGTCCATCACTACATGAATTCATTGTAACATAATTATAAAAATAATCATTGAGGATTCGCGCAACGTGCAGACAATTCGCTCTAAGACCTTGTTTTACCCTCACTAGCGCCTTTCCAGGGACATGAAAGTACATGTCATGGACGAAGACAAATATAGCACATTTATGCTGATCTAAACTGGCGAAAGGAATCTTAATAAGGAAATGTGACTTTCTGACTTTGCTATCTTGATCATGTGATGCACATATTAGGAAAAAAGGTCAAGGACTTGGTACATGGCCGGCCCTGAAAGGCCTCGATCTTTTTCATAATATAACTACACAGAGTTATCACACAACATGATAGGTAAAAGGCACTAGTTAAATATATTTTAGCTTAAACAGAGTACCCATCAATTGAATGATGTTTTAATTCTTTCCTTAATTTAAACAGATAAAATACTTGTGCTGTTATAACCCGAGCTCCGGATGGCCGTAAATATGACTGAACTACGTGATCGAAATACAAGTTTGGGACAGAATATTTCAGAATATGAAGAAGAACGTAAAAATGTCACAGATCAGACAGTGGGAGACATCAGTTATACAGCAGTATTAGTGTTAATTTTGATTACATTCGGAATCCTGCAGAACCTTGTTATAATTGCATTATACCTTGGTCACAGCAAGCTAGTTGTGCAGCACAGGCGATGGTCGATGGTCTTTTTAGCGTTTGCTGATATGTTGTTAGCAATTAATCTTATGATGTCTGTCTTTGCAACTGTGGACGGCATAATAGCAATAAATGTTTTCTGCAGCGTCATCACCGTGCAAATATGGACGCTATGTTTACTAATTATGGACCGCTTCCTGTGCGTGGTTTTCCCTTTCCGGTTCCCGCACTGGCTCCCAGATAAGAAGCTGTTCCTCTGTTGTTTACTTCTCTGGGTGGTGGCCTTCCTTTTAAATATGATTTTACCGCTGAATTTTCAAGGAAGCCAACGGTTTATTTTAATGGGTGTATCATGGATACCACCAAGTTTGTTAAATACTGTAACATTCATATGGATACAAAGGAAGGTTATACAGGTCAAGGTTTCAGAGCAGAGAGGTCACGTGTCGCTGGACCAGGAAAATAAAAATGATGCAATAACTAACTTTAAAGCAGCCAGGAAATCGATATGTTTATGTCTTTTAGTTAATGCGGTGTCCTTTTTTGGGCCATGTAATTACGCATTATCAGGAATTCTTTTGGAGCATGGTTACGATGTTCCTGGTATCATTCATCCGATTAGCATGTATATGACGCTTGTTTCAACAGTTGTCAATCCATGGATACACAGCATCAAAGTGCGGGTGCTCTGCTGTAACAGCTGCTGCAAGGGATCATCAGGTAACAGAATCAGCACAACCAGGAATACAGAGGGATCGGCACAGAATTCTGGTAGAAACATAGCACAGGAATAATAAAGAAAGAAGGAATGTATCGGTCAGGATGTGTCTTACACTAATTTACATTTTTTTTTAGATTTTTTGCATTGTATATTTTGTAATTGACTTAGTGGCAATAAATATGAATATGAGGCATCAAATATTCTGTATATTTGTTTAAAATGTCTATGAGCCGACTGTCTTACATTTAGTTCTATACCTTACAACAGCAAACTGTGTTTGATACTGGTTTATTGTCATGGAAAGCTCCTAAATGATTTGAGTTTTACGACCGCCCGTGTTTTACCAAGCATAAACCATTAACAGAGCATTAAACCTGTCGCATAAATAATACTTTGCTTTATTTTTCTGAATAATACATATCTGTCTCGCAATTTTAAGTAATAACCAGCTCTTAAATCAACTTTTACACACACACACACACACACACCCTCACACACACACATATATGTACTTAATTTTGGTCGCCCTTTTTACACCACATAGCTTTTAAGTCATTAATCCTGCAACACATTAGATGATGCATGGATATGCTCTTTACGTGAGGGTGTCCAGTGTTTTCTTTCTGTGTAATCCACTGGCAGTGTTAATCCGGCAGTGTCTGAATCAATTAAGTCTGTCCCGAAAAATATTAAACATGTTTGTTTGTAGAATCGATATAAAAAAATTTTATTGCGTTTTAGTTCGTTTAAGTTTGATTCTCCAAGTGTCGCAACAGTAAATGTTGCGGTTGATCTGGGGTTGGACCGCGTTGCGTGAATAACAAACGTTGAAACCAGTGGCTTAGACAGCTATGTCTTCAGAGTATTGTGAAAAGATTTCTCTCCCTTCTGTCTGTTACGTACATGATAAATGGCTCATCAGAGTCAGCACTCAGCCCTCGGATTTCTGAGCCTCAAGTGTAATTTTTTTTTTTTTTTGGGGGGGGGGGGGGGGGATGTTGCGGAGACCGTCATACCAGACTGCATCAAAGATTTTTCCACATGGAGAGATATGCTGTCTTGCGTTCTCCTGATTCTATGATCACTTGTTGAACTCCAAGAACGAAAGCCTGCTTGATAGCCTTTTGATATGGGTCAACCAGTTAGGTCAGTCTGGTCTAAAACACGTTCTGATTCGGTTCTTAATATATTTATCTATTTTTTTCTAAAAGCCTTGTCCAATATAATCAGGGGAGCAACCTGATATACCTGAGATTTGTCGGTTTGTCAGTATTCCCATGAAATGCACAGGGGTATGACAAGTGCTGAAGTATCGTATAATTACGTTTGTTTAAGCTAGTCTCACTTACCTGTGGATTTAACAAGGGTTCCTTTTACATCATTATTTGTTTAGCTGTGTTTAAGCAATTGCCATTAGAGTCTTCATACGTCTGGCTTTTAGTATTTTGTTTAGAGTATACTGGCAAATATACTCAGCACGACACACGGCAGCGACTGTGCCGTTAGGGCGCAGTGGAGGTTAAGTCCGCCTGTTTTGGTTTAATCTAAAGCACAAACACAAATTGATCTAGTCATCTATATACTATACATTGTAATGTTGGTATAGCGCTTGACTCACAGCCTTCCATCTCTAAGTTCCTTCTTTGGAACGACCGCATTGTTCTGCGTGAAAATAGGTGTTATGTCGGTTGTGATGTTATTTAACTTTTAATCTGTGAATACCTAAGAGTGTTGGAAAAGCAGATCGTGTCTGAATGAACCAGGAACTGGTCTGATAAAATATCTAAGTTTTGAAATGCCAGAGCAAGATCTTAACTGAAGAAAGTGGGCTTATCATTATTTATCGTAACTAATTTATCATCTGCAAGTTCAGTTATACTTTTTTTTACCATAGATTGTATTATATCTAGCAGCGGATTCTAGATGTGGGATAAAGGGAAAATGTAAAATATTTTAAAATTCATATACGTTCAATTTTGTTATTGTGTTATAAGAAAAGAGGGCTTCATTGGGGTGGGACAAGGCTGTATAATAAGCTCACATATTTTTACTTTCTTTAAAAATGAATTGTATTGTATAATGCATAAATTAAATCAAGTTGTATTTGTTGCACATGAAACCTTTAACAATGTTTGTTGATGATATTGTTCATTTTGGAGGCACTGATTTAGAGATTACACAAACTGGTACATTTTGTGACCGATATGGAAAGTTAACGAAGATCAAACTAAAGTTGTTGCATTCAGAAATAGGGAGGGGGTATTAAAGAAATATAGGGCATGGTATTTTAAAGCTAGAAGAAGTCAGTAGCTATAGATATTTGAGAGGGGTATTTACTTCTTGTTTAACATGAGAAGAAATGGAAAAACATCTAGTTTTGTCGAGCAAATAAAACTGTTTTAATCATAAGAAAATTCATTTCTGAGAATAAATACATTACATACTGTAAAGAAATCTTTTTATTTGATAAAATGGTGGTACCTGGTAATTTCATATGGCAGTGAATTATGGGTTAACAATAAACGGGAAAGTAATGGAAGATTGGAAACGTACTTTTTCAACAATTAAGAACAATTCAATACAGAATTAGCTTAGCAAGTTTTGGCACATCATCGTATAGTTCAGAAATAGGAAGAGTCGAAATTAAAAAAAATAGCCTAGGATTATAAAGATGATGTAAATATTGTTTCAATCCGGGAGAATCTTATATTGAAGAGGAGTACCATTTTGTTATTTTATAAAATTTCCTTTCTATATCTTCATTTTAAATAATACCATTAATCAGTAATGATAATTATTAATGTATATCATTATGTTTCATCTGGTGATGAAATTTTGTAATCCTTGTAATTATTATTGACTTTAATCCTTTGGTAAAACTACTGATCCAGTTGATATTCTTTGTAATCTTAAGCTGATATGTTACAATTACAATTACAATGTTACGTATTACGAGACCCTTGTGTATAAGATATAGTGTTTATGTACTTATATTTGTTTCATTTGACATTCATGTTTTTATATGTATTATATACAACTAAATGCTTTAATATTTTGAATATATAATTATAAAAATTATATCATGACATATTTAGTGTATATTATCCTTGCGTGTGATATTATGTATAAAATTATATTTCTGATTAATAATTCAAATCTAATATTTGTACATTCTAATATTAATTCCAATTCACAAGATGTCAGGGAAGACATTTTGTTTTCCTAAATTTTTTTTGCATTGCATATTCATATAAAATCTTTGTATATTGCATTTACACAGGTATTTACCTTATTTATTCATATATTTATTCATTCGATAGTATCATATTTCTGTGAAGCTGTTGCAATTAATGTCAATGTATGTTAAAAACTGTATTCATGCTTATTATTTTCTCATGAAGTATCATGACTATGTATAATGTATGTTTATTTGTTGGATTTATAGGCCTTATGCCTTAATTTCAAGATTAAATGAATTAATATTTTCAACAATCTATATTCAGTTCCATTATTTGCTCAATGAACAAGTTGAGAAGTGAATTTTTTTTATTTTGCCTTAGTATTCCTTTTTAGTATCATTTTTAAGGGCTCACTTTTGTAGGGTTTTCCATGGATTCAGTTCTGTTAAAATCATGAGTTGATATATTTTGTAAGCCCCACTTTTTAGCCGGTGCAACTTTTTTAAGGAATTCAGTCCATTTTTAGGCCTGGACCCCCCTTTTCCGGACTTGGGACCTTTTTTTAGGCTTTCGTCACTAGTTCTTCTGGGTTTGAACCACTTTTCTAAATCCTTGTTCCGTCACTGCTGCCTACGCCATAGCAAATGCCTAGGTGGTGTTTTTTTTTCTGTGACAGATGATGCGATCAAGTTTATAATTGAAGCCTATAATACTGCATGTGTTCGGCTGCTCGTGACTGGCGGTTATCCGGTCCAATCGCACACGTGTATGCTGTTCATATGGGTTATGAAATGAACCGGTAGATGCCACGGACAGGAACGATTCTCATTTGCAGTTTTGTAGAGATCTTTAAAATGAGTTTAATACGTCAAGCTCATCGATTGTGACTCCAGAAAATAACTACAGGGGTCAGACCCTTCAGCCAGTGTGTATCTGAGTGCTGCAAACGTCACGGCAACATTACTGCTTCGGTGGCCTATCTGCTTCACAAGCCCTCAGTGCTGACTGGCTGTGTGTGAATATATAGACCATACAGCTACTATCCGTCAGGGTAAGTCCTGTTGATCTTAGCTTACAGTGGCCTGTATTAACATGAGAGTGAACTGTAAGATACTTGTTATATCGCAGAAACCTAGAACAAGTATTGATTACCATACAAAAAATTGTCTCAGTCCTCTACAAATGGTAGAGAGAAGTAAACAGCTAGTGAAACCTATGTGTACAGTTTTACTATAATTAATTCGTATATAAACCCTGATGTTTTATTTAGCTTTACTCACTCTAGGGGCTAGACGTATCGATATCTGAAATATGATGTGCAATATACACATTTAATATGATTACGTGATGTAAATTCCCTTTATTGTCTGCTATTCTCAAAAGCTTGCTTACTTACAGACATGGTATTATAACACCTGCGGGGGAATACGTCCTAAACACACCTGGTATATGTCAGAAGAGAACGTTACCAAGAGGAAATAATGGTCGGGTTCGTGCACCTGTAACTGCAGAGATGTGGATGAGAGCCCCTGGCGCCTTCTCGTGAACTGGGACAAATACAGAATGTGGGCAGGTTAAGCCTCTATAAATTATGGTTGTACCTACCGTTCTTCTCGCTAACATATATGTGGCCAAGGTACAAGATTATTTGTGATAGATGTACGGCAAATGTCGAAGGTTCTACCATTCGTGGTCCATTGTAGCTGTTATCTTGTTCTCCTCGGGAGCTTAACTGAGAAAGTTTACAAAACATGTAAACAGGCAAGTGAGAGCTGGTACGCTGGATGAGACTGACGTTGCGGGCGATATTAAGTTATAAGCCTGTATCCTTTATATTGACGTTACAAGGGCGTCCTTTCGTCGAGATATTTCTGTGGATAATAGTGATTGAGAATAGATAAATTAGAAGTGGAATAATCCGATTGTTAAATTTTAAACGCTGTACATGTATTTATGAGTTAACCGCTTGGAAATATATTTATTTTTACCAAAAGTCATGTATGGTGCGTTGAACACTATAGTTAATTGGTTAGGACCAGATAAATTGGGTCGCTGAGTCGGTGAGAGGTAACCATAACAGCTCTGATCAGCAGAATAAATAACGTTATATGGGTGTAATTGTACAAAAGGAAACCACCTTAAGAAGGAAATGTGACTCTTTTAATTTGTTGTCTTGGGAATGTCTTGCCTAATCCAGGAACGACACAAGGTTGATGACATGGATCATGACACACCTAAAACGGAAGACAACAATAATACCACAACGCAGAGGATACACAACA
Organism: Sipunculus nudus; assembly: GCA_026874595.1. Lineage (NCBI taxonomy): Eukaryota > Metazoa > Annelida > Sipuncula > Golfingiida > Sipunculidae > Sipunculus > Sipunculus nudus. Next base: position 33,120,742 of record CM049309.1, read on the forward strand.
CAATAGAAACATATAATATACACGTTCATTGTCTTCTTAATTTTGACAACTGTTATGAAACTGTTTATTTCTACCAGTCTTTAGAGAGTTAATATACTTGAGTTGTACGAACCCGAGTTCTGGACCGCCGTAAATATGAGTGAAATACGTAATTACAATGCGAGTTTTGGACAGAACAGTTCAACATATGGAACCGACTTTAAAAATATCACAGATCAAAACGTCGGAGAGTCGGTCCATTTTTCAGTGGTATTACTATTAAGTTTTATCACATTCGGAATCCTACAAAATCTTGTGATTGTAGTATTATACCTATGTCACAGCAAATTTGTGGTGCAGCACAGGAGATGGTCAATGGTCTTCTTGGCACTTGCAGATATGTTGTTAGCAATTATTCTGATGATGTCTGTCTTTCCAGTTGTAGACGGTATAATAGCAATGAATGTTTTCTGCAGCGTAATAACCGTGCAAATATGGACGCTATGTGCACTAATTATGGACCGCTTCCTGTGCGTGGTTTTCCCTTTCCGGTTCCGGCAGTGGCTTCCAGATAGGAAGTTGTTTTCCTGTTGCTTGCTTCTGTGGGTAGTGGCATTCCTATTACATATACTTTTACCGCTGCATTTTCAAGGAAGGACACAGTTTATATTGATGGGCGTGTCATGGATACCACCAAGTGTGTTAAACATTGTGACATTCATATGGATACAAAGGAAAGTGATACAGGTCAAGGTTTCACAGCAGAGAGGTCACGTGTCGCTGGACCACGACAGTGAAAACAGTACTATAGCTAAGTTCCTCGTGGCAAGGAAATCGGTACTTTTATGTGTTTTAGTCAATTCTTTGTCAATTTTAGGACCATGCAATCTTGCCTTATCAAGGATAATAATTAGTTATGGTTACAGTATTCCCGGTTATATTTATCCAGTCGGCATGTCAATGACTCTTGTTTCAACAGTTGTTAATCCATGGATACACAGCATTAAATTCAGGGTCCTTTGCTGTAACGCCTGCTGTAAAAAGCCATCAAATAACAGAGGCAGCACGACCAAGGCTACACCTGTACCAGCACAGAGTAATCAGAGATGACCGTTAGGATAATAAACAACTCATCGCCTGTAACAGCAATTACGTATTTTTTGTTAATGACATGATTTTTTATAATATATGTTAATTATCTTAGATGAAATAAATGTGGTTATGGAGCATGTATGTCACCCAAAGACGTTGAGATTTATATTGATTGTCCACATAAAGAGAAAATGCAACTTTCACTGCTTCACAAAGGATTTTGTCTTTAATTTACAGAGGAGCAAACGGTATTTTCATTGCTTAGACCTATTTTGGTGGGATAATGCGGAACTTTTTTAATACATGTCATTGTCAATCTCTTATGACGACATAGTTAATGGATTGGTCTGAGTATCATATGTCATTATCTATGCAACGAACCCAAATGTGAGGGGCGCAACAAATTAGATAATGCGTTTTTAAATTCAAATATAAAATAGGCTTAAGATGCTTTTCACTTAAGATATACGTTATTTAATATTGATAACTAATACCAAATGTAGAATTTTGTCATTTATATTAATAAGTCTGCAATATTTAAATAAAAGTACACTATGGCTGTTATTTGCTAACAATGACAAAATTGCCTACATTTCTGCGCCCATCTTCCGGTCTGCAGCCATATACTTATGTTATATTTTTAGATCAAGATGAGAAGTGTGTGTTATTGGTTTCCTGCGAAGCGATGCTTTTGTTTCTTGAATACTTGTCCGCTGATACTCTGGAGTGTCCCTTTGTGCAGCCTCACTCATGGACAATATATCCTCAGTCCTGTCACATAATCAGCACATACTTTTATTTATTTAAATAATACAATAGTGGCCCACATTTTCTACATGTGTTACCAATACCTATAGGCATAGGTCAGTGGTGTCGATTTATCCTCAAGTTGGTATGACTCGGTATATAGTATATGGATGTTTACGTGAGATTAGCATGTGGGCGGGCACTCGCAGGGACATTCTGGACACTTTTGATTTCTTCTCCAGGATAATTATTGGCATCAGGAATTACAAAAAGAAGGAAAGTTGGTTGTTAATAAGCCGTTCTTTTCGGTTCCGTCATCACATCTACCGAATTTTCCCGCCGTATTTTTTCTGGCTGATAATTAATAAATCCGGTCGGCAGCACCCTCACATCTTTACCGATCCCTCCAATTTTCCTGCCTGAAAAAAAAAATCAGCTGGACAAGTCGTTTTAATGGGAGGCTGGCTTAACATAGTTTATTTATTCAGAAATAAATATATGCACGCGTGAAGCAGCTAGATATCATAAATTGATTTTGTAGGTATTCCACAGATTTATCTAATATACAGTTTTGTTTAACACGTAAACACGTGTGGTATGATAATCCGTTTTATTTCACTCTATGGATCCTATATAAGAATTGTTGAACTACCCGAGTACGCTACTTTTTTATTTGTCGCAAAGGCCACGAGGACGCCATGAAACTGAATGTTTTTCATCATCATTACTCACATAGACAAGACAACAAAGAACTGTATGTCAACAAAATAACAATACATGTACACACTGCGCTCAACAGGTGTTTTTGCAGCTGTATACTTACCATCCTTGTTGTGCCAAAGCTGTTATAACCTTCAATACTGGCGAAAGAAAACCAGCCGAAGAGGTCCGTATATTGCGCAATATAAAGTGTGTTAAATACGCACAATTTTAACCAAGTACATGCAAAAGTGTTAATCTTCCACGATTAAAATGTCATGGAGCATTTAACTGGTACACTAAAAGTTTACAATGTTGCCATTTGATATCACAAAAATATTTGATATATTACCTTCTTCACAGAAAGAAACAAACTAAATGGCATTGTGTTATATCAGAGCACGAATTTTAACGGTAACAGAAGTTTTAAAATATTTAGTAGATATCAGAATTGTTCTCACGTAAGCTAAGTACTCCTCGATGCCTAATTCAAATCCTAAGGATCGCTCGTCCTATACTAGCACTATACCGAGCTTAGCAAGTACTGTGTCCACACGCTTGCAGGTGTAATGTACCGACGCATCATAAAACAGCAGGTGCTGTAGTTCACAGGTCACTTCTTTCAGTGGCACACGCATCTGCTAAACGGCCTCCCAGGATATCATAAAAAATCATAAAAAGCCAAACATTCCCAGATTAGATTACCTAGGAAAGTAAAACCCAGACCGCATCAAATGTGTTCCTGGTCTTGAAGGCGATGGGCATACTACCTGGTCGCAGATGTTTTATACTCAGAGCGAAAGATAAAGTCTTTCAGTTATCATGTGCACCACGATGGATACGTCATAGATCTGAATAAACAGTGTGCTGACAAATAAGGAGTCTTCCTTTGGTCAGAAATCAACCAAAACAAATACAGGGATCAGGCAAAGAGGTCGTGTTTGCGGGGTGGTCGTGTTAGCGGGATGCTAGTACATTAGTATGCCGAAATTAACTCAGGCGATAATATAGGTATTTCAAGTAAATCTAAAGTTGTTGTTCCTGTGTAAATTAAAATATATATAAAAATAAATAAAAGCATGAAAATGGTTCAAAAATTTTATTCACATAGAAATTAAACACAAAAATGAAACAAATTGTTGGCGTTAAAGTATTCTTACAGCATTGGTGTTAACACGAAAATGGTTTGATGTCGAACACGTAGCGAGAACAGAATGGACACATCAAATTCTCAGTGTTATTTATTTGGTTCCTGTTTGATCATTGAATTGGGAATTGTCACAGTTTTATTTCACTTACCTGAATATATGCGTGTGGTGTCAGTTATGTTTGCGAGACTCCCTTTTGATCAGTATTTAAGTGGGCCAATCTGACAGCCGTACTCAACACAATGCGATGGACCGTGGAGTCCAATATCTATTGATGAGCATAGTTTGGCTAACAGGTTCGTCGGCATTATAAATGAACATAAGTATGGCCGGGCAGATGAAAGCGGGCTTTCTCACGTGCCCGGCTAATTAATAACGGGCTATCATCTAAGTCCAAGCTGGGCGATGAGGGTATCACCCGCTTAACGGGTCGCGGTAGTGGCGGGCCAGTGGTCGTGATACGGCTGGTTAATTACGGGCTATTATCTCATCCAAGCTGGGTGATGAGCGTGTCATCTGCTCAACGGGTCGCGGTCGTATCGGGCCAATGGTCGTGATACGGGGGCTCACCTGAAGGTCGGGACCAAAACCAGTGGTCGTTGGTCGTATTAGCGGGGTGGTCGTGTTACCGAAGTTTTTTATATGATAATTTATATTAGACATCACTCGGACCAAAAGAAATGGTCGTGTAAGCGGGTGGTCGTGTTAACGGGGTGGTCGTCATGCGAGAGTTCACTATACAGGCATAAGCGGATCGAAACTAAATGGAGAAACATAACATTTCTGCATATATGTGCGTCTTCTGTGAATTTTGGCACATTCACCATAAATTCATGAAGATCCCTTTCAATTAATCAGGTAATTTGTCAATACACCGTATGACCAGTTCATGTTCCCGTTTCATTTCCTTACGTCTTTACGCCCACCTGTATTTTTCAAGGATAGCAAGGGGCATGATGTTTCAAAAGGTAGCAAATAAGCATGCAATCCATCCTGTTGTTATTAGAATTAGTAATAAGTCTATATTTATGATATTAGATCATATTATTTCATAATCATTTCATGTTATCTTTAGAAAAAATATGATATTAGGTACAAAAGATGTTTGTGGTGACATTATTCTGACCTGTTAATTCACATTACCAATCTTATTATTGTATGTGCCTAAACAGAGTTTGGCTGATACTATGTTTTCACGTGGGTTCCGCCGCCGCCGCGTTCGTTTCCGGGGTGCTTCCATGCGTTTGCTTTGGGTGAAAATACTCATATTTCAAGAGTTGTTCAATGTATCGGCTTAAAGTTTGGTGTGTCAATTCATCTTTGATAGCTTTCTCGTACACATGAAAGGTGGCGCAATGTTTAACCACTTATTCGTAGAAAAAAAAACACCAATGCATTTATCACAGGAGTGGTTTGATACATCCTCCTGAAAATTGGCGTGCCAAAGATCTTGGAATATTTTTTATCTTGTATATAAAGACTAGTGGCAGCACTTACAATCAATATCACCTGGCATTCATCTGTAGATCTGTTTTTGGTGAAAATCACACATCTCAGTCGTACAATGTATTTTTTTTAACTTTGTTATGTCCCTATATTTTGGATAGCGTTCTTACACAAAAGACAGGTGGCGCCACCTTGAACTCTGTATTCGTAAAGTATAATTATGCATTAATCTCAGTAGTGATTTTACGTATCGGCCTGAACATTTTGCATTTCCATAGACAATAAGTCAAACGTTTATTTTGTAATATATATTGGGTTTACTTTGTACCTTAAATATTATCTGATGAGAAATACATCTGACAAAATGTGCTTAGTTGTACCTTGAATTAATTTAAGGTATCACTGTTGTTTAAAACCCCTATATCTGAAATCAATTCAAAAGTGGTTTAAATTCACATAAAACCCCACAAAGTGTACATAATTATAAACCTGGAACCGTGATCTTTCTGATGGTATACATATTTTTTAACTTGTCATTGACATGATTTTGTAACATATAAAAAAATATAATAATTTTTTTAAAAGAACACTATTTTAAGCTATTTAATATTCAACTACATAACAATACCTCAAATACATTTTTTTGTCGTTCCTCTACTTTGTGACAGTCTTGTTGAAGAATGAAATTATATATATTCATTATATTAAATAAAAATTGTAAAGTTCAGTGTTAGGGTAGATAGAAACATGTTAAAATGAGAAAAAAATTTGAGATACTGTCATGTTGTTTAATATAAATCAATTAAAAAGTGGATCATTGTTACTGGGGGCATTAAATAGTGTACCTTTCAAAATATAGCATCATATGTTTAACATGTACTTCATCTTAACCTACATTAATTACAAATTTGTACCTTATCATATGAATACTCATGTTTTTGCTAGTATCTATACCGTTTGTTACGTCAGTAAATCCCTCTAAATATACTGAAAAAAAACTTATGTAAATTTTCAAAACATATAAGGTCCCATGGTTTTGTATTTAAGTCCAAAGGTGGCCATATGTCTCCAGTTATCGTAGCTAATCCTTGCAAATCTTCATTATTTCCATTAAAATATATACAGGTTGTCGAATACCTCCGTTACAAATATCACGACCCAGAGCTGGATGGTCATCTGAAATACATAAGAATTCCCGAATCGTCAATGCATTAAAATCCTAAGGATCATTGGGAATCGCACAACCACACCTGCAGAAGTCACGGGGTCTGGTTAACACCAAGGTATAAAATGAGAGGAAGCGTGTGATACTGCCCTGTCATAGTTAAAGTCTGAAACCCGAATTGAATTTGCAGATGAATATACTTAGTTCATCTAGCATTGAAAGAATGGAGGTTACCTCAAACAAACAAAAATTTAAAAGTCCATCGGGGAATCATATTTAGACTGCTGAAATAGACATTATATACTCTTATGTAGATACCTTAAGTTTATAAGCCAGTATATAGCAGTTATAAAATTTATATTATCCTGGAATGTTCATACATTAGCATCAATCGGTGGATAACCATTTTCTTACATATAGAATCAACAGAATAATAAGGATAAATATATATATATATATATATATATATATATATATATATATATATATATATCGTTAGTGTGTAAGGAATTTTATGCATCCCATCGAACGAACAAGCAATACTGAACGCTGTTGGAAAAAACATGTGCAGGCACTCACCAATTTTGTGTAATGCACTGGTCACGCTTATAGTGTGTAAATGAGGCAGTCAAGAGCTCACTGAAACAAATATATTACATATTAATATAAACTGATAGTAATATTTGGATTTCACAAACATGTATATTTCATATAGGCTCCAACACCACAGTATTCCAAGGTGTTGTAACAGGTAACAAAAGTTTCAGTATATATATATATATATATATATATATATATATATATATATATTTATGCACTTTTTTACAAAACCAAATGTTTGTGCGTACATTAAATCATCGGTAACCCGAACAGGTTTGAATGAGTAACGAAATGTAAAAAGTGTAATAAATGAGAAAATCGTAGAATACATAATATTCAAATCTTTTAAATTTGATTAACGAAATTTCGGGAATTATAGTTTAGACTATACCATTGAAGGCAGTATTAAAATTACAAATTCAAAATTGTATTACCGACAGCCTGGTACGTCAATGAAAAGCCCTGTGCTGTATTTTCACGATCTGAAGTAAATTTGAGGAACATTTGTCTTCCTGTGCTGCGGAGTTGGGTCCCCGGGGGGTAAAGTATCCAAGTCAAAGAACGCATAAATGACTCTTCTGAAGGGCTTCCTCCGTCATAAACCTTTACTTCGTCCAAGAGTTGAGTATTTACCAACACAACCGTCAAAAGGATCTGCATCTGAAAGGACAAATTAAAGGACTATTATCTTAAATACACATTAACTACAAGGATTATCATCTTAAATTACATAGAAGGACTATCATCTTAAATACACATTAATACAACTATTATTATCTTAAATACACGTTACATAGAAGGACTATCATCTTAAATACAAGGTAAATAGGATTATCATTTAAAATACACGTTACATAGGTGGACTAGCTGTCATCTTAAAAACACGATAAAAAGAAGGACAATCAGCTTGAATACACATTTGACAGAAGGATTATCATATTAAATACACGTTTATTGGTAGGACTACTATCTTAAATACACGTAAAATAAAAGGACTATCATCTTGAATAGACGTTAAAAAGAAGGACTATCATCTTAAATACACATTAAACGGAAAGACTGTCATCTTAAACACACATCAAATAGAAGGACTATCATCTTAAATACACATTTAATAGATTGCATCCATCCCATATAGAATTTAATATAAACCTGTAATTACAGAGTGCAAATGTGCAACGGAAGTTCTGCATTATTGTACACTGAAAGTCGTATGTGTATTCTAAATAACTATTGAGAGTCGTATCTGTATTCAAAAATATATAAAATGTTATCAGTAACTGAAATATGGACCGGCATGAAATACACAAGATATGGCCATTAACCAATACATACTCCTGGATTAGGTTTTATAGGGAATATGCGATCGGGAATATGAAACCCTCGCGAAACCTCCAAAATAAAACATCACGTTATTGCAGCCTCGCCAATATGAATCCAGTCACACTAAATGATTTGCCATCGATAAATCCGGTCAAAATTGTATTACATATTGTGTTTCAGATATCTTACATTTTCTGGAACAGTGATTCTCCATTGACAAGTGAGGTAGTTTCCGTAGTCCCGGCCTTCGTCAAAGCCAGGCGAGTTGATTGTCCCGTTCAAACCTGTCAAATTGACCACACTTGATGGACACTCAGGTGCTGTTTGGGGAAAAAAGATTTTACCTGTGATGTCGAACAAAAGCTTTGAAAAGTGAAAATAATATTCAGATGCATGTGCATATTGTCTTTCTCAAACTGAAAACTGACTTTCGTAAAAGAACGCCTCTTTTCCGTGTATTGATAATGAGGCTACTTGATTTATTTTTATCTTTCGTAAAAGAACGCCTATTTTCCCTGATTTATAATGACGGTTATTTGATTTTTCACGTGGATCAATAACTTTCAGTCGTTTTCAAATTCCCATTCTGATTTGCAGTAAAACTTTTCCAATATTATGTTAAGTATTATGGACAGGTGAATACTTCAAATGATTAATACAGAATAATCCCACACGCAACTAAAGAAACAGATGAAACACAGAATCGGACACAAAGAAGTTCTACTCTGCTGGTTAAAGACATCCTTTCCCCCACAATGCACTGGGGCTTCTGAATACACTAGAGACGAGTGTATATGTTACAGTCATTGTGTAAAAGCAGTCAATTTACAAAGTACCTGATTCACTGACATTTTCAGGCATTTTACAAATTGATGATTTTAAATATTGTCTGTAACATATATATTGTGAAGTGGATAAGTAGTCCGTTAACATATGTTGGTTTAAAATACTTTCATTGAAAATGACATAAACATTGATGTTTTTGTGTTAAGGATTTAAGTTCAATGTTTTAAGCATTCGCATGTTACATGTAAACAGGTGTTTCCTTAAAGTGTAACAATTTTTAATGTAGACAACTAAGACAACCCGGTTATTCCCAATTTTTTTCTTAATGGAAGAGGCTCATTTTCAGTAGAAACGATCTTTGGCGGAACGGTAGTTTGTTTATTGGTGGCCCATGCACAAAAGCGGTATAGCAGGGCTCAGTGGCTCCCCCACTATAAGCGAGTATACCAAACATATCAGTTATTCGATGTGATAATAGAATTACATGGTTCTATGACCAACCTACAGCTAGTATTTTTATTTTGACTGAGTTTGCAATCTTGATATGACCTTCGCGGTGCTTCCATTTATGTGAATGTGTTTTTTAGTTAATGTGACGTCACGTATATTGGGATATCGCTGTTGACGCTGTTGTTTACAACGATTTCATGTCTGAACATCTTAACAGTAAGAAACACCTTTAACTCAGATAATCTATGCCTTGTAGGAAAGGTATATTTAATATATATTTTTTAAATACATCTTCGTTGCAGTAGCGGTGATTTACCCAACAAGTTCATGCCTTGTACATGCTTGCTTTTCAGTGTCCAAAGAAGAAATCTAGTTCTAGGTTCTAAAAAAAAATGTATAAAATTTGTAATTAAAATATTTGTTTTGTACATTTGTATCCCAAGCAAGGTTACATAAATACTTTTAGTCTAAAATTATATACCTTTGTTGTTTGTTGGATTGTAAACATTTTAATAAACGCCAATACATTAAAAATAAAGCATTGTGCATAATAACTATTGCTCAACAGTTAATATACTTAAGCCTTTTGCCTTTCGCTCGTGCGTTATTGCCTATCTGGCCAGTCAATTAACCTTATTTCCTGTAGATCTAACGTGCTGTCGAAAGACATCTGCCACCAGCGGTTCCGGCGTGATTTTCACTGTACTCCTGAATTTCCCCATAAAGCCTTAAGATAAACTCTTTTTATGTATTGGCATGTAATGAACGGTATGCATGTTATAAAAAATATAACATCAGTTATCAAATTTAGGTTTAGGAGCTAAAACTAGCTTCCTTCTTTGTTCACTGAATTGGAGACAAGGGATTACAACTACAAACAATTTAACTGAAGCTTTCAGTTTAAGATATCCCTAATATCGTACCCGTTTCATAAGCAAACAAAATATTCATAATCAATATACCAGGTATATAGAGCGAGGATTGGGCGTAATATGGAAGAATAGAAAGTTAATCGTACCTACCACCTGATAGGTGATATTAAATCCAGGTTTAGTATAAAATCCAGACGTGATGAACCGTAAAAACATAACAGGTTTAGTGCTTCTGTATTGAGCCCCTGTGAACCGATATCCATATATACTATCAAGGAATCGCGATTTGCCGCTCCTTCCGTCATATAGTTCAAGCTTATCAGGACCATAGTCTGTGGCGAAAGTTCTGATAGTAAGAAGAATTTGCTTCTGAAATAAAAACAAAAAAAAGACAAAAAAGTTGATTTGTCGCAAACATAATACACTAAAGCCTGATTAAAGCCGAATTGGACCACTTGGAAGACTGGTGTCTTTATTTATATAATTATATGGTATATTATTTAAAAGTAAACTTGAGGTATATCCATAATTTCGTCATGCGACTTGTGCCATCTGGGTTTATGTGTGTACGCAAAATGGCAGCTCCCATGAGTGGTTTCAAGAAACTGGGAGAGTTTAATAAGGACACGAGGATGCTACAGTAATACTCCAAGGACAGCGTCCAGGCGAGAATCTATCTGCCGAGAGATTTTGTTGGCAAGGGGGCCGTATATCGGCAAAGTTTATAGTAGAAGGCTTTTTTAAGAATACGCCCAAATCCTCAATCACAGTACGATAATAGTTCACGTATACATCCCCAACAAGAAAATACTTACTTAGTGATACTTACAGATACGAATATAGTCACATGTAAGTAATATTTACACACATGTAAAGATTCACGTTAAGATATTACAAACAAACCTGCATACATTTACATGTAAATAAAACTTACATACTTACATATAACACGTATAATAATGCATGGATACATTAATACATCTGAAGATTATACTTACATGCACACGTATTTAAATTATTGTAATACTTTCATGAAAAGCATACATAGTCGCAGGTGTATATGAAATATTTTAAATTTCTTATCAATATAGTTACTTTTTCCCTCAGTTGCTTGAAATTATTATCTACAAAATGAATCACACAATTTTCATGAAGGTCAATCAGATATCTGTCTGCTTACATTAGTTTCGTTACTGATGATTCTCCATTGACAGCGGAGACCATTGTAGTATTGTCCTAGTTCAAACCCGGGGGACGTAATTTCTCCAGATGTGTCCTTCAAGGTAACGACACCTGCTGGGCACTTCGGGACTGTAAAAATTATTTGCATTTTTTAAAGGGAACTTTTTACGTAGCAAGTATAATAAACATATACAAAGCATAGTGTTCTCTCCTAAAAATATTATGGTATATGACAGCATTTCGTTCGAAAAACCTTTGCATACTCCTGTACGCAAAGGGAAATATTTGCTCCCGACAAAGTGGCGCAGAACATTAACATAGTGCGCACGCGCAAGATCGGTCACCCAGTCTTGTAATGGTAATAAAACAGACACATGTGGACTATGTTTACACACACAACATGATAACATGATAAGAACGTATAAGACAGCTGCATTGGAGTAAGTCCGTATGCCTTGAAGATTTTGCTGGGAAACTTTTGTATTCACTAAAATGAACTAATTTTGTGAGCTAATACACGTATTATAGCAACTTTTTATGTAGTTTACGGCAGGATTCTTTCCTGTAATCACGTGTGACGTAACAGTAAAGCGCCTACACGAGTAAAATACAAGCCTCATTGAAAACAGGGGTCGGCATCCCTTGATTACTGGTCACGTGCGTATAACGTCTATTATGACATCATCACTGTCCCCTGATATGTCTTACCCGAGCTGGTATAATGTAACATGCGTGTTACTTTTTTCTTTCCAATCAATATACTATGTAAACAACATAAAAAGGGTTATTGACTGAAGGGTATTCACTGAAATATGCCGATTATTTAAATCATCAGATATGATTTTCTATTGTTATCTATGTGATGTGTAAAAACTGTACGTACCATCTGCTTGATAGGTTAAAGTAAAGCCCAAATCTTTTGTTTTCTTTCCGGATTTGAAGTGTAGAAGCATGTGAGGTCCAAAACTACGGTACTCCCACTTCGGGTCCACCTTCCCAGTCAATGTGGCAATCTTCCTCCCCTGCACTGGTTTCTTCCCATCATAGATATCAAGAACGTCCTTCTGTTCTTCTGTCCTGAATAACCCAACTGTAAGGAGGATGATCTTCTGAAATGCAAATTTTCAATGTTCACTCTCTAGTGGAGTATTCTCTTAAACTTTAATATTATCACACAATTTGACACCGAAGCTGATGAGAGAGCAAAGGCCAAATATGAGATGTAAAACTACATTAAACAAAACCAACATTTACATATTTTGCAACCTTCCGTTTCTCCTTAATCTTTTGGCCAAGTGACACGGTCTCTCTCATGGTTAACTTTGACAATTACATTTTTTAGAAATATTTATGACATTAAACAACCAATCAGTAGCTTTAAAATGTAGTTGTTTGAGCATGTGACAAGTGACCTTGGCCTTCATCAGATTGGTTGAGATGTTGTAAAAGAATAGACTATTTTCTCCGATATTGACTTTAATGAATTACTCATTATTTTATAAGGTATGGTTTTGGTTTCATTCAAGTTTAATAAGGCCTATACCTCATCCCTCAATTGCAGCTTACTTTTTGGACCTGATCTGTGAGTTCAAGAAAAGATCAACAAATGTCAATTGGCGCCCAACAGCGGAACTGATTATAGTTACATTCTTAAGGGGGAAATTATATATAGGCTACATTATTGGACCTAATTTTCATCAAGAGAAACAAGCAACAATCATACACAACATTTAAGAAACAGCCCCAAGTAGGCCCCTATGGCGGTCAAGGTCATTTGTCACGTGCAAAGAAAGCTCAGTTTACAGCTGCTGATTGGATGATGTCATGTAAACACTCTAAAAACTCCGACGAAAACAAAGATGGCTTCTCATGCAGGGTCGCATTTAAACTGTCAGATGATTGGAAAGGGTCTAAAATGTAGACTGCGGATTCATTTTAAAATTCTGGATTTCCATATCACCTCCATGTACAGCTTTCTAAGGAGTCAATCGAAAACATTTTTTTTTAATTATCCCTAAAACAAGGTGGACATAGGTTGGTCGTACAGAGAATAGTAGTAATCTGATCACATCAATAAAAAACAAATTGATATTGCATTGCAACTAAGTTTGCACTAAACATGAATTCGCCGCTCCATGGACTTTTATTAGAATTTTATGAACGCTCGAAATTATACCATGTCATATATACAGATGCTCTCTTAATTCTTTCTAATAATTAAGTTCACTGTAGATGAATGTGCATTGCATGTTAAGATAGAGTGATCTGTGCGCTAATTAGTGAGTGTCTTGGGAGTTATACTTGTACTCCAACGAGGGACTGTTGGTTGTCCTCAGGAGCTTGAATCCCCATATGTATGGAATTTGGCTTAAATAGTGTTGAAAAGTCTTTGTAAACAATCCCTATCCTGTACTCATTGTTAAACTAAGATACAACGCTTGCCTGTACATTTTATATAAAGAATTGAAAAGGCCGGCATCCTCGTTTGCCAACTATACCCTGCAGCCATTAAACGATGGACAGACAGATTTATCCCAGATTAATATTTCCGTCATTATCTACCAGTCAGGTGCAATCACGAAAAAAAATCCGACAATTTTACTTTTAATTTTTCTTGTAATTTAGGGGTGCGTGAAAAGAAATATCACTTTCAAGGCCACAAGAAATATATATATATATTACAGATACCTACATTTTTAGATGGGGCCGAGATTCGCCACTGACAGTCCGCGCCGTTTGGGTATTTCAGTCCCACGAAAAACCCAGGTGAAAAGATAACTCCTGATTCTTGTTCAACTTTCACAACATCATCCGGACACGTGGCGCTACCTGTCATAGACGTATATTAATGAGGCTGGACGCACTTTGTCCTATTCCACAACAGGGAATACTTTCGTAATATAAATGAATTCAATATTTTGATTGGATAGACAAAGCGCATGTACCCACCATAGCCTATTAGTACATATAATTTACACATTATATTTAGTCTGAGTCTGACCACCCTTTATGTCACAATTCCACCATGCAACACATGATAAAATGACAGATATTCGATAACAGACTGATAAGGCCAAAAATTGTCGGTTTATCGGGGTTTTTTTTAAAATCGGGCAGGCGGGTGGGTTTTGTCACAATTTTATCGTAAGCTTTCGAGAAAATTCATATAATCAGGGGAAATATGCTAATACCAGAATTCTTTTGCTAAGAAGGTAAAAGCACAACATAACAAAAGACAAAAATTCTATAATGTTATATTCTTGAAAGAATTTTTCGAGCGGCAGGAGCCCAAAATCGGTAAAATTCTATTAAAATATCAAAATGATTTTTTTTTAATGCGGGGGTCAAATTTGATGCGTCAAGTTAGGGAAACAAGTTTTATGAATCACAGTGGTCCTACATCCTCTCAAATAAAAAACTGCAGGATTTAGGAAATGGTCTTGATAAATGTTTCGATATCACGTACATGAACATATAGTCAGACAAACACATCCGACCGATTTGACCTGCAGTGAAAAAAAAGAACGATTTTTTAGGTTTTCATGTTAGAGATATTTTTAACTATATTTGTATGAAAGACCCTGTTTTTACATTAATAATGATTGGGTGAATGTTAAGTGTGAACGTGAAGAATTGATTAGATTTTGGTGTGGATCTTGCCCATGTTTCGCATCGAAATGTCATCAAGGAATATTCACAAATGTGGACCTGGATAGACCTGGGGAAAAGGGCCGAATAAGTGAATGCAAACACGGGGTTGGGGAGCATCCCTTCATAGGAACACCGACATAGCGCAGACATTTTATGTCAAATAGACGTGGTATAAGGTGAATTTCTTATTCTCTGAATTGCAATGTTTTTATTACTAGAGATTTACAGAGATATTTAAATGAGTATCAGGTATATGTATATCATTTTACTTGGATATATCTATTTTAAGGAAATTTTTTTCTTCAGCAACATCATTTGGATCACAATTAAGTTATACTAGTTTGTATATGACCCGAACAGTTAATATTAATAAAAAGAATGCTCGTAAGAATAAAGCTACAAAAGCCAAACTAAAACCAACCTAGCATTTCTTCGTTACGTGACTGGCTTTTATCGTCAAACAGCAGTTGCTGAAAAATGAAAACAAAAATGAACATATTTTAATGTCTTAATCTACTTGTATGAGCTGTAAGACATAAATCGTACTTTTACCTAGTTAAGGAGAGTATATACCTACATATATTATCGGTACCTTCCATGTAGTTATCAATAATCAATTAAATGTCTAGAAAATTGTGTGCGATAAGTTTAAACTTGTGTGTGATAATCTTTCTGGCATCGAAAATAATTAATATTTATGATAAATATTCAAATAAGATTTCATAAATTCGAAAATGAAAGTTATTAACTCACACTTGTTACTTCTTCCGCGTCTCTGCAATTGAATTAATACATATTTAATCAACAACACAAAACATTGTAAGGTTTGTTTATGCATTTTTCCCCAGCCGGGGCGAGACTGCTTTGGGGGACTCATTGTCTTACCTACAGAGATAACCTGTGATGCAAACTTCCAGTTGGTTTAAGGCTATGGTAATCTGTTTAATTGGTCAACTTGAGGATGAGGTGTGCAGATTAAATTTTTCTTTTCACGGACTCATTGAAAATTGGGATTTATTGTCCCCCCCCCCCCCCCAGCTTTCCAATATATATGGGCAACTGAACTCAGGGCCTTTTACTTTTGCTTGAGAAGTTTGATGTTTCTGTTCATAGAGATACTGCATGAGTCAAATGAGGGTTAAAGCTTTGTCTTACCCTGGATTTGTGCATCCCCCCCCCCCCCCCCCCAATAGCAAAATCCTAGATCCGCTTCTACGATCTGCAACACGACTGATGTCATTGTTAGCCATTTTTATATTGATTTTGTAACCTCAGAGTTGCATTCACTGACTATCCCTTCTAATATGCGAATGCAGGCGCATCTAAATTTTTAGCATTACAGCGTTATCAATGTATGCTTATTGAACATACAACTGTATGCAAATAGTAATCAAACAATTTTGAACCATTCAGAG
Source organism: Sipunculus nudus (assembly GCA_026874595.1). Taxonomy (NCBI): domain Eukaryota; kingdom Metazoa; phylum Annelida; class Sipuncula; order Golfingiida; family Sipunculidae; genus Sipunculus; species Sipunculus nudus. Next base: position 33,137,297 of record CM049309.1, read on the forward strand.
GTCCTACCTGTATGCCCGCATGTCAGACTGATACGGAACTGCTTGCACCTAGTCAAACATTTTAATATTCTCCAAGAAGGCACAAGCATTATAACTGTGATTACATTTCCTAATCATTTCCTGTCCGACTGTTGATGTTTTCGAGATGTATTGTGTGTGAACTAGGGTTAACTACAGACGGAAGGGGTGGCACTCAATAGCCTGCGTTGGAGGTATTAGGAAACCCTGATCTATTCCACAGAATCTTAAAGCTGGCTATTCATCTACTTTTTTCTAAAGAAGGTATGCGAGTTTTGGTTCACTCTGCTTGCATATTAAAGAATTTTATGTAATTTCTGACGCGAAATGTTCTGATAAGGCCATCTAAGGTGGTTGGCTGCATAGGTGCGGATGTTTAAGGTCACTAGATGCAAAACGCCCTTTGCAAAACTCTCTATTTCATCTGACTTGCCATCAGATGTCCTTTTGGATTATATTGACGGCCCCTCGCTTGTTATAAACACGCGGATATTAACAAAACGAACAACCTGTGCGTGCATGGCACTTGCGTTTTCTTTCCTATTTTTATAAAAGTTTCAGGGGACTGTCTTTATAGTTAGTAGTCGCCAGATATCAGAATACGCTATTTTAAGTGGATAGGAATAAGGAAGTGTAAGCATTGTGATTGAACCAAAGAGGAAAAATAAAATAGGCAGGGGCTAATATACCTAATCTAATCCATATGCTACCAAACAAAATGCGAGAACCATACGATATCCATTAAAGTATGAGCCGGCCGCTAAGAGGCAGCATAAACACCAACAAGGCTGTGTTTGTGTTGTGCATTACTCACCTTGACACAACAGTAAACCGACCAAATGCTGCTGCCAGCATCATGATCAGCAGGAAAGGAGAGAGAAACAGCAAGCCTGTTATCCGCGGCATCCTGCTTTAATAAGGTTTTGCGATCAGCACAAGTCAGCTACAGAACCCCGTCAATATATAATACAGGTCCAGTGCACTTTGACTGAAATGTACCGTTAGACGTGCAAGATGGTATGGTCATCAGACCATGCGAAGCGTCCCGTTTGTAATGAAGGGAACCAACATGAATATATGACCAGTGAACCTGAGCTCAAAAGTATAAAGGGGTAATATTCACCGGGGCATGAATTCAAGGACACCAAATCATTTTTGAATGCTCCCTACAGAGTGATTTATAACAGACCAGTGTAGTTAGTCCTCACTATCCGAGTCCCAGTGCAAGTCGGTGAACATCCTCTTCCAGTCCAAGTTATTTGTAATTTGCACATATCCTTTCACTTAAATGTGTAATTAATTTGGAGAGCAAATGTTTGGTATATATAAACTTTTTTTGTAATATTATGTTAGTAGTCCGCACATGTATGTAAGTCATCATTGAATTGAATGAGCTTTTTCTTTTTTTTTACTGGACTAGATGGACTATGCCTGATTTATCGAGTCTTGACATCCGAGTCCGAATTAATGTCCGAGTCTTGTGCCACCGATTCCAAGTCCGTGGTACAAGGTCCTGAAAAAATGGACTCGACTGATATTTTCATTTTTTAATTGTTTCGCGATCATACCAAGTAAAAACTTGCACAGAGTGTACCCACTAATACATTACCTATATGAGCGAGTTAAATCTTAACGATTTGACGAGGACCCAGGAGAACGAGTGTATATTCTTTTCCCCTATATAGGCAGAACTATCAGATATTTTTATCACGTCAATCTTTGATATTCAGGTTACATAACATATATGTTATTATTTATAATATCAACCTTCTCCCCCTTTTGACCTTTAAACCTACGGGTGAGGTCGTCATAATAACATAAACAAAACACCAGTGAGGTTAGATTATAGTGATTGTACGCCTGTGTGGATTTTTCGTCTTATTCACGAAGGTTTCAAATTCGCGATAATTTCCCCTTCGCGAATATCGCAAGTTTGAAACCCTCACGAACAAAAGGCGACAACAGTATGTTATATTAAAAAGTCATAATTTATATGTTATTAGTTTCTTTAAAAGGGACCTTAATGCTGGTCTCGTATATATTGAACGTATTGATTCAGATATATATTAAGCTCTATAAACAATAGAACCTACTGGACAAACGTTCCGAATTGTATCCACCTGTCGCCATGGAGCAACGGGGCTAACCATCGGGAAAAAGAAATGATATAATCGATATCGCTGTGGTTGAATTTCAGTCAAATGATGAGCCGATAAGGCGAAACCGACAGTAGGTGACTGAGATCTATCACATTCCTGAATATATTATGCTCTGTTATTGTGCGACCGCGAAGGAAAACTGAATTTCCTCATATATACATATATATATATATATAGTGAAACACTATATCAGTGAACCGACTTTTCTGTGTTTACCATTTCCATCTATATCCAATGAACCAGCATGGCTATTCATACATCTATATATAATATATGCCGCACACCATCTAAGGCCATTCGTTCTCCCTGCTGCATGCAAAGTCGCCGTGCCGACACATCTAGTGGATGCTAAGACGTCACTTCGCTGGTTCCTATAAAAGTGTGCAAACACACTGAGGGGAAGGGAATCTGGAGTAGCCGACCGGAAATCGGAAGATCGTGGGTTCATTTCCCCCTTCAGAGAACTTTTCAGAGACTTTTCTGTGTATACCATCTCCATATATATATATATATATATATATATATATATATATATATATAAATTTATATATCATCCTAAGTAGGTTCCAGTGTATAGTGCTCGATACAACTAAGGTAGAGCAGGTTAACTAAACGTTATGCACCAGCGTGCTTAACGTTTATATATATATATATATATATATATATATATATATATATATATATATATATATGTGACCTTTCTTTCTAGTGAATCAAGACAAGAAAAGTGGAACCATTTCAAGCCTAAGGTACCGTAACATGCCAGCAAAACGGATACCAGTCCAGAGAAGACCGCCCCAGAGCCATTACCGGCACGGCATCCTGCGTGCTCAGGCCCATTGTGCCGGCTGTGTGTAAGCAAAATGTCACAACAGTGGCTCTGGGGCGGTCTTCGTTGGCAACGTTTTGCTGACAAAGGATACATGGCAACGATTATTTAGTCTTAATGTCGAAATAGGTCGATGCAACGGGAACGAGGTGGAAGCGTAAAATGCTAATTTACCGTTAGTGTTTCTTTACCTCCATGATAAATAATAACTTAAACGGGAGCAAACTAGGGTTACGTTAGCATCATTTGGCCTACTAGTCCTAATTATAAATGAACAAGGTCAATACAAGTGGAATCCTATCGACACATATAAGGGAATAAATTGATTGGTTTGTATAATGTTTTTAAACAGAAAAAAGGGTACAGTAATCCCTCCCCTGTACACGTTGTTATGGTTCTGTAGGGGAGTAAACTAAATCCACGTGCGTCTGTTTACCAATAACAAGACTTCGTGACCGGAGGTCCGATATTGCACATGCACGACAAACAAGGAAAAGCAACATGAAAGAAGAAATGCAGATGACTCTCCATGCAGTTGCAAGCTTGAAAATCAGGTGTCGCACGCGCTTTGTTTATGTTTTGACACTGATCGCGCCGGATGCAAGTTTATTTCCACTTCTTTATGAGTAAGCAAAAGATTTTAGAACGAGATATAGGCCTATGCCATTGTTATTGTAATGAGAGAAAAAATATATTTACGTCTTGTATATTTAACCTACTTCTTTAGACTGGTCCAGTCGATGCAATGGTTAAGACTTATTTCCTTCCACGTATAGAGGCATCAAACCTGCTCTTGCTGTGTAACAACAGGTACATTTTTTTCTAATTTCATACATAATTTACCAGAGCTTTACAATGGTATAATTGGAGCATCTTTAAGCATATCTACTGAAAATTGATGAATTTATCATTTTTTATCTAATTAAAGGTATGTGATTGAAAGGTTGTTATGATAGAATAAATAAACGGGCAAGGTAATTAATCCAGGTTTTATTTTAATTGGATTTTAAAGTATCGAGCTCATTCGATCAGAATATAAATAAGTGTAATCTAAATACCGGACTGGCTTTTAAGTTAACCTACTTGTGCTAATGAACCTACATACCTGTCTGTAGACATCTTCATTGCTGGTCTATGGTATTTATAATATTGTGCCTGTGATCTGGAGTTAAAATTTTGTGTAAATGTGTAATATAAAAGCACTTATTTCAAGACGGGAACATAAGGAGTTTTATGATAAATAAGAAATTTGTAATAAGTATTTTGTTAGCACCTATACAAGTTAATTACAACCCAGGGCCCAAGGGCTTAAGCCAGACTGCTACATAAAATGTCTGTGTATTATAATTTCGTTCGGTTAAAGTAACATTACATGGATAGAAATATAGGTGCTGCAGTTCGCACTGGTGTACCTGTTCATGAAGATGAGGTGGTAACTAATTGATTCTTGCAACTTTGCATGCGAAAAAAAAATTAAAGATACCGAAAGTGTTTACGGTTAAGTGAAACACCATGTAGGAACTTTAGGGAGCCACATAAACACTGAGTGGGCAGATAAGGAGTTCTCTCGTTGGTCTGATATAAAAAGATCATGAATAAATGGTTGGAAAAAGTTGTGTAACGTGTCGGGTCATGAATTTCGAGAAGATTGAGTCTGTTCATTTTCAGTTCAGGTACGATATTGTGCACGCAGACGTTCTTTACTGTTTGTTCTCTGAATCATAATTTATAAGTTATTAACTAGCACTTCAAACAGATCATTGATTAACCTATGCATACAGTTCATCCCCTTTTATCGGGATAGAAAGCTACCTCCACAATAATGCTAACAGTAATGCTCGATTGTTATCACTAATAATGTTTCCAGCCCTTGGTTGAAATGTTGTAATATAGTTTGATAAATGTGCTAGGGCATATTTTTAATAGAAGCTGATCGAACTATAGAGCTAAAAAGTTCTATATGATTCAAGATAAAAGCTCAGAATGTTCTATAACGAATTCTTTCACCCTCATAATATACATAACTCATCTCACTGTCTCAGTGAGGTACTCTCCCGCCTTAAACTGATTTTACACGAGCCAAACATTAACTTAGAGAACATTGCTCTATAAAAATACTAACGCATGTGAAACTGTCATGGTGCGTAAGATAAAGGCTTTTCACGGTTATTACATGATTTTATAGTGCTGTTTGTTTCAATAAAGTATTGAAGCATCTGTCGATATTTAAATATGCAACATGTTATTGACAATATCTTATACAAACAAAACGTTCTGACGTGGGAGAAAGATTAATTCATCTATCTGGGTCAATTAATCTGCTGGTCCATGCAATTGTTCATAATTGTTCATAAAAATACGATATTCTTAATTCACCTCATTTATAGTGTCAATTCGAGCTCATAATAATCATTCAACATGATTATCTACGAATTGTAAGGCCATAAAATAGTGTTTAACAGCCCAACTCTTAATTAATAGCACTTAAATTGAAGTAAGGTGAATAAGCGAGGCTACCACTTGTGTTGAAAGCATAACCTTGATGACAGCTAAATGGATACATATATAGTCATCTAGTTACAATTAGGATGTACAATCTCCTTGTATCAAACCATGTCGTATATCTATGACAGCACAATTATTATTACCATCCGCACATAATAACACGACATATATTTTATGCAGACATTACTGCCCATGTACGTATATTCCTGGTATGGTGCAATTTTGCATCATGAGTTGTACGTGGTGGCTGATCAAGTTCACATTGCATGAGATATCTTCCCTCTGAGTCGGCATAGCAGCCATATTAATTATTTGTTATAATGTGGAAATATGATTTACAGAAAACACCAAAAAAGAAAATACGTACAATATTGTAAGCTCGATACAACATGAAATTTGCTAACTATTTCGCTTTGTAAATAAATCTTTTGTCGGAAATGATCTCCAATATTTGTGAATGGCATTTAAATTACATTTTGTAAAAGAGTATCAGTAAAAGGTTATATATATATAACTAAAATATTGAAACTTTATAAAAAATGCTACATTTGAATTTGAACTGTAATTGAAAGTAAGTCTCACGCATTGCCAGTGGTAATGACAGAAATCACGGACTCCTCAAAGAGATATCTCACTAAAAGCTGGATAATAAAAGCAGGATACGTAACCGGTCTTACATATAAAATGTCAGGTTCATTTTAAAAGCAAATCACTCTGTGTTCCTGCATGGAAACCGTGGGGTTAAAACCAACATGTCGGAAAAATAACGAGCAGGACAAACCGTGGTGTATGTTTTACCATCTTCAGCGGGCAAGCATATTAATTAGTGTAGGTCGATATTAGGTCAATTTCTAATTTTGAAATGTGGAAAAATGATTAACAGGAAACATCAGAAAGAAAATACAAGTGAAAGGAAAACCGTCACATTAATTTACTTATTAAAATATGATGAAAAGCGGAAGTTTGAAATAAAAAAAAAGGCACAGCCGATCACGAAGTTAAATCTCAGATGACACACTGACGTGGACTGGTGTTTGTTAGGTAACATTGACGTCATAGCCTGACGTCAAAGCCCTGATGGTGCCGCCGTGCGGTGTCATGGCATGGCTCAGATTCGCTGGGCTAATTTCTTTTACTTCAAACTGTTACCTTCACTGAAATAAAATAACATTTTGGGTACCGTGGTAACGTTTATTACCGAATCCAATGAGCGAATAAATGAAATCGTTACAGTTCTCAAATAAGCAAATAATTACAGTTAATAAAAACGACATCTATCTGGGTCAATTAAATTGTCGGCCCAATTATTCCTAGTTATTCCATACGCACGATAGCCTAATTTCGGCTCGATTAAAATGTAAATTTTAGCTCATTATAACATTTATTATAACCAATACTGCTGGAGTCTATCATTCGATATGACTGACTTTGAGTTGTAAAGCCATACAATATCGATTATTAGTCCAGCTCTTGATTCATAGTACATTAATCAACACCTGTTTTCTTCCTTGTACACAAATAATGTTTATAATCTAGACCGCCACGTGTAAAGCATTGCATGGATAACAACTTAATGGATACATATAGGACCAAACATGATGGTACTTTTAGGATGAAAATGGTTTTCATAACAAATTATGCAGCATTTCTCTGACAGCACAATTGAGTTCAAAACATGCCAGCAGCAATTATCTAAACAAGGTTGTTTAGGGGCGTTTTATCCCAATTTCCATTATTACTGTATATATTGAATATTTACATATATTTTTATCGCCATCTCTTGGCCTTTCAGTATTTGTCATCTTTATGTTTCCTCGTTTACATCTATCTGGCTGTGTATGTAAGAGCTTATGTCTATTTAAATCTTTTCCTGTCATCTACCATGTAGTTTCTCCAGCGATGGAAATACTTGGTTGGACCAACGGTCTGATTCCCGACGAGAAATAAAATTCCACCCTATCTTCCCTCTGTATTCCGTCTCCGTGATAAACATTAAACAAGTGTTTAATTCGTTCATTTTTATACGACTTAAATATTTTTATCGGATATTGTTGCCCCTATACGTCGTAAGTGGTATTCCATATAGAACAGAGATATTTTGCTAAAACAGTGCCATGATCAACCGTTCTCTTTACGACATATCTAATTACCATCACTGTCAAGATCAGACTCTAGGTCGAACCTAGCCCAGAATTCTTTCAGCATGGACACATGACCAGACACACATACAAGGAGACCAAAAGCATAAGTGAATGTAAAGACAAGTTTATTAACTATATACAAGAATGGTGTATATATATATATATATTTATATTTATATTTATTAAATATATATATATATATATATAAATATATATATATATATATATATATATATATATATACACGGAGTGACATATTGTCCCATTTACATTAGAGTGTCCAAAATACCCAAACTGTAACGGTTAAGGTCCGATACCAGATATCAAAAGTGTAAAATCCTCAAACCAGTCAACAAGTGCGATGGTTTGTGCTCTAGTGGTTGCTCTCTACAATGTACATGTACCAAAGCTCATGCCAATAAAACAAAGAAATACGTATTTTTACTACTCTGAAGATAAACATTGAAACACAGCTCTGGTTGAAGAAGAAATTTATGCTTTCTTGTAGAAATGACAAAAAATACAAAGTTTCCAGGAATTTACCATTTAGAAGAAATTTCACGGGTTCCCCTTTGACTAACTGGACTCAGAGTTTATTCTTAAATACATAATTCTGTACCCAAATTGCACAAAGGTTACACTGCAGACCACAATATATGCTCTCTCGCCATGTGTCATGCTCGTTCTGCCAGATCATCAGTGACAGCAACATAAGTGCTTTGACATAGTTGTCTTTGACCCATGTATTCACACAAAGCTCCACACCATGACAATATGACATTCAGGCCTTTTTAAAATAAACTGACAGGGGCCTACGGGTCATGATACAAGTCATTATAGAACACCCATTCTGTGGGTCGGATCAAAATATTTGCTGTTGTCACCCGATAAACGATGCCCCTTGACGGTGCCCTTGGGAAAAGGCTTCCCTTACCAAGTGACGGACTGTGTTGCCTTTGGTATAACGAGGTAAAGTAGAGATGGCGTGGCTTTTGATGGTGCACTTATCGTATTGGCACTCAAAAAAGGTACACAAAAAACACAAGGCAGTGGCTAAGCAACAATGTATTAAAAGAAATTTCAGAATTCAAAACCAATACCCAGCCTGTTACGCCTTATAAAAGCAGGAATATAGTCCACATTAAATGCACTGGCTACACACACAATAACTTCAGTTATATACATGCAGAGTCCGGTTAAATAGCCTCTAGATATGCTAAACTGGCAATACTGGACCCCGACTGGCGGTACTGGAACCCAACTGGCGGCACTGCACCACGACCGGTGGCTCTGGACCCCGACTGGCGGCACTGGACCCCAACTGGCGGCACTGGACCCTAACTGGCGGCACTTGACCCCGACTGGCGGCACTGAACCCCGACTGATAGCACTGGTCCCAAACTGGCAGCACAGGACCCTCAACTGGCAGCACTGGACCCCAATTGGCGTCTCTAGACGTGCTAAATTGGCAATAATGGACCTCGACTGGCAGTACTGGACCCTGACTGGCGGCACTATAGATCCCAGTTGGCAGCACTGGACCCCAATTGGCGGCATGGGATCCAGACTGGCTGCACTGGTCCCAAACTGGCAGCACTGGACCCCCAACTGGCGGCCGGCGGGCTTCTGAATACCGAAGACTGAATCAACTCTGTGAATGCGACCCTTTTAAATACCCTTCTACCCTAAAGGCTCATCCATATTCATACATACAATACCTGGACCCGTTTCGCTACTAAGGCTCATCTATATTCATGAGCACGCTAAATACTAAATAGACTGGAAAGATGCATTGATGGACATTAACATGACATAACATGACCTGGAGAATTGGGCCCCTCCTATTGAATACCCTTATTGTCTCACGACACAATGACCCTTGCCGACTCTTCTCTCAACAAATACAAAGATACAGCTAAATTAAAGATTAAAATAACCAGTTAATTAAACAAAATAGAAATATGGAAAATATGCCCGCATGACACGATACACTTCGTGACAGCTGTGTGGTAGTATTTGACATCAGAGGCTCATGTTTTATTTGCTAAATAATGAAGGAAAAATATTGTTACACAAAATTTGTGGTGGTTACCCATGCGGCGTGAACTGAAGTTTGAAGCAGTTTCTGCTACCGCAATTTCTGCTGTCATGCCGTTATGGCGGACGGAGAAATAAAACATTCCGAGTACAACCAGCTTCGTTATTAATAACTACTGCATGAATACACGTAAGTCAACCATTAATGTAATATTTATTTATTTTGCAACAGAATAACGTCACTTTTTTATTTTACCTCGGGGAAAATAATAGTTCAACAAGCAGGTGAAAATGAAAAAAATTACTATTAGAAATGGCGCACACATCTACTTAAAACAGAATTGATCCGAACCCTTTAGCTTGTACTGCCACCTTAACGTCTCCAGTTAATTAAAATCGACGTTTGAGTGGAAGGCTGCCGCTAACAAAGCTCCAAATTATCTTGGGCTGTCCTGGATACATTGTCTTCTCAAGCAAACAACAAACAACTGCTTTTTATATATTAAACAGTCCATCATAGAGAGATGTACCTCAGTTCACAAAATATCAGTTGGCCACCTTCAGTTTTAGAGAAACCATCTGCTTCACAGGCCTTTTAGTGTAGTCGCCCATGTAGCAAAATCCCAATCCCGTAGGAATTGAATGCCCAAATTGAGATAGCACTTGCTTTCACTTCATTTAGATGTAAGCTGATGGAAAAAGTTAGATAACAAATTTTATCAACCCTCTGACCCCCTAAAAATCCAAGATGGCCGACATCATATAAAAAAGCCTAGATAATGCTTTGATATTGTAACTATCGCATCAAAATGAATAATATTGGATCGATTTATAAGATTTTGAATGTGTACTGGTAATACCAACTACTCCAGGAGCTGTTAAAATTTTAGGGAGGGTATTCAAGGTCAAGGTCAAACTTATTTACTAACCTTCTATCTCAAGAATAACATTAGACATCATGGGTACTACGCTGTCATATATTATGTAATATGGTTTTCAAATAGTCAACATTTGAAATAATTGTCTTAATAATTGTAATGGCAGAATTATATACCATCGGGACGATATTAAAATACATTACACTAAGATACTGTCATAGGTTTTTCAAACGGGCCTTAAAGGAGCCCATTTACCTACCTTTTTGAAAGAAAATTTGTGATTTCTTGCTTCTCTGTGTATATATATTAATGATCTAAAGGTTATTCTGGTTTTGGAATGTTCTTATAATACCTCCGTGAAGGATGTATGAACTTGTTCATCAACAACATGTTTGTAAACACAGTAACGTTGACAAAAGGGGAAAAAATGTTACCTAACATGGTATGTGGCATATATGCGATGGCAGAAAGGTTATTTGTTGCAAAACGCCATTTGCAAAACTCTCGCCTACCTGACTTGCTGTCCGATGCCATTGTTGAATTCTTTTTATTCCCCCCCCCCCCCCCCCCCCCCCACATATCATACACACGTTGATATAAACAAAACAAGCAACCTATGTGCGTGATATCAACGTTTTCTAGCCCATTTTGTATAAAATCTCAAAGGGATTACCTTTAGTTTACAAAGGTCAGATAGATCGTTTAGTTGTCCCCTTTAAAACATGAAATTGATGTGCATTTTACATATTTCTCATCTGATTTATTGCTTAGTATAATCTTCGACAGTGTTAATGCGAAACAACTATTTTGAAATCAATTTGTGTGGTTAGTAAAAAAAGATACAGGAACAATCTACAGCATGTTAACTATTCCAGACGCCTGGTACACTTCGAAGAGCTTCAGGAGAAACCTTTGACTGAATATCTTTGGAGTTTGCTTGAATATTGGCGGAAATAGGTCAGCTGTTATTGTAAATGTCACAAAAGATTGAAAGAGTGAAACAGAAAAAAATGCTGCCCTGACAAAAAAGCGCGGCCAACGAAAGAAGACAACACATCTGCACGTGCACAGGGTCATACTGGTGCTGTCCGTAAAAAAGATAAGTGTGTACATGTAAATGCCATCTGGCGAATTCAAATACATGTACCTTTAGGAACACCGTAGGCTAAAGTCGGATAATCGGGACCAAGCACCTCAAGATTAAGATACCCCTACCATGGATGATAATATCAGGAAATACTATCAGGTCTGCATCGGCCAGAAAATGCGCGTGCATAAGAAAACCAGAATGCCACAGCAGTCAGTTATAAGATACGCTTAGGACGTATTCATGTAATATTTAGATGGGCAGTGGAATATATGATATTAGGATAACTTTTTCAAATGACCATATAAATGTATGTAGGAAAATTCAACATGGATTTATCTTGAACATGGTTGAAATTATGTATTATATGTTTATCCTTATGCACAGCAATGCCTGAAAGATTCAGTGGGAACATCGGAAATACTTGTTTCTCTGCAACAGTCCTGTAATATATATTAATTGGTGAAACCGGTGACCATGCAACTACGGAGGCCGATGATGCTGTGTAAGAGTTGCAGTGTTAAATTTGGTTTTCTGCGCGGCTCTTCTTGAATTCAAGAAACAATGGAAGTTCTCTGGTGAAGGTTCCCTACTTAATTTGGAAACACTCTACTGCATGATCATACTTATTATTACATACCTGTTATGAATGTTGGTAATGTCGTTTGTTATATCGGGGGATTAAAGACATTGAAATTCAAAAGTATGTTGAAATCAGTTGTCAATTCATGAATCAAAACATCTGTAATAACACGATAGTATAATGGCATGACAAGAGCCTCAAAAGTTTTCTCTCCAAGGTTTCTCTGTGCACACGATATAAAACCTTGATATAAATAATGCCTCCTGTGTAGGGAGAAAGTTTGAAATATGCAATTTAAAGAGGAATATTTTGAGGTATTATTTGGATTTTCTGCTCCTCAACTTTTATTCTTTTAAATGTATTTAGATAATGTGGTTAAACCTGAGTGGGGCTTAGCTTTAACATTCATATTTTTACAAGTTAAAATTAAGGATATAAACTGCCTGGTCCATACATTCAGTTGTATGTTACATGTTGATTTATCGGTGAAAATGCGCATCCAAGTTAATCACTCACAAAATATCAACACCTAAATTTAATTTTCGTGGTAAAATAATTGACAGACTAACGGGAAGGCTGTGCTTCACTTAGACATGAGTGTAATTTCGGGATCTATACCCTGGTGTTATGACCACCCAGAATGCAATTAAGGAAAGACCCCCTTCCTAAGTATACAATTATTTAGATATTGTCTTATCGCAGTAAATCATATATACGTCAATTAATCTTTAATTGCTGGGGAATAAAAATGAAATCTGAAAACAAAAATAATCACAAATAGGAAAAGAATCAAATAAAATGAGAGCGCTCAACGGACCGGGTGGGGGGGGGGGGCAGTTTTTTACCACTGGAAACAGCTGATGGTTTACATTATTATGGCATTTGCATCCCCTGGTTGATGCCACTCGACAGTGATTCCATCCAGGCGTAATGGGAACGTCATGCCCAACGGCCTTGGTTCACTCACAAACGAGTGCCACTTTCGGAGGATCCTCGGTGATTTGACCCAGCAATGAGGATGATCACGCATCCAGGACCCGTAGGTGCAGAAGTCATTGGGGCTTGGTTAATGCCAGGATATAAAATGGGAGAAAGCGTGTAATACTGCCGAAACCGGAATGGAAATCTACAGATATACATATATGTAGTTGAGTTTGCATTAAAAAAATAGAAGCGGCTACCTCCATCAAAACAAAATTATAAAAAATAATTCCATCCGTGGTGTTGGCCTTTATGCCCGGATCTACATGGTCCGTTTTGTCTGCAAGTATACAATAGAGATATTTTTATTCCCGTAATGTGCAAACTTTCCTTTAGGAATAATGCGTACTGATATGCCATTTTACATATGCAGATGTGCCTCATTTTCTGCTGATCAAATATGGCTGATTAGTTTTTTGTGTGCATTTTTTGTCTCTTTTTAGCTTTAAGAAGTGCCTTGTCTATAAATTGTAACAATTAGACCTGTTTCAGCTCAATATTCAAAATTCAGATAAACTATATAGAAATATAAAATATCCAGACAATGATTTTACCGATCTCCCTGTTCTACAAGGTACTTGGAATAGTTTAATATGACATGAATATTTCTGTATCAAGACCACCAACAAGGTTTTTGGAATCTTGGAATCTTCCATATAACCACACAAATTGATTATAAATGTTTTTTTTTTATAATATGGTAGGCACCTTGACCATGTAGTACTTCTATGAGAGAATCAGCAATATAAAAAAAGAGATCACGAGCATCAATTTTATAAGGTCTATTTCCTTTTGATCACCATACCACATAACATATGACAATGAAGTGCCGAAGATATTTTTGTGCTTTAAAATATTAGTACATACATTTGACTTTGACCTTGCGTACCCTCTTTGAGCTTCCGACAACTCCTGGTTAGTTGCAATTAACAGAATACATTCAAAAAGTATAAATCGATCCAATTATCTAATATCATTAAGTTTTTTGCGACAGTTACACTATTTTATCATTATCTTTATGTTAAGATTGCCATGGTCGCCCTTTTGGATTCCCTGGGGTGACAGAGCTCATAAAACCTCCTTTTTAGTTGCAATCAACAGAACACATTAAAAAAAGTATGTATCAATCCAATATCATTAAGTTTTAAGCGACATTTTAGTATTATAGCATTATCTCTATGTTAAGACTGCAGTGGTGGCCATCTTGGATTCCTTGGGGTCCTGGGGTTCATAAAAAAATAATAACCTGCATTCATTCATCAGCTTAAGTGCAAATAAATTGAAAGCAAGCACTATCTTATTCAATTTCTAAGAAAACGTCGTTCTGTTACACGTGCAAGTACACTTTATTCCCAATACTCAATAATACCAATCGGTGAAGGATTTTCGGTGTTAGAGGTATCTGAAAATTTGTTACCTAACATTCATATCCTGTTTATGCTAAATCAGTCATTTTCGCAATTTGGGCATCAAATTCCTACGGAAATACATCCCCGTCTACACTATTTAGTCAGTGTGCAGCTCCAACTCATGTGTCTCTCTCCTCATGGACTCTCTGACCAACTGAATTGTTTTCAGTTTTCATAAAATATTTATGTTGCCGAGGATTAGAAAATAAATTGTGTCATCATACATCGTAGATCATCACCAGAGGACAGCATGTCTCAGAAACTCACAAGCATATGCCTTAGTTTTCTTTAATCCCAAAAAAAGATGATTAACAAAATTATTAATCTTCTCAATCTATATGTGCGGCCTATTTTTTATTTCAAACATGTTTAACCAGGATAACCTGTTTAGCTGGTGAGCTAATTTTCATTAGCTGCATTGGCCCAGTTCAATTTACAATTATATACAAAGGTACATTGTTATTCTACTCATCCGTATAAGGATCCGGTTCGGCATACTCAACTGCCTTGGCCTGTGCCAAAGCCATGTCTCTCAGCAATGCAAAGAAGTGAGAAAGAGCAACAACCCAATAAACAAATCTGCCAAATGGATGCCCAACAAATGAGCAAACAAGCAATTTAAACCTGTAAAGACATATTATATGTTACAATGTATGTATGAAAATTATTCATTACACAAACGTGGTATGAAACAATTATACTAAATACATATAGCACATACATAAATATATGAAACATATGCGAATGCATTAATAAAAGACAAAAATCACAAGGTGTGTTAAATGTATCAGTCTCTGGTGCCAAGAAATAGGGTATTTGTAAAGACCATAAAAGGGGCTCTGCTGGAGCAGGTAAACTTGGTGCAGAATGGTGGTTCTAAGAGCTTCGTTTTTATTCGTTATTTTTTGTATTGTTTGTTGTTCCTGGTAACCGTGACGTTTTAAACTATTTTATACTATCTTGAACGTGCAAGCAATGTAATTAGACGGCCGAATGTAGTTCAGTTTCTAATTTTAAAATGTGGAAAAAATGATAAAATGATAAAACATAAAACAAGAAAAGACATTATAATAGGTTCGATACGACATTAAATTTGCTATCTATTTTTCTTTGTTAATGACCTCCGATTTTTGTGAAAGACATTTAAATTTCATTCTGTAGAAAAGAATCAGTATAAGGTTTTAATATATAATTTAAATATTTAAACTAGATCAAACAAGTTAAAATCAAATTGGAAGTGAAAACTTGTGATTAAGTCATTGCTAGATGTAACGACAAAGAACATGGATTCTTCGAAGATATATCTCATCGAAAGCTGGATAAAAAGCGGGTTATTTAACCGGTCTTATTGATGATTAATAAGTAAATATAAGATTTCAAGTACATTTCAAAAGCAAATCACACACTCTGATATGACTGTTTCTATCTTAAGCTAGCGGCTCACTTACCGATTTGATCGGCCGATTCATAGGATCGGCCGACTATGTACCGACGGGGGTACATTGTCGTGTAGTGTGACACCCCAAGCGACGCGATTTTGTCGGCGTCGGCGTGAAAAATCGCCGTCGCCAAGAGTCTGGCACTGTCAAAGAAAATCGGCCGATTTTGTCGGGCGATTAGCGAAATCGTGTAGTGAGCCAATGTTGGCGACAAATTCGGCCGATTTTGTTTATTTATGTATGGTCAGAGTTCACGTTCTGAACATTAGCACAATTAGTCATTATAAGTATATATTGTATATTAACATATTTCTGTATTTTAAAAAGAATTAAAGACCGATATTGGTAAAGATTCAAATTTCATGTATTCCTATAAGACGACCTGCAATTTATTAATAATTATAAAGGAGTATCCATTCATATAATTACAATATGCGAACGTTTCTGTAAACAAAAGACTGAACGAACAGGTCTATGTTTGCAAACGCCTATTTATTGCTGGGCTGTTGAGAAATCCTTCGAATTGTTTAAGATAGTTTTTTGTCCTATCACAGTTTTTTGTCCTATCACAGGTTCTCCTTAAAGTCAGCAAAAACAAAGGTGCCAAAGAAGAAAGTGTATAGATAAAAATATAAGCCCGAAGTAACTGGAAATCAGAGAAGACATGAATGAATAGCCGAAAACTTTTGAGTGATGCAATATCCAGTCCAGTGCATGCAGCAATACCTGATGTTTACAGGTAACCCAATAGGCAAAAGCGTTTATATGAACGGATCTCTGGAACACTTTTTTTTCACGGAGTCAGCGGTATTGTTGGCGATACTGTACTTTAATAAGTTTTAATATATTTAATCTGACAGATAACAGAGAGTCGTCAGATATATAACTGGTCATCACTTGCTACGGGAATTAATAATTAAAATTAAAACCTAATCACGCAACATATTTGCTGCTGTTGGCGTTTGTTGTATGTAGCAATCAAATGAAAAAGGATGATAAAGTGTTTGCTGGTTTATACAGGACAGAAGAATACATATCACTTCTTTGAATTTCTAGAAACAGGAAATCCTAGAAACCACACAAACATGCAATAGAATGTCATTTTCTAAATTAGAGTTCGTGCCTGGTGAAATAGCCCTTCTGAATGTAGTATCCTGATGCTAGATGTTTGGTTTTACCAAATACTGCAGATCAGCCGCCGCAGTCGTTTTAACGGTTTGAGACCAATCCTTTCGGACATTTTCCGGACCAGGGGACCTTTCTTTATAGGTTTTGATATTAGTGCTCCTGGGATGGACCCCTCTTTTCTTAAATCCTGGACCCGCCCCTGAGATATGTGGAGAAACCCATTTAATTGATGAAGGATGGTTCAACCCTCCTGTCTCAGTTCGCATACAAGTGTATTGTTCATATGCCACTAGTTCCTCTCCTCTCCCATGCCGAGGTTTAACCGACAGGTCACTCTTTCGACACAGTATATCTCTCTGGATAAGTCACAAAGCGAACGACAGACGACATGTCAGAAACCTTGCGATTCCCTTGCGATTCCTTGCGATTGTTGTGATATGTGGTGTCGCCCCAAGTTGGCTTTTTTGGTCCCATTAAAAGATAGATGAATTGATGTCGATGTGGAATTAATCACCGTGTCCGTACAATGTCGCCCAAATATCCCAACCGAAACCATCAACGAAGGGCATGTGAAGAGATAGGCGTGGTATTTTGCTGTTATTTGATTTGTATCTGATATTGTGATAGTTTTTATAAATTATATTTGTACTTGCATAAATTTATCATCTCCAAATTAAATAAATAACGCGGAAACACTGTGATCTCGAGTGTGGCTGCTCGCTGTACACCAGTCGTAAGCAGTCGCAGACTGTCAGTCCTAAGCAGTCAAGACGACCGCCGACTGTCTGCGAATGGTCACATATAAAAATCGCCAGTGGGCGGCAGGTTTAAAAGGTTTGATTATAACCCCCACTGAAATAAAAATGATAGCATTCATTCAAAGCCAAACCATCTAAAAATTAATTTAATGTTAACCTGAATCAGAACATAATTGACAATCAGTGAAAAGAAATCTTTTTATTCATAATTAAATTCAAATTGTTGTTTTATATGACTGCTATAGATAAAAGTAATCCCCCATCGGTAATGATGCGGGGGATCAGTAAAGTTTATGATCCCAAGCAAAGTGCCCATTGTCTCCGGGGGTCTGTGTACTTAACCACACAATAGTCATAATATAGGTGCCAAAAGAAGATAAAGACTGAACTTTAATATTTATATCATAGATAGTCATACAGAATATCCGCAGAGTTTAACGTGGATAATACTTAGTGCATGGGAAATATGTTCAGCAGAGGGTCTAAGACATAATTTGGTTGTTCGGTTGTCAATATATGCAGCTGTATTCATTACAGTTCTGAAGAGCAGTATTATTAGGAAAATGAAACTTCGACCATATATCTTATTACATGAATACCCCTTAACTACTGAGGCTTGACTTTATATGCAAGGTCTGTCTTTCGATAGTTAAAGGACATGTAGTTATATTAATTCTAGGTAGCTCCAACCAGTCTTGTGTTTTCGTTGAAGCTCTCCAAAATCAGTGAGCGCACCAAATTTTTTATAAGGCGAATTCAGATATTCCTTAGCAGCGGTAATTCACAAGTCAACTAGCAATGATGAGGCTGCATTGTGAAAGGGCTGCGTGATGATGCACGTTAGTTATACATTTCATCGAGACATATTTAACAACAACCTAGAATCTGGTATTTAAGGGGTCTTAAACATTGTTTACAATACGAACTGAATGCGGAATTACGTATCACATTTGCACAGCCCCCCCCCCCCCCCCCCCCAAAAAAAAAAAAAAAAAAAATTTAAAAATGTAGGTTTTAATCGGATCCACCTGATGAATCTCAAAACTAAAATATCGGGCAATATATTTTCGCAGATTAACAATGGTCGGTCACCCCCATTTAAATCTGATAGTTGATGAACCCTTCTACTCTATTCATTCTGTTTCAGGTGCAATGTAGAGATGCAATCAAAACGAAAGAAGCTGTAGTTTATCAGTTACAAACTTCCCTGGCAAACGGTGTCCCAGGTTCTTACAAGAGCAACATTATCAGGTAAGCTTCTCTGGTAAAGAAAATCACAGGCTCGTCATAAACTAGTACCTGATCTCAAAGGCGAGGTGTTGACTAATGGTTTCAGATAATATGATACGCATAGCATAAAAGCTCTGTTTAAGTCTTCCTGTAAAAGGGTGCACCATGTTGGTACATTCGGGAACCACATAATCACTGGAGCCAACCTTTTGTCTGGTGAAAATCATATTAAAGTACTGCCAAAGCGCATTGAAAAGGATATATTTTACATCACTTCCATAAACTTCGTGGTTGTACACATTAACCAAAGTAAGACATGCTTGTTAGTTCATTCAGAGGTATGTCCGGTCAGGCGCTCCTGTTTCTTTTTACTCATTTGCTCGCCCCTCCCATCTTTACTTTTTCATCATTAATTTATCTTTGCGTACAACAGGGATAAAGCTTTGAAAGGTCACAAACATTAAATCTTTAATATACACGACATTCTAAAAAGCTTGGATATGTGTTTCTGATCCTCCAAATCAATTTTCGAGACATCAGGTACAAGCGAATGTCCTGCTGAAAGCAGACTCCGGCCACGTGTCTCAGTCGACTTTAAATTCTTATAATAATGTGCTTACCAAAAGGCTGTCCAGGGTAATTGTGATTACAATATGCACAGGCATAATTTAGACACGAGCTTGTCTTCCTAACAGAAAATAGACTGCCTATAGATGTTACCCTTCAAACGATTAATGCCAACAGGAGAGGCCGGATTTGAGCTTTCTATAGCCTTAGCCTTATTTCGTTTCGTCCATAAGAAAGAAGCACTGTTGTCCCTTACAAGGCAGAGAATCATGTCTGAAGTAGAATTATATGTCAATAACAACAGAGGGGTTACGAAAACACATTACGTCCATATTCCGAGTTCACATTACATTCTAGGTGTTAATTAATTCCACGCTTTATGTAATAAGAATAAACATTTTACAAAAGTTTAGAGGATTTATTTGAGTTTGCATTCCCGAGAAACAGCCCTCCACTTTAGATCAATTCAGGTTGTTTTAAGTTCATATCAGACCCCTTAAAGTACTAATCAGTTTAAACCTGGTACACTTTTCTTGCTGATGGTATAATTGTATAATTTATGTTATTTCTGTAATTTATATTCATTTTCATGATTTTTACATTAAAGGTTTTTTTAATTGTGTTTTTTTCCAGCACTTCAACAAAAACAAGCAATCTTTTAGTGGGTTTATATTAAATCACTTTTTTATTGTTCTTCCACCGTGTCTCTTTATAGCTTTAAATTGAATTTTATATTTTGATTCAGTAAAAAGTACACAATCATTTTCAGCGTAAATAACCTTCAGAGAAGTATTCTTAGTTTTAATGTCTCAAGCTTGCTCATATATTATGTTTATATTTCAAAAGTCACTTTATTTCAGTTCGCAAGTTCAGTAAATCTGCACGTAAAATGTTTTATTAATATCACTGAATATCCCCTTGAATGAAAAATCAATTTTACTTTATAAATCTCATATATGCGAGCATTGACGTTACTTGCCGAAACTAGACATCCGTCCAGATAGTCTCAGCATGTGAGGCATTGTCTGCAATGTGAACACTCAAAATGAGAATTCAGAAGGATAGTGCCTTCCTTATAAACACTCAACTTACAGTAGGACCTATAAAGCAAAGGGAATGCTGTGATGAGGTCTTTGGTTCGTGTTCGTGTGTGTCTGTGTGCGAGTGTACGACGGTGTGTGTTAAAAGGTGCATGTGACGATCGCAGTAACATCCAGGATGGATTCAAGCATACATTTGTCAACATTATTCACTTTTCTGTCGAAATATTTTATTTTTCTAAACTACACTTTATTTGCTATTATTTTTAATTTTAAATATTTGCCCAGTTCTTCGTGACTATAGTATATGGAAAAACAAACCCTTTTAGTCGCTTGTGGTAACAAATAATATACTGCAAAATTAATACTGATAAAAAAAATCATCGATCGCTGATGGCATCCATCCAAATGTATTGCTTTACTTGGTTAATTGATTTAAATTGGTCCTAACCTTACTTATATCATACCTGCCCAGCTTGATTGAAACTCAGTGTAGCAACTGATATTGAATTTTAAATTAAAAAGCCATTACTTAGGCGGTAAATAAGCGTATATAACTGTACACCTTTTCTTAACCCAGCTGAGTGAACTTGGGGCGTTTCGATCTAGTCCTTCAAAAACCTAAGGATATATTATTAAAAACCAAGAAGTTCTTCTCTAATTCACGGTAACATGGCTTTCAACATTCTACGTATCTAGAGTATGACAACCCTGTTTTGACGGCTGATTGAAATAAATAAATCAACTAATAACGAAATCACAAACAGCTAACAAAATCTGTGTCAACTAGTTCGCTGGGTCCACTGACCAAATTTGTCCCTCATGCACGAAGTTATTTGATATGGCTATTTTAAGGGTATCATGTCAATATAACAAGGCCTTGTTATCCTCATTTTGATTGACACGGTTCCCCACAGAGATGATTTGTTAGGGCTTCATGTATTGTATAGTTGACAGCTTAATTAATGAGTACTACTTATGATACTATCAACTTGACAGTCCTCCGTATCACTCATAGGTCACTATTAGGACCAAACCAGTGATAAACTAGGCTGCTGTTCTAAGTGATCGTGATAAAATTACTGTTTGTGTATTATATATACCATATGTTTACCATATATTTTTCTTATTTCGATTTCATTGATCTTGTTGATCAACACCATATTTCCTTTAATTGCATACTATGAATTTGATCCTAAGGAGGTGAAGCGTCCTTCCTTTTTCTGTATTATAAATTCAGCTACTCTCTTCAAACGCTGGTTTTCTTCTCAAGTAGCAGAGAATCTTCATCGGCAGACGCTGTCCTATCTCTTATAATTGAGTTGAAGTGCCGACCGATTGGTAAGCACTGGCTAGTTTTCTCACATAATTCCCTCACTGAGACACACAGTATTACTCTCAATAAATGTCAATAAGCAAGATTTGAATGTTTTCAAATGCAAATAATATTACCTTCATGTGAACATTCCAAAACTACATATGGTACATATAATTTCTACATACGGAAATATATTTTTGGAATTGCTGACATTCGGCAAATGACATTTAAAGGTTCTCCAGCCTCGGAGTTGGGAAAACATATTGCAAAAATATTGAGATATATATAGCAGTTGTGTTTATTGCATAACCCAATTTAAGGTCATAAGTTTCATACACAAATTCATAGTTATTTTGATACATAGCAATACTGGCATTGAAATTACTATTCAAGCATGGTCTTAATCAAGCATAGTCCTCAATGTGCTCGACCTGTTTTTATGAGGCATTTTGCAGCAGCTGCAGCACAGTTTTTGTGTTTTTATACTATGTAGCCATGCGTTTATGATTGTCGACGCCAGGGTCATGAACAAGCCAGTGATATTCAATATAACCCGTATTCCTTCAGGAAAGTTACCGCATTTAGTCATCATCATTGCTATAGCGATGTTGCAAGGGCCTAAAATGGTCAAAGCATTAACTACAAAACACATTAATATCGACTTTCTTGCTGCGACTAATTTGTCCATCACACCATCGTCATTGTCGTTGTCAAGCGACACGTGACCTCTCTTCTGTGAAACCTTGACCTGTATCACTTTCCTTTGTATCCATATAAATGTTAGAATGTTTAACAAGGTAGGCGGTATCCACGATACACCGAGGAATATAAAATTATGGCATTCATGTAGATGCAGTGGCAAAACCATATGTAACAGAAAAGCCACTGCCCACAGAACCAAGCAACAGGGGAACAAAGTTTTATCTGGGATCCACTGCCGGAACCGAAAAGGGAAAACTGCGCACATTAAGCGGTCCATAATTAGTCCACATAACGTCCATATCTGTGCTGTGATCACGCTACAGAAAAAAGGGAGTATATTCGGACCGTTTTCATGCGCCCCTATGAAGTGGAAACCCATAAAAGTGCCTGCCAGCAACATATCTGCTAGTGCCAAGAAGAGCATAAACCATCTCCTATGCTGCACTACAAATTTGCTCTTAAACAAGTATAATATCATAACCACCATGTTTTGGAGTATTGCGTAGGATGTAAAACTGCTCAATATCATATCGTACACGTTAAGGTAATTCCTTATTGTGTTGGTAATGTTTGTGTGTTCTGAAACGTTCGGTCCCAAACTCGCGTTCATCCTTGCTGTCATTAACGCATCGTATCCTTCAGCCATCTTTAGGAGGTCGACGTTTGGGGCAAGGAGGCTATCATCAAGACTTCAGGCTTATATAAATATGTATTTTATGTTGTCTACCATGAATCTGTCTGTCCATTGTAGCTTGGATTTTTATATACAGTGCTGCGCTCTGTGCTAAAACCTGGCATAGTTCCAGTATATGCAGTAACAATCTGTAAAAGAAACCTTGAAACGAAAGTAAACCAATAACTAAAAGATGCTGTCAGTGTACATTTATGAAACGAGAAAACTGACATCTCGAGTGGAATGAAGCAATCATACGTATACAGAGTGAGTGATTTATGTCCGACCTCACGCCACTCTTTTACATCCAATCTCTAAAGAGTAACATGACTGTCTTATGTAATATTCAGAAATCTCATTCTATATCTTTGAACTGCTAGTATGTAGAATATATTACGGTGGAAATGTCAATAGCTTCGTTGTTCTTGCAGAATGTGTAATTAACATTTACACTCTGGTTCAAACACATTGATATTCAAAGAATGGGAAACAATTACTAAATCAGGCTTAATTTATGTGAATGAAAATTCTGAAATCATACACACAATCATTGTTGTCGGCACAATGTGATACGCCCTCTCCCACATTATTTCAGCTGCCATTTGTCCATATACGTATGCTTATTTGGTACTTTTAAATCTTAACCAATAAATATGTTAAAATTTGTGTGTAATTTAAAGTTATTCAGTGCATCATTTCAACCAGGGTATTCGCATATAGATGGCCACACCCATCATACAGTAAGCGACTTGGTCATGTTTGCTACAGTTACATGGTAGATTATTAGTGACTTCTTCCATGTTTGCATTTGCTTCGTATCCTCCAGGTGCTTTTACTCATGGTCAGTCAGTCCATTACAAACAAACGACAATGTGCAAAACAATTTGCCCCGAGTAGATATTCCGGTATGGTGTTGATCTGGTAATACACTCATGCTAAAATTTGGAAAGTTAAGCAGAATGGACACAATTTAAATATCAACTACATACCTCAAGCATCAAAATGAGGCTCGCCCTCTTCAGCTTAGGAATTGCATGTAAATGGGCAAAACGGGATAGAGACCGTCTTTCTATTATATGATTGTTTCGCAAACAGTAAACTATCTGTAGCATCTGTAACATTTCCTTATAGTTCGTGGATGGCCATTTAGTGATTCTTTGTCTCCGCTAGTAATATATTTTCTTTCGTCCTTAAGTTTCCTCAACGTTTCTGTATAAGTTCAGGCTCACCTCTCAGATAACTCATACACTGAAACCACGCCTCAGCGACACTGGCCATATATAATACTGATATGTGGGTAGACAATACCCCAAGTGTCCATTTCTGCTATAGTTATGGAGTGGAAATGTAAGACACTCAGTGATAAGTACACTGATGTACCAAAGCTTTTACACAAGAAAAGGTTAGCACATCACGCAGTGCAGCATGGGTAGACATTCCAAACTCCGTATCCTTCAGTATACTGTAGAAGATGGTCGACTTATCCCTTAGAGAGGACGTCTATGGACAGAACAATTGGTATTCCTTGGTAATTATTCTGATGATCTGATCGCACATTAATTCTAAATCCTGAACGGTCAGACAGAGCAGACACAATCTAAATGCCAACACTATATACCGAGCTCTCGGTCTGGATTTTCTTATAACAGTACGTTACATCAGCGCTATGGGGTTGGTTAACACATGGAACATTATACTGTGCCGTAAGAAAAGCTTCGCTAGTACTGGCTAACAGCTGTTACTGGCTTCGCTAATGTTTTCGTTTATCTGGTGTTCTATATATATATAGTAAACAGTAATTTTTCTGCATAATTCGAGCCTGACTGAACTATACTTCTTGAGATGAAAGAACAAACAGTCAAATAATTTACCTCTTGTTTATGATGAATGACCACACTGATTATTGCATCTTAGTGTTTCCTGGCAAGAGATAAGAGTATTCATCAACATAATATAAGGGCTTTTTGATTCACGTAATGTCCCTGGTAGTAATAGGTCTGGTGCAGGTGTATGTTTATTTGTATGGTTTATTCTGTTTTTCATCTTTAAAGCCAGCTATTCACCTATCTCTCCTGTACAGTTTATGGGATTTCTGGCTGACTCTGCGTACATATTAATAAGGTAATTCCTGTTAAGAAAAGTTCTTATAACACATATGTGACTCAGGTATCACCTTGTTCATCTGCAAGCTGTTAGTAAACACAGCAATGTTGACACAAACTGTAACCTGAGGTTGTCGGTTGAGGTTGACATTTCACTAGTTGCGAATGCCCGTTTAAAAATTCTAGTTCGTCTGACTTGCCGTCAGATGTCCTGGTTAAATGTGTTTTGAAACGAACAGCCTTTGTACAGTGATATCGGTATTTTCTGGCCATTTTTTAAAATGGGTAAAGGGATTATCTTTAGTTACTAGACGTCAGATATCGGAATAGGCCCCTTTAATACTATGAGATTACAACTAACATAAAAAAATAATATAAAATTAGACATATGTTTAATTGTCCTCGCTTTCGTTTGATTCTAAGGAATACGACTACACGAAATCAACTTCACACGAAAGTGGATCTTTAATTTATTTCATGGAAAATGACGGGAATCGTGAATGTTTTTCACGCTCTTCACATTTTTCCTGCTTTCGAATAATCCAGCGCACTGATGAATTACAAATTTTTCCATTTTATGCCAAGAGACTAATTTATAAATAAACTACTACTCATCTGCAGAGTTCATTGATAAATTTAAGAGATTTCTAACTGAAAATTATTGATAAATAAATGACGTGAATACGCGTCATAGGCACTGGGGGGATAAGAAAAAATTACGTGTACAGACGTCACAGGCAGTGAAAGTGTAACGGTAATTAATAGCACAATGACTCGTATATACATTATAATGGCTCTTATGGGTACACCCATGGACAGTTTTATGTCATGACGACATGATGATGCCAGTGAATGGAAAACTTAGAATTTAGATCGAGAGTTTATGACCAATTGTCCTGCCTACAGTGATGCTCAAATTGTCATTAAGAGACTTCTCAAAGTAAGGAGGCAGAGCCAGACATAGACTTGGTTCGAACCACTCCATCTCATATGAAGATATTTGTTATTCACGATAGGCGAAAGCTAGCGCGGTGTCCAGAACATAATGACGTCAAATAAGGTTCAGATCTAGTTTAGTGTTTATCCTCTCATTAACTTATGATCATCCTCTCTGCATGTTTAATCTACAATGATGCTCCAACTCTCTATATGTTTTTTATTACATGTCGTTCTTTTTTCTTCATTGGTATTCCTTATCATGATTTTTAATCCCTGATTGAAATACTGTATTTTGTAAAATCTGCTTCAAAGTTATTGTCCATACAAAAAGGAAGTTCCCGACCACTGCTCTAACAGAGCTTTATTTAGTTCTATATGGTTATGAATAAGAGGTTTTTGTATTTTCTTTAAAGAAAACGTTTGTTGCCTCCTGATTCATTATGAACTTTTCATTTCCGCGTACATAATCCTTTCCTCCTCTTATTAAAAACAATGACGACTTACTTGAACAAAATCATTTTCGTCATAGTACATGACTCCTCGTCTCATTAGAGCTGTCGTCACATTATAAACTGAATTCTAGAGCCAGACAATAACGGAGAGAGAGTATCAAAGAGTATTGAAACATTATGTGAAATGTCAAGGTCTAAAGGTTATCATACAGTTAAACAATTCCATGTTTTTCACTGAATTATCAAAGCAACCGTCGACATTTAAATATAGAATAGGTTGATAAACAATATACTTCGCTAAACGAGACGTTTCAAACTGTTAGCAAAATTAATTCACTATACCTAGAGTACATATATGACTGTGAAATTTCAATCTTTGACAATAAACACCTTGTTGGGAAGAGATTTATTTAATAATAATTTCATTCTTACACAGAGACCTAGACGATAGAAACAAAAACACCTTCTTTCAGCACATACCATTGTCTTGGATACCATCACAGAAGAAAACAAATTTCATCATACCCACTTAACTCATTATTTTCATGCGCAGTTTGAAGAAATACAGCCTGACAACTCACGCACTTTGTGGGTACGTTTCGGTAATTTAAACAAATACATGTATATCACCCATAGTATGCTCAAATTTGCCGAAGATTTATTCCTGAAACTTTTATTTCTTATAGTTTGTCTCCAAAAATGCGGAAATTCTTGCCTGAAATATTTATTCCCTATACATTTTATCCGAATATTTGCGTAAATTCATGAATGAAAATTTTTATTCCTTATTAATTTCCGAAAATATTACAACGCGCAAAGTCCCTTTGTAAGAAAAGAATATTTTTTCTTTCGGCTTGTATTGTCCAAATCCAAATAGTCCTTAGGGGCTTTACCTATCTACTGGATCACATTAAAAACTTTACAAACATTCGTTAAAGAACGAGCTCGTGTTCCTGCTTTTCCATGCATCTCTGGGTTATGGCTTATAAACTGGATTCCATCCAGCAGGAACAAGATGGTTGTTAAACGTCTACTACTGTTCCACGTTTGAAACCTGCGGGCTAAATTGCCTAATTGTATAGGAAAAATAATGAAACTGTTTCACCAGCCATTACACAAGGAAGTGTCATGTTATTGAGATATTCAGTTATGATATTCGTTCCAACTTCAATCCAATGTGAGAAAATCATCAATTCGTGTATAGGTTACAATTTTCAGGGTAAAGATTAATGCGATAGACATGAATAATATCATCCGTTGATATTTAAGGCAATTTGTCCATTATAGTTTTCATAGGCCAGGGGATTATAGCCTTCAGATGTTGGTAACAATTGCCTAAAATAACCAAATAATCACCGGTAAAAACAAAAATAATCGCTAACGACAACATTTCATCGACATCAATACGGGCAAATTAGCATACTAATAAGTTGTTCATAATTGGACCACCAAAACGTACGTCATAAACCAATTTCACATCGATTAATATGTGAAGTGCAGTTCTTTATAATAACTAAATTGTTGGAGTCTGTCATTGGAACGTAACCGTCCATGAGTTATTAGGCCACATAATAGTGGTTAATAGCCCAACTCAGATTAATACCAACACCTGTGTTCCTAGTATCCAAGTAATGTGTATAGCAAGAGAGCCACGTGCGCAGATTGCAACTTAATGGATACATATAAGCATCCTCATAACAAACCACGAACTATTCTCTCGCAGCACAGTTGGGCTCAAAACACTCCCAGTGATAGCTTAAACATTTTTTTTATGGTATTTAAAAATATGACTGAATACACTGAATATGTTCATACATTCTTCTTATCATCTCTTGTCCTAACAAAATTGGACTTCCTTCTTTTTTTCCCTATATATTCAATGCTAGTTGTGAATTTAGGATCTTCTGTAACAAACCGTATTTTAAACTCTGCATTAGAAGGTTAGTGATAGAGAATATAACAGGTTGGACCAGCGGTTTGATTCAGGTCGAGTCATAATCTCATCTCGTTTTCTCTCCTCATTCTGCCTGCGTACATACAAATACAACTTTAATACAATTTTTTATGCAAACATGAGTGCCCTTGTACATATATTCCTGGTTTGTTTCAATACTGCAGCAAGAAACGAAAAAGATATTATGTAAAATCAGTGCACTATTAAACTACTTTTACGTCATATATAATCACCAACACAAGTTGAGTTTGACCATGACTGTTCTCAGAATTATTCCACATGGATAGATATATTAATCATTGTTCTTCTGACGTGCACCGACTTTTTAGTGTTGTCCGGGTTGTTCTCGATCTGACTGAAGGGGGTGTTTTGCAGCAGCTGCAACACAGTTTTCTCGCCTTTATACTGTGTAGCCATGCGTTTATTATTGTTGATGTCAGGGTCATGAACAAGCCAGTGATATACAATATAACACGTACTCCTTCAGGAAAGTTACCGCATTTAGTCATTATCATTGCTATAGCGATGTTGCAAGGGCCTAAAATGGACAAAGCATTTACTACAATACACATTAATATCGACTTTCTTGCTGCGAGTAATTTGTCTATCACACCATCGTTATTGTCGTGGTCAAGCGACACGTGACCTCTCTGCTGTGAAGCCTTGACTTGTACCACTTTTCTTTGTATCCATATAAATGTTACAATGTTTAACAAGGTGGGCGGTATCCATGACACACCGAGTAATATAAAATTATGACATTCATGTAGATGCAGTGGCAGAATCATATGTAACAGAAATGCTACTGCCCACATAACCAAGCAACAGGGGAACAAAGATTTATCTGGGAACCATCGCTGAAACCGGAAAGGGAACACCACGCACAGGAAGCGGTCCATAATTAGTGCACAGAGTGTCCACAATTGTAAAGTAATTACACTACAGAAAACGGGTATTAAATCCGGACTGTTTTTGTCGTAGCCCGTGATATGGGCAGCCATAAAAGTACCTGCCAGTAACATATCTGCAAATGCCAGGAAGAACATAAACCATCTCCTATGCTGCACCACAACTTTGCTGTTAAACAGATATAAAATCATGACCACCAAATTGTGGAGTACACCATAAGAGGTCCAACCGATTATTACTATATCAAAAACGTTTAGGTAACTCCTACCTGGGTTAGTGACGTTTGTGGTTTCTGAAACATTCAGTCCGAAACTCACGTTTATATTATATTCTTCAGTCATCTTGTTTATGAACGTTTTGGTGAAGGTTGGTAAAATCCCGGTCTCAGGCGTGTTTTTAACCTATTTTAGATTTACAATGCCATGAGGTGATCTATAACATTGAACACTGACGTAACCAGTTGTCTCTTTGTTCACAATAGGATGGAAGAATTTATAAGAAGTTGGTTATTATGCCTGAACATGGCATAGTACCCAGTGTATTTCAAGTATAAAACATTCCACTAATTATGTTTCGTATTCACACACGTATGATTTTATGTATGATTTATTTATCAATAAAGACCAAATGTTTGTCGGGTGAACAAATAAAGCATTCTCGCACAAAGCTGAGTTTGGTATATCCGACGCAATGGGCCTCTTTGAAATACGTAACGTTGTGAAAAGTGGCTTAACCAATTTTATATAAGCATGTGCTGTCAGATCATTCTTGGAATATATCCGACTTAGACTGATGGATTGTCCCCTCTGAACTGCTATTTCATAAAAAAAAGTCAAAATGTCCTTTTACATTCAGTCGGTTTCTTCTGGTAGACCTTTAATGTTCATAAGATTTCTGGTCCACTCACACAAAAACTCCAAAGAAGGCCAACAGGAAAGCAAAATGTACATCCGGCCTAAGTTAAGAGGTACATCCGGTCTGCGTTCAGGTCATGAGAGGCAGTGCAAAGCTGTTTTTTTTTTTCATATTGATTAAATACACTTTACATATGTGTCTAAGTATATTGTTACTCTAACTGAATGGTCTATATGTCCCTTTGTGTATTCAAGTAATAAACTTACTTGTATCAAGGTCTTCTGTTGCACTATAACATAAAGGTCACTCACACGAAAATCGAGGCTCAGAGATAATGCCTATGTAAAACACAAAAACAAAATAAACTCGGTGTCCAATACACTTCCCTCCCAGTAACATGGTAAATGACTTCCTCCTTATTGTTATACAGGTATGTTTGTTGCAACCAAGAAAACAGTTCCAAACGTTTTACATACGAACCGGTCAGCCAACCATACAATGCAGCACGGGCGCTACTGTGAAAATGGTCTCACCCTGCGTATCCGTCTGCGG
Organism: Sipunculus nudus; assembly: GCA_026874595.1. Lineage (NCBI taxonomy): Eukaryota > Metazoa > Annelida > Sipuncula > Golfingiida > Sipunculidae > Sipunculus > Sipunculus nudus. The sequence continues at coordinate 33,168,542 of CM049309.1, forward strand.
CTTTGGCTGATGATCGGCCTCAGTGCTATGAGGGCTATTGGCAGATCAGTTTTATCCGTAAGTATGTGTTCTTGTTTTATGGGACGATCTGAAAGAACGTTCGCCCATGCCAGAAGTTCTAAAATGAGTCACATCATATTGACATAGTGCAAAAAAAAACAAGAATGTATTGAGCTTCGTGTGTCTCTGAAAGTCCACTTGCCGTTCACTGCCACAAAGATCCTAATATCTATGATTAGGTGCAGATATTTTGACTTTTCCATAAAAGCCTCGCCAGTAAATGCTGACTGCTGGTACCACAAGCTGGACGCACCAGTTGTATCATGATCAATAACAACACCCCCCCCCCCCTCCTCTTTATTTAACACTTAGAATCGTCATTAATACTTGTTTAAAAGCCACTTAGCCAAACATTAACCATAAATATTAGATAACACATGACTATATGGGCTTTCACAACTGTGTGATACGGTTGTTTTCAGATAATTGTGTTAAGACCTAATGTGTTTATATTGCACCAGACGAGAGAACAAATGTTGTATTAATTTACTGCGGTTCATGATCAAAGGACGGTAAAATGTTTCCGCCATATTTTTTGTTATATCCCCAAACAAATGTTCAACATAATTATTTCGTTTCCCTATTTATAGTTTGAGATGACAATAATAAAGTCCATGGGAGGAATCATTTGTTTTATTTTGTGGCAAGAAATCGTGTTTATATAAACCACCATCAAGGATTTCTGTGGAGTTGCCTTTATTAAAGTGTATAGTAGTTGTAGGTGAATGAGAGCTCTGTGTTTATTTCGTATTATTATTATTATTATTTTTTTTTTTTTGCGTTCCACCAGTCTTGTGTATTCGTTAAAGTTCTCCAAATCAGTAAGGACACATAAGAACATGACAGTGAATGCAAATATTCATTAGAAGTTTGAACTCACAAGCCAACCCACTATGAAGATGAAAGCGTCCCAGACTTTGTTTACCTTAAAGTTTGAATGAGGAACTGGAGTCTTTTGTCTTTTTTGCACTTTGCTTCACAATTACCAAACATTTCTTTGTTATGACAAATTCCGTCAAAGTTAAAAACAATTGCACTGACGTTGTCTGAAGAAGGAATGTTAAATCTAACATTGAATCCTTTCCCTAGAACACTGGACAATTTATTTACAGTAGATTTCCTGGTCGATAGGATATAAGTACCTCGCATCGCCCCATGGATACTGTAAGTTGCTGAGCGTAGCTATTCCTCTATTCATTTGTTTCCAAGTGTCATGGGAAGCAATAAGAAAATTCACAGACGCTATAGTGTACAGGTCACTTTTATCAGTGGTGTACTCCCCTGGTAAACAACCTCCAAAGTCCTTAGAAGAGCAACACATTATTCGTTCGGAATTCCTGGTAAAGAAAAGCCTAGATTCATAATAAACTAGTACCAGGCTTTGTTGGCGGGGTAATGATTAACTTGCTACAGCTATTTAAGGTCAATTCTTTGATAAAGGGTGCACCGTGTTTGTAAATGAGTGAACCATATCAACACAGGAGATAAAGGAGTGCTCCTTTGATCAAATTGAAAAAAATTAAAGTCCTGCCATGAACATATTGGAAAAGAATTGTGTTACATGTCAGTTCCATAATATGTGACTGTGAATATCCACCAAAGCTGTCTTACGGTTTATCAACATTCAAGCAGCGTAAAATTATGTCTTAACCTTTTTTAGTTTTTGAAAGTTCTCATTTGTCTCATCATTTATACTCTATATTTATACTCACATACACATACTTATACTCACTCATAACGGACCAAAAAAGGATAAATCGACTCCTAGATGTGATTACAATATTAGCACAGGAAAAATAACCAAGACACAAGCAGTCTTTCTGAAATAGTTTTGAAGGCACATAGACGGTGCCTGTCAAGGTATAGGGTAGGCTGGAAATGAATTTTTCACAGGTCCCAATTGTTATGCCCCTCCAGTAAGGCAATCTCTACCTTACAAGGGATACATGACTTGATTTACAAGTTGTTGAAAATAGTATGACGTGTACCTAGGAATCATGTAACTTATAAAAGTAGTTATCACAAACATTAGGGTGGTACGAAAACACATTAAGCCCATATTTTAATATAACATTACAGTAGAAGGAGTCATAGATTATTGAAGAGAGCACCCCTGGCAAACACAAATAAAATATGAAAGCCACTTCCAAGGGAACTTTAAGCAACAGGGGAACAGATTTGTACAGTTATCACGCTAAAGAAAACAGGGAGTACCTTTGCTATTGTGTTTTGATCGCGGTTTGTAAAAAGGACAGCCATTAAAGTGCATGCCACTAACATATCCGCAAATGCTAAGAAGATCATAAACCATCCCCTATGCTGCACCACAACTTTGCTGCTGTTGAATGGGTATAATATCACGATCACCACATTTTGCAGTATTCCACAAATGGTACAACTCACAACTAATTCAAATACGCTTAGGTGATCCACATCTTTATTAGTGGCGTTACTATTGTCTGAAATATTCATTCCTAAGCTAGCGTTTATATTGTATCCTTCAGTCATCTTTTATAAAAAAAAATGACGTTTGTGGAAGTCTGGATGTATAACAGAGTTACTATCATGTCTCTGGCTCAATTTCAATGAAATGGAAGAAATTAGACAGATCCAGCAACAAGGCGTGCCCAAATTTCAGGCATCGTCTTGGGAACCTTAGGCACTGCAAAACCTTGCCGAGCAGCTTTATGATTGCTTTTTGCCAGTAGAGTCATGAACATTTACCGCCTCTTTGTATCGTTCAAAATACATTTAATCACACCTCTCCATTTTACTCAACATTCGAGAGGCTCACTCTGTTCACCAATGGGAATCGCACATATGTGGACAAACCTACTAGACTTAGAGACACGATCCTTTTACGTGGCCGTTTGTTGCGTGAAAAGCATATATCATCGGTGTTACAGGCAGATCACTATATTGGCAGGATATTTTCTTTTCTCCGAGAATATAGTTATTCTTGTGTTTTGATCTGGTCTAACATTCATGTTGAAAAAAGGCAAGTTATATAGGTAATATACCAGAATGATCACAATTTTAACTCCAACATCATACATCAGACGCCGACTGTGCACTTCGATTGAAGCAAAAAAAATTAAAGGTATGGTTCTCAGGCACCGCCCGCATCAATTTTGAACCCCCGCATCAAAAATTTTTATTTAGATTTTCAATAGAATCTCACCAATTTCGGGCTCAGACCTTTCTTTCAAGAAGAAAAAATCATACAATTTCCTTTGATTTGTAGTGTTGTTACTTGTTTAGCAAAATAAATCTATTTTTTTAATGCTTTTCCCTTTTCATTTGACATTTTTATCGAAACATACCTAAAAAAATAAAAATAAAAAAAACCGCCCGCCCGCATTGATTTCTGAAAAAAAGTGCCTGAGAACGATACCTTTTTTTTATTTTAAGTTTTATAACTTAGCAGTTGCTTGCTCTTGCGGGTAGCGCAACAAATAGATTGTCTAGTCTGAACAATTCATCTTAAAGATAAATCCATCTAAAATGTGTAAATCCTTACAGTCCGAGATAAATTATTGACTTAGACATAGGCAAGACATTGAAAAGAATTAAAAACGTAAATTACAGATTGCGTCATTGATTCTACACTGATATGCATTTATAAAACGCTGGTACATTGAGAAAAAATGTTTACAGAAACAGACAAAACAAAAGTTTGCTTAAATAGGCTACAGATGGTAATGCGTACGGTGTAAGGAGTATTATGCGGATTGTCACTTGTTAATTTAATGAAGCCATTGGATGTCAGCCCGGTGTCATTTATATCTTTGCTGAAACGCTTTAAAATCACGTCTAAATTTGTAATGTCAAGCTGCTGCTCAAATACATTTTCCACGATGGCATCTTCTGGTATAACAGAGTTCAATGCATATAAACTTATAAATTTGCCCTACCTTTATATACCTAAGATTTCTTTCAGACCCCCCCACCCCCCACCCCCTTCAATTAGTAGTTTGTTAGTTGACAGTTTTATTGCCGTTTGTAACTTTGTAGCCTACACAACTAGTATGCCATATATATTTACGCCAACGTACTGCTATCCATTAATTATAAATATCAAATTTAACAAAAAAAAAGACATACGTCTCTAAAACAGGTTAAAATAAAGATGAAAGGCCCTGTAGAATTTATAAATTTTTTTTAGTGGCCATATGCTGAAAGTAGGCCAACTTGATTCCTTTTTGATAGGCCATAATCTTTACGGTAACTGTTTAGAATCCTTGTGGTAATGCTGATCAGTGACCGCTGTGGAGCAGACGAGCACCGTTCTCGTCGAAGGACCAAACGAAAGCACCGTACACAGAAATATTTTATACGTTAAACACAAGAAGAATCAAGAATGATTTGCCAGCCAAAATATCGTAAGACTTGTCTTTTTGTAAATCACTTCCATTATACATTATATAATGTGGCAGGCCCCGGGAGTGGAAATATTTAAGGTCTAAGAAATGCTTATTTCCACTCGCCCTAATAATATATTATAAAGTTATAAGTTATAAGTTATAAGTTATGATAAAGGCTGGTACAGTCTATAGTATAGGTATTTTTGCATTTAAAGCAGACAAAATTTGGTGTTCATTCTTTCCAGTTATAATGTTAGTCTAAATTATTGCTTTTATTTTACAAAATCCTCTTTAATATTCCTCTATAAGAGCAGTAGGGACACATAGTTACACATTAAGGTATTTGTAATATCCTTGTTTTTGCATGTTTTTAATGAATTTGCCACTGAAGTGATTTGAAATGAAAAAGAAATATCCTTTTATACTTCCCCTTAATTTGAATCTTATTAAATTTCTTAAATATTGTAGACAATAGGTGCTTTGTACATTCCTTGAGTTTACCTTTGTTAATGCTTTGGGCTGATTTTGCCTGTAAATGATGAACTTTCAAGCATGGCAGTAATAATCTTGAAATATTGCACACACCCTCATACTTTCCTTCCTGATAAATGTCTGCCAAAGACAGCAGCTGGGGAAAACAACTTGAAGATACTACCTTATATCTTTCAACAAAGAAATCACTTGTAAGTTCTATACTTTTAAAAAAATATAAATCTACAAAATGTAAAATTACTCAAAATAGCTATATTGATGCACAAGGGGTTTATTACTTAAGAACTGCACACTAAAAACATAAGTGAGTCATGATGACTAACTTAGGTTAGTCCAGCCATTGGGTCTCCAGCAAGTCGGGGGTTAGTCAAGCTGACAAACCCTCTTAGTCGGCTGGACAAAGTGATTAGTCATCCAAACAAACTTGTTAGTCCAGGATTAGAGGGTTCTTGTAAGTCAGCTGGACAAATTGATCAGTCAGCTAGACAAAAGTGTTGGTCAAATGTTACTTCATTTTAAATTGACCATGGGTCACCAGAATGGGGGGGGGGGTCCAAAATGTTGTTTATCCCCATTGAGTTTGTGGTAGCTTTTAAAGGAGGGGGACGGGGGAGTGGTTCATTGTGATTCCCTGGAACTGTCAATGCAAGATGTTGAAAGAACTGCAGGGAGTTAAAATAGTCAAAGATGGTTTATTAAAGTTGAATAATTCAAGAGACCATTCAAAACAGAGTAAATTTTAAATATTTATTACTTGACAAGTTCAAGTTAAAGACAAATTTCAAAACAATTACACATGTCCACATCTCAAATATATAATAAACCTTGACCTATAGGTTTCCCAATCACACTTAATATGAAATATACATGAAATTAAACTGCTTTTGTTTGTAATTTATAATCTTGCAGATATAACTGTGAATATTAAACTATGGATACATCTATGTGGCTATAAAATATGAATGTCATACAGTAAACCAGCAGAGAAATTAAAATATAACTGTTCACAAATGTAAATGCTGAGAATTGCTGACCATGAAAAATGCTGTATTGAAAAAGTAAAACAAAATAATAAAAAATAAAACATGACCTGAACTGTCATGGCTTATTTGCTAAAGTGCAAGAAACTATATATGTCTATACACAGTATATATTTTAAATGCATACATCTGTACATTACCTAACTCCCCCTCCCTCATACACATATAAATAAACAAAAGAAATTTAATATCACTATATATTAACTACAGCTTTAATAAAATCCACTGTTATAGAAACATTACAAGAAACAAATGTATAACATATATTGTTCACAACCTACAAAATGCTCAATCTTTATACAATAGCAAATTATTCCCGAAATATCATTTGTATATGCAATTAAAAAAAACGAATGACAATCGCATTGGTACATTTTACTGTGAGAGAATTATGTGACTTTATTTGAGGCCAAGATATATTTGTTTGAAAAAATGGTAAATAGGGAACATATATTGTTGAGAAAAAACTGCCACTAGACACCTTTAATGGTTTTCTATAATTTAACTGGGTTTTTTTTTTTAAACTGTCCAGATGTGTGTCCATACACATGTGACACAGAAATTGGGGTTTAGCTTTTCTTTTGTTTAAAGGGACATAATCAGGACCTAAAATAGGCCTATTCCTGCCTATTATCATTTCAGTTTTGCTTTATACAAATGTTTACCAGCAAAACCATCCCAGCACACGGTCTCATATTCTCACATACGGCTGTCTAAGACTTTGTTATGGCTCTGCGTGTTGGTAAACAGTCCGTTTACCATAACAGACCGCATCACGGCTGGTCAGATTAAGAGGGGCAACACGCGGTGTTTCAGCCAGCAGAAACATGTTTTTCATTTTTGGGCCAAGTCAGACCAGGCATCTCCTGATTGACACGGGTTTTGGCTCAGCAATGCACACTGCCTGACACGCTGTGTTTATGTTGACAGCTGTCATCGCGCCGGGTCCACTGTTTTTAACATTTGTTTACAGGAGTAAGCAAACAGTTTCAGGGCAATATTTTGGCAGGTACAGATTTATTTTAAAGGGAAGAAATTATTTTTCTTGTTAACTCAACATGCTTAATAGGTGATTGGGCCCCTTTAAGCAAAAGTTCTTTTTCGCCCAGCTTCACAAAGAGTGACCTTTTTCTTTTTGTGTAACCAGTTTCATCCTTAATGCCTAGAAGACATTGGGTGAAAAACTGCAGTGAATGACTGCAGCTCTGGGGGTGGGCCACATTGAAAACATAGAGTGAGGCGATGTATACGGCAAGTGCACTGCTTCTGTTGGCACATTCGGCCACTTGCACCCCATCCATGATTATACTGAAACTCTCCACCTTGTGTATGTGACGACCTTCATACTTTATACACACGTCAGTATTGGCACCCTCCTCCTGAACCTTAAAAACATGAAGGGAATATATATATATATATATTAATTTTGTTTTTTGTTTTGTGTTCATGATTATTCTGAAGAATGAATAATAATAATAAAAAATAATAATTATTATAATGATAACATTTTACATGTATGTATAATGAAGTATCAGTGAGGATTAGAGTGACAGATGTATTTTTATAACACATATTTATTAACCAATATATAACAACGAGACAACATTGTATCTGTAAGTGAAAATGTATTGTTAGGTCTATCAACATTAAAATGTTTTTTATTTGACCATTATATATATATATATATATAACCTGGAAATTAAAAAAATTATTTTGTGTTGATCTCATTAATGTCTGCATATGGTTTATAATATAAATATCTAGGTATATTCCTGATGACTTACCTTCTTAAATGTAGAATCCGTTTTTTCTCCGAGCAGTTGCTGTGTTCCTAGAAGAACAGCACAAACCCTGGCATCTGTAAAGAAATGCAAAAATTATTAATCAAAGCTTTAATTTGTAACATAAAAGTAGGTATTTAGACTGGTCCAGTCCATGAAATAGTTATGACATAATTGTTGCTTCTGACAGATAAATCAAACGTTCACGCGTTGCATCGCACTTAGTATCGGTACCGCCATCTTGCAGCACCTCATATAACTAATTTTTCACAATCTGACCCTCTTATTTCATGGACTGGTGATCTTTGCCGGTTCCCAGACAGCACCACACATCACCGCCTCACTGAACTAAGGTCTTTTCAAGTGATGTCAGCAGTGGTCTTTCCCAGAATCTTTTTCAAAACCAACGTGGTTCGTTCAGTCATCGCCTATTCCAGGCTTCCAATTGGCTACTAATATTCCCATTTAATTTGTCTTAATATTTTAGGCCGTCACTTATGTTTAGTTTGGCGAGACTTTAAAACACTATAACCCTCAGCCTCAGTGTTAACCTTTAACGGACCACCAGTTTTGAAAGTAGGCCTAACAATCTCTGGCTCAGCCAGTCAGTGCAAGGATATTCAGGTGCACACAACGAGCCCAGTCAAACTGTACCGGCTGACTGAAACTATCACGATTTGCGAGTCTCAATTTGGCAGTTAATACACGGGTTCAGATAAATGCTGCCAGCTGCTCTTGTCATCTCGGCAGAAGGAATTTAACTGGACCTGTCAGTTCAAAATTGTTGCAATAGTGTCTAAAAAATGCACTTACATTTGGCCAATGGACCGTAATATTCGTTCAGCAGAGATATATCATAGGACACAAAGGTCCATGTGTGGAATACCTGAATACATGATTTCAGTGCGAATGTAACCAAGCGGGTCGAGCTGTGGGACCGCTGTTGGTGTTCTTTTAGCAACAATGCCACTCACATGAGGTGTGACTGCCTGATATGCAAATATGGTGGAAACGTCAGGTCCTTAAAGAGCCTTGTGATGCCTTTATTTGCAAATATCAGGGATCAACCATACGGACTTTACAGGGCTTTAGTGATAAAGGGCTGGCACTGAGTTAAGTCTATCAGTACATGGAATTACGTTTTATTTTAAGCATTTTATTAGTTAATGCAAATACTAAAGTACAGGCAGGGCTTGCAGGTATTTTGATTTAATAAATCTTCCGTTTTTACAAGTCACTGATATTCATGTATATTTTATAAATTATCTTCGCCTTCAATCTGTTCCTGATTATAATGTGCAACCACAGCTACACAAGCCTAGCTTTTATCACCTTAGGAAGATTTTATCATTGACAAGATTGCACAACTGCATGTACAACCATATTTCAGTGGAGCAATGGACTCTGCCCACTATGTAAGTAACATGGTCTCTGTATTTTTACTTTTTTATATGTCTTTTTGATTTACTGGGAAACTATCACATTAACATTAAGAACTATTTCATTAACTTTTGGTATCAAATGGTTGGGCCTGATGGTTTACTTATATGTGTAGAGCTCATCTTTCTTCTCAGTTTTTAGCAGTTCCTTTACTGTATCATCCATCTTTTTTCCTGTTTGTAATCATTTGGATCAGTGTCTCTGGGTCTGAATGACTGCCATGGTTGGATCTGTCTCATCTGTCAAGGGGCCAAGTCTTTGGAAATTCTTTCATAATCTGAATTATACAGAGCCACATCAGAAATGTTTCAGTTATCTGATTTCTCTATGACTTTACTTACGTTATAGAGGCAAATATACTGCATGATATATATTTACTTGACCTAGGAGAAGATATATATATATATATATATATATATATATATATATATATTCTCTATCTCTCGCTATATGTGTATATTTTCACATGTACACCTGACAATATAGTATTTCAATTCTATAATTTAGTTACTAAGATAAAATTTCTTTTAATTCAATTTGACACATACTCCAATAATTCTGCAAGAAAACTCAGTATCACTTGTTCCAACAAAACTAAAGTGAACAAAAGCACCTGATTATATAACTTAATCATTAGCCAGTTAGATATATAATTATCAGTTTTATATACTTACCCAGTCCATCCCATTTAACCATTGGGTACAGGTCGACCATCACATCCACTGATTTCTTGTCATCTGCAAAATGCTTCCTCCTCTCTGACAACGTCAGTCTCATGAGCCTTTCCACCTGGAAATAATAGTTACTTGTTTTAGGTATAAGATGATGTGAAAGGTGTATACATGTACTGTGGAGGTACAAATATATTGAGAAGTCCACTAGAAAAAAATATTTAGTGTCACAAAAGACGTTAATGAAAACAAATGAGTTAATTAACGTGACTAATAATAATTTGACATGTGGTATTGTTATTCACCTATGTGTTAAATATATATAAACTGTTATTTAAAAATAAATTACTGAACATTAAAGCCACATTTTTTATACATAACCATGAACCAAGAAGTGAGTTTTTTCTGTTTTGTCAGATTCAGGATGGGAAGTAGTACCTTCTCCATGTCCTGGTTGCCTTTCTTCCTCCACTCTACAGCAAGCCACTCCCTGTGTCTCTGAAGAGACAGATCATCTTCGGACTCGCACTGCTGTGGCTTGTAGTTTTGGATCCCATAGGTCAATGATGAAGCATGTTTTTCCGACATGCTGTCCCCACTTTTTCTCCTCTTTTTGGCTGCCACTACATTCACACCACAGTCCAGGCTTTTTCTAGGATTTTGAAATTTTCTCTGTACCCTGGTCTTCCATTGGAGTAGGACCTCATTTTCACTGATCAGGGCAGAATTCAGGAGGCCTGGGAAGGTGGTCAGTATACCGCTAGCAAAATTCAAATACTGCTCCAAAGTAGGATAGCTGGAATCAACAATAAATTATATGACAAATCTTATAACCATCAGAGGACCTCAAGTAAACAAAAAATGAATAAGCAATATAAACGTACAATTAATGGAGGGTGACTTGGTTGGAAAACTGGACCAGATTAATAATAAAAGCAATACAATTCAAGTATAAATATGTTATTCACTTAAATTGTCATTTAAACACATATCTAAAATACCAATGTTCATTGTATTCAGCATGAGTAACATGGAATAACAAATTAAATCACAAACAGTAATATATATATATATATATATATATACCAAATCTACTGGTTTTATGCAATAAACTACTGCTAAAGTTATCCTTTGAATGAGACCAAGACTTTAAAAGTATACAAATATACATATACATATATATATTTATAGGAAAGGGAGAGAGAAGACAAGCAAATTTCAAACACATACTAGGAGTCTTCAAATGTTGTGGTCGCATGGTTGTACACTATCATCAGAACCTGATACAATTTCTTTGTATGCTTCATTCACAGATACAGCGACAGTTGGCGTACGGGTAGAATGTACCTGCTGGGCAATGCTCCTCTGCTGGTGGTACTTTGGTCTCTGTAAGACATAAACATAGATCACTAATATAAATCTCAACAATATAATTTCACTGACAGACATCACGAATATGGTTTACATTATTAAGATGCAGAAATCAACATCAAACTGTTATCAAAAACATGTAATTTATGAGGCGCATTAACATTTTTTTAATGATATATAGGGTAATATGTTTGCTGACTTTGTTTTTATTTTCTAATTGAAAGTTGTTGGCCCAATTAGGAAAAAAACAAGCAAAGAGGTCTGAATAAAAAGAAGGTGATTTCATCATCAGGAGCAAGATTAACAGTTTTGTAGATAGATTGAGCATTTCAGAGTTGGCTCAAAAATACTCACCTGGCAGGCGGTCTTGGCTTATCCTTAGGAGAGGTCTCCTGTACCTTGTTGTTCTGTACTGCTATAGACTTTCTACTACGGTTAGTGGATCTGATGATTCCTCCACAACTCAGTTTATGGGTTTTTTTGCAGGTTCAAATCTGACAAGGTGTCTTCTTCCATATCGAGCCACTCAGTGAAGTCACCTTCTTTGTGCCAACATTGTTTCTATCTTATTTAAAAAGCTTTTACACTTCTCAGCAGTTATATTACTACTACGTCTATATTCGTCCTTAAAGAATTGTTTAATAATATTCGGAATGTGTTCCTTTTCTCGTATTTCGACACCATCCATGATTATATTTCTGACACTAGTTTTGCATTTTCGATATTTTTCTAACCCCAAAAAGTATTTGTTACTCTTTTCACCTTGCTTGTACCATTGTACTCTGGAACGTATGATTATCCCTTTAGTAATTTTGTTGTAACATTCCTCTAACTCTTCTTTCAACTTCTTATATTCTAATATTATTTCCTGATTTCCATTGGCTGTTATAGATTTTTCGAGATTACTGACTCGTTTCTCCAATTCACAAATTTTATAGCGAAAGTTTTAGGCCTTTCTTTTGGAGTATGTTATTGTATATTTCCTAATATTATATTTTAATATCTCCCATAGAAATCTATCGTCCTTTATATTTCTAGAGTATTCTGTTCTCCATCTAGATATCATTTTGCTCAACAATTTAACATAATCTGCATTATCCAAAAGAGAATTATTAAACCTCCAAAAGGCCGGGCCATGTTCTCTTACTTCATCTGAAATAAATTTTAATTTTATGCCAGAATGATCCGTTCCTACGGATGGCAGTATCTCAGACTCAGAAACTGTTGATTGAAGCGTCTCTGATATTAAAAAGTAATCTAGTCTACGTTGGATTATTGGATTAAGACAATGCCATATAAACCCTTTTTTGCTTGGATGCCTTATTCTCCAAATATAACACAAATTAAATTTAAGCATTGCTCGCTTTATAGTTTGTATAGATCTAACTTTTAAAACTTCCCTGCCTCCTTCATTATCAATAGAATCCATAATAGAGTTGAAGTCCCCTCCCCATATCAAAGTAGTGGACTCGTCTGTATCAAGAGAGCGAATTTTTTTTATTATCTGGTGTAGAAAACAAATTTGTTCTGTCTGTGTGTTTGGTGCGTACGAATTTATTAATACACAATTCATGCCTTGCAATATCCCATATAAAATTACAAATCTACCACTGTCATCTAATATTTTTTCTTTCAGCACAAATTCTACAGCTTTACCAATCAGTGTCATCACCCCACAACTGCGAGAGGTTCCATGAGAAAAATAAGATTTTTTTCATCTCCATTGTTGCGACCAAAAATGTTCAATATTTGGGGTACTGTGGCTTTCTTGGATAAAATTTATGGATGTATTTCCTCCCTTTTTAACAAACCAATTGAAAAGCTTTTTAAAGGGATTTAGAATGAGCACGGGGGTCAGCTGAGGTCAGAATATTCTACTCATTCTTGATAGAGTGGCTTGGTTAATTGTATCCGCCAAAACAAAGTTTTGCGGATACTATGTTTTTGACCGGGTTCCACCGCCGCCGCGTTCGTTTCCTGAGAACTCCTCTGAGACTACCCGTATTCTAGTTTAATATGCCATTAAGATCGTTTGTTTACATTCAGGCAGGGTACCTGTGGCTAGTTTTTTTTTTTTTTTTTTTAATTTACACAGATAAAGATATGTCGCTCTTCAACTGTAAATGTGATGGTTATGGGAACATTGAAAGAATTTTATACGTATATGAAAAACATCTAGTGCATAATATACATCTTATGTGCCTCTCTTATATTGAGAGGATATCGGCATGTATGACTAAAAAAGGTTGCTCGTTTAGATAATTTTCAAAATTTAGAGGAAAAAAATTTAAACTAATGCAATGGTATCCACAACAACATATGATCTACTCACAAAATTCTGGGAAACAAAGCTTGATTTCAGCCAGCAAAACTGATTTGTTGACCTTTCAGAAGCAGTGCTGCGACTGTAAACACCTCCTGGCTGGACAGCACAGTGGGTGGTAGTCCGAACAAAGAAAGTTGGCGCGCTTCAGTGCTGACCAGACAGTCAAAGGTCAAAGTAGCCCCACCGACTAACTCCGCTCGTCCAGTCCTCTCTAGCGAGTAACCAAGTTTGTCATTCCTGCCTCCATTGAGAACCGCTAAGTTGACCATGATTTTGACTAATTGCTTGATGAACCTATGTTTTCAGTGCAGGTTTGGCCGTTAATTTCATTTTGGCACAATGCTTCTTTTGTAATTTCTTCTTTTACACAGAATTTGGTCTCCTGGAGACTCCAGAACCTACTGATATGCCAGCAACAGATAATTCTTCTGCTGTACGCAGGAGTGGCTCTCTCAGCAGTGATGTCATTGGAAGTGCTGGGAACCCAGGTACCACCTTCATTGGCAGAACTCCCAGCATCTCTGGTAACAGCAGCAACTTCAGAAAGCCACAACCATTTTCAACCAGGTTGTAAATTTTTCTCTTGCTTATTGATGATAACTACAGTTTCACATTAAAGAGTACTTTCTGAAGTCATCCTTTTAACATCAGACATTATTCAGAATTTCAAATAAATGTCATTGTCTGAAGATTTACTTATAATTTAAAGTTTTCAATTTAAAACATTAGGGTATTCAAGGAATTTCATGCAATTTCAATTGCATATACATACTAACCTCACTTCATGACCAACAACAGAAGGAAAATTTTGCTTATTTAATGTATTCTCTAATGATATTTACTTATTTTAACTTAGCAAGGCCCAGGTATCTGCTTTATTTTTGTTACATCATTAACAATGTATTTGTGTATGTATTTTAGCAGTAGCATCGGATCCAGTACACAAAGAATGCCTCTGAGTACACCAAGGCCTTTTGGCTCATCAAGGAGCAGGACCCCTGGTTCTCGCAGGACTCCATACATAACATCCAGCACAACACCAGCTATAGACAGCTCAGCTGTACTTGCTGGTAGGTAAACAAAAAAATGCATGAAAATAATTGTTTGACAAATGGTCAGGTTCTTATGTCTGACTATAAACCCAGTGTCCCCATTCATGTGGGTAATTTTTTTGTAATGAAAGTTCTGATGTTTAAGTAGAAATTTCAATAAATTTAACAATTTAAAAGTTTTGTACTTTGATATGCAAAATTTTGTTTCTTCACATTGAAAGTGCTTTTTTGTTTTGTATCAAACCTTCACTACGTTTTCTAGGTACCTTTGTGTGTATCACCATGTCTTGAAAATTGATAAAAATTGCAGCTGTGGTAGAAGGCCGTGGCCTGGCTCGGGGAGAAGTAGGTATGGCCAGCATTGACCTCAAACATCCAGTCCTGACTCTGTCGCAGTTTGCTGATACACAAACCTGTGCTAAAACTATGACAAAACTGATGATTCTCAAACCCATTGAGGCAAGTTTTTTCCTGATATTTTTCTGTCTGTATGTAATCTTTGTCTCTCGTCTTTCAGTTTATTTTTCCCAATTTTCTAAAATTTTATATTATAATTTTATTCTGATAACATATACATATAAAAACAGAAGTACCTTAAATACTAATAATGACTTTTAACTTCTTCCATGTAACATTTTTGTAAATCATGAATATTTTCTTTAAAACCTAAAATTTCAAATGAGCAAACAGAACTTCATGCATATATATATATATATATATATATATATATATATATATATATATATATATATATATATATATATATATATATATATATATATATATATATATATATATATATATATTAGACCCAACAGAGAATTTTATTAGATTTCTAATTACATATGCATATGTAATTCTTTTTCATGAAGTGTAATTTACTGAGAACATATGGATAATTTGATTGAAAAACAATACAATAGAGCATCGCATATTTAAATACTGTTTATCTGAAAAAATTATGTATCCGAAATTGAAAACTGATAACCAAATTTTTGACAGTTTATTTGAAATCCAAACAATGAAAATAAAGATAGGAAGATAGTATGAAAGATAGTTAAAAGGATCATCTTATTTCACACAGATGTACAGGAATTTGCAGAGATAAGCCTCAGAAAGCAGGTTAATAAGTGCACTTGAGTGAAGGTCTGTGATTTTTCTTGGCTCAACTTTAATTAGGCTGCCAAAGCAGGAGTTAATAACCATGCCAAATCAAAGTCCATGTTAAAATAACATAAATGATTTGTAAAATGCTGGATTTTGTACACAATCTGTATTCTGTGAGTGAGCTAAGCATTAATTTCAACCTTGAGCAGAATTAGTTTTTATGTGCTGTTGAATCATAAATGCTATTGGCCAGATTATTTCTGCTAAAACTAATTGATTTTTTATTGGTTAGAATCACTACAAATTAACGCACAACCTGATTTTCTTTGCTGTTTCATTGTCAGTTAGTTGCAAAAGTGCAAATTACCATCACTTGATGACAAGTTGTCCGACATTCAACTTTGCCAGAGAATTCAGTGTCGGCATATCCAGGATCAGCAACATTGTCATAAACTTCAAGAATTTAAGGCAAAGTTGACAGACAAACCTGTCTCAATGATGTGTTTTTTGTTCTACTGTTAATGATTTTGTATTAAAACATTATTTGGGGGGGGGGTTCTTCCAGTCTTCTCACTTGAAAGGTCATTAAATATAAAGTTGTGAATTTGTCCACCGAGAGATGGCAGGGAATGCAGTGATAGTCAGTACTGATTGATTCTGTTTTTCCAGGGCCATTTAGCAATAATTTAGATGCATTTTACTCTATAAATTGATTGTTTGGAAATGTAATAAAAATGCTGTTGCCTACATTTATCTTGGACTAGCTTCATCATTCTGTTTCTGTCAGTCCCTGATCAAGTCCAGTGCTCGGCGACTGGTTGGTAAACATATGGAGTCGTGGGGAATCATTTATCGGAAGGACCATTTAACCAAACAAAAAGCCTGTCCCCCAGTTTTTCAGATAAGTGACGCTCTACTGTATTAAGAAACTAATCAGATATGGAAACTAATTTTTTATGTCATGAGACTGCTGTTTGTTGAAATATTTTCTTGTTTGTGTCTTATTTTATTTTTTTGTAATTTTAGCTGCCCCCTATAAGTAGAAAATAAATGTCACCTTATGGTCCAGCTGTCTTCAAGCCCAAGTGACTCACGGTGCCAACAACAGATATTCAAAAATTAGTCTGCTGGAAATTTTGAAGAGAAGCAATTATAATTTCACATGAAAAAAATATTTATTAAAAAATATAAATATGGGGAAAACAATGTAAATATGTTTCAGATTATCATGCCAAATACAGTATGTGAAGCAAATACAAGCAGCAAGCTGTTCAGTGTGGTCAGTGAACATTATCCTGATATCAACATAGCTGTTGTGCAACGGAAATACTTCAATGAAACAACTGGTATGTTAAGAATAAATTCCCATCGTTAGAGAACACCAAGTTCAGGTTTTCTTGCAACTTTTTTGAAAATACATCAACCCAAAAAGACACCTTTCACTTCTCTTGTATACCAATTCATTTGATTGGCTTTTAATTAAAGTTTTTCAAAATGTTTAATTATACTGTCAATTTTACATGACTACTCCTAACCATTTCAATAGACATAATAAATTTAAGTGTAAAATACTTTGCAAATCCCAAAATATCAGTTTAATGATAGTTATACCCCAAATTCTTGCAACCTTGGTATGTGTTTGTTTTCCAGGTTTGCAGTATATAAAACAGCTCTGCATCCCAGAATTCAACACAGTCGAAATGGAAGTATCCTCAAAGTGAGTCAATCCTGTTAAGTTTAAATTTGTGAAAAAAATTGAATGTTTTTTTTTTCAAAATATGGTCAGATGCATAGGTTTCTTGAAAAGTTCTGTGTGTCCTGGTTAACATTAATTTACATTGCAGTCCAATGCAATCAAGATGCTACTTAGCAATATGCACAGGCAATGTATTTTATCATACATTTCTTCCTTCTAGTCCTGTTTAAACATGCTTACCGGTATATTACAGGCCTTCTTACAGGTAACTAATGTTTGCACACTGGTAACCAGGAAGGTATTCATACAAAAATTTATCTGGAAAAATGTTAGCAAATTAGTTTGACAAATGTGGTTCATCCACAGTGTTTAAGTGAATGTGGCATTTGTTAATGGCACTGTTTGTTAGGAAATATCAGAACTGGTTTACACAATGATTTGAGAAGCCTGTGTCAGTCTTTATGTGAACATGATCCTATAATTTTTAGAATGCCATGTAAAAATTTTAAATTATTCAATTTTTATTGAATGCCACATAACCACTATTCCAGATTCATTGATTATCACAGCAGACTGACCATAAAGCTTTGCTTCACCACTACTGTTACAGATATTACTGCTTGGCGGCTGCTGCAGCTCTCTTGAAATATGTGGAATTTATTCAAAATATTCTGTATGCACCAGCATCACTCAAGGTGGTCTTTAAGGGTAGTGAGAATACTACCATGATAGGTTGGTGCAATCTATATAAATTTCATGTGTCTGCTTGCTGGTATTTTAACATCATGTGCACATATTGTGAAATAAAATTTTTTTTTTTTCTTTCTTAATTTTTTCATGAATACCATTTTATTTTTCATTTGCATTTAAATTACATGGCTTCAGTAAGGTATACATTGATGTTAAACAATTTCTTCTGTGGAACCATTTAACTTATATTCAAGTTAACAGTATCAAGTATTATTCAGGTATCAAATGAACCATGATACAAGGCCCGATTTTATTGCTTATACTACTCTTTGCCATGTACTTTAAATGAACATAATAAATTATCTAGATAATTCGCAATTTCATACATATAGAGAACAACTGTACTTGTATTGTGCAAACTCCAGAAAAGTCTTTGAGAGGGGGAGCAATGATGATATCATTGTAATCTTTTATATAAAAAAAATGTTATCACCAATATTTAAGAGGTTTCTTAATATTCCTGACCTAAATATCATCTTGGTAATGCAAACTGTACTTGCATATAGGTAGGAAATTTTGTCCATTTATTCTTTGGAAATGTATAGATATCAACATTATTAATGTGATTATCTTCAGTCTGTTTGTTACAGAGTCTTTCACATCAAATATAATTTAGAGAAGGAAAAACATCATGCCCCCACCATCAGTATGTAATAAGGATATTACAGGGTATATGGGGATGTTAAACCACCATTTTGTATCCAGATGCTGCAACTGCCACTCATCTAGAACTGCTTCAGAATGCACATAACCCAAAGAGTCAACACTCACTGTATGGAGTTCTCAACTCCTGCAAGACTGCTGGTGGTGCCAGAATGCTGCGGTCCAACATCCTACAGCCTCCATGTGGTCAGGCATTACTTAAGTTGACATTCTTATTCACATTTATCCAGAGAAAATCAAACAAATTAATCTCACAATCTGAGACTTTTCAATTACATTTTATATAACCTGACATATATGACACTTAGTAAATACAGGAGCCTTAGTTTCTGTTGTACCAAATCAAAAGAACTGACAGGAAATCTTGGACACATACTAGGTTCACAAAAAGTTTGTTTTACTAGATATTAATTTAGTTATATTTTACAAAAACTAGTAGGTTAACTTATGACACAATTTTTTTTTTGAGTATATGTTAAACCAATCTGACACAACAAGTTTGTCTGTATGTTTTTGTCAAATGAACAAAAACCAGTGAAAGTATAGGTTCATTAGAAAAGAAATCAATAGAAAAAAATATTCAAGATGCCAAATTGCACCAAAGCATGTGTGGGGAAACTGTGTATGTGGTTTGCAAGACCTTTCTCTGTGTTGCCATGCTGTGCTTTTAAAAAAATATAGTATAGATTATTTAGTCAGTCTACAGCTTCATTCACACATATCCCTAGTTAGATAATTGTTACTCAGCTCTGGCAAAATAAAGTCAACTAGAACTGCAGGGTCTGAACAAACGTAACTGCATCTGTCAGTCTGTACCCTCATTCACACCTATCCTTTTTCTTTTCTTCACCAACTTTGTTGTCTTTTAAACCATAATCAAGTTGTCTTAACACTTGTCTGCTACTGCTACTATTGAACAAGTGATTCATCGATACAGAAGGGCAATCCTGAATATGATGTTATATGCTTTGTATTTTCTTGATTTGAATAGACACCTATTCAGACGATCAGTGCAGGTTTCAAACCTCTAAATGGGCTGTATCATTGTCAAAGAACAATTTATTGAACTGGCTCATAAGGGAAAGGATGCTGTAAAATCATGCACTGGAGGATTATGTAGACTTCCAGATGCCGAGAAACATCTTGACATCAAACTGGAAAGGCAGCTAGAGTTAAAGGAGAGTGGCAGTGGAACATAAGTAACTGAAGTAAACTTTTTCTAAATATGTTGATTACAAATATGAAATGAGTTTGCAACATAAAGTCTTTTATCTAAGCAGAATCCTGATCTATCCTTTACATATGATCAGTATAGGTGCAGAAGGATAGAACTGGTAAGTGTGGCAACATATACAACAAAGACAGTGGATACTAGATTCAGTTGTTTTGGAAGACTTATGGACAGATGAGAATAAAGCTTCATTTTAACAATCCCAATATAATTTCATTGTAGAAGAGGACACCATAACACTGAGACATGATGCTGTGGCCAGCCTGACTGAGGATGAAGACATGTTCTTGAATCTCCAGTCAGCGCTGAGTCGCTGCACTGACATTGAACATATGCTGTCAATCATAGTTCAGATTCCAAAGCAGGAAACAGTGCGCACAGCAGAGGCTAAGATTTCCTCTGTAATACACCTGAAAGATGTGCTAGAACTTGTGGATGTGCTAAAAACAGCCCTGCAGCCAACACAGGCTACTCTTCTGAAAGCATATCTTACAGTGAGTCTGTCCCTTTATAACCTGTATTTGAAAATTAACCAGGTTAACAGCCTTTCTTTAAAGAATATGCTAGTTTTTGACTGTGAATATTTTACAATGGCTGTGTTGCCTTGAATGCCATGGAAAGGTTTATTTTTTTTCCTCAAGTGTGATGAGTAATATCACTGTTGAAATTTAATATTTGCCATGTCACTTTTCAAACATGATTTCTTCCTTAATTTATTGTTTTGGAAAATATTTATAAAACTGAAATGAATGATATCTTAGCATTTGTGAAATTGTGTAAATCTATTCTAATACTTTTTAGTAAAAGTTGAAGAAAAGACCCATAAATGTGGTCTGTCATGAAGGAATAAATATTGAAAAACTGAATAACTTCAGTATATACAATCTCTGTTTTGTTATGATCTTAAATGACCTCCCTGCCCCCCCCCCCCCCCCCATGAGAATAATAATTGGAAATATTTTGCATACATTTATACCAGAATAGGTTTTTGTAACAAACAGTGATCCTTGCTGATTGCTGCATGTCAATCTGTCTTGATGTAGACTCTTGAAGATCCACGTTTTGATATTATAATGGAAAAAATACGAGTAGTGATTCATGAGGATGCTAGATACCAAAAGGGAGCCCTCAACATGAAGACCCAGAAATGTTTTGCTGTTAAGGTGAGCCTTATAGTCATTGCACAGAGGTCTGCTGGTCTGTATCTTAATGTCATGACCCATTTAGTATCAGATGTTACTTTGTCATTAACAAGAGCTCAGTAAGTTTATCAAGATCTGCTTAGGGCTGGAATAGTGTAAATATAACATGAACCTGAAATAACCAAGAAGTATGTCCCAGGAACTAGTTCTGCGCTGTGTTCAGAAATTAAGCTATAATTTGATATTCATTATGCCTTATATGCACTTATACATTTAGAAGTATATTTGGATTTTATTATATTTTTTATGATTCTGCAAGACATCTGCTATTGTTTTCATTCGAAAAGGTCATGTATGATTATTTTATTAATTTGCTCAATGTTTATTTCATAACAGCCAAATATCAATGGTATGTTTTACTAAGTTTAATTAAGTACATTGCCATTCATTCTGATTGTGGATGTTGACACCTTGGTTTCTTGCATCTGACCATTAACAGTAACTCTTTTGTGTTCTTTGTTTTTTTGGGGGGGCCTTTCTCAGTATTTACTGAACAATCATTTTGGTCATTTTCATTATTAGCATACATGTTTTGAAGCAGACATGGTTGTTTTGACATTATTTAAAGACTGATAAACGCTAGTTTCATTGAACTCTTCATGTAGCATATGAAAGATATAACCTTGAGAGACATTACTTTTATATTGAAATATCATGCAATTTTACTTCAAATATTCATCCAGCAAGTTTTGTAAATGTAAAAAAACTGTATATGTCATTATGTTCTGTGAGTCCAACCACACTGATTGTACTGGCTACAGTATTTGACTTTCCCATTTACTCCGACATGCAAACCTGTGAGACAGAATAAATTAATATTGTCAAATAAAGTTGCAGAACAAAATTAAATTCTCACCATTTAGTCATCAATACTTTAAAACATGATATCAGCAGCTTTGTTTACCCAAGGGAACTTTAAAGTTCCTGTGGTCAATATCTTCTTTCAACATCAAGGCAGAAGATTAAGTTCAGTAAATTGTGAATTACCAGCATGGTGCCAACTAATGAATTCTCAATCATCAGAGCATGCACTATTTTTGGAATTTTACAGTTTTTATCAACAATTTCATGAATTCATTTAGTTTTTCTGTTATCTGTTGTAAACTTTGCCTCTGGCTGAAAAAGTAGCTGACCAATGTGTTATTATCATTAAATGAAAAGAGAATTTGATCAATCTTTGTACTGGTATGTACTTCTGATTATATGATAGTATGTCCATGATATGTTATAAGGTGGTTATTAAAAGCTATATGAAAATCTCCTTCTTTAGGACTGCTAGATGTAGCTAGAAGAACATACACAGAGCTAATAGATGATATGGCAGGTGAGGAATAAGTGACCCATGGCATAATTTATCAAAACTTCATTTTCTCTTATTGGCATCAGTCTTAACATAGTTACTTTATTATTTTACTTTAAGTTTAACCAAGAAAATGAAATGTTGAATAAGGAGGTATTATTCACCAATGAATAATAGTTAATACTGGTGTTTTATTTAAGTTCTGTACCTATAAATGTTAAGTCTTTAATACTGTTTACAGACATGATCCTGCTTGACTTTTACATAAGATTTAGGTCTAACACTGTAATGATTTCCTGAACAGAGCTCGTACAGCAGCTGAGTCAGAAACATAACCTGCCCCTGAAGACTGCTTACACATCAGCCCGGGGGTTCCACATCCAGCTGTACACAGGCGGGACAGAGGGTTACAGTGCAGCAACCCTTCCCAAAGAATTTGTTAAAGTCTCCACGAGCAAGAACATGCTTAGCTTCCAAACTATTGATTTAGTAGGTATATGTATCATAAGAACTTCTTTGAGATCAAAATGTGTTTTGAGGGCTTCAGATTGTAGACACTGTGGCCATTTACCCTTAGTTATTCCTCAACATGAATGAAAAAGGCCACTTTATATAAAATGTGCTGTGTGAAAGAGTTGTATACACTTTGTTAGTTCAGAAAATCAGCATATGTACAGGCTCCTCATGTCAGTTTGGAACCAGCAGTTTGTGAGAGTAAATAAAAACTGTCAATATAGTTAATTTAATTACTTGTATTATAGACACTCACAAAATATATAAAACTGTATATCAGATGAGCTTAACTGCAAATCAAGGAAAATTTGTTTTTTAAAGTGTTCTTTTGTTATCTAAACTGTTTAAAATCTTGCACTATGAACTATTTAAACAATACATTTATGATAATGTTTGTTCGCAATCTAAAGCAGATGAACATGGCTCATGAACACAATTTATGAGCTGGACCTAGCTGTGGCTTACAAACAGTCATAATCATGAACATGTTCCTGATTGGTTCTACAAAAAATGATAGTGAATCTAATTCAAATGATTGTTTTTACAAAGCTCCCAGTTAGTATGTAATGAACACAACAGTGAAGCATTGTCACTTGGAATTATTATTACTAAGCTGATCAGTTATGTTAATCATGTTTTCATTCTCTTTCCTTTGCAGATCAGACTAAATGGTAAGTTGTTTTGTGTTGACACAAGTGGCAAAGAATTGAGCAGTTATTCTGTGTTACTTATCACCTTATTACGGGTATGCAACTTGAAGGACAATGTATGTCTGAATAAGAACATGGAATGTGGCAGTATTGTCAAATTTCTGCCATATCAAGGACATCTAAGCTGTCTTATGCATTAATTGTGACCTTTACTAGGTTAAGAAAATATGGGGGGGGATCAATCACAAGACAGTACAACCTTGGAACTGGCACCTCAATATATAAATTGACTTGAGTTTGGCTTACGAGAAAAAAAAGCATATTTGCATTTTGATTGTTCATGAAGGTAAAAATGTTGTATAATACATATACCAACATAGTCAAAATGTTCAGGGTCAAAAGGGGTTGTCACACACAATGATTGCATGTGTAAATGTCCTTTTATTTTTTTAATTTGAATATTTTTTATAGCTCAGCTGACTAAAAGTCACCTGAGCTATAGCGATCACTCTGTTTGTCTTGCCAGCTGGTGGGCCGGTCAGGGGGTTGTCTATTATAAAGGCACAAAACCTAACTGCTGGACCTAGAAACTTCTAAATGAAAACCTTATAGGTCCATAAAAGATCTCCTTGGAATCCTTAAATCAGAATTAGGTCACTGAGACTTATATCTTCTGAGCTATAGGGCTTAAAAGTATTCCCCGGAATATTAAAAATTTGATACAAAAGCTTGTGTATCTGAATAACTAATGCCATGATTCTTTCCATGCATATTGATTATGGAGTGTTCCTGGTCGAATTTTCTTGAAAAGCCAAAGTAAGGTCACTGTAACCTATTGATAAGGACTATTGGCACAAGGTATGATTTTGAGCACTCTGGGAGTCATTTTAACCATTGTTCAAGGTTCCTTTAATTCAGCTGCGTGTCATGGCCTATCGGCTACTTGTTCTGTTCTTGTGTGCCATATTTATAATGTTATCTGTTGTAACTATGTAATATTGTTACAATTAGGACTTTTTAAGCATTCCAGATAGGTGAGTGTGAAGGAGAAGAAAATAAGCCAAATTAAATGAGTGTTATGTTGGAAATATGATTTGTATTCACTGGTGGCTTCTGCATCATTTCAGATAGAATTAATGAATCTCTACAAGAAATATACCTGATGACAAACATGTAAGTTAAGGTCCTGTGGATTTTCACACCCATTAAAAGATTTATGTTATCATAATAAACTTTCCTCAACGCTGAATCAATTGCTTGTTCATCAGAATCATTAGCCTGTTTAGTTTCAGTGTATGATCAGAAATGTTAAATACTGATCCTTTTGTGACAAGTGTGTCATCTTGTTATGTCCATTCATGTTACATATACAGAATTGAGACTGCATTCCAATGGAGAAACCAATTTTACCTTGTACATCTGAAATTTTTTTTAACTGTTTGATCTTTCTAGAAGCCCTACATATCATTCAAAATTTATTCTGGTCAGGAGATGATGTCTCTTAGTCTTTACATTTTCATATTAAAAAAATGAACTTCATATTAATGTTGGTGTCAGAATGTTGTGTTTTCACTTCACGTATATGAGCAAAAGGAACTCAGTACAATACTGACTTAATGGAGATATGGTATGGGTTGCATGAAATATGGCTTGAAATGTGGTCTCAGTGAATGTGTATATGATTTTAAATATTTCTGTAAATAGCTAAAACAACACCAATTTCAAAACAGAGTGATGACAGAACTCCTGAAAAACATTCGAGACCACATAGGGTGTCTGTTCAACCTGACAGAGTGTGTGTCCATGCTGGATATGTTGGTCGCCTTCACTCACAACTGCACTTTATCTGATCAGGGTATGAGAGTGCTCTGTGATATTATATAAATAGATGCCACTTGAATATAAATTTTCATGCTTAAAATCTGAATATTAATATAAACATGTCAATTTAAATTTAATAAAAATGACAGTTCAGAACTGCTGGGAACTCTAGATAAGCCAGGATTTGGTTAATTGCATTGTAATTATGTTCATTATATACTCCATTCAATCAATGTAATTCAGTGTAATAAATGCATTCAAATGTGTAAAATTTCTTTTATATTCAACTAGGAAAATAACTACATTATAACAAGGATAATTGTACTCTCCCTTTGCTTTGTGCCAAGGCATCAGGATAAGATGAAAGTTGAAGCCGTGTTGTTTTACCTCATTTTATGTCTTTAATATTCCTACAGTACGACCAGAGTTGACTGACACACTGGCTATAAAACAAAGCAGGCACCCTATTCTCGAAAGATTTGGAGTTGAAGCTCCCGTTGCCAATAACATAGTAAGTTCTCTTTCTGCATTTTGCTGTAATATTTGGATCAGGCCAATAGCTGGCAAATAGCGGAATGCTCATTTTTTATAATGTAAACCTCCATATTCATTTTATTCATGTAAAATATTTATTTATTTTAGTCATTTTATCAATCAGATCCAAAGTTCTTTTAGATTATCATCAGTAAAAGGAGATGTTTGGGCTAATTACAGAACTTATTGGTGACAGCTAACAGGGCCAGACCATATAAGATTAATACTGACAATTGTACAGTTTGTATAGAAATACAACCTTCAGTAAAACCTTTCATAAGGCTGACTAATACAGCGCTGGTTCCTTGCATGTATCACAGTGTATCACAGAGTCATTTTGATTTAGATACAATGGTTTGCTGTAGTCAGGTGTATTTGAATACAATTCTATAATCAAAACAAATTAAGAATATGGAAATAAAAACAAACATTGTTACATATATTTTCAAATAAGTTTTACTGTTTGGTTATCTGTTGCTCTTGATTTATTTCCAGTACTGCTCAGAAGACAGCAACTTCATTATAATCACAGGTCCAAATATGGTAACTTTTTTTAAAAATCTTGCTCTCTCACAAGACATTAATGTTTATAACTAGTAAAGAAATTTAACATATTTTAATAATCAATTTTATATATCATTTACAATAGCCCCAAAGCAATAGTGTTTAAAGCCATAATGGTATTTACAAACATATTTGCACATCTAGGGTTCTCCACTTTCAGAAATTATAGAAAGGTACAACAAGCTGGGGACTGATCATTTCATCATTTTTGCATCATTCTTTTGCAACAACTCTTTAGAAAAAAATAGCAAGGCAGCCCGTCTCGCTGTTTGAAGGAATGGAGAATTCTGATATCTGTAAAATATTTTGAAGTGTCAAGAGTAGCCTGGAACCATGTATCTTTATCCTATAGATGTCTTAATTCACTTTTAAACTACATTTATTTTTCTCTGTATTAACTGAAAACAAATTATCTTTAGGTTAATTGATAATTGTAAGATTCAATACTATGATGATAACTGATGTGAAAAAAAAACTAAAGTATTGGATAGGGGTATTTTGTATAAGGTTTGGATACAGAATACAAGTGAAATATTGGATGTGGATCAAGGCCCAAATGAATTGTTGAAGTGGGATCAGTTCTCCAAGTGAGATATTTTTTATGTGGATCCAGGCTCCATGTAAAAGACTAGATGTGAATCCATGCCTGGATCTCATCAAATGTTTTATCTGGGTTAAGTGTTTATTTGGATCCAGCCTGGTAGGAATTAGGAACAAGGAATTCAATATTGTGACTCAAGGAGAGCACCTCAGTGCCATTGTGGGAATAATCCAATTTAGAATGTGAAAGTGTTTGAGAGATATTTAAAAATCCTGTAACTGTTTACAATTGATAATAGTCAAAGGAAGCATTCTGAAGTATCTTTGCATTTTGAGCCTTCCTTCCTTTTTAATTATTACTTTTTGTGTTTTCTAGAGTGGAAAGTCTACATACCTTCGGCAGATAGCACTGCTTCAGATCATGGCACAGATTGGGTCCTTTGTACCAGCTGAATATGCATCCATTCGGGTGGCCGATCAGATCTTCTCTCGCATTGGCTGTGATGACAGCATTGAAACAAATTCTTCCACTTTTACTGTAGAGGTATAAATTGTTCATTATTTTAGAGAAGGAAGTTCCTAAATATCAGATAAATTCCTTGCTAGAATAGTAGAATATGGTCATGACTTAATTGTAGCATCACAGGAGGTATCGAGGTACACATTAGTGTTCAATTTTTCACTCAAGTGTGCAAAAAGTAAGACACTAATGTCACATTTTTTATCATTTTTAGTGTTCATTAGTTTAATGCTTTTTACACTTTTGAGTGTACACTAGTGAACCTTCTTTTGTCAGCATATTTAGATGCAACTTTTTAACTCAGAAATTCTTATGTTTGCATTTGCATAAATCTTTCTGTTTTTATCAGTGGTTTCTTCATTTAGATATGTTGCTTATTGTTCATTTATATATACCAGCTGTTACATCTGTCCCCATAAGTCTCATGTCTGTGGGATCACTTGCTGAGGAATTTCATATCATATGCAGATTGTTACAAATGAAGTTGAACAGATGTGTCTATTGTTGCATTGTAAACAACTCCTTGTAATTCCCTTTAAGGTCAGAAGTTTGGGAGTAAATCCTATCTATTTCATTCACTAAGAATTGTAGTAAATGGAATTTCACTTTGTACACTCTGAGAGGGAAAGCTGAACTCTTAAGTGAAAGCTTCTTGAAGCTTTTATAAAGAAACAATTGTTTTGTTCTCATTGCCAGTTCCAGATGGCAGCAGCATCAAGCATTATCTAATATCACCATCAGGAACTGTCAGGGAATCTTAACTGAAATTTTCATACAAAATAAAATCTTTAACAGGGGATAAAATAAGTACATGTACATTTCTCTCCAGAATACTTGTTGTATGATAAGTTATGACATGAACTGAAGGTTTGTCTTCCTTAACAGATGAGGGAAGTAAACTACATAGTACAGAATGCATCTGACCGGTCCCTGATCATCATTGATGAACTCGGGAGAGGCAGGTTTTTTCATCTTCTCCTGTTTTACTCATTATACTCTGACATGGAGTAGAGCCAAAATTAACTTGTAACAATTGAAATGTGTTTCTGCAAAGATGGGACAGCAAGTTACATGGTAATAACCAGCTGATATGTCACCTATGTGACATTTGCCCTTAATCATAGACAGATTAGAAGCTTGCCCTGTCCTATATATGCTTTTCTATATGCCTTACTCTGCAGACAGACAGATAATTGCCATGCAGTTCTTCCTTGCCATGCTGATCAACTGATGTGGGCCTTGCAGGTTCTGTGTCCTTGCAGACAATGAAGTGTCTTGCAGTTCCTTTAGGCTTAGCACACAGATAATTTTAGGTGCCTTACAGGTTCATGTGTCCTTGCAGACAGAGAAGTGTCATGCAGTGCTCTTTAACTTAACACAAAGAAAAGTGCCTTACAGGTTCATGTGTCCCTGCAGACAGAGAAGTGTCTTCCAGTGCCCTTTAACTTAGCACACAGATAAGTGCATTTCAGGTTACCGTGTCCCTGCAGACAGAGAAGTGTCATACAGTGCCCTTTAACTTAACACACAGATAAGTGCCTTGCACTTTTTGCAGGTTCCCTTGTCCTTGCAGACAGAGTTTCTTGCAGTGCCCTTAATCCTAGCAAACATATATGGAAATGTTTACAAATGAAAATAGCTTAAGTATGCTAGTAATCTTAGCCTATTGTTTGTTCCAATTTTTGCTTTACAAATATATGGCAATGTAGCAATTACTTATATTCATTAAATACGATATTTCAGGTTTCAGGATAATAGAATGAAGGTTATTAATTTAAGTACTCAGCTGTTGTTTAATATCCATTTTTTATGCCCCCGCCACAAAGTGGCCGGGGCATATAGTTTTTACCCATGTCCATCCTTCGTCCTTCCGTCATTCCGAAATCAAACAGTTGTACAGACTTTTTTTCGCAATGCCTGCAGATATTGGCCTGATTTTTGGTGTGTGGGCAGATATAGACCAGTTACAGATCGAGTTCGCGTTTCGTCCCAATTGACCTACTTTTGACCGTTTTACCGCTCCTAAACTTAAAAAATTTCATGAAAAATAGAAATTTCATGACAAATACACATGTACAGACTTTTTTTCACAATGCCTGCAGATATTGGCCTGATTTTTGGTGTGTGGGCAGATATTGACCAGTTACAGATCCAGTTCATGTTTCGTCCCAATTGACCTACTTTTGACCGTTTTACGGCTCCTAAACTTAAAAAATTTCATGAAAAATAGAAATATTCATGACAGATACACATGTACGGCCTTTTTTTCGGAATGCCTGCAGATATTGGCCTGATTTTTGGTGTGTAGGCAGATAATGACCAGTTACAGATCGAGTTCGCGTTTTGTCCCAGTTGACCTACTTTTGACTGTTTTACGGCTCCTAAACTTAGAAAATTTCATGAAAAATAGAAATTTTCATGACAAATGTACACGTGTACAGACTTTTTTTCGAAATGCCTGCAGATATTGGCCTGATTTTTTGTGTGTGGGCAGAAAATGACCAGTTACAGATTGAGTTTGCGTTTCGTCCCGGTTGATCCACTTTTGAACGTTTTACGCCTCCTTAACTTAGAAAATTTCATGAAAAATAGAAATATTCATGACAGATACACATGTACGGCCTTTTTTTCGCAATGCCTGCAGATATTGGCCTGATTTTTGGTGTGTGTTCAGATATAGACAAGTTACAGATCGAGTTCGCGTTTTGTCCCGGTTGACCTACTTTTGATGGTTTTACGGCTCCTGAATATAGAAAATTTCATGAAAAATATGAAATTTCATTACAAATACACATGTACAGACTTTTTTCACAGTGAGTGCAGATATTAGCCTGATTTTTTGGTGTGTGGGCAGATATTGACCAGTTACAGATCGAGTTCGCGTTTCGTCCCAATTGACCTACTTTTGACCGTTTTACGGCTCCTGAACATAGAAAATTTCATGAAAAATATGAAATTTCATGACAAATACACATGTACAGACTTTTTTTCGCAATGCCTGCAGATATTGGCCTGATTTTTGGTGTGTGGGCAGATATTGACCAGTTTACTGATCAAGTTCGCGTTTCATCCTAGTTGACCTACTTTTGACCCTTTTACGGCTCCTGAACATAGAAAATTTCATGTTAAATATAAATTTTCATGACAAATACACTTGTACAGACTTTTCTTCTAATACCTGCAGGTATTGGCCTGATTTTTTGGTGTGTGGGCAAATAATGACCAGTTACAGATCGAGCTCACGTTTTGTCCCAGTTGACCTACTTTTGACCATTTTACGGTGCTCTAACATAGAAAATTTCATACAAAAGTGCACATGTATGGACTTTTTTTCGCAGTGCCTGCAGATACGGGCCTGATTTTTGGTGTGTAGGCAGATAATGACCAGTTACAGATCGAGTTCTTGTTTTGTCCCAGTTGACCTACTTTTGACCATTTGACTGCTCCTGAACATAGAAAGTTTCATGAAAAATAGAAATTTTCATAACAAATGCATATGTACTGACTTTTTTTCCTCAATTCCTGCAGATACCACCCTGATTTTTTATGTGTGGGCAGATAATGACAGTTACAGATCGAGTTCGCGTTTCGTCCTGGTTGACCTACTTTTGATTGTTTTACGGCTCCTAAACATAAAAAAGTTTATGAAAGACAGAAATTTTTATAGAAAATGCACATGTATGGACTTTTTTTCACAATGCCTGCATATACTGGCATGATTTTTGGTGTGTTGCTTGATAATGACCCGTTACAGATCAAGTTTGCATTTTGCCCTTGTTGACCTACTTTTGACCAAACGACACCTCCTGAACTTAAAAAATTTTTCAAAATTTTACAAATGTTTCTAATTTGCCCCAGGCGGGGGCATTTGTGTTGTTCTGACACATCTAGTTTATTTTAGAAATTATTTGGATGTTTACTCATGTATATGTTTAAAGCAACACATCCAGAAAGCAGTGGTTTAAAGAAAAAACAAATCAAAAGCAGCATAGGTCATTAAAAATTACTTTTTAACCATTAGGCTCATGTTCTTAATTTATGCATAAAGAGCCTACATGTATATGCTTTCAGACCTGGGAGCCGCCGCCGAATTGAGCCAGCCGCCGCCGTTTATTTTAAAAGCAAGCCGCCGCTGATAGCTTTCTTGAGCCGCCGAATTGCGCCAGCCGCCGCCGATTATTAAACACCGGCTCAGCCGCCGGTGAAATATTGATAAGCTGAAGAAAAAAAATTGTCAGCTTGTAAATAGTTACTACAGTATTATGTTAACACGAACTCGTCTTAAGCAGATATCACTGAGCTGCATGGCTTCGCAATGGAAATGCATGATTAATTTTATGGAAGTTGTAAGTCATTATATGTAAGACAGTTAACAAGGTTTCCGCAAGCCTCTTTTTTTCAGACCGGATAACTGGCATATTCCCCGTTTGATCAAGGGCGTTTCTCTAATCCTGGTTGCTCAAAATGAAGAGAAATAATGCAGGAATCCAGATAATTCCCAAGTTTATTCAGTCAGATACTGATGCTTGAACATTTAAAATTACTGAGGTCGATGTGCAATATTTAAACAAAATATTATATACTGCTCGGTTAAAATTTAGGGTTAAATGAACGAAAACCATAGGGAAAAGCTGTTATATGTATGGAAAAATATGCATGCATTTTTGTTATCATTGTTTCCAGCCAATATAAGACTGTACGTATAACCATGAAACGATGTCGGCAGCCAGCGACCGCTCATAACTACCTAATATTATAATCATGCTACAAATGTCATTCGCGTAAACACATATGGATAAATGTCATAAAATCCTTGAGTAGAAACTAAACTTTTAAGCGAGTCTGATTGGTTAGCAATTTGAATTTAAAACACGAGACCAAATCATTGTCAAACAGCTGCAGACACCGGATGCTTAAACTACTGACAAACATATTGCTGCATGAACATTTTAAGGGTCACAGATAAGAGGTCACAGGGATGATTGAGGCTGACACCTGCGAAAATGCATGACAAAATTCATATTTCAATTAAGACACGTGACAAATTACGTACAGGATTGCGACTTGGAAAGTTCAGCGCAGGAAAAAAACATGTTGATCATAGGCTAGGCAAAAAAGAGATTTTGTGGTTGTGGCAGTGAGTTGGCCTGTTCACATTACGTCAAGAAGAATTCACAATATGTCTTAAGTAATCAAATTTTCATAATAATTATAAAAACTCTTGGGCTGGAGTTCGATTTTGTACGATTATGTCATCTCTCTCCCTCCTCAAATGACAGATTATTACCAAATGTTTTTATTAATTTAGACACACTCGCGGGTGAAGCATGACTTTCTGTACACTATATATATATATATATATATAAATATATATATATATATATATATATATATATATATATATATATTGACAAAATTTCCTGCCCTTTCACATAACCTCATGTGAAACAGTTAAAAAAAGAAGCACGCAGTACGTCAAGCTTTGACACTTTAAGTTTGGCACACGAAAAACGATTATCCGGTTGAACTGTCATGCAAGTGAGCGCACGAAAACAGTTTCTTTGAGGATGCAAACAATGATATCTAATCTATATATCTCAATAGCTGAATTGAAGCCTTCGATTTTTCAAGATGCTTTTAGCAATGTAACGTTATATCAGTTGAGATCAAACAATGCATGTGTAGCCAACGTCTGTCAAAAGAAATGAGGAAAATCATAACAAATTTCATCTGATCAAATAAGCGCTCAGCATCACAAAAACACGCTATATGTTGTCAGATCTGAAAACAGTGGGGGAAACCCCATCCTTAACGTAACCACTCACTGTCCTTGTACACGCCCGGCGTAATATTAAATAAAATTAATTTATCGAGAGGTTAATTACCTTGTCAAAATATTCTTTAAGTTTGTTTCATATTCTTGTACATATAAATATAATTGCATTAGATTGAGAGAACATTGTGTCCATTAGATATTTGCTTTATCTTAACGGCTCAGCCGGCTAGCCAGCCACAACGCTGTCAACTCAGCCATCATCATTGTTCTTAGACCTGAGACGGCTCAGCCGGCTAGCCAGCCATTTTTTCTTCCAGCCAGCCGATTTACAGGTCAACGGCTGGCTCCCAGGTCTGTATGCTTTGCAAAATAGAATATTCAACATTCTGTCAATGAAGAAAATGATAAATTTCTTAAAATTTAAATTTATTCAACCTCTTTAATTTTATTTAACCAGTGTTTAATATCTGTTTGTGTTGCTGAATATTTGATCTGAAGATATCTTCTTTCAGGAACCAGTGCTGATGAAGGAACAGGAATTTGTTATGCAGTATGTGAATACCTTATTCATTTGAAGGTAAATGCAAGTGTTTGTACCTGAATAATTTTACATGCTAAATATCTACCATGTAAACTCTTTTATAAGGGTTTCTGAAATAGCAAAAATACAATATAAAGTTGCCATGCAAGACTTCGAGAATTCTCACACAAGAGGTTAAATCAACTAACTTTTAGTGTTGAATTGTCTCACCAGAGGTCAGGCTGCGCTACAGAATATTATCTCGGTGACTGAGATTTGAATTGTCTAATTTTAAAACACAAAATGCATGTAGAATAAATTAAGTGACTGACATTTCTTGCAAGGAACTGATGTTTTTTATGTCTATTTCTCTGCAGGCTTATACATTCTTCACAACACATTTCTTTGAGCTCACCAGGCTGGACACATTGTACCATAATGCAGAGAAGTACCTTTTTTAATGGCTCACTCTTATGTGTAAAGATTGTGGCATTGCTTGAGTTGATATTTCATAAATTGTTTTTCAAAACTGTATTTCTGCCATGAAACAAAATCATGAAAAGTGATATAACGGTTCATATAACATGCAGTTTGTCTCAAAAATGGCATTCGATCACATTTATATGAATCATATTAGAACACATATCTTTATATATCATCAGCATTAGTTATAAACTGGTTACTATAGATAAAAGTATCTTTAGTAAATCTTTTGCTATCCAATGAAATCTTTTAAGAAAAATGCAAAAAATTTATTTAGTAAGTAGTATCTCTATGTATGCGTATATATGTTTGTGTTAATACTGACAGTTACCATTTTGAAGTTCAAAGAGAGATAACTGGAGATGGTCAACACAACAAAATAATCTACTCACACACACTGTCAAAAGGCAGAACACAAGAAAAGCACTATGGTAAGATACAGAGAGTAATTACCTTCAGTATATGTTTGACTACCTAACTGTTTGATTAAGGTTTCATTTGAAAGGCTACTATATTTTGTTAAAATTTTCAATGGGGACAGGAATACAGATTTGACGTTCCATTATTTCATTTACAGAATCCAGTGCAAAATATTTCATCAGCAGCCTATTACTGGCTCACATGATATCAGTCATTGCCACATGATTAAAGATTTCCATGGTGATTTCATTATTCATCATCTTTTTACACATTCCAGGTATCCAGTTGGCTGAAGTCACCAGTTTACCAAAAACAATTATTGAAGACTCAAAGCAACTTGCTGATCAGCTTGCCATGCAAAAACAGGTAAAAAAATAAATTATTCAGGTTAATGTTTATTTTAGCAGATATACACCCGGGTTTAGGCCAAATAAATAGTACCAGATATAAAAACCTGACAGTTCAACACAGCTAGCATAACAATGGGAAACAGGTGACTGATGGAATGATGGTATTTAATGGACAGTAGAGGCTGAAATATATTGATTAACTGTTTTATGTATTCACCTCATTGGAAACTGGCTAGCCCATCTTGTGGAAAGCTGTTTGAAGATCAAGGACCTGTTTTATCAGTCTGCAAACCCTTTTTTTTGCAGGCTCTAACATGCATGAACTTGAATACTTAATGTTAGTTGGTGATTTTCACACAAGAGATTTTGTATCATTTGTGAATTCCAACCAGTGCATATAAAATGTTATTTAGCAAAGCACACCTGGATGGAGAAATTGATTACCAGACTCCAGGTAGAGAGCATCTCATTTTCTGCACTGAAGGCCCTAACTCAAACACAGCTAGTGTGCCCAAGTTATTGATTTAACAATTACAAGCATTCCTATCCCAGTGGATGATTATATATGTGCACAGTTATAGGTCACCCCATCAAGGAAGCTTCACATGCAGGTCTATCTAGAAAGGTTAATGGTATGGTCAATACACCGGCCAGACATTAACTGGCCCGGCAGTTAGACATTATCCAGTAAATGTTCAGGCAGTGAAGCTATTCTGTATATCCCCAGCGAGCGGTGCAAGAAATGATGGTGCAACATTTTTGAAAACTTACCAGTAAAGCACAGCCGCTCGAATCCCCATTTGTGGTTGTGTTTTTATCAAGAAATGGACGTAACTGCACTATATGAGTATAAAGTCGTGCCTTATGTGGTCCGTACTTTGTATGGAGATAGCATGTATCACTATAGTATAGAGGAGCAATATGCTCTGTGCCCATTTTCCCCCAAGATAGGGATTCAAGTGACTGTGGGTAAAGCAAAAATGCTGTATTACTACTTCCTTGCATATGTTTAACAACTTCAATATCCACATAAAAAAAAGTCACCAAAACATGTGATTATTGTTCTCATGAAATTCTTAAAAATATTCATATAAGAATTAATCTGTTAAATAAAATGTTCAGTAACATCAGTGTGAGGATCTGTTCAAGGAATGCACAGATAAGACTGTTTTACGAGGTATTACACCTTTTCTGTTATAACAGAGACAGGATGGCAGTAAGAAAGAGGAACAAGAAAATGCCATCATGAAGCTGGCCACAAAATTAGTCCAGGTGGCTAAGAATTCACGTTTGGATGAATCAAATCTGAGGTGCTACCTGAAGAGTCTCAGAAAACAGTTCAAGGATACAATATGTCCTATTGCTCACCAGGAAGAGTAATCATTGACCGATGGTCAGTAAATACTGTAACTATGAGGTCATCATCTGTCTACATTACTGATGTTATCATGAAAGTTATTATCAGGTATGATACAGTCTACCTTGAACTTTAATAAGCATTTAACAAGGAAAGAACTATTTGAAGTCTGCAGAGATGTTTAAAGAGCTATATAAGGTGTGTAATTTTAACAGGTCCTCTTCAACACGGCTTATTGAATTCATATTAGATTGATTGTTGTTGGTTACAAGTGTTGAATTATTTTTTCATGCTCTGATATAAAATGTTGAGAAATCAGTGGCATAAATATAAGTACAAAACACACTTTAAGTTGCATAAATAAAATTTATTTGGCAGCTCTCACAGAGACACAAGGACACTTTAGAGTTTATCTGTATGGATGTGGTGGTGTTACCTAGTCATAAGCATTCAAACAAGAGGTACATGTGTGAGTGTCATTCTGTTGACACAAGACTCATAAGATTGTCAATAAAGAAACCTAAAGAATATTCCATGTCTCTCAGTCCTTGACTGTTAAGTGGAAGAAAATGATCATCTGCTTCCATTCTATAACATATTTGTCATTAGTATTATGGTATTATGCACTTGTCAGTGATAAATCAGATTTGTGCAAATTGTAACCAGGGGTACAATTTCCATTTGCAATGTGTGTGTGTAAATATATCACAGGGGGGGGGGGGGGAGCACACACACATAGGCCCTTGTATTAGGGTGTTTTATATTTAACCCCCCCCCTCCGATATTTTTCAATATAGTGTTATAATGATTATGTGATCAGTTCTGGGGTGGGGGACAAGGATTTTAAGGAATCATGACTGTAGGGTGAAGGAGGGGTGTCCCCTACTGCAGTGTGGACAATTTTTTTAAAAATTGTTAATAAAATTTGAAATATTAGAATTTGAGAATAGAATGACAGGGTAAGTATCAATTCAGAAACCAACAGAAGTAAAAGTGCTTGCCTAAAAATTCTAATCAGTCAAATCTATAAACCTGCATGATGTTTTTTTTAATGAGAGTATTTATTGGCAGAGTACCACAGACACAGAAACAGGGAAATCATATCCTTTTATCAGTCATTTTCCTGACATTTGAGGAAATTTGCAACACTGTGACTAATTCTTATTAACAACTTGTATATTTGTATCCCCAGACAAAGTCGGGGGATACTGTGTTTTCATACCGGTCCCGCCGCCGCCTATAAATCTTGTTGGCGCAATAACTCAAAAAATATTTCATGGATCTTTACCAAACTTGGTATATGTATAGATATGGGTAAGAAGACGACGCTTATTTAACTGGAGGTCATGACCTTTACTAGGAGTGTCCTTGAACTTGAATAGGTCCAAATTTGGGGAAAATCACACAAATTCTTAAATATCTCAATAAATCCTGCATGGATTGATCCCAAAATCAAGTTGATCGAAGATCATGGATAGGGTTGTCATGTTCCAGAAACTGGTGGCGCCACCTATTAAATTTTTACTTGTTTTCGTGCCTTTTAATACCCCAAAAATTGCCACTTGACAGTACTGTGAGCATTATAAGTCAAAAACTAATGGACAGATTTCTTTTATATTATGCATATACATAGGTATGGGTTATGGGATGATGTTTCTTAAAATTTGGGTCATGACCTTTCCTATGAGAGTGGCCTTGACCTTGAATATTCCCATATTTGGTGAAATTCACACAAAATCTTTAATATCTCAGTAAGGGATACATGGAATGATCCAAACATCAAATTGACCCAAGATCTTGGATAGCTTTGTCTTTTGTAGACGACATGTGGCACCACCTTGTGTCGTTTTCTTGTTTAAATGATGTTAACGCAATAACTTTGTAAGAATTTGAGGTACAGTCACCAAACCCACAGGTTTGTTGCATCTTATCAACAGCTAGCTCAAGTTCGAAAATGGATGACCTTGATGCATTTTTCAAGCTCACAGCAGCGATTATGCTAATACAGATGGTACCACTTTTTTTTTTAAATCTTGGATTTTTTTTCTCTTCTGTAGAATACAGGTGGCACCACCTTGTGTCATTTTCTTGGTTTTGCAACTGTTAATATCCACCATTGCCACTTGACAGGGCTGTTAGCATGATAAATTGAAAACTAAAGGACAGATTTCTTTTATATCATGCATATATATATTTTTAAGTTAAAAAAAAAAATTAATTTTAATTTAAATTTTTTTTTTTTTTTTTTAATCTTGGATTTTTTTCTCTTCTGCAGAATACAGGTGGCGCCACCTTGTGTCGTTTTCTTGCTTTAGCACCTTGTAATACCCCACCATTGCCACTTCAAAGCACTGTTAGCATGATAAGTTGAAAACTAATGGACAGATTTCTTTCTTATCATGAATATGGATATGGGTTACGGAATGAGATATATTTTAGTTTGGATCCTGACCTCTCCTATGAGATCGACCTTTACCTTAAATATGCCCATACTTATAAGAAACCATGGTGGCTTGCCAAGTGTTAGTCTCTGCATCTGAATTCAAGATGGGATCCTATTCTTTGAGGCTGGGAGGAGTTG
Source organism: Sipunculus nudus (assembly GCA_026874595.1). Taxonomy (NCBI): domain Eukaryota; kingdom Metazoa; phylum Annelida; class Sipuncula; order Golfingiida; family Sipunculidae; genus Sipunculus; species Sipunculus nudus. The sequence goes on from CM049309.1 coordinate 33,207,717, forward strand.
GGGGGTAAATTGTCTGGGGATACTATGGCACCTGTGGTGCCAAGAAATATCTAGTTTACTTATTGCCATTAGAGCCTAAATTTAATGACAAAATTACATTAATTTAAGTATCAAAATTTGGATGGATATGGACAAAACATAGGATGTCCCACCTGGTTGAAAATTGTGCCTATGACTTAAACAATGTTATTTCAGCAATTTTTACACAATGCAGTAGACCAACACATTTTCTTACAGCCGTTCTGACTTCTCCATAGAGTCAGACTAACAATCAGCCACAATAATATTGTCAAATAGTCAAACAGATTGTCCTATCATGCATTGATCTCTTGTGATACTCAGTTGTCCCTTGAGGTTAACTAGGACACTCTTCTTGTAAATAAAGTGCTGACTTTCATCTAAATGGGTCAGTACATTACTATACATTAAGCTGTGCAGATGTGGCCCCAAGGACCTTAAATTAATTCAGATATGCAAGTATAGTAAAGCCCCCCAGCTCAAAGGGACCAAGAGAAACCTCTAACTCATCAGTTGGATGCGACAAACATGTTATACTACAAATATTAAATTCTACACAGACTTCAGGTTACACCTTCCTTACAAGGGGGAAAAGGGTTTATTATTCAGCTGGAGGGATCTTTTACTACCAGTGCTGCCCTGCAATAAGGAAGGACTACTCAAATAGTACAGGGCTGTCTGTCAGGCCTTCTGTCCATCCACACTTTTTACTGTAAATTTAATAAATTCAATTTTCTCAATTACTTTAAAACCCCAAATTTGAAAACAAGGGACCTATGGGTCACTGTGCTCAGCTGACGTTAACCTTGAAGGTAAAAATCTAAAATAATATCAAATGGAGATAAAGTGTAAGAGGAAGAGGTAATAAAGGCCATGGAAACCTTGGTTTATATGATTGGTTTGTATTGATGAGCAAGAAATTGTTGCAAATAATATTTTGTGACCTGACCATGTGTTTCCTAATGTTGAAACTGAAGCATGTGAGCAGTTTGTGAACAAATGATCTGTACAATTACCATGATCATTAGTTGGCTTTTCGATTAACTGTTGACATTTCAGTAGTTTACACATTTGTTCAATCGAATCTTTTTTTTTGTATAATATATATTATTAAATATATGTTTTTTTATGAAATGTACACAGTTGAAATATAACTAATAAACAACATAAAACATAGCAAACAAAGCCTGATCTCAAATTCTGCTGATGCAGGAAAATAATGAACAAATGTTTGTAATAAATCCTCATTTTTTTATCACATCAATTTTTTTTTAATTTAAGTTTATATTTCTATACATTTTCAATATAACATATATATCTGAATATAAAAGTTAGTTCATAATTCTCAATTGCATCATCATAAATCCAATCTTGTCAGATAACACCACATCATGCATACAAATGTTTATTTATTTTTTACCACAAAAATATATCTTTTAAATCTGCAAAACAATAAGTATCTAAAAAAAATACTTTATTCAGATTTCTCAATTTTTAATTGTGTCTTTATTTATCCATAATGTGCTTCATATTTTATCATGATTTTAGCATACTGATGGGTTCAATTATGACTGGTAAAATCATTTAAAAGAAAAATGATATCTTTAAAAATGCTACATTACACAACATTGCATCTTCTGGATTACACCTTGAATTACTTTTTCAAGGAAAGTTTTTGCATATCAGAGTGGAAACAGAATTACAATTAAGGAGATACAGCGGGGGGGGGGGGGGGGTGATTGGGGTGGTGATATGAGAATAACTGTACACCTGTCACAGCAGGGGATCTCCCCCAGTGACTGTAACAAATCAGAAACCCTGGCATAGCTGACTTCCAGTGACCTGGAGTGGGACCCTGCATCTGTAAACTGTAATCAAAGCAAATGACTACAATAGAGCCTCAAGAAAAAAATCAATAACTAGCTTAATTTTCAAGCTTTTACTTCCAAATTTCAGATTTAAACAAATTAAATATTTATGTTTAAATGCTGTGAAAATTAAATCAATGTTACTTACAGGAAAAAAAAACTTGCCATGATCAAAGTTGGGCAAAATTTAAGGTACTGATTTTATTTTTATGCTAATTACTTAAAAAATTTACAAAATTCAGATCTAATTTTGGGTAAACAATTGAATCTTAATTAAACATAGTTATATACTTGGGAAAATACTCTAGTTTCAAAATTTTTCATGTTAAGTGAGTAAATATTTTTCCTGATTTTTTGCAAAGTCCATTATGTTTGGGCCAATAACTTAAAGAATTTATACTTAACAGACTCAATTTCTGGCATGTACATAGGAACTATATAGAAGAATATTTATGGTAAATATGAGGAAAAACAGATGAGTGGTTTAGATATTAGGCAGTCCTGAAGTGTGAAAATAGGATTTTAATAAAAAATTGAGGTTTTTCCTTAATTTCTCAAAGGAACGAAGTCGCAAAGACCCAGTTTTCGGCTTGGTAGGAGATCTTGAGGACATCTAACATTATGCTGAATTTTGGATTCCTAGGTCTTGCCGTTTCAAAACGTGCCTTATCTACGGACGGACGGACGGCCCGACAGACGGACGGACGACGGACAATGGACCACGACTATAGCTCAGATGACTTATAGTCAGATGAGCTAAAAATTAGAGGAGCTTAAGCTTGATAGATTCAGGCATTATTATGTTCATGTATAATAATCTCGTGTTGCTTGAATTTGTACTTCTGATACTTATGAGCAAGTTTTTTTACTTCTTGAATTCTTTAGTTTTAATGAGCTAATTGTATAAAAGATTTTGCACAGCTTTTGAACTTCCTGATTGTAATATGGGTTTAATCTTCATCATTGTTTAAAAACTGAGTAACTGTAGTTTATTTCTCTGTCTTATCTCAAGTATGCAGTTAACATCATTTCACAGCTTTTGCCCATTTCAGTTTGTCATGCAATAAACTGAACTTTGAGCGAGGTACTATGCATGTCTATCAGCCCCAGCTTCTTATCAGCATGCTCATGTGTATTTCAGTATATGTACTTCATGATTAAGTCAAGTAGATCTAGACTCTGGACCTCTGAGGGGTCAAGAGAAACATATGGGGAGAATTTTACTGCTGCTAGCTACTTTTAACATCAGGTTTTCATGTTAATAGATTTTAACTAGACTTATATAGTGATAAACATAACCTCTAAAGCTGACAAAATCAATCCTACTGTCAGTGCACTTAATGACAGGCTGTGCTCCTGTACTGGCTAATTTTAAGAAGCACCCATGAGAAAAACACTGATCTAACAATTTATATGCTGGTGTGTGGGTTTGGGCAAAATTCACCGATCCATCAGTATTTATTCTTTTTAGGTTTACTTTCTCTGGTTCCATTCCGAACTAGATGTGTCGGAACGACACGAATGCCCCCCCCTGGGGCAAATTAGAAACATTTGTAAAATTTTGAAAAATTTTTTAAGTTCAGGAGGTGTCTTATGGTCAAAAGTAGGTCAACAAGGGCAAAATGCAAACTCGATCTGTAACGGGTCATTATCAAGCAACACCAAAAATCATGCTAGTATATGCAGGCATTGTGAAAAAAAGTCCATACATGTGCATTTTCCATAAAAATTTCTGTCTTTCATGAAATTTTCTATGTTTAGGAGCCGTAAAACAATCAAAAGTAGGTCAACCGGGACAAAACGTGAACTCCATCTGTAACTGTCATTATCTGCCCACACATAAAAAAAATCAGGGTGGTATCTGCAGGCATTGAGGAAAAAAAGTCAGTACATATGGATTTGTTATGAAAATTTCTATTTTTCATGAAACTTTCTATGTTCAGGAGCAGTCAAATGGTCAAAAGTAGGTCAACTGGCACAAAACAAGAACTCGATCTGTAACTGGTCATTATCTGCCTACACACCAAAAATCAGGCCCGTATCTGCAGGCACTGTGAAAAAAAGTCCATACATGTGCACTTTTTTATGAAATTTTCTATGTTAGAGCACCGTCAAATGGTCAAAAGTAGGTCAACTGGGACAAAACCTGAACTTGATCTGTAACTGGTCATTATCTGCCCACACACCAAAAATCAGGCCAATATCTGCAGGTGTTGCGAAGAAAAGTCTGTACAAGTGTATTTGTCATGAAAATTTATATTTAACATGAAATTTTCTATGTTCAGGAGCCATAAAACAATCAAAAATTGGTCAAATGGTACAAAACGCGAACTTGATCTGTAACTGATCTATATCTGCCCACACACCAAAAATCTGGCCAATATATGAAGGCATTGCGAAAAAAGTCTGTACATGTGTATCTGTCATGAATATTTCTATTTTTCATGAAATTTTCTAAGTTAAGGAGGCGTAAAACGTTCAAAAGTAGGTCAACCGGGACGAAACGCGAACTCGATCTGTAACTGGTCATTATCTGCCAACACATAAAAAATCAGGACAATATCTGCAGGCATTGCGAAAAAAAGTCCGTACATGTGTATTTGTCATGAAAATTTCTATTTTTCATGAAATTTTCTAAGTTTAGGAGCCGTAAAACAGTCAAAAGTAGGTCAACTGGGACAAAACGCGAACTCGATGTGTAACTGGTCATTATCTGCCTACACACCAAAAATCAGGCCAATATCTGCAGGCATTGCGAAAAAAAGTCCGTACATGTGTATTTGTCATGAAATTTCTATTTTTCATGAAATTTTCTAAGTTTAGGAGCCGTAAAACAGTCAAAAGTAGGTCAACTGGGATGAACCGCAAACTCGACCTGTAACTGGTCTATAGCTGCCCACACACCAAAAATCAGGCCAATATCTGCAGGCATTGCGAAAAAAAGTCTGTACAACTGTTTGATTTCGGAATGACGGAAGGACGGAATGAGGGACATGGGTAAAACTATATGCCCCGGCCACTTTGTGGCGGGGGCATAAAAATGTGGTGAATATACATGATCTTCTTGTTTTCATTAATTTTAGCACTGAGATGCATTTCTTGACTGAAGATGATTATTGTCGATTTATGCTTAATAAGGGTCATGCAGGTTTTGTGGTTACAATCTTCGCCAGGTTATATTTACCATAAAAATATCAAGTTTACTATAAGTAAACAATGTCAAATTGTGTTCATGCCTGTACTCTATCAGAGGAAGTTTTACTTACATCCCTATCGAGATCTTTTATTCAGTATGTGAACTGTTACTAGGTTTTACTTATATTCTTATCCAGATCTGTTTTACAGTATATGAACTGTTACAGTATGTGAACAGTTGCAGGTTTCACTTACATTCTTTTCTAGATCAAGATCTGGGTTTCACTTGCTTCAAATCTAGATCTGTTTAACAGTTTGTGTTTGAACTGATGCTGGGTTTCACTTACATTCTAATCTAGATCTGTTTACAGGATTGTTTGAACTGTTGCTGGGTTTCACATATATAGTAATCTAGATCTGTTTTACAGTATGTAAACTTTTGTGGGTTTACTTTCATTCTGATTGTATCCCCAGACATGGTTAAGGCATGGTCGCACCACAAAGATTTCTTTCAGGCGAGATAACTCGAAAAATATTTCACTGTTCCTCGCCATGTGCATGAAATGGGTGAGAGGACGAAGCCTCTTAAATGGGGTCATGACCTGTACTAGGAGTGACCTTGATCTTGAATAGGTCCACTTTTGGGGAATATCATACAAAAAAAAATTCTAAAATACCTAAAAAAAATCTTGCATGGACTGATCCTAAAATCAAGGCGACCAAAGATCTTGGATATTGTTGTCATGTACAGGAAACTGGTGGCGTTAATTATTATCCTTTTGTTTTCATGCCGTTTTATACCCCTATCATTGCCACTTGACATCACTGTGAGCATTGTTAGTAAAAAACTAATGGATAAATTTATTTCATATTATGCATATACCTAGATATAGGTTATGGGATGAGAGATATTTAAACTAGGATCATGACCTCTCCTATGAGCAGCTTTGACCTTGAATATTTCCATATTTGGTGAAAAATATTGTTTCTCAAGTTGAGAGATGGAAGAAACCATGGTCACTTGCCAAGTGTCAGTATATGCTGCTGAAGATGGGGGCCTGTTTTAAAGGGGGGGGGGGGGAGATTAGAATTTCTATTATAGATCTGTTTTACAGTATATGAACTGTTGCCAGGCTTCACTTATATTCTTATCTAGATCTATTTTACAGTACGTGTGTGAACTGTTGACATCACTTTCAGACTGATAATCAAACAGGAGATAAATCAGCAGAATAAAACTATATCAAGTTTTCACAGAGTGGTGATAAACTGAAAAACAGACAGTGCATAGACATGATTTATTCAGAAAATATGACTGCACAAGAACATGAAGCTGCTTCTAGGTTCTACAAGTGAGCAAGATCCACTGACTTTTAACTTAAAATTACAAGACTGCCATTAGCTGTGGAATGTTCCAGGCACTTGTCCAGAGATTTATTATTCATCAATACATTCATTACAGGGATATGTAATTCTCATTATGTTGCAAATTTTTAACAATGCCACTATTAGATATAGAATACAATGAAATGTTAATTTTATATGCAGTTTGACACAACCATGTGGTAAATCAGAATCCCATATTAACCACTCACTGGCCTACAACTGTACTACTTTGAACATCATGATTTAGGTTTTAATAGTTATGATTGAAATAACATAGTTATATTGAACAGAATGCAAGGTCTAGATAAGATAAGCATCTTTACGTTTGATTAAATTCTAATTATTCTGTACACAAGCATAGTTTTTTCAGCATGCAAACAAATCATATATTGACACAAATGATAAACCATGTTATCTGTCATTAGCAAACAAGAACTATGTAACCTTACCAGCTGACTGCTTTCGAATTATTCTGATCAGAGTCCCTGGTTAACTACATCCCTTACTGGTTCACACATGTACCTATTTGATACGCTCATCATAACTGAAGCTGTTTCAGTGAACTGCTGCAATTTATTTTCCCCAGAAACTAGTCTAATTTTCAAAAATCTGCTGAAGTACTTTTCAACATTATCCATCTACACAAAAGAAACTACATTTCCTTGGATATAATAATATCCTGGATACTTCAATATTGTTTTAACTGACTGCAGAGTGGCTGCTTAGGCTGACCATCATGGCCAAATTGTCATGTTCTTATTTTGAAAACAGAGATCTATAAAATTATACAACACCCTTTCCTCCCCCTCTAAGCATTGTACTTTTGAAACAATTGTTCCAGCTTGCCTGTATCAGCTCCAACCATTTCATCAACCTGCAACCAAACAAGGAAAATCATGTGTCATATAAACATGTTAAACACTAAATGGTGTTGTAACAAGTGACCTATGGGTCAAGACTCAGCTTACAAGCCTGGAAAGCAACTGATGCCAGGCATCTTTACATGTCAAGAAGTAAAATTCTATCATACATCATAGTTCTTTAGTATTGTATGTTCCAAATTACATGATTTTTGTAGTGTTACTGAAGGAAAAACTGTCACAACATGCCATAGTCCGACTGATTCAATTGGTATCCAAACAAATGTGTAAACCTCTGTTTATAATTTTGTTTATTTGCATGGCTCTAACTCTTACTTTACCAGTACTACTGAGTTTCAAATATAAAATGTCTGTCCAAGCTGTGTAAAAATATGGAATTGTAGTTGAAGTTAGTGCATCACTGAACTATTCATGATCTATGAGTACTAAACATCAGGACAATTTATCCAACATTTTCTTGAAAATTTGGTCTTGGTATTAATGTTTATTTAGTATGACAGAAACATTAATTATATATTTGATTGACGTTTTCCTGAAGTAAGTGATGTATGGCCTTTCTTACTTTTTCTCCGTTTTTCAGAACAATGAAGGTGGGCATGGCTGATATATCATATTTCTCTGCTACATCCTGAAATGCATAGAATAATAAGAAATGTGTTATCCAGACTCCAGAAGAACAAATTATCCAGCAAGTTGGAATGTGAGAAATTTATACGGCATCAAATCTTAGTGACAAAACCATGGTGTATAAATAATTACACCGCAATACAAACAAATCCATGTCCATGATGCTTGAAGGCTAACCATGAGGAAATATCTGCCTCCTATTATCAAATATAATCGTCTGAGCAAACAGGAAATATTGTGCACTAGAATGATTGTTCAAAGTTTATCTTAAATATGGGCAAAGTGTTAAGATAATAAACATTAATTAAAACCCTATTATTTTTGTTTTATCTAACGCTAGATGATACTGATTAGAAGTATAAAAGAAACACAAATATTACTGTATTTAATAATCATAGTACTTCCCAAGTATTCTAAAAAGAATAAAGTAAACACTTCACTCACGCCAGCTTCATCAACATCCACCTTGACAGCTACAATATTTGTGTACGTCTGTGAAAATGACTGCAAGAAAGATAACAATGATGATAGGACTTCCTGCCCTTTACCATGGCAAGTTTAATACATGATGAATGTCATTACTCTTGGAGTCTTATAGGTTCTGGGAACATTTAGTTGGTGACCATTTAAGTAAATATCTGGCACACATGTGAGTGTTTTTGACAATGCAGGATTCAAACCATGGAAATTCAATAAGTTGTCTCAATAAAAACTTAAATGCAACATTTATTAAATGACTGTGTCAAAATTACCTGATTTACAGCACAAACAATGTCAAATGAATCCTGACGGATGGTAGATGTTTTCACCGACACTAACATGACTGAATTTGTGCCTTTACTCTTTGTGAACCCCCCCCCCAAGTCTGAATTTATGCAATTATTGCCAGTTGTTGGATGATACTCCAGTGCAACTGCAAAATATCATATTTTGTTTAGAACATGATTACATAACAATAAAATGTTATCATAGATACCTCAAATTTTGGCTTGATCATCTTACATGGTCCACACCAGTCCGCATAAAAGTCCACGATCACAATCTTGTTCTTGCTAAGCTCAGTTAACTGTTCCTGTAGATGAAAAACCAACATGTATGGACCTGTCTGGTTAACATAAAAGCAGCATGTCACATTTCCTCCTTTGACATGAAAATGAACATGATTTTCAAAAGCTACACAATCTACTTAAGCCAGGAAAGATGCACTTTCTGACTGTAAACCTGGACTTCGTGAAATACTTTACTATACTATACTATAGTATCCCAAGGTGAAACTATTGTCTATAAAAGATATTTATACTTCAATAAAGTGTAGCAGATGTCTTGTCTAAAGCTGTCAGTTCAAAAGAAAAACTACCAGCAATATGGTCTGAAGGCCATCACAAGTTCAACATGATGTCTTTTCAGGAGAGGTGAAAACCATATTCACTGTAATCATACAGTCATCATATTCATCCTGTTAAGATTCAATTTTTTAGACAACTTGTAAGGAAGTTCATAAAAAACTCCTACATTTAGACCAACATACTAAAGATGAAAGGATAACACTGCCGAAGTCCTAAATTTAACTCCTGTTACTTATTGTAAGCCCAGTTAGCCATACATTAAGACAAATTTATTTGTGGTTATGAGGTTATAAACTAGGTCTATAAACCTATCACTAATCCATTTAAGTGAAATATGAGATCAAATGCTGTTCTAACACCTACTCTTATTATAAGTCTAACAAAGTCATTGTGTAGTGGAGCATCCCCTCACACAGGATGTATCAAACCATATGAATAATCAACAGGGCAGTTTGTGACTTTGATCTTTGACCTTGATACTTTAAAATCAACAATGTTCTTTCCCTATTGGTAGGTGAGCCATATGTGAAAGATAGGTGGTTTGGGATGATTTGACATTAAATGAACCCACAAGCTATTCCAAGAAGTAGGTCCTGTCACCTTGACCCCATGACCCCCACGTGATATTGATTTCCCCTACTGGTAGGTGACCCATATTTGAAAAGTGGAGAGTTTGGTATGAAAACTAAATCGTGCTATACCTATAAGTTATACTATAAGGTGCTCAGACCTAAATTTTGCTTCCTGTTCCTACCCTGCTAGAGTTTATTCAGTTTATTTTTTTATATGATCTGGTCTGCTGAACAGTAAAAACCTTCATGTCATGAAAGAGCTGTGACAGTCTAAAAATTCAGCTGACTCATTCCACACTGTAGATAGACAAGCATGAAGGCCATTCTTAGTTCAACGTGTGATGACATGCAACAACTCATGTGAGACCGTGTCATGAGCTTCAAGTTGAGTGTGTTCAAGAACCATGCATAACTTAACAGGTCTGCTAATACACCTTCAACTTAATGTTCATCGCCTGACATGCTTTATCAATATTATATTTGTTCTGCTGTCCACATATAACTTGGTAAACAATACCTCTGGATACATTATTCATCCCAGTCATGACTATGAAGTATAAAGAAAGGTTTCAATGTGGTTATTAACATCTAGTTGCAATGTGAGGACCCTCGTACTTCAGAAAGTTTAAATAAATATTAGTGTCACTCACAGTTGACACACTTTTACATGTGTGGAGGTGGTTGCTGGCACCAGGAAACTTTTAGAATCAGTCAAGGATAAACTGTTACTGCATTCATTGTAATAATACACTGTAAATGTTGTAAAAACACTATTGTTGACAAAATTGATTTTTCATAAACAGCTCCACATCAATTATGTACTTATCAGTTTTTTAATTAGTCTAGCAGAGATCAACTTTATAATCAATGAACTGGATGAAAAATAAGTTATTAAAAACTTTCCAAAGCTATTTCAATATAAATGAACTGAAATTAAATTCACAACTGTTTAGGGCATATTTGATTAACCCCCTGGTAATAAAAGCTCAGTGAGGGTGTCACTTTATTGTTTGCAAGTAATGACATATTTTATGGGACACTTGCACATTTACTTCTGCACGGAGTACACACACAACTTGTAAGCTTGGTCAGGGGTTCCTAGCTCACCCAGGCACTCATTATGAGTACACAGGGAACAATAAAGAAACCATAAGATTTGAACACCTAGTGTGCTATTTCAGTGAAGCCATTCAGGTATGGTGGTTGTAAAGGTTTCTCTCAAGGCATTGCATCAGAACACTTTGGTGGCACACCACAACTAGTGACTACAGGGACAGATCCAAAGATGGAATATGGGCATTAAGGTTTGTGTGACTGATACAGGTAATCTGAGAGAGACATGTTCAATTATGCTTTCATTAATTTAACATGCAATAATAACCATAAATGGCACACCACCAAGTTCTTTTAAACCATGCAGGAACTGACATCAATAGTCTTAAGTGCTCTTTCCTGTGGAAATGATCCATGAACCTGCTGTGCTTTGATAAGGGCCAGAGCACAAGTAAAAGGCTAGAAACATTTATGAATTAGTTACATCATCCACCTTCCCACATCAATAATTCATTGAAAAAGGCCCCACAGAATTAGAACCCCAATGCAACAATATCCTCAACTGGGTATGTCTAACAATCAAAATCTATAACTGAACTATATTACCCCACCATGCTCAGAGGCTGTATTGGCTAATATAAATAGATCTTTGATCATGATCATGTCCTTGATTCACATCTGTAGTTCAGAACATATAATATATGCTCCAAAAGCAGTAGTTCATTTATTTGCTCTGGAAGTAGCTTGATAGGCTGCCAGGGGATCTTCAATACATAACTTTCAGACCAGTTATGTTTCATATATCACTACCAGGTCACATCAATATTGATTTGAAAGCTTCATGTACAGCAACCAATCAGTATCTGTGATAGTAGGTCTGGTTCCCCCAAAAATTACATGGTGTCTCACTGTGTCTGATTATTAAAAGAAATCCTTTTGGCTACATTAAAATGCATGGACCAGAAAATCATAAAATAAATATTTAACCAGAAATCTGCATACTGACTGAATCTGGTGAGTTGCAGCACATTTTTAGACAGTTCCACTTTGCAACACTGCAAAATGCCTGAATCAGTAAAAACTGACTACCAGTACTATTAAAAAGCCAAATCTATCCAGATGAAGCCAGGCATATGCCTTCTGCTACTATACAGTTAAACTGATAGGCCATTGACTCCAGCTGTTATGCTAAGTGTTTTAATTTTTAAGGCTAATCTTCTGAACAGTGCCTGGACCCAAAACTTGGCTCAAGATGCTAAGGTGGAATGATAATTTAATTTACTCATTTTATTATGCTTTTATATATATTTTACTACAGTAAATATGAATGAAACTAAACAAAAAGAATCAGATCTTTAAGTTTATTTTGGAAAATCTGAATACCAGAAGTTGACGAGCCTGTATGAATAACAGTAAAAATGTACATATAGTGACTATTAATCACTCAGGCAAATATAATAACAAGACTGTAAAATATAAGGATAAATAAAATGTGACATTTTGATGTGTTTATATCTGTTTAGCTTTGACAATGATAGGATTTATTATATATCAGACAGACCACTGTTTTGTTTTCTTTGTCTGAACAGCTTACACATAAAAATAATGTCATTAACATCTGTTCCTGCTGGGATTATTTTCATGATAATAAAACAGGTCAGTTTAAACACTTCCAAAAATGTCTACTCCCAAAATTTCTGTACTTATTTTTCCAACAACATCTACTACAGATAGTGACTGGAATCCCAAAATATCTACATGCATTTTACATGAATAATTCTGATAATATACATTCAAAATGTTTTATAATCTATACATTTACTGACAGAATCACTTCACCAATACTTGCTAAATAATCAACAATTATCAACATGCGGGGGCCATTAATCTACTTAATAATGTATCATATTTATCTAATTCTTTTCCATGACTAAAGCTATTCATTTGAGCTCATAGGCAACCCAAGGCAGACTTAACTGGCCATCCACCAGAACTGCTGCAAAAATCTTGTATTCCATCATTAATTTAAATCCCTTATAAACTTTAACAGACCAGCTGTAAAATTACTGACATATTAATAACAGTAAACCAACCCCCCCCCCCCCCCCCCCCCCCCCCCCCCGGACATGCAGGACCAAGCTAATCAAACAGAAATCTCCCCAAGATCACCCTGGCTCTCCTACTGTACCACTCTGTTTACCTGACGCAGGTGCACTCTTAGAAGGAATCAAGGAAAGGGGAATAAATAGTTTTACCTAGATCTTGGTTGCCATAGTGACATCGACTCCATCAAGTAGGAGAGGAACCATTGCTTAGCCTTAGTACCAGTAATGAAATATAGATCCCTGGGGACCAGAGTGACCTTGCCACAAGTTCTTCAAACTAACATTAATCAATACAGGTATATTACTAGCCATCACTATTCAAAGCCAAAAAATGTCTCAGCCTTTGAAGAAGGAAGAATTACTGTGATCATCATTTGTACGGATGAACATACTTCAATGACACATCGTTTTAACCCTGCATGAAAGGAAACTGGGTTGCAGGTATAGCCCCACACAATGGACTGTCATGAAATCTTGAGTACTAAGATCCCTATCTATTTCTGCTTCCCTGAATATGCCTGGTGTTTTGATTCAATTGAAAACAGCCAGGTTGCCATGACAGATTCAACCTGTGTACAGACAACTGACTGGGTTGACCAATCAACCCCCCCCCCCCAGCATGATGCTGCATCTCTGTTGAGTCACTATACCATACATGACATCAAACCTGTGTAGATATGCATGCACTGTTTTTCAAGAATGGCCATCAAATGAAAGCCACTGACACTGAGGCCAAAGAGAGATCTCATGGAACAAACTCTAATCCTGTAGGTCCTAATGACCATCAATTATACAACTTAACAAGGACAGAGGCTGATTACAGTCTGATTATGGACAAAATGTGATCTACACTTCAGCTGGTAATGGTATATACTAGAACAGTTCAATCCAAGTAACTCCTAGGACAAACTCCTATCATTCTACATGAAACTTTTTGTTGGGTCGTATTTCATTCCAAAATATGATCTTAATTCTCTACAAAAAATAAACAATTCATATATATATTTCAAAATTATACCACATTTGTGATTTGGAAGGTTTGACATTAAAAATATGGCCTAAAATGTACATCCATAAACTTTGCCAACCGGAAGGTCTTGTGACCTTTATCTTTGATCTTGTGATCTCAAAATTAACTGGAGTTTTCCTCTATCAGTGTGACAGCAATTTGGAAAGATGTGACCTCAAAATTTAAAAGACAGGTTTGGTCAAGTTTGACTTAAAATATGTGGACCTACAAGTGTAACAAATGATAATTCTATGCATAATCTCTCGTAGATATCAATTCATTTCTGAATTATTTAAAAGGTCATAATATAACATACATCGTTACATGTTATATAGATCTGGATTTTGAGTTGCTTGGATGTGACTGTAGTAGTCACTGTACATAAACATTTTACCAGATGAATGAACATTGGTTACATATACTAAAAGGTCACACTTATATATATTCCTCAAATGTATATGCTATTGCTTTACTGTACATAATAATGATAACTTGCAATCTTTCATTTAATTATATTTATTTTTTATTCGTATATTGGCAAATTTCCACGAATCAGACCTATCACAGGAAGTAAAGATTGACGGTAGTTTAGAAGCACCTGGTCTTAAACAAATCTAAGAAATTCTATCCTTGTTTGGTCTTTCAAAAAAATAAAATCTCCTGTTTGTGAGTTTTAAATGATATCAAGAAACCAGCATCGTTTTGATTAGTTGTGCAAGCCAATGTAAGCCAGATGTGTCCAATATTACACACACCCCCACGCTATAACTCTATATATTTGCCAAAAACATGGAACCTAGGTCCTTATGTGTGTACCTCATCAACATCAAAATTAGCCACTAGCTGACCTACATCCTTGAGAAAACTTTAAAATAGGTGTGTAAAACAAAGAAGTCTGGAGCACTTTCTCCATAATTAATACTTAGGATATCCATAATTAAAACTTAGGATATCCATAATTAATACTTAGGATATCCACTCCTTTCCAAGGCCTTAAAAAATGCCTCCTTCATGTGTCCCCATGTTCTTTAACTGACTGAAATTAGTTTTGTTAAAATAAAAATTTTACACAAACCCTTTCTAAGATCCTGTATCCACCCTCATCCATACATTGGCCTTCATGCCATCTGATATATAGAACCTATGGCAACAGATTTGTACGATTATATATGAAATGACATGTGCAGCACTTGTGTGACCCCAAGCATGGAGTCCCTGGGCCACTGCAACATGTGATGTCTCAGCCAGCAATAACATGTAATACATGCAAAAACAGTCAGGAATCTCCTGAGTGACAGGGGTTGTTGCCTGAAATAATGAATTTACGTTCAGCAAATAGACTTTAGTGTCCATCCAGCAGAAATATATATGAGAGGACATGAAGGTCTATACCTATCATGTATGTGCTGATATGCTATTGATGATCAATTGTAAGTTGATTTTGGAAGTGCTGTCATACCTCGAGGAGAATTCTGATCAGATATAATTCGGTACATCCTTCCAATTGATATATAGGCCTAAAATTAAATAATTGCTAATATATGTAAAAACGCTGTAGCCTACATATGACATAGTAAAACTTAGGTGTGAATCTATTATTAAATACAGATTGTTCTAAAAAGTTATTTTGCATAAATTTGATGAAAGAATACCTACCTTTATTATAAAGCCTTACCTTTGTGGAAAAAACTCTGTAATTGATTACAGCATAGCAAGATTGATCAATAGGATAGTTAACTGTTTGCATCAGGTGACAGATCATCAATGATAATCAATCATCAATCCCAACACTAATATACAACCCTTATATTTCTATAGGTATATATACATATATATATATATATTGTCAGGGATGCCACCTGGCCCAAGACTGGAAAGTGTCAATGCCTGCCTGGCAGTATTATTTAAAAATGTTTAAGCCGCAAAAAAAATACACTCATTTATGTTTATCTCGCAGTGTTTTTAAACCTGTATTACTATAAGTGACCCATTTCGGAAATATCTGAAGTGCATAAAGTGTGCCAGGCTAGATGGCATCCAGTGGCGCTTAAAATGAACATTTAACAAAAAGTACTTTCAAAATGTGCTATATTTAGTTAATGTTGATTAATAAATTTGATACTGAAGGTAGTGAATGTAGCCACTAGGGTAGTGCCACCTTATATCTGTATAAAAGACTAATGCTGATGTCACTACAAAAATAATATCATCACGCGCCGAATAATGGCTTGTAATGATGAACAACTTGTATATAATAATGTCACAGTTTATGACGGGGACAAATTGATATAGAAAATCAAAATACAATGTTTGGCCTCAAGAATTTACGTGTGAAAAACTGAATATGGTTTCTTCTTTCACTGGTACGGAAGCAAATTGAAACAAATCCTGATGGAATCCAAACAGACAGATGAGTTCACTTTTTGTTTTACAATTCATTTTGCTAGTCTTAGTAACCGCATTGCTGTCGGCGATTCTGGAATATGATAATACATTTGCTCATGAACCTGAAATATTACCTCTATAAAAAATGAAGGTTTCAAATTCCCATGAGCACCCCCCCCCCCCTCCCAAGGGACTGCCACCTGGCACTCGAATTGTTCTGAGCACATCCCTGTTTTATATATTAATATATATATATATATAAGATAATATAATAAAATAATTATTTTACAGTTTATGTATAGGAAAACATCCTGTGAATCCTTGGCCCTGCCTTCTATTATTTTTTATCATTATCCCAGTTTAATGTTTGACATTGAAACAGAATTTCTTATGATTTAAATCATTTTCTAAATCATCTATTTAAGACTTAAAAAAATTATTCTTAATCTTTATATCAAAATACTTAAATTAAGTATTTTGATATAAAGATTAAGAATAATTTTTAAAAATATGATTTAAAACACTCAGTTTGACTTGTACCAACCACACAATAATGACTAATGTCAACATACTGTAAATATTCTTAATTTATCCCGTCACGACTTCAGAGAAAAATATACACCTATATCTCTGTCAAAGGGAATCTACGACAATGTTTACGTGGATAACCTGACGACGGTCAGATCTATTCATCACGAGCTGAGGACGGGTAGGTGAACCGCGAAACCATTCCCGCTAGAGTAGAACGGGGCGGGTCAGATCGATTTATCCCCCAGGTATGGCAATCAATTCCTGATTATGATGTTCAAAAGTTTCAAACTAGAAGGCCAAGAAAACGTACTTACCAAAGAATCAATTTGTTGCACCATTTTGGAATCGTAATCGCACTAAATCAGACAAAATTTGGCACCTTTCAGATCTGCACAGTCACTGGACCCCTTACCGCTATCTGAGTGGGCTTAGCAACTGCAACCGGATGCAGAGTGCGACATCTTCAGAGCTACGAGAACATTCACCAAACGTGGGGTTAATACCGGATATGACCATCAGATGTCGCTCTATTTCGGCCCTCCCCCCCCCCCCCCCAAAAAAAAAAACGCAAAGCATGTGCAAAATAATATGCTATCGGTCAACCAGTTAATAATTAAAAACAAGATTAGGCCTATATCACGTTTTACGAGTAACAGAATTTAATGTAAATGTTTCAGAATTTAAGTTTAAATACATGTTGGCCTAATTTAGATATACCCACTGTGTACAGAATTTCTTCATTAACTAGGCCTAAATGGTAATATCTTAGGATATCAGAAACGGGTATACATGTATGTATATGATGGTATATTAAGCGTTTATTATTCTGTCGTATATACGGTCCGCCTTTGTAGATAAATGTTTATAAATTATATTTTAAAATAAAATCCTCTGCCTGGGCTCTGATTATTGGATTTGTTCAGAGAGAGAGAGATAGAGAGAGAGAGAAAGAGAGAGAGAGAGAGAGTCCGGCGCCCCTTCCTTGTCTCTTGGCGCCACGAGCCGAGATAAAAATTAAGCCAAAACAAAGCTGAGTAAAAAAAAATACAAAAGTAATCAAAAAGATAAACCCACAAATAGGCGTAAACAGGCAAACATTTGCCGGTTGAGAGTTGAAGAGAGAGAGAGAGAGCGAGAGAGAAAGAGAAAGGGAAAGAGAGAGAGCCCGGCGCCCCATCCGTATCTTATGGCGCCACCAGCCGAGATAAAATTTGGCTTGGTCTAAACTGAGTAATAATTAAATTATTGTTGTTCTCAAAAAAGATAAAAAAAAATAGGCCAAGCCGGGCAAATATATAAGCCAGGGAGAATGAGAGAGAGAGAAAGATGACATCGGCGCCCCCTAATCGAGTCTAAACTGAGAAAAAATTAAAGCACTTTTGTTTTCGAAAAGATAAAAACCACAAATAGGCCAAAACAGACAAAAATAAGCCGAGAGAGAGAGAGCCCGGCGCCCCCTCCGTTTCTCATGGCGTCACCAGCCGAGATAAAAATTAACAGAATTTAAACTGATTCTTAACTGTGGTTCTCAAAAAGATAAAACCCACAAGTAAGATAAATCATGGTGGAGGCAATAATTCTATATCACGCCGAACCCATTTCGGGATAATTAAACTGGAGAATTATAAACAAAATATATTGGATTAGAGCATTTAATCAGCCTTTTACCATTAAGCTTATTCAAAGATAATATATGTGGAAATATATTCGGAAAAGATGCCAAAATTATATGAAGTAACTGATACGGAAAATGTCATTTTTTCTGAGTCTCAAAGAAAATAAATCACAGACTTTTAGTGTCTGTCGTGCTTTTGAAGAGTTTTCATCAGTTCGTCATCAAGTGGTCATCACATGTGTAGGTGGGAATAATTAATGTGCCTTTTGTTACTTTTCTTGAGGAATGCAGACTATATGCTTTTGTATAATGCAGACTTGAATACAAATTCCTTAAAGGCTGTTCACAACGTTTCGAAAATAAGAAAAAGAACGCATGGAATTGTAAAAAAAAAAATAAAGTAGCACCACTGAAATATATAAATGCATTAACTTTGCCTTCATTTTCTAATCTATTTAGTATGTTATTTTTTTTCGATTTGACATCAGGCAGAGGTATGTATGTATGGATTATGTCGATCGTCCACCATTTTTTTTTTTTTTTTTTTTTTTTTTGCTGGTTGGCCTATAGCTCGATCAGTACTCCTAATGCTAAATTTCCCAGATCGCAAACGAAAATACACACATAAAATCGACAAAATGCAGTTTGTCCCATTTAATTATATTATGCTGCATTTATGAAATGTATAACGTCCATCCATTACTTGTAGCATTTTGAAAAATTGAACATTTCAATTTTGATTCATAAACAAATTTAAATATCATTTATAAACATGAATTAAACAGGATAGAAAAAAAAAAACGGTTTTAAAAAATTGTCTTGTCGCTTGATATTGGTCGACTAGAAGATAGTTTGCTGTTGCTGGTTGCTTAAAATCATGCAACATTTAAAGATTTTGAAGTTTTAAAAATGTTCACATATTATATGAAAATGACTGTAAATTTCATTAATATATACATATCTTAAGAAAGTAAACCACACCAAAGTTAAAATTAAAATTTTAATATTTACTTCATGGATCTAACATTTTAAATCGGCTTTTTGGTTGATTTCTATTGATGAGAATTTTGCTAGGGATGTTATACCTTTTAAATCCTGTTAATGAACAGACGATCGATGGACAAACGGCGTTAAATTCTGTGTGAATTATTAATATGGCAAGCTCAGCAAAGCTTCTGTAAACCCGAATGTCGTATTTGTTCATATTGAATTTTAAAAAACCTATATCCAGACGTCAAATGTTTTCAGGGTGGGTTCTATTAATAATTTTTATTTCTATTTCTCCAATTTTACTAGGGGATTCCTTATATATATTATTAAGTCCTAATTTTCTTATAAGTTTCAAGCTGTTTGATGAATCGCTCAGGGTTAAATGAATGTTGATTAGATTTGCAAAGAAATATATATATATATTTAAAGTGCATAAATATTTTAGGCAAGAGTGGGCAGGGCAATATTTCAAGATTTTTTTTTAATTCTCATATTGAAACTTTTTTGTTTTGTCTTTAGAAAATGTCACAATCATTTTATTTTTGAAAAGATGAGCTTTGTCTCAAATTTTCGGTCTTTTCCTTACAGCGACCCATTGATATACATTTTTTTTAAATTTTAATATAAAAGTTGAAACTCGATTTTATTTCAAGTTGTATTAGTTTTATGATCCTTCGGTAGGTGGCGCCCCTGAGCCGGTTGCTGAAAGGAGAGAAGCGTGCATTCAGAAACAACAGGGAACTGAGCTTTGTTTTGGTGCACGTTTAACGACCTCACATCTACACTTAGAGGGTGTAGTGTTATTTATAATGAGGTTAGTATCTGCTAACGATTTGTCATCTATAACATTCTTAGCCTTTACGAGTATAATTAAATACATAATTTCAGTCGAGGATATACGAAGTACGGTTGAGCGATAATAAGTGATAAAAGGCTGAAGCCTGCACTGCCCCCCCCCCCCCGGATACAATAACCATGTCCTTGTCACAGATACAGAGCTTCTCCCAGGTCCTGATTTTTTTTTTACTTTTCATGCGCACATTGATAGATATTTATCAAATCAAGCTGTATGTTTTTAGATATAAAATTTTATTTCTATTTAAACAATTCACTAATTCAGTTAACAATCCAACCTACTAGGTTTATCAAAATGTCATGTGTAAAATCATATCATTAAAACTTATGCCTTATTTCCACTTTGTAAGGGGTAGAAAAAAAAGAATGCATGGATAGGATCAGATCAGGATTGGTTGTGTATTACCCAAGTTATTGTTACACAGAGTTATCAAATATTTTCTTACTTTTTATTAAGTTTTTATTACTTTTTAATGTAAAACACAATCATCAACTAACTTGGTACTTACTTTTGATAAATTTGTGGTTTCCGTTAAAGAAAGTGAGCATATTTTGATGTATGAATATGTGAGCTCAACATTGTCATTGGCTACAGAACATTTATAATAAACCAAGCATAAGGATTTCTACATTTCCATTTCTGGACATCCTCATTATAATATAACAAGTAAAAATTTCCATTGGCTGCAGTTTCAGTGTACTTAAATTTCTGTGAATTTCTGTTTAGGATAAACTTAAATACCATGTGTAATTAAGCATGCTGATTGGGTATCATCTTCTGAGCTGTTTGTGTTATGTTTTGTACAGAGGTAACATGATGCGAGGAAGAGGACGGGGACCAATGGGCCGGGGAGGACCCATGGGAGGCATACCCCCACTGATGGGCAAGTCGTCAGTCCCGTAAGTACCTGTGATTATATCATAGGTTTGAAATAATTAATGCAAAATCTGGGTAGGTGTAACAAAGGATTCTCACAAAGGATTCTCATGCTTATTGAAGCAACTTTTCTCTGTTTACCGGAGCTTTAAGCACATACATTTAATTGGGCACAGGAAGAAAAATTAGCAATGTATAAATGTGAGATAATTATATTGTTTGTGACTGATGAATTTTGTTCACTTTAGTGAAATGTTTAATGATTGGGAAGTGTTTTATGCATTTATTTGGCAGGGTTGTAGATATACATTGGTTGAACTTCAACTAGCATTATAGTCTGAGCCACTGAGAGAGGCCTGTAGGAATGGGTGATTATTACAAAAATCTGTTGTTTCTGAAGCAACAGTGCTGGATGGCATCCATAAGCTGACTATGTTTTATAATTTTTATGGTAACAAGTAGTGCAAATGCTCAATCAGACTCTGTCAAAGTGTCTTTGACCCTTTCATTTTAGCCAGGATTCTGTGACAAAGATAAAATGTTAACTTTCAGAAATTAAATTAATTGAAAATTTAAATGAAACAGTGCAAGATGTGATTAACTGTTGTTCCTTCCTCCAGAAATAGTGGAATTACCAAAACTTCAGATGAATTTTAATAATTTCAGGTTTCGTATGTTCATTCCTCACGTGCCCTTTGACCTTGTGCAGGTGAGTCAGAGGATAATGATTCTGTCTTTTGTGTAAGCATATAATCAAAAAAGAGTAAAATCATTTAAACATGAATTATTACCTTACAGGTAGGATAATATTTGAATTTAATTATTGAATTGTTTGAGTTATTTAAAGATACAAGGTATACTGTTAGAAAATAAATAAGTGAAAAAACAATTATATTATGTGAATCTAGTCCAATTGAATCTGCAGCAGTCAGAATTTTTAGCTCAGCTGACTATAAGTCATCTGAGCTATAGTCGTGGTCCATTGTCCGTCCGTCCGTCCGTCCGTCCGTCCGTCCGTCCGTAGATGTGGCACGTTTTGAAACCGTAAGACCTAGGAATCCAAAATTCAGCATAATGTTAGATGTCCCCAAGATCTCCTACCAAGCTGAAAACTGGATCTTTGTGACTTCGTTCCTTTGAGAAATTAAGGAAAAACCTCAATTTTTTATTAAAATCCTATTTTCACACTTCAGGACTGCCTAATATCAAAACCACTCATCTGTTTTTCCTCATATTTACCATAAATATTCTTCTATATAGTTCCTATGTACATGCCAGAAATTAAGTCTGTTAAGAATAAATTCTTTAAGTTATGGGCCCAAACATAATGGACTTTGTAAAAAATCAGGAAAAATATTTACTCACATAACATGAAAAATTTTGAAACTAGAGTCTGTTTTCCCAAGTATATAACTATGTTTAATTAAGATTCAATTGTTTACCCAAAATTAGATCTTAATTTTTAGAAATTTTTTAAGTAATTAGCATAAAAATAAAATCAGTACCTTAAATTTTGCCCAACTTTGACCATGGCACGTTTTTTTCCTGTAAGTACCATTGATTTAATTTTCACAGCATGTAAACATAAATATTTAATTTGTTTAAATCTGAAATTTGGAAGTAAAAGCTTGAAAATTAAGCTAGTTATTGATTTTTTTCTTGAGGCTCTATTGTAGTCATTTGCTTTGTTTACAGATTACAGATGCAGGGTCCCACTCCAGGTCACTGGAAGTCAGCTATGCCCGGGTTTCTGATTTGTTACAGTCACTGGGGGAGATCCCCTGCTGTGACAGGTGTACAGTTATTCTCATATCACCACCCCAATGACCCCCCCCCCCCCCCCCCCGCTAACACAACCCACCAAGTGTTATGCAGTAATTGTTATTGTTTTCACTGTATCTCCTTAATTGTAATGCTGCTTCCACTCTGATATGCAAAAACTTTCCTTGAAAAAGTAATTCAAGGTGTAATCCAGAAGATGCAATGTTGTGTAATGTAGCATTTTTAAAGAAATCATTTTTCTTTTAAATGATTTTACCAATCATAATGGAACCCATCAGTATGCTTAAATTATGATAAAATATGAAGCACATTAAGGATAAATAAAGACACAATTAAAAATTGTAAAATCTAAATCAAGTATTTTTTTTAGATATTTATTGTTTTGCAGATTTAAAAGATATATTTTTGTGGTAAAAAATAAAGAAACATTTGTATGCATGATGTGGTGTTATCTGACAAGATTGAGATTTATGATGATGCAATTGAGAATTATGAATCAACTTTTATATTCAGATATATATGTTATATTGAAAATGTATAGAAATATAAACTTAAATTAAAAAAAAAAAATTGATGTGATAAAAAAATGAGGATTTATTACAAACATTTGTTCATTATTTTCCTGCATCAGCAGAATTTGAGATCAGGCTTTGTTTGCCATGTTTTATGTTGTTAATTAGTTATATTTCAACTGTATACATTTCATAAAAAAAAAACCATATATTTAATAATATATATTATACAAAAAAAAGATTCGATTGAACAAATGTGTAAACTACTGAAATGTCAACAGTTAATCGAAAAGCCAACTAATGATCATGGTAATTGTACAGATCATTTGTTCACAAACTGCTCACATGCTTCAGTTTCATCATTAGGAAACACATGATCAGGTCACAAAATATTATTTGCAACAATTTCTTGCTCATCAATACAAACCAATCATATAAACCAACCATGGCCTTTATTACCTCTTCCTCTTACACTTTATCTCCATTTGATATTATTTTAGATTTTTACCTTCAAGGTTAACTTCAGCTGAGCACAGTGACCCATAGGTCCCTTGTTATTAGCTCAGCTGACTGAAAGTCATCTGAGCTATAGCGATCACTCTTTGTCCGTCGTCCGTCTGTCCGTCTGTCCGTCCGTTTACCAGGCACAAATCGTAACCGCTGGACCTAGATCCTTGTAACTTGGGATTCTGAGAGGTCCATAAAAAAATCTCCTTGGAAACCAGAAATTAGGTCTCTGTTACCCATATCCTTTGAGCTATGGGGCCCCAAAGTACCCCCCAGAAAAGTCAAAAATTTCATACAAAAACTTCAATATCTCATTAACTACTTGACTGATGGTCATGATTTTTGGCATACATATTGATCATGAGATGTTACATCACTTCCTGCAGACTGGTGGCGCCACCTGTATTTTTCGATTTTTAACGAATTTTTTTCTCTATTTTTGAGACCTTTAAAAATGTGAACATCTGTTAACAAGGCACAAATCATAAAGACTGGACTTAGAATCTTAATTCTTGACACACTGAGAGGTCCATGAAAAATCTCCTTGGAAACCAGAAATTAGGTCTCTGTTACCCATATCCTTTGAGCTATGGGGCCCCAAAGTACCCCCCAGAATAGTAAAAAATTTCATGCAAAAACTTCAATATCTCAATAACTACATCACTGATGGTATTCATTTTTGGCATACATATTGATCATGAGATGTTCGATCAGTTCCTGCAGGTTGGTGGTGCCACCTGTACTGTTTGATTTTTTACGATTTTTTCCTCTATTTTTGAGACCTTTGAGGATGCTGTCATCTGTTAGCGTGGCACAAATTGTAACGACTGGACCTAGAATCTTCATTTTCGACACACTGAGAGACCTTTGAAAAGTCTCCATGGAAACCAGAAATTAGGTCTCTGTTACCCATATCCTTCGAGCTATGGGGCCCAAAATTACCCCCCAGAATAGTCAAAAATTTCATACAAAAACTTCAATATCTCAGTAACTACATCACTGATGGTCATGATTTTTGACATACATATTGATCATGAGATGTTTCATCAGTTTGTGCAGACTGGTGGGGCCACCTGTATTTTTCAATGTTCACGAATTGTTTTCTCCATTTTTGAGACCTTTAAGGATGTAGTTATCTGTCAACAGGGTACAAATCGTAACGACTGGACCTAGAATCTTCATTCTTGACACACAGGGAGACCCATGATAAGTCTCCATGGAAACCTGAAATTAGGTCTCTGTTACCCATATCCTTTGAGCTATGGCACTCCAAAGTACAGCTCAGAATAATGGAAAATTTGATACAAAAGCTAAAGTATCTGAACAACTAATGCGGAGATAACCATAATTGTTTGCATGGATATTGATCATGGAGTGTCTCATAAGTTTCTGCAGACTGGTGGCACCACCTGTATTTGTTCGGTTTTTTTACGAAATTTTTCTGTATTTTTGAGACCTTTAAAGATATGAACATCTGTTAACAGGGCACAAATCATAAAAACTGGACCAAGAATCTTCATTCTTGACACACAGGGAGACCCATGAAAAGTCTCCATGGAAACTTGAAATTAGGTCTCTGTTACCCATATTCTTTAAGCTGTATGGGTCCAAAATACCCCCCCCCCCCCCCCCAATAATGGAAAATTTGATACAAAAACTGCAGTATTTCAATAACTACAACACTGATGGTCATGATTTTCGGCATACATATTGATCATGAGCTGTTCCATCAGTTTCTGCAGACTGGGTGTGCCACCTCTATTTTTTTTTCAAATTTTTACGAATTTTTTTCTTTTTTTTGAGACCTTTAAAGATGTTGTTATCTGTCAACAGGGTACAAATCGCAACAACTGGACCTAGAATCTTCATTCTTGTCATGCAAGGAGGCCCATGAAAGGTGCCTGTGGAAACTTGAAATTAGGTCTCTGTTACCCATATCCTTCAAGCTATAGGACTCCGAAGTATCCCTCAGAATAATGGACAATTTGATACAAAAACTGAAGTATCTGAACAACTAATGCAGAGATCACCATGATTTTTTGCATGGATATTGACCATTAAGTGTTTTTATTAGTTTCTGCAGACTGGTGGAGCCACCTGTAATTTTGTATCCGCCAAAACGAAGTTTTGCGGATACTATGTTTTTGACCGAGTTCCTCCGCCGCGGCGGCGGCGTATGTTTCCAGAGAGCTCCTCGGAGACTAATGGACCGATTTTTCCCAAACTTACACCTATTATTGGGTCACATGTGAACTGGTGCCTAACCAATTTGCATTGACCTCTGACCTTTCCTCTCTATCCAGTGTCCATTTGTGGGTCTGTCTCCACTCATAAACCCTCATATCTCGGGAACCGTTTGACCGATCTGGAAATAAAATTGATACAAATGTAGCCCTTGGATTGCTTTATAACATACACAAAAAATGGTGGCGCCACCTGTAACCATGTTTGCACAGTGTCCATCTGTTCATCTGCCTTGGGTTAAAATCACTCATATCTCTGCAGTGAATTGACTAATTCACCTGAAATTCGTCATGTGTATACATCCAGGATAGCTTTCTTGATTTTATGACAGGTGGCGCCACCTACGTTCACGTTCACGCTGATGACATCCAAGCTTATATCTCGGGAACCGTTTGACCGATCAGGAAATAAAATTTATGCAAATGTAGCCCTTTGATAGCTCTGTAACATACACAAAACATGGTGGCGCCACCTGTAACAATGTTTGCACAGTGTCTGTCTGTTAGTCTGCCGTGGCCTAAAATTACTCATTTCTCTGTAGTGGTTCGACATAACTGCCTAAAATTTTGCAGGTTTATACATCGTGGACAGCATTCTTGATTTTATGACAGGTGGCGCCACCTACATTCTAGTTAACGCTGGACACATCCAAGCTCATATCTCAGGAACCATTTGACCGATTGGGCCAAAATTGTGCATGTGTTTAGATCTCACATAGGTCTTTATCATACACAAAACTGGAGGGGTTACCTGCAAAGATTTTTGCACAGTGTTTGTCTGTTTGTCTGCCATGGGCAAAAATTGCTCATATACATGTAGTGGTTTGACTTTTCTGCCTAAAATTTTGCAGGTGTATACAACTTGGACAGCTTTCTGGATTTGTGGTAGGTGGCACAACCTACATACACATTTAGGCCGCAGACATCCATGCTAATATGCAACATACCTCACTCTATATCCCCTTGCCACTCAACCATGCCTCACTATCCAATTTTGGCAGATACATGTAGTCACTTGTCAGTTACCCGTATTCTAGTTTTAAAAGTTTACACATTTTTCTCTATTTTTGAGATATATAAATACAGACTAAATCTTGGCCTGTTGGTTAATCTGTTTGATGCTTCAGTTGAATGGGTATATACTACCATTCTGATGATAAAATTTCCTTTTGCGAATCTCTTCCCAGTCAGCTGAGCGTCATGACCCATGGGTCACTTGTTGAAAACCTATTTTTACACTTCGGGACTGCCTAATATCAAAACCACTCATCTGTTTTTCCTCCTATTTACCATAAATAATCCTCTATATAGTTCCTATGTTCCAGAAATTTGGTCGGTGTTATATAATAAAAACAGTTATGGGCCCAAAAATAATGCATTTTGTAAATAATCAGGAAAGAAATTTGAACACAAAACTTGTTAAAGCTTAGCCCTTTTTTCCCAGTAATATAACTTTTATTAATCAAAATTAAATTGTATACCCAAATTTAGATCAAAATCTTTTAAAATTTTTAAAATATTAGCAAAAATAAAAAATTGGTACTTAAAATTTTGCCCAGTAATATAACATTTATTTATCAAAATTAAATTGTATACCCAAAATTAGATCAAAATCTTTTAAAATTTTTAAAATATTAGCAAAAATAAAAAATTGGTATCTTACATTTTGCCCAATTTTGACCATGGCACGTTTTTTTTCCTGTAATTGCTGTGGATTTAACTTTCAAAGCATGTTTTTGTTAGCATTTCAACTGTTAACACCAAAAATTTGAAACCAGTTGATCAAAAACTGTAGATTTTATTCAAGTTTTTAAGCACCATGTCACATATTGTTTACATCAAGCTATTGATATGCAGTTTGCTAGAGCTCAGCTCCCCAGCTTCAGCTTTAAGTTCCTTCAATTTGGCATACAGTTAGATGTCTCCAAAATTCCCTACCATGCCAAGAAATTCCTTCGAGATATTAATGAAAAACTTCATTTTTCCATTAAAAACCCATTGTTACACTTTAAGACTGCCTAATATCAAAACTACTGATCTGACTTTGATCATATATAATATACATATTTTTCTATACTTTGGCTATGCACATGTCAGAAATGATGTCAGTATTGTGTAATTGTTTTAGGTTATGGGCCGAAACATAATGCACTTTTTAAAAAATCAAGAAATATATTTACTCCCTTCACAAGAGGATAGCTAGAGATTTTTTGTCAGGGATGTAACATTATTTCATCAAGATTTAATTGAATACCCAAAATTAGTTCTGAATTTTTCAAATTTTATAAGTTATTAGTATAAATATGAAATTTATACCTTAAATTTTGCCCAACTTTGACCATGGCACGTTTGTTTCCTGAGAGCACTGTTGATATAATTTTCATATCATGCACACATGAGGATTTCAGCTTTGTAGTTTAGAAAGCTGAAAGAAATTGGCCAAAAATTGTAGCTTTTATTAATGTTTTATGAGACCATGTCAGACCCAGGCTCTACCTAGCCCCTCTTCAGTCACCTGTATGTTGACCTTGTTGAACTTTCAGCAAATTATGCACGCTTGAGGCGAGGCATACACTGGGGCAGCCAGGCGGCTAATGCCCAGCCACAGTTGATCCAGGTGTCCAACCCAACTCATCTAGTAGTTGTTTTGAAAAACAACATAACAATAAATTAATAATTTTTTTCTGGTTTCTAATAACAAATTAAAGAAAAATTAATAGGAAAGGTATGTGTTAGTTGATGAGTAAACAGGAAATTAGCTTGCAGTTACTGATGATGTAAGAATCTTGTATGGATGGATAGAATGCCAAATCAATGTTATTCCAAATAACACCATGCAGTCACCTATGATATTTTTCAGTTCAATTTTGATGATAAAAAAAATAAATCTTATTAGCTCAGCTGACTATAAGTTATCTGAGCTATAGTCGTGGTCCATTGTCCGTCGTCCGTCTGTCTGTCCGTCCGTCCGTAGATGTGGCACGTTTTGAAACCGTAAGACCTAGGAATCCAAAATTCAGCATAATGTTTGATGTCCCCAAGATCTCCTACCAAGCCGAAAACTGGGTCTTTGCGACTTCGTTCCTTTGAGAAATTAAGGAAAAACCTCAATTTTTTATTAAAATCCTATTTTCACACTTAAGGACTGCTTCATTTCAAAACCACTCATCTTTTTTTCCTCATATTTACCATAAATATTCCTCTATATAGTTCCTATGTACATGCCAGAAATTAAGTCTGTAAAGTATAAATTCTTTAAGTTGTGGGCCCAAACATATTGGACTTTGTAAAAAATCAGGAAAAATAATTACTCACTTAACATGAAAAATTTTGAAACTAGAGTCTATTTTTTCAAGTATATAACTATGTTTAATTAAGATTCAATTGTTTACCCAAAATTAGATCTGAATTTTGTAAATTTTTTAAGTTATTAGCATAAAAAAAAAATGAGTACCTTAAATTTTGCCCAACTTTGACCATGGCACGTTTTTTTCCTGTAAGCACCATTGATTTAATTTTCACAGCATGTAAACATAAATATTTAGTTTGTCTAAATCTGAAATTTGGAAATAAAAGCTTGAAAATTAAGCTAGTTATTGATTTTTTTTCTGTAGTCACTTGCTTTGATTACAGATGCAGGGTCTCACTCCAGGTCACTGGAAGTCAGCTATGCCAGGGTTTCTGATTTGTTACAGTCACTGGGGGAGATGCCCTGCTGTGACAGGTGTACAGTTATTCTCATATCACCACCCCAATCAATTTCTTGCTCATCAATACAAACCAATCATATAAACCAACCATGGCCTTTATTACCTCTTCCTCTTACACTTTATCTCCATTAGATATTATTTTAGATTTTCACCTTCAAGGTTAATGTCAGCTGAGCACAGTGACCCATAGGTCCCTTGTTATCAGTTGACACTTCTCTATTAACTGTGGTACATGTGCCATTTACCACAGGAAAAATATACCAAATGACTGTCTAAGAGGATAATCTAATTTATACAACTGCTTTTGTGTATTTGGGTCATATTGCTTGTCAAAACACATGGTCAAAACTAAACAAAAATTATTACTCGGTTTACCTGGACCATCAGTTTGCTTTATTTTTCATCATTTGTAGAACACTCTTTCATTCTGATGGTAAATCACTAATCTGTTATTTTGTTTTCAGCGTCCAAACTCTTTTCCAAGAGTAAAGACAGCTTCAGAAGATAAATCATTGACTGAGGTAAATTGTGTTTGGAATTTTAACATAGAAACTCTTTGTATTACTTACACTTGTCATGAATAAATAATCTAAATAATTATAATTGATACAAGTGAACGTTATAATTCATTACATTTCTCAGGGGTATTTCCATCTCTGTACTAGTCATTAGAATGTGACATCTATTATATGTCCTTATGATCAATAATGAAAATTTTGTTATGTCATATTATGTCTGTATATCTTATTTCTAATGAACTTATGAATGCTTCTCTATCCTCAAAATTAAATGCATCTTGAAGGGGCTGTCTATACTTGCAGAGACTTGTTCATGAACCTTGTACTAACTGAATGTCCTTATAATAAATATCATATAAATGATACTTTTCACTGATTCTGTTCATATTTGGTAATACTTAAATAATTTATGGCAGTATTTATTGTTTGTAATCAATTATAATTTCACAATTGATCATCAGTAAAAATCAGTTAACCTCTACTCACAGTGACTGATATTCAAAAATAACAGGTGGTATAAGCGTATGAAATTTCTAATCCTATATAGACCTGCACATCATCTCAATTCATAAATAGGCATACTGTCACACCACACACGCAGTGGACATATATTCCCGAGTTCTTTCACACAGAAATGTCCAAATTACCACTCGTTGTCTGAACTGAAGAACACGGTTTATTCCGGTAAAATCCAACAATTGGCCACCGTCGTTGTTGACTGGCTCCAATCTCACAATAACAACGTCTTCAACAAATACAAATCATGTATATCTTCTGACGCCCTGATCGGCTACAACTATCTATATTCTCTCCAGGACTAATACTGTCCTCGCGGAATTTATAACACACCCCGCTCGGTGTTCAACTAATCCGTCGTTGACATAAAACGACCTGTCACCAGTTGACGGTAACTTCCAAATTCATTCACTTCTCTTCCCTTGACCGGCCTTGACACCGCCCTATTTATACCTAGATAACTGAAACTTCTAGAAGTCTCTAGAATAATCAAGTCGTTTCTTGTCAAGACTAGCACCTACGAGATTTACTAGAATTTACCTATTGGAAAATACACATTACCTGAATTCTCTAGAACCTTCTGTCATCTAATTATAATAAATCATGGTACAGTAAGTCCATTTACTTACATAATAAACAAAATACTGTTGTATAATCCAGCAGCGTCGTCAGCACGGATGTAAACAAACATGATGACAACAACAGCTAACAACTTTACCAAATATTATTAACTCTGTCTCTCCAACTACACTTTATGATCTGATGTTTCAATTTAATATTAACTGGCCTGCTAATGCACCACATAAATTATATTTTCCCTAACTTATTTCATTATTTTATGAAATTCCATTTGACATACACTAGGCGGGTAGCACATTTGTGTCACATACCTTCTTACTAATATATGTGATGTATAATATATATGTGTGTATAATAACCTTAGGTATGAAGTCATTAGTGAACCCAGACTTCTCTAGAATTGTGTGCATGAATCACAAAGCCTAAGATATGTATAAAACTAATTGATTATGGCTGTGCAAGATTGATGATCAGATGGTTTGGCCCAAGTGCCCAATTACTCAATTGTCGGCCAATCACTAATCTTATTTAATAGTTATAGGAATTGGTTGTAAATCATATGATGATTGGAAGATTAAAAAACGACTGAAGATTGTTTATTAATTGATTATATTATGTACCATCTACATGTTGTATATGATTATACCTAAAATATTGACAGAGTAAATTTAATCTAACGTGTATATCACCCTGAAAATCTAAGCTAATAGACAGAGTGTTGAATCTGTTGACACTTACTCATTACACAAAGTTAAATTTTAATGCTTTTTATTTTTTTGTGCCCTGTTTTTCTGATATCTCTGTAAGAATAAAACTACCGTATCGGTAAAATATGACATCTTTGGATGTGCATACATAATCGTTTTTGATTGATTATGCCAAAATGCAATCAGTTAAGTCAATTATGAAAGATAATGACCAATCATTGATGTTATCTATTAATTGGCACACCCCAAGTATTTAATATATAGTATAATTTACGTTTGTTTCAGGCACTGTTGAAACGTAACCAGGAGCTGACCCCGTCTCCCCAGGAACAAGCAGCAGTGCTGAACCTAGTCACTAAAATTAATGCAGCACTGGAAAATCTGATGATTACATCAAGTTTTGATGCTGCAGTCAGTGTTACGTATACTGTTCTTATGATTATATAACATCAACTCAAAGAAAACTGTCATCAGAGTTATAGAGGGCGCCACATGTCAGAAGTCACTCAGTGCCCCGTGTGGTACAAACAAATTTGTTGAACCAGGAACTAAGCAAATGAAAGGATTAAGAAAATCCTGTTATAGTGTTCTCACATATCATTAAAATGTCAACCTCATTGTTAACCAATATTTATTATTTGATTATTGATTTGTGCCTGTAATAATATGTCCTTGGATACCTTTCTTTTGGCTTAAAATGGATTGGTTTTAACCAATAGAACGAACAGTAGGGTCATTAATTTTTACACTGAGTCAGGCCAATACAAAAGCAGATTATTTCAGTAATGTCAGTTCTCAGGTAAACTGAGCTCCATTGAGATGTACAGGTAAACATACTCATTTGGACAGTTTCAAAATACATCTAACAAATCAAGTTAAAATTTAAGAAACAATGAAATAATTTCAATTTATGAAGTCAGTTTGTGACTTGATATTGTTGTATGTGAAAGAAGGTAAGTTTGTTATCCTTGATATGTATATTTCCTTAAGGAAAGTTTGAATGTTCTTGAATATGTCGCATTTACATCCCTCAAATATATTTTAACATT
Organism: Sipunculus nudus; assembly: GCA_026874595.1. Lineage (NCBI taxonomy): Eukaryota > Metazoa > Annelida > Sipuncula > Golfingiida > Sipunculidae > Sipunculus > Sipunculus nudus. The sequence goes on from CM049309.1 coordinate 33,241,093, forward strand.
TTAATCCACTGTTTATTCAGGTCTTATACAAAATGAATGGATGGGTGGGGGATTGTATGTCTTGAAAGATAGCCATCTCAGAGATCTTCAGTGAGACAAATATTTTGGTTAGGGAAACATTTAAGGGAGAGGATTTGTGAAATAAAGTAAGATTTAATTTAAGAAAGGAACAGTAGGTACTTTTATTTTCTAAGTAATGTAGGATTTAAAGATCAGCTGAGTCTTGTATGTACACATATTTTGGTTGTCATTCATATCTTTTTCTTGTGTTTGTTTTGACAGCAATTAGAAGAAGTTCGACAGGTTGGATCACACAAGAAAGGGACCATGCTGGCCGGACATAATGTAGCAGATATAGTGGTCATCCTGAAAACACTCCCAACACGTGAGTCAAATTCTCAATGGGAAATATTTGAGTAAAATAGTCCAGATATGGTTCACTCTTCAATAGAAATTGAAAAGGAAAGCAAATGAGACAAAATGACCATTTAAGCTATATGATTGAAATATTTTGTAACAATTTTAGTATGCTCCTTTCAATTATATTTATGGGAATAAAAATAAATTTTGCTTTTCATTTTGTACAAAAGCTGATAACATTTGATAATGATGTTTATAATACTCTCAGGCTGACCAAACAGATAATTATCATGTTCAGAAATGCCTGGCCTGTTCAGCCATTTAACAGGGCATGTTTATACTCCAACAGTGGAAGCTGTCCAGGCACTGGGAAATAAAGTACTTGAAGATCTTAGGCAGTCAGAGCCCCATGAAGGTATGTATCAGACTCAAGCCAGTGGATAAACCTATCCTTGCTATATAAATTATGCATTACTTATTAGAAAATGGAGTGGCCACGTACAGTCAAGTACCTGTAGACCTGTTCTGTTGATTGATTATATAAATACCTAAAATATGTTTGAATAATGTCTAGACATTGCTGACAAACTGATCTTGTTACTTGTGAATATTAAGACTTCTGTATGTATTATTTTTAATAGACACTGGTAATAATTATTTTGAAGTTAAATTAATTACTGAGATTCTGAGCAAATATAGGAGGCTGGGTTTGGAATGTTACCATCTGTCTTCAGTGTGAATTCAGAACCTGGAAGCTTCAAAGCGCAGGGTCATAACCAATGGTACATAACAAATTAAAAATGGAAAAGGTTGGTTTAAAGTCTGATATCACTAACAAAATAAGTCTCATGTGATTGAGATGAGGGTTTGTTGATAACCTGTGATGCCTTTATGTTTATTGAGTGTGATGTATTTGTACATGTCATATTTTCTTCTCACCAGTATTAAGTATGCTGACCAATGAGTCAGGGTTTGAGATCAGCTCTGCTGAAGCCACCGTCAAAGTTCTCATTTCTACCATCCCTCCAAATCTGAAGAAGCTGGATCCAGAACTCCATCGTAAGTCTTGTTGTTTTGTTCAGGTTAACAGTTCATGTTAGGACCCAGTCACACTTAAGCTAAGGTCACCTGCAACTGTGACTAGTTACAGAAGACTTCTTGTTGATTCAACTGTCTGCGACTTTTTGGCATGAATAATTAGGATAAGACTGTCGTATATATTCATCCTACAGCCACTAGTGACCACCTTCGACTTGTTGTTGGACTTCTTTGACTTCTCATATGACCAGTGCAAGACTGTCCATGACAATCATATGTGATAAGACCACATATATTACCTATAACTGGTTGTAGGGACATACTGTAGGTTACAGCTGGGTATGATCATTGTACGACTGTTGTACAAAAGTCACTCACCACTTAAATACAACTTACGATTAGCTTCGACTACCACAACCACACAAGTTGTAGGGATTTTTAAATGCATTATTTATGACAGATTTTCCTCCTGCCACCATCGGCACCAACCAGTGATCACCAGTGACCTGTGATTGTGACTTTGGTCAATTACAGCTTCTATCTAGTCATAAGCGGTAAAGGTAATTTACAAGGCACAGCATTATAAGCATTAATCCTTTCCACTCCACTACTGTCCTCTTGTGACTGCAGTTTGTTACAGAGTGTGGGATCATGGACCCAGTGATACATAGTGATACATAGTACCCATGTTTTTTTTTTACTAAATTATAATTCAGTATCTTGTCAAATGAAGAAAGGTGTTCTGCACTACTTAATAGATGGGTCTTAAAATGTTTTTAAATTTTTTTTTTAATATTTCAACAATTACCCTTTTCCACATGCTGTTTAATCTTATAGGCTGGTCTTCTTTTATGGTATATTTAAAGATTACAGTTGTCAAAGAGTGATATTCATTGAAAGATACAAATGCAAAGTTATTTCTGAAGGCAGCAGAACTACTGAGCAGTTATTTTTTCCACCACAGAGGCTACAGTAATGTGACATTGGGAAAGAATAGGTCTGAACAACTCTTGAGACTGCTGATGTACTGTTTATTATAAAAGTTATATTCGACTTGCAGTCCCCCTAGTAACAAGTGTCTCTCACAACCAGAGTCTCTATGATCCAGATTATTTTAGACTATAGCACAATGTGTCTTTTTAATATAATTAAATGTTTCCTTTAAATGTGATTATTTAAGAGACCTTAAATATTATTTTATTACAGAGGCATTGTTTCTTTTTTCCTTATAGATTTATCACTAGTACATAGACATTTGTTTAATTATTTACAGTGGACATCAAGCTTTTACAGAGACACCTAGCATCTATCAGACATGTCAGATGGTTTGAAGAAAATGCTTTCCATTCAAGGTAGAACTCTTTTTTATTTCTTTCTTTTAAGAATGAAACATTTGTTCCGTATATAAAATCTGTGTATTATTTTATATATTTTAACAAGTTTATTGTTTATGCATCTGTTTACCATTATTTTCCAAAGACATATATATATATATTGACAAGATATATTGATTTGTCATTTTTTTCATTGTAATTGTATCTGCCAAAACGAAGTTTTGCGGATACTATGTTTTTGACCGGGTTCCGCCGCCCCCGCGGCGTTCGTTTCTGGAATACTCCTCTGAGATTACTGGATGGATTTCTCCAAAACTTACACAAATTATCGGGTCACATGTGAACTGGTGCCTAACCAAGTGACCTTGACCTCTGACCTTTCCTCTCTTCCCAGCATCCGTTTGTGCATCTGTTTCCACACAAAAACCCACATATCTCAGGAACCGTTTGACCGATCAGGAAAAAATTTTTTCACAAATGTAGCCCTGGGATAGCTTCATAACATACACAAAAAAGGTGGCGCCACCTGCAACCATGTTTGCACAGTGTCCATCTGTTCATCTGCCTTGGGTTAAAAATCACTCATATCTCTGCAGTGGTCTGACTAATTCACCTAAAATTCAGCATGCATATACAAAAATTCAGCATGCATATACATCCTAGATAGCTTTCTGGATTTTATGACAGGTGGCGCCACCTACATTCACGTTAATGCTTCAGACATCCAAGCCACCTGCAGGCATTTTTGCACAGTGTCCATCTGTTTGTCTGCCTTAGGTTAAAATCACTCATATCTCTGCAGTGGTTTGACCAAATTACCTGAAATTCGGCATGCGTATACATCCCGCATAGCTTTCTTGATTTTATTACAGGTGGCGCCACCTACATTCAGGTTCACACTGCAGACAATGCTTATATCTCCGGACTCGTTTGACCAATCAGAAAAAAAAAATTACACAAATGTAGCCCTTGGATATCTTTATAACATACACAAAAATGGTGGCACCACCTGCAGCCATTTTTGCACAGCGTCCATCTGTTTGTCTGCTGTGGGATAAATCACTTGTATCTCTGCAGTGGTTTGACTTTTCTACATGAAATTTTGCATGTGTATACATCTTGGATAGTTTCTCGTTCAAATAACAGGTGGCGGCACCTACAATCATGTTTATGTGGCAGAGATCCATTCTAATATGTAACACATGTAACTCTATTTCCCCTTGCCACTCAATCCATGCCTTACTTCACCTGTCCTTCTCTGATTTTGGCGGATACACGTAGTCGCTTGTCGACTACCCGTATTCTAGTTCAGTAAATGTTTTGATCACAACTAACATGAGGTTTGTCAAAACTAAGTCACTTTTTTTCACATATTTGGATAAATGATTTTAGCATTTTTTAAGCATTATAAATAGATTCAAATCAATGCATCTCAGAAATGGGTTATAGACAGCTATATCTGAAATTGGCTTTAGTTAGCTATCTCTGAAATGGTTTATAGTTAGCTATCCCTGAAATGGGTTATAGTTATCTATCTCTGAAATTGGTTATAGTTAGCTATCTGTGAAATGGGTTATAGTGAGTGGTTTATAGTTAATATATTTTGATATTCTCCATGCATGACAGCTAAAAAGAGTTTGTATAATTGTGGTATTTGTTTAACAGTCTATAGCTTCAAAGAGTTTAAGTAATTTTAGTATTTGTTTTACAGTATAAAAGTACTGATTCGACTAATCAGAGATCTCAGAAACCGGTTTGAAGGATTTGAGCCACTGACTCCATGGATCATTGATGTCCTGGTAGGTTTATATCTCATACATAACATCCACTCTGTATGAGTACCTACCACACTATCAAAGCAAAGTGGATTTCTGTAGATGTACAAATCATAGGTTAAATTAACATTTTAAAAAATTGAGCGGGTTACAGCCACAGAAAAAAAATATAATCAACATTTTTTACAGTCATTATTTGAATATAAGTGTTGATTATGTTACGTTTTTACTACAAAAATTTGAAATGGTCTTTCTTTCATACTTTAAATATATTCTAAGTCAGAGAGTGGCTTTTAATTAAATATTTTTTTTTTGTACTTATAGAATCATATTTTAAATTATTTATATGTGATGTACGCATCTTGTAGGCGCACCATGCAATAATGAACAACCCAAATCGCCGCCCACTACCAATCAATGTAGCTTTCAGGTGAGACATTTTTTTCATGATAGGTTAACAATAAAAATTTTGAAACTTTATAGTAGAGATGCTAAGATTGGGAATAATCATGTTATGTCAGCATTTTTTTTTTTAATTTTTGACAGTGCTCTGTATATAGTCACAGTTTCAGAGGAAGAAAAGGATCAAGTTAAAGATATGGTGTAGGATCATTTATCTGATCACTGCTTATCTGACCAACTGTTAATCCAATAAGGACCAAAAATTATTTTTAAACCAAAATTTTTATCAGAAGACATTTGTTGGTCTGAATTTTGTGTTTATTGATTCAGAAGGACAGATAGTATTCAGATAGACTACTATTGGTGCATGATCAGTTAATCTGTCACAGAGCTGCAGATATAATTATTCCATTCTGTTCCCTCTTTGTTAACTTGTTATTTGCAGCCTTGTACATCTTACCAGGTAGCTGATGCTGATTATGTTAACATAGAATATATCTAGGTGGTGTTGTTGTTTGCAGGAGAGTGCTGCAGCTTCTGGCTTCAGGCTTTTTCCTGCCTGGTTCAGCAGGTATAGCCGACCCCTGTGAGTCTGGCAGTGTCAGGGTACACACTGTCATGTCACTGGAACAGCAGGTAAGAGGCTGGACTTATCTGTCATAATAATCCCAATTATCTTAAGAACAGTCTGGTTTACTCTTGTTTGTAAGGAGGGAGGAATACTGAAATGGTCCCTGTCAGTCTGTCCATGCATCCTGTTCTTTTACCAAATATCTGTAAAACCCCTGCTGCTTTCTTTACCAAATTTTACAGACACATCACTTGACTGACATGTGACAATAACCTGCAGTTCAACCTCTGTTGAATGGTCTTTTCCATATTTTCCAGATAAGTCCATGAATAAGGACACTTTATCCTTCAAGTTATATACAAGGATTCCATGGAGCTTGGGGAATCAAATGAATACTGTATATAGTGAAAGTAGTTTCAAACTTTAAATATCACACTTTACAGTTACACATATGGCAGGGGTCTATTTGTGCTTGACTATTTGTTAAATTAATGTTAGCAAGGGTTTCAAAGTTGCAATATTCATGAAAGGGAAATTATCAAAACAACCTGTATATATAAACATACTGTTAACAACACTAAAATTATATAATATTGTGAATTTCATGATCATACCACATTAAAAATGAACAAAATTCAAGTGAAGGTCAGTGTCAGTAGTCAAGTTACAATCTGTTCAAGTCATAATCCCATTTCTAATCTTTGTATGATTAAGAAGTATATGTTGTAAACTGCTCCTATTTTGATTTTAAAATATCATTACACATTGAAATTGAAATGTATTTAGAATATTGTTTTATTCATCTATCCAGGACCATGTTTGTTTTACCGCACAAACATTGCTACGAGTTCTCAGTCACGGAGGTTACAAACAGATTCTTGGTATTGAGGGAAACGCAAGTAAGTATTCAACATTAAAACATGTAGTTGCATAATTTTAATATTTGGTTTTTTTTTTGAGAATTTGCTTGAATCATCCCTGTGACCCAGTTCTGTTAATTATCATTTATTTCAAATATTTAATTTATATGTATACATATATATGAAATAAGGGAAATGCTTATTTCTGTAAGAAAATTAATGATAAAGTGCACCTAAACCTTACATGCACACTGGAGACTTACACAAAAGTGAGGACAAATGATGAGGGTGTAAATGCATTATCTATCCTCCTTTTCATGAGAATAGTAGCAAAAGTTTAAAAGGAACCTTTTTCTCGGGAGAATTGGTAAATAACCAGTAGATAGTCTGGTGAACTGGAGAAAATGTTGATATAACAAGAGAATCTGTATACTTCAATTATTTAAGTGAGTTTCATCTAGGTGGTGTAAGATGTTGCTCCATCTCCATCACATGAACATTTATAGACTGAAAATGTTTAGTGCAAGGTTTTCCATGCAATATATTATTCCTGTAAGAGCCATTGATAATCATTTTTGTTAGGTGTCAGAGATCAGTAAATTGCAAGGGTTGACAGAATACTCTGAGAAAGATGGTCCGGGTGTTAAATAGGAGAATGAGAAGTAAAAGGTTAAAGGGGGTTGGAATAACATATAACATTTGTTTCTGTTAACAGGTATAGCCACAGAGATGAGTGTATGGGAGGGTGTTGTGGTCTCACCATCAGAGAAAGCATATGAAAAACCAGAGGAGAAAGAGCCCGAGGAGGAGGAGGCTGAAGGAGAGGGACCGGAACAGATGGAGACGCAAGAATCATAGACAAGGTACAATGGATTATGACAGCCTGAATAAGTGAAGTTTGCTACTCAGGGGAGAAACTAAGTCTTATGATTACAACATCAAGTCATGGCCTACAAGGTCAAGAGGAACCCTTCTTCATACTACCAAGTCTGTGACATGACCACGCTTTCACAGACCTCAATTTTCACGACCCTCTCTGGCATTTGTTTCATGAATAATGCTTTTGAACCAATCTTTTTATTAATTGTTAAGCATTTCCGGGAAGGCATCGAGAATCTAACCAATCAAAGCAGCCTGTCCTATTTTTGGTACATGTTCTTGTTTAGACAGCTTGTGAACAGTGTATTGCTTAATTTCCATTGGGTGTGTTGATTGACAGTTGTGATTTCAGCCTGAACACTTGCAGTATAGTTCATTATTCATGAAATAAATGCCCGGGAGGATCACAGAATCAAGTTTTGTGAATGCGTGTTCATGTCAAAGACTTGGTTGTATGAAGATGGTGAAACCCAGATTGTTTACATTGTAAATGTTGAATCTGTTTCTTGTATTTTAAAATTAATCTGTTTCTCAAATAAGTTGTCAGGTAGGTGATTATTACTTTTTTTTAAATTGGACCTTTTATTTTCTACCCTACATTACCATTTTTCCCTTTGAATGTAACAATTTAAAAATTTCATTGCAAAAAAGTTGGACATGACAGGATGGAACGGAATATAATAACAATAATTATTATCATCAGACCATGAGTTTTAACTTGTCTGTTTCTTTATTTTCAGTTGATAATCAAGGAGGGAGAACACATTTTCAGAAATCAGACACTGTCACATATAGAGGAATTTTGGTGGTGAAGGAAAAATATACAAACTAGAGATAGGAGTACTTTGTATACATCTAGTGCATACTTCATACTTTTCACAAACATTCAAGGTCTATTCCACATTCAGAATCTTAAACCGTCTTGACATCTGAGTTTGTATTTGATGTTTTGTATGTAATACTGTAGTAGATTTGTATGCTGGCATAATTGTCTTTCATGTTGAAGGAATGTGCCAATATGTAGTTTGCTAGGAAAAGGAAATTTTTCACAGATAAAGGAGTGGCTGGCAGTCGATAGGAAACTTTGAAAAGGTATGAAAATGACATGAATTTACAATTGGCCAATATGTTTGTACATACACAGATGCTTGAAATATCTGGGTGTTTTTTCTCTCTTTTTTTGTTAAATATACATGATTTGATGTATGGACTGGATTGTGTGCAAACATGATCACTTGGGCATCTCATAGTTTCAAGAATATACATGGATGTCAGAGTTACTTCTCAGTGCCACGGGACAGAAAAACAAAAAGTTTGAGGACAAGCAAAGGAAATCAGAATATCAGTGAGCTGTTCATTGAGCCTAAAGTATGTTGAAATTGCATGCCAAAGATTTCTGTGGCTGTGGACTAAATATGCCAAGTGAACTTTTTGTCAAGTAGAATTTATGATAGAAATGGCATCTTGATATTGGTGACAAATTTTTCAAGTGAAAACTGAATGAAGCATTATGTTTACCCCCAGAGAATGAAATGTTATTTTAATATGAACAAACTGTAGACCTGTTGTGAAGCTTAGTATTTTATCTGAATAAATGTCACATACTTTGCTTATATCTTGTTATTACTGTATGGATGGTCTTCTTAACCTATCAGTACTGATTTACACTAACTCAAGCCATAGTGTAAAAAAATTGCTAACATTTTCTGAAAACCTGTTGCCACACATTACTCTTACAAAATACCACAAGATTCACTTCATAGGAATTCACATATTTTCAGAAATTAACCCTTTGATTGGTCAAGTGTTCAACTGTGTGTTTTAAAATTGCCTGAACATGAGACATTTGGCATTATTTGTGAAGAAAAACGCCTACAGAAGATCTAAAAAAATATGAAACACTTGATCACATAAACAAACTTTATTATGTGAACAATAACATAACAAGGGTGTTCAAGAGAGCACTGGACGGATTAAACAATACACAACACCTACAAAATACCAAGAGGCTGGAGAAAGCTGATACTGAAGACCACCCTGATAAGGAGATGAGGTTTATACTTCCTCATATACTTAAAAAAAGCTTGAGTCTATTTTTCTTGATGTTTTGTGTGCTAAACTACAGTAACATTGATATCAACACACAAGTGAACTTTCCTGGGTGAAATCATTTATTTTTCTATTGTCTGCACGTTGAGAAGCATCATTCTTGAAATTATTTCATGAAGGATTATTCAGTATTCTGTACTATTGCATGTGGGAATTTTTCATGCTGATCCCCAGGGCTCTTCACTGGAACGAGTAGCTGGGGTTGGGTGTGGAGCCACACCATTGTTCTATGAACTTGAGGACTTCATCACATTGTTTACTGTGAGAAACCTGCAAACAAAGGAAGAACTCAGCAAGTGTATGTCAAATATAACAGAAGAAAAACATCAATCTAGTATTCACTGACATTGAATCAAGCTACATTATTAAACATTTTACTAAACTTTGGTGTATTTTATATATATGTATATACATACATACACAAGAAAATTTATATAAACATTGATAAATCTAACAGCAGGTTAAACTACAAAAAATCATGGTTTGTATATGCTAATTCCTTGATAAATCATGATATTTGAAATTTCTTATTTATGTGCTTCAAAAATAATAAAATCTTTTAAATTCAAAATGATAAAGTCATAAATTTGATTTTGTTTAAATTTATTAATTCTTTCATCAACATTCTCACTTCAATGTAAAATATTGAATTAAGTGTGAACACAATAGACTATATCATTAGTTTGTGACCTGCACAGTGAAAACTTAATAGTACATATCATATAGAAATAAATACTTAACTAAGACATACTTTTGTTGGATGAAATTTGTTGCAGTACTGACTGAAAATGAAATTTTTATCCTTAACTTATCTGGACTACACTTATTCTAGATAATGTTAAAGTTGACGTACTTTGGTTGCCATAAGAAATTTATTCCAGTCATCCTTGTTTGCCCCTTTCCCAGGCTGCTGGAATTCAAGTTTGTTGCGTAACACTGGGTAACCTGGAAAACAGACAAAAACAGTAATCAAATGATGACACAATTTAGTGACAACATTCAACAAGAATAATTACATCTCTTTAGTAATATAAATCTAAAAGATCCCTTATTCCTGAATGGCTATGTTAAACTTTTCATTCCTTTCAATTAATCAGTTTTCAAATCCATTTTACAAACAAGCACCGCACGAGTGCACAAAACACCCATTATATGTCCTGTAGGTGACCATGTGCTGAATGAAGATGAACAAGAATGAAGCAGTTTGGATTTTGGACTAAATTGGGAATGAACCAGAGACATCGGCCACAAAGCCTAATGACAATGCCTTTAACATCAAACTTCATCCCATGTCTGTCTGGAGGAAGCAAAACTCACCTGTAATGACACATGGTACGGAACGAATGCCAGTACTAGGCGCTACCAGGGAGGCCTCGTACGTGTTCCGTTCATCTAGTGGTAGTTCCTGAGCCACTCTCTGGTCCATGGAGACTGCCAAAACCCATTCCTTCACCTCCTCATGTTTGGCATCCTGAAAAAAAACATCTAAAATATACCTCTCTATATACAGTTGTAACTTTTATTTTTCTCTCACCTCAGTTAGGACACACCCCTGATTGACCCCTGTCAATCAGAAGATGCCCCAAAGCTGTTCTTCCAATCACCAGGCAGTGGCTTTGCCCCTTACTTCAGTGGGCTTAAACAAAAAGGGGAACTAGGGCAAACCTTGGAGAACGAGGGCTCTCCAACCATCAACCATACAGCAGTCATGTTCTCCACCTACATTTGTTGTATTTCTTTAGATTAGATCTTTGTAAGTACCACCCAGTCTTAATTTTTCTCCCAGAATTATAAAGCAAAGTACAACTGGCAAGCTTGTGCCAGAGGTCCTAAGGAATTGGGGACCCTGTTATTTCTGGCTATCCAGCTTCAAACTGAGCAAGTGTTCAAATAATTTTTTTGCAAAGGTCCACCAACTGCTAGACAGATATTGATTTTTTGTAGCAAGAAAATTTGCAGAACTTGTATGCCTGACAGTGTCGATGTCTTATGGCTGTCAAAACCTTGTACTGAGGAAATGCATTTGGAACATATATTTCCAGTAAAGGAATACTTACACTGAGGAATGGCTTCTCAGGCAGAGGAAACTCAAATGGTATGTCTGTGTCAGCAAAGTCACTGTTGTCTAACATGTCCAAGGAACCTTCTTCTATAGCCTGTAATTGAATCAGAAGTATACATTTAAGGACACTGACACTTCTGGTCACATACCTACTACATCTGCAGCATTTGTAAGCCACAAAAAGTCCTGAAAATCATTGAATAAGAAATTTGAAATTGTGTGCTTTAAGTTAGAATATTTTTAATAGTATAAGTACATTCAATAAGCATTTTACATTTTACAGAGCAGCATGGAATTTAAGTTTGTAAAAAAAGACTGACAATGACTGCTAAGCATTTTTACATTAACAAGATAACAATATGGAGCACTGTTGGTTACTCACTCACCTCAACTAAGTCCAAGTATCTGTTGAGAAAAACAAAAGCCATGTTTTCCCAGCCAACATTCTGTAAAAGCAAAAGTGTATTGTTTCATATGTATGAACTTCAAATGTTTGTTTATACAAAAAGTACCAAAATGAAATCCAAATGTATCATAGTTTGATCAGTATGAATTGGCCATTTCATTTTGAGCATCATTGATTCAAAAAAAGAAAACAAATACAATATTCTGTAAGAGATTTCTAAAACTAATCAGATGCAATATGTGTAAAGATATGCAACAGAGTGAAAATACTGATGTTCTTTGATGAATGCCATACTGTGTACAATTAAATGTTTATTATGAAGAAAATTTTCTGCACTTTGCAATGAAATATTATCCTAATAATATATTTTGAATATCAGAAATATTTTGCCCCTTGGACATATGAGAGTCCATCAACTGTCAGAGTGACATACTCTCCAATGTTGAGGACCACACTGTCATTCTCAATAAGGATGCAAATATTTTCATGATCTCTTACACCTCATGGCCTACAGGTAAGCTGTCACTTAAAATATACCAAACCCACTGTCAGATATGTTTGTGTTCTTTCTTACTTCATCTAAAGTCAGCATGCTGGTGAATCGGAATGCATGTTTGTTGAATTACTAACCATGTCTCACACAGGTTATGTGGATGATAGGCAACATGTGCAAGGCACATGAAATGACTGGTTACAATAGAGATGTAATTTACATTTTCCTACACTAGTTTGTATGTTCACATGTATTTGTATGTGTCAGTTCTTCACCCATTTCCTGATGTTAAGATTACCTGGTTTTTACAAGGGTACTGATGCAATAGGATGTATGGCCATTGCTGTGCAGTTTCCTGTATGATGTGTCATGACTAAAAGAAACCTATTAGTCCAGATAAAGGCCTACTGAATTGAGTATTCACTTCTAAACTTATATCCAGTTTGTAGGGGAAGGAAGGTCACAGACGCTCCATTATAATTAATATATTCTTAATTAATTATTACAGGAAAACTACATACCCTACACGCCATGCCTGCTTCATAGAATGCTTTATCTGCAGGAACTATGTCAATATGTCTGAGGAGAGCCACGCTCAGCTTGGCAGCCACGTTTTCCAGTGACTTGTGACCTAGGGCGGCTGACCTGTTGGCGCAGTAATGAGCCACCATCAACATGTTCTCAAACTCCTCATGCTGGGGAGACTTGGCATCAGCTGATTTACCCATGTTTTCACACTGAAAAAAAAATAAAATACGTTACAGTTTCTATTGTAAAGGAAGCATGACTTTCGCTTCCTTAACTATTCATACCAGCCTTCATCTTGTTAAAACTTAAGCTTGTTAGGTATACTGAAATATTTAATATGCAAATATATTTCAGCCTATTTTACAGACCCTATATTTAACAAAATTTATAACTTTTCTTATGTACTAAATTCAGTCTCAAGGGGGTCATTAAATAATTACAAGTGTTTCCAGAAACATGTTTGTTTTCCCAGATTAGATTTTTAATCTTTAATATAAGTTCATTTAGTTCATTTGAGTAGGAAATATCTGTGGTGGTCTGATTTGCACAGACTATGTAGATCCATAAAGATAAGTGGAAAGAGTAATTACTGCCTAATATGATCCACAATATATAGGCATCAACAACTACAAACGGAACATTAATCCAACACATATATCCAAAAGTACAGTACTTTTAGTTTTACAGCCAATTATATATTCCTTACAAAACTACAGTTGTCTGGACACCTGACCATCGGATATCCCCTACTTTTGGTGAATAATTTTGGATACTTTGAAAATTATTTGTGGAATCAGCTGCTCTGAAACCAAATGAATAATTTATCTTTTTCTGTTAAACTTAAGGTCACTGGATGGTATAATGAACATAATATCATATAATTATAAGCTTACCAGATCATACAGCATGTCTCTGAGGTCTGCCCAGGTACTGTAAGCCTCGGCATGGTTCATGTTTGGCATGTTAATGAATCGCATCATATACAGGGTTCGTACACTTATCATGAGAAAAATTTCAAGCACTTTTCAAGGTCCTGAAAAGTATTTTCAAGGACATCAAAATTTATGGACGGTCAGTGCACCTTCACTAATGCATGTTGCCGACATCGAAAGGCTTGTAACACAAAATGCAAAATAATATTTATAATGAGATGGACCATATAGTGTGATAAAAAAGGCTAGGAAATGTAAAATAAGTAATAGTTATAAGGAAATTACTCCGAAAATAACAAATTTAGCCGAAATCTACACTAGCAGCAATTGAAGCGCTTGTGAAATACCCTTCGGTATAGCCAGTCGCGGTTTAATACACAGCGGCCCATTGTTTTAACTTTACATTCAAAATGATCACTCATCTTTGGCACGACCTTGACAGATTTAACTAATCTGATAACGAGGGTCTAAAACCTATTATATCTTGAATAGGGATCTCTGATTTGCCGACTAGCTCAAACTTTAGCAAATTATATGCTCCGGCAGAAAGGGTGCCGAAAAACTCTGACAGTACGTCGATCGTGGGGGTTATTCATTCAAGTTTTCAACGGCAAAAAAAATAAAAGCCTGTAATATGTTACCCTTATACGATATTTTGGTATAGTATTATCAAATAATTCAAAACAATACTAGTCAAACTTCGTATCAGCACGTTTGATATGACGACCTTGTCGTGCACGAGGTTTCTGCCGTTTACCGCCAAGTCACTGGCCGCACGTGTCAACAAATGGCCGGGCAACACCTGTGAAGGTCGTTATCTAACGATCACAGACGCAGCCAGATTTCTATTCAAACATGTCCAACATTTGATTAAAACTAAAAATGTGAAGTCTTATTTAAAAAAAATTCTTGTTGGCGACCTTTATGCAATCGTTATGCAGGGCAGGGAGGGGGCCGATGCTGGAAGTTGTATATGTCGCTGATCACTCTTTAAACTGCCAGCGTACTTCGCTTACAAACGGCTATCACATCGCAACAAAAATGTGATTTCCCCCATGGATCCCAGCCTTTTACAAACTGACGCCAGAGTATGTGAATATACATCAGTACCTGACAAACACCTTAACCTATATTTCGGACAAACAGTATTTATCCTTAACTGGATTGACCCCCGCGTGTAAACTGTATTTCGCTGATCAGTGGTCTTATGGAGCTAACAAATGACGATCACAGCGCGTACACGTGAAATGCGCAGGTACGAAGATAAAAAAAAAACAAAACACGCAATCCTTGGATAGGGCCTAAACTGAAAAACCTTTAACCAAAACAAAGTCGGATTGGGTTCGTTGGGGAAATATGACTCCTCTGATATAATTATTATCGCCGAGTTACCAATGTAAAACGTAAAGTTAACTTGACTTAAACGACATATTCTACTGAGCAAATTAGTTTTATATTATTATCCCTCAGATTCGAATTGTTCCCATCATGTATTTTTCACACATTTTATTCCCCTGGTTTGTTCCCAGATAATTATTTCCTTTGGACAGATCTTCTCAATAGTTATATTAATAATCTCTGTGGTATTACTTTAAAATTTAAATTATAAATCTTGCGAAAATACTTACGTGAACTCGCCTAGCGTGGATTGAGTTCTCAATTAAAGAGCTTTTATACGTACCTCGGGGGAAATCTCCACGATCTTTCCAGTAAAGGAGCTCACTTACTATTTGATAATAAACATGGTTATTACCCTCGTATGTTAACTTGTTACATCGTCTCATTCATCCACGATTGGGTTAATTCTATTTCATACATTTGATTGACGTAGAGATGCCCGAAAGTCGATATTAAAATACCAGGTTTGCATACACACAACATACACCAAACTCTTTCACAAAATTTTATTTTTTCAAGCACTTTTCCAAACCACTCTCTCTTTTTAAGCACTTTTCAAGCCCTTGAAATTGAAATGACTAAATTCAAGCACTTTTCAAGGTTTTCAAGGTGCGTACGAACCCTGATATAATTATAAGCTTACCAGATCATACAGCATGTCTCTGAGGTCTGCCCAAGTACTGTACGCCTCAGAATGGTTCATGTTGGGCATGTTCAGCACATCATGGACAATCCTCTTGTATATGTTAAAGTTCTGTCAAATGATCCAAGAAGATAGTTAATATGTGCATATGCTTTGATTTGAAAAGGTCGAAGGACAAAGGTCACATGAATAAATATTCAAGGTTCATCAGGTCATGAATATGAACATTGAATCATCAGCACCTACCAGGTTTCATCTGCACAGTAAGACTGATTTTACAGTTCTGAACAATTATGAAGAATGATAAAGCCTTGCTGAGGTGAATCTAGATTTTAATACATCAATACATTAGTACTATATTTAAAAAAATTCCCTTAAATTGTAAAATAAAATTCATATAACTTCAATTTAATAAGCCAAATCATGAAATTATGAGTTGTTTCTAAAGCAACTACAGTTCTGAAGTAATACAAAGTGACAATCACTATGCTCACATTAATACAATATTTAATAATTACTGATATGTACATAAGGAGGTATATCAGTTGGTTGGTTTTGACGTATTTTTGTTTACCTGTGGAACAGCAGCTGCTCCATATTTTACGTAGAGATCCAGAGCTCCAACGCTGTTGCCATCTTTGATTAAATGGGCAGCGTACATTGCCACATATTTATGAAGAACCTTTGCATTCTGTGTGAAAAGACAAACAATAATTCATTAACCATATTAAGAGGCAAAACATATTTAACAGTGACAGCACAATTTTAAAAAGTACAGATGCACAAAACTGGATATTTATTCGTAATTAAATTAAGATTAAATAACAGCCTTATTAAGTGGACTTAACTACACTGTTATTGTGAAGCTTTTTAAAATACTCTTTTTTTTTTCACAGACAGCAATTACCTGATATGAAATACAAGTGTATCACAGTCAATGTGTGTATCAGTGTGGTCACATGAATGTAGCTGAATATTCTCTACTGACACTTTCACTTAAATTTGTGTAAGATTAGGGAAGCTCAAACCTACAGTCCAGAGGTACATGCTAACATGTCTATTATTTGTCTGTCCCTACACCCACCTGTTGTTCTGCTGTCTCCAGACATTTCTGCCACTGTCCTTTTTCTACATACATGTCCAGGGCTGCAACTACATCTACACCAGCCATCTAAAACACAAAACAGATCATATATTAAAACCTGCTGAATACAAGTAAATTAATTTTCTTTTACTCCATACTCAATGACTGCAGACACATGATGTGAAAGATTTGTATAACTCATAAAACAATTTGTTTTTTTTTTAATGAATAATATTCATCAAGGAAATCTTCTGGTTTTCATTTACAAGGTATAAACAGTAAAACCTAGCCTTACAACAATCTCAGTTTAGCGACCACTTCAAAATAAAGACCACTTTATCACAGTCCCAATTCTTTTTTGCTCTTTATATCCAACCTTGATTAGACAATGACCTTGAGAGTGCGACCACTTTGTCAAGGGCCCATTGATGGTCATTATTTCGAGGTTCACTGTACAAGTTAGTTAATGTGAAGAATCTTTCTAAAAGACACCCACTCACCGCATCTGCCCGCCCTTGGTTACGTAATGAGTCTTTGTATTTGTCATCCACATAAGCTTCATATCTGTAACAATTGTTTTTCAAATTATGCATAAAAATACATACATAAATCTATACATACATATATATATAATAAATTTATTTACAAACCAATTTTTGTTTAAGTAAGGCATAAATTTATGGAAAACTTTTTAACACTTTAACATGAAACATTTGTGCACAAATTTTAGAAATAAGGTCAGTTTAAAATGTATTAACACTGTTTGATCTTGGGTTTGTATACACTTGATTTGAGAATTTATACTGCAGAAATATATTTTAACTTGCAATACTGACCTGATTAAACCTATGTAGAAATTTTTGTAACCTGAAGTGTCATCCAACTGTGTTGCACTGCTTCAGGCAGTACAGCATATATTACTGCATACAATATAATACAATTACGTTACCAATTCACTTTTAAGGTATTAAGCATTCTAGTCTTGTTTTAGAAAAGGAAAACATAAAACATCATCTGTTTCCATGAGCTAAAGCTTCATCAATCATGACAGACCTTGGCTCCAGTTCCCGGGCCACTTTCTTGGCTTTACTCCATTCTTCACCAGCAATGAATGCATCAATGGCTTCTTTATATAGATCACCATGTAGGTACAGTTCAGCAGCCTAGAGATAACATATATTTAAATAATTACATCATGATTTTTTTAAGACATGATGTTAAGTTTTTTACATTAAAACAAGAGTTACATGTTGTTTTACATTATACAGGCAGGATGAAGATGCCAGAGAACAATTATTCCAAGGACTCCAACTAGAATATCAGCAGAAGCTGACAAAAGCCCTCAGCCAAAAGAACAGTGTTTAGAGGTGGTAACAGTAACAAGTACTAAATATCTGTTCTCACATGGATGTATATCTGTACATGTCTCAGTTATAAATTTAAAATGGAGAGGCATGTACCATGATTCATAAAAATCCACCAAATGCTTCCTGAAAAATAAGCTTCTGAGTTTTATTCTATTATCAGCTCTGTGACCTTGAAAAGTATGTCAAGGTCACCCATCTTTGAACTTGACCGAGATTTTGTCGATATACAGCTTCACCAAAGAAATAAAATTCCTATTGTGAATCTTTTTAGAGATATCCCGCTCACAAGGCCAAAGTTGAAAAATTTAAAAAAAAATTTATTAAAAATAAGAAATTGCAGGTGGCGCCCCCAAACTTGTGCAGCAGTTACAGACCATCACTCCCTATGATCATAGTAAGTATTGTGAAAATCCAGCCAATGGTTCCTGAGAAATTAGCTTCTAAATGTTTTTTCTATAATCAGCTCTAAAATGTAGAAAAATAGGTCAAGGTCACCCATCTTCGAACTTGACCGAGATTTTGTCGATATACATCTTTACCAAGGAAATAAAATTCCTATGGTGAATCCTTTTAGAGAT
Organism: Sipunculus nudus; assembly: GCA_026874595.1. Classification (NCBI taxonomy): domain Eukaryota; kingdom Metazoa; phylum Annelida; class Sipuncula; order Golfingiida; family Sipunculidae; genus Sipunculus; species Sipunculus nudus. The sequence continues at coordinate 33,259,912 of CM049309.1, forward strand.
ATCCCGCTCACAAGCCCAAAGTTGAAAAATCGAATAAAAATTCATTTAAAATCAGATATTGTAGGTGGCGCCACCAAACTTGTGTAGCAGGTACAGATTATCAGTCCCAATAATCATAGAAAGTTTTGTGAAAATCCACCAAATGGTTCCTGAGTAATTAGCATCTAAGTGTTTTTCTATAATCAGCTCTAAAATGTAGAAAAATAGGTCAAGGTCACCCATCTTCGAACTTGACCAAGATTTTGTCAATATACATCTTCACCGAAAAAATAAAATTCCTACGGTGAATCCTTTTAGAGATATCCCGCTCACAAGCCCAAAGTTGAAAAATCCGATAAAAATTCATTAAAAATCAGATATTGTAGGTGGCGCCACCAAACTTGTGAAGCAGGTACAGATTATCAGTCCCAATAATCATAGTAAGTTTTGTGAAAATCCACCAAATGGTTCCTGAGTAATTAGCATCTAAGTGTTTTTCTATAATCAGCTCTAAAATGTAGAAAAATAGGTCAAGGTCACCCATCTTCGAACTTGACCGAGATTTTGTCGATATACATCTTTACCAAGGAAATAAAATTCTGACGGTGAATCCTTTCCAAGATATCCCGCTCACAAGGTAAAAGTTAACCTTGACGGACTGACGGACAGCTTGGGTGACGACAATAGCCCATCAGCCTAAGGGCTGAGGGCTAAAAAAGTTCATAATATACTGGTTGAATGTTTGTGAACTTGAACTCTTACAATACTTACAGAGTTGTTTCTCTTGATCTCTAGCTCAACTTACAGAGTTGTATCTCTTGATATCTTGCAATACTTACAGAGTTATATCTCTTGATCTCTAGCAGTCTTGGGCCAAGTTCCTGTGCAATGTCCTTGACACGATCAGCACTGAGGAACTTAGATGCAATTTCTCCAGCCTGAAAAAGCAAACATGCTGTTAACCATAGTGAACTAAAAATAAATGACTGATACAAGTTGGTTCTGATTTTTTAACCTTTCTTGCTTTATGTATGTTGTATATAAAAGCAAATTTGCAATTGTTCCCTTTTATTGTACAATTATTACAGAAAAGACTCTGAGACAGTTTTTGCAGAAAGGCCAGTTATCTCAGGTAAACATAATATTATAACTTCATCAATAAAGTAAAACAAGTATTAACAAAGCAATAACCTTTGTATTTTTAAGAAAATACATGCAAAACGACATGATAAAATCCAGTCTTATATGATGCAATACAAAATAATTCAAGGTGTTTATTATAATTCAATATACAGTATATAATATAATACAGTTATTTCCAACAATGTCAATTATATATATTATTGAAAATATCACATGTGAATATGTTATATGATCTTGCCTTTTTAATCTGGTTTTAAATAATTGGCTGTATAATATATAAATTGAATGATTGACAGCTCAGTACATACCCTAGTCCAGCTTTTCTCCATAATGTTGGTATCACTAGTGACTTGAGAGCTGACCTTCATGTAACAGTCAACAGCTCGAGCGTACTCTCCAGAAGACTCCCACTCACGGGCCTGATGGATCAGTGATTCCAGGCCTCTGTAGGAGAGTGACACAAAAAATACATATAATTACCATAATAATGAGAATACATTATCCTTGATAGAGTGCACATAGTCAGTGATAGTCTGAGACAGTTCTTCTCCTATACGGATATACAATATATTGTATATAATTTAAAATTGTAGAAATTTTCCAAATGAGATTTTCTCCATTTAATCCTGTACTGTTAAGATTTATTTTAGATTTCAGACAAAATCTTAAACTCTCTACATTTACATTACAGGCAATATCTTGCTCAGCTTTTGTTGTATATTCAACATTTTCAGCTATGCTACAGAAGGGATTTGCTTCAAGTTAATGGGAATCATTAGAACTGTAAATAATATGCAATATGTTTGACCTCAGAGACTTGGATTCTAGTCATATGGGTGGGTTCTCATCTTGAGTGTGCTTCAATTGCCCTTTGAGCAGTAAGGGGTTAAATTATATATGGAAGTGAGAAGAAACAATTATGAAAATGTGTCAAGCCTAAAGAAATACAGACATTTTTAACTGTTCTTTAAGGACAACAGAATTTGAAACTCAGACTGTGCACAGTAAATATACACATCATGTTATGCAAACACATTCAGGGCCACAAAATATCAAAATTGCCTCAAAATCTATATGGTCACTGTGTTTTATAGTAATGCTTAATTTTCTGTACACATTTTCATTCAATTAAGTAAACCAACCTGCTGGTCCGCTCTGTCATCTCCCGGTCATACTCATCCTGCAGCTGCTGAAGCTTATGAGGGATGTATTCTTTACACACTCGAAGAGCATCCTGCCACATTCCTGCATCCTGAATAAAATATTGATAAAAATTAATGTTATATAAAAAAATAAGAGTAGTAGGTATGATGCTTTGCTGATTGCTTAATTTGTTTCTAAGATGAATTTCAGTTAACACCTAATCCACTTTTGACAAGTAATTGTGTAATTATTCAAAAAGACTATTAACCTTGTAGTACTTGATGGCCACTTCAGGTCGCTGAGCTCTCAGCAGGTAGCTCTCAGCCTTCTGGTATTCCTTGGCTTCAAAAGCAAACCGTGCCTGACCAACAAGAACGTCTCCCACAGAGTCCGGATCAAAGGCTTCAGCCACGCGCTGGGCCGCGTCCCAGTCCTGGTTGTGTACATACCTACAATAGCAGTGTGAAGTCAGTACTACAGGTACCGTAAGTATTTCAACTAGTGAGTAATGTGTACAAGTACACTCCTACACAGGTCAATTCCCATTAAGTATGGCTCATTTTTTTTGGTGGAGGTAACTGCCTCCGCTTTTTTTTTTTTTGGGGGGGGGGGCTTGTTTACCTAAATACTATGTACTTTTGCAGTATTCCTTTCCAGTTACGGACTATATGACAGGGGCTTACATGTGATAATCCTAGTGTTTACCAGGCTCGGTGTACCATTTCTGTGGGTCCTGGGTGTGTGTCATTACCCTTTGTTGGGTCATTACACCAAGGAACCCCAGAAAGGCACACCCGTTTCTGAGTGAAATATGAATGTTATGCAGTCTCCCCATTATGCCTGCAGAGAGCTCGTCATGGGTGGGGGCCGACCATGAAAAATCTCAACACCTCAAACTCACAATAGGCCAGCTTTGAGCCCTGTGTTCTACGCCTAGACCATAGAAGCCAGTTTCATCTGGTAGATTAGTTTTACAGAATTTTTCCAGACCTTACAGGGATTTTCTAAGGCCACAAATTAGCAGAATACTGATCCACAAACTAATTTTGATGACAAAAACATTCACTGGTATCCTAAGAAAAAAGGATATTAAAATATCTTTAAAGGCCAAATAGTACATTTATATTTTGAGATTTACATGCATTTATGTTTGATATCTGGTATTTATTCAGACTGAATATTGTCAGAGCTCCAATGGAGACCACTGCTGACCAGCTTGGTGCTGGCAGCATTTTATTAGTTAATATTTATAGTGTGTTTCATTAAAATCTATAAAAATTCCTGGTAAGTCATCACTGTGACACCAAATGTTAACGGATGGAGGGACACAAACAAACGTATGAATGCTGCCAAAATCATAAAATGACCCATCTACTGGGCTATTTTGAGAACTATATATCATGGATCACACAAGGAACACACTCATGTTACCTTTCCAGCAGAAAAAGCCTCCTTAAAAGCATGAAACATATGAGACTCACTGAACCAAGGTGCATCAATCCACGGGTAAACTTAGGAGTTCTTCGTAAATTGTAGTTTCAGTAGTCGACAGAGTAGGTCACTACTGACTAGTGCTACAACTGTCAACTCTGGTGATTACTGTCACAGTTATGTAAGGCAAAGCCCCATTTTGAATCTGCCACCAGGGAGCACCTTAACTAGCTAATCCCATTGTTGTTAGCAATGGATACCTGCCAGGGAATAACCCTGGCTAAAAAATATCTAGGCATGACAGAAATAGGTCAGCAGTGATCATATATTCAGGACCAAGAAAAGTGGTTATAATTGTGGAGTGGTCGCAATTGTTGGGTGGTCACAAGGCAGGGTTCCACTGTACATGGATAGCATAGGTCACTACTGACCATTGCAGTGTCAATGAAGTCAGATCTATACTCCATGCTTATACCACAAACATCCTTTGTTTGACTTTGATTTTAATAATAGACCTTTTGCTATATAGCAAATCCCTCTGCTGTGTCTGACTTACATGAGCACGGCCTCCTTGGGTTTGGATGCCTTGATGAACTCAGCCTCTGCCTCCTTGAACTTCCCCTCATCCTCCAGGTACATTGCGTACTTCAGATGGATGTCTGGCATCTTGTTTTTCATAGATGTCTTCGCCAGGTCAAAAGCAAAATCAAATGCACTGCAACACAATAGCATTTGGTAAACATATACCACATACACAATTAAATGCTGACTATATTTTTGGCATAGGTAATGACTGAAAACTGACATGAATAAATGTTTAACAGATTAATAAATTAATATTCATGGGCTTCAATTTTTGCAATTTTCACTTTTTCAGTGTTTTCTTGGGTCTCATGATACAGTTACCTACAAACAGTGCAGCCATAATTATATGAATTATTTAATATACACGCAAAAGTTTAACAATTTGACAAGATTCTTCTTGATTTTTGGAAGATTATATGAAAGATAAGATTTACTTATATTAACCTTTCATTTATGGCTAAGATAAAAGAACTGATGTTTATTATAATATCAACATTTTGGTCTTTTGAACTTCAATGCTACAGTTGTAGATAACAAAACATAAAAAATGCTAAAAGGAAATTTCCAAAGACTGTTCACCTGTTTAAATGAAGTGACTTATTTACAAATATTTTTTTTAGAAAACAATTTCCCCTTAATGAATATCATGAATTTAAAACCATCAAGAACAAAAGGCCAACCTCTGTAACATGAAACTGTAACACTCTTTCTAAGATCATTCCTTTGATGTTTATGGTAAACAATACATTTATTTTGCATGTTACAGGGTCAAATATTGACAAACTTTGCATGGACGTAAAAAATACTAGATGTTTGGGACTGTAAATGGTCCTAAATTAAGACCTGCGATTGGCAGTTCTTCCGTCTGTCAATGATGTGACCACTATAGGGCACCATTTTCAAGAAGGGCCCTAATAACAGCAACACAGGTGTGGCCAGAGAAAATTTACAGTTTACCATCTCATCAATGCTAAACATGAATGGGTTTCAGATTCAGATAGCCCAAAAAATTATGATAAGTTTACATGACAGCTTGAGTCAGAATATACTAAAAAGGATTGTAATCAGACCATTCACAGCATGTTGTGGATGTAGATTTGAATAACTTGAAAAATGAATGCTGCATAACGAAACTGAAAACTGAACAAACAATGACAACAAAATTAAAAGTTAACCAATCCAGCATCTTATCCCATACTGCTTTACCAGTACTCCATAGCTATATCAAACACTGGCTGTAACACGCCCAGTCGTGTCAGCAGATTGGCTGCTGTGACTCCCTTGAGTACTTGGGCCCACAGGAAGGCCACTTGCAGCATGGCTGATTTACCTCCGTGACTTTTAGCCACCTGTACACGGGAACAGACATGTTAACACCACTAGTAAGAAATTTCAAACAAATGTTCATCAAAATGTGTATCAATCAACCAGGCATTTTCTAGCTGAAACAAAATGAATTTTTATTAGGCCACACATAAAAAAAATAGTTATTCTATGGATTCTCCCGTTTTGTTGCAGATGATTTATTTTCAATTGAGCACCAGATCTTAGGATAACAGTGTTAATTTGTGTTCTTGCATCAGTTCCTTGAAAGAATTCATTAAGTAATTTTTGTGTTGGCCGTTTCAAGAAAGCTTGCAAAATATCACTGTGGGGCTCAACCAATAATTAATTCTGTTTTCAATCAGTTGCTACTACCATACTTTTCTAGTCCATAGAACAATTATTTTTCTCAGTATGGCTTTACATGTGGGATGTGGAAAAAGAACAGCTTGCATTTATAAAGTTAAGGTGGGATCTGTTGACCAATTTAACCAGAACATATTGGATTTTTGGGAAACGGTTATTGAAAATGATTTTGAAAAGTCATTAAAAGACCTGATACAAAATCATGTCAAGGTTTTGCAGCAAGTGCAGCCACTAGGCTGGGCCGATGTCAGCTGGTAACCAGTCACATGTTATATTTGTGGGAATCAAATGACTAGTGAAAGTTGAGAGAGTAATACATTATGACCACACCTGGACAAGTGGGTCAAAATATGATGACAATGCAGTGAGCGAACACAGATGAAACAGAAATTCATAATAACCAATAAGAATGCCCCTGTTACAGGCCTATTCAAGCTGTTTATTTTTCCAACATTCCTGAAAGATACTGTAGATCCAGACATACTGCCTTTTCACATTCACTTTGTGAACTATTTAAATTTAGGGTCCTTTGATGAATATTTCTTTAAATATAATCATTTCTCCATCTACAAATTAACCCAAACTGATACATCTGAATCCACAGCATCACACATCTATCATCATTAGTAGCAGCTTACCAGTTTTCTGTCGCATAATCTATAGCGGCCTCTAACAAGCCAAACTTATTGAGCAGCTTGACAGCCGAGTCACCACCCAGGCTCTTGGCCCACAAATAGGCCACCTGTTTTGCCGCATTTGCCCCACCATGGGCCTTTGCCACCTGTAATATAAAAATAACAAAAATGCAACATAAAAAATAACCATCAACAAAAAATTGCAACAAAAGTGTAACTTCAGAACAGCAAACGTAATTGCAATTAGTCAAAATCTGTCATGCCTGACAGTGAAACACTAAAATCTATATCTATGGTAGTGCAGTACCATAGCAATACATGGCTGACACCAAAATGGCACAGGCATTCTGCAATTTATTTTATAAAAAAATCTGTGTGATCTAATAAGTAATAACATTCATCTTTTGTGATTCATTATGAACCATCAATAGAACCTCTTCTCATGGGAACCTCTGTACTCAGGGCATCTCCTATTTATAACCACTTACAGGCAGTCCCTAGAAAATTTACTATTTATTATCATATATCTATTTTCTCACTTCTCTACTTACTCTGGCAGTTATTGAGGAATTGAACTGTAAAATCACCTCTATGTATACACTATAGTAATTATGTTATTTGAGCATTTTTTTTTATTTAATGAGGAAATAGTGTAAACATTGATCTGGACATGTTTACTGGAATATTTTGTTTATATTGGTGCTTTATATCAAAGTGAATTTTGCTATTTATGGAATGTTCAAGTGCAGTTATTTAACTTAAATATACACATTTAAGTCCATACCAAAAGTACTGTTTTCTATATATAAAGGTCCTCATTACTAAGGGCACCTCTCATTTGTGGGCAAAATCTCCAGTTTCGTCAGTGCCAGTAACTTTGAGGTTCCACTGTATTTTGAAATTTGCCTATATAATATTTGTTATATAACGCTGGGTTTGCCATACCTTTAAAAAATTTCTCATAACATTATAATTAGTATTATGACACTAATGATTTATTAACCTATGCTATATATATATTCCTTTATATTCATTCTTCCTTATTAAAAAAAAAAACAGATTTTATGTACATTATCCACACAGAATAATATCAAAAATACTGAAAAAGAAAATAATTACATATCCATGATTAGATATAAAGGCAAAGGACACTGTAGAATGACCAACCAATATCATGCCTGACACAAAGTGAATCAGATAACAAAATCAAACAAATTACCTGTATTACAGATGCAATACTACAACAAATGAACCATAAGGATGCAAAAGATGAAAGTTGTATGTCTTGTGACCGATGACCTCATTAAATATGCTTGGATTTTGTCGAGAATTTTTTTGCCAACATCCATCAAAGCCCTGGCAAGTTATTGCATTGACACGAATGGACAGATGTGATATGATAATCGGGCAGTTTACAGTTCTGTTCTTGCAGGTCAGATATCTTTATTATCATGGATACTGGTAACCATCACCATCCTCACAGTGAGTTGACTTAATGACTAGGACAGAAATAGTAAACTATAGTTCGTTTCAATCCCTCATGTCCACCTGTTTTCTGCTATGAAAATTTTTATTAGTTACATTTCAAGGAAAACAATTATAGTATGGAGTAGATGATAAAAGGACCTAATGTTCAACAAACTAAATAAATAACTTCCTTTAACCTTATTTTAGAAACAGAATTATCTGAAAATATGAGAAATCAGTCTACATTTTACAACATATCAGACCCACTTATGGCTGTCAAGGTCATTGGTCACATGCAAAAACAGCCTCAATTGACAGCTGCTAATCAGATGATTTATATAATCACTCTAAAAATTATAACCAGCAAAAACAAAGATGGCTACTCATGCAGGGACACATCGTATCTGCAAGACTACTGTGAAGAGACTTAAAAGCTGTGAAACATAAACTTGGGATTTATTGTAAAATTCTTAATTGCCATATTAGGTTGTCACGTCTATATGTAGTTTTCTAGGTAATTATTAAAAAATATAAACTTTTAAAAAAATTATCTACAAAAAAACAGGTGGACAGCAGGTGGTGAAACAGACTATAGTATCAATGTCCACCACCTTGAGAGAACTCAGCTACATAGACCATGGTGACAGAACAAGTGACAATGCAGCAGTTACACTACTGTATTTATTATACAAGGTTTCTTCTCCAAAGAATTATTTAGTTAAACCACAGAAAACCAACAGGAAACCAAGGTCTGTTATATCTTAATCTACTGGCATTGAAATTAATGTATAGACCTCAGGACTTAGTCTCCCGGGGGTTAAACTTCTTGTAATTAGTCTTAAATGTTGTTAAGGAATGTATAAAACTGCCCTGTGGTGCACATTCTTAAAACATATTTGTCCAAGTGATTTTTCAGGAATTTTTGCTTATCACTTTGTTTTTAACATCACAAAAGTGTCTTATAGAATCTCTTTAGAGATTGCTAATTGAAATTCCTTTACCAGGTGTAAAGTTATGAAATCATGTTTTTTACAATAATAAAGGCACTAAAAATCACTGCACCTGTGATGCCTGGCAATATTATGTGCAATTATTGGTGGTATTTTGTTTAACTACAATGGAGAAAAAATTGTTACTAGTGACATCTGATGACATCTTTTGATATTGTTATTAGAAATACCAAGCGACATCTGCAGGTGACTTAGAATACTACTATATGTGATGATATTTGCAGGGAATGTATTAAGGATAGCCAGTGACATCTCTTGACACTACTGCAGGGAACCTAACTAGTGACACCTGGTGGCATCTTATGAAACTACTTAGGCAGACTTAAATGTAAATAATAATAATAAAGCAGTGAGACATGGAGTGACCACAGAGGAGAGAAGACTACAACAGTGGTGCACAACATGGCACCAACCCTGTGGGACTCCTCCCAGGCCTCACTGTTGCGGTACATGTTGACGGCCGCCTTCCAGTCCCCACCCTCGATGAAGTGGTACTCTGCCTGCTTAATGTTCCCATCTGTCTCTAGCTCCTTCAAATATAACATATATTCCAACACATAACCCACTGCATACCTTTTATATATGAGTCTGACCTCAGCCAGGAGAGGTCAGCGTTCAAATGAATGGTCCACCAGAGCTGAAAACTCAGAATAAGTCAAACAGGAAAATTCCTCATCTGGATCTGAACAACAGGCATCTACTGCAAAGATCTCTTCATTCCGAATAAATACCTTAGTTAAATATATCTTTTTCAAAGTCCTGATCATTTTCATGTTAATTTAGGATACCAAAGCCAGTATCAGTTGAAATCTAGCTAAGTTTAAAAAATACAAAGAAACACAATATAATACAATTTTTCCCAAATTTAAATATCAAGGACTGTGACCAGAAAATTAAATTTAAAAATTTACATTTCTTGATTTTTTACACATTTTTCTTATTTGCGATGCCTGTTGCTGATCAGTTGCAGGTGAGTCATCAAATAAACCAGAACATCTAGGGCAGTCTCTGAAATACTAACCCTGTAGGCCTCATCCCACATATCGGCGCCCCGGTACATGTTGACAGCGCCGCGCCAGTCATGACCCTCCAGGTAATGGTGCTCTGCTTGTCTGAGGCTGCCCTCCAATTCTAATTCCTTTATTACATACATTCAAGTATATACATTAACATATAAGCATCTAATCATTTGCTTTTAGGATTAATGTAATGCAATCAGTTGTACACAAAGTAACTATAATGCAAACAATTTTAACTATAAACTCTGGTTTATGACAGATATGAATCAAGGTGACTGTTTTAAAAATATAATCCATATTGATGATTGTATTAGGACGCTATGGAGGAAGATTTAGTCTTATTTAAAGTTCAGAACAGCAAAATAATAGTCAACAACAATTATGGAAGATGTTAAAACAAGGGACCTATGGGTCACTACGCTCAGCTGTTATATATGATAAAAAAATATTATTTAGAAATGAGGCACATGCTGGTTTTGTGTGGTAATAAATATAAGCTGTATTATGAGTTGTTGTTGTTTAGCTTATGTAATATTCTGATAGTACCTTTGGAGACAGGGAAGAGGATTGATTTCATTTATTTTATTAACAAATGGCGTACTATTGTCACACAGATTTTGACTTGGCCATATAACTTATAAGCAGAACATATAATATAAGAGTTTAACTATTTATTAAAAAAAATACAAATATTGTCCCAAATATATTTTTTATTAAAAATAATAAGAGAATCATATGATTTTTTAAAATGAAATATAACTGATATGATTATTAAAATAATATTAAAGAATATATTCATGAATGCATTCATGAATACATTTTGAAAGTATTTGCACAAGTATTCATATATTTTCATTTTTACCTGAATTCCCATTCTTTATGCAAGAAATTTTATAATGGAGTACAAAATCATATTTGTATTTAAATACAATTACAAAGTATTTGCACCATGTCTGGATTTTATTCAGTTTTTTACCAAACAATGATGTTGAGAATCCAGAATATACAAAATTCACACATTTAAATAATGATCATAAGTACCTGGTTTTATGGCTTTTATTTATATTAAAAAATAACAGTAAAAAATTCATTTTGGACTAATTTCACATCAATGTACACACTAGACACAGCAGGAATCTAGATTAATAATATCAACTGCATCTTTGTCTAATTTCCTTCATATGATCCCTAATGATTAGTAATGAATAATATGATTTACTTCTTTATCATTAAAATTGAACTGAAAAATGCCATAGGTGACTGCATGGTGTTATTTGGAATATGTAATATTCTACCCATCGATACAAGATTCTTATATCATCAGTAACTGCGAGTTAATTTCCTGTTATTATAAACTAACAAATTCCTTTTCTATTTTTCTTTAATTTGTTATTAAAAACCAATAAAAATTTATTAATTTATTGTTTTTTGTTATGTTCTTGGTTAAAACTACTAGATGAGTTGGGTTGGACACCTGGATCAACTGTGGCTTGCCATAAGCTGCCTAGATTCCATGTATGCCTCGCCTCAAGCGTGCATAATTTGATGAAGGGTCAACAAGGTCAACATACAGGTGACTCAAGAGGGGCTGGAGAGAGCCAAAGTCTGACAGGGTCTCATAAAAAACATTAATAAAAGCTACAATTTTTGGACAATTTCTTTCAGCTTTCTAAACTAAAAAGCTGAAATGCTTATGTGTGCATGATATGAAAATTATATCAACAGTGCTCACGGGAAACAAACGTGCCATGGTCACAGTTGGGCAAAATTTAAGGTACTAATTTTATATTTATACTAGATATAATTTGAAAAATTCAGAACTAATTTTGGGTATTCAATTGAATCTTGATTAAATAATGTTACATCCCTGACAAAAAAATCTCTAGCTTCAGCAATGCTCTTGTTAAGGGAGTAAATATATTTCTTGATTTTTAACAAAGTGCATTATGTTTGGGCCCATAACTTAAAACAACTAGAATACGGGTAGTCGACAAGCGACTACTTGTATCCGCCTAAATCAGAGTGGAACGGGTGAAGTGTTGCATATTAGCATGGATGTCTGCAGCCAAATTGTGTATGAAGGTTGCGCTGCCTACGAAAAAATCCAGAAAGCTCTATACACATGCAAAACTTTGGCCCAATCGGTCAAACGGTTCCCAAGATATGAGCTTGGATATCTGCTGCATAAACTAGAATGCAGGTGGCGCCACCTGTCATAAAATCAAGAGAGCTGTCGGGGATGTATAAACTTGCAAAATTTTAGGCAGATATGTCAAACCACTGCCGAGATATGAGTGATTTTATCCCATGGCAGACAAACAGATGGGAGCTGTGCAAACATGGCTGCAGGTGGCGCCACCAGTTTTGCATATAATAGAGAGCTATGTGAGATTTATACACATGCAAAATTTTGGCCCAATCGGTCAAACGGTTCCCTAGATATGAGCTTGGATGTCTGCAGCGTAAACTTGATTGTAGGTGGCGCCACCTGTCATAAAATCAGAAAAGCTATCCAGGATGTATAAGCATGCCGAATTTCAGGTGACTTAGTCAAACCACTGCAGAGAAATGAGTGATTTTAACCCAAGGCAGACAAACAGATGGACAGTGTGCAAACATGGTTGCAGGTGGTGCCACCATTTTCGGTGTATGTTATAAAGCTCTCCAAGGGCTACATTTGTGCAAAAGAATTTTCCTGATCGGTCAAACGGTTCCCGAGATATGAGCTTGGATGTCTGCAGCGTAAACGTGAATGTAGGTGGCGCCACCTGTCATAAAATCAGAAAAGCTATCCAGGATGTATACGCATGCCAAATTTCAGGTGAATTAGTCAAGTCACTGCAGAGATATGAGTGATTTTAACCCAAGGCAGACAAACAGATGGACACTGTGCAAACATGGTTGCAGGTAGCGCCACCATTTTTGGTGTATGTTATAAAGCTCTCCAAGGGCTACATTTGTGCAAAAGAATTTTCCTGATCGGTCAAACGGTTCCCAAGATATGAGCTTGGATGTCTGCAGCGTAAACGTGAATGTAGGTGGCGCCACCTGTCATAAAATCAGAAAAGCTATCCAGGATGTATACGCATGCCCAATTTCAGGTGAATTAGTCAAGTCACTGCAGAGATATGAGTGATTTTAACCCAAGGCAGACGAACAGATGGACACTGTGCAAACATGGTTGCAGGTGGCGCCACCATTTTTGGTGTATGTTATAAAGCTCTCCAAGGGCTACATTTGTGCAAAAGAATTTTCCTGATCGGTCAAACGGTTCCCGAGATATGAGCTTGGATGTCTGCAGCGTAAACGTGAATGTAGGTGGCGCCACCTGTCATAAAATCAGGAAAGCTATCCAGGATGTTTACGCATGCCCAATTTCAGGTGAATTAGTCAAGTCACTGCAGAGATATGAGTGATTTTAACCCAAGGCAGACGAACAGATGGACACTGTGCAAACATGGTTGCAGGTGGCGCCACCATTTTTGGTGTATGTTATAAAGCTCTTCGAGGGCTACATTTGTGCAAAAAAATTTTCCTGATCGGTCAAACGGTTCCCGAGATATGTGGGTTTATGTGTGGAAACAGACGCACAAACGGACGCAAAGCGCAAAGGAAAGGTCAGAGGTCAAAACAAAATCGGGGCGCAGCAGTTCACATGTGACCCAAACATAATCCCGGGTTTCGGAAAATTCCGCCCAGCGGTTACGGAGGAGTTCTCCGGACACCTACGCGGCGGCGGCGGCGGCGGCGGCGGCCAGCTGAAAACATAGTATCCGCAAAACTCTGTTTTGGCGGATACAATTACACAATACTGACATCATTCTGGCATGTGCATAGAGAATGAAAAATATGTATATTATTTATGATTAAAGTCAGATCAGTGGTTTTGATATTAGGCAGTTTTGAAGTGTAACAATGGGTTTTTAATGGAAAAATGAAGTTTTTCATTAATATCTCGAATGTCATAGTGACCAAATTCTTGGCATGGTAGGGCATTTTGGAGACATCTAACTGTATGCCGAATTTAAGGAACTTGGAGCTGAAGCTGGGGAGCTGAGCTCTTGCAAACTGCATAACACTAGCTTGATGTAAACAATATGTTACATGGTGCTTGAAAACTTGATTAAAATCTACAGTTTTTGATCAACTGGTTTCAAATTTTTGGTGTTAACAGTTGAAATGCTAACAAAAACATGCTGTGAAAATTAAATCCACAGTACTTACAGGAAAAAAACGTGCCATGGTCAAAGTTGGGCAAAATTTAAGGTACCAATTTTTTATTTTTATTAATATTTTAAAAAATTTAAAAGATTTTCATCTAATTTTGGGTATACAATTTAATTTTGATATATTAAAGTTATATTACTGGAAAAAAGGTCCATAGCATTAACATTTTTTGTGTTAAGTGATCAAATATCTTTTCTGATTTTTTACAAAATGCATTATGTTTGGGCCCATAACTTTTTTAAATTAAATAATACAGACATAATTTCTGGCTTGTACATAGGAACTATATAGAGGAATATTTATGGTAAATATGAGGTAAAACAGATGAGTGGTTTTGATATTAGGCAGTCCTGAAGTGTGAAAATAGGTTTTTAATAAAAAATTGAGGTTTTTCCTTAATTTCTCAAAGGAACGAAGTTGCAAACACCCAGTTTTCGGCTTGGTAGGAGATCTTGGGGACATCTAACATTATGCCGAATTTTGGATTCCTAGGTCTTACGGTTTCAAAACGTGCCACATCTACGGACGGACGGACGGACGGACGGACAGACGGACGGACGACGGACAATGGACCACGACTATAGCTCAGATGACTTATAGTCAGCTGAGCTAAAAAAAAGATTTTCAGTGACAGCTGTTTGCTGTACATAATATTCTTAAAGAAATAAAACGGTTTAAAGGGAAGGAAATTGGATTATAAAAAAATTATTATTGAGCGGAAGCATTCACAAATGATTTTAATATGTTAAACATGATACTTCAACAATAACTGTAAGTGATGCTAACAATAACATGAATGATGTGATCTTGGTACTGATAACTAAAATCTCACCATATAAAAGAAAAATATAACCATTTTCACACTAAAATCAATATAGAAGATTGTTTTTTAATAGCATATGTTTTTCAAAATCTTATATTAGAAGTAACAGCCGTAATAAACAAGGTAGATTATTTATTCTCAGTGAAACAAGCTGACAGAAATCACAAATACCTTGGCCAAGTGTAGATGAGTGTCCTGTACGAGATCCTTATGGAACATCTTGACCAGACGTATCATATCATTGTACATCTTCAGCCTCTTGTACATGGTGATGGCCAGGTCTGGTTCCTCCACAGTGATGTACAACCTGTGTACAGGCAGCAGTACAGGGCTGATTATTTGTGATGTTGCAAAGATAAAAGACACCAATTTTACTGTACTACTTTGTTACAACGAAAGAATATTGACCCGAGAGTTTTTCATATTAAAAATTTTAATATAAGCAAATGTTTAAAGTATACTATTAATTTTTAGGTATGTCCAGGATGACAATAAAACCAACACTGCAAACGACTTTATTTTATATACATTGAAACCTGTGTAAAAAGACCATACCAAGGACTTGCCAAAAGTGGTTTTAATTAACACGTGGTCTTATTAGACAGGTCAGTTTTAACCAATATTACTCACTCAAGGGTGGGCTTTTTTTATAGGTGATCTTTCCACTGTTTATTTCGTAATAAGAATCACTAAATACTTGAAAATGTTGTGTAAAAAGTTCAGCAAATGGACCTGGAAATTTCCTGATTATCAAATGGTAGTAGCTTTACTACTTTTGCAGTGTGTGTGACAGTGTATGTATGTGTGTGAGGAAGCTACCTCTCTACTAGCTTATGCTGGGGTTGACATTCTTGCTGTGTGTGTGACGGTGTATGTGTGTGAGGGAGCTACCTGTCTGCTAGCTTATGCTGGGTTTGACATTCTTGCTGTGTGTGTGACGGTGTATGTATGTGTTTGTGTGTGTGTTACCTTTCTGCCTCTTTGTAGTGACCTTGCTGTTCCAGCTTCTTGGCCTGTGCTGTGTACAGGTTGGTCACCTCCTCTGAGTTCATGCATGTGGCTGCCAGCTACATACAAACAATTCACAAGGTCAAGCAACATCTCATACAATAACAGCCAATAATAAGAAAACAAATAAAAGCAAATAAAAGATTCTTTGTTATAGTCAACTTTGATATATGCAAACCTTTTAGCCAAATGGGGTCAAATATAGGGAAGTATAGGATAGTCCCAAAATTCAGACCATGTATAATTAAATTTATGGCAAGTAAAACAATGATAACTGGAATACGGGTAGTTGACAAGCACTATGTGTATTAACCAAAATCAGAGTGGGACAGGTGAAGGTGAATAGAGTGAGGTGTGTTGCATATAAGCATGGATGTCTGCAGTCGAAATGTGTACCGTTTTCCCCCGTGGATAATCCGCTACCGTCGATAATCCGCACCCCTATTCACAGCAACAATTTCTGAGGAAAAACACATAACCCTGTGTATAATACGCAGCCTGCTTCTGGCCAAAATCTTGAATGCTACAATTTGTATTTGCCGTAGTCATCAAATGTTCACTGGCTCCGTGGGGGTAAACTTTGCCAGTCAGACCGACAAGTCTCTTAGAAGAAGATCGTTACACTTAAAATAGCAAAAAGGTTATTCTCCTTTAGCTGTCGAGTGTAAAAAAAGGTGCTGTCAAGTGTGCAATACTGACACGTACCTGTTTTAAGTAAGATATAATTTACTACACAACCACCTGTAAAATGCGGGCAAATTACGCCCACTTTATATTATATCAGTCCCTTTCCAAACTCCTTTATATTATCAATATATAAATGCTGTGAAATACGACCACCTGGCTATTACAGATTACGAGTTTTTTTCCTGACCAAATTGTTATATTAAATTGACCTGCCTAATACTGGCACTCGTGCTAATCAAGTGCTGACCCAGTTGATTGCCCATGGGTGAAGTGGCGGTCACCTTTATGGGCTAACCTTTTTCTATTGTTGTGCCCATGTACCGACTACCGAACCCTGGCTGGTGGTTTCAACGGCACCTGGGACCGACCCTAGATTTCCCCTGACCATGTGACAGACTCACACGACCTGCTAATCCGCATAAGTGGAGGTGCCCCTGATGTACAACTGATCAATCTGACCATGAAGATGTACAGAATAGGGTAACTAATTAACAAAGAAAACCACTAGGCAATTATTCCTCCCTTGGCTCAAGTTGTTTAGAAAGTAATTAAGTGTATCACGGATAATTTCCTAAGAGAATCAATGACCCGGCATAACAACCCCAGTGTTGGTGCCCACGGCGCCATCTACCAACAGACAATGACATTAAATGAGGTCAGCCAGACCATGCATCGTCATGCATATTTCAGTTCACAAATCATCAATGTTCTTCGGCTGTAAGCTACATTAATGGTATTTTTTAAGTATTTGAAATTATGACAGTAAATAAAACCTATTATTATGTTTCCTTATGCCTAATTTGATAAAGTTCAGTGTGTATACACTTCGTTTGCATAAATCCTTTATTATCACTCATCGTCAGCCCACCAAACGATGTCCAATGTGATGGGGAAAATAGTTTGGAATTATGCTTCCATGTATGATACACACCAATGTTTTTTATTTCTATTTCATGGAGAAAAAGTGCGGATTATCCACAGGGGAGAACGGTATATAGGTTGACAACCTACCACAAAATCCAGAAAGCTGTCCAAGTTGTATACATATGCAAAATTTTAGGCAGATAAGTCAAACCACTACTTGTATATGAGTGATTTTGTCCCAGAGCAGAAAAACAGAAGGATGCAGTGCAAAAATGGTGGCAGGTAGTGCTACCAATCTTGTGTATGATTAAGAGCTATGTGAGATCTATACACATGCAAAATTTCAGGGGGATATGTCAAACCAGTCCTCAGATATAAGCCTGAATGTCTGCAGCGTAAACATAAATGTAGGTGGCGCCACCTGCCACAAAATGGAGAAAGCTATATAAGATGTATAAACATGCAAAATTTTAGGCAGATATGTCAAACCACTACTGAGATATGAGTGATTTTAGCCCACGGCAGACAAACAGACAGATGCTGTAAAAATGGTTGCAGATGGCGCCTCAGTTTTGTGTATGATACAGAGCTATGTAAGATCTATACACATGCAAAATTTCAGCAGGATACAGCAAACCAGTCCTGAGATATAAGCCTGAATGTCTGCAGCGTAAACATAAATGTAGGTGGCGCTACCTGCCACAAAATCGAAAAAACTATTCTAGATGTATACACCTGCAAAATTTTAGGCAGATATGTCAAACCACTGCCGAGATATGAGTGATTTTATCCTAAGGCAGGTGAACAGATGGACGCTGTGCGACCAGTTTTGCATATGATGAAGAGCTATGTGAGATCTATACACATGCAAAATTTTGGCCAAATCAGTTTGACGGTTCCTGAGATATGAGCTTGGATATCTGCAGTGTTAACGTGAATGTAGGTAGCGCCACCTGTCATAAAATCAAGAACGCTATCAAGGATGTATACACATGCAAAATTTCACTTGGCTAAGTCTAACCAATGCAGAGATATGAGTGATTTTATCCCAAGGCAGATGAACAGATGGAAGCTGTGCAAGAATGGTTGCATGTGGCGCCACCATTTTAGTGTATGCTATAAAGCTATCCAAGGGCTACATTTGTGCAAAATTTTTAGCTTGATCGGTCAAATGGTTCCCGAGATATGTGGGTTTATGTGTAGAAACATGCACAAATGGACTCTGGGCAGAGAGGAAAGGTCAGAGGTCAACCAAAAATAAGGGCTCAGCAGTTTCACGTGACCAGATCATATTCCCAAATTTAAAAAATCCCGCCCAGTGGTTACGGAGGAGTTCTCCTGAAACCTATGCGGCAGCGGTGGCGTCAGCGTCCAACTGAAAACATAGTATCTGCAAAACTGTTTTGGCGGATACAATGAGACAAAGGAAATACTGAAGACATTTCTTTTGATGCATTATAAAAGGAACCTTATATGTCACTTTTTTATAATATTTCTTTTTGTTGGAGGTAACAACCTCCATTAATAATGCTAGCTTAACTAGTTATGTACATCTGCAGGATTCCATTCCCGTTTTTAGGACTTCATGATGGGCAGTAGTACTCACTTCCTCTCATTTTATATCCGGGTGTATGTTAATCTAAACAAATAATAATCAAATCATAAATTAAGGCTATAGTAAATCCTCTCTCACTACATATCTGGGGCCGACTAGGAATATTCTTATGCTTTATTACAGACTGATCAGAACCACTTACTCTGTGAGCATGTTCCCACTTGCCAGCAGCATTGTACATCTCAATGGCATCCTTTGTGTTCTTGGATTCAACATATAGTTGTTCAGCCAACTGTAATATATATTAACAATTTTATTACTTGAAAGTTATGAACCAATATCCTTAAGAAATTCAGTACAGTGAAATCTAACCTGACAACCACCCAACTATCAAACCATCCCTACTAAGACCATTACTTTTTTTGGTCCTGGAGTAATTTTAATCACCATAAAACCTCCTGGTAACACATCCTGCGGGTGATCTTGTTAGTGAGATTTCACTGTGTATGGTTATCAGGTACCACTTATTGAAGTGTATTGTTAAACACAAGACCTATTTATAATATGAATGATGTAGACTTTCCATGGTTTTAATGCATTTAGAAATATCTAAATGTCATTAAAAATATCTAATATAAGCCAGTGTCTAACCTTAGACTAAAGAGAAAACTCTACTATGAAAAGCTTAGTCATCAGTTATGCCTGATAGGTTTTAACACATGTTACATGTCTCTCTTCATTTTTCAAATGAACCAGGACTATTGAACACAAAGTTAATTTTATAAACTAAAAATATAAGTGTTCATTTTTTTATTTCTTTTGCACTGAAAGATTTTTGCTCTGATTATCACTATTAATAACAACTTAAACAACAACAAAATACGCACAGATACATACACACAGTTACATACACACAGAGAGATAAAGACAAACACATATACATACACACAGGGAGATAAACACACAGATACATACACACAGAGATAAAGATACACAGATACATAAAAGCAGAGAGATAAAGACACACACAGATACATACACAGAGAGATAAAGACACAGATACATACATACAGAGACTGCAAGACAGACATACAAGAAAGACAGAGAGTGTGACATGACTTATAATGAATTCACTGTGTTTGTCCCTACCTCATAATCCCCAATGTTAGCATAATGCTGAGCTATCTTCTTGTAGTACTTGGTAGACATGGAGGAATCCTGTAGCTCCAGGATCTGGACAGCCTTCTCCCACTGACGAGATTGTATGGCCGCTTCTACTGCTTTTGTAGTGGCACTGAAATGGTACCAGTTATAATTAAGAGATTTACTATATGGACCAATTACATGTGGCTTAACTAAGGACCAAAATATGAAAGGACAGTACCTGAAAACATCATTGATCCATCAGGTATATTGCAAAAGAATGAAATCACTAGATGTCCATTTTTTTAAATACAAAATTGCAACATAACTCATGCAATGAATGGATTCTCATAAAATTTTCAGGGCATTTCAAAATGGGTCAATGATGAATCTTTCAGATTTTGATTTGGATCAGGCATATGATCTAGATTCAGGAATACCATCAAGGAATATTCACAAATGTACAATCACTTATGCACGAACCTAGGAACACTGGATAAATAACCTAATGCAAATATGGCCGTGGCTTGCAGATTGTAGAATGCAGATTTCTAGTTTATTCTATGACATCTGACCTTACTGCTTCGTAATTTTGCTTCTGACATAGTGCATACCTTGTACACATATATCATATTCAGGGAAACCTCTGCTTATGTAACCTCTATATTACAACTACATCCCTACTATGCACAGTTATGACTGTCACATGAGTAGTGGTCATGGGGTTAAGTAATCTCTTTGTCAGCACCTTTATATAGAAAATGCCTTGACCCCTTCAGTGTATGTATTTCTGAGGTCCTACTGTATATATCTCCAACAGGGAATAATTAAAATGGTAAAGAACATGCCAAATATGATTATTTTAATCAGATACAGGTTTGTTAATTACGAGGTGACTTTACCCAGCTTCAATGAAGTGGTTGATGGCAGCATCCAGCTGTTTCTGTTGGACCAGGTAGTTGCCCCACTCCTCTTCAAGACGAACGACCTCCGTTGGGAAGGCATCCCTGGCCAGCTCCACAGCTTCCAACAACAACAAACAAGGCTGAATGTGATGTACAAAAATGACATGCCATCTAATGCTGGTCAGAACTGAAATGACCCATCAAGGTGCTACACTGCCCTAATTTTTTATCTCCCAGGCAAATATACAGATATTTTGTTTTTTTTCCACATACTAGAGTCTGCCAGAGATTGTATCATGCAGAAAAATCTTGACTTAAATTTTATCCCTTGAATTTTCATAAAATTTCTAATAAAATGAACAGTTACAATTTTAAATCAGCAGTTGACCAATAGTAAATAATATTTTCTCAGAGAGGAACAAATTTTTTTTATTTATTTAATTTATGATCAATTCAATAGAAATCATCCAGCAACAGCTGGTCAATCACATACATGCAAGATAAATCCTGGTTCTCTTTATCTAACAAGTTGTCAATGGTACAATGTTTATATCCTTCATTTCAATTTGACTGTTTCAATTTCTTCAGGGTTGGGACCCATACACTGCTTAATGGATGAAAAAAAGAAAAGGAATCTATGGAGCAAGATATGAAGATGACTTCTATGGCTAGGATAAAATCTGGACCTTCATGTTTGAAGTCTAGTCAGTTTTGGCCTTGATTCAGGACATATTCCACCCCTTGCCTGGTAATATCATGCTACCCACCTCTCCTGTAAGCATCACCCTTACGGTAGCAGTCCAGTGCCCTCTGGTAGTCACGAATCTTCTCATACATATCACCAGCCTGTAGTTAAACCAAAACACCATAAACAAGTTACAAACATACTAAGGAAATTTCCCTTCTTAATTTATCTAGTGATACTGTACCTGTAACTGTTTTGTATTCAAAATGTTATAACTTATAGATATTACTATATATATATTACTTATATCATACCCATTTTGTTCAGGTGAAACCAAGATTAGAGTTTTGTTCTGGCAGAATTTCTGGTTGGACTGAATTCTGTCCTAAGAAAGATTCTCACTACCATGCATAGGTATTACCCACAAGTCTGTCCGAAAGGTCTTTTGTCTTGTCCTTCATGTTTTTCAAAATATACCATGTCTTGGTCACAGTCCACATGTCTATTTATTGTGCTTCTTCCCGTTTTGAAATTATTTTGATTATTCAATAAGTCTACTTACCCTTTCAAATAGCTCTCCCTTTATAAGAGCAGATGCAATTTTGCTGATCAAATCTGAGTTGTTTATCAATTCCTGAAAAAGTAGAATATTTTCATTTCACTCAGTCATTGAAAAAGTTTACAATTAAATTTCTAATATCAATGTAATTGTTTATCTGATGGATTCACTTACTTCTGAATACTTGACACTCCAACATTAAACTTCAAAACTACATTTGTGAAATTAATATTGTTTTTAAATTTGTGCTAAATTTAAAAAGCAGAATACTTCTATAAATTCACACCTGGTAACACTGTGAGCCTTTAAATAAGCTAAGCTAAAGCTAAAGAAAGAACAGACAGTGCTCAAGTTGCAATGTTGACACAGCCAAAATCAGGCTCAGCAAGCTGCCTCAACATCAGAGTGGATAGCCATGGGCTCTTTTATTTATGTTAAGGAGTATATTAGAAACAATAGAGATAGCCAAAGTTATAATTTTGTAGATGCCACTCAAGGCCAAGAGTTTAACTATACGAGATGCCAAATCCAGCTTAGCTCCATTCTGCCTGCACCAGGGGGCAAGACAAGAAGTCAGATGGGCCAGCAGAGCAGCAGCACCAACTCCTACTCAGAGAGGAATGCCTGAACATCTCAGCTACCAGCATACCCATTGTGAGAGGAATGCCTGAACACCGCAGCCACCAGCACACCCACTCAGAGAGGAATGCCTGAACATCTAAGCTACCAGCACACCCACTCAGAGAGGAATGCCTGAACACCCCAGCCACCAGAACACCCACTCAGAGAGGAATGCCTGAACATCTCAGCTACAAGCACACCCACTAGGAGAGGAATGCCTTGAACATCTTAGCTACCAGCACACCCACTCAGAGAGGAATGCATGAACATCTCAGCTACCAGCACACCCACTAGGAGAGGAATGCCTGAACACCCCAGCCACCAGCACACCCACTCAGGGAGGAATGCCTGAACATCCCAGCCACTCGCAAGCAGACAGTTTAACACTTGTTTAGAATTCTTACAATGAATGATTTGAGACCGAACTTTGTTATATTAATCAGTGATACTTAAATAAGCAACCCCTGATAGAGAATATAGCAAATAACTGTTGTGTTGATATTTAAATAAAGTGCATTGGACTGGCTTGCACTGGTTGGCTTAAGGCCTATAACCTCATGGGGTATAAAAAGACAGCAGAATGCAGTGTCTGATTTTTATGTATTTGGATATATTCTCAGTGTAGCTTAGATATTACTTAAAAAAGAGGTAAGTCAAAAATTGGTGTGCAACTGGTTTGAAGCATAGTGGCCATGGCATTATGACTTCATGTTATCGGACCAGAATTCAGCAAAATGTTGTCCAAACAGACCAAAACTACAGACTTTTATAGCTAATAATATATAGAAATTATCAACAGGACACAGTGAGTAGAAGCCGTGGTGATTAAACATACCTCTCTGCTGGTGACGAGTCTGGCGGCCCTGGCTGGCATGCCTGCCTTCATGTACAGATTGATGGCTGCCATGTAGTCACCCTCGTGCTCCTTCAGCTCCCCAGCCCTTCCTTCCTGGTTTGTGTCCATCAGCCACTGGTAGTAGTTACGGCGGAGATTGTCCAGCTCTGGGTGACCCTGGTAGATCAGGAAAGGATATTATTGTCATAACACAGGTACCTGTATATTAAACATACAGTGAAATCTCTTTAGTAAGCTACCTGTGGGACTGGCCAAAAGTGGTCTTAAATCACAAGTGGTCTTATTAGACAGGTCAGTTATAATCAATGTAAATACAGTGGAACCTGTTTCATAAGGGTGAGTTTCATCTTAAAACCACCCCTGAGTGAACCGAAAATATGCACATAATTGACCTTTCTAATAAGACCACCTATAATTTAAGACCAATTTTTGACAGTCCACAAGATGGTCTTATAACACAGGTTTCACTGTATTTTTAGTTAACTCAAGGGTAGTCTTAATAGACAGGTGTTCTTAATAGACAGGTGGTCTTTCATACAGGTTTCACTGTATTTGGGGTGCTGTACTATCCCTACAGCTAATAACACACCCACATATAAATGTATGCCAAAATGTGCAAACAACATACATATATCAAATATGGTTCTTGTGACATCCATACCATGATGCTTATGGTCCTGATAAACTTAAAAATTTTAAGGATGTCAGTCAATGGATGCATGCAAATATTTTGATCTTAAAACACAAACTGAAGATTACAAAGGTGATATTTATATAATATTAAAAGAAACCTCCCATGCAGATACAAGAAATGAAACTTTTTTAAAAATATATCATAATCATATTACTGTTT
Organism: Sipunculus nudus; assembly: GCA_026874595.1. Taxonomy (NCBI): domain Eukaryota; kingdom Metazoa; phylum Annelida; class Sipuncula; order Golfingiida; family Sipunculidae; genus Sipunculus; species Sipunculus nudus. The sequence continues at coordinate 33,284,799 of CM049309.1, forward strand.
CATAATATATGAACTGATCTTAAATGAGAGTACATACTACAAATATATGGATTTGACTTACCCTTGCCTCAGCCAGATCTAGTGCTTCATCCCACTTGTGCAGCTCCTGGTACATCTCCATAGCTTCATCAATGTTGTTCTGCATGGACAGCAATCTTATTGTATTATCACAATTAACAGCACATACTTGTATAATTATTCAACACAGTATTTTGATCTTATCCAGTCGATCCCTTCAGTGTATACTGAATATCAGAACAAGCAAACATCAAAGACAGTCAAATCCTTTCGCAAGTTACATAACACAGTGTTCCAATAATAAAGGATTTGTACATAAAATAGGTTTGTGGTGCATGGTGGCGAAATGGATGCAGGACTTGTGACTGCTAGGTTGTTGGTTCATGTCCAACCCAGACCAATTGGCAAAAGTCTTAACCACATGGGTAGGCCCTCTCCACCAAGAAGTGATTGGATACCAGTTATGGGCAGCAGACAAAATGTAAAAAGGATAACCAGAGAGTGTCTTTTATATAGCGTTTTTATGGGTGTATGTTCCCCAGGGGTAAAAAAAAAGCTACAATAATGAAAAGGCCCTAATGACCAGAAAGGAAAAGTGTAAAGCCGGATGAGATGGACATTCTGACATCAGAACATAGACCCAACCTTAACCTTTTGCATTTTCTAGGGCTATTGTCATGTTACCATAAGAAACTTACCCACTTTAAACCCAAAAAGGCTACTTGTAGAAGAGCAGAGAAGGTATGGATTTCCTTTGAGCTGATACTGGCTGTGGCATAAATTATTATTATTATTATTATTATTATTATCATCATTATAACTACTATTGACAGTATTTAAATAGAGCTAAATATGCTTAAATGACATCCATACACTGGGGCTAGACTTTTCAAGGCTTTGTATGTATAAAGAAGAATTTTAAACTGAATCTGACATTCCACTGGTAGCCTGTGCAGTTGACTCAGTATTGGGGTGATATGAGCAGATTTCGATGTTAAGAGTTATAATCCTGGTGGCAGTATTTGAATATGCGGCAGTGGACATATGACAAATATATATAAATAAGATATTCCCCTACCTGCTCAAGGTAAACACTTTCTGCCAGCTTAAAATTCTTCTCCATGATGGCCATTCTGGCTCGAACTTTGTAATGCTGGAACCCGTCACCCTGTCAATGGAACAGTATTATGATACAAGCAACGCATGACAATCATACAAAAGAGTTTAGAGTAAAAGGAAAACAACTTTACATCTTATTTTTTTCTATTTTCACAAATTTTATGGGGGATATGTAAAAATAGTGCAAATGGAATTTTTTTTAAACAGTAACAAGTTTTAGACAAAAGTTAACATGTTTTTTCATTATCATATATCCAAACTGACTCTACAAATATACCTATTATAAATATATATTTCATTTATGTTATAAACACCAATATCAAATAAGCAGGACTTAAGCTTGTAGTGTCTGCATCTATATAATTTAATTGATTTCTCCTGCTTTATAATTAAATTCTAAAAACTAGATCCAGCCAAGATAATATGAGTGACCTACATTAAATATTAAAATTACCTATTACATTAAACATCTTAATAATTCTTGCCATGTTGGTCTTATTGTGAATATAAAGGATATTAACCATTGTTTTCTGGGCCTCTTCTGCCAGCCTGTTTGTCTCCTGTAAGTAACGTGCCTTGGACACATCTCCAAGGGCAGCAAAGCATCTGAAATAAGAATCCATCTTTCTTTAATTACTCCCATCATGATGTACAGAAATGGTAGGAACTGATTGTAAAATCCTGTTAAATGGTTGAAAGATATAAAACAACTGACAACAAATTACTAATCAGTTATTTTAAGTACCTTAAATATTACTATAAAATCTGTTGTATAGAATTATGCCTAAAATATGGACTGCATATATGCAGTCTAACTTGTACATCATATGGCAGCTGGCTGGTTTACACTTGTTCACTGCAAAATGTTCAGTTTTAATATTGTTCACTACTGTATCTTGCCTTTCCTATATCTCTGATAAAATTAAAATATTTTTGTGCTTGTTCACTGCAGAAGTTTCAGTTTTAATGTTGTTCACTACTGTGTCCTATTTTTTCCATATCTCTGATATAATTAAAATATTTTGCTGGACAACATGTCTTCTTTGCATGTGCATACATAATCTTTTATGATCGATTCTGCAAAAATGCAACTAATTTAATTGATTATGAATGAAAACGACAATTCATCAATATAAACAATTAACTGGCTTTATAAGTCTTTATATCTTTGCAAAATGCCTCAAGGGAGTCTGCATATACCAGAAAATAAAATTCCCAAACTTACGGAAATAAAATCAGTATTTGTGCTTGTTTCATATTTTATTACACACACAAAATAATTCTTCACTAAAATATTTCTTCACTAAAATAATTCTTCACAAAAATAATTCTTCACAAAAATAATTCTTCACTAAAATAATTCTTCACTAAAATAATTCTTCACTAAAATAATTCTTCACTGAAATAATTCTTCACTAAAATGATTCTTTACAAAAATAATTCATCACAAAAATAATTCATCACTAAAATAATTCATTACTAAAATAATTCATCACTAAAATAATTCATCACTAAAATAATTCTTCCCTAAAATAATTCCTCAACAAAAAAAATTCTTCACTAAAATAATTCTTCACTAAAATAATTCCTCAACAAAAAAATTCTTCCCTAAAATAATTCTTCACTAAAATCATTCTTCACTATCTTTTATGGTTATGGTCAATGTAGTACATGTATAACACAAAGGTTCTGTTTTTTTGTTGTGTTAAAAATATAAGTCTGGTCATCATGCTATGCAGGAATATATGGATTTATTTTACCCCTTTGCTGTACCATATATATGTTTATATGAGTGTATTTCCAAGTTTGCCAACAGATCTAATGGTAAATCCCTGAAAAGAGGTAGCATGCATTGTTAAAGATGGAAGCAACAACAATTAAGATTAAAATTAATCAGTGAGAATATACAAATGTAGTAAGATGAAGTTTCCACAAACATTTTAATTTTAAATCCATGTAATGTCAACATACCTCTCTGCTATATGAAGCTGCTGAGATTCCAGTGACAGGCGGCTCAGTGACTTCCACATGGCTTCTGTTTCAGGTGACATCTCAAGAGTCTCAAGAAAAGCAACTGCCCTACAAAACAAGGTAATAATATTCAGTCAATTCATCAAACACAGTTGAATTTGCAAGGAGGGTATGCTTTCATCCCGTTCATATGTGTGTTTGTTAACAAAATAAATCTTATGAAATATTCAGGGCATATCAGGTATGGGCCAATGAAGAATCACTTAGATCTTGGTGTGGATCCAGCACATGATCTGAATACAGGAAGGTCATCAAGGAATATTCACAAATGTAGTCACTTATTCACCAATGAACCAGGAAATATGGGTAAAATAAGTGAATGCAAGAATGGGTTGGAGAGCATAATTACGAAATAGGGCACATGCAGAGGCTTGCATTCCTTAGAATGCAGATTTCCATTTAAGCATGTAATATTGGTGAAAAATAGCAAACCTCTGTAAAAGAGCAAACTTTCAGTTATTTTAAATTATGATAAAAATTTTATATAAATTTTAATTTTGGGTGTTTCAAATGCAAACTGATAACAAATGACCATCATAAAAATATTAATACGGGAAAAAACAGCAAATGTAAATAAGCATCAGACACTGAATTCTGAAAAACAAGTATATTACAAAAGGTCTATCTAAATCCAGTAAATAATTTAGTCCATCGCATATCATAAACTACAGTGTGGGTATACATGTACATTATGTACATTTCATGTATATTATATCTGTATAAAGGATCAAGCATTTAGCATTGGGTGAGCCTGTAATACAATTTAATGTGAATTCCTGTAATACAAATTCAGTGAATTTCTGATACATACCTGGCGTAATCTCCATCATCAATGGCTGTACCAAACTCTATAAGCCCTTCATCCAGTGTGTATGAGATTGTGGTGACCCCTTCGTTTACAATGACATCAGTCTTCCCATCATGCCTTTCCAGTTCAACAATGTCACCCTGTATCCAATTAAAAGATAGCTAACATAAGATAGCTAAAACTATAATATATGACCGAAGGAATTCATTATATCTTGTGATTTTTGCAATATCATCTTGAAGTTTAATTCACTCAAGACTAAGCCATGTGATTTACTTAGGACAAGAAATTCTCAAGTGGTAAATTATGCACATATTTATATGTCATTGTACAAATACATGTATCTTTCTATATAAAGTGAAACCTGTCTGAAAGGCCAGCTGTCTAACAAGACCACCTGTCTACTGAGACTACCTTTGGGTGAACTGAAAGCCTCATCTCTGTATAAATGACCTATCTAATAAGACCATCTGCAAAATAAGACCACTTTTGGCCAGTCTCATGGGTGGTCTCATAACACAGGTTTGACGGTACTTTATATTTTTGTGAGACAATTATGACTTGCAGTGAAACAAACATATCTGGACTAACCTTGAGGGGGAACATGGTGACTCGTTCTGGAGAGTCAATGTTGTACCACACACACAGGTTGCCACGATTCTGGGCCACCACAACATCACTACCTGTCACCCACTGTTCAATTAGAAAAATAGCTGAGATACATGTTTATAACCAAAGGTTCCAGTGAGGAAATACCACTCTATTAAATACATAATTGGAAATACCATTCTCTTTTATGATATACAAGTTTGTAGAAGTAAATATTCTCATGCATTTTATTCACTGCTTTAAGATGAAACAAATCACTGTACTGATTATTTACACAGGGAACCATTCCTGGTGTAATATCTTTCAGTACCTCCATGCAAATACACTTGATTTTTATAAAAGTTCAAATTTATATCATTACAGTACTTGTAGAATGGAAGTTGTGTTCCAAGACTGTCTTAAATCAGCTCACAGCTCAAGGTGATGTTGCTGAAAGCTCTTGATAACAAGTTATCATCGGCTCTGATGTTAGAATTTTTAAAATTATTCAACCCTTATTTGGTTGCATATATTAACACAATAATTATAAGCATATACAGGTTACTAAATTCTTAAAAGCATATGGCTGTTGAAAATTTGAAAATGAGCCTTCAGAAGCATTATGATAACCTTTCAATTGAACAAAATGCATACAAAAGGCCACTTAGCTGCTGGCTATATGTTATTCTTAAAGTTCTTTATGTAACTGGAAAATCACTGAGAGCAAGTAAGCTGCTTACCTGCACATATGAGCAGTAGTTGAGGATGGTAGTCTTGGTTTGGGTGTCAATGTCATACATGTGGAGCTGTGGGAAATACAGATCAGTACTCAATGGCAAAACTATATCATCCAAGGATTATACACTGAGTTGAGACACATACATAAGTTAAAATTTAAAATAAAAGAATGTATTACTTAATTACAAAAGAAGTCCTCCACTGTGATGAAAATGTAAAAACGTAAGTGCCTAAATCCTAGCTAGTTTCCCCACATTGTAAAATTTTCAAATCTGTGGAAACCAACATATTACACACTGTTTTCTGAGCTTTATTATGAAAATCACAGTTATTCATTCACTCCTTGCCTGAACTGAATATTATAAAGAACCCCAATGTTGAACCATGGGGCTGTATACATCTGTAAATCTGTAAATGTTTAATTCAGCTTTATTATTTTAAAATTATAAGGTAACAAAGAACTGGTACAGAAAAGGCTGGAAAATTACATTTATCAAAAAAAATATTGCATACCTTGAGTTTCTTGTCCCGGAACAGCAGCTTTCTGCCTGTCTCATTCAGCTGAAATATATATTATCTGATAATTATATGTTTTCTATTTATCCTGCTACAAAATAGGATGCATCATCAAGCATGGTAACCACAGTTATAAGATTAAAGTATTTTTGTAATTATAATATATTTTTATATGTATGAGATTGACATCAAATGAATATGTTGCAAATTATCATGACTAATAATCGTAAAGCATACACCATTCACTGTTGAACTTAAAATAATAAAGCTTCTAGTTCTGGTTTCTTTCTAATAAACAGAGTAGTGTTTTACTCCTCATTTACAAGTTACTTTCATGATGGTGTGAATTTTTTTAAAGCTGTCTGTTGTCAATCTGGATTTTATGGGAAAAGAATAAAATCTTGACAAAAAAAAAGTATGAAATCATAAAAATGTATGAGAAAAGTATATCACTGCCATGTAATGTATTGCAAATGTTATTGCTAGTCAATTATGCTCCTCCACTAAAACTCTTCACTAAATAAAAGTGCACAACACATTTAAGATACGAACAGATCACACCTTGCAGTCTAATTAAGTTCTGAAATACAGGTATGAAGTGTCCAAAAATAGCCAGCTTGAAAATGATAATTGGTAAAACAATTTTAATAAGAGAAATGCAAAAGGGCCAAATACGCCTGTTGTATGTCTTGTGACCTCTGACCTCATTTAATATGCATGGGTCTTGCTGAGAATTTAATTCAGGTGATAAAATATCAGTATTTATTTATAATTAGTTTCATAAATTCAACAAACATTTGGTAAGTCATCACTATGCTACAAAAGTCAAGTGCCCTCTAACCTCATTAAATATGCATGGATTTGCCTGGGAATCAAACTTAGGCAAGATATTATATCGGTTAATATTTCTGTTCAGTTTTGGGAAAACCCATCTTGGTGAGTTATCATGGCAACACTTTAAGTAAAACTTAATGGACTGATGGACAGACGGACAGACTGTCCTGTCTAAGACAGGTATGTAAAAAGTATTTATACTTAAAAAGTTCTGAAAATAAATACTTTAAAAAGTGTAAACTGGCAGAAAAAAAATTCTTTGTTTTTCATCTAGTTTAGGAACACTGTCTATGGTTGATAAAGTCAGCATTCTTCTCAATACTTATGTCTCACCTCAAGCCAGTCCACCTTTGAGTCATGGTTCACTTGGCCAAGGGTAATCCCTGAACAGAGATCCACTGGAGAAAAACAAGCAGTTGTTATTATAAATGTAAACATCCAAAATCAAAGCACTGTGTAATAACATTATGTTCAGAAAGTTTATAAAAATGTAACATTATAATTTATAATTCAACTTCAAGTAGATATAAATCAAACAACAGAATAACAGTATCACACTGCACAGAATCAGACTAAAAAAAGTAAGACTCTGCTGGTTAGGGTTTGTGGGTGTCACAATCTGAACCCCACAATGGTGTTAAATACACAGATAGCGTAGGTAGAAATGTAGTGAAGAGGGTAATGTGGTCCATTCAAATACGTTAGGTAAGAATTGTTTCAAGGAAAATACTTAAACATGGGTGTTACTGTGGTGAGGACTTTACATGAGAAGTAATATTTTGATAGCATTAGCATGTGAAACATAAACAGAAGGTGCTTCCTTGAAATGTAACAAATTTTGATTTCAAAGTTTGACAGTTGAGACAATGTATTGTCTTTAACTAGCTTTAAAACAGGAGTGGGAAAAGTTTATATTTAATATTGGTGAAACTATATTCCACAAGTAAACACCTCTGAGATGCAAAGTTATGCGAACCGCAGCATATTTTGCTTTGGTACATGTACTTGTGCCTGCTGCCAAATCTTTGTTATTAATAAATAAGTTACAAAATTCTGTTAGCCCTTACGCACTATAAATAATCTAAATTTTTGTACAACTGCCATGTGAATAAAACAGGGTTGTTATTTTTCCCTGGAAAAACTATTTTTTTCCCGGACAGTGGGAAAAACCTGGGATTAATTGGGAATAACTGGGGAAAACTGGTTAGTACCGGGAATTACTGGGGAAAATGTCTGATCAAAATTTTTGAGAGAGTATAATGATGTATAGTTAATTAATTCTGTTTAATGTTGCATGTTGAAATTAAATTATATGTGTGTGTGTGTGTGTATATATATATGTGCGATTGTGATTTGAGTATGTTTGTTTAAATATATATGTGTGTGTGTGTGTGTGTGTGTGTGTGTGAGATGATATTTCCTTTTAATTCAGTCAAATATCTGTTGGTCTCTCCTTTTATATGAGTATTAGAGGTTTTTCCCAGTTTTTCCCACTTTGAGAGGTTTTTCCAAAGGCGGTAAATATCGGTATTTACCAGCTGGTAAATACAGCACTGGGAAAAACTTAACAACCCTGGAATAAAAGCTAAGTAGTATCTGCAGAAGATTACTTACTGATGGCTATAGTCTTGAGGTCAATTAGATAGGCCATTTTCTTGTTCTCCTCCACCCCTCTCTGCTTCCTTTCATTCAGCCGAACACTAAAAGGCAGATACAAGACATAAAAATAACATTAACATAAATAATATCAGGGCTTTCAATAGGAAGGAAAATTGATGTCCAGGATGCTCAAGCAAAAATATCAGTGTGTCACTTTGAAATAGGGCAGGTACAAATTGTAGGTGATGTAAAATTATATATTTATTTGTTGTACATAATTTTCATATCATTATATGATTACATATTGCGTCATCATGTTATTATTTCTTTGGAGTAAAATCTAAGGGTCAGTTGTCAGCACAGTGTTTACACAATTGACTGGATTTTGAGGCAATGGTCAGCTACTGCTACAAGGGCCAACTATAATCCTCTCAAATAAGTCTAACAGCCAGAATATTTTGTATGTCCAGTGGGAAGCTTGGACTCCCCAGGGAGTGCCCAAGTGTGGTTTATACATCACAAACCATAACCCCCACATTCCTGGAAACCCTGAAAATAAGCATATTATGATTGTAAGCTTTGTTGATCCAATCAAACTCTTATTTGATATGATGCTCTATAAAATAATAGAGGATAACAGATCCAACACTCATAATATCTTAAAATTGTCCACAGAAAATGCTATAGTCGCATACTGCTGATGTTCCAGATCTATAGATAAGTAATAGAGAAAAGATATGATGAAAATAGATGTTGCTACTAAACTGGCCATGCTGATCAACAACCAAAAAATATTAAAGGGGCCTATTCCAATAACTGAGGTTTATTTATCCCTCAAACCTTTAGTAAAAAAAGGCCAGAAAACACAATCCCACCACACACAGGCTGTTTTTTTTATTTTTATCCACATGTTTATACCATGGAGGACCTGCATAAATAATTAAAACACATTCAACAAGGACATCTGGTGGCAAGCCAGAAGAACCAGACTTTGGAGATGGGCATTTTGCAATTAGTGACCTCAAACTTCCTCACATAAGCAACAAACCACCTTAGTCTACACTGGTTCTCCAATTGTCAACACTGCTGTGTTTACTAACAGCTTGTAGATAAACAAGCTCATACAGATGCTGATAATAACTTTTACTGACAGGAATTACCTAGAGTTCATTAAAATGTATGCAGAGTAAGCCAGAAATCTGATAAATTCTGTATAAAAGGTAGGTGAATAGCTGGCTTTAAGAATAGAACTAACACAAACAATAATAAATTTTGTACTTTTAAAACCACAAATTCTCAATACAGAAGAAGAAATGGAGAAGAACACTGCACACTAATACCATTAGAGAATGAAAAACTGACCTGATGAGGTGAGGGTTCATGAACTCTGTCCTCACTGACCCCAGGATTTCATTCTGTCCATACTCCACCAGAGACAGCTCACCAGCATTGAAGATCAGACAAACCTGTAAGAATTCAACATTGCAACTTACATACTGTGATTCATGATTTCACTTTTTCATTTTTTGTGAGGGTTCCATTTTTGCGACTCATCATGTAATAACCTCTCAATTACAGCCAGTACATCCAGTATTATTTTTATAAATTAATCATAAGATTATGAGATTATGTGTTTATAAAATGTAACTTTTGGAAAGGGACCCTGGTGAACCCAGGGTAGAAATTATTTTCCATATTGACAGAAAACTTGAAAGATGGGATATGATTTATAACAGCAGTCTTTGATATACAGTAAGGATACAAGTTACAGTATTATACAAGATACAGTATTATATGAGATGAAGTATTATTCAAGATACAGTATTATACAAGACACAGTATTTTTCATTATATCAATATTTGCCTTGTGATATGCTTTTGAAAATGAGGCCTCTTCTTTGCGAAGGTTATATATTTTCTTTAATTTCCCTTTTGTGAATATCAGGAACTAGAATCCCTCACAAACATAGGGCAACCACAGTATAAAAAGGTTTATTAAAACATATCATAATCCACCAAAAGCCAACAACTCAATATTATCAGTCATAGTACCCACAGATGTGATAAAACTTTAAATACATAATTTTTATTTATTATAATTATCAGTTATATGCAATACTGCATAAATTTATGTGATTATTTAAAACACTGTACAAAATAAGTATTAATTTTTTCTGGCCCTGAAAAAAATATATAAAATGTAAAAATAAGGACTCACATTCTCATTGTCGAAGTAAAACTTCTCATTTCCACCAGACCCTTGCCATGGTACCTGAAAGACAATACATACAGTATATCATCCCCTGTGACTCACTGTATATCAAACATCATAATGTCAATGATATGTTATTGTTACATGGATATGAGGTATGCGGTAAAAGGTAGAACATGAGATTATGTGAGATATGATATGAGACATAATATATGATAATATATATGATGTGATAGAAGTTACAATAATCTTTATTTTTACCTCACTGAGTTTTGTGCTGTGTAAGTCGCCCAGCATCAGTGTGTCAGAAGTATGAGCCACCAGGTAGCGATCGTTCCCCATAATCTTCACCTCGTCAATCTCGTAACCATAGAAGGACTTCAAGATCACACGAGTACCACTGGACAGGTTCTTCACTATCACCTAAAAAAGAACATTTTTCACATTTTGCTAGTGGAATATTCTGGTATAAGCAAAGTCCTGCTAGTAACTTCACAATCAGACATAAGTTTAATCTGTACAGTTGAGACACAAAACAATAGACTTCAGGCCAGGGAATGAGTGACTGAGGGTGATTCTGGTGTTTATAAAACTAGCCAAAGCCACAAATGTGTTACAATTCCTTAGAAGGTCAAGGTCCTGACTAATTAACCTATCAGCTACAGATGCTGGAAGTCACATTGAAACTGTTTTTAATAAAATATTTGCTATTTGAAATTGCTAGTAAAAAATTACCACTAACAAAACTTAGCCTGCGGCAAATATAAAAAAAAATTAAACCCTGGATGTCTGATTTACCTGGCTGAGGCCAACATAGGTCATCTCAAACTTATTCTTGTAAACACTTCTTCTCAGACAGCAATCAAACAGCTCCACCCCTCCACACAGTGTGCCCTGAAAACATAAAAGTGACCATTTAAAAGTGATAGTAAAAAATAGTGATTTTGATATAATGCCATCTTGAACTGTAACATCTTGAAGTTTTTGCTTAATTTCTTGAAGTAATGAGGTCTTACTGGCCTAGTTTCAGTTACTGTAATAGGTTTTGTCCCTAACTTTTGTGCCCTGTGGACAGACAACCTGACAGACAACAGACAATGGGCCATCGTTATAGCTCAGATGACATACAGTCAGCCGAGTTTAAAAGATGAGGATATAATCCTAATAATACAGTAATTATATCTTTAATTTCCTGAGTTACAACATACAAATCTGTCATCTAAACAATTAAATAAACAGATTATACTATTCCATGAAAATGTTTAAGATATTCTCTAGGATAAGTTAGTTTTGTAACTTACCACAGTGAGGCGTGACCCATCCTTCTTCCATGCCAGAGCTGTGATGGTATATAGGTTGATGATTTCTTTGATCTTCCCTTCATCAAACAGGCCTTTGCGAGGACTCCAGTTCATTACACGTAACCTGTACAGGTACAAAATATGCTGATGATCAGAGGATAAAATAAACAGAATAAGCTGAATAGGAGTGAGAGAGAATGAATCTGTACACCAGGACCATCCAAACCAACCTGAGTTCTGGGTTCATCAAAAGCAATTGTTCAGGCACTGACCTATCAGTCTATCCCTTTGTACATATCAATGGATTTAAGGGGAGAGTTATAAAACATCACAGATATATACAGGTATGATCAAATATCTGATGATAAGGATGAGAGCCACGAACATTGTCACAATCTACATATCTTTCCTACTTTTGAATAAAACAGTATAATGTTAATTTACAAATAAATCTGTTTCATGCTGCAAATTGTAAATTAACTACTTCTGATCTCTGGAGAGCTTTTTTTTGTGAAATGTAGGAGAATTCTAACTGAAAAATGCTGATAAATAAATGATGTGCTTATCCATCACAGGCACTAAGGGAATCATGGAAAATTGTGTATACATGTCATTGGCAATGATTGTTTTCAGCACTGAAGGCCAATGCCTTAACCACATGGCTTGTCCTGCCCCACTGAGGTTCTTTTATGTCTTATTTTTAGGATCAGTACCTCAATACTCTTACCAACCGAGCTTTGAGCATCACCATGGTAGAGCACCATTATCTGAAAAGCTTGAAGGTCAGAATTTTTGTTTGGATAAATAATCCTTCAGATAAATGATTCACCCTGAATGCCACCCTGCTGCTGAGCACCAAACATTACCATAGATTGACAGACATGAATTAATGGAACTACCGGTAATTAAAAATAAACATTGGCAACATAATTTTTGTTAGGTTTTCCATCAATTTATCATGTAAAATACAATGAATTTGCTATACATTACAAATATATTGTTACCTGGCCCTGGAGAAACAGAATTCATTGTTGAATATTTTTTCATTGTTTGGATTTCAGACAAATGGTCTCAATTTTGGTTCTCAGTTTTCAATTTCTGAAAAACAATTTTTCAGATTAACAGTTTTCCAAACCAGCATCAACAATGATTTACCTGTCATAACTGCCAACAACCACGGACTGTCCACTCGGACTGCAGACAGCTGTGGTGAATTCATGTTCATCATCATCACGGCTGTAATCAAACTGCTGCATGATGCGACCTTCACGGTTGTAGGCAAATATCCTCTTGTCACAGCCAGCGGCCACGATGGAGTTACTGGCCCAGGCCAGGGCATAAGGAGGACATGGATGAACACTGATCTTACCCTGAGACGTATAAAGATTAATAAATATAAACTTCTTCATACAAAGTTTTCCATCAATAAACTATGGTTGGCTATATACTTGTGGGGTTAAATGTTTGTAATTTTCCATTCTTCAGTGTTTTGCATGAGTTTCATATCCCAGTATTACCATAAAGTAACCAACACAAAGTATATAAATTTCAATATTATTTATTTAATATCAACCAAAGGCAACATTGAACAAATAAAAATTACTTTACTATTAACAGAATAAATTAAATATCTGATATTATTTGGAATGTCAATCTTTGATTTATAAACGAGTAACATAAAATACATGAAATCATATTTAATTTCAATGAAGCAGTAGCGAGTCTTGAGAATGAAACAATGTTTTCAAATGACCATAAAAACTGCTTTAATGGCAAATATAACATCACAAAAGATTATCCAGTGGAACAGCAGTGGCTGTCATAAAAATGTCCATAATTTATGTTATGTAATAGTGAAAGAGATTTAATATTGCACAAGGATAACTGGTGTCCCACAACTGACAGGTGAAATCATACTGTTGATCCATTATTAGGGCAACTGCCATACCTGTGATTCTCCAGTCCCTTCATCAGCCAGGAAATAGCGTACAATGGACCCATCAGCATGACCAGACAGGATTCCTTTACCAGAGGGGCTACAGTTAACAGACATAAACAATGTTATAAACTGAATCATCAAACATCTTTAATACTGTTACAGACAATTTACTTTCACATTCTGATCACAGGCTTGAATACGGTTTAACATTGTTACAGATGACATTGATAATTCAACACTTCACACACTTCATTTTAAAACTTTTAAGTCACATTTCTTACTTCAACAAATACAGATTGGTTTAAAGTTCACCATGCATAACAGCATCGACAGCAGCATCAGACAAAGTAACTGAACTGTCTGACTTATATTATGACAAACCACACGTACAATGGTCTGCACCCATGAGTAAAATGGGCAGCCTCAAGAAAACCTCAGGGATGGGACATGGGTACCTTTAATGCTGGACAATGTTCCAAGTACTCTCTCTGCTCCTTGTAACTCCATGATCTAACCAAGCAGACATTGCCTCCTGAACCTTGTTTATAATAATGTTCATAAACCAATAAAATCACATAGTGGAACTATTCATCTTAGCCATGCTTCCATACTGTCATATCATTATTTGAGATATAAATTTCTTTATTTTGGAAGTAATACTCCATGGTCAACACACTCACACTTGTATTATTACAGTATTAATCCACACTGTATTAAATGAGCATAATTTCAGTCACAAAATATAAGCATGTGTACAGTGTAATGCTAAATGAGGAAGCAAATATTTTGCTATTTGTCAATGCTTCATGGTCTATAAGTATGCTGGCACTTGACATAAACCAGACCAATTGTTAGTATACTTTCAAACAACACCTACCATTTGCTAAAAAAATCCATTTGAATTCAGCATACTGTTAAATCCCTATAGATGTGTGTGGACTTTCTGAGCATGTGAAAACAAGCATGGCTCATACAGGTCACTGGACAATAGCTAACTTGTAAATGATACAGGAAATGACTCATAACCATAGAGACAGATTTTCAGTTTAGTTTGTGAGTTCACGTGTATTCTTTTGTGTTTATTCATCACTAATAGCTTAATGTGAAGATTATCAGCTCTTTACCACAGTATCATTGCAACATGATGGATGACTGCTGCAGAACATTAACCCATATAACACTTGTATCATGAGTCAACTTAGGCTTACAAGCCCAATATAAATGCATATTGAGTCATGTATTCACGTCTGGCTTTTGGTCAGAGAGAATGATGGATTTCGCAATGGATTATGATTGAGTTTGTATTTTGATGTACACTTACCTCATGGTGAGAGACACTACATAGGAATCAGTGTTGTAAATAGTAGAGGACTTGTTGGTCTTGGTATTGGCTACTCTAACCTACAGTGAAAAATCAGAGTACATGAATCATAAAAACCTTTTACATAATCAGCACTGATATATACATACTCAATATTGGTATTTTGTCATTTTTATAACAATTTGTCCAATCCATTGTATAATACCTGCAGACCTATAAACCAAAAATTTTCAAAATTCATCATTAAAAAAAACATGAAAAAACACACAAAAATACATATACAGTATAGTTCCACCATTTAGATTTTAATGGGGCAAAAAGGATTTCAACATATCTAGATTTCATCATAAACATGCTTTACTGGGTAATACATCAACTGAATTTGGCAGGATCTTCTGGCTTAGGACTTTAATGGGAAAGCTGCCCTTCCTGCCACACAATGACTTTGATGACTTTTCAAATAATACCTTATGAAATTTAAACTAAGATCATTTTTTAACTTTCAAACTCAGATGGCCTCATTCCTGGCACAATGTAGCATCCAAACTCCTGTGGCACGATTACAAGGGCACCTCTCCTGCAGCCACACCTTAGTCACCATTAGTGCCATCATGTTTCTGTCTGGGTCACTACTACACCACCTCACAATTTTGCACATGTTACTAGTCTACCTATAGCTAGAAGTCTGCCCTTTTGGATCTGAAATGATATGTTTCAAAGCAGTTCATAATGGGAAAGATGCATTGGACTTAAACGAGTTTGACAAAAATGTTTTATTGTACATAAAGCATGACAGCCAACATATTTACCTTTCCATCAGCAGTGCCAAAGATGATCTGGTTATCTGGGGGCCAGATAAGACAAGTCACTGCACTCTGCTGCACAAATTTGTTGCATATGGATTTTTTGTCTCCCCATTCCTCTCCGATCTTGTACACAAAGATGATGTTATCTGTCTGCCCAACAGCAATTTTTGTTGAGTCAGGAGAAAAGGCCAGTCCCTTTACCATGTAGCTTTTCTTTCCATACTACAAACAATGATTAATCTTTTAAGAATTAAAAACACATAATACGGGGCTTGACATTAACATTTAACTGCTTGCTGGGGCAAGTAAAAGTACACAGAGGCCTTAAATAATCTTAAGTAAGGGATTTTCTTTTATGGAGAAAAAGAAACCATACTGTAATACCTCTATCTTAAATCGCCTGCACATTTATCAGTGCAAATGCTGGGACAGAGAATGTTATATCATAAAACATTCATTTTGTCAGTAATAACATCTTATAATGATTATAACATTATATATCCTCTCAGCTAACAGAGAGGCAATATTATGAGAATAGTTTAATAACTCTTATCATAAATCAATGAGAACCCCTGATTAGAACATGTTTATGATAGTTGTAATAAAGATGATGCTTTTCTTTATCATAAACAAGGCCTACAGGCCTAATGCGAACCTGTGCATTGGGAAATACACCAGGTATAATGCTTTAATGCTGGAACATTACTTTTCATGTATATGAACAATGAAAGTACTAAACATTTTGAATAAGAAACAATTACACAAACATCACTGCTGAAATTCTGGCATGGGTGCACACAACACAAAAACGATTGTAGCTGGCACCACCAGTCTTGTATACTTCGAAGCTATCAGAGATATACACATATGCCAATTTTCAGACTGATATATCAAATTCCTCTGTAGAAATAAGCAGGCACATACACTGTGCAAAAGTCAATGTATGTGGCACCACCTGTTTTGTAAATAAGAATACCATCAAAGATGCATAGACAGGTCAAAATATCAGTCCAATACATCAAACTTCCCCGGAGTTGATGCACTGGGCTGACAAGGCTTAAGTGAGTAAGGCAGTTGCCCCCGAGTGACCTGTGACAAATTGCTGCCTCAAGCTACTGCACTGAGTGAACTCTTGACCTGCACCTGGCTAGACTGAGTAAACTTTTGACCTGTACCTGGCTGCACTAAGTGAACTCTTGACCTGTTGCATAATCTGACACAGTTGGCAGTCTGCTAAAGCTATAAATAGATTCAGGCTTAGCTTTGGTGCCAAATATGATGCAGTGAGCAGTCTGCCAAAGCTATAAATAGAATGCAGCTACTGCACTGAGTGAACTCGAGACCTATACCTGGCTGCACTTCTTCCAATCCTGGCACTGTGCTAAAACTATTTATAGAGCTGACATCATCTTGGCTTATGGCCAACATCAAGGCACTGGCAATCTGCCAATGGTAAACCAAGTGCTGCCATCTGAACACAAAAGTGGTCCCTACTTGAAATAACTTAAAAATTTATTTTCCCAATACAAAATGCTTTTCAGCTGACTTTTTATTAAAAAAGAAATCAGGAATATATGTAAAATTATTACAGATGCATACTGAATGCAATTTTAAAGTACAGATATATCTCATTGATGGCAAATTCTTGAATTAAGTTGAGTAGGGATACCAATAATTTATAATCCACGTACAGTTGTCTTTATATAGCCACAGAGAGCTGAATATCCATGATTGTACCATTGCCTGGTATGATGAATAACTTAAATCATAAATCTAAATTTTTTAAAAGCTTTTAAAAAAACTTTCTTGTCAATATTAACCAAAGATAACCTGAAATCTAAATGTCTAGTGGCATGATGTAATAGATGCTGATAAACTGGTGCCAGGCTAGATGTAACAGCATCACACAGCTAACATATATGGTAAAATGACTCAATTCAATCTTTATAAATCATCCAAAATTCATTCTTTGGAACCATAAAAGACAATTATTATAAGAATTATTGTAGGAATTATTCTTGCAAAATATTAAACAAACTGGCCTCAGTATCATTAGTCAAAAAACGTTTTGTAAGTTTATAACTCGTATGGGAAAATACAGCAAAATGGCAAAGTTCAGCTTCCCATAATTCAGCCAAAAATCATTGAACCAAACCATTTGAACAAACTTAATTTATCAACATCTAAGGATAATTAATGTGTGAGATTTAAGAATTTGGCCCAGTGGTTTTTGAGAAGAAGATTTTTGTAGCCACTTAGCTAAAATGGGCTGTTACGGCATATGACTAAATTCAGCTTCCCATAACTCAGCCAAAAGTCACTGAACTGAGACCATTTGAACAAACTTGAATAATCAACATCTAAGAATAATTAATGTGTGAGATTTAAAAATTTGGCCCAGTGGTTTTTGAGAAGAAGATTTTTGTAGCCACTTAGCTAAAATGGGCTGTTACGGCATATGACTAAATTCAGCTTCCCATAACTTAGCCAAAAGTCACTGAACTGAGACCATTTGAACAAACTTGAATTATCAACATCTAAGGATAATAAATGTGTGAGATTTAAGAATTAGGCCCAGTGGTTTTTGAGAAGAAGATTTTTTTAGCCACTTAGCTAAAACGGGCTGCTATGTCATATGACTAAATTCAGCTTCCCATAACTTAGCCAAAAGTCACTGAACTGAGACCATTTGAACAAACTTCAGAAAGCACTACCCTAGGATCATTTCTGTGCGATATTAAACAATTTGGCCATATCGTTTCAGAGAAGAAGTTATTTGTAGACTTCAGTTTGATATGGGCACTGATGACCCCCGTACAAAAAAGGCCGATACAGGTGGCGCCACCAATACCTCAATTTCAGATATGACTCATGTGACCAACATTGGCATAAAATTTGGTGATGATAGCTCAAGCCATTTCTGAGATTGTAATTTTAGTATGCTTTTTTGGACAGATGACTAAGTTCAACTTCCTGTTACTCGGCCAAAAATCACCGAACTTAAACCATTCAAACAAATTTTAGAGAGATTGTTCCAGAAATCATTTCTGTAAAATATTGGACAATTTGGTTGAACAGATTCGGAGAAGAAGACTTTTTAAGCTTTTTTAGCTTTTTCCCTATAAAATCTAAGGCCATCCTTAAAAAGTTCTGTGTTGGGGCTAACCCGGCCGGTCGTGATTTTTGGCTGCGGCTGGAATTTTTTTTTGACATATCTGCAAATTAATATTTTTATATGATCTGCCGCAAGCACCTGGGCCCATAAAAATCTGCCTTCATAGGCTAGAAAAATAGTCCTTCTATTTTCTATAAATCGCTCTAAAACGTCTAGAAATAAGTCAAGGTCACCCATCTTCGAACTTTACCAAGATTTTTTTGTATATACATCAACACCGAAGAAATAAAATTCCTAATCAGGGTACCGACATCCAATATATGCTTTCATCTTTCAAAAAGTACAGTTTTACATATATTTGTATAAACATTTTATATACATTATACATCAGTTATAATGTCTCCATGATAACATGCTTGACCATTATTGGAAAAGTACTTGATAACTTTTCAAATACGTGAATGTTTGACATGTACATGTTCAAAGCATGTACTAAAACATTTTAAACCCAAGTACAGGATTTTAAGCTTGTAATATAACACAAAATCTGTTCAGAGATACCTTGTTGTGCATGTTTCAATGGTATCGAGGCAAGGAATGAATGGAGTACGGGTATGTAATTTGACATAAACCTCGCATATGCTAATATCCGGTAAAAAAAGGTGTAGTAAACTCCAGATCCTCCTTTGAAAAAAATATTTTATTCCTCCCTACCTGATGACTTTTTTGGGACCAATGTTAGCCCCAACATAGAAATTTTTAAGGATGGCCTAAGAAAATGCAGTTAGCCAAAAAATAAGCAAAATCCGATAGAGTTTTTTAGATGTCTAATTTTATGCATAAGATTTGATGATGCTAATTCTTGCCGTTTTCAAGATAGTAAAGGTTAACGTACAGACGACGGACAACGGCCAACGGACGACGGACGCTGCCACACCATCGCATAAGCTCACAGGTTCGCTAAAAACAGTTACCCTACATTGAAAAGTGAACACTTCACTGATACGAGTAAACCCTTATTTTACCTTTGGATCAGCAGGTTTTGTGGCAAATTTATCTCTTCGTTCCCCTTGTTCGTCATACAGCAGAACCACACGGTCGTAGGTGCACACTGCCAGTTTGTTGTTGTTTGGAGACCATGCTAAAGCTGTGATCTTGGCTGCTCCCTCCTGTAGTCAACAAAGAGCGTGAGCATGTAAACTAAATCTTCCTTGCACAAAGTTGTGTTAAAGGGACATTATCAGGAGCAATATTAAGCCTTATATTTTACCCTATCAGTTCAGTTTTGCTTTATACAAAAGTCTCAGTACCTCATATACCGCTGTTTAACAGCTTGTTATTGTTCTGCATGTTGGTAAACACAGTTCATACGTGTCTGTTTACCATAAGAAAGCCATCTGAATGCAAGTCCGATTGTGACCCGCAACAAGCAATGTTTCATCCAGCAGTAACATGTATTGAATTTTTTTGGGTCAAATCAATCAAAGAATATCTTGATAGACACGTTGTTGCCCGGATGATGCACATGCTGTGTTTATGTTGACACCTGTGGTCGCACTCGGTCCACTGTTTTTAACACCTGTGTACAGAAGTTAGCAACTGGTTCCAGGGCAATATGTTGGCAGATACAAATTTATTTTAAAGGGAAGTAGTTATTTTTTGTGCCAATTCAACATGCTATATAGGTAATTGGGCCCCTTTAAAGTGTTGCTCAAATTTCTATGGACAACAGTCTCAGTACAGGTTGTATCTATATTATAATATGGGATATCACTAATGCAGTTAAGTGAAGATGACAGAAAAAAACACCAGCTGGCAAGGTTGATTACTAATTAAGATGTCGTAACTAACCAACCCCACTTTGTACAAGCTTTGGTACATTATGAACACTGTGAAATTATTGATTAAAATAAGAGGTAACGATTGCTGTGTACTTGAATGTATGACAGCTTCAAGAAAACAAGTACTCTTTTGGCATTTTTAATAATTCAAGGGAAATGCTGGAGAATCCTGATTTACTGGTACCATGTATACCAAAGTATATCAGACCTAATTCACCTCACACAATGATCAATTAATCATCTCCAAATAATCATTAGCCATCCAGTGAACTAATTAAATAAATCTAGTTTCAAATAAATCCTGTAATTTACAGGACTGAAGTAAAACTAGACATATTTATATGCCATTCCATAATGGAAAGTCCAGATATTTTTCATTAACAAATTTGATTATCAAGATGTATATTATGAAAGAAATCAAAATCCCTCTGGCTATATCTTTAGATAGGCCTCCATAAGATTATGTATTTTCTTAATTTTTGGCCTTTTGGGGTAAAAATAATCTAAGATAACTCTGAAGGCCAAACCTGACCTGATGATCAGGCACGTTGATCACATGTGCAGAAATAATCATAGCAAAATCTTTCATCAAATATCTTTCTTTTCTTGGAAATATAAAAAAAGACCAACCATAACCCTAATAAATAAATTACACCAATTATTTTAAATGTTTCTTTAAAATTACAGATCTATTAATGAAAATATTACTTAACACACTTAAATCAATTTTTTAAGTATCAGCATATCACGTTTTGATTTGTATGATAATTGCTACTAGTAGAAATAGCAATTTCAAAACTGACTGGCATTTCTACAAACAGAGCTGAACTTACCGGCACAGGCAACAGCCTGGCACAGTGACATGCAGTACGTTGCCGGTTGGGTTAGTGCCAGTGGTCTTCTCTTAGTCTTAAACTTATGTTCCATTTATATACTTAAAACGTTTAGATTTTCAAGAACAGTTAATCTGCCGTGGTAAAAGTATAAATAAACGTTACCTGCGGAGCCAATAACGTTTTCATGTGCTTCAACTGCATGATTCCAAGTTAACTCGTCAAGCATACACTTGCTGCTCACTCAGTCCGTCAGATTTGTTTGGATGGAATGCTATGGTTAGTTTGCCTTCCGCTTCCGGTGTAAAGGAATATTTACACATTCCAATCACTAGGTAGCGCACTTTTATGCCTGGCTGTGACATGGGGAGGGGCGAGAATCGCGAGATTGGGCACAGCATGTTTTTCACCCTGAAAGCAACAACACATTAAAATAAAAATTAATATTTTCTTGTAAAGAAAGTGTTTCAAAATGCAAATTTAAGGTCACTGCGCTACTAAACGAGAATATTTTTTTTCATTTATCATTTTTTAGGAAGTTAACAATTAATATACACGTATTTTACATTGACACAAAGGACGTTTATATAACCTTATTTCGATCTTCATTTCATCTTTCAATATACGTTTCTCAGTATGAGTTATTTCGAAGTACAAGAAATTAAATGTATACTGCACTGTAAAAAGTTTAGCCTAGCGGGAGCGACCTCTGGTTGAGATTGGCAGTAAAACTCCTATATCGCTATCAATTGATCCTAATATTCTGCGGTGTTATGACTGTAGTTTATGTTGTTAATTGTATTATTTCATGTATTTTCATTATATCTTTGGTAATTAACGCACTGTGGAGTTGAAAGCTTACAGCGCATTTAATATTTATATTTTCTCAATAGAATATTATAACAAAAAAATATCTAAACACAGTAACAAGTATCAATGTTCAACTAATCGCATATCTTCCGAAATAAATTCGGTATATACGGATCATATTTTATGGGTAAGAACTCTTTTTTTTATTTAACTTATCACTGAATAACACTTTTTAAATATATGAATGAGGAAAAGACAAATTAACCGTTAACCATGTCGATATATTACTACAACACATGGGAAACTGAGAAAAATTTGGGTGATAGCATTTGCAGTATTCAGCTAACATTGCTTTTATAATATTTAAACAGGAATATTATAATACATTTCTTTTGATTTCAAAAGTTACCGCAGACTAAATCTGTTTGTAAACCTGGCGCGCGGAATGGGCTACGTGGTAGGCTGTATGCGAAACACATTTTTTTTTTTTTTTTTTGCTCTAGTCATTTTATCATAAAGCGTTTACCGGGCCCGCGTTATGCGGCATGAGACACGCGGTAAAATGGGATTCTCAGGCGAAAATTTGATCCGCATACCGCGCGCGGTATTGCGCCCAAGGGCACTGGTTACCATATGTATGAGCTACAGATGCAGCGCGACCTAGCGGGATTTGATATCATCGGGCCCATATCGCAGTGATTTACCGCCCGCCAATAAATGCTCCATGCGATTTTATATCGCATTCCGCTTACCGCGTTCTGCTGCCGCACTCCGCATATCGCATACCGCGCGCCCGGTAAAAGCATCTTTTAAGGGCCTATACCGATAGCTGACGTCTAAAAAACTCTAGGTTTCATTCCATATGTTCTTATGCAGTACGAATGCGTTAAGTATGCGTATGCAGCTAGGAATAGCACACATTATATTCTTTTAGGCTGATTCAATACATGCGTACGCAGTACGTGTATGCGTATATATATATATATATATATATATATATATATATATATATATATATATATATATATATATATATATATATATATATAAGGTAGTGTTACCCTCCGATGTAAAGTGCTCTATGGCCTACAGACTAGGCCAAAGCGGTATAACTCTGAAGAAAAACAACACTGTTAATTCACAACAGTCTGTTTGTAATCTCGTAAAGTCTCGGCTTCTCAAACCACGCCGTTAGCTTCATTCTAACCATATTCACCTGTTGATCGGGTCGCATCCCGTGAAACAGACTGTTGTGAATTAACAGTGTTGTTTTTCTTCAGAGTTATATATATATATATATATATATATATATATATATATATATATATATATATATATATATAAACGTATGCGTTTGCAACACTTTTTGATCACTCACTGTGGCGATTGAAAATGCATACGCATGGTAATGGACGTGAAATTCCAAACTCTGACATAAGCAACAGGGTATTCCTATGACAGATGACTTCTCTACGCATGCAGCTCTGTATTATATGCCCAATTTTGCTGCATATATACATTACGCATTAACAGAATCACAGGCGTACGTAACGTATACGCATTCTAGCTAAAAGATAATTCCTTAAAACTTTCATAAAAATAAGCCAGAAAACGCCGATCTCATGATACCCAAACTGCTCCGTTTAATTGTATCCACATGTTTAAAACTCCAAAAAGGACATCTGGCCATAAATTTAGACGAACTAGAGTGTTGCAACTGGCATTTTTGCAACAACAAACTTTTCAACATCCCCACATATATGCAACCAGCAACTGTCAGTTAAATTTTTTATGTTTCTCGATCAACGTGATATATCAGCCACAACTGCACCTTTCAAACATTCAGATTTTATAGACAGTTTTATATAGAGTATATATCATATGATTATTTAAATGCATGCATGTGTTGATGCAATAAAACCAAATTTGTTCAAGTATAATGTAAAATAAGAGTATATTTTATCAGTAGAAGAAATATTGCCTATTTTATAAACTACATCCTCAGCTTAAATTCTGTTACAAAATTCAAATTTTGTACGCGATAATCTTGAAAAATGTAAAAAGAAAATTGTTCATGTATATATTTGCATATATTTCCTGATTCCCGGACCACATGACCTGGCACATGCAATTTAAAACCAACTCATTAAAATTATTTTTTAAATTTTGGTTTTGAAGGTCTATATATAACAGCACTGAATAAAAAGATTGTCAATACAAACAAAATTAACGCGGTTTGTTGATCCACAGGTGACAGTTGTTTGGTTCACTTCAATTGATAAGAGAAGCATCCCTCCAACTACGTGCCCAGCTCAGGATACGAAATATTCCAACTCCAAGGCAGCTTGCATGGTCTTTTAGCCAATTGGAGGGACCTGTTCCGATATCGGGCGTCTGTTAAATAAAGATAATTCTTGAACCTGTAATAACAAGTGGCCCATGGGTCATGACGCTCAGCTGAATTTGACTTGTATTATAAGAATTAAGTCTCAAAGGAGACTTGCCAAATTAAGGACCTCCCTGGATTTTACAATAGAAGATTTATACCCTATATCTGTCTGGGTGTTCAGATTCATATTTTGGCCCATAGCTCACAGAATATAGCCTATTACGTCACAATGACTTAGTTTCAAGTTTCCAAGGATATTTTCCCAGAACCTTTACATGGATGTTGCGTTAGAAGATTTCTAGGCCTAACAGATACGATTTGTGCCCACCTGACATTCAAGGTGCATGCTCAAAATCATGTTTTATGGCCCGTAGGTCGCAGAATATAGGTCACCATCAGCTAACAGTCAGCTGAGCTGAAAATAAGGTCTGCCAATCCCACCAGATACAGACTGATCATTTTATTTATATAAACGTGTTTATAACATGTAGGGGCTGCCAAAATAAACCAGACACATTGAACATGGAAATAAAGTAAGACGAACCAGAATTTTGCAGTATATTCTTCGGTTTGTCAACATTGCTGTGTTTACTAATAACATGTAGATAAACCGGATCATACATTCATCATGTCACGGAACATTTTAAGAACTTTTCTAAACAGAAATTAGCTAGATTTCTTAAATATATGTAGAAATCACTTAAACTCAACAGACTAGATAAGTGAATATAGCTGGCTTTAGTGGCATACTGTGTGTCGCCCTGTGTGGCTTACCATGCCATGGTGTTGTCAATCCCGGCCCCATCAATGTCTATAAAAATTGAATGAATTCAGGAAAACGACACGAAAAAAGAAAACGCATACGTCTGTTTTGCGAAAATCTAACCTACCGTTTCCATATGTTATAGATTAAAGACACATCATATGATGATTACTTGATTAAATCTACCTAACAGAATATACATGTATAATATATATTTTATAATCCATGTCTTGTGATGCATGTATTATACATAGTAAGCCAGAAAATTCTAAGCTGACAACCATGTATTACCGTACGGTCAGAAATTACATTTTTTTTTGCCTGCATGAAATATCAGGCGGAAACAGCATAACTATGGACTATATTATACGAGATTCAGCTATCCTGTATCCTGTATAAAGCGTCATATATAAGCAGTGTACGAAGGAAACGAGGTTGTAACCCCTGCATGCCAGAAGGGTTGTTTATTTCACAGAGAAGGGACGGAAGTACCAAAGGATAGAAAAGCAGACAGGGAAAGTGAACTGAAAGTCAATCGGTACAGTCAGGTTTATAGAACTGTAATGTAAATCCCTTAACAAACAATTAACAAAATACAGAACAGATTGATACAGGAAATTAAGTGAATCGTTATACGGACTCTTAAAATTATAGCAACAATAAAAGAACGTGTTAAAAAATTCACTGAATTAATTTTCTCTATGAGATTTACAACCAGACATGTTCATCTGTCCCATATATCGCTGTTTATATGTGTTATGGAAAATGGGTCCATGTATTTATCTAAATTATAAGAGACTACTATTTCCTGCACCGTGTCTGTTACAAATATCCTTACTTATTGCCTGTTAGTTTGAATTTTATAACACACTGCTAGCACCTATAATGCATGGGTACAAAGGCTGTTCTATGTTTAAAAATACATCCCACCCTAGGCATTTATACTGGACTGATAGGACCTACTTCGAATCGTGACCCCAGTCATACAGAAAACGGCAGTCATACCGATCATCGATCTGTCGTCAGCTTTGTCAGCTCATCAATGTTTCGATGAATTTTTGTATAATGGTATTTTTTAGCAATAGCCTACCAATCAAATACTGAGAAATCAAAAACATATATATAAGACTATTCCTTTTTACATATATATCTACATCCCTGCCGGGAAGCAAATTTTGATAGAAAATTTAAGAAAAATCATAATTGTTTCGGCAAAATGTCAACCTGATAGCTCTGCATGACTGATTGAAGATGTTTTAAGCTTTATCAAACGGCTACAGTTGCTGAAGTCAAGACCCCAGCCCTGTGCGCTGCTTAAGCATAATATTAAGAATTTTGATGTAGCCGATAGTGGTGATGCCACACAAACCAAGCAGGAAGCCGCGAGAGACCGCCATCGTTTTACCCATACTGGTAACCTGAGGAAAGCTACAGTACCCACAGCCACAGAGGCACCCAGCCAATCCAGAGAGCTGAACTCCATCTCGAACGATCATCATTTTCTTCATTGGCTATTATGTTAGATAATAAAAAAAGAAATATAAACATAGCATTATTACTTTTCAAGAAAAATGGAATAGGCCCTAATTTCATCTTGGGTATTCACCCAGGGTCCTTTTTCTGATTGATTGAAATATAGGTGGCGCCATCTATATATGGACTGATTGTTTCAGAGGAGCTTTCCCTTTTTTATGCCTTTGTATAGCATTCACAGTTCCTCAATCTTTTTAAAATGGGAAATCGATTGGATAATTACGTATGTATACGTTATTAAAAATGTTCCAATATGAGAACGGGCACCGAGGGTTCTATACAGTAATATATCAACAGCTTAATATGCATCATATTTAAACTGATATTTATTTTAAAACAAATCAAGCTTATGAAAATAGTCGTCTGCCGATTGATCATCCTTTATTAATCATTCACTTTTTTATGGTAACACATGGTTTTCTTGACGGGATTCCCAGCGGGCAAACTGCAGAGCCCGTTCACTGGCGCCGCGTAGCGGTAAAGAAAGTAGATAACACCTAGCAACGTGCCGCCATAGTGAAGCCGTAATGACCCCCTGCGGTGCCCCAGTTTGACGGACTATCCTCGGGAAGTGAACAGCCGATAATCCCCGAGGCCCGGGCTGGAACCACTGTTTACTGTCGGAATTAATCCCTGTCTGACGTGAACAGACAAAAATAATGTGACAAGAAACAACATGACAGGTATGTGTGTTTTGGTGACAATATTACGTAAGGATTTTGAGTGTGTGAGGAACTTAGTGTAAAGTTGTGACAAAGTTTGGTGAGCTATTGAATGATGGGTCCCCCGAACAAGTGACGCTGTTGGTACAAGTGTAACCCAAGACGTCCCCGGCAGTACTGTACAAGGAGCAGACGACACACTGCCGTGTGTTCTGTACTGTGGCTCTGTCATTTGTTCCAGTTAACTGTGCTTTCTCTGTACAAAGCCTTCCCTGTTGGTTTCCCCTACAATACTTCGGATACGAACTCTTTATGTTATTTATTATCCTTGGGCCCTTGAAATTAAAATTTAATGGCTCAATAATTAATATCAGACATAAGCGATACAGTAACGGTAATCAGTATTATTATTAAATAAATTAATAAATATTATAAAACTTGAAAGCCTTATTGACACGTTCATCATTATTAAATTTGCTGTCTTTGTGTATATGTACATATCATTACATTAATGGAGTCTTTTAACTATTAGTCTTTATGAACTAATAAAAATTTATTAGGTAATTAGAAAATATAGATAATATATTCAATTAAGATTTTTTTGTTATCTGTAACTGCTGTTATACTAGGTAAACATATGTTGTTGTATTGCTTATGAATATACTGAATGCCAGAATAAAACTATCTTTCTATTGATAGGAATTATAGAATTGAGAATTATGTTTTTTAATTAATAATGAAAATACTAGTACTCTGTAAAGACTGTATATAATACTGGTACTCTAGATATACATCTAAAGATCTACATGTATAGTATAAAATAGGAGAGAAAACTAAAGGAAAGAGTCTTTATAATCTTGAATGGAGATATGGTAGATCTATAATTTAAGATTTTATAAAAAATTACAAATGTTAGGCCTACAGGTTAAAATAGAAATAGGGCCAAATGTAGATTCGAACCCGCAACCTATAACCCACAAGTCAGCCATTCTATCTGTTTCGCTTGTAAGAATGCAAACTTCACTAGCAAGGCCAATTAACTAAGGAATGCTTTTGTGTGTATGGTACACAAATAATGATAAACTAATTACGTAATTTATTTTAACTTCAGCTGTTATGATGCATCCAGTGAGTATTGAACAAAGAAGCGGTACCCAGGAATTACCAGTACCAGGGCCGGAAATGGCCCAGTATTCCCATGTGGTAATTCCAAGAATTCCTAATATTAATTTACATGGAAAAACATTTTAAAGAAGCCTCATTGTTACAGTACATCAGTTTGTCACATTTGACAAAATATTGATACTTGAAAATGTCATCTGCAGTATGCAAATTGCATTATTGGGATTATACTAATATTTTGATAATTGTATCCGTGGTCACGCTGCTGCTGCTGCAGAGATTTCTTTTAGGCAAGATAACTCGAGAAAGATTTCACAGATTCTTTTCAGATTTTACACATACATAGATATTGGTGGGAGGACATTGCCTATTTAAAATGGGGTCATGACCATTGCCAGGAGAATGACCATGACCTTAGATAGGTCTAATTTTGCCGAAAATCACAAAAAATTATTTATATCAAGAAAAATTAAATGGATTGGTCTGAAAATCAGGTTGCATGAAGATCTTGGATAGCCTTATCTTGTGTGGGAGACTGGTGGTGCCACCTATAATCCTTTTCTTTTTTTTTCTGCCGTTTAATACTCCTATCACTGCCACTTGACAAAAGTGTCAGCAATATAATTAAAAAAGGGAAAAACTAATGGACAGATTTCTTACATGTTGTGCAGATGAATAGGATAATGCCTTTTAAATTTCAGTTCATGATCAATATTATCAGAGCGACTTTGACCTTGAATAAGGCCATATTTGGTGACAATTAAAAAAAACATTAGATTTCTCAAGTATTGCTTGATGGATTGTGCTGAAAATCGTGATAATTAAATATGTTGATAAGGAATTCTTGGATTCAAAAACCAATGACCTTTACATGACCTTTCAAGGTCATATCAGGCAAAATCACAGGATTATTTTAAACCTCATAACTTCTGAAGTACTTCTGAGTCTTCATATTTTTTCTCAAATTTGGTAAACCAATTTTTTCAACCAAGCTCTCGTCGGAGTGTGAAAAAATCGTGACCTTGACCTTGATGTTCAAGGTCAAATCTGCGGATATAAGATTTTTGTCAACCCCATAACTTTTGTTTTGAAGTTCGGCATATTTTCTTCTGAAATTTGTACAGCATTTGTTTGAAACTTAATCTTTGACAACGTCAAAGACTGGTGACCTTGATCTTGATATTCAAGGTCAGATCTGCGGAAATAAAGGATTTTTTTATCCCTATAACTTGTGAAGTACTGCACTTATTTCATGTAATTTGATACAGCATTTGTTTCAACCAAGCTCTCTGACAATTTCAAAGACTGTTGACCTTGACATTGATGTTCAAGGTCACGTCTGCTGAAATATGGGGTTTTTGGTGATATCCATAACTTGTGAGGTACTGCATATTTCCCCCTGAAATTTGATACAGCATTTGTTGGAACCATTACCTTTGAGATTTTTGAAGACTGATGACCTTGAACTTGAACTGCCAAATGTCTGGGGATACTATGGCATCAAAGATGCCAGACATGTCTAGTTATAAGTTTTATAATGGTGAGTTATTAATTTATGATGGTGTGCCAATTCATCAATTACTGTTTTTTAACAATCAAAATGAATTAAAATGGGTGATTTTTTTGCACAATCGATCACACGGGATACAAACAAATGTACCGAACAAATTAAAACTGACCCTTGCACAGAAAACAAGTGTCAGCAATCTGAATCAGTACTTTTCAGGGTGATGTACAAATCTGAATTTACCTGTTCAATATTAACCCTATGCAAAGGAGGGTTATTTTCACTCTTATCTGTGTGTGTGTGTATGTCCAGACGATATCTGGAGACAGTACAACTTACAAGGGATCTTATTGAAATATAATATATAGGTTGGTATTGTAGAGTGTCCACAAAGTTCAATTTTGGTGAAAATCCAAAAATTAATAACCCCGGAATGAATGTTTTATGGGTTTTTATAGCACATTTAACTACTTGCACTTGTTGCATGTGACCATGAAGCTAACTGTCAAACGTGATCCATTACATCACTGGTGACAATGACGTCTTACCATATGCCTGAAAGGTGTCTATAAACCAATGTACATCATGGAAGGGGGGGGGCATGGTTGTTGATTGTTATGTTTATAGTCAAGTACAGCAATACCACGATGTCCAGGGCATTTTTCAAAATATTAAATTAAAAAGTTCCCAGGAATAACACAGGATTAATAAAAATTCCATATCACCATCTTCTGTGCAGGGTTTGGTTCACCATATAGGACGCTTTTTAATTTAATTATGATTTTGTTCTGCTGACTTCATGCATCATGGTTAAATAGAAGGGACAAAATAACCAATTAATAATCGATTATCATTGGTGCTATCTACAATTTTTTTTGCATGATATCTGTTGGTGCATCTGTTTTGGGGTGAAAATCACATATCTCAGAAGTTATTTTGTGTATCAGCCTGAAATTGTGAAAGTATATCCTTCTTTGGTAGATTTATGGTATACAAGACTGGTGGTGCCACGTACAATCATGTATTTGTAGAATTCATTCAGACATTTATTTCAGGAGTGGTTTAATGTTTCTGCCGGAAAAGTGGCATGCCCACAGATCTTGGAATGTTTATCTTGTTTTCAACACTGGTGGCACTATCTACAATCAGTTTCATCTTGCGTCCATCAGTAGGTTTGTTTTTAGTGAAAATTGCACAACCATTGAGTTGTTCAATCTAACATCCTGAAATTTTGCATGTCAATCCATCTTGGATATCTTTCTAATGCTCAAGACAGGTGACGCCACCTACAATCATGTATTTGTTATATAAATTTATGCATTTATCTCTGGAGTGGTTTGACGTATTGGCCTGAAATGTTTCATGTCCATAGATCTAGGACGACATTTTCTTGTACGAGTTCAAGACAGGTGGTGCCACTTACAATAATCCTTGCTGCATCTTGGTTTACTTGGGTTCCATGCCTCTGTTTCAATGAATGTTAGTTGACTGCACATATCCTTGTTATTTTTTAGAATAAATTTGTAATAAATGTTAAAAAAATTATCTTGTATGTACTTCAATAATCTTATAAAACCACAATTTTATCATAAATTAGAATATATAAGTATTAATAATAATTTTTATCTTAAAAAAATATCTAAGAAAGTAAATTTATGTTATTTGCAGGGTTTGGTTATCTGTAAAATTCAACCCCTGCATGACACATATTTTCTTAATTAAATCAGCTTATTAAAGTTTTCAGGCTTTTTAGTGTTTTTTTATAGCAGGTCACATGCAGTGTACCAAGTATGCGTAGGTGTATAAAATGAAGGAGATGCAGATATTATATATGAGCACTGAAACTGAGCACCAGGTTAATCATACAGAAAGCCAAGAGTCCTCATCAGTAGATGTTAAGTAATATGCCAGGTGATCTTTTAAGGCTTCATGCATCCATTGCCTAAAGATGGTATAAAAAATTGTATCTATTTATAACATTGCACTGTTTATTTAGGCTTTGACTTGTTTTATCAGCTTTGACTAATTGGTCATCTTACTTTCACTTTCCTTTTGTGAGTGATGTATGTATTTAAAATATTTTTCTTGAACACTTTATATCAGGTGAGTGACATTATACAAAGGCCTTGGCATTTTACCTGAGAGCAGGAGTTATTGGATGGTTTAAATATAAACTTAACATGAACCTGTCATCATTGATATTAAAATTCCAGAGTCAAACTTCCATTCTCCAGCAGAAGCCGCAAGCTTCTAGTTACTGCTGAATTGATTTCTGTTGGCAACCTTTGACCTTTGAACTTTATTTTCACCATTTGTGCTATCTAGAAGATACTTTGAAGAATAAAGGTGCCAGTTATATGCCTGCAGTCCCCATTTCATGCCCGTCTTTTAGTTCCTCTCCATGCCTTTTGTCAGATATTAAAAAAGAATTGCACCAGTGGAGCACATACCTCCAAGGTAACACAAACCACATCCTTATTTGATCCACCCCTTTATCTGAATCTGCTCTGAAATTTTATGGGATCTTTTCTGGCCCATGTGTGACCAGGCAAAAGCTTCATTTGAAAATGCTCTGCAGTTTTTCTGCAATCCTGCTCACAGGGAAAGCAACAAACATTCAAACACAAGTGAAACATAATCTGCATTGTGGAATAATTAAGTATTCTATGAATCTGTGGAATAATTTGGCTTTATCATAAGCAGCATAGGTCATATCAGGGACTATTTAGATAGTGCCACAATGGAGACCCTTATACATTAACATTAAGGCCAGATTACTGCACTTGGTTATTTGTTGTGTTAAGTATTGTGCAAAAGCTCCAGAATGTTCAAAATAATGCAGCCAGATCTTTGCTTCACATTCTGAGACAGGATCACATCTCACCTGCACTTCGTCAACTCCACTGGCTACCAGTGCAACAGAGGATCATCTACAAAATTCTCTGGTCTCCAAGGCACTAAAAGGACTGACACAAACCTATATTTTTGAGTTGCTTGGCATGAAAACACCAAGCATTCACAAGCAGAAACCTTTATTTAAGTTGAGCAAGACTGTCTAATGCTAGAAGTACCTAGAACAAACCTGAATACCTATGAAGATGCAGCATTCTCTGTGATGGCACCAAAAATGAAGAAAAACTGTCTTTAAAACTTAGTTAGATTTGTCAGTGAATCAAGACATCCTACATCGAGTACTGTCATATTTCTGAATGAGAAAGGACTATACAAACTAATTATTAGGGCCCTGATTGAAAAGTGGTGCCCTATGGTGATCTCCTTGTCATTTGGTCCTTTCATCTGTCCATCAGTGATGCTTTCTTTCGCGCGGGATATCTCAACAAGAACATCTTTAAAAAATTCACAGGGATGATTGGTACCTAGGAGGGCTCCAGATCCATTGAATTACAGGCCTGTCACAATTCCAATATGGCCACCAGAACCCCTTCGCTGATTTTCTTTCCCATGCAATATCTCAACAAGAACATGCTTGACCTTTCTCAAATTCACAGGGATCATTGGAGCCTATGAGGACTCCATTCTTATTGAATTAAAAACTTGCTCAAAATCAAATATGGCTGCCAGAGTACATTGGGTGATTTTTTATTGCACACTTTATTTCAGACATATCTTCATTAATATGATTTTAACCAGTAGGATTTTGTTCCCTCATATATATTGATTTAAACCTGTTTCTGCCTGTCATACTTTTAAACTATAAACTGTACTTTTCACCCATATCTAAACTAGTCCAGCACTACCAGAAATGTATGGGGGGGGCCCTCTGAGAACCATTGTCCAATCACATCTAGTTATTATCCCCTCACAATGAAGTTGCGAAAGGGATATAGTAACGCCTCCGTTCATGCGTCTGTCCGTCCTTCTGTCTGTCCGTCCGAAATTGCTTTGTGGACCCATTTCAAGCCAAACCATTTGACCTTAACCTTTCATCTCGCACATATGGCTTACCCACCCATGGATGAAGAAACCTATCCATTTTGAGGTCACAGGGTCAAAGATCATGGCCACAGCACTCACTTCTTCAAAAAGCTTGTGGATCGATTTCAAGCCAGTTTTACCTAAACCTTTCATCTTGCACATATGGCTTACCCACCTATGGATGAAGAAACCTATCAATTTTGAGGTCACAGGGTCAAGGGTCTTGGCCACAGCACCCACTTCTTGAAAAAGCTTGTGGATTGATTTCAAGCCCAACCGTTTGACCTAAACCTTTCATCTCGCACGTATGGCTCACCTGCCCATAGATGAAGAAACCTATTGATTTTGAGGTCAAGGGGTCAAAGGGTCACGGCCACAGCACCCACTTCTTGAAAAAGTTTGTGGATCGATTTCAAACCAAACCTTTGGACCTAAACCTTTCATCTCGCACATATGACTCACATACCCATAGATGAAGAAACCTATCCATTTTTAGGTTACGGGGTCAAAGGTCACAGCCACAGCACCCACTTCTTGAAAAAGCTTGTGGATCGATTTCAAGCCAAACCGTTTGACCTAAACCTTTCATCTTGCAGGTATGGCTCACCTGCCCATAGATGAAGAAATCTATCAATTTTGAAGTCACGTGGTCAAAGGTTACGGCCAAACACCCACTTCTTGAAAAGCTTGTGGACCCATTTTAAGCAAAACCTTTTGACTTAAACCTTTCATCTTGCACATATGGCTCACCCACCCATGGATGAAGAAACCTATCAATTTTTAGGGTCACAGGGTCAGAGGTCACGGCCACAGCTTCCACTTTTTGAAAAAGCATGTGGATCAACTTCAAGCCAAACCGTTCAACCAAAACCTTTTATCTTGCACATATGCCTCACACACCGATACACATACACTTTATTGAGTTTGACGTCAAAGCTCAAGCTCGCACACCTCCCCACCTCATTTTAACACTTGTGTATTACACCCCATATCATTATGCTCCCATGCGAGGGGATGCTCCGCTTTGTGGTGTCCTTGTTATTTTATTTTTAATACATCGATGGGGTTGAATTGGGTATTATATTGGCTAGATGAATAATTTTTGGACAGTTCTCACATGTGTGGCTTAGCCAGCTTTCACTGAGATTAAAGAACCTTTCATTATTTAAATTCCCAATATATGTACATGTATGAGTTTCTGTGTAATGTTACAATACTGACAACAAAGAGAAGCTGCAAATTGTTTTTTTTATCTCTAATAGACCGGTAATTGTGGTCAGAATTTTAAGTCATTGAAAAAAATCTGACTTAGGGGTAAAGTCTGTGAGAGATAAGACAACTGCTGAGAATTGTCCTAAGCAAGGACACATTTTGACAGTTGGAGTAGCTTGTGATATTGATCACAAAGGTAAAGCTGATATCCTTCTTGGTGGTAACACTCATTTCATAGTTTATTGTCTCTACGCACTTGTGTATTGCTTCTGAAGGCACTGTAAAATTCACCAGACGTTATCACATAAACAGAGATAAGAGTTTTTTTCAAGTGAGCTATTTGCCAGGTTATAAAACATTGTAAACTTATCGCTGGTGGGATATATATTAATTGTATCCCCAGACAAAGTCAGGGGATACTATGTTTTCATACCGGTCCCGCCGCGGCCGCCGCCGCAGCATATAAATCTTGTTGGGGCGATAACCCAAAAAATATTTCACGGAACTTTACTAAACTTGGTATATGTATTGATATGGGTAAGAGGACGACGCCTATTTAAAATGAGGTCATGACCTTTACTAGGAGAGTGTCCTTGACCTTGAATAGGTCCAATTTTGGGGAAAATCACACAAATTCTTTAATATCTCAAGAAATCTTGCATGGATTTATCCCAAAATGAAGTTGATGGAAGATCATGGATAGGGTTGTCATGTTCCAGAAACTGGTGGCGCCACCTATTATTCTTTACTTGTTTTCGTGCCCTTTAATACCCCCAAATTTGCCACCTTACAGTACTGTGAGCATTATAAGTCAAAAACTAATGGACAGATTTCTTTTATATTATGCATATACATAGGTATGGGTTATGGGATGATGTTTTTTTAAATTGGGGTCATGACCTTTCCTATGATAGTGGCCTTGACCTTGAATATTGCCATATATGGTGAAAATCAAATACCTCTTATGATATCTCAAGTGTTGATAGCCATATGGATTTCAAACATGACTTATGTATGGCCCACCACTAAAGTAAGAACCCTATAGGTTCTAGGGTCATGAGGTCAAAGGTCAAAGTCAATGAACGGGCATTTTAAAAGATACTGTGGATGCATTTTAAGCCAAACTTTCATCCTAGGTCTTCCATCTTGAATATATAGCTCACTTGCCGATAGTGGATGATCCATGTAAATTTTGAGGTCACAAGGTCAAAGGTCAAGGCCACAGGAGCTATCTGTCCAAAAATTAGTTTCTGGATGATAATTCCTGCTTTTATTGATGTATGGATTTCAAACTTGACTTGTATATGTCCCATTGGAAAAGCAAGACCCAAATAGATTTTTGGGTCATTAGGTCAAAGGTCAAGGTCACAGGACACATCTTTAAAAAGATTGTGGATGCATTTTCAGCCAAACATTTCATCTCAGATCTTTCATCTTGCACATATAGTTCACCTGCCAAGAGAGGAAGAACCCTATCAATTTTGAGGTCACAAGGTCAAAGGTGAAGGTCACAGGAGCCATCTGTCCAAAAATTAGTTTCTGGATGATAATTCCTTCTTTTATTGATGTATGGATTTCAGACTTGACTTGTATTTGACCCATTGGAAAAGCAAGACCCGAATTGTTTTTGGGGTCATGAGGTCAAAGGTCAAGGTCACAGGAAACCTCTTTAAATAGATTGTGGATGCATTTTCAGCCAAACAATTCATCTCAGAATTTTCATCTTGCACATATAGTTTACCTGCCAAGAGTGGAAGACCCCTATCAATTTTGAGGTCGCAAGGTCAAAGGTGAAGGTCACAGGAGCCATCTGTCCAAAAATTAGTTCTGGATGATAATTCCTGCTTTTATTGATGTATGGATTTCAAACTTGACTTGTATTTGACCCATTGGAAAAGCAAGACCTGAATTGATTTTGGGGTCATTAGGTCAAAGGTCAAGGTCACAGGAAACCTCTTTAAAAAGATTGTGGATGCATTTTCAGCCAAACAATTCATCTCAGATCTTTCATCTTGCACATATAGTTCACCTGCCAAGAGTGGAAGACCCCTATCAATTTTGAGGTCACAAGGTCAAAGGTGAAGGTCACAGGAGCCATCTGTCCAAAAATTAGTTCTGGATGATAATTCCTGCTTTTATTGATGTATGGATTTCAAACTTGACTTGTTTATGTCCCATTGGAAAAGCAAGACCAAAATTGATTTTGGGGTCATGAGGTCAAAGGTCAAGGTCACAGGACACATCTTTAAAAAGATGTGGATGCATTTTAAGCCAAACATTTCATCTCAGATCTTTCATCTTGCACATATAGTTCTCCTGCCAAGAGAGGAAGAACTCTATCAATTTTGAGGTCACAAGGTCAAAGGTGAAGGTCACAGGAGCCATCTGTCCAAAAATTAGTTTCTGGATGATAATTCCTGCTTTATTGAGGTATAGATTTCAAACTTGACTTGCATATGTCCCATTGGAAAAGCAAGACCCGAATTGATTTTGGGGTCATGAGGTCAAAGGTCAAGGTCACAGGACACATCTTTAAAAAGATCAAGGTCACAGGACCAACATCTTCAACAAGATTGTGGATTGTTAGATGGAAGAAACAATAAATATGCCAAGTGTCAGTATATGCTGCTAAAAATGGGGGTCTATTCTTAAAGGGGGGGGCCTACTATGTCTGGGGATACTCTGGCACCTGCGGTGCCAAGAAATGTCTAGTTATTATATACACCATATTTATTCCAGTTTAGGTCGAGATAATGGAGGACATCTACTGACTAGGAAAATGTTGCATGGTGTGATGTCATTGTCCTTTGTGACATTATGATTCACACTCCACAGAAGACTTTATAGTCATTTCATAAAGCCTAGTGGTAAACAGGGCTGGCAAGTGCCATAAAATGCTCATCTCAGGGTTTTTTATGCTGGGATTGACACTAAAGTTTAATCACTTGGAGATTTTCACCTGGAACTCAGATTACAATCAAATCCATTTAACAGTTCATTCAGATATCTAACAGATACATACACACACAGGATCGACTAAAAACAATACCCTTAATAGCTTTGCGCAGGGGCAAGGTAGACAAGTGGAATGTAATCTTTATCCTGAGGGAACTTTTATGTATTTGCTATTATATGCTTTGACTGATGTCAGTTTACTAAGCTGCCTCATGCCAATATATGGAAGGATCATTGCTAAGGAAATCTATTACTTATTCAAAGTTAGGTCATTATCTTGCTATTAATGTTATGACCAAGTTGTTCTATCATTAACTGATGCAGTTTACATGTTAATTTTAATATTTTAATTGCTGATTTAGGATAATGGAGTTAAATACTTGACAACATATGGGATCCTATGATAAAAATTGATAAACTGAATTTATTTAAGTGGAAAAAAATGTATGTTGTCACAACTTTGTTTATACAAGCCTTGGTAAAACCATGTAACACCAGCCCACCTAAAAGAACAGAGAGTAACTCATATACCTTGATACATATTTCAGTATTATAATGTGACATCCAATGGCTCAGACCAATACCATTGCAGATTTAGTAAAGAGTTATTAGAGTCAATGATACAGTTATGATTAACACTTATAAAGAATTACAGTGGGTGAATTGAGAGAAAAAGGATCATAATTTTGAAGAAACATCAGTTGGCAGTTTCTGAGATGTATATTTTGAATACACTATTATACAGGTGACAGATTTAGCCATAAGATTTTGAATTAACATGATAAGCAAATGGAATTCACAGCTTTAATGGATTATCAGCAATCTATTATGGGATATTAATCTAATAGCCCAAATGGGTGATACATATTCCCCACAATGCCTTGGGCAATCATAAGTGTCCCAGAATCAGGACAAAATTTAGACAGGTATACCAGTGTTGTATATAAACTTGCTGGTATTCTATATTTTTTGCTTTTTGTATTTCACATAACTGTCAGCAACAGGTCCTGGGAAACCAGTTAGAGACCATATGTATACAAACATTACCCAAGTAGCAGTTGGGAGGCAAGTGTTCCATGTGCAAGGAGGCTTCTATGTTGCCTGGTGCAGGTCAAATTTATGATATCATAGAAGGTGGTCTTGACCCAGGTTTGCCCTACACACTTCTAGTGGCGACAATTTCTGGGGTTTACAGTTTTCACTAAGCCCCAGACAGTGCATGTTGTTTTTATGGGCACATGTCAGATCCATGGTTTCTTTCATTTTCTCCAAGTGTAAATAATTAACACCTGACAACTTGGGGCTTTAAGGAAGCCATTTCCACAGTGAAAACTCGGGTCAAATACAAGTGAATATACAGGACTGGTTTCCTGTATTATGTATTACAATTCAAATCAAGTAATATAAAGCATAATAAAATTATCATATATGTCTCCCAGAAAAGTTATAAAAAATAAAAACATTATTTTTAGCTTGGCTGACTGAAAGGTGTCCGAGCTCAGCAACTGCCCACCAATTGACGCATCTATTCTTTATAAATATCACTAACAAGTGATTAATTTCACAATGATTTGTCCTTTTTGAGTAAAATATCATACAAAAGCTCCTTATATGATAAAGAAATGCATGGATCACCTCAAAGTTTGCTATGCAGGATGATCTTAGACACCTTCCTCACTGAATAGTAAGTTGTAACACTTGTTGTAGTTTCCCACTTCTTTGTTAGCTCAGCTAACTCAAATTCATCAGCACTTTAGAGAATAAGGATTTTCTGTCTTTCCTGCCACCTCTCTGCCTTATAACAGAAGACAGAGGAACTTAAAATGAGATTTTATGAATCACACCACAAACCTGTTTTATTAAGCCACAAATCTGTGTCAAGAGATTTATTCTGAAGATCCATCTATGTTAACTGTTAAGTGCTGTTTTCCTTGAATACATCTTTGAATGTAGAATTTTAAATCATAAGACCTCTCTTACTTTCATTGCTACTTAAAAAATTGTCTATAATTGCATTCTTGCATACTTTGATATATGTAAATCTCCAGTTAGCTTAGCATCCTGACCCTTGGGTCACTTCTTTAATCTGGTTTATAACCAGTTATTTTGTGATTGGTATATAAAAATAAAGGCCCTTAAAATGCAGCTTTATAACAGATTTTCAGTTTGTTAAAATAAAATAATTTCTACTAGTTCAGTGGAAATATTTAAAAATCATATATATGTTTGATGGAAAATAAGTGAATATTATTGAATCACCTTAATGTTTTTTATAGAGAGGTAGCTTCGATCTTGATACTTAGAAAAATAACTATGGAGGAATAAGTGTAATTGCCCATCAAAAAGTCAAATATTTGCTTAAGGTGCCACTGCCTGTCTGTAAGTCCATGCAAATATTATGGTGTCTTTCATAGGCCATGCATGTTCTACTTTTGAGGCCACTGTTTAATGTGGCACCTTATTTAGGTACTGGTATACTACAAGACTGAACCATTACAGAGAAATAAAGATATTTAATTTCCTCTGAAAATAAATAATTAATTGCAGTGATAAACCGTCTACACAAGAGTTGCATCACTGCATAAGTGTTTAGGTTTGATAATAACTAAATAAATGAAATTAGCCTTGATGGAAATATGCTGAAGCTCTTCCAGCAGGGAAAAGTTCAAGGCAAGGCAACTTGACCTTTTTGTTTGCAATATATTCTGTTATAAAACTTAGAAAACTCCCATCCAGTGTAAGATTAAGTTGTATTTGTTGAATAAATGTTACCCACATGTAATCATTACAATCATTTGGGCTGCAGCTAATGCCTGCCAGTTGTGTTTCATTAAATGACTTTTGTATCGATACAAGCTGTAGAAATATTAAGTCAAGTGTTTATTAAAAACTGCTTTGAGCTTCTGACTCCAGCTTATTGAATAATCTAATTCGATAAATTGTTTGCAAACTTGTGCTGTTGTGATGTATATAATTCAACATTGTTGTACATACTGTATGTTGTACCATTGATATTGTTAAAATCTCTCCAGAAATATATGATTTATGGGTTGACCAGGTTTTGACATCTAATGAGTAAATGTTCACATTTATTAGTCTGTTTCAGTGCTTTAATTAATTAATTTAAACGGTCATATATGGTGCTGCTGTATGTTGTACCAAGCATACAAGTTACATATAGCATTTTACTATAGCATTTAAATTTAAATGCAATAAATTGTGCTCAGGCATTTTTTCAGTGTTTGAACATTCATTCACCTTGCCTTTTTAGCAGGCAAGGAACCAGGATTTTTTGCAGGGAGGGGTCAACAGGTGTCATGCATAAAAATTGTCTAATAAAAAGGTTGTTGGTTGAGAGGGGGGGTCTCGACTCCACTGATGTAAATCAATTTTATTTAATTATTCATTAATTAAAAGAATGTTTGGGAAAAATGCCTAGTGTAGTGCAAATTAATCGATGATTGGTTGCTTTCTTGTAGATTTTTTTACATTTTTACAAAATTCAATCAAAAATGATTCTGTATGCATATAAATAACTCATATTAACTAGAAAAAAATATTCTAGTGCCATCAGAAAAAAATAAGAAAGACTATACACAGTAGTGAATGAACATTAAAACTGACCCTTGTGCAGTGGACCCTCGTTACCTGGTTGTTACCTGGACCTTTCAGTGTGATGTTCATGTCAGACAGAGTTTATTTGGTCAGTATTTTAAGTATAATTCTATAAAACAGATACATGGTAATGTAGAAGGTACATAAAATAAATGATTTATAATTGATCATTGGGTTTTTTTTCCAATCACCAAACATGAATTTGCAACCCATTCCAACTACTAATGTCGGCAGATAAAATATTTACACCAGAGCATATTCCAGTTGGCACTTCGAGTTGGCTTAGTTTATATTTACATGTGTTAACATGTATTGTGCTTCACAATGAAGCTGTCTTTGGTTATTGAGACCCATATCTTTTGTGCAAACAAGTGTTCTTTATGTAGCAGTACAGTACCAGAAAGCCCTGTTGCTTTGTGGCTGTGCATTGTTATACCTCTTTGGTGCTGTACCCAGGTGCAACTTGGAAAATTGTAACCCACTTTTAAAAGTTTTTGCTTGGTAGTTACAGAATAGTGTCATGCAATTTCTATTACCTTTGAACTCATTATATTCCATATCAGTACCAGTATCCATGTTTATTTTTAGGGTAATATTAGCTCAGCTGACTGAAAGTCCGTCTGAGCTATATTGATCACCTTGTGTCCATCGTCTTTTCTTTCATCCATCTGTCCATCTGTCAACTAGACACAATTTGTAACCATTAGACCTAGAAACCTCTTACTTAATATCCATTGAGGTCCTTGAAAAATCTTCTTTGAAACCTGAAATAAGATTACTGTGACGTATATTCTTGACGTTATGGTGTGTGTTTGGACTACTCAGAAAAATTAAAAATTTGATACAAAATCTCCTGTATCTCAATAATAAATGCATGAATCTTACCTTGAATATTGATCATGACTAGTTTTATCTGTTACAAGAAACTGGTGGCGTCACCTATTTTTTCTACTTTTCATGCATTTTACCTTTGTTTTTAGACTGCCAAATTACAGGAAAGGCATCAGTTTCTCAGCTGTGGTTTCTTCTTGTTTCCTGAAACCTTATTTGTTTATTGATCATAACTAGTTTTATCAGCTCCTGAAGACTGGTGGTGCCACCTGTATTTCTTCTATTTTTTACACAACTAAAATACTTAAGCTCACTGCACGCTGGAATGAGACATTCACTGGCAGAATATGATGAAGCACTGTATGTTTGTGACAGACAATTAGTGACTGACTTTAGTGCTAAGAAGTGACTAAATGACATTATGTAACTGGGCAATGTCATATAACCCTTTAAAATTTCAATTTGGCAATGACAGAGACAGTACCATGCCACTCTGCAAATACCTATCTAGTAGTTTCTGAGCAGTATCACATTATGCCCATTAAATTTCTCTTATTGTACCTTGGCAGTACCATATAAATCCCCTGAACTTCGTACTTATAGCTGAGTAGTGATTTCTCTTTAGCTGTCCCCAAGCTATGAGAGTTAGCTCTTATAGTATGTGCTAAGGAGTTGCTAAGCAATACAGCTCTACTTTAAAAATCCCCATACATGTATAGCTCAGCGGAGTGAAAGTCATCTGAGCAATAACAATCACTCTTTGTCAGTCGTCCGTCTGTCATTCTGTTTCTCCGTCTGTCTGTTAACTGGGCACAAATCATTAGCCCTGGACCTAGACACTTCTAACTGAAAACCATAGAGGTCCATAAAAGAATCTCCTTGGAAACCTGAAATTAGATTATGGTGACCTGTATTACTGGCCAAAAACATATTAAGCACCCAGACAGTTAGATACAGTGCAAAACTAAATTACCATTGGGCTTAGAATCTTGTCTTTAATGACATCCAAGGATGTCGTTCAAAAATGTGCATGGTCATTTTTACCACAGCTGACTGCACACAAAAAGGCTAGATTTCATGGGAATTGATGGACATATTATCATGAAACCTTTTCTTCTTGTTAATTTTGAAGTACTTTAATTGCTGTATTTGAATGGGGATACCACCTACAAAATTTGGTATTCTGATGATAAAATATCTTTTGTGAATGTCTTTCAAGTCAGCTGAGCATCATGACTGATGGGTCACTTGTTGACTATTTCCTTAACATACTGTGGTTGACTTTTTGTTTGCTGGGGTTTCAAATTTGCAATTTTTGTGAAAGGGAAAAAATTGCAAAAATGTTATGACATCTACACAGATGAACAGTCATTTATAATGAATATGTTTTCCATATAGATAAAAAATTGACAACTAAAGATTGATATTATGAATTAAAACATAAATTTATGTTACCTGTATATCAAAGATTAATATTTTACTAATAACAGTAATATAAGATATTTTGTTATTAACAAAA
Source organism: Sipunculus nudus (assembly GCA_026874595.1). Lineage (NCBI taxonomy): Eukaryota > Metazoa > Annelida > Sipuncula > Golfingiida > Sipunculidae > Sipunculus > Sipunculus nudus. The sequence goes on from CM049309.1 coordinate 33,329,272, forward strand.
TTTTCCATTCCTTCAGTGCCCTCATTGGTTCTTGTCAAATTGTTTAAAATTATGTGCAAATAAAAAAAAATACTTACAATAATGGATATACTAGAGTATGCAACCGAGTCGTAAGATTGTAAAAGTGAAACCCTCATGAAACACTGAAAAAGAGAAAATCTCAGTAACCCTTTAATGTTGACAGTAACTAAGTAAGTCCATAAGTCTTACAACTCACCAGGTATCTGAGTGACACTGTTCTGAATAATAGTTCAGAAAGTTTCTTATTGGCAGGTTGTCTTTGACTTTGAAATAAAACCTGATTTTATAACCAGAAAGTTGAATTATATTGCAAGCTGAAAGAAACAGAAAGTTGTGCTTCTAAAGAACATTTAAGTACCGACGTGACCCTGTGACCAACAGGCTTCGCTTTTTGTACATGTGGTAGTACGTCATTCACTACTTGAGAGACATGCTAGAAAACATAATTGGCACGGGCCAAACAAAATCCTGCAGATAGTGCACAGATTCGGCAAGGGTAATGAATACAAGTACACAGACCCATGTCAACCAGCACAGGCCTAACAAGAATGGTACCACTAATCCTTTAATGGAGCACACTGTTTATGTCACACACAGAAAATAAACGGGTCATTTTGTCTTATGTTACAAATAGCTTTTTTATGTCAAGCAAACTGGAGTAAGGGAAGTTCTGATTTTATATGCAAACAAAAACCAACGGCATGAGTGGTTGTACTAGGAGCTAATAAAGCTGAAGGAAAGTTTTGATTTTCATTTTGTATGCACTGAATATATAGTCAGATCATTAATGAGAGCTTGAAGAATATAGTCTACATTTTTTAGCTCAGCTGACTAAACTTCATCAGAGCTGTAGCAATGGCCCTTCATCCATCTGACCAACAAGGCACAAAAGCAGGACACAAAACATAACATAAGACTTACATTTAATATATTTGTGCACCTTTTACTCTGTCAGCAGATGAAGTTTGAACAGAAATGGGTGGACTAGTTTTTCTAAAATGTTACTTACAGTACCAAAATTTCACCATGATTGGTTTATTTTGTCAGTAAATATTTTATACAGAAATGTATGGATTGCCTTGAAATTTGCTGTACATGTTGATCTTGAATAACTGTATGGTTTGAATGAGACAAGTGGAGTTTGTCAGATGTATTTTATATAATTTCTACACAAATAGTAATTGAAAGTAGCAGTCATTTGACAGTTGAAGCTGTGCAGTCGAATATTTTCATTGGATTATACGGTTAGCTTGTAACAAAAAAGAAGTGTTAATATCATACTATATTCCACCAACCTGTGTCCACCTGTTTTTAGTTAATTTTTTAAAATTTCATATTTTTCATTAATTCCCTAGAGGCTGTATATGAAACTGACAGTGTAATATGGTGCAATTAAGAAGTTTACAATAAATCTCCATTTTATATTTCACAAATTTCTGAACTCTTTACTGTGATCTGACAAATCAAATGTGTCTATGCAAGAGTAGCCATCTTTTTTTTAGCTTGTTATATTTTTTAGAGTGTTCACATGACATCATTCCAGCATCAGATTTCAGTGAATTTGATTACTATATGAGGGGCTGGTATGAAGTCAAATATAGACTTGATTTCTCATATCTTTAAATAATTCTGTTTCTGAAAATAGGTGTAAGGAAGGTATTTACCATTTGAAAATTTGGCCCTTTAATTGTCTACCCTACATTACCATTGGACCTTTTTATCGTCTACCAGTACCATACTTTCCATTATAATGAAACTTATAAACATTTTTATAACAAAGGACTGAAAAGACTATATTATAATCATGTGATTTCATACATTCTTGATGCTTCAACAACACCAGTAATACTATTAGAGTGTGTTTCCTTTTCCCAAAAGCATGTTCACTGTGGTCCCTTAGTCTTTCAGTTAAATTGTATTAAAAAAAACTTGATTTTAGGATTTCATTTTTTTTTTATAAAACACACAAACTACACCCTATAAACCACACCATGATTTGTCTGCTATGATAAGTGGTTAAGTGTCTAATTTTACTACTGGCTTATTCATTACCTGGTCATCTCTCTTTCCTTATGCTTCTTTGATAATAAAAGTAGTTCCCTGCCAATGAGCCACTGTTGTGTGATGAGCATCATGACCCATGGGTCACATGTTTTTGTATTTTTGCCTTTTTCTTAAAGAGATTTTCTTATCAAGCATAACAGCCAGCAATTTAGAAGTTACCAGTTAATCAGTTACTGTGCCATGTCACAAATAGATGTATTATGGTTATTTTATTTCATTTTTTCAGGTTAAATTTCTTACTTTTAAATCCTTATATGCTCTAGTCACCACTTATATTATGCTTTGAACATACCTTGTGGTCATTTAAAGAGAAACTGTGTTACTGACATCAGGTATGTCAAATGAGAAATGCCTAGGTAAATAAACTTGTTGAATAAGGGAAGTTAAAACATCAAGTGGATCCTGTTTGTTTGACTCCTTGGGAAAATCCTTGTGCAGTTACTGCAGTACAGCTGCAGGGTGGACCCTGAACCAGTGTAAGTATGGGGAATTTCAGTTCCCAACAAATGTAAACAAATGCAGGCACAAGACAAAGTACTTGATCCTTTTATCACATAGTGACATGATCCCAGGGGTGTGTGGGGGTGATTATCAGTTTATAGAAAACTCGAAATCTGCATTCTAAAGAATGTAAGTCTCCACCATAGGGGGAAAGATCCCTGTTGTGGGATGTGCCAAAAACTGTGTTCGCATTAACTTATTCGGCACATATTCCCAGGTTCATTAGTGGGTAAGTTACTGTAGATTTGTGAATAACTTGATGATGGTGCTGAAACTGGATCATGTGCTAGATCCACAGCAGAATCTAATCAATTCTTTATTATCCCATTTCCAAAATGCCCTGAAAATTCATGAAATTCTGTCTATGATTGCCCGAGTTATGTTGTGAACAAACACACAGAGACAATTACACACACACCAGACTGAACACATACACTCCTGGTGGATGTAATAAATACCTCTGCTGAGGAGGTTATTTTTTTATTTGTTATTGTATATTTCTTGGAAGGATGAAGTCTTAAGTACAGTGAAATCTCAAAATTACGACCACCAATGGGACCTCGATAAAGTGGGTGCATTTTTAAGGTGGTCATCTAAATGGGATCTGATATTTATATTATATAAAGAGCAAAAAAAATTGGGGCCATGAAAAACTTTTTGTTATTTTGAGGTGGTTAATAAACTGAGATGGTCGTTAGGTTAGGTTTTACTCTACATGCCTTTGGATGGCAGGTCCAAAGTTCAGGCCCAAAGCATGTTTTTAACACCAAAGCAGTCCTTAGACAGTGCTATCTACAGAGATGAGACCAATATATAAAAAAAAAATTACAAACACAATTCCTCCAAAATGTTGACTGGAGTTAAAGTGTTTTCCTCAGTAATTGTCTGTCAGTTACTTAATAAATTAAGTCCACAAAAGGCTATGTTTTGACATAAAATGGATATTTTGACAAACATTTCATAAATGCCCTTTTAATTGTATACATATATAAAACAGATAGTTTTTAGTTTGTCATGAAGAGGTGTCTGCACTCTTGCCCATATATGGATGTGGGTTTAATATTATCACTCTCACAATTGGATGAAAGGTTAAATGGACACTTTCACAGCCAAATGCTGTTTGTTTGCTTCCTGGTATACCATTCCTGGATCAGTAACACTGCAAGTTTCATAGCTCTGGCACAGACAGAACTTAAAGGCATTTACCCACTTAAAATATTCATGATCATTAATAAATCAAGCATTCTTCACTAGTAATATTTAGGGTATCCAGGAAGAGTGTATTGAAAATGAAAGTACCATAAAGAACATATTGGGAGTTGTGGGTTCACCAGGTGCACCTAGAGTGACCGGATGCTATGCATACCTGGGAAATCACCTGGTCAGATAGTATCACACAACATTACACTATGGCCACATGATGTGACAATGCCATGTGAACTACTCCAGGAATGTGTCTCCTGCTTACTAATGAAGAAAACTCAGGTAAAAATAACAGGTTCACATTCCTCGGTCACAGTAACTTTGACGGTTGGCCAGATGAGTGTTGTCTGTTTATCTTTGCTCAGGTAGGAGATTGTTTTATTGCATGCTTTTATCTTTGTTCATTGTTTCTTAATGTTATAATACATTCTTAGAATCAGAATAATAACTGTGTCATTACTTCCACCAAGAATTCGGCGAAAGCTAATCATTGAAAATGTAATTACTTGTGTCTGTCTTTTTGTCTGTTTATTATTGCTTAAGTGGTTATTTAAGGGTCTCAATGAATGTTTAATGAGAAATAGGTCTACAGCTGACGTTGCATTTAACCAGACATATTAATCTCGAATTTATAGAAATCTGGAATTTTATGTAGGCTGCTGTATTTAAAGAGGCCTATTCTGATATCTGACGTCTATTAACTACAGTTAATCCCTTGAACCTTTTATGAAAATAGGCCGGAAATCACTAATCCCATCATATACAGGCTGTTTTTGTTTATATCTTGTTTCTAACATATGGTTGGGCACGTCATAATAAGCCAAACACATTCAACAAATGTATCTGCAGATGGCAAGACAGACAAACCAAAGTATTGTCCTTTGTATAATACTCTACATGGTACATAAACTGTGATGTTGGAAAATAGCAATTAGATGAAGATGACCCAATGTGATTAGTGTAGATCTGAACTGAATAATTATCTTAATATTCAGAATTGCTCATTTATGCCATTGCAACCCTTGCCAATTTTTTTTTCGACACACCTTCAGTTTCAATGATAAAATGGATTTTATTTTTATTTTAAAAGAAAAAAAAATGATTTCATTTAAAAAATTTTCAACCTAATGAAAAATCACTAAACAAAACCTTGCTGCTGTGTATGCACAGGTGCATGTCACAGAGAAGCCAAGTTCATATCAATATAATACATGACACCAGTGAGAGTCCTATCTTAGTTGAGTGACCAGCTTCTTGCATTTTCTTGGCATCATAAATCATATGTACCGGTAATACATGATAGAAAGGCAACACTTTGATCCCTGTTCCAGTGACAGTGGAGTACTCTAAAGTACAAAAAGCCTCAGTAATTATTAAGAAAATTGTCACTTTATGTATACAGTGATTCTTTGTAACTACATAAAAAAGTATTAATTTAGAGTAATTTATCTTACAAAATACTTTAAAGAAACTTCCTTAAGGAAAAAGAATGTGCAATTAATATCTGAACTTTACATGTGAAGATAAGAAAACCACAGCTTTCATTAATACTGTTACCTGATTTACAGCTGTGTGAATCACTCAAGGTCCGCTTTGTTTAATCACAGAGGAGTTAATCATTAATTCTGGTTAAGTTGATAGGGGCATGACATGACTGACAGCCGCTGGTCACATGACAGCTTCAAGGTGAAGCGGTACAAGTTGCTCTTTACCAATCTTATCAGAGCCCTCTGCTACTTGAGCTTTTCAGTCTCTAGTACAATCCTGACACAGACACCTATACTGTGGATTACCGAGTTACTGTGATCGCTAATTCGGAATGTTCAACAATATAGTCGAGGATCATGTATCATAGAAGCTCTGACCGATGTGGTTATAGTATTATAATCAGAAAATAGAGTGAATTTGGAGACTCAAAATTGTCCTGGTACTTGGATGCCAGATCTTGAAGAGTGATTTTGTTGATAGCGTTTATGAGAGCGCAGTATGTTTACTTACCTTGAGGATTTTACGAGCGCTGACCAGACGGGATAATCCAGAGTACAGGTAACGTTACGTCATACTGTTACTGTAGTGTTAGTATTAAGGATGTACATGTCACTTAATATACTCATTACGAACATGGGATTTGTTATTATTTCTTTCATTCCCAACCACCACCAGAGGGTAAATAACTCACCGGTGATGGTAGAGTGTGTTTTGGTGACTGAGAAAAAATTAATAGAATTGTTATCATTACTTTATTTTTGAGGGCACCACTTAATTTGTCAACAATTTGCAGACAAATATTTCATAAGTAACATTGAAAAATTGTATTCTATTCAGTCACTGGAAATTCATGGTTCTAGCATTATTTATGTAGAAATGTGCGAATGTTTACCAATAATAAGAGGTTCATTGTGTAAAACTAGTAATATATTCTTTAATATACCCAAAAGTGGGAAGACCATTTTTATCCCTCTCCTCAGCAGAGTTGAGGGATATAGTGATCAGCTCCACCTGTCTTTCTGTCAGTCCGTCTGTAAACAATTTTATGCGATGCAATATCTCAAAAAGTTTAACTCGGATCTACTTCAAATTGTAGTAGCAAGTGCATCTTATGGGTCTCCAGAACTGATTAGGTTTTGGTCACACTTTAATGAATTTTGGATTCTTTATGAATTTTTTTGTACAAAATTTTTACATTTCATATGTGACTTTATTTCTCGAAAGGTTTACTGAGATCTACTTCTTATTAGAGTAGAAGGTACATCGAAAGGGTCTCCAGAGTTGATTAGGTTTTTTCACACTTGAATGATTTTTGGATTTTTTATATAATATGGTATACCCAAAGTCCCTCTGTCCATCCTTCTGTCCATCCGTCCTTTAACTTTTAGTTTTTCTGCAACAACTTACCAGGGCTTGATGGATTTTCACGAAACTCACCATAACTACTTAACAAAAGATAATCTCACCTGAGTTTGATTATATGCAAATTTCCCGCATAATTCATGAGGTCAGAGGTATCAAGGCTACTTATGGTGTCGCTACAATAACTTACAAGGAATAAAATGGATTTTGATCAAACTCTGCAGATATATTAATCTATATAAGATCTCGCCTAATTTTGATTTCAAGCAAAATCCACACATATTTAGGTCAGAGGTCAACCAACTTTGGAGGCACCAAAGTTTTACTAGGATCTAGTTCTAATTATAATAGAAGTTGCATCCTGTAAGTCACTTTCCGTATTGGCAGCAGATTAGGTTCTCTGATTAAGCCTGCACAAAGTGTTTTCCGTCAGTTCTGTGACTGTGAGGGTGTATGTATGATGGTGTGTGTACACATTTCTCCCATTCCCATTTAGTGGGGGATACAGTCCTCTGGACATTTTCTAGTTTATTTTGGTCAGTTATGTGTGAGTGTGTGTTTGCAAGATATCTGATCAAGTTTCATTGGTTTTAATGAAAAGTAAGGGATTAAATTGTGGTGTGAATCCCCTTGAAAATAACTTCAGTATATGCATTTATGGTGTTAGACAGCATTGTTTACCACTAGGTGTTATAAGATGTGACCATACACTGGCTTCTGTGGCTCAGGGGTAGAGCGCAGGACTCAAAGCCGGGAGATTGCGAGTTCAAATCTCAGCCGAGGCGGTAAGGTTTTTCACGGAAGGTTGTGCCAAACGGCCATGTTTCACTCACAAACGAGTGCGCCTTTTAGGGGTCCTCGGTGGTATGATTACCAACCCAGGGCCTGCAGGTGCAGTAGTCACCGGGCCTGGTTAATGCCAGGATTAAAAAAAAATGAGAGGAAGCGTGTGATACTGCCCTGTCACTTAGTCTGAAACCGGAATGGAAATCTGCAGATGTACATATACTTAATTAAGCTAGCATTAAAAAATGGAGGCAGTTACCTCCAACAACAAAAAATATTTAAAATAAAATTAAAAAAAGATGTGACCATACAGTGGAGCCATATATTAAGTGTGGTTACTTGAGGTCACTGGGAACAATGACATCACTTGCTGTGTGCCATTTAGTGAAAGCTGGCTTAAGGTCTGTCAACCTACATTGTGGTAATAGGTTACAGGAATTCTTATTTTTGCAAGTGGAAACCAGAGCTGGAAAATTATATTGCATATGGTTTGTATTTTAAATTTAAATCTTGTTACCACAGTATTGTGTTATATCAGTGGTACCTCAGAATAGAAGCTCACGTTTAAATTCAAAAATTATTAGTGGTGTGCCAAATAAATATATATAGACGATTGGTCATTTTCTGTCATAATCAATTAAATTGGTTGCATCTTTGTATAATCCTTCACAAACAATGTTGCATAAACATGCAATGAAGCTTTATTTTCCAGAAACAAAATTATTCCCAGTCTGAACTTTGAATAGCAGACACACATCAACGACCTAACTGTTCCCTAGGTCTTATAGCGTGACTTTATAAATTTTTTTTCTGTTATAAATGTCCATTTTAAAATTGAACTTTTGGCAACTTTTGATATACAAACTGGAGATACACCTCATGATGAGTACAATAACCATGATAACAAAGTTCTGTGACTTAAAGTTCTGTGAATACTCACACAGCAAATATTATGGAAAAAAAGAGATTACATAAAATAATCGAAAAATAATCGGTTATTGGTCATTTTTCTCTTTCAGTCATCGAACATGATTTTACAACCAATTTCTACCATTAACGCTTATGCCACTAGATGTTTCATTTTAGATCTGTATTCTGTGACCAAAGTGTTCTTCCAGATGATTAATTTTTGGTTAAATCTATACAAACCAATCACAATTCATGCACAGAAAACCGTTAAAACTGATATTTCAGAGTTCAAGATATTTAAAAAAAAATAAATAAATGTGATTGTGTGTAGTTTTGTTTTCATTATAAGAGTCACCAAAGCAGCACTTAATAAGGATCAAAACTAGAGATAGGACTCTCCTTAGGGTAAAGAGGGTAATGGATTAATCAGTAAACAAAATGTTAATGCAGATCCCTTCAAACATTCACCTGGTCCTCCAGTGCATACCTTGAATGTGACCATGTCCCTGCATTTAATAAATATGATAATGACATACCATCATGAAGGATGCAAATACACAAGTGGAGGATGTGTGTAGTTCTAATACATATCACCCTAATTAAGTAGCAGGCAGTCACTGTGAAACCTTGAACTGCTTTCTAGTTCCAGTAATTTACTTCTCAACAAATTTAAAAGGGCCTATTCCGATATCTGACATCTAACGTCTATAATCTGAAGATAATCTCTTGAACCTGAACATGAAAATCAGTGAATGTTCCTTCCGTTTCATAGCCCCAAAAGTTTGGAATTCACTTCCCATTACACTTAGAAAATCTCCAACTCTTGTATCATTTAAAACTAATTTAAAAATGTATCTCTTTCGGCAAGCTTTTGGTAATTAATATGCATTATTATTTTTTTTTCTGGGTCAGGCACAGGGAGTAGATTTCCATGAAATTGTATGTGGGTTTGTGTGTGTGAATTGCGCTGTGAGTCCGACCATCAGAGAATTTGTCACTATAAAAATACTATATATTATTATTATTATTAACCTTTTATAAAAATAGGCCAGAAAATTCAGATCCAACTACACATGGGCTGTTCTTTTTGTTTATATCCATGTGTAATCCAATATATTAAACGAGGACATCTGACACCAAGTCAGATGAACCAAAGGTTTTTCAAAGGACATTTTGTAACTACAGGTAATGACCTTTCAACTTCAACACATATGCAACCAACCACCTAAGGTTATATGGTTTTTCCCTTTGTCAATATTGTTGTGTTTTCCAACAGTTTGTAGATGAAAAAAATTAATACATCCATCAAAAAGGCATTAGAAGAACTTTCCGATACCAGAATGTCGCAGAGTTCATCACTATGTACACAGAGTAAGCGAGAAATCATATAAATTCTGTAGAAAAAGTACCTAGGTATAACATCATCAGACTTGAAATTTACAAAATATTTATTTAAATAAATATTATCAGTACCAGTCAACAGCATGAGATTTTTCCTCCAGTTAAGTTTCATTTCTGACCTTTTCCAAAAGGTGAGAACTTGGCAAAAAGGTTACATTAAAAGTTGAATGGAAATACTGAGCAACTTGAAGAATTAATCATAAATTATTAAAAATACCTAGTTACTTCTTCTATCTACAACGACATAATTTGTATTAAAGAATTAACCTTAAAATTCAGACTCTTCATTTAAATTGAAATGTTTCTAAAAGAATGAGAAGCTATTTATTTTAAATATTGTGCTGTCATTTGTGCTAGCTACTGACTGCCACTTGGTTCTTACTGCCAAACATGTAGTATCTTACTATCATTAGCTTAGTATTACTGTAAGAAATTTGGTATAAACAACATGGAGGCATTTTTTAAGATGAAAAATATGTGTTTGGTAATTTTTTACTCAGTAGGTTTGTTTACAAAGTAATGCCTTGGTGGTGTGCTTTGACGTCAGTGCAGTTTGCATGTAAAGAGTTTTGGTGTAGCATTACAGTATTGCTTTGCCTGGTAATAGTTTCCGAAATTAATTCATGGGGAAGCAAGGGCTGCATCTTGCCTAATTTTTATGTCAGTTCTGCATACTAATTAGAACCTGGTAGAGATGAGTGTCATAAGTTGATCGGTCAGGTTTTTGTGATTAGAATATCACCTATTACAGTTTCCATTGATTGTTACCACTCTCATAAAGAAGAGAGGATGGTGGTTTTGTTGTTGCTGTCAATTTTAATGGCATTCCCATCTGAGTTTTAACATGTATGTCATAGTATTTCTCTCATGGGTGTGATATATCAAGGAAGGAAATAGTTTACTTTTCCAAGTCATAGTCAAATCATTCACAGGAGCTGGTCATATTCCTCAAAATAAATATCACTTGTAAATATCAATGTAACACTTGATTTAGATTATGTTCGATATATATATAATAATATTCAAATATTGGTACAGTATTCCAGTTCAGAAAATGTTATGTCGTGCTAACATCACCTAAAACTTATTTTTGTTCCCAAGGTAATTGTTTTAAGAGAATACAAATTTTTGTATTGAGAGACCAAGGAACATCTTCTTTTGATGTAATCCATGGTTGTCTTTAGTCAACCAGTGCTTAAAATTGATGGTTACCCTGTCAGTAGTTAACAGAAGTTGTATGGTAATCAGTGCAGTGACTATCTTTAAGAGATAGTAAATCAAATTTCAGGAGTGTTTTTAAAATAAGATAAGGGGAGAACGCAGGATTACTGTTTTTGGTTTATTGTAGGTAATATTATCACTATGGCTCATTTCTTTATTTTTTTTCAGTTTACCCCATTTCTTATTTCTTTAAATGACATTTATTTTGTTCAGTTTTCACCATTAGCATTTCTATATATGTTTTAGTGTTACTGATAGAAGATCAAAACTGAAATATACATTGTACAAGGTCAGTATGGTCATAGACCGCTTTACACTTATTTACAACAGGTGTTAAGGTTCAGGTACATCAGGTATGGGGAGTAATTAATCACTGTGGGCACAAGAGAATTGTCTAATCTCACTGAGTATGGCAGAGATTATCTCCTGCTTGTGCACATGTTGTGTGTCATTACATCTCACCTGCATCACAGGTATGCTGTCTATAGCTTTGATGGCATTTATAATAAACCTGTGTCCTTGACCAGATCACTGGGGCATGACACATCCTTCAGATTAGAGCTCCTTTACCTCCAAGATGTCAAGTATATGGAAATTATTAAGCTAAACTTGCCCATGGTTAGCTTGCACAATATTAAGAACTGAAATTGTCTGTTCATTTGCATAGCATTTGGTGTAAACACACATTATAGAACATAATACTTAATACAGAATACAGGATACAGAATCAGTTACAGTTATTTTTGTCTCATGCTATTCCTGATGCTTATCAGTGATACTAAATTTAACTCAACAGGTTATCTATAGATCTTACTTTAGAAAGACTGATGCAGCTGTGCTTATTATCCTGCAGGGCTTGCTTAGCTCAGCAATAAACATCATGTCACCAGATCTCACACACAAGGTTACATATGATTTCTAGAAAATCATGTTTTATATATAGTCAAGTTTCTCTTTTCTTGACATTGATTTACCAAGGAATTACATGTCTGGCTTTGAAATTTTCACATTTATTCAATTCTATTCAAATTTAAGCTTTATGTTGTGTATTAATCCGCTCAGGGCTTTCAATAATGAAGAAAATTTGAAGGGTCCTGAACGCTCAGGCCAAAATGTTTGAGAGTCCTATCTCAGTTTTGAGCATCCAAATGGCATATGTTATGTGTCACATTTTGAAAGGTTCTATAAAACTGATCTTGTTCAGTATTGTATGTCATTGTTGTATTATTATATGATTAGAGATTGTTTCAGTCATGTCCCAAGCCTGCTAACCAGAGATTTACATGTGAGCATAATCGGCCACCAGTCACAGATACCTTGCAATTTTAGTTGCATTGTATTACTTCATAATGAAATCACCAGTAGGCAGCAGGCTTTAAAAATAGCTGTATACAGAGACACCACTAGGAGCATGTATGTTGTGTTCTTGGGCGATTATGTCCTTCTCCGTGTGACAGCTACTCACAGTTTTGTTTATTCAGGCTGTATAGACAGGTTGGCTATCACTGCAAAGAAAACACTGCCATGCCGATGGTACTTATATCCCTGTGAGGAGCTGACTCTTAACAAAATGGAGAAAATGTAGGAATATGCTTTACTCAAACTTAGGCAGAACCTCAGATCTGGAAAAGGAAAACTAGGCTGCAAAAATAATTGGTTTGAACCCCTCAAACAAAAGGTTGATTCAAGTGATCTCTGCTTCTCTGCAAATCATGTGCAAACAGATTGGTTTGTTTTAACTGTGAAAGGCATTTCAAAATCTGGAGTTATCTGAGATACTAGGGCTGTTTGTTGACTTGTTAACTTAGTCATATAGACCTTTTGTAGTTGGAACCATTGTTTACCATTATATATCATTGACTCGAGTGTTAGGGCTACTTCTGCGGTGGAATGTTTTGTGGTCCTGTTTTTGTGGAACAGAAAGTGGGCAAAATAATAATGCATCATGGGATTACAGAATGCCAGTTCATCAAGGATGTTGTGTGATTAGACTTCCATTTATCCCCTCATGCCCCCTTTTTTTTGCCAGAAAATTTTTTATCAATTACATTTCAAGGGAAAATGATATTTTAAGGTATAGAATTAAAGGGCCTGAGTTTCAACAGGGTAAACATACACCTACCTAACACCTTTCTTAAGAAACAGAATTATTTAATAATATGTGCAAACAGTCTACATTTTACTACATATCAGCCCCATTAATGGCAGTCAAGGTCATTGGTCACATTAAAAAACAGCCTTAATTGACAGCTGCTAATTGGATGATGTCATTTAACACTCTAAAAATATAAACAGCTAAAACAAAGATGGCTGCTCGTGCAGGGACATCTGCCAGATCATTTTGAAGATACCAAAAATATGTGAAACATCAACTTGAGATTTAATGAAAAATTATTAATTGTTGTATTACTAGACTGCCACTTCCATATGTATTTTAATATTATTGGGAAATGATTGGAAATTATTAGAAAATATAAAACTTTAAGAAAATTATGCGTAGACACAAAGATACGTGAGCATATGTTGGTGGAACAGAGAAAGGTAAAGCTTGAAGATTATTGAATTGTACTCAGCAGGATGTTAAACCCACAGTTCTTAAGTTTTATCATGGATTGTCAGGCCATTGGTTAACTCCTCAGTCATGTGACTAATGAGCATGATACCGCTGGCTTCATGTATCATGTTTTCAAACAGGCAAACAATAAATATTATCCAGTATCTGGCTTGTTTGTTTTCCAGCTGGGTTTTTGATTGTTCAGTATGCTTCACAGGATAAAGCAGACCATTAAGTCATTCACACATGAAGTAAAGTGTCATTCATTCTCCTGCAGGCAGCCTCATGTAGGAGTCCAGATATGTGTTCATATGCAGGGGTGTCTGTACGGAGAGGAGGTTCTCCCTGATTCAATAGGTCTGCCGTTATGTTTGTTGAACAAACAGGCTAAATATTTGAGAGCATTCCGTCAGAAGCCGGGACCTTGTAGTGGCACAGATGTCCTCAGCTGTCCTTGAATGTCCTTGTGGAGATTGCCTCCTGAGTCAACACCAGAGTAAGATTAGCCAACACTGGGTTGACACATTGCTGCAGGCCTTTGGGCATGACATAATGAATATGTGCGGCTAACTTACACTTAACGGCTTCATCTCCGTTTCTTCTTGTATTGACACTTCTCAAGCCACAAGCTTATTGATGTTTAATCTGCTCAGGCTGCCGGCTGCTACCTGAAGAACCTATTTTCTGTATGAATAGGTCAGTTTACCAGAAGAGGAGCGATGCTTGCCCTTCAGTGAACAGACTGTGTGGAGAGCCTGGAGGCTTTAACTGTTCTCTATAGAGTTGCTATTGTAGCCACAAAGGCAACTTTTTCAGCTTTCAAATAAAAGGCAAACATTAGCTTCCTATTTAATTTGAGAACAGGCTTATATGCACACCTGTGGGTTGAACTCCTCCCTCTTCCTTTCTGTTGTTCATCGCCTTTTGCACCAGTATGTTACACAAGGATAAAAAATATTGTTCAGGTATTTTGCCTCCAGAAAGTTCTGAGTTGAGTGTTTTTACAAATGTTATGCAATCTCAATCAAGGACAGGATCCAACATACATAGATTGCTTCTATAGCAAAAGTTCTATGATTGCAGGCAGTGGGCACCAGGTTACAGAAAATTAACAAAAATTTGATCAATTCATCAACTCAGAATCCCCCGTGTTCAAACAGTCCTGATGGTATGAGTTTCTAAATAATAATGGCTGGCTCACATTTATTCATTTTCCTTGATGGACTTTCCTCTTCATCATATTCCTGATTACAGCCCACACCAATCAGAACAGGCGATGATTACACTTGATCAGAGTTGATTATCAAACTACGGTGCAATCAAGGTAAATTAATCCGTGAAACATTATTACACAAGTGCCTGATAAATAAGTGCCTGGGACTGACACTTCTCTGCTCACCTACAGCTGAAAACCTATGCATGAATATGTGTGTGTGTGTGTGTGTATGTTAATTGTGAACCAGGAGAAGTTTGCAGTGCTAGTTTACATGTAAAGTGAGCTCATAGAACTGGTATGGCTTCCCATTCCAAAGACACTAACCTCACAACATTTTGTTGGGGAATCTTTCTGTTCACTCACAACTTGTGAGTGAAGATCACTCCTGTGGTGATTTTAAAGCATATATATATATGTAAAGTGCATATATATATATATATATATATATATATATATATATATATATATATATCTATGTAAATGCTGATGGACATGATTTTTCTCAGCTAGTTTTGTATGCATGAAGCTGTCTTCCATGTGTGCGAACATGCATGAAATATCACTCAAATGATTTTGTAACTGGAGTGTTTCCATGTGTCTGTCAGCATGTATGCGTATATGCATGAATATGGCCACAGGAGTGATTTTCATGGGTAGGGTCTGCGTGAACTTGGCGATTCCAGGTGATGACGTCACTCCAGCGCTTTTTTTAGGAAGACCAGCTAGAACCACTGTGCCATTAAATCTGCCATATACACACATGTATGGAACACCTATTGTTTCACCCATGTATATACGCACATACATATACGTGCACATGGATGCAGTTTCATTGTTTAGCAAATCATTACTGGTGGACCGAATCTGTTATCAGTGGATATGACAAAATCTTTGACATGAAATACAAGCCAAAGAAAGTTTATGCTCTTCGAGCAGCTACAGGTTGCTGTGGTCAAGACCTCAGCCCTGTGCACTCCTTAAGCACTTTCTCCAAGCCAACAGACGCAATGCCACACCAAGCAAAGCAGAGAGCCGCAAACTCCGCCACCGTCCATCTCAAGTCGGTGATCTTTTCAGGAATGCTACAGCATCCACAGCCGCAAAGCCAGAAGCAACCTACATTCCCTTTACCGATCCCAGCAGCGGAGACCCAGCCATCACTGGCAAGACATGAAATACAGTAGAGGGCCATTTTTCTGAAAGCAGCGAAAACAAATTTTTTTTTTTTTTTAATTTCACACAACAGTTAATGATTTACTTAATGACATTTCACTTTGGGAACAGAGTGTTTTTATTTTTGACCCTAGTTAATTGAAGACTGAGACATATAAAAATATTGGATTTATTGCAGTGCTTGAGTAGCAAAGATCAGTCTAACCTGTTTTTAGGATACATGCGTGCCCTTTTTTCCACAAATTCATTAGAGGAAGAGGTCAAATGACATCACCATTGATGAAGCTCAGGTAGTTTCTTTTACAACCCACAGGCAGCACAAGTGCAGCACAAGTGAGAGTGAAAGGCAAGTTTTTGAATGATCGTAGAGCCTACATATTACAAAAGGATAATTCAAAACTTTCTTTGAGTCAAGGGTATCTGGCAACTTCATTTTGTATTACACAAGGTTCTCTCTGCTATTCTTTAAATCAGAAATAGAGGATCTGCCAATGTTAAAATACCTTGCCAACGGTTAAGTCACTATGGGATGATCAGCTTGTCATCAAAGCATAACGCTCTCCGTTTTCTCTTCTTTGATTCCAGATCTCTGCCAAATGACAGCTAGGTGATCTAGTTTTAGTATTGTTCTTCTTGACAATAAAAGTGAAATGATGAACGAGCTGAATAATGGTGAGATTAAGTAGATGACACTATTGCTCACCGGGGTGAACTGCTCAGGGCTGGCATGCTAAGGGCACACAGGTAGACCTGCTTGAGCATAAGCGATGTATGATTGATACCTCACCAATGCTCATGTGAGTAAACTGCTCTGTTGATTGGCCTGACATCCCAGCCCAAGCCAACAAATTATTCCTGCTGTGGTTAATAACACACAAGTGCTCTTGGATAAACTGCTCAACCGCTTGCTGGGGGTATAGGGAGCCTAGCACTGCACAGCTAGCTGTACCTTTCACACCTTTGCTGGGGCGACAACATCGGCTCAGAACTAATTAATTAGGGTCACCACTTGGCTTCAACACCTAACTGCAGGCCCTTGTGACTTGTAATCACTAAGTATTTACATGCTTGGAAAATATTTTGTAAATACGAATAAATTTCTGGTTCCCAATTTAAAATTTCAGGAAAATTTTTTTCAGAAAAAACAGCGTTTATAAAAACAGCGTTCTACTGTACAGTATATACAATGAAAAGATTTTAGGGTATTTAATCTAGCCATTCTTTTGGCTTCATTGCTCTACATTTTCACCCATTTGGATGATGTGGTTATAAAAAAAAATTAAAGAGGACCTTTTGTACAAACTTCTGATTTTGTTGGTAATCATTCAGCAAACTAGGGGCAAAAATCGATTTCTGCTGATATCCAGCAGTAGATCAGTACTTAATCTCTGACAGAACTTTTGTTTCATATGCAGTGTGTGCATTTCTAATGGTAGAACTGGCACCTTCTGCATGTGGATGATAACAGTTGCTGTATAGGTTTCATCATGCGCTGTTCTTAGGGGACCAGATGCTGAAGCTTAATGGTTTGCGTGGGATTTTTTTCTCTACAGCTCTCAGAAGGTTGACTACGGTACAACCAGCTGTGTCAGGAACAGATTCACTCTGCCGCAGCATGAGTGGCAGCCGAATTACCGGAGAGAGTTGTGGGGTCATCAGGAAGATTGGTGTAATGGCCAGTATGGTTTTGCGAACTGATGCCAGTGTCACTTGTACCAGCAGTGATTACGGAGCTACAGTTATCAGTGGCTATATTCTTAAGTAGAAAATGTAAAAAGTTCTTTCTGAGACTGGTACCATTGGGAACAGTCTCATTTCTAAAGTTAACAGCCCACTGATCCAAGTTATCTATGATCCTAATTTAAATACTTCTACGGTCTGCCTGTCATCATCTGTTACCTTCCCGTCCATCACTTTGTTCATTGGCAGGTGCCAAATAAGGGGTATTAACAAAATCATCCTCAAACAAATAGTGGTGCGTCAGTTAATCAGTTATTTTGATGCTTGGACGTTTTCTCACATAATTGATTAAATTGGTTGTATTTTTGCATAATCCATCACCAATGATATGGATGCACAAATAAAATGGATAAAATATTATAATTCTGTCAGAGAAATAAGGACGACTTAATGTCATGCTAATGAACCTTGTGCAACAAATAAGTGTCAACAACCTGGCTGTTACCTTGACCTTTCAGCGTGATGTACAATTAAGAATGAATTTACTCGGTCAAAATGTACGTATAATTCTACATAGCAGATTTCACGGTAATATATAAGGTGTGTACGTAAAATAAAGATTAATAGTTGATCGTTGGTAATTTTTATCCTGCAGTCATCGAATACTATTTTATGACCAATTCCTACCAGTAATAATAACTATCCACCTTCCCCTGTAAAAAAAAACCCTTAGTGCTCGTGAATAAAACAGAATTTGTCCATCCCAGATATTATTATGAAATTAATATGATTATTTTCCCCCGCTCCACGGATGCCGGGTACATTGTTTTGGGTTTGTCTGTCCGTCTGTCTGTCTCTCTGTCCGTCTGTTAGGTTTCGTTTCCATGCGATAAGTTTCCTAAATATTATCTGATTTCATCCAAATTTTGGTCATTGATTGCTCTCATGCATACCTTGGTAGGGATTGGTTTTGGAGTGTCTGGCTTCTGTCTGTCTGTCTGTCACTTTGTCTGTCTGTCTGTCAGGTTTTTGTGTCTGTCTGTCTGTCAGGTTTTTTTGTCTGTGCCATTACTTTCCTAAATATTATCTGATTTCATTCAAATTATGGTCAGTGATTGCTCTTATGCTTACTATGGTTGGGATTGGTTTTGGAGTGTCTGGCATCTGTCTGTCTGTCTATCACTCTGTTTGTCAGTCTGTCAGATTTTCATTTCCGTGCGATAACTTTCCTAAATATTATCTGATTTCATTCAAATTTTGGTCAGACATTGCTTTCATGCATACCTTGGTTGGGATTAGTTTTGGAGAGTCTGGCTTTTTCTCTGTCTGTCACTTTATCTGTCAGTTTGTCAGGTTTTTGTTTCTGTGGGATAACTTTCCTCAGTATTATCCGATTTCATTCAGATTTTTGTCAGTGATTGCTCTAATGCATACCCTGGTTGGGATTTGTTTTGGAGTGTCTGGCTTCTGTCTGTCACTTTGTCCGTCCTTCCTTTATCAAGCATGAAAAACAACGAGATCCCAAAGCGGGGGACATTAATTCCACGAATTTGCTTGTCATTATTATCCCCAGGGCTTGAGTATACCATGGAGGGAGTATTTTGTGGTCAGCTGTGTGTCTGTCTGTCCATCATTGAATTTCTAAAGAATTTTTCTTATGGAAATGGGGTGTTTATTGTAAGGGTCTTTTTATCCATCACATGCATATCTTTCTTTTTGCATACATCATGTAATCTCATGCTCTGATATACTTCCATTTAACATGGTACATTTATCTTATTGGTCTCACTACTTAATTAAGTCTTTTCATGCTCAACGTTACTTTTATGATTATTTATGAATTATTTTCATATTTGCCTGATTCAGAGTTTTAAGAGAACTGGACAAACTGGTTTGATATGCGTTTTTATTTTTGAAACTTTATCTGTTACATAGGACTTGTGGTACTCTGTTTATAAATATGAGAGTAAAATACTTATTAGAATAGTAAATAATGATCCCCTACCAAGCTGGCTGTATATCATTATTTTAAGAAACAGCCTTCTCAACATTGGCAAAACAACAGTACATCATTTGTGACAAGGCTTGTGAATTTAAGAGGTTTTAAAACAAGTGCTGTATTCTGTCTGCAGTTACATTTACTGCATATACGCACAAACCTGTTTCAGGACATTTTCAGCAGTGTGGATAAATCAGAACAGTTGAACAATGTTTTGTGCATTTATATTGATAAAAGGTGCATGGCATGCAGCAGAAAGAAAATATGTAGACTTATGCAAGTACAACATAGGCACTGACCACTGTGCTTTTGGATGTTTGCCAAAACACAATGGGACATTCACATGGACAAGTACAAAATAATTTACCAGTAACTTTCTCTCATTGAGTCCATTATGAAAACTGATGGTTATATGGTGACACAATGTTTTGGTTCATCTTGATAGGAAATGTTCTTGAACAGGATTGCCATGTGACTGCCATTTGCGCTTGAAACAGTTTCAAAATGTATTATATTTGCCATCTGAAAAGGTAATTTTATGTCATAATAATATGGCATAAACTTCTCTGTTTAGATGGAAAACAGAAGATGGTGACATTTTTAAGTCATAACTATAAATTGTTCCATAAAAATAAAGAATCAGTTAAAAATATAAGCCTTAGGCCCCAAATTCCAATCAAATGCATGAAAATTCCATTTGAAAATAATTCAGTTGTAACTATAAGTGAGCATTACTGATATATGTATGAGAATGTACAGATGTGATGACAGCCCAAAACAGCACTCCTTGTGATAGGACATTCACAGAGCACAATAATTGGCATATAATTTGGATGTTTGTCTCTGTATGTGAACATCCATTGGCCAGGAAGACTGATTTAAAGAAGAGCATGCAAATCATGTATATCTGGTAAGGAAGGATCATTCTAGAACAACATGAATATATATTTATATATATGAATACATGGCCAATACTAAAGTCTGGCACATACTCGCATTCATGGAACTTTAGTTCTGTTGCCCAGGAAACATTGATTCAGTTGGACTTGACCAAGAAAGTTTAGTTCTGTTAAATGCAAGCCAAACGACATACACAGCCGTTCACCAGAGTTTTGTTTCATGTGTTGTGGTTCAGCTTTTAGGAAGAAACAGAACCTTTTGGTTTATATTTCTGGGAGATTCTGACCAAATTACCAGTCATTAGCTGTTGTATGAGGCTGACATTGAAGACCTGGTATCCTTTCTGTAATTGAGAAGAAATCGTCAGTTTTCCCCTTAGCTGTCAATTACCTAGAGGGACTAGCCTTGAGGTAGGTGGAACCTTTCTCTGTGACAGTGAGAAATGTTTGTGTTTCTTTAAAATATTGAGACAGTAGCTTTCTGATTATTTTTATTATGCCCCCGCCACAAAGTGGCCGGGGCATATAGTTTTACCCATGTCCGTCATTCCGTCCTTCTGAAATCAAACAGTTGTACAGACTTTTTTTCGCAATGCCTGCAGATATTGGCCTGATTTTTGGTGTGTGGGCAGATAATGACCAGTTACAGATCGAGTTCGGGTTTCGTCCCGGTTGAGCTTCTTTTGACCGTTTTACAGCTCCTAAACTTAGAAAATTTCATGAAAAATAGAAATTTTCATGACAAATACACATGTACGGGTTTTTTTTTCGCAATGCCTGCAGATAGTGGCCTGATTTTTGGTGTGTGGGCAGATAATGACCAGTTACAGATCGAGTTTGCGTTTCGTCCCGGTTGACCTACTTTTGACTGTTTTACGGCTACTTAATTTAGAAAATTTCATGAAAATAGAAATTTTCATGACAAATACACATGTACGGACTTTTTTTCGCAATGCTTGTAGATATTGGCCTGATTTTTTGTGTGTATGCAGATATTGACAAGTTACAGATCGAGTTTGCGTTTCCTCCCTGTTGACCTACTTTTGACCGTTTTACGGCTCCTTAACTCAGAAAATTTCATGAAAAATAGAAATTTTTATGACAAATACACATGTACAGACTTTTTTTCGCAATGCCTGCAGATGTAGGCCTGATTTATGGTGTGTATACAGATATCGACCAGTTACAGATGGAGTTCGCGTTTCCTCCCAGTTGACCTACTTTTGACCATTTACGGCTCCTTAGCTTAGAAAATTTCATGAAAAATAGAAATTTTCATGACAAAAACACATGTACAGGCTTTTTTTCCCAATGCCTGCAGATATTGGCCAGATTTTTTAGCTCAGCTGACTGTAAGTCATCTGAGCTATAGGGATCACCTTTTGTCCATCGTCCGTCCGGCCGTCTGGGCGTCTGTCTGTTAACAGGGCACAAATCGTAACCGCTAGAACTGGAATCTTGTTACTTGACATCCTGGGAGGTCTATGGAAATTCTCCTTGTAAACCTGAAATTAGGTCACTGTGACCTATATTCTTCGAGCTATGGGGTTCCGAAGTACCCCCCAGAATAATGGAAAATTTGATACAAAAGCTCAAGTATCTGAACAACTAATGCATTGATCATCATGATTTTTTGCATGGATATTGATCATGGAGTGTTTCATCAGTTTCTGCAGACTGGTGGCGCCAGCTATATTTTTCGATTTTTACCAATATATTTCTCTATTTTTGAGACCTCTTAAGATGCGGCCATCTGTTAACAGGGCACAAATCGTAACGACTACACCTAGAATCTTCTCTCTTGACATGCAGGGAGGCACATAAAAAGTCTCTTTGGAAACCTGAAATTAGGTCTCTGTTACCCATAACCTTTGAGCTATTGGGCTCCGAAGTACCCCCCAGAATAATGGAAAATTTGATACAAAAGCTCAAGTATCTAAACAACTATTGCAGTGATCACCATGATTCTTTGCATGGATATTGATCATGGAATGTGTCATCAGTTTCTGCATTCTGGTGGCGCCACCTGTATTTTTTTTATTTTTACGAATTTTTTTCTCTATTTTTGAGACCTCATAAGATGTGGTCATCTGTTAACATGGCACAAATTGTAACAACTGGACCTAGAATCTTCTCTCTTGACATGCTGAGAGGCCCATGAAAAGTCTCCTTAAAAACATGAAATTAGGTCTCTGTTACCCATAACCTCTGAGCTATGGGGCTCCGAAGTACCCCCCAGAATAATGGAAAATTTGATACAAAAGCTAAAGTATCTGAACAATTATTATATTGATCACCATGATTCTTTGCATGGATATTGATCATGAAATGTTTCATCAGTTTCTGCATTCTGGTGGCGCCACCTGTATTTTTCAATTTTTTGCTCAGCTGACTGAAAGTCATCTGAGCTATAGGGATCACCTTTTGTCCGTCGTCCGTCCGGCCATCCAGGCGTCTGTCTGTTAACAGGGCACAAATCCTAACCGCTAGACCTGGAATCTTCTTACTTGACATCCTGGGAGGTCTATGGAAATTCTCCTTGTAAACCTGAAATTAGGTCACTGTGACCTATATTCTTCGAGCTATGGGGTTCTGAAGTACCCCCCCCAGAATAATGCAAAATTTAATACAAGTATCTGAACAACTAATGCATTAATCACCATGATTTTTTGCATGGATATTGATCATGGAGTGTTTCATCAATTTCTGGAGATTTATTTTTTTTATTTTTTACGATTTTTTTTCTCTACTTTTGTGATCTTTAAACATTTGGTCATCTGTAAACAGGGCACAAATCATAATGACTGGACCTAGAATCTTCTGTCCTCACCTCCAGGGAAGCCCATAAAAGGTCTACATGGAAACCCGAAATAAGGTCCCTGTTACCCATATTCTGTGAGCTATGGGGCTCTGAAGTACCCCCCAGAATAAAGATTTGGTCATATATTAACAGGGCACAAATCATAATGACTGGACCTAGAATCTTCTTTCTTGACATGCAGGGAGGCCTTTGGAAAGTCTCTTTGGAAATCTGAAATTAGGTCTCTGTTACCCATATTCTTCATGCTATGGCTCCGAGAATAAAGATTTGGTCATCTGTTAACAGAGCACAAATTATAATGACTTGACCTAGAATCTCCTTTCTTGATATGCTGGGAGGCCCCTGAAAAGTCTCCTTGTGCACCTGAAATTACATCTCTGTTACCCATATCCTTCATCCTATGCGGCTTTGAAATACCCCCCAGAATAAACATTTGGTCATCTGTTAACAGGGCACAAATCATAATAACTGGACCTAGAATTTTATTTTTTGACATGCTGGGAGACCCCTGAAATGTCATCTTGTAAACCTTGAAAATAGGTGTCTGTTACCCATATCCTTCATGCTACAGAGCTCCATAGTACCCCAATGAATATTGGATGATTTTATACAAAAGGTCAAGTTTTGAAAAAGTATTTCATTCAAATTTGACATTCAGATGATAAAATTACTTTTGTCAATGTCTTCCTGGTCAGCTGAGCGTCATGACCCCTGGGTCACTTGTTGTGTGTATGCAGATAATGACCAGTTACAGTTCGAGTTCGCGTTTCGTCCCGGTTGACGTACTTTTGATTGTTTTACGGCTCCTAAACATAGAAAATTTCATGAAAAATATAAATTTTCATGACAAATGTACATGTACAGCCGTTTTTAGCCCTCAGCTCATAGGCTGATGGGCTATTGTCGTCACCCAAGCTGTTCGTCTATCCGTACATCTGTCTGTCTGGTGTCCGTCCGTCCATCCGTTCCGCGTCTGTTAACTTTTACCTTGTGAGCGGGATATCTCTAAAAGGATTCACTGTTGGAATTTTTATTTCATCAGTGAAGATGTATATTGATAAAATCTCGGTCAAGTTCGAAGATGGGTGACCTTGACCCATTTTTCTACATTTTAGAGCTGATTATAGAAAAACACTCAGAAGCTTATATCTCAGGAACCATTGTGTGGATTTTAACAAAACTATGATCTTTGGGACTGATGGTCTCTACGTTCTGCACAATTTTGGTGGCGTCACCTGCAATTTCTGATTTTTTAATGACATTTTATCGGATTTTTCAATTTTGGCCTTTGTGCAGGATATCTCCAAAGGTATTCAACTAAGGAACTTCATTACTTCAGTGCTTTTGCATCATATTTACAAAATCTTGGTCAGGTTCAAAGATGGGTGGTCTTGACCTACTTTTCAAGGTCACAGAGCTTAGTATAGAAAAAAAACTTAGGGGGATGTTTCTCAGGAAGCATTTGGTGGATTGTTATAAAACATGGTACATACCTCTCCAATTTAGATTTATAACTGATTACCAGCTTTTGCTAATATTCTAGTTTCGCAATGCAATGCTTACAGATACTGGCCCAATGTTTGGTCTGTGGGCGCATAATAACCACTTACAGGTCGAGTTCGCGTTTCGTCCCAGTTAACCTATTTTTGACCATATGACAGATCCTGAACATAGAAAATTTCATGAAAAACAGAAATTTTTATGAAAAATGCACATGTATGGACTTTTTTTCACAGTGCCTGCATACTGGCCTGATTTTTGGTGTGTTCCTTGATAATGACCCGTTACAGATCAAGTTTGCATTTTGCCCTTCTTGACCTACTTTTGACCATACAACACCTCCTGAACTTAAAAAAATTTGACAAAATTTAACAAATGTTTCTAATTTGCCCCAGGCAGGGGCATTCGTGTCGTACCCACACATCTAGTTTTCAGATCTATCATTAAACTTGGGATTGAGGAGTACTGGTCATAAGGTTTGCAAGTAGAATATAAATGATGTAAGGAATATGTTTTCTATGTTAAAAATCCTGTTTATTTTTATTGACTTGACTTTTTTTAAAGTTCTTTTACTTTAAGAATGTTTGATTATATTCATTGTTTACATGAATACTTTAAACTTTCTTGATGCCAATTTATTACCATCTAAAAAATTTTCAAATAGTGATTGGATCATATGAAACCAAATCAGTTTGAATAACACACCCTACTGTTTTGTTTCACATAAATATTGTATAATAATTTATTTCATCCAGTTGGTAAGATGTAACTGATTTTTTTTCATTAATCTTACTGCTGTATTTGACTACATGCACATAAATTTTGAAATTAAAAATAATTGAGATTAAATATATGTACACAAGTTTTTAGATCACAGAGGAATTTCCACACATGAATATAACAAAAACCAAAACTACCATTGGATTAAGATTTGAACTGATATTAGCTGAAGGGTTGCCTTATATTAGGTCACCGGTAGGTCAGAAAGATAGGAGTTTTGCCTCAGAAATTTTACCTTAGATTCACCCAAACAGAACAGAGGTCAAGCAAGATAAAAATGTGAAAACAGCCTCATGTTAGTTGTTGGAGCTATCTTAAATGTGCTTTCACAGAATTTGCCTCAGATTGACTATAAGGGAAATGAGTTTATACAAAGTTAGGGAAGTTGCCTAAGATTGGCTGTTTAAAGGTGAGTTGCTACAGAGTCAAAGATAAAATACTAGGTTAAACCACAGCTGAGGAATTGATATGATTGCTTTCATTTGATGGTCTAAAAAATTGAGGAAAATATGTGAAAAAATACAGATGAAGCAACTGCGGCAATGCTCAATAAAAACACAAGATTTCAGGACACCAGATGAACTCTGACACCATCGAAGCAATTTGGCAATCTCAAAAATATAGGAAAATGTACGTAAAAAAATAGAGGTGGTGCCGTCAGCCATCAGGAACTGATCAAACTAGTCATGATCAATAAACATTCAAAAGTTCCAGGACACTTGATGAAACTACAGCTGAGAAACTGATACAGTTGCTGTCATTTGACAGTCTCAAAAATGGAGGAAAAAATGGGTAAAAAAAATAGAAGAATACCTGTGACACCACCGGTCTTCAGCAACTGATCAAACTAGTCATGATCAATAAATGTACTAGGTTTCAGGACACTAGGTTGAAACCCCAGTTGGGAAACTGATACCATTGTTGTAATTTGGCACTCTTAAAACTAGAGAAAAATGTGTTATAAGAAAAAAAATTTGGGGGCACCACCAGTCATTAACAGCTGATGAAAATGTCCATGATCAGTAAGTTAAGCAAGAATCATGGCAATCCAAACATTAATTATTGAGATACTTGAAGTTTTCTATCAAATTTTTAATTTTTCTGGGGTGCACAAACAAGTCCCATAACACCAAGAATATAGGTTGCAGTGAATATTTCAGGTTAACAAGGAGATTTTTTAAGGAGCTCCTTGGACCTTCAGTTAAAATTTCCAGGTCCAACAGTCATGATTTATGCCTTGCTAATGAATGGCTAGACGGCCAGACAAAAGGACAATAGACAAAGGGTGATCACTAAAGCTTAGCATGAATGAAAGTGATCTTAGCTAAAAATTTACAAACAGGAGCATTTGTGTATGTGACAGAGGAGTCTTGATACAAACAATTTTATTTCCTCCAACATTCCTTTTCCCTTAAACAATTAAAACATGCTGTCATCATAGTAGTCATATTTACCCAATGTCCCTTTCCTTCAGTGTTGTAGTTTTAGCTCCGCTGACTATTAGTCATCTGAGTTATAGTTATAGTCCGTCGTCTGTCCATCCATCTGTCCCTCAGTTAGACTGGCACAATTTGAAACCTTTAGACTTAAGAATCCAAAATTCGGCATACTGTTAGATGTCCCCAAAATAACCTACCAAACCAAAAACGGGGTCACTTCAACTTCATATCTTCAAGAAATAAGGTAAAACCTCAATTTTCCATTAAAAACCTATAATCACTCATCAAACCATGTATCTGTTTTTATTAGCGAACCTGTGAGCTTATGCGATGGTGTGGCGTCGTCCGACGTCCGGCGTCCGTCATCCGGCATCTGTACGTTAACTCATACTATCTTGAAAACGGCAAGAGTTAGCATCAAGAAATTTTCTGCAAAAAATTAGTCATCTAAAAAACTCTATCGGATTTTGCTTATTTTTTGGCTAACTGCATTTTCTAAGATTTTATAGAGAAAAAGCTAAAAAAGCTTTAAAAATCTTCTTCTCTGAAACTGTTCAGCCAAATTGTCCAGTATTTCACAGAAATGATCCCTGGAACAATCTCTCTCAAGTTTGTTCGAATGGTTTAAGTTTGGTGATTTTTGGCCGAGTTACAGCTAGTTGAACTTAGTCATCTGTCGAAAAAAGCATACTAAAATTACAATCTTAGAAACGGCTGGAGCTGTCATCACCAAATTTTATGCCAATGTTGGTCACATGAGTCATGTCTGAAATTCAGGTTTTGGTGGCGCCACCTGCATCGGCATTTTTTGAACGCGGGTCAACAGTGCCCGTATCATATTGACGGCTACAAAAAACTTCTTCTCTGAAACCATTTGGCCAATATGTTTAATATCGCACAGAATTGATCCTAGGTTAGTGCTTTTTGAAGATTGTTCAAATGGTCTCAGTTCAATGACTTTTGGTTCAATGAGTTATGGGAAGCTGAATTTAGTCATATGCCATAACAGCCCATTTTAGCTCAGTGGCTACAAAGATCTTCTTCTCAAAAACCACTGGGCCAAATTCTTAAATCTCACACATTAATTATCCTTAGATGGTGATAATTCAAGTTTGTTCAAATGGTTTTGGTTCAGTGATTTTTGGCTGAGTTATTGGAAGCTTAACTTAACCATTTTGCTTTATTTTCCCATGGCTATATAGAGACAACTGTACGTGGATTATACATTATTGGTATCCCTACTCAACTTAATTCAAGAATTTGCCATCAATGAGATATATCTGTATTTTAATTTTGCATTCAGTATGTATCCATAATAATTTTACATATATTCCTGATTTCTTTCTTATAAAAAAAAGTCAGCTGAAAAGCATTTTGTATTAGGAAAATAAATTTCAAAGTTATTACAAGTATGGACCACTTTTGTGTACAGATGGCAGCCCTTGGTTTACCATTGGCAGATTGCCAGTGCCTTGATGTTGGCCATTAGCCAAGATGATGTCAGCTCTATAAATAGTTTTGGCACAGTGCCAGGATTGGAAGAAGTGCAGCCAGGTATAGGTCAAGAGTTCACTCAGTGCAGTAGCTGCATTCTATTTATAGCTTTGGCAGACTGCTCACTGCATCATATTTGGCACCAAAGTGCAGCCTGAATCTATTTATAGCTTTGGCAGACTGCCAACTGTGTCAGATTATGCAACAGGTCAAGAGTTCACTCAGTGCAGGTAGGTACAGGTCAAAAGTTCAATCAGTCTAGCCAGGTGCAGGTCAAGGGTTCACTCAGTGCAGTAGCTTGAGGCAGCAATTTGTCACAGGTCACTCAGGGGCAACTGCTTTACTCACCTAAGCCTTGTCAGCCCAGTGCATCAAACTCTGGGGAAGTTTGATGTATTGGATTGATATTTTTACCTGTCTATGTGTCTTTGATGGTATTCTCATTTACAAGACAGGTGGTGCCACCTACATTGACTTTTGCAGTGTATGCGACTGCTTATTTCTACAGCGGAATTTTATACATCAGCCTAAAATTGGGCATGTATATACATATCGGGTAGCTTTATAGTGTACAAAACTGGTGGCGCCACGTACAATAATTTTTGCACAGTGTATGTCCCTGCTTATTTCATAGGAGGGGTTTGTTTGACATACTGGTGGTGCCAGCTACAATCATTGTATCCGCCAAAACAGAGTTTTCAGTTGGACGCTGAAGATGCCGCCATCACCGCTTAGGTTTCTAGAGAACTCCTCCATAACCACTGGGCAGAATTTTTTAAAATTCGGAATTATGATCGGTCATATGTGAACTGCTGCGCCCTCATTTTTGGTTGACCTCTGACCTTTCCTCTCTGCTGAGCGTCCATTTGTGTGTCTGTTTCCACACATAAACCCACATATCTCGGGAACCGTTTGGCCGATAAGGCTAAAGATTTTGCACAAATATAGCCCTTGGAAATGTTTATAACATACACTAAAAATGGTGGTGCCACCTGCAACCATTTTTGCACAGCGTCCATCTGTTCATCAGCCTTGGGATAAAAACACTCATAACTCTGCATTGGTTGGACTTATCCATCTGAAATTTTGCATGTGTATACATCCTGGACAGCTTTCTTGATTTTATGACAGGTGGCGCCACCTACATACATATTTTGGCTGCAGACATCCAGGCTATTATGCAACACACCTCACTCTATTTCCCCTTGCCACTCAATCTATGCCTCACTTCACCTTTCCCACTCTGATTTTGGCAGATACACGTAGTCGCTTGTTGACTACCCATATTCTAGTTTTTGTGTTGTGTGCTAGAATTGCAGCAGTGATGTTTGTTTGTTTCTTGTTGTAAGTGATTAGTACTTGCATTGTTCATATACATGTAATGGTCAAGCATTGAAGCATTATACCTGGTGTAATCTCATTGCACAGGTTCGCATTAGGCCTGTAGTCCTTGTTAATATTTACCATTAATATTTTCCTATATATTTCCAATATACATGTCAGAAATTAAGTCTATATTTTGTAATTTCTTGAAGTTAAGGGCCCAAACATAATGCACTATGTAAAAAATCAGGAAAGATATTTACTTACTGAACATGATAATTGTTGAAGCTAGAGACTTTTTTCCCCAAGGATATATCTTTATTTAGTCAAGATTTAAATATATACAAGAAATCAGATCAGAATTTTGTAACTTTTTAGCTCAGCTGACTATAAGTCATCTGAGCTATAGTCGTGGTCCATTGTCCGTCTTCCCTCCGTCTGTCTGTCTGTCCATCCGTCTTTTCGTCCGTCCGTCCGTCTGTAGATATGGCACGTTTTGAAACCGTAAGACCTAGGAATCCAAAATTCAGCATAATGTTAGATGTCCCCAAGATCTCCTACCAAGCCAAAACTGGGTCTTTGCGACTTCCCCATCACCACCATCACCAATTATATTGCAATACATTGTTTGTTATTATGAACTGTATTTCTTTAAATGTAAGGCTGTTTTTGATCCAATGTGCACAACTTTTCTTGAAATATTAATTCAAGAAGTAATCCAAGAGATGTTCTCATGTAGCATTTTAAAGAAATTATTTCCTTTTAAATAATTGTATCCCCAGACAAAGTCGGGGGATACTATGTTTTCATACCGGTGCCGCCACCGCCGCCGCCGCATATAAATCTTGTTGGCGCGATAACCCAAAAAATATTTCACGGAACTTTACCAAACTTGGTATATGTATAGATATGGGTAAGAGGACGACGCCTATTTAAAATGAGGTCATGACCTTTACTAGGAGAGTGTCCTTGACCTTGAATAGGTCCAATTTTGTGGAAAATCACACAAATTCTTTAATATCTCAAGAAATCTTGCATGGATTTATCCCAAAAGCAAGTTGATGGAAGATCATGGATAGGGTTGTCATGTTCCAGAAACTGGTGGCGCCACCTATTATTCTTTACTTGTTTTCATGCCGTTTAATACCCCCAAAATTGCCACCTTACAGTACTGTGAGCATTATAAGTCAAAAACTAATGGACAGATTGATTTCTTTTATATTATGCATATACATAGGTATGGGTTATGGGATGATGTTTATTTAAATTGGGGTCATGACTTTTCCTATGATAGTGGCCTTGACCTTGAATATTGCCATATATGGTGAAAATCACACACCTCTTTTGATATCTCAAGTGTTGATAGCCATATGGATTTCAAACATGACTTATGTATGGCCCACCACTAAAGTAAGAACCCTATAGGTTCTAGGGTCACGAGGTCAAAGGTCAAGGTCACTGGACTGGCATTTTAAAATATACTGTGGATGCATTTTAAGCCAAACTTTCATCCCAGGTCTTCCATCTTGAATATATAGCTCACTTGCCAATAGTGGATGATCCATATAAATTTTGGGGTCACAAGGTCAAAGGTTAAGGCCACAGGAGCTATCTGTCCAAAAATTAGTTTCTGGATGATAATTCCTGCTTTTATTGTATGTATTGATTTCAAATTTGACTTATATATGTCCCACTGAAAAAGCAAGACCCGAATTGATTTTGGGGTCATAAGGTCAAAGGTCAAGGTCACAGGAAACCTCTTTAAAAAGATTGTGGATGCATTTTCAGCCAAACAATTCATCTCAGATCTTTCATCTTGCACATATAGTTCACCTGCCAAGAGAGGAAGAACCCTATCTGTTTTGAGGTCACAAGGTCAAAGGTGAAGGTCACAGGAGCCATCTGTCCAAAAATTAGTTTCTGGATGATAATTCCTGCTTTTATTGATGTATGGATTTCAAACTTGACATGTATTTGACCCATTGGAAAAGCAAGACCCGAATTGATTTCTGGGTCATAAGGTCAAAGGTCAAGGTCACAGGAAACCTCTTTAAAAAAATTGTGGATGCATTTTCAGCCAAACAATTAATCTCAGATCTTTCATCTTGCACATATAGTTCACCTGCCAAGGGTAGATGACCCCTATCAATTTTGAGGTCACAAGGTCAAAGGTGAAGTTCACAGGAGCCATCTGTCCAAAAATTAGTTTCTGGATGATAATTCCTTCTTTTATTGATGTATGGATTTCAAACTTGACTTGCATATGTCCCATTGGAAAAGCAATACCCAAAAATCGATTTTGGGGTCATGAGGTCAAAAGTCAAGGTCACAGGACACATCTTTAAAAAGATCAAGGTCACAGGACCCACATCTTCAACAAAATTGTGGATTGTTAGATGGAAGAAACAATAAATATGCCAAGTGTCAGTATATGCTGCTAAAAATGGGGGTCTATTCTAAAAGGGGGGGGGGCCCTACTATGTCTGGGGATACTCTGGCACTTGCGGTGCCAAGAAATGTCTAGTTAAACCTAATATAATTTAACCCATCAGTAGGTATAATTTGATAATATATGAAACAAATCATGGATAAATAAAGGTGCAAATTAAAATTGTGAATTCTGGAGTGTTATTTTCATATATTTATTGTTTTGCAAATTTAAAAAATTAATTAAAAAAAAAAGAAATATATCTGTGCATAATGTGATGTTACCTGACTAAATTAAGTATAAATGTTGATGCAATTTAGATTTGTGAATCAATTTAAATATACAGATAAATATGATATACTGTAAATATATAGTCAAATTTATGAATTAAAAAAATAACTTAACAAAAGAAAAAATAGGAATTAGTGCAAATATTTGTTCATTATTTTCCTGTCTCAGTAGAATGGAAATTAAAGTTATTTGCTTTGTTTTCCATCTCTCTTCCTGTTTTTAAATTTTTAAAAATATTTCATTTAAATTAAATTTTATCCTTTACTTATATGCAGAGGTGCTGTAACTCCCACCAGTCCCTTTAAGCACCATTGAATTTAATTCTGTATTCTGTATTTATATCTAAAGGTGTTGTAACTCTTCCCCCCCCCCCCCCCAGGTCAATGAGCCCTAGTTCCTGAGCACTGATGATAGTATTTTTATTGCAACTTCAAAAAATCTATGTTGATGCAGTTATAACTGTCACAATCAGCTGAGCGCCGTGACCCATGGGTCCTTTGTTAAAGAAATCAATTTTCTTTTAAATAATTTTAACAAATTAAAATATAATTAATTCCATCAGTATGCATAAATTGATAACATATGAGCCAAATTATGGATAAATGAAGGCACAATTTAAAATTGTGAATTCTGACTCAAGTATTATTTCCAGATATATTTATTGTTTTGCAAATTTAAAAGAAAGATTTTTGTGCTTAAAATAAAAAATAAATATATTTGTATGCGTAATGTGGTGTTATCTGACAAGATTGAGATATATGCTGATGCAATTTAGAACTATGAATTAACTTTTATATTCAGATATATTTGTTGTTTTAGAAATAGTTATAAACTTGAAAAAAAAATTTACTACTATAAAAAAAATGAGGATCTAATGCAACATTTATTTGTTCATTATTTTTTTGCCTCAGCAGAATGGGAAATAAGGCTTTGTTTGTCCTGTATGTATATACAGAGGTATTGTAATTCCTGCCATTCCTCCCTCCCCTGCCACTGAGTCCTTGCACCTTTGCACTGGACACTTTAGTTTTATTTCAAATGTGTAAACTGTAAAATTTATTAAATTAAAAAATATATATTTAATAATATAAAATAACAAATTGATCTAATTGAACAAATTACACATATAAACTACTGAACTGTCAACAGTGTATCAAATAGCCAACCAGTGATCATGGTAATAGTATAGATTTTATGTTCACAAACCACTCACATGTTTCTTCAGTTTCAACATTAGGAATGACACATGTTCAGGTCACAAAATATTATTTGCAACAATCTTTTACTCATCAATACAAATTCATCATGTCAATCAGCCTGGGCCTATATTACAACTTCCTCTCAGATGTTATCTCCATTTGATATTATTTTAGATTTTTACCTTCAAGGTCAACTTCAGCTGAGCACAGTGTCCCATGGGTGCCTTGTTGTCATTTTGACATAAATACAAATGTACTCAGACTGTGAATGAGGTGTTGACTGATATTGTCTGAGCATGATTTCTTTTTTGATTTATCTCGACTATTATTGTAACACCTTAATTTAAAACACTTATTGTGTATTGAAAATCTTATAGATGATAGTACCTGTATCTACAGTCCTTTTCAGACTGCTGATATCTGAAGCTATGTACTTTTTGCTATATGATAACTGTACCCTAGCCCAGACCGGAGGGGGGCAGGGGAGACAGGAACTTTATTGAATATTTCCAGTTCAGTGTACTATTTATTCATATGCTCTCATAATATATTGAACTTTGCAATTATAAATCAACTCAGTTTGTTTAAATAGATCAAAATTTTACAAAACAACAGAACCCCTCAGAGAAGCCCCCCCCCCCCCCCCCTTTCAAAATAATTTTAAAGACAGATGTGCACAGAGAGGTATTCAGATATCTTTCATGTACATGTATTTGTTTTCATTGTGCAGAAATATAAATATGACATAACTAACTTATTAATAAATATAGGTAAAATAATTCTTGACAGATAATTTACTGGACTTAGTGCATATTTTATACATAACTTTTACCACACAGCAAATTGTAATTTGTACCAGTCCATATGCAGCATAACAGACTTTTGTGACTCCACTTATACTACATGGTGGCACCCACAGCTCAATGTTAATTCAAGAACTTTCTACTTGAAATTCATTCTACTTCAGATACAGAGTTAAGCAGCAGTTTAAAATATTGTAATCACAGTGGCCTTATTATTTCTAACTGATATCTGAAAGAGCTCTCCTTCTTTATGATATATGTGAACCAGATGCATAGATCATTTTTCAGGACCATGGGTAGAAGTTAATGCTTGACCCACTCCCCATTTGGTCAAGTAGGAGGTTACTTTTGGTTGTCCTACAACCATTTTCTGGAACTTTTACTTGCCCCTGGTAAGTGGTTAACTGTTTGTGTTAAGCCCTGCTTTCAAAACAGCCACAGGATTATCATGACCATTAAATAATGAAACAAATTTTAAAACTAAGATTAAGAGTTTACCTTAATTATGTGCAACTAATTACCCTTTGTCTTAATCTTGTGCATTTTTTGGTAATTAAGGCTTTGGAAATCCACAGAGAGTTATACAATCATATGCCAGTGTCAGATAGAAACTTAACTTTGTAAAGTGTATTTTACTGTTAATTACTGCCAGGGACCCTTCTGGTTTCATGAATCTGTACTTTGAAGATGTTACAAAACTCATTAATTGCAGATCTTAATTACTTGAAATTATTGGCCACATCTGTGTGGCCATTGTACAGGCTGATTGTAATTAGCATGGCCACTTACAGAAGGAAAAAACTGTCTTAAGCTTCTTTAAGTGTTCAGTTTGGTTTACTTTCTGTGAGTTAAAGATTGGTATTCCCTGAGATATGACTACATGCAGAGAAAGGTAGCTCCTTCACACAGGTAAGGTAATAACTCTCATTAGCCTTGTATATGGACTTAATTGGTACATTTGATAGACTGAAATTTATTGTTATTGAAATTATTATAAGAAACTACTTCGTTTCCTTTTTAATCAAGCATATTTTGCATATCTCATTTAATATTCAAAGACACAGCAATTTGCTTTCAATAATAACATATATATTATTTATTTTGCTGTTGGCAAGCTTATTTGACTTTCATAAGTGTACAATGATTATTGTTTGGCCTTCAGATTTTCATTTTTTTTTTCTATGTAAAGAATAAATAGAGACCACTGTAGATATATATATATATATATATATATATATATATATATATATATAACAGCTAAAGTTTATTGAAATGTGTTGAAAATTGGGGACCAACATATAGTGCCTAATTACAGTGTTTATCACTATGTTATAATACATTGATCAAAGTTACAAAATGTAAGTTGAACAGGAGAGCTGTGAGAAAGGGCAGCCTTTTATATAACTTTGTTAAATAAAAGTAATCTTTATGGACCTTGTAATCTCCACAGAAGTCCTCAGTGTTCTGTAGCTATGTAATTCAGTAACATTGTTAACCAATTACCTTTGATTTAAAAACTTCTCTGATCAGTTATTAAATGTTTGTATAATAAGCTAAATGACACTGTCTAATTGGACTTTTACTTATGTGATCATTCAGTTTGTTGAGTCTGTTCTTGCTAGGATGCTGCTATGTATTAGACCAAGCAGACTCTTCCATTATTTTAAATATCCCATGCTTCAGAACTGAACCCAGACAGTAAAATACCTTCTGCCCATATTTAATAATTATGTATCATATGGTGATAGCAGTAACAATTTTTCAAAGGACTTACTTAACCTCCGGGAATCCTCAGTGAGCTGGAATATTATACAGGATTCCTTGAGGTATAAATAACAAAATAAAGAGGGTATGAAAGCAATAAATTTGTCAGGTGTTTAATTGATAATCAGTTAGCTCAAATGGATGATTGAAACAGGAACCAACACCAACCACTAAATTGGACTCATGGCAGCTACCAGTATTTAACAAGCTACTTCTATAAAATTGAATTTGAAATTGACAGTAACCATCTCTTTAATAGTTCAGTTTCTCAGTTATTTAAGCACAGATTATGATAGATTCTCAGAAATTCCTATTGTATATAAAATGATTCGAGCATGTATATATTTTATTTCAAGTATCACAATGTGTGTTTTGAAAGGTATAAAGGGCCAATCCAGACACTTGACTGGTTGACCAACAGGTAATTTGATACAACTGTGGAAGGTCTGGCGCTTCATTACTGGTGACAAAGATCATTAGTGCAGCTTAAAGATTAGTCCTCAGGAGACAATGAGACAAGAATAACATTGTCAAGGTGTTACCGTGGTAGTCCCTTCTGGCAGTAATCATCACCAATATGTCATGTGACATGTTATTTGTTCATCAGTATGTGAGGTCTGAAATGCACTAATGAAACAATTAACAGATAAGCATCTAGCAAATTTGATTAAATGTGAGTATATGTCATGAATGATTTTATTTTGTTTTTCACAATTAACAAACTTTACAGAGGATCTGTTAATTTTGAAGCTAGAGATTAAGTGGTACCATATTTAATAGCCTAGAAACAGAGAATTATTTTTTTAACAAGATGGCACATGATTTTGTCAACACTTAATTTGGAGATGAATAAAGAATTTTTTATTTGAACATTACCCTAATTTACATTTGATCGGAGTCTGTGAGACAAATGATC
Source organism: Sipunculus nudus (assembly GCA_026874595.1). NCBI lineage: Eukaryota > Metazoa > Annelida > Sipuncula > Golfingiida > Sipunculidae > Sipunculus > Sipunculus nudus. The sequence goes on from CM049309.1 coordinate 33,366,507, forward strand.
AGTGAGCATCTAAGATCGAAATTAGCATACTTCATCCAGCCCAATGTGTCTTGTGTACATTTTCTGATGATTACATTGCCTTGTACATTTAAAATATTTTCATTGTGTCTACATTTAAATGAGTGTCTAGATTCAAATAATATCCTGCCTTTGGCAGCACTGTCTCTTATTTATTAACAAACCTTACTATAGTCTTAGTTGGCACGTGTAACTATGAAATGATACAGTTTGATTACGGTGGATAAAGCCTGCAATCGAAGAAATGCTGTATTTCAGTTCCTTGTTTCATATATTAATTTGATAAACACAAATTAAACTCACTGAACACATGTATTCTTTTAACAGTTGACTGCCTAAGTTGTTATTGTGGTAATTTTCTGTTTATTACTGTAATCTGGTGAGTCTCAGCTTGTTATTGAGCAGGTGTTTCTCGTTGATGCCTGTGTCTGATTGGCTCTTTCAAAGGATTACAATAGCTCATTGGCTGCTCCAAGAAGGTGATGGATTCTGATAGGCTACTTCGAACCAATGATTGGTTGCCTCTTATGGATAACGGAGTCTGATTGGTGGCTGACAGAATCGATTGGCCAGTTCTTGTCGGTAAAGTCTGATTCGGCACATCTTGCAGATGACTGATTTGGTTTGCTGCATCTTGTAGATGGAGTCTGATTGGTGTTGATACTGAATTTGTATTACTTCTTGTAGTTGGAGTCTGATCACCCTCTTCTTGTTGATAATAAATTTGTTACACTTCTTGTTGATGGAGTCTGATCAGCCTCTTCTGTTGATACAGAATTTGTTTCACTTCTTGTTGATGGAGTCTGATCAGCCTCTTCTTGTTGATACTGAATTTTTTTTTTTGACTTCTTGTAGATGGAATCTGATCACCCTGTTCATGTTGATACAGAATTTGTTACACTTCTTGTAGATGGAGTCTGATCAACCTCTTCTTGTTGATACAAAATTTGTTTGACTTCTTGGAGGAGTCTGAATACCCTATTCTTGTTGATACTGAATTTGTGTCACTTCTTGTAGATGGAATCTGTTTGATGATTTAATCTTTTAAGCTGCTTCTTGGGGATGTTTAGTCACATGTCAAAATATTTTGTTTCACTTCATTTGTGTTAAGAGTATCATTTCCTTTTTTTGTAGGAACATGAATAACAGTCCCCACAACCACTCACAAGGCAAGAACACTGCAAATCGAGGCCGGGGAGGATACAGTAATGTACCCAAACTCCAGGTCCAACCCGGCACCCCGCTGCCTCCCTCCCAGCAGACTCAACCCATTCCACAGCTAAACGGGCTGCCCAAAGTCCCCGAAGAAAAGCAGGACCAGCCCAAAGCCAGCTCTCGTCAGCCTTCTACATGTTCACCCTTACCAAATGTTAAAGATGTGTCAAGTCCTTGCAACAAGCCGGAGTTCCAGGCTCCTTTACCAGTCACACCACGGGGGCTGTACCACAGTGGCCCGTACTCTGGAGGAAGCAGTAACTTAGCCATCAGTAAACAAAATGGAAACTGCAAACAAGGTAAATGCATGCTTATGATCATATAATTTCTGAAATATTGTATTGTAATTTTAAATGTTTATTATATGGGTACCAACTCATTGTTATCTTGGTATGAATTAGTTTTCAACTTAGAAAATGGTTATATTGATAAAAGAGCATCAATGAAAACTCATACACACTGACATTTTTTTTCATTACCTGGAATGTGCAAACTTTGTGCTTTGTAGTCCTGTTATGTTTCTGATACTGGCAGGAACAGGTGTTTTGATCAGTGGATCACAATCTACTTATGGTAATGTGACTATGTGTCTGTATATCTGATAATTTAGTTTATAGTTTATCTGGTTATTTCTTACATGCACTGCAAAAATTTATACAATGTTATATACGTTCAAACTGAAGGTTTCTATTGGAATCTTCTGGTTTATTCATTGAAATCACGAAAGTGCTATATGAAAACATGGAAAACACAATAAATATGGGCTGTTATAAACATTTTTAAATGAATACAGTATATGAATCCTTAAAAATGGTCTGAGTATACAGTACATATGTCTAGATAAACTCTGTTTCATTGAAAGCTAGATTATATTGTCAGCCAGAGCTATGGCATGAAAGTGCATAGAGTTGTCCATCTGTATGTTCTGTGGTTCTCAGGATCACAAAGCCGTCATATTGAATGGAAACAAAATGGCACATATAATATTCACAAGTTCAGGGCATGCCGCAGCTTGCCCTTCAAGGAAAATACAGTAGCGTTTCACTCAGAAAATGCCTATTGTTGTACTTAGTAATCAAATAGTGTGTGAAGCAGTGCTGTTAAAGCAATCCAAATGGTCAGTCAGGCAGTAAAATCATTCACAAGGACAGCTTCGGCACCTGGGGACAAGCTATACAGTTATTAACACCAGCCACTGAGGCCTAGGATGCCATTGTAAGTGTCAAGGTCATCAGCATAAGAATTATTGTCCAGTGCACAATGGCATAGCTGATGCAAAGAAGAAAGGCTCATTTTGTTTTTCACTGGAGATATTTTTGTATTTACAATACTTACCTCTTGAATGTTGCTATGTATTTACTGATAGGTTTTCTTTATTTCATATATATTGATGAGATTATAACTTTAAATATTCCTCTCTTTATGATGATATGCAGATATACTGGTTATTCAAGTCCTGTGTGTATTTTCACCAGTTACGATTAATATCAGTAAAATGATGTTAATTCTTTGCCAAAGTGGTTTCTTTTATTCCTTGGCTACTGTCTGGAAGTTTCTGACACAAACGGCTGTTCAAATTGAGATGTATGAACCTGTCACCTGTAAACTGGCCCTAATTGGCAGTAACTATACTGCTTTGGCTACAGATAATGTGATACACAACTTGCCTGGTTACAGATTTGTCCAGGAGTGCACTAGCTTCCTTTACTGGCTTCCAGTTCAACATTGCCTTATTTGCAAAATTCTGCTTTTGATTTTTAAGGCCTTAAAGAAAGGATGACATATACATATCAGAGCACAAAGTCCTTATAGCATATAAACATATCACAGTGCAAAATCCCTCTGACTTCAACCTTTGTCTACTTCCTAGAATATAATCAGAGAAATAAGGCAACCCTGCTTACAGGTCTTCTGTGATGCATCTGTGGTTTTCCCTTTTAACTTGAAATTATTAGACATGTCAGCGTGTACTTTTAAGACTGGACTGATTGCTCATTTGTTCACTTTTCTTGGATGACCTTGACCACCTTTTGAATCAGATTTACTTCAGAAATGGCAAATTAAATTTGTCTTGTTATGTGTTTTTTGTGTTCCCTCCTAAAAATGGGATAAAAAAATTAGGATCTGGATATGTGTTTGTGACAAGAACAAAAATTAGTCTATATATGAAAATAACTTAAAATATAGCATATGACAAGAACATTAAAATAGTTAATATATAACAAGAAAATGAAAGTTAGTCAGTATATGACAAGAGCATAAAAATTAGTCAGTATATGACAAGAGCATAAAAATCAGTCAGTATATGACAAGAACATGAAAATTAGTCAGTATATTACAAGAACATAAAACTTCATCAGTATATGACAAGAGCATAAAAATTAGTCAGTATACAACAAGAAATTGGAAATTAGTCAGTATACGACAAGAACATGAAAATTAGTGAGTATATTACAAGAGCATAAAAATTAGTCAGTATATGACAAGAGCATAAAATTTAGTCAGCAAATGACAAGAACATAAATATAATCAAAGATGAAGCTAGGTACAGAGTAATACATACAAGACTGAAATACCAAGTGATTTATATAAAGTGCTATTTTTCAGTTGTACTACCTTTGTATGTGTCATTTTGTTCCATGTTGCTCTCAGTTCCACAGCATATCATCTGCTTCTGGTTGCATGTGTTATTGTAATCATGTTTATGGTAGAACTAGTTGTCAGATCAAGGGCTTTGTGTTGTACAGAAACATGGGTAAATCACAAATAGAATATAGCAGTAAAAAAGAATAAAATGACAAAATAATGTGTGTAGGAGGAACATTGTGTATAATACAAACATTATATCTAATCAGCTCACAGAAGCGTCATTAATCCCTTCAGCCTCAGGTCTTCAGACAACATGTTACTTCTTTGAAGTCTCCTTATAAGGCTAGAACTTGCCCTCTAGTTGCTATTAATCCTCACTGGCACAACAGAGCAGGAAACATAAAGATCTGTGCTGTCTGTCTGTTTGTATGTCCCTCTGTCTGTGAATTACATAGATCTGTTCTCAGTAGAGTGTATAAGAGAACAAAAAGGCTGCGAATGAAAATTTCCAATGACTGACTGTACAACATAATTAATACACCTATTTAATTTTTTAATATTCATTTATTAAAAAAAGGTATGGTGTATTTGTTTGTGAAAGGTTTGAGGTCTGTGTCAGATATCAAACCTGATAGTACTAGCCTGTCATTCTAAATATAACACATATTAACATTATAAATAAAGATTCATGAATGTTCTGGTCTATATTTTTTAGTACATAAGAAGGCTGGAAATTAATGGTTAACCACTTGCCCAGGGCTAGAGAAAATTCCAGATAACAGTGGGAGGTCAACTAAAAGTCACCTCCTACTTGCCTGGCTGAACAAGTGGGTCCAACATAAATCCTTATCCAAAGGCCTGAAAAAGGATGTTTGTGATTTTAAATACAATCAGTGATTTTTGTAGGGCAAGTAAAATTCCAGATAACAGTGGGAGGGCAACTAAAAGTCACCTCCTACTTGCCTGGCTGAACAAGTGGGTCCAACATAAATCCTTATCCAAAGGCCTGAAAAAGGATGTTTGTGATTTTAAATACAATCAATGAATCTACAATCATGTAGGGAAAGTAAAAGCTAGATGTTACTTACCTGACTAGGCAAGTACTTTCAAAAGTTAATGTTGAGTCCTGCATAAATAATAAATTAAAAATCTGTCATTGGTTGTTTTTTTCCCTTTCAATCATCCAATGTGGTTTTTCATCCAGTTCCTACCACTTCTGTAGGTATTGTAAACATAGCATATGATAGTGATGGTATGACTTAAAAATATCAAGAAAACTGCTGTCAAACAGAATAACACGAACATAAACTATCCCATGATAGTTTATATCCCATATCCCATGATCATATTCAATATGATGGCATATAGATCTGTTTGCAGTCAGCCATAAGGTAGTAGTAACATATAGCAGCTTAGTCACAGTAGTGATCAAGGTGAATGGTTTACTGTGAATAAGAGTGAATATTTAATGATAATCCCAATGCTGTATTGATATTACATATATCCTCTTTGAATCTCTCTGATCAACCAGCACAACAGTTGAGTAATACCCTGAGTCATAAAACATACAGCAGAATAATCAACTCACCAGTGCTGGGTGCACCATTGATCTGGGCCCTTGAAGACCATTTACGTCTAACTGAGCATGTGTAATTGCCCTTGCATCATTTATGAAATCTATAAGCACCTATTAGCACTGGACTTGGCCTGTTTAATACATGGAACTGAATGGTCAGTCATCACACTCTAGTCTCAATGGTTAACTTGTTGTTGGTCAATTAGATGGTACTTCAAACAGTTTAGGTTTTTGTTTGTCATATACTGAGTTATATATTCAATATGATGCCCTTTTTACCACTAAGGAAAAAAGGGGATTGCATGGGTTTTGGATGATCAGTTTTCCTGGATTAATTAATTAATAATAATTATGTTAACTGTTCTTCATCTAAAACTCAAGTAGACTGAATCTTTACTATCTTTATTATTAATTTTATTGTACAATATTTATTAAACCTTCCCATGTAAAAAAATCCAAATTTAGTCAACCATTCCATGATTAAAAGAATATAATATTTGCATTTGAATTCAGTTTATTTTTACAATTACAGTTTACAACTGTAATTAAATTATCCAGGATATGATTCCTTCATTGAGCAAGGACCTAACACACCTGAATCAAATGACACATACTTACAATTGTAAAAATAATTGTGCAGTACTATTTTGAAAATCTTCGTCTTGGCTTGACATTTGGCTTCAATTATTTGAAATAAAAAAGGGCAATCATAATGTGGACTTCATTATGCAAACATGCCATTTTGTCCTTTGCTTGTGCCTTTTTGTATTAAGTCAAATGTGTATGATCAGCTTTAGTAAAATTTGAATTTTGGACTTTAGATGAAGTAACACAAACTTTCCAGGCAAGTCACAATTCTTCACCCCTGACTTAGGTTTGCATTAAACAGCACCCAGATTGACTCAAGGATCCATCAGTCCTTTACTTTATATTGTATAAGATCAAGGGTATAAGTTTGCTGAGCCTTGGTAGAATATATAGATGCAGCTGGCTGAGCTTGGATGATCATGGACAAAGAGATTATTTGTTACCCTGATCTTTGCCCTTAATTCAACATTAGGAAGACAATTTTGGACATTGCTAATATTAGCTGTTGGGGCATAAGTCATGAGACCTGTCATCAAGTTATATGCCAGTCTCAAATTGGCAGATTGCCAAATTGGCAGTAAGATTTGTGGCACAAGTAATCCAGGATAGGTGAAAGCCTAGGTTAAATAAGAACAGCAGAGCTGTGCATGTCTATAAGTGTGGAGCTACTGAGTGCATACGTATGCCACAATGGTAGCTGTGATATTGTGGGGCTTGTGAACAAAATAATGACACATGCTCATACGATCTCTGGTCTGTTGCCTGGCAGAACCGTGTGGGAAAAAGGATTGCTGCATAACAACTTGTTAACTTGTTTGGCCTCTGCCTTCCCTCATTGGCCGTTCTTGGGAGGACCCCGCCAAACGGGTGACAAGAATGCCCACATTGGGGGGCCATGTCAAGTGCTACAGTGTTGTTGCCCCATTTTTGAAGTCACAGTATTGAGTTGCTTCCCGGTAACAATACACAGATATTATATACTGGTCAATATTTATGGAACTATTTTGGCTTTTTAGTTTCCCAGCTGGCTGCAGGGTCCTCCATGCCTGGCCACTGTCTGTTTGATCAGCATGATACTGCCAGACTTTGTGGTACACTGACTGGTGTCTTCCTATACTACCGCCGAAGACGATCCCATGTAGTTGTCATGACAAACAATGGCATGAACAAGTCAAACTTTAGAAAACACTCTAAACAAATGAAGCTTTAAGTGGTTTCAGTAGTCAGAATTAACTTACATTTTTCTCTACATGTGCAGACATGCTTTCCTCAAGACACCAACTTTTATGTACCATTGTATTTACAATGAAAACCTACAAAAGTTGTTTTGATAAAATGCAGTTCTCAGGCTTTATATTTCTTTAAATTTTAAAATTCAGAAATAAACTGCACATGGAAGACTTAACAGACAACAGCTTTAGGACTAGCATTGTCAAAACAGTATCCATCAGACTGATGTATAATATTTGACATAACTGTGAAGTGCTTATTAAGTATTTAATGATGGTAACTCCATTCCACTACTGCATGGAGATGGATAAATTTAGCACTGCTTTTAAAGCTATGAGGTAAAGTTCACAGTGGTTTAATACATTCAGTTAAAGTCATGACATGTTAAGTAAGGTTTCATGGCTTAAAAAAAAAGGTACAGTTCTCAGGCATTTTTTAGCTTAGCTGACTGTAAGTCAACTGAGGTATAGGAATGGCGCTTTGTAAGTCGTCCGTCCGGCCGGCCGTTAGCAGAGCACAAATCGTAACTGCTGGACCTAGAAACTTCTAAATGAATATCCAGGGAGGTCAATAAAAAATCTCCTAGGAAACCTGAAATTAGGTCACTGAGACCTATATCCTCCGAGCTATGGGGACTCGAAGTACCCCCTAGAATAATCAAAAATATAATACAAAACCTCCAATATCTTTATAATTAATGCATGGATTGTCATGAATCTTGCCTTGAATATTGACCATGACTAGTTTTGTCAGTTCCCGAAAAGTGGTGGCACCACCTCAAACGGGTCAAAGGTCATGGTCACCGGACCCTTTTCTTTAAAAGGATGCATATGCATTAGAAGCTGAACTTTTCTTCCCAAACCTTCCATCGTCAAAATATTGCTAGCCTGCCAATAGGGGAAGATTCTGTTCAATTTTGGGGTCATGAGGTCTAAGGTCAAGGTCACAGTACCCAATTATTAAGAAAGAATGAGGATGCATTTTAAGCCAAACTTTTTATCCAAAACCTTCCATCTTGCACATATAGCTGAGGTAACCTGCCAATAGGGGAAGATTCTCTTCAATTTTGGGGTCATGAGGTCACAGTACCCACTTATTAAGAAAGATTGTGGATGCATTTTAAGCCAAACTTTTTATCCAAAACCTTCCATCTTGCACATATAGCTGAGCTGGCGATAGGGGAAGAAACTGATTTGGGGGTAATAGGTCAAAGGTCATTGTCACAGGGGCCCATCTGTCCACATATTTGTTTCTGGATGATAACTGCAGTTTGGATTGACATATTGGTTTCAATTTTGACTTATATATGACCCACCAATAATGTAAGAACCCTTTTGATTTTGGGGTCATAAGGCCAAAGGTCAAGGTCACAGGACCCACTTCTTAAAAAAGATTGTTGATGTATTTTTAGCCAAACTTTCTGTCCCAAACATTCTATCTTCCAGATGTTGCTAACCTGCCATTAGTGGAAGTAACTGATGAATTTTGGGGTCACAAGGTCAAGGTCATGGGGGTCAACAATCCACATATTAGTTTCCAGATGATAACACCAGTTTGGTTTGAAATGTTACCAAACTTGACCTATATATGGCCCACCACTAAAGTAAAAACTGTTGATTCTTGGGTCATGAGATCAAAGGTCAAGGTCACAGGACCCACTACTTTAGAAAGATTGTGGATGCATTTTAAGCCAAACTTTTCATCTCAATCCTTCCATTATAAACATGTGGGGTCATAAGGTCACAGGGCCCATCCATTCACAAATTAGTTTATGGATGATAACTCCAGTTTGGGTAGACAGGTTGGCTTCAAACTGATCACAGGACCAATATTTTGGAAAACCTCACAAACATATATCCTTATAGACAAATGCAGCTGAGCATTGAGACCCATGGGTCCCTAGTTTTAGGAATCAGTGTGGGTGGGTGATATTTTATTTTTTACCTTTTTTTGTGTGTTTGCTAAACAGGTAAAAGCACTACATATCAAAGGAAACCTTATCAAAATTGTATTTTTTATCTTCTTGAAAGATGAAAATCAAAATAAAAATTTTGATTTTTGGTAGAGTCATAGAAAGCTGAAATTAGTCTTGTTGCATTAGTAAGCCCATTTCAAACCTAGGGCTGCTATAGTCTTGTTCTGCAAAACTGTTGTTTCAACTTCTTTAACATTGCACAAAAATTATTCTTAGATAGCCTTTGTTCAAGTTTATCTAAATGATTTTGGCAGAATAATTGGACCTTTAACAATGACACGACTGTGAGAAACATTGGTAAACAAAACTAGTAGATATATTGTATTAACAAACTGAGCTCTTTTGGTATATAAGCAGAGCTGTACAGGCAACACAAATAGTTGACCATATCCAGCTTATGTGTAAGATAAATCCATGAATAGAACTATCTTGTTTTCTGTTTTTATTCTATATCTGTTATTATTCCAAGTATTTTTATTTTAAAAAATCTTATGAATATGCAGCTTGAAAGCTCTGTTATCAAAGTATTTCAGTATGTATAAACAGATATGGCAACATGCCAAAATTTTGTATGTCTAAAAATAACTTGGCAGACTGCCAAATTTAAGAAATTTGAAAAAGGCCATGTTTCAGTCTGGATCTATTTATAGCTTTGGCAGACTGCAAACTGTTTTAAAGAGCAAAAAGCCTCAGCTGATCTTGGTCAGCCCAGTGCACCTGACTCAAGAGAAATTAAATGTATCAGCCTGATATTTTTGCCTGTCCATGCATCTTTGATGGCTTTCTCTTACACAAGACCGGTGTCACCACCTACAATAATTTTTGCACAATGTATATCCCTGCTTATTCTCAGGAGGAATTTGATATATCAGCCTGAAATTGTGCATATATATATATATATATATATATATATATATATATATATATATATATATATATATGTATCAGATATCTTCGTAGTATACAAGACTTGTGGTGCTTTCTACAATAGTTTTTGCAGTGTGCGTCCCTGCTTATTTCTCAGGAGGGATTTGATATATCAGCCTGGAATTGGGCATATGTATACATATCTTGGATAGCTTCGTCGTATACAATACTGGTAGTACCACCTACAATAATTTTTGCACAGTGTGTGACCCTGCTTAGTTCTCAGGAATGATTTGACATATCAGCCTGAAATTATGCATGCCCATACATCTGGGATAGTTTTGTTGTATACAGGACTTGTGGCACCACCTATAATTGTATCCGCCAAAACAGAGTTTTGCGGATACTTTGTTTTCAGCTGCACGCCGCCGCCGCGGCGTAGGTGTCCGGAGAACTCCTCCGTAACCGCTGGGCAAAATTTTACGAAACCCGTAATTATGTTCGGGTCACATGTGAACTGCTGCGCCCCGATTTTGTTTTGCCCTCTGACCTTTCCTCTGCGCTCTGCGTTCGTTTGTGCGTCTGTTTCCACACATAAACCCACATATCTCGGGAACCGTTTGACCGATCAGGAAATTTTTTTTGCACAAATGTAGCCCTTGGAGAGCTTTATAACATACACAAAAAATGGTGGTGCCACCTGCAACCATGTTTGCACAGTGTCCATCTGTTCGTCTGCCTTGGGTTAAAATCACTCATATCTCTGCAGTGACAAGACTAATTCACCTGAAATTCGGCATGCATAAACATCCTGGATAGCTTTTCTGATTTTATGACAGGTGGCGCCACCTACATTCACGTTTACGCTGCAGACATCCAAGCTCATATCTCGGGAACCGTTTGATCGATCAGGAAAATTTTTTTGCACAAATGTAGCCCTTGGAGAGCTTTATTACATACACAAAAAATGGTGGCGCCACCTGCAACCATGTTTGCACAGTGTCCATCTGTTCATCTGCCTTGGGTTAAAACCACTCATATCTCTGCAGTGACTTGACTAATTCACATGAAATTCAGCATGCGTATACATCCTGGATAGCTTTTCTGATTTTATGACAGGTGGCGCCACCTACATTCACGTTTACGCTGCAGACATCCAAGCTCATATCTCGGGAACCGTTTGACCGATTGGGCCAAAATTTTGCATGTGTATAGATCTCACATAGCTCTTCATCATACACAAAACTGGTGGCGCCACCTGCAGCCATTTTTGCACAGCTCCTGTCTGTTTGTCTGCCATGGGATAAAATCACTCATATCTCGGCAGTGGTTTGACATATCTGCCTAAAATTTTGCAGGTTTATACATCCCCGACAGCTCTCTTGATTTTATGACAGGTGGCGCCACCTGCATTCTAGTTTATGCAGCAGACATCCAAGCTCATATCTTGGGAACTGTTTGACCAATTGGGCCAAAGTTTTGCATGTGTATAGTTCTCACATAGCTCTTTATCATACGCAAAACTGGTGGCGTCACCTGCAACCATTTTTGCTCAGCGTCCATCTGTTTGTCTGCCACGGGCTAAAATCACTCATATACATGTAGTGGTTTGACTTATCTGCCTCAAATTTTGCATATGTATACAACTTGGACGGCTTTCTGAATTTTGTGGTGGGGGGGGGGGGGGGGCAACCTACATACACAGTTTGGCTGCAGACATCCATGCTAATATCCAACACTCTATTTCCCCTTGCCACTCAATCCATGCCTCACTTCACCCGTTCCACTCTGATTTAGGCGGATACACGTAGTCGCTTGTCGACTACCGGTATTCTAGTTGTTTTTGAGATTCATGCATCTGTACACATAGCTCAAGAGTGGTTTGAAATATCTGTCTGAAATTTTGCATGTCCATACATCTTCGATGGCTGTCTCTTGTGGCGCCATCTACAATCATTTTGTGTTGTGTACATCCATGCCAGTATTTCAGGAGTGATGTTTGTATAATTGGTGCATATACCTGGTTTCAAAATGTTTAGTAATTTATTGTATATGTCGAGGCCCAGATTAGAATCTGGCCCAATTTAAAACTGGGCCAGCCCAGATCAAAATTTTGATTTGGACCGGCCCAGATCAAAATTCTGATCTGGGCCAGACCAGTTTTAAACTGGGCCAGCCCAGATTAAAATTTTTTATCTGGGCCGGTCCAGATTAAAATCCTGTGGTGAAAATTCAGGATTTATATCTGGTCTGGACTGATTTTAAACTGGGCCAGCCGAGATTAGAATTTTGATCCTGGCCGGTCAGGTAAATAATCCTGTGGTGAACTAATTTTAAACTGGACCAGCCCAGATCAGAATCCTAATCTACTCCTAGGCTGGCTTCTATTACATTATATTTACCTGGCTGGCCTTTAATCAATTCCAAGAATTTGTAAAACACTGTAAGTCAATAATAATTAATATTTTATGAATTTATTTCATATTCTATGAAAATATCATTGGTTGGACTCGGTATTTATTTTGTAATTTTACCTCTTATGTTAAATTTCTAAAATATAATTGTAATTTAATCATGTTAAATATTGGTATTTTACAGCTAAAAACTACAAAAATAGCTTGCAGAACATGTGCATTAATTCAAAAAACTAAAACAAAATTAAATCAATAATTATTAATATATATGTTTCACAATGTTAAGCTTGTGATCCAAGACCTGTAAAAAGTTAAAGTTATTTATCATTTATCATAAGTTGGGGTTTTTGGTCTGTGATCTCCCCCCCCCCCCCCCATCACCCATTAAAAAATTTGCACATATTGTAACTTTGGACCTAGAACTGATAACATATTACACATTAAGGAAAGAAGGCCCTGAAACATCTATTAAGATACCTGGACTTAAGTCATTGATATTAGGTGACTGAAATTTAGCAAACAGAAAAATATATATCTAGTGTACATAAATTAGGTTGATATTTGCTAATTTGTGTGAATTATTAACACGATCATAATTTATTTGGATAGAACAGTGGGAACAATATTCACCAACTCAGCATTTTAACAATTGAAGGTAGAGAATATTTGTATTGCAGCATTTAACTATCTTCAATTTAGATTAGTTATCAGTTAATAGATTAGCTTTTTTTAAGTTATTAACTCCAAAGTGAAACCTCCACAATGTTTGTCACCCTCTGAAATAAAATTCTTATCCAATTTCCATGCATGTTCATCACTATTTTTAAGACTGCCAAATGACAGCAATTATATCATTTACTCAGCTGTGGATTTTCTGCTATTGAAAACAGTAATGGTATCACAAAGCTCTCCCTAGCCCCATATTAGGGCACAATGTCATGCAGCTCACCCAAATGAGCATCAAGACTAATAAATTACTTTTGTTCACTTATAAATGAGTAATGCTGGTGTTTAATTATGCATGTATATATTTAATATTACACATATAATTTTGATATCCAGAACAGAAAATTATCTCATTTAAGTTGAAAATTTTGATATTAAGTCAAGTAGATGTCTCAGAACTGACACATATTCTAAACTGTCATTAATTATGGCAGTTGGTTTAGGTGAAGTTCAAATGGGAACTTGCATGCTTGAAGAATAGAAGAAACCAAAGAAGCACATTACATTTGTTTGTTAGCTTTTTCCTCACTAAAATATTAATAATAACTTTTAAATTATCTTGTTCATTATGTGTTTGGGCCCTTCAAAATGGTGTATCTGGAATAAATGTTTACTGTATTATCTGATTTAAGATGATAAAAATCAAGCTAGCCTAAGATTAGATTAGGATTCTGATCTGGTTAGGCCCAGTTTAAAATCAGTCCACCACAGGATTGTAATATTGACTAGCCCTGATTAAAATTTTGAACTGGGCCAGCCCAGTTTAAAAGCAGCCCACCACAGGATAGTAAACTTTACAAATCCAGATCAAAATTCTAATCTGGGCCAGCCTAGTTTAAAATCAGTCCAGACCAGATTTAAATCCTGAAATCTTCACCACAGGATTTTAATCTGGACCGGCCCAGATCAAAATTTTAATCTGGGCTGGCCCAGTTTAAAACTGGTCTGGCCCAGATCAGAATTTTGATCTGGGCCGGTCCAAATCAAAATTTTGATCTGGGCTGGTCCAGTTTTAAATTGGGCCAGATACTAATCTGGGCCTCAACATATATATACATGTCACACAAATATTTGAAAGTAACGGTCCAGTATGGAAGCATTATACCTGATGTATATCCTATTGCACAGGTTTGCATCAAGCCTGTAGGCCTTGTAAGTATATGATATGGAGTGAACTGTTGTAATAATATTACATATCAGTGACCTGTATTTATTTATACTGCTGAATTACTATTTGTCTCGTAGTATAAATATTTTTTTCTCCTTTTTCAGATCCCTTATGGGAGAGTAACTGTGGCCCTCAGTGCATTGGTTTAAAAATTCCAAATCGTGAGGAATCCCTTCTACAAGGTGGTTATTCACCCATGACAAGCCGCATCAACAGTGGCTCTCACAGCCACAGAAAACTGCACACGTCCAACCATGCCTTCATTACTTCACAGTCTCCAGATCCCAGTGACATATCAAGTATTCATTTAACCCACACCCCTACCCACTCCATGGGGTCAGCCGACCGCAGTATTTCTAACTCAAATGGTGCTTTAGAGAAACATAAGTTCCTGGAACCAGGGATGGTTCTCAAATCTGCCTCATGGGGGCAGTACAAGCCATTACCAGGAGTAGGTGGTAACCACGGAAATGGTTCCGTTGCCGGGACTGAGAACACTGATATCAATGGAGTCCCAAACAGTGCCATGTCTCACCAAGCCAGCAGCAATAATTCTCTGTCACCCAGTTTTCCCCCAATGGATACTGTGTCTTTGACATATTCCAGTCCGGCACATTCAGCAAAAGCCAAGAAGAGGCCACATTCCTTGTCGCTTTCACCGTCCCTGTCAGGAGACATGAACATAGACTTGAATACTATTATTCGCACATCACCAACCTCCTTGGTGGCGTACATCAATGGATCTCGCAGTTCTTCGACCAGTGCTTCTCCCCAACTCGGGGGCTACAGCAACTTCGGTCATCATATTCGTACCAGCAGTGGCACTCCCCGTTCTGGGTCAGTCTCATCTGGTCACAGACAGCATTTGTTCACACCATGCACACATTTGTCACATCGAAAAGAAGCCAGCAGTGAAATAGTGAGTGAAAGTATGGGCCACCTTGAGGGCACAGGCCTCTCAGACATTCAGAGTGAAATCAGTGGTAATATGGTGGTACAAGGTGGCATGCCATCATTTGTGGAAGATATGTTATTCAAACAGGAAGGGAACATTGAGTATGGCAGCTATTGTACTGAAGGACCAATACACGGGCAGATGCCCCCTCCTGTCTCAGCACCGGCTGAGCTTCCTGCAGGCACCTACACTGGCACAGAGAGTGACATGCCTCCTCCACCACCCTACTCCACCGCTGTCAACCAGCAGAGCTATAACTCGCCAAATCCGCAGGAGGAAACCTCCTCCAATCCTACTGCAGACATTAGCTCCCTTAAGGAAGAGGGAAAAGATTCAGAAGATGATAAAAAACAACACATATGTAAGTGGATTGATTGTAATCAACTTTTCAGTGAACAGAGTGACCTTGTCCGCCATATTGAGAAGCAGCACATTGACCAAAGGAAAGGGGAAGAGTTCACCTGCTTCTGGTCAGGTTGTCAGCGTCGGTACAAGCCGTTTAATGCCAGGTACAAGCTCCTTATACACATGCGAGTCCACTCTGGGGAGAAGCCTAACAGATGCACAGTAAGTAGCCTTTTGTTCTTACTTTGGTTAATGTGGAGTTTCTTTTAAGCAATCTTTTTTTCTGTAGCTACGTTGCCCTGTCATTTTTGGTACACACCACACCAAACATTTGTATTTTTATATTCAGGTTGTGAATGTATTCCTAAAATATTATGAGCAACTAGACTGTTCTGCTATAACTGCATGGAATGTCCTGAGATTTAATATGTCTGTTCATCCCCTTGTGCAGCTTCATTATTAACTCGGCTGACAGAAAATTAACTGAGGTATAGGATTGGCGCTTTGTCTGTTTTCCGTCCTGGCATCCATTAGCAATGCACAAATTGTAACCGCTGACCTTAGAATCCTGTAACTGAACATCCAGGGAGGTTAATAAAAAATTCTCCTTTGAAACCTGAATTAGGTCACTGTGTTCCAAATCTCCGAGCTATGGGGCTTGTAAATACCCCCCAGAATAATTAAGAATTTGATGCAAAACCTTCTGTATCCTGATAATTAATGCATGGATTGCCCTGAACCTTGCCTTGAATATTGACAATGACTAGGGTTGTCAGTTCCCCAAAAACTGGTGGTGCCACCTGATTTTTCTGTTTTTGAGACCAACAATGACAGCAATTAGGTCAGTTTTGCAACTGTGGTTTCATCTAGTGTCCCGGAACCTGGTGTGTGAATTGATTATGACTGGTTTCAGTTCCTGAAGACTGGTGGTGCTGACTGTATTATTTCTATTTTTTATGAATTTTTTCCATTATTTTGAGACGGCCAAATTATATTGATACTATCAGATTTGCAATTGGTGTTTCATCTCGTGTCCTGAAACCTTGTGTGTATTAGGGCCCCAATTGAATAAGTGGATGCCCTATAGTAATCACCCTGTCCATCAGTATGTTCATCTGTCTGTATGTCTGTCAAATTTGTTTCCTGATGATAACTCCTGTTTAGATAGAATATGGATTTCAAACTTGACTTATATATGGCCCATCTGTAAAGCAAGAACATGAGGTCATGAGGTCAAAGGTCAAGGTCACAGGACCCACTTATTTAGAAAGATTTTGGATCCATTTTAAGCCAAAATTTTCTTACCTAACCTTCCATCTAGCACATATAGCTGACCTTCCAGTAGGAGAAAAACCTGATTGACTTTAGGGTGAAAAGTTCAAGGACACCATCTGTCAAGATATTTGTTTCTGAATGATAAGTCCTGTTTGGATTAACATATTGGTTTCCAACAATTTAGTTTTTATTTTGGGGTCATGAGGTCAAAGGTCAAGGTCACAGGGATCAACGGTCCACATATTTGTTTCCAGATGTTAACGCAAGGTTAGATTAAAATATTGATTTCAAACTTGACTAATATATGGCCTGCCACTAAAGTAATCTTGAACCTTTTTGATTTTTGGGTCCTGAGGTCAAAAGTCAAGGTCACAGGACCCACTTCTTTAACAAGTTTGTGGAAGCATTTAATGCCAGATGTAATATCTTTCATTCACCTACCGATTGGTGAAAAACCCGTTCTGTTTTGATTTTACAAAGTCAAAGTCACATGAACTACTTCCTGAAAAAGGTAAATGGACACACTTTAAGCAAGATTTTTTATCCCAAACCTACCATTTTTTCACATATGGCTCATCTACCAATTAGAAAAGAGTTCAATTTTTAAGTCTTCAGACCAAAGATCAAGGTCACATCACCCCTGGCTTGAAAAACATCAAAACATCCACCTTACTAATTTGGCTCCCAATAGGGTAATAACACAATTTATTTTGAGGTCAAAGGTCAAGGTCAAAGTACCAACTTGTTTCTAAAGCTTGCAGACACAATTTAGGCCAAACTTTTCATCCCAAACCTTCAATCATTTATGAATGTCAGCTACTAGAGTAATGGGTCACCTACTAATAACAGAAGATTCCACAAGATTTTGAGTTCATAAGTTAAAGGTTAAGGTCACAGGACCACCTACTGCATTACATACTGACCAGGCGTAAAATCTAATACATCCAGTACAGGTCTAGCTGTACTGTGTATTTCATTCCACTTTTGTTGTTTAGAGTCTGGTTGAGCCAGTTTTTCAGGATAATGCATTACATCAGCAGAAGTACATGATATCAGAACCAGATGCTGAGTTGTAATTTTTTTAATGAATCTGCAGGAGCAGTCTTGAAGAATATCAGACTTGACTGTTAATGTCAGCAGTAGATGAGCTGACAGCACCACAAATTGTAACTTGATCAGTCAAAGCAGTCCACAACAGCATATAGACTTGACCTATTTGCTGGAGAAAAAAAACCCACCTTGTCTTCAGTTTGATTGGCAGCTCACATCAGTTACAGCCTGTCACATGACTTGTCAATGCCCAAAACATCTGGAACATGTTTTTACCATAGAGAGCTTGGAGGCAACTATATACTAGATCTGAGATTATTAATCAGTCAGGCAAATGTATTAATTAATATAATTTTCTTTCTGTGATGGATTATATATTGTTTAATTCATAAATTTCCTTTCCCCACCATATAACAGTTAATATATATACAAATATTTTGAGTTTTAGTGCAGCCACTTTATTTGTGGCCATATGTTGGTTGTTTGCTCACTGGATGACTCAGTATTTAGTGTCCAGCTATCTTGTTTCCTGATAAAGTGGCTTTGCTTCCTATGAAGACATTTTTCTTATACTTCTGAACTGATGCAAAGACTATGTCAAGTGTTTCAAGTCGCACTAGACAAAGAAATGTTTTTCATTCGCTTTTCTTTCATTTTACATCAGAGATCAAGAAGTGCAGGCATCTGTTCATCTTGTCATATAATGATATATATTTACCTCAAGAAGATAGCAGGATGTTGATGCCACAAAAGCTGTAAAGTCAAAAAGAGTAATATTTCCATCAATTGGATATCACATTAAATTGTAATTGTTTGTCACAGTCATGTGGTGATATTGAATTAAAGATGTCTAAGAAGTGTGGGAAATCATCAGTATGAATGAAGTCTCTGAACTCCTGTTCACTTTTGCCAACTTCTATGAGGAGGACCTCATTCCTCGTGTTACAAGCCTTGGACTTCTGAGGATCAGGATGTCTCAGTGTTATCCTTGAATACAAAAATGCTGGAATAACAGTCTTATCATTATCCTGAGACTTTCATTCGTTCCAGAGTAGCATTGTTTCCCTTCAGCAAACTTTTGTTACACATGGGTGGGCTTCTTCCACCACCACAGATAATCTTTAGGAATGAGTTAACCAAAAATAATTGACATTTGGGTTCAAATTTTCTGTGTGCATAGATATGGGTAATAAGACAAATTTTAGTTATGATCTTGACTATGTATGACCTTGAATTTATTTATATTTGGTGAAAATCATATAATATATTAGATTTCTTTGGAATGGAATGATGTTTGACCTGATATTTGGTGTGACCAAAAACATAGGTTATACATAAATGGAAGGTGGCTCCTACAAACAATTTATTCATTTTTGTGCAACTATATCTCCCATCACTGCTATTTTAAAGTGTGAGCAGAACTGAAAAAAAAACTTTAAAATATTGTCAGAGTAAAATATTGGTCAGAGGCCATAGCCTATACAAATTGAGATCATGATCCTATATTTGTAAATTTTGATTTATATATTGATTTATATATAGTTTTATTGGTTCAAATTTCTTAGGAATGGTGTCATGATTGTTCTGAAATTGTAGCCTTTGAAATTGAACAGTTTTATCTGTTGCCACCTGTGAAACATATCAATAGACATGGGTCAGAGAACAGCCCATTTAAATGGGGTCTGGCAAAGATTTAGAGATACTACAACATTCCGTTCATGCTGGTATGTTTACCTCTTATTGTGATCCTCTCAATCTTCAGGGTTGTCTGGTATTAGGCTCAGTGTTATCCTGAAATTTAAAAAAGTCTGGGATGTCAGTCTCATTGAAACCCAGAGGCTCTTCAGGGTCCTAGGATATCAGTTGTATTGGAATCATGTGACTCTCAATAGTTCCAGGATATTAGCATGTTTGGTATCATTTGACATCAAAGTCCCCAACTCTTAGCTACAGTATATTAAGTAGTTTAGAGGGTTTTTTTCTGACAGCATTTTTCACATTCATGTATACATTTTATTTTATAAATGTTATTAATACTCTGTAATATTGAGGAGGTGTTTATGTATATAAAGAAAGGGTGAAATATTGAATAAATATAACTGTGTACTTCAGATTGTGTGCTAATACATCTTGTTTGCGCAAAAATCCAATCATCTGCCATAACTTTTTTCATAATGTCATTGACATCACTGTATAAACATTGGCCATATACATTGACATTGTATACCCAGATTTGGTGCTCTGTTGCTTATAAAATGTGACATTATTCCATGATTATTCCTTATTTTTGAATATACATATGATCTTCCTATATAAGACAGGATAAATACAATATACTAAATATAAGTACATGGTTGTAGGAAAGCCTTGGATAAAAAAAAAACCTGCTAAGCTACACATTTAACATATATTCATCCATGTTTCTAATATCCAGAGTACCACAGTATTAGAACTTAAGGTTTACATGTACCAGGATATTGCTAAAGCCACAGTATCTGGTCCTGTTTTGCTTACTAGCCATGTCTCCCTGTACCAGATCAGTGGCATTCCGCACCCAAATACCCTTAGGTTTTGTCAGCCCCTTAGTTATGCTGAATGAGTATTGTGCAAATCAAGCCAGCAGTGCCAAAGGGGGAGAGTGTGGGCCATCATTTCCTGCCCAAATTATAAATACACCATGCATGCACTCGTATTGAGAGCCAATGATTTTGTCCATATTTCTGGTTGATTGGCAGGTTTTCTGAGTCCTGTGAACACAGCCACAAAAGAACAAAATAGTAGCCCAAATGTGCTGTCAATTTGCCTGACAGGGAGCACAGTAGCCCAATGTGTTAAGTGGCTGCCATGTGTAATATTCAATATGACCATGTATAGAAAGTCAAGTTTCTTCCAAGTTTACAACATGATGGCTTGTAAGCACAAGGCAAATATTTACCTTAATAATAAGGCTACAGGTTGTTAATAAAAGTTATAGGCAGACCTGGCTCTAACTATACAGATATATAATTGGCTAGAATTTCAGGATTTCTCACGACCTGCAGGGTAGTTGATTAAGGGGTTCTGACTTTTCTGTCGCCATGTTTTATTATATTACTTATCTGAGGTATATGAGCTCCTCAAGTGCATATGACCCAACATTGTTGATGTTGACATAGACTGGCTGACCAACGGGTCATCATGTCTGTGTGGTGTCATTTTTGCCCCATGCAGACTGGACATGAGCTACCGTGGGTGTGGTGGTATTTATTAAACATTGCCCCTTTGCACGGGTATTACAAAGTCTTATTAAATATTATAGCTGAATGACATGTACACATAGTGGTGCATCAATTTTCTACCAACAAGGTATCTACCAAACACACCTTGTTCCTTTACTTAAGACATGGCAGGGAGGCCATAGAGTTATGTATTTGATCAGTATTTAACATTTACTTGTGTCATAATATTACATTTTTTCAGTGATACTTGTATGGAGAGCTCATGAATGGTTTACTTGATGAAAAATAATGCGTGATCTGGCATGAACTGTGTTATTCTATTTATAATATCACAAGAAGTACAGTGTTATCTTGAATACCCTTTAAACGGTTGCCATTTACCTGAGCTAATTTGAGGAGAAAAAATGTGAATTAATGATACATTGTAGCATTAATCGTCCTGTAACATATTAACCAGTGGTGCCCTGAAGTGCTGATATTAATTTCCTTCATTATTTCTCCTCTTCCTGTTCTCAGTGTACTGCATGATGTGATCCTTTATCCTTGGTTTTCTGCTGGGATATGTCATGTCACTGTTCAATAAGTACAATAATTTTAGAGATTTTTATTGCAGATTTTGAAATTGTTAATTATATTTTGGTATTGGTATTGTAAATCATGAAGAAATCCCATATGATTTAAAGCATTGATTAATCATATTGACACTAACAAAAATCATGGTCTGACAAAACAAGTTAATGATTAATGTTCTGTGTAATTCATTTTAATTTCAGTTAAGGTTCTGATTTAACAGTTGGCCATGTAACCATTATAATGCTTTATATTTGCTGGTGAAGTTTATCCGAATCTTTCTATAACTGCTGGAAGGATCTCATAATTGAAAAGTAAGGAGCTTCAGTATCTTTTGGCATTAGGCATCATATCCCTCTAAATATGTTTTGTATAGATTTCGGGCAAAAACTTTTTGATTAACTCGCTATTTATATCAGTCACACTTGTGGAAGGAAAGAAAATTTAAAAAAAGGAGAAATTACATTTTGTAACTTGCAGAGGTCATGATTTACATAATTTAACCATGTTTAAGTAATATATAGATACATATGTTAATATAATATCTATGGTATTGATATTTTAAGAGTATTGTGGAATTTTTGGATGAACTACTTGTGATGTTCTTTCATAAATATTTATGTTACAGTAAATTTTAAATACAAGTTTGAATTATGATAATTTCATTTGGTGTTTCAGCAGTATGATTAGCTGGTGCATTTGTTAAGTTGGAATGCAATCAATGTCCACAGTTGTTTATATAAAGACTACAGTAAATGCCAGTGCAGCTTGGGTTTATTAGTGATGCCCATCATAGTCAATGTCTCATAGGAAAAAGTAGGAAATGAATAAACCAAGGAAAATGTAGCATCTGGAAGCACTCCATCTAATGTTGATGTTGAAATGGCATCAACTAATAGGGGTGTGTTAGGTTCTGTTCCTGTGACGTATGTCTCTTTACTGGCCAGTATGTTACGATTCAGTGTACACATATTGTAGTAATTTAAACCCCTCTTGTTTGTTGTAAAAATCGCTGAACCTGACGTAGACAGGGACTGACAGCTTCAACGTGCCAGGGTCCCATCCAGCTGGAGAAAAAATTAACTCATCATCAAAATGAAACAGAATTAATTGTTTCCAGTCAATGCCTGCCAAGCATTAATGGGGATGAGTAGAAAATATTTATGTTTCTTATAATGTATAACAGCTGCTCAGTCAAACAGAATAACCCTGATGTGGATTCACACTGGTAAAGTCAATATACAATATAGAGCAGGACACTTAGTGAAAAATTTGGTGTGCATATAAGATTGTCAGATCTTTTCAGCTTCTGCTGCAAATGATAAATATATAATTTGATCATATAACATTAACAAAAAGGACTATTATATGCATGTGGGCATGTTAATGTATTTGGGTTTTATGTACATGAAGCATATTATATTAGACATCTCTCGTACACCCCAGAACTATGTGCAAGATTTGCGTATCTGGTTTTATCCATTTTGCTAAACCAGCAATATCTAATTTTCTTTGCGATAATATACAGAACAGCTTAAAGCTCATCTTTCCCTTTATGTGAGAGTATTGTTATGAAAGCGGACCCTCTGTTTATGGTAACAGTAAGATGCATTTGTTTTTTATAACAATTTCTGCGGGCAACACAAAGTTTCTCAGACTGATCTGAGCAGAAGGATGCAGTGGTTTTATTGCTCTGATTATAAAACATGTTGTCGGGACTGTTTCCGTCTCTTTTATTGACAACGCTGTGACAGAAATGTTATGGTGATTTATCTTTAATGTCTCATATTAACAGGGCTTACTTTGTAACTGCTGAAGCTCTTAATAGTAACAGGTGAAACTGGATCACTCTGACCACAGCTGCATATAAATTTCATGCTATACTGGAAACCTATGCTTTCTTTGAAAGGACAAACTTATCCATATACACACAGATGCACAAAAAACATACATGTGCATAGCTGCCTATTTGTTGTAGGAATCTAAATTTCAAGTCTGTGTTCATTTGATCCTTTGAAATTGTACGACTATTTGTCTGGGTAGATGGTACCTGACATTTGGCAAAATGTGCAGAAAATCTTACCTTCCCTGCCGGGAAAGTCATTTTTTACGTTATTTTCCCTGATCAAACATAGATTACATTGATGAATATTGTAAATATGATTGACCGGAATTAAAATAATTTATTGTCAACATGATGATGATAAATCATGATGTAATGATGTCCTATGTGATCTTAATAAAGGTTTGCTTAATGTAATGAAGTAAAAAACTATATAGTGTCAGCAGGGTTCTGGCCATAGCTCATCAACATGACGGCCCGTTATGCTCACTTACTTATCCATAGTTCACATAGTTCCTACCATGATTATGACTATGCAGGACATGCTTCCTGCTATGAAAATTGATACATGTCTGATAATGAAATAGACAACAAGGTATGTATTTCCTGCTGATGGCACTCTGTCTGACGGCTGGACTGTCAGGAAACTTGTCTGTCACTCAGGACTTTGTTTGTGCATTAAGACGTGGAATGTGACCCGAGGTAATCACCATTGACATGATAGGACATGCCATCAAATCTGCCTCATACTGATGCACATCTGGTACCTATTAGTTTCTTCTTGAGCCGGATGTAACCGTTTGCTAAGCATTATTAGACCACTTTTATCCATGTGTTAAAAGCTCAACCCATGTTATCATATATTGACTGAGGAAAAGACTGAAATGCTATAATTACCAAAGCCTTTTACATCCGTGAGAAAAGATTGTTATCTATAATGCTGAAAGTTCAGCTGGTGCTGAAACTTGAAGAAGACCAATTTATTTTTTAATTTATTATTTATTTTTTTTATCTTATTAATATATCAAGTTTTCTGATCATTTATTTATCAGCTGAAGAAAAATAACAGCGTTCCATGTAATAATTATCTTTCCAAACTACTTTTACTACTCCTATTATATTATATACTGATTTTAGGTACTGTTGTCAAAACCATAACCACAGTGATTTAACCAGATAAATTTGAGTAACACTGTGTAAAAAGTTCTACATTAAGAAGGTAGTTATTTCATACATATTGTCAGATGCTATTTTGTTGTATATATCTTCATTCAGAGTAAACAGTGTTAAATAGGAGTATCTCCTGCCATGATTACCATACACTCCTTAACCCTTTACTGTTCAGATTAGCCTGTGGATTGTCACACTCCTACTGTTCAGATTTATTTTGCATTTTTTCCACATTTTGACATGAATCTATATAAGAGACATTAACTCAGTAACCGTTAAAGGTATCTTTGTGAAATTTTCAGCTTTTACTGTCAGGTATATGTCCATCATGTTATTTTATTTATTTTCTATATACCTGGTTTGATATGTATGTAACTAAGGTATATACAGGTAAAAACAGGTAAATCTGTACTAACTGTATTTCCACTCACTGGTATATCACCAAAATGACCCCTTTCATCCTGTTCAGGTAACCCATAACCCTTTGATAAAAAAAGGGAAATGTAAGGATTTTTTTTCACTCTAAGGTAATTATTAATTAATGGTAAGAAAAAGGTAAATGATTTGGTTTAATATTGGAAAGGGAACCACCAACGAACCAGAATGTGCAAGTAAATTAGATTTTTCTGTTGAAAATCAAATATTTTTCACCTGAAAAGCTTGCTGACCCAAAGAGCACATTCTATGATTATTAACATATAACACATATGTTTACCTGTACAGGTAAGTAAAGGTAAATTATTTTTTTTTCTGAATATGTTAGCAAACACCTTGTTCATCAATATAGTTACTATAAATTAATACCTTCTCTATTTATGGACTGTATAATTCATTTTGATATAAGAACAGGTGCTTTTAATACAGTAATTAAGTTACCTATGTGAATAGTACCTTTGTTCTTCAACTGATCTAATTACCTGTGGCAGTGACAAAATCATGCTGAAAAGTGGCTGAGAAGAATATGGATAAACAAGTGTCAACTGTGTAAAACCATTATATTTTGATTTTTCAGACATGCAAAACATAAATTGATAATTTTGGTTACGGTTACACATAAAAACATACTCACCTGTACAGGTGAGTTCAGGTAAATACAGGTAAATTATTTTTTTAATGAAGTATATATTTTATACATGTAATAAGGGAGAAAAAAAACATACAACTTAATTTTGAGTGCCATGTGTAAAATTTATGAATTATAGGTACTAACTGCACTATTTATTGGGTTACCTGAAATGATACCTTTGATCTTAAACAGATTTAATTACCTTTGTAAGTACAGAATATAAAGACAACTTCTCATTTTAAAAGTGGAGAGGAAATTTTTGAAGGAGTTAAAACAATATGCAGAAACTATCTTTTAATTAACTGCACAGCCACGAGACTTGTGGATTTCAATTTTGCCAATTTCTACCTGTAAAAGTTTACTCACCTGCACAGGTAAGATCAGGTAAATAAAGGTAAATTCTCATTATTTTAATTTAAATTATATATTATACTTGTTATAAGGGACATTGCAATAAAAACTATTTACTTTTGTCCAATGTGCAAAATATATAATTTATGGGTGTGAAATGCACTAATTATCTGGTTACCTGTAATATACCCTTTTATGTCAAATTAATATATTTTTACATGTGCAGGCAAAAACAAATCGCCGACTGATTTTAAAATAAAATCTGGAAAAATGTGTCTACCCTGTTTGTTAACATTTCATGCAATAATAAAATTGCTGTTTAGTTGGTCTGTCGCGTTTATCTGCACTGGTAAAAATCCAGGTGCGACAGGTAAACAGGTGTGCACTTGGTTCGATCAACGATTAGCCTAAATAAACGTTGATATATCCAAATCTTTCCCATTCGAAACAGTGCGAATGTACTAAAATTTGAAATAAAAAATCAAAACAAATATGTCTTGCACTTCTTAATTGAGGGTATCCATGCAATTTCTTTTGAAGTAACCGCCCCTCCGCGGCTGACGGTGATTGAGCGATAATGAGTGAATTTAGCAATATGTAGCACACAAGGTACATTAACGAGGCGGTTTTGCAGACTTTAGTCACAGAATTATCCTATCTAGTCAATATAACGGAAAAGTAAAAATAAATAAAACATTTACTGGACAATTAAGATGCAAGACGACACGTCTGTTGGGGTTTTTTTCCTGAACGGTCCAATTTTACCGCGTCATCCCTCAGCCAGCGGTGACGCACTGACGCTGCAAACTTTTCTCACCCAATCGTATCTACTTTTACATCAGCAAGGTTCACGTGACTGGGTCTGGCGTGTTTATTTTGTAAAGTCTTTTAAATGGACATGGTTCACGTGACTGAGTCTGGCGTGTTTATTATAAGAAGCATCATGAGATGCTGTGCCGACTGGCGGTCTGATTATTCTTTTTTTTTGTGGGGGTGGTGGGGGGGGGGGGGGGAATTACCTGGAAACATCCTCTCACGTCATGCAATATATGTATGCATTAGAATCGATTCTTTCCCGCAGGGATCAGAAACAATGAAAACACTGGTAGTACTAGTGGAACAATAATTTATTACATATATATAATAAATAGGCCAATGCACATTAATGTAAAAAAATCGTTATTAACAAGAATATAAAATAACGGAAAAACAATATTTTTTATTGTGGAAAAGGTGTTTTTAAAATGTGCTATTGGGGATAATGCACATAATACCAAAGTTTATAAACGTGAGAAAACGATACTAAACTGTGAAGTAACACCAAAGAAACATGTTTTCACAGTACATTTTAATGTATGTTATGTTATTCAAATATATAGGCCTACGTAAGTCCAACAATGCTTATCAAAATCATGCCTAGTTACTATGATTTCATAGCAGTACATTCTGGTATCTTAGAGGAAAATTGCACGTAGGCTTACATATCTTCATGCACTTACTTATCCAGGTCTTCAATTTGCACTTTATTTCAGTGACATTTAAATGAAGCATAATTACGTCATATGAAATTAATATAAAATGGAAATATAATATATAATTACATTTATTTAATTCAACTTCACTTGAAGAAAAGTAGGAAATTTATTTAATAATTTTGAGATGCACATGCAATTCCTTGGTTACCTAGATGTATACACGAGACCTAACTTCAAATCATATAGCTAATCTGGTAACCTCCGTATGCAACTTTGTACATTTAGGCCCTCATATAGTCAGAAATCATGCACTGCTGATAAAACTTCAGCTTTAGCAGGAAAGCATGCGGTCTCCCCAGGCTGCAAGGTGCATGGTGATTTCACGGAGAGGCAGAGTTCCAGTTAATTATAAAACAATATGCAGCAACAATTCAATAATTCTTAAGAAGCACCTGGAATGTTCCAAAAACTTCTAATAAGTTATGATCTCTTGGGTGTTTGTTTATTTATTTATTTTGTATTCACCAGTCCCGTCAGCTGTAGAGACGCGGACCATGACCTACACCTGGCAATTATACATGTCGTTCGGTTCCCGAACATTGTAAATGATGTCATTATCCTTTGATGATTAATGTAATAGATGCCAATTTAAATTAGTAATTTTCACTCCGAATCCCCGTCTGGTTGGCTACATGTTGTGTGCTGTCTTTCCGCTAAAATCTTCTGTGTGATAGGAAAATTTCCTTGTGCTAATAAAACTGTCAATCAAACGTGAAAATGACAAGGTCGGTGGGTAAAAATAGAAGCCGACACCCTGTGGTATTTTAGGTCTTCGAAAGGGGCAAGTTTGAGACAAAGTCATCAAACATTTTGCAATATAGATATATTTGTATACCTGCGTCTTTTAAATCTTATTTTACAGCAATGGAAAGGTACAATTAGATTTCAGTCTAATTTGTCCACCTGCATGGTTTCTCGATCGTCATTTTGAGTACTACATGCGCATGCATATCGAAAGTCCGCATCTTTGGTCTTAATATTTTACTTTCACTGTGTCACCGTCACTATATATATACGCTATAGCTTCTAATTTAAGATTGGCGAATGCATTTTATTCATTTTCTTGCATGTATCATGACTGAGATCTGACTGACTCCGCCGTATGACTTTAAAGGATTATCATGACCACGACACATTTTCCATATTTAATCCCTGGGCCATGCATGCAAGCGTTGACTGGGTTTTGAGAGCGATATCAATATAAAGCGGCGTTTATACCGGGTGCACGTACGGTATATGCGATATATATGCGGTCTGCGGTATACGTTATGTATTTTTTATGAATATAGGCGGCGAATGAACCCGATTTGAGAAACTTTCATGGATGAAATATAAAAAGGAGTTATAAGTTCTGGTATTAGTGGTCAGATTTTATGTTTAAAAGGTACAAACATTTATAACGCAGTACTATTCCTTACATCAATGAATAGCCTGTTATAGGCAAACGTATTACAAAAAAAAAAAATTATTTACTTCAATTCATAAAATAATAGGTTATATTTTTAAAATTTAGTTTGTTATGTGCCATATATATTTAAGGATGTTTTGCAGCTCCGCCCAAAATCTGTTTCGCTGGCAGTGACAACTACTGGTGCTTTTATCAATCACTAATGAAAATTATAATACGCACATAGGCCTATATATATACACACACACACACAAAAGCGCGCACACGTGCACGTAAACATGTAGCCTATACATATAAAGGAAGTACTACACATATAAAAATTTGTAAAATCTGTTCAGTATGTGTTAAAACCTTATTAATTCATATTTGTTCAAGCGTATAAGTCACTTACTGTCTTGTTTTACATATTCCAGGATCTGGGTGTATAGGCGTACAGTTCCACGTACGTCGTAAAATAATTACTTCAATATTTTATGGAGTATAAAGTTATCTTTATATTTTACACTGGAAAATTAACTATATCTCTATAATATCCGGCTGTTTCTAATTTAAGACGGTATTAATTTTATTTTCAATCCAAAAAGCCTCTTAGAATGATTGACAGTTCTTGTGCCCGATTACGATTGTACATAAAATGTTTGGCACAGAAATGATCACTAGTAAACAATCAGACATCACATATATATACGACATGATATATGACAGTATCTTCGATTTTTAGTTAAGAAAATATGTTAATACTTAAAATAAATACTCATTTTATTATATGATATCGGTTAAAAATGGTTTTCCAGTGCCAGTACATGACACAGTAAGGAGGTCACGCAGATCACGTGCGTGGTGTCTGTCAGACGCGTCAGTCAGTCGGACGGCGATCATTGGTCACAAGTTAAACCAATAAAAAAGGGGATAATATATGATCTTGGAAATGTTTAACGGAAGTTAAATCTGTAAACACACTGCACTTGATTTTGTCACCAGGATTGATTGCCAACATTTGGTAATTTACCGATTTCTGATGAATTTAGCGTAGGAGTCTGATTTTACTCTCGCAGCCGACATGTTACCAGGGCCCACGTAACAAGGCCACGTGAGTGAAAGTCAATCATTTTTATATTTTTCCAACAAGTCTGCGTTCGCGCCAGTTTGGATCTTGGTCACATGTTAGAACAACACTTGACGTTTTTCTCTTTCATTTAAGTACAAATATGATGGATGACAATAGACATTTCACCCCCAAAACTTGCCCCAATTACGGGTATGTAAAATGGGCTTAAGCGCGCCCGGGCGGGCGCCTTTGAACTACAGGCCCGTGACAAACGCGCGCCCTGGCGGGCGTTATTGGAGTTTAAAGCCTTAAACAGTGGTCATCACTATGAGAGCACTTTGGCCACAGGCGGAAATTCTGTGGTAGTTTTGGTCACTGACAGCCACAGCTAATCAGCTGGTCATTTGCTGTGATACCCAGTGACCAAACTGGTCACTCACAGTCACAGGTTATCACCCAATTCCCTTAATGACCTCTGCCTAATGATTTAATAGCCTGTGTGGCCAGAAGTGACCAGAACAGATATCCAGAGACCACTTAAAAAATAATCAAGACATGTCTTGAGTGGATGATTACAGTAGTGGTAGGGGGTGACCCTTGTTTTGAAATGATTGACAGGGAGTGACTGTCTGTGGTCAGTAGTGACTGCTAGTGGCCAGTCCTGCTACTGTCCGTAGTTAAATTAATTCTGGTGGTCCCTTATTTCAGAGTTTCATGCTGTATCCTGTTTATCAAACTGGTATCTTATTTGTCAAACAGTTAGCATCATAATTGTTTTGACACTAGCTGTTATTACTTTCATCATTCTTGAATTGAAATGGAAATATATAATATATAGTCTTGTACAATAAAATTTTGGGAAAAAAAGTCAAAAGAAATAAGGCTGAGTTTCCTGCTTATTTCTTTTTATTAAACTGGTATCATACTAGTATTCAAAAACAATTAGTTGTATAATAGAATCATGGAGGTATAATTATACCTCCATGATAGAATCACAAAATGATCTGAGAGAGACACTGGTTAAGTGTCAATATTTTCTGCATTGTTCATATACAGTGTTTTAAGGTATTACTGAAGTCATGATCATGGAAAACAATTTTGTTGGGAGTTCACAAAATAAAATTTCAGTTAACTTATAATTTACATGAAATTTTCCATGTTTGTTTAGAAAACAAATAATTTGAACATACTGTAGATTCAGATAATTTTGTGGGCTAAAAATGTTGTGGTGTTTGTACAAAATGTATAACAGAAGGTAAAAGAATGAACATGTTAGCAGTTTAAGGTTTATTAATATTTACATATACCCAATAAAGACAAGAATACATACACAGAATACGTCTGTGGCTTGACTGAGATGCTTATCAGCTTAAATTATCACATGGTGTGCCTGTCCTGCAGGCAATCAGTCAGCCCAGCCATTCATCCAAGCCAAAAGAAGTATATGCTCATCAAGCAGCTACAGGTTGCTGCGGTCAAGACCTCAGCCCTGTGCGCTCCTTAAGCACGTTCTCTGAGCCAACAGTCGCAGTGCCACGCCAAGCCAAGCAAGGAGCCATAGGGGGGCGCCCTCTTTTCTCCAGGGTTGAAGTCCTTGTTAGAAAGCTACAGCACCCACAGCCACAAAGCCCGGAGCAACCCGCATTCCCTCCACCGATCCCAGCAGCGGAGACCCAGCCATGCCATTCGAGAGCCGAACTCGATCCTTGTGAACGACTTTACTTCGAGGACGCAGAGCCCTTTTACTTGCGATTTCGGTCATTTGGACCGTTTTAACCAGTTTCCCAGTTATGCAAGTTTACAAGTTTTTTCGTCATCGGCAAACCCAGCCATTCATCTGCTCCCATGTTTTCAGGCTGGATCACCCCACCTTCATGGAAACTGGGCCTCACAGCCACTTGCACTAGTGCTATGACCTAGCAGTGGGGAAGGTTAAACCCCCAAAATTGGCATGTTTGCATGTTTGGTAGTCACTAGGCATGGTTAACATCAAGACATCTGAGCAAGTTGTAGTATATTGCTAAACAACAACTGTGATCATTAAGTAGAAGTAGCCTGCTGTGTGTGAATAACAGAGCAGACAACAACTATGGTGGACTGGTATCATGCCAGTTTGCCGAATCCCATTTTGCCGAATCCAAGAATACCGAGTCCAGTTTGCTGAATCCCAGAATGCCAAATCTGAACTTTTTAATATGAAAAGATCTGATAATTTGTAAACTATTATTTTTTTTTTTTTTTTTTTTGAGTGTTGGAGCTTTCAGGGAGTGAACACGATAAAAACGGTATTAAAAGGCATTGATGGAATGCTAATTTCAGCATGTACAAACAAGAAGCCTTAACAGCTACCAGTCTGCAACCCGGCTTACATATTTAAGGTTACATATTTAAGGGGTATTCCACAAGAAACATAATTAGTACCTTAAAGCTTTCTTGTGACCTAAATTTATAAGAATTGTTATAGAAGTTCATGTTTGCTGTCAAACTTTAAAGTGTCAGACACTGTTGAACACTCTGGTTTAAGCAGGAGCTTGCTAACTAAATGTTGATGGTTAGTTTTCACATCAGGTCATGAAAAAGCCCGGCTGCAAGTTTTCTAGGCTACACTCTGGTCCTGTTGAATATGTGTAACTGCTCCCATGACACTCATTATTTTCTAATTTGACCAACTCACTGGTGGGTATTACTGGCCTGCACAAGAACACTGATAAAATCATCAGTGTCCAGTGCTGGTTTACTGGAACCTGCAAGCCTGTGTTTGAATTAATTTAGGCCACCTCACTGCCAGGCCTGCATGACAGCTTGAAAGGAACATGCATTGGCTCTGAGAAAAATTTGTGGAGGCTACAGAATCCCTTACCTCTCCCTTTATCCCCCAGCTTATAACTTTAATGAGAGAAACTAACAATGTACCACTCCCCCTTCCCCGTATTGAATATCACTGCAGTTGTATCATGATTTATTTTTGTTTTAATAATCACTTGTTAATTCACCATATACTTAGTTCTTGTAAATTTCAGAATAAAGAACAGTGAATATAAATTCCAAAATAGATGTCAAAGCTTGCCATGAAAATATCAATATAAAAAGTGAACATCCATATTAAAAATACCAGGATGGAATATTTTTTAAATAAATTAAATAATGACCAGGGCTAGGTCTTCTGTATCTTAAGAGATATGCTGGAACATTTCTAATACAGTCCTCAGACTATATTATTAAGTCATTTGTTGATGTATTTTTTTTAACTTTTAACATGGGCCTGCATATTGAATACAACTTTTGTTCGCAAACTGCCCAGTGCATGAAATAAGATTTTTTTTTGGGCTCTTCTTTACTTTCAGCTCTTAAATTAGCAGTCATTGAAGTGTGTTCAGCTTGTGTACAGGCAATATTGTGCACAACATTAGAGACATAATATTGTTTTGATCATGTATGCTTAATAATATCTCTGTGAATCATAAAAAGTTTTAACCAGAGTCAGTCCAACAATTTCTAAAAACTGTCATGGGCATGTTTGTAAAATTGCAACATAGCATGATTTGCAATATTTTAAAAATAACAGCAGCTTCATGCCCAGTACCTAGCAGACATATTTAATTTGCAAACTGCTCCCCGTTATAAGAAATGTGGTATATGGTATGCCCCTATATTCTGTAGGAATATACTCTGAAGGAATTGCATTTGCAGTTGAAATGTGTACCCCTATATTTTAAGTAGATTTATATATAAAATAGAATATTTCTAGTTTTCCAGTATTATCTTATGGGAAAAATTCTCAGGTGAGCTTTTGGTCCTTAGTAAATAACAGATTATGATGTATGCCTTTAACAAAATTAAAACTAGGAACCCATGGGCCAATATGCTCAGCTGAACTTTTGAAAGTTTTAACAAATGCAAAAGATACTTGTAATATATATTTTATGTATATTAGTACTTGAAAAGCTAAGAGGAAATGGCCCGGCTTACCAGTGATAGTCACATATTTAATATATATTTTCTGAACAATTACTGTTCACTTTTATTGACTATATATATGAAAGATGCAGGAATCTCTCATGAGCAAATATTTCTAGAATTATCATTATTTCAGCTATGTGGCAGTAATATGTGCATAAAATAACCATGGGACTGTATGATCCCCTGTCCACAACAGAATAAAGAAATAGTGGAAATTAGATGACATATAATAATACACCTTTAATTTATTAACTGAAATAAATGTTGTAAAAAAGGGGAACAACTGTTTTGAAGTCATAGTGACCCAGTTTCAGGTTTGGTAGGAGAACTTAGGGATATCTAACTCCATGTCAAATTTGTTTTGTTGGTCTAACAATTTAAAACTTGCCTTGTTAATGGATTGATGACCAGTAAGACAGACGGAGTCCGATGGACAAAGCACCACGACTATATATATAACTCATATGACATACCCAGCTGAGCTAAAATCATTGAATACAATACCTTCTGTGACACATATTCAAAATATTCTGAAATAAATATTTGTTTCAGGCATTGAACATTTCATAATAGAATGCTCAGGGGGAATATCTCTTCATTTCATAGCAATGAAACATTATTGAAACAGAAATTTGTTTGCAAGTAAGGTCTATCGGGGATTCCTTACACTATGTATGTTTTGAGGCCAAGTACTTTGATATTTCTAGCATTATCTTCACAACTGTTTCAGTAATCACATAAGACCAATTCAGCCAGAACATTTAAAGGTCTGAAGAATTATTTTAAATGATAGCATAACAATTACACAGGAATGGTCCTTATATCTGAATAGGCAACATGCAGATGGGAGTTTTATGTTAGGCTTGAAAAGTCAGGTCATCTGACAGATACCAGTAATAAACATCAGAGACAGGAATGATATTCTCTCCTATAAGTTACAGAATGTTGCATTGCATTACCATATCTAAAATTTAAAAATTTATAAATTTGAAACTAAATATGTTTTCTCTTTGCTTGTCCAAACAATAAACTGCTTGTTTTAATTACTTAGGAAAATACCTTATTTCATGAAGTTATTTTTTAAAGTAAATGTATCACTACATTTCAAATGTGTAATTTTATATCATGACATAAGTAAAGCCTGTTACAATGCACTGTAATACTGTAAGAATATTGTAAATATCCACAATTAAGTCACTTGATATCAGCAATATAAATATCAGCAATATATGCATCATAATTATTATGAATAATAATTAAATGATCAAAACTTTGATAATATGTAAAATTCAGTTAAACTATTATTTGGGTTTTTTTTTCACAAGTTTGTTAGTGTAGCTCATGTAATAATGTGAACTATACATTGATATTGCTTTTGTATATATTTAACCCAAAATATAATTTATATATATATATATATATATATATATATATATATATATATATATATATATATATATGTGTGTGTGTGTGTATATGTCGCAGTGGAGATTACAATCCAGTGGGTTTGGAAATTCCACTAGGTGAGATCACAATTGGGATCTCCCCAACAGAAATCACAATTGGGATCTCCACTGGCTTGAGCCCAGTGGAAATCATAATAGTAATCTCTCCTAGGGGAAATTTAAATTTCACTAGGGCAATTTCCAATCTTACTAGGTGAATTTGAAATCCTACTTGGACAAATGATATCAGATTCAACAAGATTTTTACTTAAAAAGTTATTTATTAGCTAACATCTTTCAATTTCATGGAATATGGGCAAGAAATTTGTTGCCCATTTTCACCTTTCAAATGATAACAAAACATTTGAATAACTGACTATAATTATATATATTTAAATTATTAGTTATTTTGGGTTAAGCAAATAGAGACATCATCTATGAATAACCATTAATTGTATGGAACAATATATATATATATATATATACGTGTATATGTCAAGGCCCAGATCCCAATCTGGACCTATTAGCAATAGGTTCAGACCAAATCCCGATCGTAGTGTAGGCAGGACCAAATCCTGATCGTGATCTAGTATGAACCAAATGCCAATTAGTCCAGACCAGATCTTGATCCGGAACTCATCCTGAAGTTAATGATCAGGGTTGAGGCAGGTATATATATATATATATATATATATATATATAAATATATGCACAGCTACCATTATTAGGAAACCAGGTCTTGTGTCTAAATGTTTAATAATGACTGGCCTGATGTGTTTAAACTTTGTATGATGATGGAGCTGCATTTCAAACTGAGGTCATGAGTCATGATCAATAAACAAATGCATTAATGGTCTCTGACTGTTATATATTCAATATTTATCATGCTAAAAATAAAAATATATGTGATTCTACATTCAACACACAACAGAAGAAATATTTAAGTTCAAAATGTGTAGCAAATTCCAGAGTAAAAATATTAAGAAGATCCTTATATTTGCTTGATTTTAATATATATTTATTTAATTTGAAAAGAATTTCATACACATTGATAAATAGCTTACATATTAAATAAAATATTAAACATCAAAAGTAAATGTCGAAATGAAAATGTTTTTAACATATATGGTCTTTTTGGCTATTTTCATGTGTCAGATTTCCTATGTTGTGAACTTTGTTTCTAACCCAACTGATCTGTCAGTGTGACACATCCCTTCAAGGCATTAGGGTGGACATATCAAGATTAGAACTTGGGAAGGAGCTGCCTGCATTTAGTATACTGTGGGGTGGTGGGACTGTGTCAGTCAGTGCAAGACACAGATGACTGATAAATGACCATTATCTCTTCCCCTGGGAGGATGACCAGCTCAGGCTCTGGGCTTGGCCTATTATGCAATGTATGAGATTTTCAGCAAAGGAAACCCTGCTACATCACTGCTGGTTTGGGTGTGTACACTATCAATGTGTCTTTATAAGGGTTGTGGGTGTATAACAGGAATGACACAAACTAATGAAGAAATAGCAGGAATAACTACTAGGTTTTAACCACTGCAGTACATCATATATTCTTCCCCTCATTAATTTGGTAATTTTTAATTCATCTTAAACCTTGGAGAGCCATTTTTTGCCAATTATAAAATAACAGCATAGCTAACTGAAACCCATCCCTAAAATGCAAATTGAATCAGAAGCCCATCCTTGGGCAAAGTCATAATTGTTATTATAAGATCACAATTATTTGCTTTCATTATTTGTCCTGGTATCTTGTATAAATAAATGTGTAAATGGTATAATATAACATAAACAAAGTTCAGTGTAAAAATGAAGTTGTATTTGAAATTAAAATAACAAAAATACTAATATGATGAACAAAAGAGATTATCATTGAATGTACAGTTTCATCTATTGCATCTAGTCAAGAAAAGTCTATTATATTATATCATACACATTTTATATACAGTTAGTAGAAAGATCAGCAGAAAACTTGAAATGTGTGTCGGTTTATTTATATAACTTTTTGTAGGTTTATAACTCATATGGGAAAATACAGCAAAATGGCAAAGTTCAGCTTCCCATAACTCAGCCAATAATCATTGAACCAAAACCATTTGAACAAACTTGAATTATCAACATCTAAGGATAATTAATGTGATATTTAAGAATTTGGCCCAGTGGTTTTTGAGAAGAAGATTTTTGTAGCCACTTAGTTAACATGGGCTGTTATGGCATATGACTAAATTCAGCTTCCCTTAACTCAGCCAAAAGTCACTGAACTGAGACCATTTGAACAAATTTGAATTATCAGCATCTAAGGATAATTAATGTGTGAGATTTAAGAATTTGGCCCAGTAGTTTTTGAGAAGAAGATTTTTGTAGCCACTTAGCTAACATGGGCTGTTATGGCATATGACTAAATTCAGCTTCCCACAACTCAGCCAATAGTCACTGAACTGAGACCATTTGAACAAACTTGAATTATCAACATCTAAGGATAATTAATGTGTGATATTTAAGAATTTGGCCCAGTGGTTTTTGAGAAGAAGATTTTTGTAGCCACTTAGCTAAAATGGGCTGTTATGGCATATGACTAAATTCAGCTTCCCATAACTTAGCCAAAAGTCACTGAACTGAGACCATTTGAACAAGATTCAGAAAGCACTACCGTAGGATCATTTCTGTGTGATATTAAACAATTTGGCCATTTTGTTTCAGAGAAAAAGTTATTTGTAGCTGTCAGTATGATACGGGCACTGATGACCCCCGTACAAAAAAGGCCGATGCAGGTGGCGCCACCAATACCTCAATTTCAGATATGACTCATGTGACCAACATTGGCATACAATTTGATGATGATAGCTCAAGCCATTTCTGAGATTGTAATTTTAGTATCCTTTTTTGGACAGATAACTAAGTTCAACTTCCTGTAACTCGGCCAAAAATCACCGAACTTAAACCATTCGAACAAACTTGAGAGAGATTGTTCCAGGAATCATTTCTGTAAAATATTGGACAATTTGGCTGAACAGATTCGGAGAAGAAGATTTTTTAAGCTTTTTTGGTTTTTTTCCTATAAAATCTAAAAAATATGCAGTTAGCCAAAAATAAGCAAAATCCGATAGAGTTTTTTAGATGACTAATTTTATGCATAAAATTTCATGATGCTAATTCTTGCCGTTTTCAAGATAGTATGGGTTAACGTACAGATGACGGACGACGCCACACCATTGCATAAGCTCACAGGTTCGCTAAAAAATAGAAAGGTTTATGTCACTGGCTTTATACAGAAGTTCAGACCAACATACATGGCAAAATAAAAGATATCCATGGTAGGGCTATTTAGAAATTGGTGGTTCTGTATAATTATTTACATAATACAGACCAATTATACAGAACTATCTTAACTGTTATAGTCATATTTGACCCCATCTTTAGAAAGAATACAAGGATACTGATTTTCAGATATATCTGACATTAATTATCTCCATTTGATGATCAAATTTAAATTATCTGACAGTTTGCTCAAACTCTTGACATAACTTTTTTTTTGTGGAGGTTACTACCTGCATTTTTTAATGCTTTGCTTAACTAAGTATATGTACATCTGCAGAGTTCCATTCTGGTTTCAGACTACGTTACGGGGGCTTATATCCAAATTTTCCTGGTGTCAACCAGGTTCTGTATACCACACCTGCAGGCCCTGGGTGTGGTGTGTGTCATACCACCGAGGAACCCCCAAAAAGCACACTCATTGTGAGTGAAACACGACTGATGGGCACATCAGCCTGCAGAGTGCTCACCCCGGGTGGGGGCGGACCGTGAAAAATCCCACCACCTCGAGTGAGATTCGAACTCGCTATCTCCCGGCTTTGAGTCCTGCGCTGTACCCCTGAGCCACAGAGGCTGGTTACTCTTGACATAACTTCTACTTATCTGTTATAGTCTCAAAATAACCATTAGATTTGTGTATATGAAGAAGCCACAATTTCTATTCATTCAGTAGGTAAATCCAAGTTCAGCACTGCAGGTATAGCAAATTATTGTTAATTATTATGTATTAAATATCGAGAAACTGCAGGAATATATATATTCAGATGTATGTAAAAGTATGTGAAATTTCACATTTATCAATAAATTCTTCTTCTTTCAGCAACAGTTGCTAGTTTTCAAAATATCATTTTAAAGTATTGAAATGACCTGATCATTCCATTTTTTGTATAGATTGTATTGCCAATGTTCATATCACTTTGCTTAAAGTTTCATGTAAATACCCCAATTTTTGTTTTGTGAACTCAAAAAAATGTTGACCATGACTGTAGTGGTGACCAGAAAAAAGTCACAGTTTTGGGTGATAAATAAACTCATGGAAAGGTCACAAACTTGGGTCAAAGGTTAATAGGTTTGTGTTAGGGAAAAAATTCACAATTTGAGTAGAGCAATAAATACACCTTATTCATAAATAGCACTTTTTTATATTTCCCTGTAAATTAACAAGTTTTGAAAATTCACCACTCAAGTTTAACAAAAATTATAATTAAGGAGTCCATTCCATTTACTTAGGGACTTGCAACAGACATGTACTCTTTAATTGTAAACCTGAAAGAAACAAAGCTTCTTCAGAAAAAAAATTATTTGTTATTTTGATATGGAACCATCATCTGAGGCAGAAGGTACGATACATAATAAAGTGTTCATTAGGCCTCCCCCTAGGTGCTTACATGGGTTGTTTATTTCTATAATCATATTAACCCTAGGTCACAAAACTGCAACTAATATTTAATTTCTGTTTGATTTCCTTACTCTTATTATTATATCTCTCAGTTGTGGGCGGGGGAATCTAGTTTCATCTAGCTATGAATTCTTCTTCAGCATAAATTAGTCCTTTAAAATAAAACTATTTGTTTAAAATTGTAGTGACCTGTTTAAAACTGCAGTGCTAAAATTCCAGATAAAATGAAAGTGAGAATTGAAGGGGTATTTTCTCCAGTTCAATTTGTGTCTGTTACCCTACACAAATCTGTGAGTTTGTATTTCCTACTAAAATTTGTGACTTTGTTCTGTGACTTTAAATGATACCTGAATATTGCATTATATTATAAATTTCACCATTTTATTTTAACAATAATGAAAATAATGACACTTGCTAGTGTCTAAACTCTTAGTGATGCTATCATACAACTGATTAACAAGTAAGATACCAGTTTGATAAACAGGATACAACATGAAACTCTGAAATAAGGGACCACCAGAATTAATTTAACTACGGACAGTAGCAGGACTGGCCACTAGCAGTCACTACTGACCACAGACAGTCACTCCCTGTCAATCATTTCAAAACAAGGGTCACCCCCTACCACTACTGTAATCATCCACTCAAGACATGTCTTGATTATTTTTTAAGTGGTCACTGGATATCTGTTCTGGTCACTTCTGGCCACACAGGCTATTAAGTCATTAGGCAGAGGTCATTAAGGGAATTGGGTGATAACCTGTGACTGTGAGTGACCAGTTTGGTCACTGGGTATCACAGCAAATGACTAGCTGATTAGCTGTGGCTGTCAGTGACCAAAACTACCACAGAATTTCCGTCTGTGGCCAAAGTGCTCTCATAGTGCATGCACTGCAGTTGTTCTGTATCTCCTCTGCAATTGTTCTATATTTCCTCTGCAGTTGTTCTGTATCTCCTCTGCAGTGTTCTGTGTCTTCTCTGCAGTTGTTCTGTATCTCCTCTGCAGTTGTTCTGTATCTCCTCTGCAGTGTTCTGTGTCTCCTCTGCAGTGTTCTGTATCTCCTCTGCAGTGTTCTGTATCTCCTGTGCAGTGTTCTGTATCTCCTTTGCTTTAAAGTTTACCCACTGCTTTGTATGGCAAGATTCTCCAGGTTTGCCACCAGGGCATGCACAGGGCAAAGAATTGTTATCAGACCAATGGGAGAGTGGTATCACAATGTGTACCAAACTCCTCAGTTTAAAAAACATGACGTTTATCTGTCATTGGTTTGATGCACAATACAATACCATACTCTGATCAGTCTAATTACAATTCTTGGCCCTGTGCCAGCCCTGTTTTAGCAACCCTGCAAAAGTTTAATACAAAGCTGCAGTTACAGCAGAGGAGATCTGGAACAGCTCCAGGAGTTGCATAATTACCAATGCCATATTGTATATGTTTGTGTGCAGAAGTTTTGCTTTTATATGGGTCTCTAATGAATGGTGTGTTTCCAGGCTAGATGTCTTGTGCTTCCAGGATATTAAAAAATCTTTCCATTGAAAAAGCCATTCAGAGGTGGCCTTCATGCTCTTTCTTGATTCTAGTAAGAATACCCCTGACCATTGTGGAAAACTAAACCAGTATTTTATATATGTAGAGTTCAAAGAGGATTTACAGTTAGAATTTCATATCTGAATACCTTGCCTTTATACACCTTAGAAGTCTAAACCAGTACATACACACCTGTAGGTAATTCAATTCAGATAGTTTATGACAAAAGATGGTCAGTCAGGTTTGAAAATTAAATGAATTTACTGTGTTGAATGTTTAACACATGGTTTTTAATATGTGAGTACTGTTTATTTTCTACTTTTATATTTATTCAAAGAAACAAAAGATAGGCTTTATTTTTACTGCATATCATATTGATAAGAGGACAATCAGGAATCTTTGTCTGTCCCAACAATGAAGGATAATTATTTATTTTACATGGCAGTTAGGTAAACATGGTATCATTACGCTATGTACCTTCACTGATCAGATTGTTCACCCTTATAAAGAGGAAACCATTAATACCCTCTTGGGAACATTTTAGATACTTGTTTGTACTCCATGAGGTAATAAAGTAAACTAATAAACACTGGTATAGGATATTATGTGGGAGTTAAGACTTTACCCACCTGTTAAAGTGGAAACTGTCACTGGTATGGGTGGTACTGAGCACCTTAAACCTACTCCACATAATCTTAGAAAATGTTGTACAGGACTGCTTGGTGCTTAAGGACATACATTATTACACACCTGGCTGTTAAGGTTAGGCTGTGTGAAATAA
This sequence comes from Sipunculus nudus, assembly GCA_026874595.1. Lineage (NCBI taxonomy): Eukaryota > Metazoa > Annelida > Sipuncula > Golfingiida > Sipunculidae > Sipunculus > Sipunculus nudus. The sequence goes on from CM049309.1 coordinate 33,409,150, forward strand.
TGGCCAGAGATAAATTGGAATAAGGGTTGGGACTTGAAAAGAATGCAGTGATACACAACCTTAATTAGATTATTTATTCCAATTTCAGAAGAACATTTCAGCTTATTCTTAGTTCAAATTCTAGAATAAGTGCAGGATTCCAATTTCAAAAGGAAATTTCTGCTGAAATTTAGTTCATATTTTCAAATGAGTTTAGAATTCCAATTTTAAGAGGACATTTCTGCTTATTCTAAATTCAAATTCTTGAATGAGTTCAAGATTCCAATTGCAAAATAACATTGATCCATTACTTAGTTCAAGCATATGATATTCCAGTCACAGAACTGCATAAATTATCAGTCTCAGTAATTGAGTTCATGTCTCCACTTTCACGACAGCCTTAACCGTTACAATATAATCCACTTTAAATAAAGTCTAGGTCTTTTAATATAAAATGCATATGTATATGAAAAAGGCATTTGAATGAATTTTAAAATTCCGTAAAAAGCATAGGGTCATTAGAAAAGTTATTGACTAGCTCATACATACATTCAAGAAGTAACGGTCAAACAATATTGCAAAAAAATGCAGCTAGCATTTTTAGTGTTTAGTTAATAACATATTGGTCAATGTGATGTTTGGTATCTTTTACAGTTATCAAAAGCAATGCATCAGTTTGCCAATAAATAATTCCCTCCCCAGACTAAGACTTTTGGTCTGTGAAATAAAATATGTGACTTGCTCCATGTACTCTGGGAGACCCACAGGTACACAGCCATAAACACTGTCACCCACAAGACTGCATTCTGTCTATTATTAACTTGCAGAACTAAATTCAGGTGTCCTGATTGCATAGGAGCCCCCATATTTCTAGGAAATCCTGATGCTATGCCTTTTTAATGTTTATGAAAAATTCTGGAATGTAAATTCTTAGAATTTGTATTTTTTTGTTTGCCAAAAACCACATGGCTCCCTGCAACTATTTATAACCATGGCGTAGTTTTCACATTCTCTTAGTGCTCATGCATTAATGAATTAACAGTATGTAAAGTACAGCACCTACATTAAAATTTAATGATTGTGTATAACTGGCTTCTGTGGTCTAATGGAAGGAAATTTGAGATGTGAGTTTGAATCTCTGCAGAAGCAGTGAGATTTTTTTAGCCCTCTACAGGCTTAATGCAGACATAAAAAAAGTCTTTGAAATTTTGAAAAAATTTGTAATTTAAAACTAATTTTATTCTTTTTACACTCTGTATTTCAAAGAAGGCTACTCTTTTTTCCAGAGCAATTACTCCCTTTTTCAGTCCCACTTTTTTACTCCCATTTCAGAACATTAAAGAAGTCAGTTTGAGGAAATATACTTGATAAACCCTTCTAAATACTGATACATTTATAAATCTAAGACTCTGAAATTGCTTGAGCCATGTGTGTGCTGTCCTTTGAAGGTGCCTGGAGTACTAGTATATTGAGCTTTATAAATAGCTGATGATGCATATAAAGAATGTTTTACAACTATATTAAGGTAAGGTAAATGGAAATTGTACACCTGAATCAAGCTGATATATTTCAGATATTCAGAGAAATCTAAACACTCTGTCTGTATATAAAGAGGTACATTTGGATAGGAACCAGAGAATCTTGTCATGAAAGATGTCTGTATAATGTAAGACATGGTAATTTGACCAGATTGGAAAATAGCCAGGCTTTTATGTACATGCACTCATTACAAACTTCTTCTGGCAAGTTTTGTTGTTTATAAAAGTGTTTTTACAATGTTTTGAACATCCTTGTTTACCATTTCTGTTGGAAAACTGTGATGAATCATTGGTGCATTTTCTGTTCATCCAGTTTATAAACTTAAATCTTTCAGTTTGAAAACCATAACAAGGCCTATGCTATCATTCAGTTTGAAAACTGTGTGTACACATTAGCAGTTCAGTAACTGAAACGAGGTATTTTCCATTGTTTCAGTTTGAAAACTTAAGGCATTTTCCATTGTTTCAGTTTCATTCATATTCGTTGGAAAGATGTGAACTTAGTTTTTATGTTATTTTAGTTTGATCAATTCCATTTTCTCTCTTAACAGACTAAAACTGCAAACACACACTCATATCACTTTGAAAATGTGAACAGGCATTTTCTATGATTGCAAACATAAGGCATTTTTATCATGATATGTATGATAATTGTAACAAAGCTTTTTCTGTCATTTCAGTGTGAAAACAGGAAAAGGCACTTTCTACCATCCTAGTTTAAGACTGCTAAGGCTTTTCAGTTTGAAAATTGTTACAAACCATTTTGTGTCTTTTCAGTTTGAAAATTGTAACAAGGCATTTTCGCGTCTTGAGAACCTCAAGATACACCTGCGTTCACACACAGGGGAACGACCTTACGTCTGCCAGCATCCAAACTGTATCAAAGCCTTCAGCAATTCCTCGGACAGGGCCAAACATCAGCGCACCCACCTGGACACTGTAAGTGAACTTTACAACTTTACAAGGTGTAGTCACTGGGGATGGGAGTTGCTTCACTTGTGAAAAGTCATTATAATTTTTATAACTGTTTTACTTTCAGTTTTTAGCTCAGCTGACTTTCAGTCATGCTAGGCTATAGCGATGGGTCTTTGTCCGGCGTCCTTCCATCTGTCCATCCGGCCGTCCGGCCGGCCGTCCAGCCGGCCGTCCGGCCGTTAGCAGGGCACAAATCGTAACCGTAGGGGCTAGGGCCATGAACCCTATGCAGTCTTAGAGGTTATAAAAAGATCTCCTTGCAAACCTGAAATTAGGTCACTGCGACCTATATTTTCGAAGTTATGGGGTGTGTTTGCACCTCCCGGAAATAACTCTTTGAGACAAAATTTTCATCCTAAACCTTCCATCTTTCACATACAGCTCACCTACCAACAGGGGAAGAACCATAATTTTTTTGAGGTCAAAAGGTCAAAGGTCAAGGTCACAGGGGCCTCTTCTTTGAAAAGCCTGTGGATGCATTTTAAGCCAACCCTTTCATCCCAATTCTTTGATCTTTCACATATAGCTCACCTACTAAGTTGGAGAAGAATCCTATAGATTTTGAGGTCACAAGGTCAAAGGTCAGGGTCACAGGATCCACTTCTTTGAAAAGGTTGTGGACACATTTCAAGCTAGACTTTTCATTCCAAACCTTCCAGCACTGGTATCGCTTCTCTGCCAACAGGGGAAAAGACCTGTTGATTTTGAGGTCAAAGGTCAAGTTCAAAGCACCCACTTCTTGCGTGGAGTCTTTTTTTAGGCAAACTTTTCAATCTGTACCTTCAATCTGTCATATATGGCTTACTTACCAATAAGGGAAGAAGCCTATTGATGTTGAGGTCAAAAAGTCAAAGGTCAAGGTCACAATATTTAATTGTTCTAAATGCTTGTGAGCATATTTCAAGTGTAACTGTTCAACCCAGACCTTCAAGTCTTTCACATATGCCACATCTATGCATCACTCAGTTTGACTCAAACTTCATATTTATGGGTCTTTTTGCTTGAATAAATAACTTATTGATTTTGGGGTCAGCTGGTCAGCAGGTTAAAGGTTGCAGGTCAAAGTTATTCACCCATTGGTTGCAAAGTAATTACACCAGATTTAAGTGGTTAGTAGTTACCCATCATTTAGAAAGAATCCAGTTGATATATGGGCAAAAGGCCAAGGTCATAGGTCAGGGATGTTCACAATTACTTATTTTATAGACCATCTCTATTTTTCATGTATATATAACCATCCCACTCCAGCTGGTACATCTCCATGTGTGGCTGTAATTGTGAGTGACACTGGTGACATATGACTCCCTTTTGTATCAGCCTATTAAGTGATAAGGCTCAGTGATAAGTACCTCGTTGCTTCATAACAAAAACACTGTTGTCAGAATGCTTCAGCCAGGCATTAAGACTATGAGAGTATAGTATTAAGGTTTAGCTACTGATTTATAAGATGATGGGAACATTTTGCAGTTTATTTTATGGAATCCTAGCAATAAACTTAGTTTCCTAGATATCTGAATATTTTAATATATAACACCACATATAAAAGCAAGTGTTTGTTCTCATAATATGTGGATGTGTACCTTGATTTAGGATGGCTTTTTGTTTTATTTCAAAATTCTTAGTCATGCTTTCTGCATTTCTTTTCTTTCAGGTTTGGCAGTTTACCTACCCTGCTGACCCCATTGAAAAGCAGAGTGATAATAAAAAATATTGGACTTACACTTTTTACAATTGCATATCTATAAATCTGATATGAGGGCCTGGACATGCCTTTTGAATTATTTTGGGCATCCATTACTGGATAATTTGCCCCAAGTTTGGTCTCTTATTGGAGAATGTGGGATATCAAATGCCATACTTGTCAGAAATCCATTATGTCTGCCAGTTAGCCACCTTAGAAATTCTTTCTTCAGTGCAGTTTCAGTAATTTTTCTTTAATGTTTGGTCCGATTTAGAGAATGTTTGTTGTCTGATTTCAGACTTGTCAGAAGTCCAATATGGACACCAGGCAACCATCTTTTAATTCCTTTTGATCATTTTATCTCAAGAACAGTTAAAGTGAATGCAGTTTGATGTATATTTATGTAATCTTGTAAAGGATTGGGTCAAATACTTCTGAATAAATATTACCATCATTTATAAAAGTGCAGTACAGTTGGCTTGTATTGAATAAAAATTCACACAGAAGCACCTGTTTCTCAATAATTCTTGCATGTATTTCCTTGATTTTTGCTATATATTTTGATCTTATATTTGCCCTTTGTGGTGTTCCTTTTGAGACTGACAGGTTTCAAGCAAGCTGTTGGAATAGTTCCTGATAGCTTAACAATCATGCACTTTCCTCAGACCATCAATTCACTGTGTTTTAACCAGACATAGGTGATATATATTTCTGTTGTCATAGAAAATTTTCAACAAATTGGCAAATTGGTTCTTCAAAATTTGACTGGAAGTTGTGAATCTCAGTCCATGATGTCACAGGTCTTGCTTGGCAGCTGAGCGTCATGACCCATGGGTCACTTGTATATTGTCTCTTCATGGCTGCTTTGCGTTGTGTTTGTTGTGTTATTTGCAAGGGGGCGTGTCATCTCTGAACTGAATCCACCAGGTTATATTTTAATGTTGACCCCTAATTGTTCAATTATAAGAAGAAACTTGCAGTTGTAATTCTGCATTTGTGCAGTCCTAAAATTAGAAATTTTGTTCCTGTCAGAGACTCTATAACCAATTATATACCCATGATAGAATAATGATTGGATTTCATCTATCTCCAATATCAGTTTTATGGCTATACACCATATAATTAGCTCTGGTGTGAGTTTGTAAACAATGTTACATTTCTGTAATAATTATATATGTTTTGCCATATTTTCACTATTCATTCATAACACTCCTACTATATATATACAGACTTGAAATTAACTAGAAATGGTCAGACTTAAAAAAAAAGTAGGCCTTGATGTTCTCTGTCACATGTTTTTCAGCTTTCAAAAACTTTATATATTTGAGCCCTATTGGGTGCATTTTACACTGACAGGGGACCTTTGAATAGAAGCTTGTGCAGTCCGTAAAATATACTTATAATCCACCGGTGGAGCATGTAACCTCTTCACCTCATGAATCAAAATTTCATGTCATGAATCAAAATTTCAAGTCAGGTATCAGTTCTCCCAATATTTACTTATTGTTCCTAGCTTCTGAACGGGGGACATTGATGGACATTGATTTGGGTTTGTCTGTCTGTGTGTCCCTCTGTCTGTCCGTCCTTCACGTTTCATTTCTGTGTGATAATTTTCTTAACTATTTCATTCAAATTTGGGTCACTGATTGCTCTCATGCATACCTTCCTTGGGATTGGTTTTGGAGTATCTGTCTGAAATATATTATCACCAGCTCCAAAACAAAACAAAAATTTCCCTTATGTTCCCAATTCACAAAAATATTAGGACATGTGGAGACATCTTCAGGGGACAGTAAAAACTATAGCACAGGCACAGTGACATGTGGAGACATCTTCAGAGGAAAATAAAAACTAATATATATTCAGAAGGCAAGCATGAAGATAACAGGAAGTGAAATAACAAGAGGAAGAAGCAGGGGAAATAAGTTCCACAAATTTACTTGTTCATCTAACTCATGTTTTTGATGTTTTGCATGGCATAAATAAAATTTTGTCATGACAGAATAAGCTAGAAAACTAGAAAATTAAAATGTTAATATCCATTTTTATTGTCATAAAATTTTCGACTGAACAATGTCTATATCATAATGATTGGGATTTTGTTTTTCCTGGGGTAGGTGTGTGTGTATCACTAGTTTAGAGTTTAGGTTATCCAGAACAATGGTTTCAGTTAATACATATCAGAATATACCAGGAACTATGTCAGCAAATACAGATTATATATAACTGAAAGATTGTAGGTTGTAGCCCAGACACTGATATCAGCCAGATTTATTAATATCTTTCATTTCAAGCTAATCTGACTTAACTACTGTGAATGGTCTTATAAAAGCAGACCAGTGTCTTTTATTTGTTGATCAGCTGAATTCTGTCAGATTTGCAGTGCTGCCACTCAAAACTTTTTAAAAATATGATACTTTTTTCAGAAAAGACTTTTTTGTACTTTTTCATTCTTTTTTTTCAGATTCTAAGACTGTTTATACTTTTGTCTCTCAAACCTTTATCTTTAGGGTGATTATTTTATAATATATACTCATATATTTCGGAACTTCTTTATACAATAAATATGCTCAGCATTTCATAATAGTTTCACCAAGTGAAACTGGTAACATAATTTTAGTTAAAAGAAATGTTTAAATGTAATTATAATTTTCTGCTATCTGTTCCATGTATTATACTGGAAGTCATTTAGTCTGATTGCTAAAGGGAACTTTTCATAAACTTGTGTCCTTTAGGTGCCAACAAGTTATCGCGGATCTCATGAATAATCCATATAATTTGCTGTGATAATTTATGTGTTCTCCTGGCTTGAAATGTATGGCAACTGGAACATCTCTCAATTAATTAACACCTGGCTGCCAGAAGTAGTTTCTAGAACAGGCATAGGCAGTCATGCACATCAGTGTGAATTATTATTTGCAGTCCAGATTCAGTGAACCAGTATTCTTTGTGGGATGTTATACTTCATTGTCATTGGTCATCATAATTTGAAAGCTGTAATTTTATTGGATGTTCTCAAATTGCTAAGTTTTAGAAAATGTGTAGTGAGGGACAAGAAGACAGAGAGAGTAGTGAGAAATGAGAATCAAGACAGCGTAGAGAGAATAGAGACAGAGTAGAAAGGGAGACAGAGAGTAGAGAGACCTGTACTCATATGGAACCAACATAAGATTGTACATTTGTGAGAAATAAAGAACATCATATCACCAAGAAGAATTTGTTAGCTATCCCGGAGCTAAACTCAAACCCATGCGCTTACCAAGCAATAAACCATAAACTTGGTTAAAACAGTGACATTTTATCAAGTGAAGATTTGGCCAACAAGTGATCCCATATTTGAAATAATGAGGATTCATGTACTATAAATTCTGAATAACTGATAAATTATTAGATATTAAATCTGTTGCTTGTCTTGAAGCAACACATACTTTAAATTTTGCAAAAAATTCCACTTCCTTCTCATTTATACTTTTATTCAGACAATTTTATACTTTTTTCATGCAAGATCTTGTACTTTTTTCCCCATATAGTCCGTAGTGGCAGCTTATATTAAGATATGGCTTTGTGTCAAATGTGGGCATATTATACTCCTATGAGTACTCACTGTGATGTGCTATAAATAAAGCTCTTGAAGATCTATCTTTAAGTTTGATTTCAGTCTCCTATTGTTCTTGTCTCCGGATACAAGTAAACAAGGCTGTATATTTGGTGCTTCAGTACAGAAGTTCTTTGTTTGAAAGTGATTCGTCTTGGTATGAGTGTAAGTAAATGACCTGTAGCTATCAAAACCTATGTTGATATGATCTAGGGATGACATGTTGGGCAAGGTATGGAATACTAATAGTGACCAGGAAAGCTTAGTGAAAATAAAATGCACAAGTCAGAGTAATACCACATACTGTTACTACTATACTCTAGTTCAACAAAAAGCATGGGAGGACCACTTGAGAAGTTTACATACAAGTGACTCACAATACAAGAAGTTTTTTGGACAATAACACCGGGTGACATCTGCATGTAGGGTGTTCGTAAGTCACGCTGCCTGTTACAGGCCGTCAGACCTTGCGTGCTTGAGAACCTTGGTAAGATGGGTGTTTATTGACCCTGGACATGAGGTTCTCATGCCAAGTGAAACCTGATCGCCAGGTGACGTGTTATCTTAATAGTTCAGTAGACCAGGTATCCTGGTCTTCATTCCTCATAAAAGAGGTTATCTAGTGGTAATGTTAAAGGGATGTCTTTACATACCTTTTATGGTATGGTATCAGTGGCGGATCCAAGGGGGGGGGCACAGGGGGCGATTGCCCCCCCCCCCCTAGATTTTTTTTTCAGGCTCATGAAAATTGCAAATTGTTTCAAGGTTTTCTTGAAAAAGGTACTTTTTTTACCTTGCCTTTATTAACTTCTTGACAGTGAAATATTACATCAAGAATTCAGGATAATCAGCACTGCATTAAACACACACGGAACAAACAGTACCAGAAATAACAACTTTCACATGAGTAAATGCCCAATGAATAAAGTCTTATATCTCTGATACTGTGTCCACTTGAAGCTAGTCCTTGTACTGGCAGCGCTGGAAGATAAAGTCCAGTACACCAGTGTCTGGACCATTCATATACTAGGAAGTCACGAGGTATAACAAGGACACAAATGGTTTTAAACTTTTAGAACTTTTCAGACAAACTGAAGTGATTAAGGCCTATATTCTAAAACTTCTGCTTTGTTTCCAATTTATTAGAAACAAAAAAAGTCTGGTTTAAGTGCCCGAAAATGCTCAAATTTGATTTCTTAATCATCATAACTTCAAAAAATTTCCTCACCATGTGAGGGGGACACCCACTCCCATACCCTCAATAGGACAAACAGAAGTGATTAAGGCCTATATTCTAAAACTTCTGCTTTGTTTCCAATTTATCAGAAACAAAAAAAGTCTGGTTTAAGTGCCCAAAAATGCTCAAATGTGATTTCTTAAACATCATATCTTCAAAAAATTTCCTCACTGTGTGAGGGGATAACCCCTCCCACACCCTCAATACAACAAACAGAAGAGCCCGAAAATGCTCAAATTTGACTTCTTAATCATCATATCTTCAAAAAATTTCCTCACCGTGTGAGGGGGACACCCCCTCCCACACCCTCCCCCCTCGGCGCTATGCGCCCTCATTCACCATGCAAGCTAGAATCTGAGTCGTTGCCCCCCCCTAGCAATTTGTTCTGGATCCGCCACTGGGTATGGTATGTTATGTTATGTTATGTTAGTCTATAAACATATAAAATACGTTTTCTCCTTAAAATGTTATGTTATGTCCATATTCATATAGAATATGTTTTTTCCTTAAAATATTACGGTATCAGCCAATATTTTGCTCTAAATCGGTTTGCCTATTTCTTTACACAAGTAGAAATAAGTTTTCCCTTGGCATGATCTTTGGCACAGAACATTGATAAAGGGCGTATTCCACCTGATACTGCACTGCAAAACTTCACAAATCAAGATTTTTCAAACTGCTAACAGTGTTTCTTCTGTGTTTCTTCTGTCTTTTTCCTTCTTCCTGAATTGTCTTGCGTGTGAAATATAATTCCCTGGTAATACAGTCTTATTTTGGTAAAAAAAACACATGTTAACTGTGTTCACTCACACACAGAAACATAACAATGTTTAAAACAGGGAAATTGGAAAGAGTACATTTGTGTGCTGGTTTTGCACGGAAAAAATGTTATTTCCCCATTGAATTTTCCTGGATGTTTAAAATTTAATTTTTTCAAAATTTTAAAATATCATTAATAATTGAAAAGCAATGTGTACTTAATTGTGTCCAAAAAGAATTTTAAAAAAACTTTTGGATTGATTTTTTTAGTTATAGGAGTTTTTGCCAATTGTTCCAATTAAGCTGAATGTAACTGCAGTCACAGTATAGTGATTAGTTCACGTTAAAGTAAATTACATCAGTTGATCATCCAATTTTAGTTAAGCTGAATGAAAGTCTTTCGAGGTACAGGAATGGTGCTTTGTCCGTTGTCTGTCTTGCCATCCTTCAACAGGGCACAAATCAGAACAAACTCCTCTAGCAACTTCTAAGTGAATATCCAGGGAGATCAATAAAAAATCTCCTTGGAAACCTGAAATTTGGTCAGTGCAACTGAAAACCTATGAGCTATGGGGCTTGTAAGTACCCCCCCCCCCCCCCCCCCCAGAAAAAAATAAAATTTTGCTACAAAACTCCAGTAGCTTGATAATTGTGATACTATGTTTTTGACTGGGTTCCGCTGCCGCGGCCGCCGCATTCGTTTCCGGAGAAATCCTCTGAGACTACTGGACGGATTTTTCCGAAACTTACACAAATTATCGGGTCACATGAGAACTTGTGGCTAACCAAGTGACCTTGACCTCTGACCTTTCCTCTCTGCCCAGCGTGTGTTTGTGCGTCTGTTTCCACACATAAACCCACATATCTCGGGAACCGTGTGACCGATCAGGAAAAATTTTTTACACAAATGTAGCCCTGGGATAGCTTTATAACATATACAAAAAAGGTGGCGCCACCTGCAACCATGTTTGCACAGTGTCCATCTGTTCATCTGCCTTGAGTTAAAATCACTCATATCTCTGCAGTGGTTTTACTAATTCACCTAAAATTCGGCATGCGTATACATCCTAGATAGCTTTCTTGATTTTATGACAGGTGGCGACACCTACATTCACGTTAATGCTGCAGACATCCAAGCTCATATCTCGGGAACCATTTGACCAATTAAGAAAAAAATTTTTACACAAATGTAGCCCTTTGATAGCTTTATAACATACACAAAAATGGTGGCGCCACCTGCAGCCATTTTTGCACAGCGTCCATCTGTTTGTCTGCCTTAGGTTAAAATCATTCATATCTCTGCAGTGGTTTGACCAAATTACCTGAAATTCGGCATGGGTATACATCCCGCATAGCTTTCTTGATTTTATGACAGGTGGTGCCACCTATATTCACCTTCACGCTGTAGACATCCATGCTTATATCTCCGGACTCGTTTGACCAATCAGGAAAAGAAATTTACACAAATGTAGCCCTTGGATAGCTTTATAACATACACAAAAATGGTGGCGGCACCTGCAGCCATATTTGCACAGCGTCCATCTGTTTGTCTGCCTTAGGTTAAAATCTGCAGTGGTTTGACTTTTCCACATGAAATTTTGCATGTGTATACATCTTGGATAGTTTCTCGTTCAAATAACAGGTGGCGCAACCTACAAACATGTTTATGTGGCAGAGATCCATTCTAATATGTAACACATGTAACTCTATTTCCCCTTGCCACTCATCCATGCCTCACTTCACCCGTCCTTCTCTGATTTTGGCGGATACACGTCGCTTGTCGACTACCTGTATTCTAGTTAATGCATGGATTGCCCTGAATCTTGCCTTGAATATTGACCATGACTAGTTTTGTCAGTTCCCCAAAATTGATGGCCCCACCTGTATTTTTTTCTTATATTTATGATTTATTTTTAGCTCAGCTGACTATAAGTCATCCGAGCTATAGTCATGGTCCATTGTCCGTCGTCCGTCCGTCTGTCTGTCCGTCCGTCTGTCTGTCTGTCCGTCGGGATGTCCGTCCGTAAGACTGGCACGTTTCGACACCGTTGGACCTACGAATCTGAATTTCGGCATACAGTTAGATGTCCCCATAATCTCCTACCATGCCAAAAATTGGGTCAATAGGACTTCGTTCCTTTGAGATATTAAGGAAAAACCTCAATTTTTTATTAGAAATCTATTTTCACACTTCAGGAATGCCTAATATCAAAACCACTCTTCTGGTTTTCTTCATATTTACCATAAATATTCCTCTATATAGTTCCAATGTACATGCCAGATATTAAGTCAGTATTATATAATTTAAAAAAGTTATTGGCCCAAACATAATGCACTTTGTAAAAAAATCAGGAAGATATTTTGTCACTTAAGACCCAAAGTGTTAAAGGTAGGGTCTTTTTTCCAGTAATACAACTTTGATTAATCAAAATTTAATTGTATACCAAAAATTAGATCAAAATCTGTTAAATTTTTTTAAATATTGGCAAAAATATAAAATTGGTACCTTAAATTTTGCCAAACTTTGGCCATGGCACTTTTTTTTCCTGTAAGTACTGTGGATTTAATTTTCACACCATGTATACATAAGGATTTAATCTGTTAAAATCTGAAATTTGAAAATAAAAGCTGCAAAATTAGGCTAGTTATTGAATTTTTTTGGAGGCTCTTGTTGTATTCCCTTACATTGTCAAGCAGTCCACTTTGATGACTGTAGGTTATTCAGTGCACATCTCTATGCTCCCCAGGCTGTTGACATAATTTTAGATGTCCCCAAAATCTCCTACCATACCGAAAATTGGGTCATTAGGACTGTTCCTTCGAGATATTAAGGAAAAAAACTCCGTTTTCCATAAAAAAAAGCCATTGTTACACTTCAAGGCTGCCTAATATCAAAACCACTGATCTGTTTTTGATCGTATTTAGTATTCACATTCTTTTATACATTTTCTATGAACATACCAAAAATTAGGTCAGTATTGAGTATTATTTTGAAGTTATGGGCCAAAACATAATGCAATTTTTAAAAAAATCAGGAAATATATTTACTCACATGAGAATTGCTGAACCTAGAGACCTTTTTTCAGGAATATAACTTTATTTAATCAAAATTCAATTGTTTACCCAAAATTAGATCTGAATTTTGCAAATTTTTCAAGTTATTAGCATAAATAAAAAACAATACCTTAAATTTTGTCCAACTTTGGCTCTGTTGATTTAATTTTCCCAGCATATATGCATAAGGATTTAATCTTTTAAAATCTGAACTTTCAAAAGAAATTGATTGGAATGAATAGCTTTTATTCATGTTTTCACACACCATGTCAAGTGTTGTTTACATCTAGCCCACCTAGTAGTACAGCCTTCACTTGCATTATGTAACCCACCCCAGGCAGCTTACCTTGGCCCAGCTTGGCCACTACTAGCAGGCTTCCCCTCGCCCTGCACTCATCCCCCCCCCCCCCCCAGCTGGTGCATAAACTAGATGAATGTTATAATTTTTCTGTATTTTATTTTATTCTTGGACATGCTACATTTTAGATTTTGTATTGAACCACCAGGGTTACAATGATTAAAGTGTACATTTAATTGTGTCCACAAAGTGGTGTATTGCTGTGAAAGTCTGGATGTTCATGAGATAAGTAATTCCTTACTTCAGAAGAGTAAAAACTTCACCAGGTGTGAAATTGACTATTAATTCCAGTAATTAATTAAAACTGGGATAGTAATTAGCACAATGATATTGTTTGTCCCTCATTCAACCAACAGTGTGTATACTTTATTTGAAAAGATGTTTTATTTTGTCAAATTTACTTTCATTTTATTTTGGTGAATAAAATTAAGCATGTCCTGAAAACTCCAATATGCAAAACTTTTTAATAGTGATTCAAGGAATATTCTTGTAGATGCCATGTTGTGGCATTATTTTCTTTTAAAATCAGTTAAAACATTTATGATTTAAAAATAATAAAATATATGTGTATGCATAATATGACCCAATGTTTTTTACTCTATATATATAATGATTGCAACTTTTGCAACAATTCTAATATTTTAACTTATATTTTCAGGTTTTTTAATTAAAAATTTATAAACCTGTAAATATAAAAATGATACAGATAAAAACTTCTTAATGGAAAAAGTGGATCTGCTTAAAAAAATAGGATTATATATAAACTTAAATGCATTATTCTCTTGAAAGTGAAATAAAGGTATTTGTCCATTCTGTCCACTTGCCTGTCCATCTGTAAATTTTCGTATGCAACACAGTATCTCAAAACTTTTACTGTTTTTCTTCATGACAGTCTTGTCAGAGTATTAGTTTGCAATCATATATTTAGAACTTTACTATAACCAAGTAGGAGGGTCCCTTTCCTCTTAGCTTTTCATATTCTTATATAAATGAAAAACATTACAATAGAATATTTCTACATCCACCTTCGTGCTGCCCTCACTTTTCCCTTCTCCGAACCCCATCCCAAAGTCAGCCTCAGTAAGCAAGAACAAGATGAATCAGATATATTCATACTTTAATATTTTGTATAACTGTTCGTCCATAGGTACCTATGTACATGCCAGAAATTATGTCAATATTGTGTAATATGTAGACATAGTGGGCATCACAATAATGTACCTTGTCAAGACTAAAGAGATATTGTGTCATACAGTCACATATTCATAAATCACTTCATCAGCATAGTTAATCATAACATCATATCTGTCAAATTGAACCCTTGCAGACTACCATACACTTTAGATCCTTCAACAAATAGCCTTATCATCTACTACTGCTTATTACTGCTGTCATTGCATTCATATTTGCTCAAATATATCACAATTTTCAACCCCTCCTAAATAAATAAAAAATAAACCACTTTATTTGACTCTATTAATCCATCAGTCAGGTAATTTCATTTATCATTTACTCACATATTACATTACATTCCTTTATAATAGCCCAACATGTACATGATATTCATAAGCTTTATCGACTCGATATAGTATCACAGTGGAGAAACATTTATAGTCCAATCACGATCAGCTGAGCGCCGTGACCCATGGGTCCCTTGTTCTGTTTTTATTTAGAAGGTCCAATGTCAGCAATTATGTCAGTTTCATCCAGTGTCCTGAAACCGAGTGTGTTCATTGAAAATGATTAGTTTCTTCAGTTCCTGAAGACTGGTGGCACCACCTATGTTGTTTTTTCTTTCTTTTGAGATTGTCAAATTATATTGATACTATCAGATTCGCAACTGTGGTATTATCTGTGTCCTGAAACCTTGTGTTTTTTATAAAGGCACCACTTGAATAAGCAGATACCCTAAATTAATCACCCTGTCCGTCCATCTATTAGTCTGTTCATTTTTCAGTATGTCTGTCAAATATGTATATTAATGATAACTCCAGTTTGGATTGACATATGGATTTCAAACTTATATATAGCCTACCTCTAAGGCAAGATCTCTATTGATTTCGGGGTCATGAGGTCAAAGGTCAAAGTCACAGGACCCACCTCATTAAAAAGGTTGTGGATGCATTTTAAGGCAACTTTTTCATCCCGAACTTTCCATCTTCCACATGGCGCACCTGCTAATAGGGGAAGGTTCCTTTTGATTATTGGGGTCACTAGGTTAAAGGTCAAGGTCATAAGGCCCATGTATTCACAAATTAATTTTTGGATGAAAACTCCAGTTTGGCTAGACAAGTTGGCTTCAAACTGCTCACAGGACCCGTATTTTAAAAGCTCATAAACCTCTCCTCAAAGACCCATTCAGCTTAGCGTCATGATACATTGGTTTTAAGTTATATAGGAGCTTCAATTCATTCATTCATTCATGTTAATCTTTTATTGTATCCGCCAATTCTAAGTTTTGCGGATAATATGTTTTTGACCGGGTTCCACCGCCACTACCTCTGCAGCTGCATTTGTTTCAGGAGAACTCCTCTGAGACTACTGGACAGATTTTTCCGGAACTTACATCAATTATCGGGTCATAATGTGAACTGGTACCTAACCATTTTGCGTTGACCTCTGACCTTTCCTCTCTTCAGTGCGTCCATCTGTGCGTCTGTTTTGACACATTAACCCACATATCTTCGGACTCCTTTGACCAATCAGGAAAAAAATTTTTACACAAATGTAGCCCTGAAATTTATCATGTGTATATATCTTGGATAGTTTCTCATTCAAATAACAGGTGGCGCCACCTTCAATCATGTTTACGTAGCAGACATCCATGCTAATATGTAACACATCTAATTCTATTTCCCCTTGCTATTCAATCCATGCCTCAGTTCACCTGTCCTACTCTGATTTTGGCGGATACACGTAGTCACTTGTCGACTACCGGTATTCTAGTTTGAATGGCACTTTTGCTATGGAAAGACTCGTTTTCCCTTCATAAAGTAGATTTCATAAAAGCCAGTCAGGGTTTGTCATGAAAGTTGGGGAAAAAAAATCCAAGCTTAGTATGAAATATGTCACAGCTAGGTGAAAAGACTCAGATAAATTCAAGCACCAATTTATATATGTTATCAATAGGGTGTCATTTTAACAAAATACTGTTAGGCTAACACCTTTCTTTTTTATAACAAATAAAACATAAGAGCTAGGCCTTCTCCCCTCCCTGTAAAGACTGGTATTTCCACAGCACAAAAAGACAGTCCTGGATCTTTGATGTCCGTTTTCCCACGTATGCCACAGATAATTTTAGTAGCTAAGAAAAGCAGGTGGGGTTGTTTTCCTTGCTTATACCAGCATTATAAGTCTGACATAGGAGGGTTTGAGGTCAATGAGGTACTTGTGTCACACTTTAATAGTGAGCCTGCTGGCATGCTCTCCACTGGAACAGTGGCAGACTGTACAAACTGGGGCTGTGCTGTCACCGGGTACAGTAGCAACAATTCGGCACACCCCAGCTTTTCTCCTGTAAATCTGCTGTAAGCACCGCTGTTGATTTATACTAGCAAGGTTTGGAGGTTATGTGTGCAATTTTCAGCAAGCAAACACAGCAAGCATGGCCTATCTAGATCTCATCATGCCGCCAGTACTTGTGACTTGTGCCTACTTGCATGTCCTGATATTACACAGCTTGTCAACATCATAAGTAATAGCCAGGCTCGTTGACCCTGCGCTATCAGGCAACCTGACACCTGAACATATATCTAACTCTGGCAGACGATGAACCAGGATGGCGTCAGTCTGACCTTTTCAAGATATACAAAAAATGCCAACTTATTATCACTAGTGCTCTTTGTTTTACTTAGAATTGTCTCATGTTATTGATGAAGTACTTAAATTATCTGTCTTATCTTTCCCTACAGAGGATCAAAGATATCATTAATATACAGTCATATCTAAGGTAATTAGATTATTGATATTTGTATCTTGGTATTTATTTTTGTATATTGATATGAATTGCTTGGTTATTCAACTGGTTATATAAGTCTGGAACCATAAGATCATAAGACAAGTTCTGGTTTTGGAAATATTGAATATTGTAATAATTTACCCAAAGTGTTACTCATTCTGTGTTATGGTGCTGTTAATTGGTCAGTACTCTTTTTTTTTTTTTATTGCATACTTGGTTAGTACTCTTATTAATTCTAGCAGAACCTACACCATTGGACCTCAAATAACAAAGTTTACATGTATGTCAGACTGACACCTAGAAATCTTTAACTTAATACCCTCAATAAAATATCTCCTTGGAAACCTGATATTAGGCCAATGTGACCTATATGCTCTGAGCTATAGGGCATGTATGTACTCCTAAGAATAAAAAAAAAAATGATGCAAAACCTCCAGTATCTTGATAATTAATGCCATGATTGCCCTGAATCTTGCCTTGAATATTGACCATGACTAGGGTTGTCAGTTCCCTATAACTGGTGTTGCCACTTGCATTTTTAGCTCAGCTGACTAAAAGTCATCTTAGCTATAGTAGTGGTCAATTTTCTGCCATCAGTCCGTCCATGCCCTGTCATGCCCTCCTTCTGTCCATCCGTTAGACTGGCACATTTTGTCACCATTGGACCTAGAAACCTATTACTGAAAATCCAGAGTGGTCCATAAATTATCTCCTTGGGAACCTGAAATTAGGTCACTGTGACCTATTTCCTCCAAGCAGTGGGGCTCGTAATTAACCCCCCTCCCCCACCCCCACAGAATAATTGAAAATTTGATACAATCCTCCAATATCTTGACAATTTATGCATGGGTTGCTCTGAATATTGTCCATGACTAGGGTTGTTAGTTCCCGATAGTTTGTGGCACCACTTACATTTTTAGCGAACCTGTGAGTTAATGCGATGGTGTTCTGGTGTCCGTCTGCATCCATCTGTACGTTAACCCATACTATCTCAAAACGACAGGGGCTAACATCACAAAATTTTATGCCAAAAAGTTTAGCCATCTGAAAAACTATTGGATTTTGCTTATTTTTTGGCTTACTGCATTTTCTTAGATTTTATAGAGAAAAAGCTAAAAAACCTTTAGAAATCTTCTTCTCAAAAACGGCCCAGCCAAATTGTTCAGTATTTCATAATAATAATCTCATATACCATCTCTCTCAATTTTGTTCGAATGGTTTCAGTTCAATGATTTTTGGCTGAGTTACAGGAAGTTAAACTTTGTCATATGTCCAAAAAGCATACTAAAATTTTAATCTCAGAAATGGCTGGAGCTATCATCACCAAATTTATGCTAGTGTTGGTCACATGAGTCATACCTGAAATTGAGGTATTGGCCTTTTTGTACAGAGGTCATCAGTGCCTGTATCATACTGAGGGCTACAAAAAACTTCATCTTATTTTACCATGTATGTTAGCTGTGTGAAGCAAATACATCTAGCCTGGCACCAGTTTATCAGCATCTGTTACATCATGCCTCTAGACATTTAGATTTGAGGCTGTATATGGTTAATATTGACAAGAATGTTTTTTAAAAGCTTTTAAAAAAAGTAGATTAAATCACAGGTATAAAGCTCTCTGTGGCTATATAAAGATGGCTGTACATGGATTATAAATAATTGGCATCCATACTCAACTTACTTCAAGATTTTGCCATCAATGAGATGTATCTGTATTTTAATTTTGCTTTCAGTATGCATCTGTAGTAATTTTTCATATATTTCTAATTTCTTTTTTTTTTATAAAATATCAGCTGAAAAGCATTATGTATTTGGAAAATGTATTTCAAAGTTATTTCAAGTAGGGACCACTTTTGTGTACAGGTGGAAGCACTTGGTTTAACATTGGCAGATTGCCAAGATTTGCCAGTGCCTGGATGTTGGCCATCAGCAAAGATTATGTCAGCTCTATAAATAGCTTTTGCACAGTGCCAGGATTAGAATAAGTGCAGCCAGGTACAGATCAAGAGCTCACTCAGTGCAGTAGCTTCATTCTATTTATAGCTTTGACAGACTACCCACTGCATCAGATTTGGCACCAAAGTTCAGCTTAGATCTATTTATAGCTTTGGCAGACTGCCAACTGAGTCAGATTATGCAGTGCAGCAGCTTAAGCCAGCAATTTGTCACAGTTCGCTCGAGGCAACTGCCTTTCTTACCTAAGCCTGGTCAGCCCAGTGCATCAAACTCAAGGGAGTTTGATGTATTTGCCTAATATTTTGACAAGTCTATGCTTCATTGATGGTTTTCTCATTCCAAGACGCGTGTTGCCACCTACAATGACTTTTGCACAGTGTATGTGCCTGCTTATTGCTATAGAGGAATTAGGTATATATGCCTGAAATTTGGCATATTTATACATATCGGATAGCTTTATTGTGTACAAGACTGGTGGCGCCACCTACAATAATTTTTGCACCGTGTATGATCCTGCTTATTTCTGAGGAGGGGTTTGACATATTAGTCTGAAATTGGGCATATGTATATATCTTTGATAGCTTCGTTGTATACAAGATTGTTGGTGCCAGCTACAATCATTGTGTTGTGTGCACCTATTCCAGAATTTCAGCAGTGATGTTTGTGTAATTGTGTCTTGTTCAAAATATTTAGTTCTTGCATTGTTCATATACATGTTACAAATGTACTTGAAAAGAAATGGTCCAGCATGGAAGCATTATACCTGGTGTATATCCGATTGCACAGGTTCGCATTAGGCCTGTAGGCCTTGTTTCTATTTTTTTTAAAATTTTTAGTTAATTTTTAGAATGCCAAATTATATTGAAACTAGCAAATTTTGCAACTGTGGTTTCATCTTGTGTCTTGAAACCATGTGTTTTTAGAGCCCTGCTTGAGCAAGCGGATGCCCTATAGTAATCACCCTGTCTGTGTCTGTCTGTCCGTCTGTTTCTCTTTCTGTGCGTTGGTCATTTTGTTTCCTGGTTATAACTCCAGTTTAGATTGACATATTGATTTCTGTATACAGGTGACCAGCAAATAGGAGATGAACCTGATTGATTTTGGGATCACAAGGTCAAATGTCAAAGTCACAGTGGCCATCTGTCCACATATTTGTTTCTGAAATATAACTCCAGTTTGGATTAACATATTGGTTTTAAACTTGATTTTTATATGGCCCACCAATAGAGTAAGAGCCCTTTTATTTTTGGGTCATGGGTCCAGATCATAAACACAGGTATCATCTGTCCACATGTTTGTTTTCAGATGATAACTCCAGCTTAGATTTAAATATTGGTTTCAAATTTGACTTATATATGTCCAACCACTAAAATAAGAACCCTTTTAAATTTTGGGTAATGAGGTCAAAGATGAAGGTCACAGAACCCACTCCTTTTAAAAGATTTTGGATGCATTTCAGGCCAAACTTTTAATCCCACACCTTCCATCTTCCACATTTTGCTCACCTGCAAATAATGGTAGAAACTTTTGGATTTTTGGGTCACAAGGTCAAAAGTCAAAGTCACAGGGGCCACCTGTCCACACATTGATTCCAAATGATAGCGCCAGTTTGGATTGACAATAGATATAAAACTTGACTCTTATATTGCCTACCAATAAAGTAAGAACCCTTTTGATTTTGGGGTCATGAGGTCAAAAGTCAGGGTCACAGGACCAACTCCTTTAAAAAGATTGTGAATGCCTTTTAAGCCAAACTTTTCATCCCAAACCTTCCATCTTGCACATGTGGCTCATCTGCAAATAGGAAAAGATTCTGTTTGGTTTTAGTGTCACAAGCTCAAAGGTCAAGGTCACAGGGCCCATCCATTCACAAATGAGTTAACAGATGATAACTCCAGTTTGGGTAGACAGATTGGATTTAAACTTGCTTATAATTTACATGGATTTAAAGTCTCTCGGTTAAGATACCAGTACTTCTACAATTATGTAATCATGAGAGGCTCCTGGATATTCCATGTAGCCCATAAAAGTACACAGGCAACTCCAAGTATGAGTGTTGTGTGCATTTCTCAATTAAAGATATACAGAAAATTTACCATGTTGCCATAATTCAGTATGTTAGATTTTCATAAGAAATATTCTCATGATCAATTTCAGATGAGTGCCAAGACCCACAGGTCTCTTGTTCATTTCTGGTCAGCATTGTATGATAATATACACTTACACTTAAGAAAATCAAGATGCAGTTTAAGTGAATTACCTGTAAGGGCTCAGGGAAGTTTTTCCTTAATTTTAACTCCATAATTATTATAGAAAAATATCACAAGCACAGTTTCCCAAATACTAAAAAATAAAAAAAATTTCTCCACTTTGTCATATGAACTTTTAAGAGTTCCATATACTTGTTAATTTGATTGGTATTTAATACAAATTTACTATTTGAAAAACACATTATTGATTCCAGGATGTAGATTACAAAGAATTTTTCTTGTACATCATTCTCAAATAGAGGCAACCCCCACACACACACACCATTTTTAAACTTGTGTGTTTATCTGTGAATTATACTTCTATGGTTCATATAAATTTAAATTACATGAAGTCAGATTAAGAATTAAGTTTCCATAAAACCTTTTGTGGTACATTTATAAAAAGGATTACACAAGGGACCCATGGGTCACGGCGCTCAGCTGAAGTTTGAAATTTTTGCAAATGCAAAATATGCAAAATATTCTATTGTAATGTTTTACATTTATATAAGCAAATGAGAACCTAAGAGGAAAGGGGCCCTCCTACTTGGTTATAGTAAAGTTCTAAATATATGATTGCAAAATAATACTCTGACAAGACTGTCATGAAGAAAAACAGTAATAGTTTTGAGATACTGTGATGCATATGAAAAATTTACAGATGGACAGGCAAGTGGACAGAATGGACTAATACCTTTATTTCACTTTCAAGGGAATAATGCATTTAAGTTTATATATAAGCCTATTTTTTAGCATATCCACTTTTTCCATTAATAGTTTTTATCTGATTCATTTTTTTTTATTTACAAGTTTTATAAATTTTTAATAAAAAAACTGAAAATATAAGTTAAAATATTAGAATTCTTAGTTAAAATCATTATATATCCAGAGTGTAGCTCAAATTTGGTCATATTATGCATACACACATATATTTTATTATTTTTACATCACAAATGTTTAAACTGAATTTAAAAGAAAATAATGCCACAACATGGCATCTACAAGATTATTCCTTGAATCACTATTTAAAAGTTTTGCACATTGGAGTTTTCAGTACATGCTTAATTTTATTCACCGAAATAAAATAAAAGATTCAGTAAATTTGATAAAATAAAAACATCTTTTCAAATAAAATATACACACTGTTGGTTGAATGAGGGACAAACAATATCATTGTGCTAATTACTATCTCAGCTATAATTTATTACTTGAATTAATAGTCAATTTCACACCTGGTGAAGTTTTTACTCTTCTGAAGTAAGGAATTACTTATCTGATAAACATCCACACTTTCATGGCAATACACCACTTTGTGGACACAATTAAATGTGCACTTTAATCTTTGTAACCCTGGTGGTACAATACAAAATCTAAAATGTAGCATAGCCAAGAATAAAATAAAATACAGAAAATTATAACATTAATCTAGTTAATGCACCATGGGGGGGGGGAGTGCAGGGCAGAGGGGAAGCCTGCTAGTAGTGGCCAAGCTGAGCCAAGGCAAGCTGCCTGGGGTGGGTTACATAATGCAAGTGAAGGCTGTGTTACTATGTGGGCTAGATGTAAACAACACTTGACATGGTGTATGAAAACTTGAATAAAAGCTACTCTTTTCAATCAATTCCTTTGAAATTTCAGATTTTAAAAGATTAAATCCTTATGTATATATGCTATGAAAATTAAATCAATAGTGCGTACAGGGAAAAAACGTGCCATTACCAAAGTTGGACAAAATTTAAGGTACTGATTTTTTATTTATGTTAATAACTTGAAAAATTTGCAAAATTCACATCTAATTTTTGGAAAACAATTGAATCTTGATTAAATAAAGTTATATTCCTGAAAAAAAGTCTCCAGCTTCAGCAATTCTCATGTTAGATGAGTAAATATATTTCCTGATTTTTTAAAAACTGCATCATATTTGGGCCCATAACTTCAAAATAATACCCAATACTGACCTAATTTTTGGTATGTTCATAGAAAATGTATGAAAGAATATGAATACTAAATATGATCAAAAACAGATCAATGGATTTGATATTAGGCAGCCTTGAAGTGTAACAATGGCTTTTTTTTATGGAAAACGGAGGTTTTTCCTTAATATCTCAAAGGAACGAAGTCCTAATGACCCAATTTTCAGTATGGTAGGAGATTTCGGGGACATCTAATGGTATGCAAAATTTTGGATTCGTAGGTCCAACGGTTTTAAAACATGCCTTGTTAACGGACAGACGGCAGGACGGATGGACGACGGACAAAGGACCACAACTATAGCTTAGATGACTTATAGTCAGCTGAGCTAAAAAAGATAAACTTGATTCTCAGGCAAAATTAATGATAAATAATAATACAATAGATAATTCTGAATCGATCTGAAGTTAGGGTTATTTTTTTATCTTGCAAATTCATGAATAATAAATATAATTTTAAAAAATTTGATATTATAAAAAAATTAGGATCTAATATGTGTATTCATTATTCCTCTGCCTCAGCACAGTTTCTAATGGAGAGAATAAAATGAGGCAAAACCAGCTGAGCACCCTGTCCCATGGGTCCTTTGTTATCTTTAGCCAAGCTGTCAACTTGCATGACTTTTATCCATGACGGTGTCATTATTTGATTATTCATAATCTATATATACTATAAAATGTACAATTACTCCTATTTCCCTTGCATTATGGGTGCTGTTTATTCTTATGAAGACATATCTGTTTTCCTTACAAATAGGAAAAGGTGTAATCAGGAGAAGTGGTTGATTTATATCTGTGATGAGGAATAAAGGCATGGCACTTTGTCAGAGGACTCTGTCCCATAGCTAAATGGATAAAATCCCCAAGCAGTATATAATAGATAACACATGGCATAAGTCATCAGTAGGGGGATTTCACTGTCCATTCAACTTCACACTGCCATCAATCACTGTCAGATATATTAATTGTTGCAGTAGCAGCCAGAGCGACAACTGAAATTATATCAATTGATGTATGCTTCTTGCAGCTATACCATTGGCTGCATGCTGACTTGTGTTCTATCTAAATGCTAGCAGATATTATTAAGTTATCTGGTCTATATTGTGCTGTTGATATGAATTCTGCAGTCATATTTATTAGGTATTCTCTCATACACTTGTTTCCACTTACACATGTATAACTTCTTACACCAGCTGGAATTTGTCTGTACCCTAAATTGAAGCTCATCTTTACAAATCCTATTTATGGTACAATTCTAACAATGTTAGTACACCAAATTAAGAGTTAAAGCGACTTGTGTCCATGCAATTAAAAAGCCATGCCCTTATGCAGGTCTTGCAGGGTGCTTTAAATTAAATGAAACTAAAAAAAGAACAGTTGGATTACCATTGTATAAGACACTGGCTGGCCAGGTGTAGGTTGTTGTAGGTCCTACTGTGTGCTTTAAATTAAATGAAAACTAAAAAAAAAAAAAAAAACAGTTGGATTACCATTGTATAAGACACTGGCTGGCCAGGTGTAGGTTGTTGCAGGTCTTGCAGGGTGCTTTAAATCAAATGAAAACTAAAAAAAAAAGAACAGTAGGATTACCATTGTATAAAACACTCTGGCCGGCCAGGTGTAGGTTATTGCAGGTCCTACTGTGTGCTTTAAATCAAATGAAAACTAAAAAAAAAAGAACAGTAGGATTACCATTGTATAAGACACTCTGGCCGGCCAGGTGTAGGTTGTTGTAGGTCCTACTGTGTGCTTTAAATTAAATGAAAACTAAAAAAAAAAAAAAGAACAGTAGGATTACCATTGTATAAGACACTGGCTGGCCAGGTGTAGGATGTTGTAGGTCCTACTGTGTGCTTTAAATCAAATGAAAACTAAAAAAAAAAGAACAGTAGGATTACCATTGTATAAGACACTCTGGCCGGCCAGGTGTAGGTTGTGGCAGGTCCTGCTGGGTGCTTTAAATCAAATGAAAACTAAAAAAAAAAGAACAGTAGGATTACCATTGTATAAGACACTCTGGCCGGCCAGGTGTAGGTTGTGGCAGGTCCTGCTAGGTGCTTTAAATCAAATGAAAACTAAAAAAAAAAAACAGTTGGATTACCATTGTATAAGACACTGGCTGGCCAGGTGTAGGTTGTTGCAGGTCTTGCAGGGTGCTTTAAATCAAATGAAAACTAAAAAAAAAAGAACAGTAGGATTACCATTGTATAAAACACTCTGGCCGGCCAGGTGTAGGTTATTGCAGGTCCTACTGTGTGCTTTAAATCAAATGAAAACTAAAAAAAAAAGAACAGTAGGATTACCATTGTATAAGACACTCTGGCGGGCCAGGTGTAGGTTGTTGTAGGTCCTACTGTGTGCTTTAAATTAAATGAAAACTAAAAAAAAAAAAAAAAGAACAGTAGGATTACCATTGTATAAGACACTGGCTGGCCAGGTGTAGGTTGTTGTAGGTCCTACTGTGTGCTTTAAATCAAATGAAAACTAAAAAAAAAAGAACAGTAGGATTACCATTGTATAAGACACTCTGGCTGGCCAGGTGTAGGTTGTTGCAGGTCCTACTGTGTGCTTTAAATCAAATGAAAACTAAAAAAAAAAGAACAGTAGGATTACCATTGTATAAGACACTCTGGCCGGCCAGGTGTAGGTTGTGGCAGGTCCTGCTAGGTGCTTTAAATCAAATGAAAACTAAAAAAAAAAGAACAGTAGGATTACCATTGTATAAGACACTCTGGCCGGCCAGGTGTAGGTTGTGGCAGGTCTTGCAGGGTGCTTTAAATCAAATGAAAACTAAAAAAAAAAGAACAGTAGGATTACCATTGTATAAGACACTCTGGCTAGCCAGGTGCAGGTTGTTGCAGGTCTTGCAGGGTGCTTTAAATTAAATGAAAACTAAAAAAAGAACAGTCGGATTACCATTGTATAAGACACTGGCTGGCCAGGTGTAGGTTATTGTAGGTCCTACTGTGTGCTTTAAATCAAATGAAAACTAAAAAAAAAAGAACAGTAGGATTACCATTGTATAAGACACTGGCTGGCCAAGTGTAGGTTGTGGCAGGTCCTGCTAGGTGCTTTAAATCAAATGAAAACTAAAAAAAAAGAACAGTAGGATTACCATTGTATAAGACACTGGCTGGCCAGGTGTAGGTTGTTGCAGGTCTTGCAGGGTGCTTTAAATCAAATGAAAACTAAAAAAAAAAGAACAGTAGGATTACCATTGTATAAGACACTCTGGCCGGCCAGGTGTAGGTTGTGGCAGGTCTTGCAGGGTGCTTTAAATCAAATGAAAACTAAAAAAAAAAGAACAGTAGGATTACCATTGTATAAGACACTCTGGCTGGCCAGGTGTAGGTTGTTGCAGGTCTTGCAGGGTGCTTTAAATCAAATGAAAACTAAAAAAAGAACAGTCGGATTACCATTGTATAAGACACTCTGGCTGGCCAGGTGTAGGTTATTGCAGGTCCTGCTAGGTGCTTTAAATTAAATGAAAACTAAAAAAAAAGAACAGTAGGATTACCATTGTATAAGACACTCTGGCTGGCCAGGTGTAGGTTGTTGCAGGTCCTACTGTGTGCTTTAAATTAAATGAAAACTAAAAAAAAAGAACAGTAGGATTACCATTGTATAAAACACTCTGGCTGGCCAGGTGTAGGTTGTTGTAGGTCCTACTGTGTGCTTTAAATTAAATGAAAACTAAAAAAAAAAGAACAGTCGGATTACCATTGTATAAGACACTGGCTGGCCAGGTGTAGGTTGTTGTAGGTCCTACTGTGTGCTTTAAATTAAATGAAAACTAAAAAAAAAAGAACAGTAGGATTACCATTGTATAAGACACTGGCTGGCCAGGTGTAGGTTGTTGTAGGTCCTACTGTGTGCTTTAAATTAAATGAAAACTAAAAAAAAAAGAACAGTAGGATTACCATTGTATAAGACACTCTGGCTGGCCAGGTGTAGGTTGTTGTAGGTCCTACTGTGTGCTTTAAATTAAATGAAAACTAAAAAAAAAAGAACAGTCGGATTACCATTGTATAAGACACTGGCTGGCCAGGTGTAGGTTGTTGCAGGTCTTGCAGGGTGCTTTAAATTAAATGAAAACTAAAAAAAAAGAACAGTAGGATTACCATTGTATAAAACACTCTGGCTGGCCAGGTGTAGGTTGTTGTAGGTCCTACTGTGTGCTTTAAATTAAATGAAAACTAAAAAAAAAAGAACAGTCGGATTACCATTGTATAAGACACTGGCTGGCCAGGTGTAGGTTGTTGCAGGTCTTGCAGGGTGCTTTAAATTAAATGAAAACTAAAAAAAAAGAACAGTCGGATTACCATTGTATAAGACACTGGCTGGCCAGGTGTAGGTTGAAGGTCCTACTGTGTGCTTTAAATTAAATGAAAACTAAAAAAAAAAGAACAGTAGGATTACCATTGTATAAAACACTCTGGCTGGCCAGGTGTAGGTTGTTGCAGGTCTTGCAGGGTGCTTTAAATTAAATGAAAACTAAAAAAAAAGAACAGTAGGATTACCATTGTATAAAACACTCTGGCTGGCCAGGTGTAGGTTGTTGTAGGTCCTACTGTGTGCTTTAAATTAAATGAAAACTAAAAAAAAAAGAACAGTCGGATTACCATTGTATAAGACACTGGCTGGCCAGGTGTAGGTTGTTGCAGGTCTTGCAGGGTGCTTTAAATTAAATGAAAACTAAAAAAAAAGAACAGTCGGATTACCATTGTATAAGACACTGGCTGGCCAGGTGTAGGTTGTTGCAGGTCTTGCAGGGTGCTTTAAATTAAATGAAAACTAAAAAAAAAGAACAGTAGGATTACCATTGTATAAAACACTCTGGCTGGCCAGGTGTAGGTTGTTGTAGGTCCTACTGTGTGCTTTAAATTAAATGAAAACTAAAAAAAAAAGAACAGTCGGATTACCATTGTATAAGACACTGGCTGGCCAGGTGTAGGTTGTTGCAGGTCTTGCAGGGTGCTTTAAATTAAATGAAAACTAAAAAAAAAGAACAGTCGGATTACCATTGTATAAGACACTGGCTGGCCAGGTGTAGGTTGAAGGTCCTACTGTGTGCTTTAAATTAAATGAAAACTAAAAAAAAAAGAACAGTCGGATTACCATTGTATAAGACACTGGCTGGCCAGGTGTAGGTTGTAGGTCCTACTGTGTGCTTTAAATTAAATGAAAACTAAAAAAAAAGAACAGTTGGATTACCATTGTATAAAACACTCTGGCTGGCCAGGTGTAGGTTGTTGTAGGTCCTACTGTGTGCTTTAAATTAAATGAAAACTAAAAAAAAAAGAACAGTCGGATTACCATTGTATAAGACACTGGCTGGCCAGGTGTAGGTTGTTGCAGGTCTTGCAGGGTGCTTTAAATTAAATGAAAACTAAAAAAAAAGAACAGTCGGATTACCATTGTATAAGACACTGGCTGGCCAGGTGTAGGTTGTTGCAGGTCTTGCAGGGTGCTTTAAATTAAATGAAAACTAAAAAAAAAGAACAGTAGGATTACCATTGTATAAAACACTCTGGCTGGCCAGGTGTAGGTTGTTGTAGGTCCTACTGTGTGCTTTAAATTAAATGAAAACTAAAAAAAAAAGAACAGTCGGATTACCATTGTATAAGACACTGGCTGGCCAGGTGTAGGTTGTTGTAGGTCCTACTGTGTGCTTTAAATTAAATGAAAACTAAAAAAAAAAGAACAGTAGGATTACCATTGTATAAGACACTGGCTGGCCAGGTGTAGGTTGTTGTAGGTCCTACTGTGTGCTTTAAATTAAATGAAAACTAAAAAAAAAAGAACAGTAGGATTACCATTGTATAAGACACTCTGGCTGGCCAGGTGTAGGTTGTTGTAGGTCCTACTGTGTGCTTTAAATTAAATGAAAACTAAAAAAAAAAGAACAGTCGGATTACCATTGTATAAGACACTGGCTGGCCAGGTGTAGATGTTGCAGGTCTTGCAGGGTGCTTTAAATTAAATGAAAACTAAAAAAAAAGAACAGTAGGATTACCATTGTATAAGACACTCTGGCTGGCCAGGTGTAGGTTGTTGTAGGTCCTACTGTGTGCTTTAAATTAAATGAAAACTAAAAAAAAAGAACAGTAGGATTACCATTGTATAAGACACTCTGGCTGGCCAGGTGTAGGTTGTTGTAGGTCCTACTGTGTGCTTTAAATTAAATGAAAACTAAAAAAAAAAGAACAGTCGGATTACCATTGTATAAGACACTGGCTGGCCAGGTGTAGGTTGTTGCAGGTCTTGCAGGGTGCTTTAAATTAAATGAAAACTAAAAAAAAAGAACAGTAGGATTACCATTGTATAAGACACTCTGGCTGGCCAGGTGTAGGTTGTTGTAGGTCCTACTGTGTGCTTTAAATTAAATGAAAACTAAAAAAAAAAGAACAGTCGGATTACCATTGTATAAGACACTGGCTGGCCAGGTGTAGGTTGTTGCAGGTCTTGCAGGGTGCTTTAAATTAAATGAAAACTAAAAAAAAAGAACAGTAGGATTACCATTGTATAAAACACTCTGGCTGGCCAGGTGTAGGTTGTTGTAGGTCCTACTGTGTGCTTTAAATTAAATGAAAACTAAAAAAAAAGAACAGTAGGATTACCATTGTATAAAACACTCTGGCTGGCCAGGTGTAGGTTGTTGTAGGTCCTACTGTGTGCTTTAAATTAAATGAAAACTAAAAAAAAAAGAACAGTCGGATTACCATTGTATAAGACACTGGCTGGCCAGGTGTAGGTTGTTGCAGGTCTTGCAGGGTGCTTTAAATTAAATGAAAACTTAAATGAAAACTAAAAAAAAAGAACAGTCGGATTACCATTGTATAAGACACTGGCTGGCCAGGTGTAGGTTGTTGCAGGTCTTGCAGGGTGCTTTAAATTAGATGAAAACTAAAAAAAAAGAACAGTAGGATTACCATTGTATAAAACACTCTGGCTGGCCAGGTGTAGGTTGTTGTAGGTCCTACTGTGTGCTTTAAATTAAATGAAAACTAAAAAAAAAAGAACAGTCGGATTACCATTGTATAAGACACTGGCTGGCCAGGTGTAGGTTGTTGTAGGTCCTACTGTGTGCTTTAAATTAAATGAAAACTAAAAAAAAAAGAACAGTAGGATTACCATTGTATAAGACACTGGCTGGCCAGGTGTAGGTTGTTGTAGGTCCTACTGTGTGCTTTAAATTAAATGAAAACTAAAAAAAAAAGAACAGTAGGATTACCATTGTATAAGACACTCTGGCTGGCCAGGTGTAGGTTGTTGTAGGTCCTACTGTGTGCTTTAAATTAAATGAAAACTAAAAAAAAAAGAACAGTCGGATTACCATTGTATAAGACACTCTGGCTGGCCAGGTGTAGGTTGTAGGTCCTACTGTGTGCTTTAAATTAAATGAAAACTAAAAAAAAAAGAACAGTCGGATTACCATTGTATAAGACACTGGCTGGCCAGATGTAGGTTGTTGCAGGTCCTACTGTGTGCTTCAAATTTAACAAAAGCCAAAAACAGGATTACCCTATGTAATGCAGTCCATGCAGTGGTATGTTAGGTCAAGAATATTTGTGAAGGTGAATTTTGCCAAAATTTTGGGCATGTAAACACATGTATACCTGACCAAATAATTAAATAAATATGCCAATAATATCTTTGATGTTTCCTCAAGGTTTTGCATTATGCTGTGAGCCTTGCAGTTTAAAGAAACTGTTAATAATTGCAGCCAGTTAAACATTCATTCACAATTACAACATCCGTATTTTCAGCATTTCTTTTAGCGATATAATTGGTACCAACACAACTAATGCCAGCTAATGAAAATGCTTGTTTTCATTTCTTTGCTTGATTAATTGCACCACTAATCAGACTGGTATGTGGAATCAATGTATTTATGAATTTGTTACAGTCGTATGAAATTCTCCAATAGGTCTATCATTTGATGTCTGACACAGTGTGACAGGAATTAAATCATGTATGTTTGTATGCAGTTTTTCTAAGGAAAAAGGAGTAACCAGTGACCAGAAAGTTAATTACAAACCTGGCTCATTGCCGAGTTTATTGTCATACAGCAGTAATATGTAAAAGCGTTGGGGTGTATGAAGAATGCATGACATAGTTGGATCATAAATAGTGAATTGCAGTGATATATATCACAAGTTGCTAAGGAGGGCTTTGTTTTTCAGGTAAACAGATTGGTCCACCATGCCGTCAAGAGGGTTTTATCACGACACTTACAGAATGTTATTATTAGCTATATCTGTTAATGGACCTCAAATCCTTAATAGTACTTTGGGTTTAGTAAGCATTTTACCTTAAGGGTTTTTAAGGGATTGGTGGTATTCTTGTGGTATTAACCATTTCACTTCATAGCTGGTGTATCCCAGCTCAAACCCCAACTGGGGCCTCAATGGCAAAATGAGAAATCACAACAGAAGATTAGATTTTGACTCAAATGACTTATTGACAGGCTATGACTTAAAATTATTTGTAACCCAATATTAAAAAAGCTAAAGCCCTGCCTGAAGGCAAAATAACAACATGCCATTCTTTTTGTATAGTTTATTAGCATTCTTTTACAATTAACTCTGCCACATACATGCCATCAAGATGTGGTTAATTCTCATACAATAATTTTCTGTAATCCCAAGAAGATTTATCAGCTTGAAATATGTTTTTTTAATTATTTGGTATATAATATTTTCAACATCATTATTGTTTTCTTGACTTTAGCACTAAATTTTGACATGCATAACACCTCAAGTCAACTGCAGAGTCCAATTTCCATTGACAAAAGTTCTGTTCAAAATAAAGATTCAGACAAACTGTTGATCTCTCTCCCAGCGTATTCTCAGTATTTTGCACATTATATTATTGCTTTATTGACGGTTTATTTCAAACAAGCATTTCCTATATAATTTCATGTTTAAGATATTATAATGTTGCTTAATATGTAGATACAGATTTATGCATTTTGAATGACTTGCCTTCAAAGTGTAACGTAAGTGTTACATCTAATGGCAAGTTACTTAAAGCTTAGACACTCTTCTAAGAAAGTAACTTAATGTATGTTTTTGAGAAATATGGAGATAGACTTCTATGGCAGAAATCTTTGCTTGTAATGTTGTACAATTTGAATTGATAATTTGATCCCTCATACAGTAATAAGGCATTAATAGTCCTAATTAGCAAATACCCGGTTTGGGGCGAACAAAACAATCCGTACGGTGGTATCGCAAATCCACCGGAAATCCAGAGATACACACAAATCGTGTTACTCTGTTAATATATGGATCCATTATATGTATGGTGTTATGCATAAACATCGTATTGAAGCCAAGAGATTGGACGAAGACTTTTTCAGAAAAGTTGATTTGATAAATGAAATAATTTTTGTATGGAAATATATTTTGTTGAACATCGCTATTCAGAGTTGCCCTCCAAATATTCATGCTACATAATCGCACAGTATAAAAAGCTGGTGACACATTCCAACGTTTATTTGCATCTGATTATGGCAACCTTTCATTGCATCCGTGTAAAAATTTTGGACACTATATATTTTCAATTACACATGACACATACCTCCGGCATTGATTATCAACTGCGATCAAAGTATGCAAGCGTTTATCGCAGACCTCAGGTCCTGCTCGGTTTTTGTGATGAATGCATTCGTTGAACGCACAGGGGATTCCAGTTCATGATGTGAAATCGGGGAAGCTCTCACTTCCATTACCAAAATATGAGTATTAAAGTTCATTGAAGGGGATTAACTGTAGGGAAGCATCATCATGTCTATAACACTCAACATGCATAGAAACTATGTATCAGTGAAAAATGCAACAATGAATTTGATGCAATATAAGTGACATTTTAAGTGGAAGCAAAATAAAGCGTTATGCACAGGTGCCTGGACAATTATTTTTGTGTGTGTGTTTGGGGGGGGGGGGGGGGGGGATGGTCCTTTCCCACATTAATTTAAATAAAACATAATTATTTGTTATATTTTACTTAAATATCATTTAGGTTTACAGGCTTATAATCTTGATTTGAAAGGACAAATGGCTTATCTTCACCTGATTGACGCTTGTATGTGTCCTCAAGGTTGCCGTCCTTTAATCGCACAGTAAAGACGGGTGCGAAAAAACAAATGTGATGTGTGTGTTACCATGGGACATGATTTTATTTGCATGCGACTCATTCATTTGTCAAACGCCCTGCACACAGTACATGTGCATTCAAGCATATCAGGTCATATAGGGGGAGGGGGGGGGGGGGTTGCAGGTAGGAGCCGTCTTCGTGCGATCCCCTGCTAAACATTCTTTCAAAGATCTCCCTTTACGGGGCATGAAGACGCAAAGAAAAGAGGTGCCAACGGGGGAGCAAATATTAAAATTACTAATTATGCACATAATATGCAAATATTGCAAACAAAAATGAGTGGAATCTCCTTGGACACACCCGGAGCATATGTATGTCGAAAACCACAGCAATCCATATGTTGGTATCAGAGGAGACACGGAAAATTAAAAAAATCGCCTTACGCTATTAATATATATAATTGTATACAGTCAAGAGGCACAACCCCAGATCCATGTGTCAGTGATAAAATTTTTTAAAAGAAATTTGCAGTAATTGTAAATTGATCATTACAATAACAACACAAAAAGTAAATTTTTTTTAAAGCTGAAAAATTCAAAGAAATAAAATTAATATATGTGTGATTTGCCTGGTTAATTGTCTGTTACAAAAATGTTGTTATTGGTTACAGAAGCCGTACGCTTGCAGTATGCCAGGATGTACCAAACGCTACACTGATCCAAGCTCGCTGCGGAAACATGTGAAGACACATGGTACAAAGGATGGTCAAATGCGCAAAAAGGTAAGTAACATTTAAGAAGTGATGTTACAACCTGGCATCCTGCCCCCTAGTCACACAAAGTCTACCATTAAAGGGTCCTATTCTGATATCTGATGTCTATTAAGTAAAGAAAATCCCTGAAACCTTTCAATAAGATGGGCTAGAAAATGTCAATCCCACGGTATATAGGCTCTTCATTTTATTTCCACGTGTTTATAACGTGGGGTGCCCGCAAAAATAATCCAAACACATTCAGCAAGGACACCTTGCTGCAGGTAAGATGGGCAAGAGGCCTTATAAGAACCTTCCTTAAGCAGGAATTACCTAGAGTTCATTTATATTCACATAGAATTAGCATGAAATCACATAAAATTCTACCTAAAAGACTGGATAACATATAAGTGAATAACTGGCTTTAAGAAAATTAGATTTCAAGTAGTGTAGTGCCCATACCTCTACCAAGACATAATGACCCTACCGAAACCATCCCTTTATCTAGATAATTGCCCAATCTGTTCCATCTCTCCAAATAAAAGTGAATGATAATACTGCTAAAAGACAAGCCTGCTGATGACGAGAAAACATGCTAAAACTTGCATAACTGGGTAAACTGGTTAATACGGTCCAAATGGCAAAAACTGCAAGTATAAAGGCAATGCGTGCGGTTCGGCTCTCGAATGGCATGACTTGGTCTCCGCTGCTGGGATCGGTAGAGGGAATGTAGGTTGCTTCTGCCCTTGCGGCTGTGGGTGCTGTAGATTTCCTAAAAAGTCACCGGTTTGGGATGTACGATGGCGGCCTCTCGCGGCTCTCTGCTTGGCTTGGTGTGGCATCGCGTCTGTTGGCTCAAAGAACATGCTTAAGGAGCGCACAGGGCTGAGGTCTTGACCAAAGCAACCTGTAGCTGCTCGACGAGCGTAAACTTCTTCTGCTGCTACTGACAAACAAGCCAACAAACAGCCACATGACAACATAACCTCCTTAGCAGAGGTAATAATAATATCTATTTCGAAGGAAATAGGGAAAACACT
The DNA here is from genome assembly GCA_026874595.1 of Sipunculus nudus. Classification (NCBI taxonomy): domain Eukaryota; kingdom Metazoa; phylum Annelida; class Sipuncula; order Golfingiida; family Sipunculidae; genus Sipunculus; species Sipunculus nudus. The sequence goes on from CM049309.1 coordinate 33,444,351, forward strand.
CGGGCTCTCCTCTGTTGACCCAGGTTTCAATTCCTGGTGTGGAAGTGTTTTTCCAAGGGTTATCTGGTTTCCTCTACCTCTAATGACTACTCAATGCCACCATCTGAGACCTGGAGAGTAGCTTGTATTAGTTATTTAAGTTAGTTGTACAATCCATGTAAAATAAATAAAGTTTATAAAGTTTATATTTAATAATAATATTTAAATAAGCAAAAAGAAGTGAAGAAGTGTTCCCACAGGTATTTTTATATGAAATATTTGGCATTCTACCATGAATTGATGCATCGTGTCTAATAATACCTGCATAATCATCAGCACTAATCAGGTTATCACACCGAGGTCTATCATGAGTGGGAACACTTTTGGCCACAGTACTTATTAGCTTCAGCTACCATCTGTCAGAAACAGGTGTAGGGCTGGAGCTCTTCGGAATGTGAGATTTTTGGATAAGTAGGATCCGTCTTTCTCTTTGGAAATGTGAACTATGTGTGTTATGCACATTGGTGGGCGACATTATCCCGACATCCTGTGGGCCAGATGGGGATGTCCACCCATGGTTACATCGGGAACAAGGAACACCAGGCGCTGTCTGTTAGTGCATCCATATTCAAAGTCAGATTTTATGTATATTTGTTACAAGTGCCAGCTTCCTTTAGACTCCATCCCCTTGTCAGTCCAGCTGAGTGCTAACCTGTTTTATGTTTATGGTAATTAAACATGTGTTCTGTCACTGATGATTAATATGTCATGTTTTATTTTCGTTAAAGTTACTTTTTTCCAAGTTCTTCATGTTTATGAAGTCTCCACATTTTCTGGATACTTTGTAAACTTACTTACTCCTTTAGGGAAATAACAGAAACAAATGAGTTTTTTTTCCATCACTGAAAATTTATGTGATAATTACTGGTTTTAACAGCCAATCTGTACTCATTAGGCCGTCAGCATCCTATTAACATGAGTGACTAACATGACATAATGGTTAACATGTGCAGTGGTTAAACTGAAAACTTATTGCACCATGTCACAGATATTATCTCAAGGACTTTCAAGTAATGCTATTTTTTTATTACTCCTGCCTTGTAATTTATAGACTCTTTAAATCAGAAAAAATTATGATGGGTAACAATACCAGGTGTTTTAATCTGTCTTGCTGAATCACAGGCCATATATGTTTTTTTGTTCTACCTCAGATATGTAAAATGAAATGGTATGGTAAGCCAGACACTAGGTTTGGGGCCTGGCATTATATGACAATACAAGAAACTCCATTAAGGTAGTATTCCATATGCAGTGCGTGTTTATTATATATGCATATGCATAGGAATCGTACTTGTTCTTTTGGAGTTAATACATGTATGCAGTACATATGCGTATATACATTTGCCTGTGCAGCACATTTCGATCACTAACTATAGTAATTGTATCCGCCAAAACAGAGTTTTGTGGATACTATGTTTTCAGCTCACCACCGCTGCCATCGCATAGGTGTCCGGAGAACTCCTCCGTAACCGCTTGGCGGAATTTTACGAAACCCGGGTCACATGTTCGGGGCACATATTAACTGCTGCGCCCCAATTTTGTTTTGACCTCTGGCATTTCCTCTGCGCTCTGCGTCCATCTGTGCATCTGTTTTGACACATTAACCCATATATCTTGGGAACCGTTTGACTGATCAGGAAAAAATTTTTGCACAAATGTAGCCCTTGGATAGCTTTATAACATACATAAAAAATGGTGGCGCCATCTGCAACCAATTTTGCACAGCGTCCATCTGTTCATCTGCCTTGGGATAAAATCACTCATATCTCTGCATTGGTTAAACTTATCCACCTGAAATTTTGCACATGTATACATCCTGGACAGCTTTCTTGATTTATGACAGGTGGCGCCACCTACCTTCACGTTTACGCTGCAGACATCCAAGCTAATAACTCGGGAACCGTTTGACCGATTGGGTCATAATTTTGCGTGTGTATAAATCTCACATAGCTCTTTATCATAGGTATAACTGGTGGTGCCACCTGCAACCATTTTTGCACAGCTTCCGTCTGTTTGTCTGCCATGGGATAAAATCACTCATATCTTTGCAGTGGTTTGACTTACCTGCCTTAAATTATGCAGGTTTATACATCTTGGATAGCTTTCTGGATTTTGTGGCAGGTGGCACCACCTACTTTTATGTTTATGCTGCAGACACCCAGGCTTCAATCTTGGGAACAGTTTGACCGATTGGGCCAAAATTTTGCATGTATATAGATCTCACATAGCGCGTTATTATAGGCAAAACTGGTGGCACCACCTGCAACCATTTTTGCACAGCGTCAGTCTGTTGGGATAAAATCACTCATATCTCGGCAGTGGTTTGACTTTTTGCATATGTATATAACTTTGACAGTTTTCTGGATTTTGTGGTAGGGTGCGCAACCTACATACAAATTTCGGCTGCAGACATCCATGCTAATATTAAGCACACCTCACTCTATTTCCCCTTGCCACTCAATCCATGCCTCACTTCACCCGTCCCACTCTGATTTCGGCGGATACACGTAGTCGCTTGTCAACTACCCGTATTCTAGTTGAATATGCATACAATACAAAACATGCCATTAAGGTAGGATTCCATGTTTGGATATGCAGTAAGTATGCATAATGTATGCACATGTAGCTGGGAACCAGACGCATTATATTCTCTTGGAATGATTCCATATATGGGTATGCAGATAGTATGCGTATGTCATATGCATATATGGCACATTTGGATCTCTCACTGTAGCGATTGAAAACACATTTGCATGGTAACGGATGGGGAATTCCATACTTTGATGGCAGTGATAGGGTATTCCTCTGGCAGATGACTTCTCTTTTCCTGCAGCAATTTCTGTATCACCATACCACCATATCACCATGTTTTGCTGCATAAATCCAGTATATGCATACATATTAATGGAATCACAGGCATCTGTTTTCTAGCTGCATACACATATGTACCACATACTTGTACGTACTGCATACGCATACATGGAATGCTAGATTTATACTTTACCCATGAAAAGATAATGTTATGATACATATATGTTATATAGCTAAGGCTCCAACCCAGTATTTATTCTTTCTTTGTTGAACAACAACTTCCTCTCAGAAAATAATATCTGTATAAAAAAAAAATAAATTGTTGTTCACCATGCCCTTGCCCTAACATTAAATGTCCAATGTAACTTTCCATGGTATTTCAACACAGATATATAGGGAAGTATTAGAACACTGCTCTGGTTTTTGTCTCAGATGTGTAAGTGAATGCCATGTCTTTGGTTTTCTGAAAACACAAAACTAGTATGGTGCTCAAAATGCATACCATGGCCAAGGAAAAACATTACGATCTCCTCTGCCAATTTATCTGAAATCCACACCAGAATTATACAAGCAAGGATCTTCATAGAAATTGTTCAGTAGTTTCTGTGTAATCCTGTCAATAGACAGATAAACCAGCAGGGAAGCAAACACAAGTGAAAACATAACCTCCTTGTGGAACTCTCAAATAAGCCACCTAAGACTATAACCCACAGGCAGCATCTATTAAGTCCTAAGAAAAATGCTCCCCTATGAATATTTATAAACAACTTGAGGAGAGATGGGAAGGAGAGTCCTCACTGACCTTGATGGAGGCCTGTGTACAAGGCTAATGGCCTCATTAGTGGGTCATTTGTCTGTATGGACATTGAATAATTCAATGAAGCTGCTTCATTGAGCAATAGACATGTCATCATATGGCCAGCACAGAAAACTTTCTTTATTTTTTTGCAAGGTTGGCAAGTTGCTTTAATGAACACTTCATGGTTAAAAAGTACCTTCAGTGAAAGAGGGAGCTTGACATTCTTGTTATTGAAGAAAAAAAATAATGAACCACCGTCCTTGGTGTATGAATATATGAATATAACTGATAAAGTCTGTTGTTTACAAAAAGTTCATTCTAACACTGATACTTAAAAACAGTGACCACATGTAGCAGATACTAATAATAATGTCCAGAGACATGTCAAAAAGTTTTCACCTTCATTCAGACTTACTACTTATTTATAATCCAGAGGTATTGTTTATGATCATAAATCTAACCACATTTGATTTCACTGACTGACTGAAGATGTTTTGCTCATCGAGCCGCTCTAGTTAGCATGATTTAAATCCACTACCCTTGGCGCCCCATAGGCTGCATTTGATTTCACATATAATTAACTGAATATCAGATACTAAACAAAAGTTATTGACAAAACCAAGGTAGTTAAGGAATAACCTTTATGAGAAGATATTTGGTTAGCTTTATATCACATGAACAAGGAAGAAAGTGGCATGGAATCTTGCTTATGATATGCTGTATATGTAGAGTATTGTGTATGTTATCATTAGCTATGTATTGTACCATGTGCAGCCATAAAATACCAATGGACAACAGTTTATTTCTGATGGTAACTTACTTATCAATGAAGATTATTCAGTACTACCTACTGACCAGGGGTTGAACTAATGTTTATGCAATACATTGTGCTGTCCCTCTCTTACAGCATCGGGGTGACCAGGAGAACGAGTTTTCTCCAAATATGTTGAATCCTTGTCTGTCCATCCAGCCCATACATCCAGACGGATCATCCATGGATGGCATGGACATGTCCCGGTCTACGTGTGATTTCAATCCAGGTAAGCTTTGTTTAAGTATTGTTCAAGCAGTGTAGAAAATACATATCAGATATGTAACTTATATCAGCATATATCCTGGCTGGTTTCCAACGCACAGGTACATGCAAAACATAACAAAGAGTTTGTTTTAAGCAATGTAAGAAATGTAGGGCTTCAGATGAACTCGTATATTTTCTACATATTCCTATATTTTGTTTACCGTATTTATTCTAATTTGGCAACCAAAATAATTAATTTTCTCAGAGGTCGAGATAATGGAGGATATTTGAAAATTATCTTCCTGCACAATTTGCAGGAATGGTACATGAGTTTGCTTCGTCAAGGACACCCATTTGGAACTTGAACGCTTTATCATGTTTATATATTATGAAAAACGCATCTTTGTATCTTCAAAAATAATATTGGAAACAAGTTTGATGTGGATCCTCAGTGTAATAAGAACCTAGTCAGATACAAACTGCGGTGCCCGTGAGAGACAGAGGCCTTACACCTCAACATCGTCGACAGAAAACATGGTCAGCAGTCGCGAAATTAGAGTCATTTTAGGAATTATGCTTCCAAAATATTTTTTGGGGTCGAGAAATAAGAGGGATCGCCAAATAGGAATAAATACGGTATTATGGAAAATATTCTCTCCTATGATTTCCTGTATTTTCCAGCTTTTAGGCTTCAATCTCCTACATTTATAATCTACTGTATTTCTTGTATCTTTTTCACAATGCTTCCAATATAACTGTTAATATTGAATAATTATTATTATACAGACCTGCTGTTATTGAAAACATTCATCTGTTTTGTCATACAAAAGTACAACTGTCTAAACCATTGAAGCAGACTTTAAGCTTTTGCTTGGAGAACTTATAGTCATATGGGAAGTAACCAAGTAAATCATGACTGTGCAGTAAAAACTCCTGTATTTGTCTTATATTTCCACCTAAAAATTCATGTAAACTCCTATATTTGTCTTATATTTCCACCTGAAAATTCCTGTAAACTCCTATATTTGTCTTATATGTCCATCTGAAAATTCCTGTAAACTCCTATATTTGTCTTATATGTCCATCTGAAAATTCCTGTAAACTCATATTTGTCTTATGTTTCCACCGAACACTCCTGTAAACTCCTCTAATTAGTCCTCTAGTCCTCCTTTAAAACTCCTGTACTTCTTCAGGAGTCTTATGGGATCCCTGGATATGGTAACTTCCTTTTAAGAAGAATTTTAGTGAATGTGTTACTTTAATAAATGATACAGACATCTGTGTTCATAAGCTGTGAAAGGATTTTTGTCGATATGCAGTCAGTGGAAGATTTAAAGAAATAAGGTCAAAACAAAAATCAATTTGTAATTGAATTTGATATCAGCACTTTCAGTAATGTAAGAATACATAAGTGTTACCCCAAGTTAAATCATAGGAGGTTCTGTTTACTTAGATCCCTGTCGTTTTCATCAGGTAGTTGTTTATTAAGCCTTATGAACAGCACATTCTTGTAACCTTTCATAAGGTATATCTCATATTTTCTAAAATCAAGTTTCTGCAGAAGAAGTCATTCTAAATGATGACTCAAGTAAAAACAAAATGGCAGGCCCAGATGTACATAGTTTTTTAACTTGTTTGTTGGTCACAAATCCCAGGTGTCAGACCCTATTTCCTCTGAATTTTTTTAACATCCTGTTTTTCAAAGGCCTGGCTTAAGTGTTTGAATATATTTAGTTTGTATAAATTTAATGATGTTAAAATGCTATTTGCTTAGATGAAAGAGTAAACAATGCAATATTAGCAATATTTAAATTATTGGGGATGATATTTCTAGCGTTGGATATATATGTGTTCATGATTATCATATTAGATGCTTTAATGTACATGTATGGCTCCATGGGTTGTTCTTGAATTTTGTATTAACAAATACATCTCTGACAGCTTAAACCAATGGACAGGGCTTGTAGGACCACTTATATCTTTTTTTATGCCTAAATGTAATTGTGTCACATTTCTCAGGATTGGTTCAATGGATTGTTTTGAAATTTCGTGTTCTCAAACATCTTGGATAGCTTTTCTATTTAAAAAAACATATTCTATGGTATATATATGTATGATACTGATGTTTATTGATGAAAAGATGGAAATATCTTTATGATTTATGACAGGTAAACTGGTGACATGTCTCTGTCTATTCACAGGCATGCAGTTTGGCAGCATGAGCTCTAGTCGAACAGCTGGTGGGTCCCAGCCCTCACCTGGCAGCATGGGCAGTCCGGCCATGCATTCCCCACAGCTTAACCCAGTCGATGAGTACCAGAGGAGGTAAAAATAATGCACAACTGAAAAGCTCACCTTTCTGACGTGCCAGTCATAATAATAATGCTACCAGTATTATAAATTATAGCTAAGCTCATGATGAGGGCCCTGCTTGAATAAGCAAGTGCCCTATTTTTCACCTTGTTTGTTCATCTATCATCCATCCACAAATTTATTTCCGGAAGATAACTATTGACCTGTTGGTTTCAAACTTGATTTGTATATGGCCCTCCACTTAAGTAAAAAACCTATAATTTTTTGCATCATGAGGTTAAAGGTGAAGGTCACAGGACCCACTTCTTTTTAAAGGATGTGGATGCCTTTTAAGACAAACTTTTCCTCCCAAACCTTTCATCTTCCACTTATGGCTCACCTGCTAACAGGGGAAAAATTCTGTAGATTTTCAGGTCACAAGGTCAAAGGTCAAGGTCACAGATCCATGACCTGTCAATGTTCAAGCTGTTCTAGCTTCTAGCTGAAAATGAAAGCTTAATTTGATTTTGAATATGTTTAATATGAATTGAATAATTCTAAAAAGTTGTACATGAATGATTTTGGAAAATTTATAAATAATTTTCCTTCCTTGAGATTTGACAAGACTGATGACTAGATCTGTATTCCAGATTCACTAGATTCCAGAGGTTATCAGTCTATTGAATTGACAAGCATTGTATAACTGATCCTTCAGCACCTAATGTACTGTGTGTACCTGTCTTGACAATTCATGATCATGTTAAACAATTTCTTTATTCAGAGTGGGAGGAGGCTTTAACCCAGGAACATCAGGCAGAATGGTGGCTCCACGCCGTAACATGCTGCCAGCCAACATGCCCCGCCATTCAGCGACCACCCTGCCCGGCCCACACGTGACCAAGCTCGGCCCGCACGGTCAGCAGCTGCCTCCCCCACCTCCATACCAGGAACAGTCACCCCAGGAGTTCTCTCCTCAAGCCATGGTGTCACAAGGTATGTCACTCCCACACTTAATCCTTCATGTAGTCTCAAATTTCCATGTTAAAAGCAAATGTTTGAGAAATAAATATTTTGTAATTATATCATTTTCTTATCCATAATTTTGATATTTTTTTACGTTTCCCTATTCTGAAGTAAGAACTGAGATGTACTCACTCAGCTGATTTCTGAAGGGAGTAATTCAAAACTAAATCACACAAATTGGTTGTCCGGAGTATGAAATCACCTATTCCTCTTATTTAATTCTGAATTTAAGGAGTACTAATAAACAACAAAAGAAATGGGTTATTTACAAATACATGACCAAGGTACAATATAAGGTAGATAATCTGGTATTATCACCCACTTATGAACTGTGTTAGGTCGAAGGTCAAAGCAATGGCAAAATACTATTTACTGGTTATAATTTGAATTTCTGCAATAATAATAATAATTTAATTCTGTTCAAATTAAGTCTATTGTATCTCAGTGGTCTTTGTTACAGTTCCAACACCGGTGCCACAAGAAACATTACAGCCCCCTATCCCCCCTCCCCAGGAGCCACAGCAAACACTGTCCCAGGATACTCTGGGGCAGGGTATGCCAGGAGCGATGTACAGTTCGACGGCAGGGATGATGGGTGTCCCAACAAGCTCCTACGAGGAAATGAACGTGTCTCATCGTCTGCGTCATTATCCTCCACCGCAGCCTTGCAGCATGGCAGTACAGATGAACGAATTCGCTGGTTACCCTCCAGGTATGGGGCGTATGGGGCACCAGCCACCTGGTATTGGACTGGACGGCATTCCAACTTTTGAGGAAACAATCACAAGCTTGCAGTATGACCCCATGCAGGCCCAGCAACCGGTGCCGAACCCCTCTGGTGAGTAATCCCTTGTGTTTGCCCAGCATGCACTGTTATTTAACGGACTCCTACTGCATGATCTGAGAGAATGTAGAAACCTAGAGAGTAGAGATTAATATCTACAGTTCCAAATGCATCATTTGCTCCAAAAGTCCCACAGTAAGAGTAATCTAGGACTGTGCATTATGTCAATATAAGATTTATTTCACACTAATTAGTTCATAATAAAATGCATGATGCAATACTCAAAGCATATTAATTGTTATAGTATAGATTCCAATAACAGCCTGCACCTGATGATGCATTATACTAAATCTGCTTTGGGTCAATGTTGCTAGAACCAGGTTGTTGGCTTTGAAGATATTTAAGGTCTCACTTCACCTTATGTTGGTTAGTTAAACTAGCATCTCTCGAACGTTCAGTATTTTGAACTTGAAGACAAGTTTCTCCTCAAATAGAACTGATGGAGCTTTAATATAATGAAGACTGTCTAAACTGTAAAATTCACAAAGGTAATTTGTAAATTAATAAGCAATAAAAAAAAACAAAAGTTTATTTCAAACCTTAGCTACCTACCACTTATTTCATTAATAATAGAATCAAATAGTGTTTGAATCTTTGGGTCTCAGACCACAGGCCCTGATTCAGAGAATCAAATTGCTTTCTGCTTAGATGTGCAATTGTAGTTGCCAACAGGTGGCGCTGAGATAGACCCTCTCCAAAATAATTTGAGATATCTCTGGTTTTACAGAGAAATAAGTTCAAACCGATAGGGTGCATATCCAAGGCATGACCACAGAGCAGTTCTGGGACAAAAGTCCAGTATGACCACCGTCAATTATAATATAGATATTGTCAACAGATCACTTGAAGGACACCTGATAACAAAACAATATTTTCCTTTGACTTGTATTGTATCAGTGTACTGGTATATCACTGCAACTTTCCTTATGAATATTCACGTAACACAAAGGGTGAAATAGTTCTCTTCCCAGGGGCACTAATTACTTTTTGATATGTTTTAACTTATTTGAGGATACTGTTTTGATTTTAAGTCTGGAAAATGTACAGTGAGACTCGCTCATTTGTAAACTATTAAAATTAATTATTTCATGCTAAATTGATTGTCTGACTTTGGAAGCCATAACTCACTTAACATTTGAGGCAAGCTTACCCATTATAACTGAGGAGTTTTGTTGCAGTCAACTGAATCATAAAATTTTGTTTAACTACAGAATCAGCCACTTAATTTGAATTCCAACTTTTCTTTTTTCATTTAAAACATGCTTAGTTATTTAATATGTTAGACTCTGTAGCCTGTACTCTCTTTATAAAAATGTAACCTGGATTATTTAGGCTGGGCATGAGAACTGCTACAGTATAGATATGGAATACACCTGTAGTTAATCAACTAATGTTTCTAGGTTCACATATTTATTTATTTATAACATTGTACATCAGGAAAATACTCATGCACACAAGCACTTGGACTGTCCAGGGTACACTCAGAACACCTGTACCACCATGTGTCAACACACAGTCACATGTCTCTGTTTGGGTCATCACATTGTCCGGTATATATCCCAGCTTGTAATATCTTATCATACACTCTGTTGTCTGTGATATATTAGTACTTGTTACATTATTCACTCAGTTAACTCATCAGACTAGGTTTCAGTTGTCTCCCTGGTTCTATGTCACATGGTACTTGTGTAGTTTGTGTGGGATTTCTTATCTTATTATGTCCACCTTTTTATTTTAGCTCAGCTGACTGTGAATGATCTAAGCTTTAGCAATCACTCCGTCTGGTTGTCTGGTTGTCCATAAACAATGCACAAATAGTAATGGTTGGACCTAGAAACTTCAAACTGAAAATCCATAGAGGTACTTCAAAATTCTTCTTGGAAACCTGAAATTAGGTCACTGCAACCTATACTCTTAGAGTTTGTGCACCCAACAAAAATAAAAATAAAATTGTTGATACAAAAGCTCCAGTATCTCCCACTCTGGCATAGGGCCAAAAAATCAGACAAATTATAGCTTGTGTCCCAATGTAATCAAACTAGTGAGAGCGGGTGTCGCATGTTTAAAATTTGGGCTGGATGCACAATGCAATACCACAATTTCAGCAGTCTGATTAAAGTGCTCTGTGCTCGCCCTGGTGTTCCTGCCCAGAGAACCTTGCTGTTACCAAGCAGCAATTACAAAAAAACAATGTTTGGGAAGACTGCAGTGTATAACTACTGCCTGAGGAGCTTGGCTAGTCGGCTGAGCGCCATGACCCATGGTTCACTTGTTCCAACTCATAGTCTTCAGGATGGTGAATTTTGAGTCTTCACTATTATTTTATTTAGGACATACATTTAGGAGAGACTAACATATATGCTCTGTCAGTGTTCACAAAAGTAATGTTTGTTTTATTGATCATGATCTCACTGATTTGTGACATACCAGTACATGGTACAACTGAATTATGCTCTGTTGAGTTTTTCTGCCCTAGATGTATTTTATTATCACTAGATGTATTTTATTATCACTTAACAGTCACTGTTATATTTCTTTCATGTCAATTATTCATAATTCATGGAGACATCTAGAAAATCCTGATGCAAGACGTTGTTGTTGCTTTTTTTATAAATATATTGTCCAATTTCCTTTCATAAGATGTTTGCACCTACTTATTTCAGGTCACAGTAGGGGGGAATTTTCAACAAATATTTTTCGTTAAATGATATCTTAATATGCACTTTAAACATATTAAATAGGCAGGATGTTTAACTTAGCTTATCACCGTGCATACACTTAGACTTAACTTTGTAAATATACAGCCTTATGCTGAAAGACATAACTTTAATTAGTTTCCCTGGTGGTTTTTCTTACATCACCAGGTTTTTCTTAATTGACCAGGAATATTTCAACAATCCGTCAGACAGTATAACCACCATACATTTTTTTTATAGCTGATGAAGAGCTCAGCACCTGTCCATCACATGTCAATTATTTGCCACCTGCTGGTCTCGGCGATGGCTCTTGGGATTCCTGTGAAAATTTGTGTTTATTGATCAAACACATACTAAGCTGTTTTGCAAAGTTTCCTTGGGCTTTTTTATTATGTAAACACTTCAGTAAGGCCGTCATTTTGGCATCTTAGGCCATTTTCCATTTTAGCTTTCTGACATTTTATCTCTTATTTGCCCATTTGATGTAAAGATATTTGATCCAATATTTATCCTTTGAGAATCTAATATCTACTTCAGATCTCCTTTTCATAAGAACTTCCTATGTGAAGTATGTCTGTTTGGCCTCAAGACCTGTTATGTGGTGCTTCTTCATTTAACATATTTCTAATGCTTGTCTATCTAAAGCTGTGTGCGTGTATATGCTTATGTGCATATTTGCATGAAAAAACAGCTGTGTTTCCCTGGGCGTGTATTTACATAAAATGGATAGACAAAAATAGTTGTACAGTGGATTTAGCAAGTCTTCCTTTAAAAGATGGTGGAGTGACATAATTTTACCTGAATCCTGGAGTTCATGCAGACCTTATGTGTAAAAACACACAGGAGCGATGTTCACACATATACCCTGATGAACACATGGAAACAACACAGTTACAAAATTATATGAGCAATTTTAACGTATATATCTGCACATGGAATCAGAGCTTAATGCTTACATCTTTGCATGTTAAGAGTTAAGACATTGCCTATTGTTCCTTACCTGCTGCTTTTATAAGCCACATTTAGTTATAAAGAGCTGGTGCTGGCACAGTGGTAAGAATGTTCCCACCAATGAGAGAGGATATTTATGGTTTGAATTAGTAGAAATTTCGGGGAAATCTATTATACCTAGTTCTCTTTAGCTAAATTTTTATTAACCAAGTTACAAATGTCAATGTTCAGTGAAATCTTGCTTATACGGCCCCCAGCAGGACCATGTAGCCAAAGTGATCTAGTTAGTAGGGTGGTTATGTTAGTGGGGCGGTCTTGTTAGTGGGGTAGTTATGTTAGTAGGGTGATCATCTTAGTAGGGTGGTCTTGTTAGTGGGGTGGTCATGTAAGCAGGAAGGTTATGTTAGTGGGGTGGTCATGTTAGCAAGGTGGTCATGTTAGCATTGTGGTCATGTTAGTGGGGTGGTCATGTTAGTTGGGTGATCTTGTTAGCAGAGTGGTTATGTTAGTGGGGTGGTCATGTTAGCAGGGTGGTCATGTTAGTAGGGTGGTCATGTTAGTGGGTGGTCATGTTAGGGGGATGGTCATGTTAGCAGGGTGATCATGTTAGTAGGATGGTCATGTTAGTGGGGTGGTCATGTTAGTGGGGCGGTTATGTTAGTGGGGTGGTCATGTTAGTGGGGTGGTCTTGTTAGCAGGGTGGTCATGTTAGTGGGGTGGTCTTGTTAGTAGGGTGGTCATGTTAGTGGGGTGGTCTTGTTAGCAGGGTTGTCATGTAAGTGGGGTGGTCTTGTTACCAGGGTGGTCATGTTAGTAGGGTGGTCATGTTAGCAGGGTGGTCATGTTAGTGGGGTGGTCTTGTTAGCAGGGTGGTCATGTTAGTAGGGTGGTCATGTTAGTGGGGTGGTCTTGTTAGCAGGGTGGTCATGTTAGTAGGGTGTTCATGACAGTGGGGTGTTCATGACAGTGGGGTGGTCTTGTTGGAAGGGTGGTCTTGATAGTTGAGTGGTCATGTTAGTAGGGTGGTCATGTTAGTAGGGTGTTCATGACAGTGGGGTGGTCTTGTTAGCAGGGTGGTCATGTTAGTGGGGTGGTCTTGTTAGCAGAGGGGTCATGTTAGTGGGGTGGTCTTGTTAGCAGGGTGGTCATGTTAGTAGGGTGGTCATGTTAGTAGGGTGTTCATGACAGTGGGGTGGTCTTGTTAGTAGGGTGGTCATGTTAGTGGGGTGGTCTTGTTAGCAGTGTGGTTATGTTAGTAGGGTGGTCATGTTAGCAGTGTGGTCATGTTAGTGGGGTGGTCATGTTAGCAGGGTGGTCATGTTAGCAGGATGGTCATGTTAGAAGGGTGGTCTTGTTAGCATGATGATCTTGTTAGCAGGGTGGTCATGTTAGTGGGGTGGTCATGTTAGCAGGGTGGTCATGTTAGTAGGGTGCTCATGTTAGTAGGGTGGTCATGTTAGTGGGGGGGTCTTGTTAGTAGGGTGGTCATGTTAGTGGGGTGGTCATGTTAGCAGTGTGGTTATGTTAGTAGGGTGGTCATGTAAGCAGGGTGGTCATGTTAGCAGGATGGTCATGTTAGAAGGGTGGTCTTGTTAGCATGATGATCTTGTTAGCAGGGTGGTCATGTTAGTGGGGTGGTCATGTTAGCAGGGTGGTCATGTTAGTAGGGTGCTCATGTTAGTAGGGTGGTCATGTTAGTGGGGTGGTCTTGTTAGTAGGGTGGTCATGTTAGTGGGGTGGTCTTGTTAGCAGTGTGGTTATGTTAGTAGGGTGGTCATGTAAGCAGGGTGGTCATGTTAGCATGATGGTCATGTTAGAAGGGTGGTCTTGTTAACATGATGATCTTGTTAGCAGGTTGGTCATGTCAGTGGGTTGGTCATGTTAGCAGGGTGGTCATGTTAGTGGGGTGGTCATGTTAGCAGGGTGGTCATGTTAGTGGGGTGGTCATGTTAGTGGGAGGTTTTATCATGATTTGCCTCTGTCCAGGACCAAAAAGTTAGTCATCGTAGCAGGGATGGTTGTCATGGTGGGGTGACTGTCAGGATAAATTTTACTGTAATCTTTGCTTGTCTTCAGTCTCAAATTTCTGAACATGGAAAACTTATCAGCAGCCCATTCCTCCATTTTTTCCACTCTAAATTATTACTACATTATTTATTACAAAGTGAAACATATGTTTAAGATATTTACTAATTTAATATGATGAGGATGTTCAGTTTTTCCATTTATTCACATAACATGCATGACATATTAATAGCATGGGCAGGTCAAGTGACAGTGCATGGGTAATGGACTGCATGTTGTCTGTTACAGGTGGTGTTTCGTAGAAGTACACTCAGTGTTACCCGCTCTGTAAATGGTGAGTATTTAAAATGGAGGATACCTCACAATCTGCATAAGTGGTAAGAACTGATTGTAAATTCATGTTCGATGATTGAAAGAAATCAAACATCTGACAATCAATATTAATGAATTATTTTATGTACATTCTATATGAAACTGATGCATAGAAATATACCTAAATATTGCACAGGTATAGCTGATCTAACTTGTATATCACCCTGACAAGTGAAGATAACACTGTTCACTGCACAAGGTTCAGTTTTATTGCAGTTTATTTCTTTGTGTCCTGCCTCTCTGATAGCTTTGACAGGATTGAATTTTTTTTCTTGATAATATGACATCATGGGCATACATAATTGTGATTGATTATGAGAAAGTGCAACCAATTTAATCAATTAAGAAAGAAAATGACCAATCATCATTACAATTGATTAATTGCCACACCACTAATCTGCATGTATACAGCAACAGCAAAGTATAGAGTAATTAAAATTCTGTATGCCCTTTATTTTATACCTGCCATGAAGTTTGGTATGTCATCATCATTAAGCATTTTATCACACTGCATAACTTTTCTCGAACATAACTTTCACCTAAAGATTTTTTCATTAAAACTTCAGGCTTGTGTCTCTCCTTTTCTCACATTTCTGGCCCAGATGTGGTGAATCCAAAATGATCCCCCCCAATCAGTTCCAAACAAGTATTTGGAAAGTGTGTCATTGACTGGACAATGATAAAAAATACATGACCAATCTTGTCACAAGATTTAATAGGGAGATAACATATAGAAGTTTAGTAGATAAAATGTCACACGGCTAATTATGTTTATTATTTTCCACAGGCTTCAATGAATACATGCCTAACCTGGCCCTGGAGGCTGAGCAACGTGGCCAGGCCATCATTCCTCAGGATGATCTGTATCAACAACTCAGCAAAAGGCGGCGCTGCAATAGCAAGCACTCTGTGATCCTGTCAGAGGGTCCAGCATGAAGAATACACAGAGCTGATTGGTCCCAAGTCAGTCATGTGACTATTCCAGTGCAGTCATATGATTGGTGCTGGTCAGTCATGTGACTGGCCAAGTGTAGTCATATGGTTGGCTCAAGGGCAGTCCTGTGATTGTTCACAGTCATCCATTTGATTGGTTCCAGTCAGTCATGTGATCGTGTGCATGGCCTCCAGGTGGATAGTTGTACTGCATGATTTGCTGAAAAATGAAAGGTCATATCAGTTACTAGGACATTTTCATGTCTCTATGTGCTCTCTTCTGTCCAGAACACTGTATCTGTTATAAGTGCTTTTGAGATCAAGAAAAGTTAGTTTTAAAAGTATAGAACAGGTCTACTGGTGATCATATGAGCTCACAATTTCCTATATTCATAAAGATCTTGGCTAGCATTTTGCCATTAGCAGTTAAGCCTTATAAGTAGGTTGTTCTTAATGGATATATCTTTATATGTCTTGAGTTGACAAAACTAAGTGAAGCAAAAATAGATGTCTGTATCCTGCAAAACTTTGTGTAAACCCTGGCATTATGTATCATAAAGTTCAGTGAAATAACTGCAGCTGAACTTGTATTGAACTTTGGGCAATGATGAAAGGAAAATAGAGAATTTACTCTCTGAAGTAAATTTGTTGTTATATGTGGTGATAAAAGCAAATGTAACAATATTTATGTTACCTGTATGATTGAATTATAAATACATTTCAGATCATATATATATATATATTAGTATTTATCACTGTGCACAGAAGTGCTGGAATTACAAGTGAATTTATGTGCCATATTTGTATGATATTTGTCATGCAAACCCTGTGCAGTCACTGGACAGTACTGCCTTTGTTTTTGCTTTATGTTAGTGAAGTATTATTAGCCTGTAGTAACATAGCAGTAACCATAATATAAAATGCTCAACATGTACTGCATATTCCGTCCAAACTGTGAAGTAGTTTGTGTATCCTCCTACAGAGGGCGTTGATTCTTAAGCCAATGTGCCTGACACCATTCAGTTGTGGTGCACAGCCACAGATCATTCAACAATAATAATCATGGTTTCTTTTTTATGATTATACTTTTACAAAACTAAATGTATTCTGTCTAATTATATGCTACTGGACAGTGGCAGTTGTGATAAATTCAGCATTTATTTTAAAGTACTGAAGAAATTTGCAGAAAAAATTATATTCAAGTGCCTTTGTCATTTGAAAAGCCATTTCAACTGGTCTGCTCTATTTTGTTAAATATAATGGATGGTTAATATAAACTGTAGGGCAAAGTTCAGCTACACTATATATATAGGCTTTTGATGAAACAATGTGATACCCCATATCACTTTTATTAACTAAAAAGTTGTATGTGTTTCCATACTTTCAGAAGGTTCCTAGTTAGATATATTCTATTCATTCCAGTGATAATTGTTCATATCCCTCATAGTGGGGAAATGTAAAGAGAATATTAGTTTTCTGACTATGACTCGGTACAGTAATTTGTGCCTCAATCATGACTTGTATGCAGTATATTTAAATTTGTGTATAATTGTCTGTAATTGTATGTCTGTATGCATGGTATTTTGTTCTCAGTGGTTATATACAAGGCTACGTATGTAATGCACACATTTTGGAAAGTGTCTTCATTCACTGCTTTGGGCACAATATGGTTGCCATGGCAACATACACTCTCTCTCATGCCAAAAGTTAATTATCATTTGTCACTAAATTTTTCACAAATAATATATTTCATATTTTCATTATATATATAAATATATATATATATATATATATATATATATATATATATAATCTTAAAATTTCTTTAAAATTAGGATTTTGATTTATCATCCAAGTTCCTGTTGTTTGTGATGTATTTCTGGTGTTTCTGACGTGTTCTTATGCTTCTGATATGCATGTGCCATTGGACTATTTACCGGTGATAAGAAATTCAAAGTATTCTAGGCACAAATAGTGGCACAAATATTGATAATAACTTCATGTTTCAAGACATTGTCACAACAGATAGTGGAATGAGCACTTCATATCCCTCAAGTCCATCCATGGCAGACCATGTTCTTTTCAGTCTGACCTCTGGCCTTTCTAATCTGCATAATCTTGATTCTGAGATAGGAAATAAAAAATTGTGATAGTTATATATATGCCTCGTTTGGTTCTATGCGTTAAATTCTTGTTTATCAGTTGCTTAATTTCCATTGTGGTCAAATACAAATTCAAGTACAAGATAAGTACAATTAAGTTCATATACTTGATGGCAAATAAAAATTCAGGGGAAGAATATGGAAGAATTTCTGAATATGATATTGACAGATTTTTTATTTGTGAACTTGCCATGTAGTCATGACATACATGTTATATCTTAACCACCTCTGAACAATAGATGAGCAAATTTTTCAATTAATAGTACTGGCAGATCAAGTTATAAATTCATAAGTGCAATACAGGTACAGAATTTGCTGTATTTAACAACAAAAATAAATGCAGATATGTACATTGACCCAAACTCATACATGTTCTATTCTTTCACGTGATATGATGACCATATCTTACTGTTATTTCACAATAGCATTTGTCAGGTTTTCTTAAACATTTTGTTCTTTTTATTTTAAGAATCTTTAAGCCTGGAAGCTTTGCATTTCGCAGTAAATGGGATTAAAGGATTAAGATAATGGTGATAGTACTCATATTGTTAAATGACTATTGATTTACATTTTCCTTTTAGTGTTTTTGATTTGTCAGTACATCTTAAATGTAGAGGAGGAGATTTTATTTATTTATTAAGGTTATTTAGTCAAGTCTAATGTACTTTACATTTGACGGAATAATAACAGGTTTTAGTACAATGTAATTTTATAAGAATCATAAATGTGCATGTGTTACTGATCTATTAAGAATTGTTTCCAGTGTTATGGGTTATTGGATGTGTTAGATAAAAAGTTTTTAATGTCAGATTTTAATTTAACTCAGTGCCATATTATTTCATATTTATAGAGAGATTAGACCTTCAGCAATGTATTACATATATTTAAGAAAGTTATTTTTTATTATATGATATATATATATATATATATATATATATTATTCTGATCAAAGAAATGCCATTTTGTACATCAGAATTTAACATTAATATATTTATAGTGCTTACAAGGAGGGGTAATTTAGTATTGGTTTGATAATTACCCCATGTTGAAATAAAGTATTAATAGGAGTCAGAGTAATTGAAAATGCCTCAGTATATTTATTTGCCCAGGTGCCAGTCATTTTTACCCAATACTCTATCAGCATTCTCAATTGACAATATATCTGAACATTTGTGAACATTGGTGTTTGTTATTAACTTTCCACTGATTACATGTTATATATGATTTTAGGTTTTTCTTTTACAGTAGGCTGTAACTTAGCCAAAAAATCCAGCTGCTACTTTCAGTTACATTTTAGCTCAGCTGACTAGTTAACTGAGCTGTAGTGATGGCCCTTTGTCCATTGTCCAGCGGGCTATCCATTAACAGTGTACGTAATGACACAATTGGACCTACCAAGCTGAAATCTGATGCATAGTTAGATGCTCCCAAGTCCTCCTACCAAACTCAAAACGGTGTCACTGCAACTTGGTACCTTTGAGAATAAAAGAAAAAATTCCATTTTTCATTAAAAACCTGTTGTTGCACTTCAAGATTACCGAATATCAAAAGCACTCATTAGGTTTATTTCACATTTGGCATAAATATTCCTCTATATATTTCACATGTTTATGATAGAAATAAGTTCAATATTGTCATTTTGTACAATTTTGTTATTTTTAGAAGTCATGGAAAGAACATAATGTTCCTTCTCAAAATAGCAGGAGAGATATTTACTCACTTTATATGGTAAATGTTGAAGCTAAAGAGTTTTCCCCTGAGAATATATATTTTTTATCTTTTAATTTACTTTCAAGTTACACCAAAAACTAGATCCGGAATTTGTCATTTTGCTTTAAGTTATTTGCTCAAATTTGAAATCACTGCATGTACCGAAAATTTTGCCATACTTTGACAATGGCATATTTATTTCTTGTATTCACTTTTGATCTGATTTTAACATTATGGAATTTTTAAAATTTTAAAATTAAAAGCAGTTTAAAAACTGTAGCTTGTTATATTTTTCTGAAGGCTTTGCAGAGATGGCCAGTGAAGTTGTACTAATGGTTACTTTAACTGTTATAATCATACAGCTCATTTTAGGATACTACAATTGGTAGTATGAGTTTGTATCTAAGTATACCCTGAAAATCAGGTTAAATTTTTGTAAATTATTGAAACTATTAGCTTTTATACAAAATCAACAAAAATTACCTCCATTTCAAAACTGAGTAAAAATCTCAGCACTGGTTTCTTTAGATTTATTTTTCATATCCTATTGAGAGGAGAAAGAATTTTGAATGTAATTGCCATAAAAAAATGACATGCTTTAGAAGTTTTAAAAAGAAGCCTTTACCATCTATATCTGCATCACTTACTGGTGAGTGAATCTTACTAGCCAGGCTTCATTTGGAAGCCCTCCTGCTGAGAGCAATATTAACAAACTAAGGTAGCTCCTGCCCTAAATATTTAAAAAACAGTTTAAAAATCAAGCTGAACATGATCTCTTTCTGTAAGCTAAATTTATTTAAACCTTATAGACAGCAGAGCGGCGTGACCCATGGGTCTCTTGTTTTTGTTTGTAGAATCCTTAATCAGCATTTCATCATGATAGTTTGTTTGAAAATCTTCAGTCAATAATTTACTGTTGAATCCTTTGAATATTTGCATAATTTAAATAATTTAATTTAATTTGAATTATCAGGATACCTTGCAATTCATGGGAATCAGTGGTGGAATATGTATCTGATTTCTCTGATGATAGAAATACTGATACCAAATCTCTCCTTTGCTACCTTTGTGATAGAATAGTATTGTAGTCGGCATCATATTGGGATTTACAAATGACATTTGCTGTACATCTTAGATCATTCATGTGAACGCAAGAAAAAAATACCTGTTATGTATTATCATAAATGTTTTGAAAAAGGAAGCTGGTTTTCTGTTTCGCTTGGAGAGAGAGAGAAGTCCACTGATTGATACTATTAAGTGTTTATTTTCTATTTTGATTTAAATATTTAGATAGGGTAAAGCTATACTACACATTAACACTGTATATAACATGTCCGGACCAAATCACTTGTGTGTGATTGTTTTTTCCTAGTTAGTGTAGCCTAGCGGCACTCATCACCTAACATAATCACGACTGAGTTGGATGTAAAACAGGCTTCAAACGCCATTTAATTATCCACGCATTCATGTGGTGAATATTCATGATCATCATGAATATTCATCATTTGACATGACTTCATGAAATGACTTTTGATTCCTGTGATAATCCTGTGTGGCTGTAAAGTAAGCTTGCTTCAGCATAGTCATCTGCCTTGACCCAAGATTACA
The DNA here is from genome assembly GCA_026874595.1 of Sipunculus nudus. NCBI lineage: Eukaryota > Metazoa > Annelida > Sipuncula > Golfingiida > Sipunculidae > Sipunculus > Sipunculus nudus. Next base: position 33,465,634 of record CM049309.1, read on the forward strand.
CGAGTCGTTACAGTAAAAATGAAAATCTATGTGCCAGAGCTAAAAACAAAGATGATAAAGCTAAAGAAAGCTCACCAAATAGTTTATAAGCGTATTTTTATCAATCAATATCAATCAATCTTTGTTTCATCTGTGTAGCAACAAATGGCAGCAAAATACGTACTAGTCAGTTTAATAAAATATATATGGTTGGAGTATAATATTGTCAGATTTTCTAGCTAAGATTTTATCATCCTCAGTGATTATGAAAAATGTATGCAGGGTGAATTGAATTTTTCTTAAGAACAAAGGGTTATATGCAGATGACTTGTAGTGGCATGTAGGAAAAGCTTGTAGTACGCTTCTCTGCAAACGACAAGCAAGTTTTGATTCTTGGTGATTTTCGATTAGAGTGATTTTCAAGTGATGTTTTCCGTGCATTTTGTGACCCTTGTGACCTTTAGCACTCAGAAGAACCCATGTGTGATGTTCAACTGCAAATGTTTAGGATTTGTTGTCACTCTGTGCCATTCCCGCTCACCTAGCAATCATTAACTTGTGACGTAGCCTGTGTACATATCATAGTATATACGAGTCTTATACACATTTATTCTATAGGATGTTCTATCTCTTCCTATATATGACTATATTTAATTATACATACTGTTGTGATCAGATATATTTTTGTTCTCATTGATTGATTTGTTGTTTTACAGCAACTGTGGGTATTTTGATGTTTGCATATCCATGCAGAAGTACGTTATGTGTCACTTGTGGCAATATCTGACCATAAATACAAACATATTCCAGAATTTTATGTAAAAATATGTTTCACATCTGGGACCAGACAAAATGTGTGAGGAATATATATTTTGTATACAAAATCAAACAAAAAAATTGGCGACCTGTTGCCTCTTTGTTGTTGTTGCATATTAAAATCGGAGCTCATGCCAAACAAACCAGGTTGACTGGATCAGATGCTCCGTGATGGTCTAGAACACTTTTCCTCGTTACCGTTGCTGCATCTTTTTTGTGATGTGTCCGTCTACTGTGCAAGTCCGATAGTGCCAAACTGTGCTTTCACGGTGAACCTTCTTGGTCACCTTAACTATTGATTATCTCTGCATGCCCTATGTTGATCACCAGTTTTTATTGTTCAGTCCATAAGGTCATCAATCTTTTACCTGTTCAAAAAGTTCAAGTGTTTTATGTAGAGAACAGTGTTTGAGTTGGCTGAATAAAACAAGTGCTATTCAAATCAGATATGCAATTGTGTTTGTTTTCCATCACGTCTAGTCAAAGTTCTATATATTATGTGTTATGAAAGATAAATGATGAATTGCCATTTGTTTACTAAAAATTAGTGCATAACCAGGTAAGGCCTCACGATTTCCGAATTCCTAAAAGCACATCTTCCCTTTCACCGCTTGGTTTCAGCATCCTCTGCGCTGTCGAGTATTAATCTTCCACCTAATCGTACTTTAAGTGCTGTTTCTGCTAGTGTTCATCATTATCTTCATCTTTATCACTGTTTACATTTTCTCAAATCGCCCTGCTGTCTTATGTATTAAATATCTTTATTATGAGATTAGTGCTAGTTTATCCCTAAGCCATGGTCCTCAAACCTTGGTAATTCTCAACGAAGACCAGTTCCATATTTTGCAAGCTGTTGCCCTTACCATCATTCAGTGAACCGTACGCTTCTGATGCAGCGGTCATGCACTGGAGTCGTCCTAGATCTCCATGTTTAAAATTTAGAGCTTGATGTACAATGTGATTGCTGTGTGCTAGCCTTTGTGTTGGAAGCCAGAGAGCCTTGCAGCGGTTAATACAAAGGAGATCGACTGCAGTGTATAACCGCTCCCCGAGGATCGAAATGAGCCGGAGATGGCAGAACAATTCGCGTGTCTTACATCTTTGAGTTCCCCTTCGTCAAATTTTGCACATTAAATTCTGCTGTTAGTTTACATTCTGTAAACGTGTATCATTATTGTCATTTAAAGTTCTCAGTTAGGCCTTTTAGTAAGCTTTAGTGTCATTCCATCAATTAATCCTCATTGGCCATTGGCCGCTTGTTTATATCTCTCTCCCCCATTCTTCAAATTAGTAAAATATTCATGGATTCATGGTAAAACTCATGAATTCATCTCCATTGACGTGGATGCATTGTTCCCCGCCTTCATACTAAAGCAGCGTTTCCATGTGCGCGTATATGCTGTAAAAATCACTCAAATGATTTTGTAAAGGGGTGTTTCCATTTTTCCGTTAGCGTATGTGCGTATATGCGTGAAAATCGCAACGGGAACGGTTTTCACGCATAGGGTCTGCGTGAACTCGAGGATTCGGTGTTGACGTCACTTCACCACATTTTTGTGGAAGACCTGCTAGATCCACTGTACAAAATATGTCTGCCATTTCACGCATATACGCGCACATGGAAACACAGCTTTTTTTCACGCACATACGCATATAGGCGCACAAGGAAGCTCGCCTTTAGCAAGAGACGTCTCTCGTAAATCGTAACTCCTGGCCATTTATATTAACTGATGATAGCCTGAGACGGCTCCAGAACGTCTCTGTCACTTAGCTATGAAGAATAACTCAAAGGCACTGGTATTTACTTTTTGGAGCAATGGACGTTTCTAGAGCGTTTCTCCCCTTGGCCATGATAGCACTACTCGGTGATGCTGATATGATGTGTTGAGAGAACCATGCTGGAATGTCTCCAGGACATCTCGTCACTTAGCCATATTGATCTGACTCCGTGACGTTGATATTGTGTTTGGGGGAAAAAGGAATGTCTCAGAACGTTTCTTCACATACCTATGGCAGCCTTACTCGGTGACATTGATTTTTACTGATAGTTACACCTACTTATCCATGAAAGCATAGCTCATTGACGCTTATATTTATTGATATATACTGACTTATCCATGATAGCCTGACTCAGTGACGTTGATATTGTATTTAGGGGAAACAGCAATGTCTCCTAAACGTCTCCTAACGTACCATGATAGCCTGACTCTGTGACGTTGATATTGTATTTAGGGGAAACAGGAATGTCTCCAGAACGTCTCCTAACGTACCATGATAGCCTGACTCTGTGACGTTGATATTGTATTTAGGGGAAACAGGAATGTCTCCAGAACGTCTCCTAACGTACCATGATAGCCTGACTCTGTGACGTTGATATTGTATTTAGGGGAAACAGGAATGTCTCCTAAACGTCTCCTAACGTACCATGATAGCCTGACTCTGTGACGTTGATATTGTATTAAGGGGAAACAGAAATGTCTCCTAAACGTCTCCTAACGTACCATGATAGCCTGACTCAGTGACGTTGATATTGTATTTAGGGGAAACAGGAATGTCTCCTAAACGTCTCCTAACGTACCATGGTACCCTGACTCAGTGACGTTGTTATTGTGTTTGGAGGAAACATGAATGTCTCCAGAACGTCTCCTAACGTACCATGATACCCTGACTCAGTGACGTTGATATTGTATTTAGGGGAAACAGGAATGTCTCCAGAACGTCTCCTAACGTACCATGATAGCCTGACTCTGTGACGTTGATATTGTATTTAGGGGAAATAGGAATGTCACCAGAAGGTCTCCTAACGTACCATGATAGCCTGACTCTGTGACGTTGATATTGTATTTAGGGGAAACAGGAATGTCTCCTAAACGTCTCCTAACGTACCATGATAGCCTGACTCTGTTACGTTGTTATTGTATTTGGGGGAAACGTGAATGTCTCCAGAACGTCTCCTAACGTACCATGATAGCCTGACTCTGTGACGTCGATATTGTATTTAGGGGAAACAGGAATGTCTCCTAAACGTATCCTAACGTACCATGATAGCCTGACTCTGTGACGTTGATATTGTATTTTGGGGAAACGTAAATGTCTCCAGAACGTCTTCTAACGTACCATGATAGCCTGACTCTGTGACGTTGATATTGTATTTAGGGTAAACAGGAATGTCTCCAGAACGTCTCCTAACGTACCATGAAAGCCTGACTCTGTTACGTTGATATTGTATTTAGGGGAAACAGGAATGTCTCCTAAATGTCTCCTAACGTACCATGATAGCCTGACTCTGTGACGTTGTTATTGTATTTGGGGGAAACGTGAATGTCTCCAGAACGTCTCCTAACGTACCATGATAGCCTGACTCTGTGACGTTGATATTGTTTTTAGGGGAAACAGGAATATCTCCAGAACGTCTCCTAACGTACCATGATAGCCTGACTCTGTGACGTTGATATTGTATTTAGGGGAAACAGGAATATCTCCAGAACGTCTCCTAACGTACCATGATAGCCTGACTCAGTGACGTTGATATTGTATTTAGGGGAAACGTGAATGTCTCCTAAACGTCTCCTAACGTACCATGGTACCCTGACTCAGTGACGTTGTTATTGTATTTTGGGGGAAACGTGAATGTCTCCAGATCGTCTCCTAACGTACCATGATAGCCTGACTCAGTGACGTTGATATTGTATTTAGGGGAAACAGGAATGTCTCCAGAACGTCACCTAACGTACTAGAAAGCCTGACTCTGTGACGTTGATATTGTATTTAGGGGAAACAGGAATGTCTATAGAACGTCTCCTAACGTACCATGAAAGCCTGACTCTGTGACGTTGTTATTGTATTTGAGGGAAACAGGAATGTCTCCAGAACGTCTCGTAACGTACCATGGTACCCTGACTCTGTGACGTTGTTATTGTATTTAGGGGAAACCGGAATGTCTCCAGAACATCTCCTAACGTACCATGATAGCCTGACTCAGTGACGTTGATATTGTATTTAGGGGAAACAGGAATGTCTCCAGAACGTCTCCTAACGTACCATGATAGCCTGACTCAGTGACGTTGATATTGTATTTAGGGGAAACAGGAATGTCTCCTAAACGTCTCCTAACGTACCATGATAGCCTGACTCTGTGACGTTGTTATTGTATTTGGGGGAAACAGGAATGTCTCCAGAACGTCTCCTAACGTACCATGATACCCTGACTCAGTGACGTTGATATTGTATTTAGGGGAAACAGATATGTCTCCTAAACGTCTCCTAACGTACCATGATAGCCCGACTCTGTGATTTTGTTATTGTATTTGGGGGAAACGTGGATATGTACTGATAGTTTCTGACTTATCCATGAAAGCATAGCTCATTCACGCTGATATTTATTGAAATAAACTGACTTACGTCTCCTCGCGTACCACAATAGTCTGACTCAGTGACGCTGATATTTTTTTAGGGGAACCAGGATTGTCTCAGAGCGTCTTTTTACTTATCAATGAGAGCTTACTCTGTAACCCTGATATCAAATTTGGGAACCACAAATGTCTCCAGGGCTCTTCACTCAGCCGTGAAGGCATCATTCAGTGACGCTTATATTAATTGATGGGAGCCCGGAATATCTCCAAAACTAGACGGACTTTTTTCTGAATTTTGGCAGAGTTAAAGGAAGCTGAACTTAGTCATTTGACCAAAAGAGGATACTAATATTACAATATCAGAAACGGCTGGAGCTATCAGCACCAAATTTTTTAAGCAAATGTTGGTCACATGACTCATATGAAATTGAGATATTGGTGGCGCCACATGCATCAACTTTTTTGTACGTGGATCATCGGTCATCAGTTCATTTAACCCATAATTTCTCAGGAATAACGGGAGATAGCATCCCAAAACTTTATGCAAAAATCTGTCACATATCAAATGTTGGAGATTTAGCTTTCTGTGGCGCCATCTGCATTAACTTATATTTTACAGGGGAAAAGAATAATAAAAGACTGTGAGAATCTTCTTTTCTGAAATCTTTCAGCCAAATTGTTCCATATTTCTCAGATATGGTCCCCGGAGACGAGCTCTCTCAAGTTTGTTCAAATGGTTTGGGTTTGATCAATTTTTGCCCAGTTGCAGGAACTGAACTCAGTCATTTTGGGCAAGTAAGCACACTGACATAACAATCTCAGAAACGACAGGAGCTATCATCACCAAATTTTGTGCAAATGTGTATGTACCTGCTTATTATTTAGGAGGGATTTGATATATCAGCGTGAAATTGGCCATATGTATACATCTTGGATAGCTTCCTCGTATGCAAGACAGGTGGCGCCACCTACAATAATTTTTGCAGTGTATGCTCCTGCTTATTCCTCAGGAGTGATTTAACATATCAGCCTGAATTTATACATGTCGATATATCTCGGGTAGTTTTGTTGTATACTAGACTTGTGGTGCCACCTACAATTGTTTCATGTATCTGTGCACATAGCCGAAGAGTGGTTAGAAGTATCTGCCTGAAATTCTGCATGTCCATACATCTTTGATAGCTTTCTTGTACACAAGACTAGTGGTACCACCTAAAATCAGTTTTGTGCTGAGTGCACCTAAGCCAGTAACTCAGCAGTGGCATTTGTGTTATTGGTACATGTGATTGGGTTCAAAATGTTCATTACTTGCATTGTACATATGCCTGTCACACAGGTACTTGAAAAGTAACGGTCCAGCACAGAAGCGTTATACCTGATGTATATCCCATTGCACAGGTTCGCATTAGGCCTGCAGGCCTTGTTAATTTTGTCCATGCCTTATAACGCCTTTGGTCACTGAGTCTCTTTTGGAACACTTTGAGACTTTTTCATTTTCTTAATGCATTATAACGCCTCTGGTCAGGGAGCCTCTTTTTGAACACTTGCCGAGACTTATAATTTTTGTTCATGCCTTACAACTCCTTCGGTCAGGGAGACTCTGGTTCAACACCTTTTCCATTTTGTTCATGCCATAGAATGCCTTTGGTCACGGAGTCTCTTTTGAAACAATTTGAGACTTTTTCATTTTGTTCATGCCTCTTAACGCCTTTGGTCAGGGAGACTGTGGTTGAACAATTTGAGACTTTAATTTTGTTAGTGCCTTGTAACACCTTTGATCAGGGAGTCCCTCATTTGGAACACTTTGAGACTTTAATTTTGTTCATGCCTTATAACGCCTTTGGTCAGGGAGACTTTGGTTGAACCACTTTGAGACTTTAATTTTGTCTATGCCCTATAATGCCTTGGTCAGGTAGACTGGTTGAACATTGATTCTTTTAATTTTGTCCATGCCTTATAACACCTTTGGTCAGGGATTCTCTTTTCGAACACTTTAAGACTTTTTAAATTTTGTTCATGCCTTATAATTTGGAACAATTTTCATCTTAACCTGTGTGTAAGTCCTAAATACTGGACAATAGGCTAGTGTTATTTTCTGTCCTCTCATTTCACAATAGTAATGGTGACGTAATTACAAATCTTTGGTAACACTGCAAAACAGTAAAAAATAAAAATAAAGGGATTAACGACCAGTGATTATAACATGGCATATGTTGGAAACTGATTTTCGTTTTACCAATAACAATGTAAATGAAGGTAAACAACCCAGGTAAGTCCAACTGGATAAAGTTTAGGCTTAAAGGAGAATGTACTCGAGTAACTTAATTTATATAATTAATGCGTGAAAACAAGAGGAGGGTCACTTGTAATATATTGCAAATTTTTTTTCATCTAACTAAGCTGAAAAAACAAGGGACCCATGGGTCACGGCACTCAGCTGACTGTGACAGTTATAATTGCATCACCATAGATTTTTTGAAGTTGCAATAAAAATAGTATTCTCAGTGCTCAGGAACTAGGGCTCAATGACTGGGGGGGGGGGGGAGTTACAAAACCTTTGGATTTAATACAGAATACGAAATTTAATTCAGTGGTTCTTACAGGGACTGGTGGGAGTTACAGCACCTCTGCATATACGTAAAGAATAGAATTTAATTAAAATGAAATTATTTTTAAATATTTAAAAACAGGCAGAGAGATGGAAAACAAAGCAAATAACTTTAATTTCCATTCTACTGAGACAGGAAAATAATAAACAAATACCTGCATTAGATCCTATTTTTCCTTTGTTAAGTCATTTTTTTTAAGTTTATAAATTTTACTATATATTTTCAGTATATTATATATATCTGAAGATTTAAATTGATTCACAAATCTAAACTGCATCAAAGTTTATACTTAATTTAGTCAGGTACCATCACATTATGCACACATATATTTCTTTTTTTTTAAATATATTTTTTAAATTTGCTAAGCAATTAATACATGAAAATAACACTCCAGAATTCACAATTTTAAATTACACCTTTATTTATCCATGATTTGTTTCATATATAATCAAATTATGCCTACTGATGTGTTAAATTATATTTTGTTTAATTATTTTAAAGGAAATAATTTCTTAAAAATGCTACATCAGAACAACGTGGCATCTCTTGGATTACTTCTTGAATTACTATTTCAAGAAAAGTTTTGCACATTAGATCAAAAACAGCTTTACATTTAAAGAAATACAGTTGACAATAACAAACCATGTATTGCAATATAATTGTTGATGGTGTTTGGGGGGGGGGCATGAGAAAAAGTGTATGTTTATTACAACAGGGGTGTTGTGCCAGTACTGCATCACTAATAAGGTTACCTAGGCAAGGCTGTAGTGAGCAAGAGTGGGGTCTTGGATATTCAAAATGCAATACATTATAGCATCTGAAAAACTTCAATAATTAGAATAATTTTTAAGCTTTTACTTTCTAATTTCAGAATTCAACAAATTAAATCAACATGCATCCCAGCTGTGAAAAATAAATTAAATATACTTACGAGAAAAAAATGTGCCATGCTCAAATTTTGGCAAAATTTAAGGTACAAATTTTATATTTTTGCTAATATTTTAAAACGTGTTACATATTAGAATGGTTGTCTGCCACATAAACATGATTGTAGGTGGCGCCACCTGTTATTTGAACGAGAAACTATCCAAGATGTATACACATGCAAAATTTCAGGTGGAAAAGTCAAACCACTGCAGAGATACGAGTGATTTTATCCCACAGCAGACAAACAGATGGACTCAGGTGGCGCCACCATTTTTGTGTATGTTATAAAGCTATCCAAGGGCTACATTTGTGTACAAAAATTTTCCTGATTGGTCAAACGAGTCCGGAGATATAAGCATGGATGTCTGCAGCAATGTGAATGAAGCTGGCGCCACCTGTCATAAAATCAAGAAAGCAATCTAGGATGTATACGCATGCCGAATTACAGGTAATTTGGTCAAACCACTGCAGAGATATGAGTGTTTTTAAACCAAGGCAGACAAACAGATGGACGCTATTCAAAAATGGCTGCAGGTGGCGCCACCATTTTTGTGTATGTTATAAAGCTATCCAAGGTCTACATTTGTGTAAAAAAAATTTCCTGATTGATCAAACAAGTCCGGAGATATAAGCATGGATGTATACAGCATGAACGTGAATGTAGGTGGCGCCACCTGTCATAAAATTAAGAAAGCTATCTAGGATGTACATGCATGCCGAATTACAGGTAATTTGGTCAAACCACTGCAGAGATATGAGTGATTTTAAACCAAGGCAGATGAACAGATGGACACTGTGCAAAAATGGCTGCAGGTGGCGCCACCATTTTTGTGTATGTTATAAAGCTATCCAAGGGCTACATTTGTGTAAATTTTTTTTCCTGATTGGTCAAACGGTTCCCGAGATACGAGTTTGGATGTCTGCTGCGTGAATGTGAATGTAGGTGGCGCCACCTGTCATAAAATCAAGAAAGCTATCTAGGATGTATACGCATGCCGAATTTCAGGTGAATTAGTCAAACCACTGCAGAGATATGATTTTAACCCAAGGCAGATGAACAGATGGTCACTGTGCAAACATGGTTGCAGGTGGCGCCACCATTTTTTGTGTATGTTATAAAGCTATCCATGGGTTACATTTGTTAAAAGTTTTTTTCCTGATCGGTCAAAGGGTTCCCGAGATATGTGGGTTTATGTGTGGAAACAGACGCACAAACGGACGCTGGGCAGAGGTTAAGGCCAATCGGCTAGGCACCAGTTCACATGTGACCCGATAATTGGTGTAAGTTTCAGAAAAATCCGTCCAGTAGTCTCAGAGTTCTCTGGAAATGAACGCGGCGGCGGACACAGCGGAACTTCGTTTTGGCGGATACAAAAATTTAAAAGATTTTGATTCAATTTTGGGTATACAATTAAATTTTGGTTAATTAAAGTTATATTACTGAAAAAAGTCCCTACCTTTAACATTTTTTTGTGTTAAGTGACAAAATATTTTCCTGATTACAAAGTGCAATATGTTTGGGCCCATAACTTTTTTAAATCAGGGTTCGTACACTTATCATGAGAAAAATTTCAAGCACTTTTCAAGGTCCTGAAAAGTATTTTCAAGGACATCAAAATTTATGGACGGTCAGTGCACCTTCACCCATGCATGTTGCCGACATCGAAAGGCTTGTAACACAAAATGCAAAATAATATTTATAATGAGATGGACCATATAAAAAAGGCTAGGAAATGTAAAATAAGTAATAGTTATAAGGAAATGACTCCGAAAATAACAAATTTAGCCGAAATCTACACTAACAGCAATTGAAGCGCTTGTGAAATACCCTTCGGTATAGCCAGTCGCGGTTTAATACACAGCGGCCCATTGTTTTAACTTTACATTCAAAATGATCACTCATCTTTGGCATGACCTTGACAGATTTAACTAATCTGATAACGAGGGTCTACAACCTATTATATCTTGAATAGGGATCTCTGATTTGCCGACTAGCTCAAACTTTAGCAAATTATATGCTCCGGCAGAAAGGGTGCCGAAAAACTCTGACAGTTCGGCGATCGTGGGGGTTATTCATTCAAGTTTTCAACGGCAAAAAAAAATAAAAGCCTGTAATATGTTACCCTTATACGATATTTTGGTATAGTATTATCAAATAATTCAAAACAATACTTGTCAAACTTCGTATCAGCACGTTTGATATGACGACCTTGTCGTGCATGAGGTTTCTGCCGTTTACCGCCAAGTCACTGGCCGCACGTGTCAACAAATGGCCGGGCAACACCTGTGAAGGTCGTTTTCTAACGATCACAGACGCAGCAAGATTTCTATTCAAACATGTCCAACATTTGATTAAAACTAAAAATGTGAAGTCTTATTAAAAAAAACTCTTGTTGGCGACCTTTATGCAATCGTTATGCAGGGCAGGGAGGGGGCCGATGCTGGAAGTTGTATATGTCGCTGATCACTCTTTAAACTGCCAGCGTACTTCGCTTACAAACGGCTATCACATCGCAACAAAAATGAGATTTCCCCCATGGATCCCAGCCTTTTACAAACTGACGCCAGAGTATGTGAATATACATCAGTACCTGCCAAACACCTTAACCTATATTTCGGACAAACAGGATTGACCCCGCGTGTAAACTGTATTTCGCTGATCAGTGGTCTTATGGAGCTAACAAATGACGATCACAGCGCGTACACGTGAAATGCGCAGGTACGAAGATAAAAAAAACAAAACACGCAACCCTTGGATAGGGCCTAAACTGAAAAACCTTTAACCAAACAGTCGGATTGGGTTCGTTGGGGAAATATGACTCCTCTGATATAATTATTATCGCCGAGTTACCAATGTAAAACGTAAAGTTAACTTGACTTAAACGACATATTCTACTGAGCAAATTAGTTTTATATTATTATTATCCCTCAGATTCGAATTGTTCCCATCATGTATTTTTCACACATTTTATTCCCCTGGTTTGTTCCCAGATAATTATTTCCTTTGGACAGATCTTCTCAATAGTTATATTAATTATCTCTGTGGTATTACTTTAAAATTTAAATTATAAATCTTGCGAAAATACTTACGTGAACTCACCTAGCGTGGATCGAGTTCTCAATTTAAGAGCTTTTATACGTACCTCGGGGGAAATCTCCACGATCTTTCCAGTAAAGCAGCTCACTTACTATTTGATAATAAACATGGTTATTACCCTCGTATGTTAACTTGTTACCTCGTCTCATTCATCCACGATTGGGTTAATTCTATTTCATACATTTGATTGACGTAGAGATGCCCGAAAGTCGATATTAAAATACCAGGTATGCATACACACAACATACACCAAACTCTTTCACAAAATTTTATTTTTCAAGCACTTTTCCAAACCACTCTCTCTTTTTAAGCACTTTTCAAGCCCTTGAAATTGAAATGACTAAATTCAAGCACTTTTCAAGGTGCGTATGAACCCTGTAAATTATATAACACAGACCTAATTTCTGGCATGTACATAGGAACTATATAGAGGAATATGTATGATGAATATGAGGAAAAACAGAGGAGTGGCTTTGATATTAGGCAGTCCTGAAGTGTGAAAATAGGTTTTTAATAAAAAAATTGAGGTTTTTCCTTAATTTCTCAGAGGAACCAAGTCGCAAAGACCCAGTTTTCGGCTTGGTAGGAGATCTTGGGGACATCTAACATTATGCTGTATTTTGGATTCCCAGGTCTCACATTTTAAAGCGTGCCACATCTACGGATGGACGGACAGATGGATTGAGGACAGGAAATGGACCACGACTATAGCTCAGATGACTTATAGTCAGCTAAAGTGATACTATATGTTTGCACTGGTGAAAATCAGTCTAGACTGAGGCGAGAAAAGGGATATAGATTTGTATAAATATTTATTAATGCTAATAAGTGCACAACCATACAAAATGCATACACAATGTTAAATCAGATATGTGAAATATAGGATTTTCTACTAGCGGCAAGCTATACTTAACAATAACATACCATTTACAATGTAATTCCGTGCCATGAACTGACTGATTACAACAAAATATTATACCACTGTAGCACTTCACAATTGTTCACCAAAAATGCATACCAGCAAGATAATTAATCTCCAATGCCACAGTTAATATGCATTTAGTACAATGTATTTATATATTGTAAACACTTTGAAAGGAAATGTCAATTTACCTGCTAGCTTAATGTGATTTTTTTTAATGGGAACATGTGTGTATGCAGAGATCAAATAGGGCTAACTGGAAATGACCAGAGCTGATACGTAAAGTCAATCATAGGTGGCGCCAAAAGGTAGTGTAGGCGCTGACACCTGCTGGTGGTCTCAAAAATTAAATAAAAAGACAAATCTTCGCTGCACAAGAGGTAACCCTCATAAATTACACAAAACAAAGTTTGTTCACATTTCTGAAATACCCAATGGTTATTATACAGTGACATTTAAAACATGTCGTTTATGATTATACAATTCACACAATACATAATTCTATTAATATAGGCACTTGGACATAATAGCTTGGGCTATTAATTTGGTCTCTACAGGCTGCTACACAAGCTTGACCATTAAATGATAATGCAGTGGTCCCTATGTCTGGAAATATCTGGCAACCTATGGCGCTCAAACAAAGTTAAAAAACTGCTGCTTTGTGTACAATCATAAGACAGCAGAGTTCTGGGACTTATACACAAGAATAACAAAATTTAGCCCCCCCCCCCCCACCCTTCATATTGCAGCTCAAAATATATAGTACCAATAATTAAAAACAACAGTTGGAGCAACTTGCTGATCTGCATATATGTGGATAATTAGGGTTACATACTGCCAAGAAGTTTTAACCATCTTGATACTGCCAAAGGCAAATTTTACTATGATTACATGGATAGTTTATATACTAAGGACTGTTCCAATGTACAGCAACAATGTAATAGTACTTCGCTCCTCTGAATTATATAAACACAAACACACTAACACAGTCCCCCCCTCCAGATCCCATTCACAGCATTTGAGGAAAAAATAAACTCTTTCTCAAAAATTTTGCCCTGTTTTACAGTTGAGGGGAAAATCTTCAGTACTTCATATATTATGGGGCTCACAATGAACAATGATTCTAGATTTCTGCAGATTTGACCTTGAAGGTCAAGGTTAAGGTCACCAGTTTTCAAACTCAGCAATAAATGCACTTTAACGACAAGACTACCATAGGCCTGTGTAAATATGGATGAAAACACACTAATATTCTCATACAATTATCACTGTGTTTTCCACAACTGTGTATATACCCATTTAGCAGACCTTTGTGTCTTTATCTTTACTAAAATGTTTGGTACAAATGAACAAACACTCATACTTTATATTTCTGTTCCCTTAATCTACTACGAACCATAGCTGCATAAACACAAAATATAACTGCCAAATGTTCACTTTATGTGCAATACCGCAGCGTGTAAATTACATCTAAGAGCAAAGAGATGCCATTATACCCTGTATTTTACCAAGGACCTCTGTATAAACTACAAAGTAAGAGTTGAATCATATATTCACTGTATTCCCTATAAACCAATCTGATAATAAATATGGTCATTTTCATGAACAAGTTCCATGTTGAGCTTCATACCACTGTGTTTATAGGCGTTGATGTGTATATGCATGAAAAATTGCACATATAACTTCTTGCCCGTTGACATATTGTGTATGTATGTGTGAGAAAACCCTCAGAAAAGACAGCTAAAAATGATACCTGTGCAAAAGAATCATGGTTCTATTTTAAAAAGTCTACCAGCTCACACAGATATACACTTTTTTTGTTGGTTTACCCTGTATATAATACAGAACTAAATACACAGAGAAAAGTACAATATGTCAGGATTTACAAGCAAAAACAGAGCAACATGTTGCCTTAAACAATCATGAAACCCTTCATGGTTTTCACTTTTTCAGTGTTTAGCAAGGGTGCACAAAATATTATTTACAAACCATATTGTTCTTTACTGGCAGACAATTGAAAAGATCTTAAATCGATCTCTGAATATACACATTCTATTTTAATTCATAATGTCAACCTATTACTTTTAAACTTTGCCTTTGATGATTGGACCTCTTATTCAGAAAGGTTTGATTTTTTTTTGGTGAAAATTCCCCATTTGTGAATATCACAAATTTGAAACCCTCAGGAAAATGTATATATATATATATATATATATATATATATATATATATATATATATATATATATATATATAAATTTTAATCCCTGGCTTTGGCTACACAAGCCCTACTTAAAATATATATGATACTTAATCCCTAAGACATAGCATTTATAAATGTTGCTTGCAGTTCAGGTTAATATTTGTCTAGCTACTTTTATATACAGTTGAAGCTCAGCTGATTAAAAATGACTGGCACCTGAATATATAATAAATGAAGACAAAAAATAGACTGGATTAATATCAAGATGCACCATAGCTGGATAAAAGAATGTTCTTTAGTTGATAATTATAAATGTTCATAAAAATCTGAGGATGTATAATATAGCCATAATTATCTAATACATATATGGGAAAATATTTATGACTAGAGCAGTAATTTTTAATAATAAATCCAACCCTTTCTAAAATGAAAATATCCTTAATTTATACCAATCATTTTCAGTAAGTGTTTTACAATATGTGAATTTATTAAGAGTTTACTTATGATTTAATTTTAGCATTTAAAAAACATTTTTATACAAAGTGATTTTTAAATAAGTAGCAGATATTTTCAAAATATGCTCAACTATTAGTTAATCTTACACCAATATGTTGGGATAAAAGTTCACAAAATGTTCAGATCATACAGATTCCTTACCCCTTACATAAAACTATGTCCAAGATTGTAAGCCCTCAACAACAGTTCTGGCAAAATGTCAATTTGTACAGAATCAAGGTAACACCTAAAAATAAGACAGCTTTGCAGTTTACGTTACAATGGGATGGCACGCTGCAGCCTGGCTAACAGTAACAGTGAGAAGAAATTATGATTTCTTGGGATGAACATATGTTCTGGTAAGAACTGAGCAATACTGTTGTACGAGAGTGCTGAAACTTAAAGAGAGTAAGCTTAAGAGTTCTGACATTTTTGTTACTGTCTTATTATTGTCTAAACCCCCCCCCCCCCCTCAGAGAATACATCTAGAATCAAGTGTAAATTATGTGTTACTTATACACAAGATAAAGTATGCCAAGTGTCATCATCACCTTGGCATAGTAGAATATCAACTCCCCATGGCTGTATACTGTACTTATTAATCTGCTCATGTGAAATATAACCCATCAAAACCCTAATCCTAAATCCCAAACCTTATTATGGCCAGAGCATTGATTAAAGTCACATGTCAAACTATGGTGTTAACTGCCTACTTTGTTTTAAGAACATATTGGGTAAACACACAAAATAATACAATATGGACCATGCCAACCATGGACAAGTCTGTAAAACAATATATGTCATGATCATACAAATATAAGTGTAACATAGTGAACATACTGAAACTTCATTTTCTCTCAAATTTCCATCTGGTTTACAAAGTCACATCTGACAAAAAAGTATCCTTCTTGTTTGTTAAAATACACATCACACCACATCTAATGAACCCTTCATGAATATTCATGAAAGTAACAGAGCCACATTTTACATAAACACTGGCTAAATCCAAAGTAGCACCAAGTACAGAACACACTCCTGGCTGACAAGTTTCTGTGAGGAATCAACTGTTTGTACTCAAATGTATTTCTCATACAACTACTCTCATCTATCAGTCCCTGGTCAAATGAACTACAAAGAAAATTTCTTAAACGTCACCAAACACTGACCTTTTTAAAAGTGACTGGCACAGATTGCTGAAAAGCATTAAGGTTACACTGGCATATAACGTACCTGCCAACTGTGTGTACCAAATTGACATGCCCAGACCAGAAAGCAGGACCAAGGTTACTAGGTGCATCTCGTGCGACAATCAATGTGTCTGCAGTTCATGCATAAGAATATTTATAAGAACATTTATAAGAACATTAAAGTTTTTTTATGAAACAGGTCTGGTAATTTTTTAAACAACCACAAGGGGAACCAGAAGTCATCCAAAGTAGAGAGCAACTTGCTGATGCTGCAACGGGGCATAGGTGACATCTGGTGGTGGCACCTCAAACTTCAAAGTAGTTTGAAATGGTAGATTTTTCTGGTGTTTTATAAATAGTGCAGATGACTAGCGGCCTGGAACACACACAGGAATTATAAGAATCTTGGTCTATATATGAGCAATATGAGGATTTTATAAACATGATAAAGAGGGAAAATTAATGTGTCGCTGTAACCTTAACAGGCTGGTTGCACTGGCATGAAGGTATTAATTTACGTAAATGAGAGATAGATCTTAAGCATTTGATTGGCCAACTTGATATTGGTCACTGTTCAGAATGGTCTGCTATTCATACAGCTATATTTTGGGCACAAAAGATCTGGGTCCCCCATGTGACACATAAATCCACTCTCTCCATTACTGGTTATGCGGTCTTCAATACTATATCCTGGAACAAGAGTTATACATTATACAATATATCAAGTACTTTCTTACTGATAAACACCATAATAAATATTGTCATCAGGAATATTAATGCTATCTAAGCATCAGATACTCAATATCTTGAAGGAAATCAACCATATACCTATCTTACTGATAAACACCATAATAAATATTGTCATCAGGAATATTAATGCTATCTAAGCATCAGATACTCAATATCTTGAAGGAAATCAACCATATACCTTGGAAATAATAATACATGGCGATAGAAATAGGTATCATTATAACATATGGTTATAACATATAGTTGCTACCTGATATTGTCACAAAGTTTGATTCAGTTCTCCCAAATATCAATTTTGAGCACAAAGCCACTGCAACAGAGATTAAACCTGCCTTTGCAATAATAAACCTATGCATGAAATCAAAATATACTATATCTATATATACTGATATTTTTTTAATAATTAAAGAATTTGCAAACTTAATTGATAGACCTCCTTTCATAATATCACTAAAACCAAATAACAGTACTTGATGATACATCAGAATAAAAAAATAAACATATAATATTCAATCCTCAAAAAGATATGTATACTGCATACAGTTAAATGAAAGGCTTAAAAAGGTGCCTTGAGCATGCTTGACCAGTCATGTTTCTCTCTGGGAATTAAATATGGGGCTTTTGTAAATAGTCAGATTATGCGGCTCAGATTTCTGAATTATCTATATAAATATGTTAGTCAGTACATCATCAATCTAACTGTGCAAGACCTGAATAATGAAAATGAATAAGTCATGACAAATATTCACTCCTCCATAATACAAAATTCATTTAGTCCGATGTTGTTCAGAGAACCTTTCAGTCCCATTTGGATAATTCAAATCATAACTGAAATATCAATTCAAGAATGGCCACAGAACCTATCACAATGTTCCCAAATGAGTCAAAGATATGTTATATAAAAGAGTAATTATGCTTTATATATCATATGCCATTATTAGTTATCACACCAGCCCTACTAATGCTGAGCTGGCACGTACTCTTATCACTTTCACCCTGTTTGGAGCAATGCAACCAGGGATACAATCCCTTCGCAGAATCAATATTACAAACACTTTGTGTACATAAAACAATGTCTGGATTCACCCAATTAATATACACAGAATGATACATTAAAATTATCTCAAAATTTTGCAAATCTCATTCTTATTTAAGTCTTTGAGAGAAAGCTATATCAAACATAAGATGTCTGTGAAAACCACTTTGAGGCTTGTGTGTGACCATTTGTGTCTTTGTGGATCTTTCAATGTAGACTTGTCAATAAATATCATAGACAAATTGTTCTCTTTGCATTGCAATTTATAAATTAATTTGAAGAATTAACTTTATAGTGATGGCAGTTTTCTATGTACCAAACAGGATCAAGATGATTTAACTGAGCTTGTAATTTTGTGGCAATTTTATATTAAAGCTTGGTTTTCCTGCAAATAACCTCCTTAAGACATAGTCCTTTTCAACAATAAAAGTCACATGTTAATCTATAAAACATGAACTTCTGCCATCACTGTTAAGCAGCATGCAGCATCAATGCATCTGCTGCACAAACTGCTGCTGACGGAAAGGAGGCTGCGGCGAGTTAGTATTGTTAGGGAACCCCTGGAAATGGGGCGGGGCCTGCTGCTGAGGAAAGGATTGGAAGTTGCCCTGGGCCTGGGGTTTCTGCAGGGTTGGCACTCCCTTCCTGTAGACCAGCATGTTCAGTATTGGCTTCCTCTTGATGTATTCTACAGCCTTTTTGTGTGTCACTACTGTAAAGTCATGGCCATTTACCTGGAAAATAAAAATTTCCAACTTACAACATATATGAATGTTCACAAAAACATGCAGTTTCTGTGCAAGCACTGGCATGGAATAGATGCTAGGGTTGGGATGATATCACTTTTCTATATCATGATAAGGAAATATAATTTATTGCGATATATCATGGTATCATAATATAAGTATCTGGCAAGAGTACTCCAGCATTTGTCACCATATCACAAAATGTCAGTGCTGTCCGCCATGTCCGACTATTTATAAGAGGGCAAATTGCAGTTTTCAGAGAATGTGATTCTGTCAGTTTGTCCACCACTGCCATTTTGATTATACCCATGTTAAAATAAATGTTATCCTTGAAAGTATATGATTTTCTGAACACAGACAGACCTTGTGATGTCATTATCTTTTGGAATTAATCCTAAAAGGGCATGTGTGTGTTCCAAAACTGGATGAATAAGCTTAGCATGATATCACGATAACAGGGAAGTTAACGATACAATTATTGCAGCTGTCAGATATCATGATAATCTCACATATCGGTTATCATCCCAATCCTAATAGATGCACATATCATGATGATAACTATAGTCTGTTCGAACAGTAGGTGCCCATTGAAATTTGGCAAATTTTCTCTCCAATTTGAATGTGTTCACACAATTAAACACAAGAGGGACCAAAGGCCTAATATGAGATGAAAAACCTCATGACATAAACCAACAGTCATATTTTGCAACCTGCTGCTTATTCTGAATCTTGTGGCAAAGTGACATGGCATCTGTCATGATCTACATTCCTTAAATATTTATGACAATGAATAATTACCAAAATCTTTTAATGCAGTTGTTGGAGTTGATAAGTGACCTTGAGCTTCATCAATGGGATTGAGATATGGTGAAAATATAGATTTTGCTCAGATACAGATTTATTGAATTACTAAAATATTTTGGAAAGTATCTTTTTTGTTTCAATCTAATTAATTAGGCCTATGCCTCATTCCATTATTGGTAGTCTGGTCAATATGAGTATTGACCTTTTTTTTTTGCCAACCGTGATCATTGCATTTTGCTTTTTGGAAGTGATCTATCAATTTATGACAAACTTCCAAAATTTTGATGAGCTACGCATTTTGGAACAAACTAAGGTTGTTGAAACAGATATGACACTGGCCATACTCAGTACATACTGTGGTTGCCTTTTTGTTCGCAAGGGTTTTAATTTCGCGATATTCGCGAATGGGAAATAATCGCGAAAATGAAACCCTCGGGAATAATCGGCAGATTGAGAATGTCCTTCTTATTTAGTGTAATCAATACTTGTATGGTAATAGGTTAAAACAGAGAGAATTTTTTTTAATAAATTACATCCTTGCAGGTATAGGGAAATGTAAGCCTTAAATTTGAACTAAACCACCTATGCTGTGTGTGCGGGCCTATCATGTCACAAACTCATGACTTATTCTCATTTTATAATACACACAGGTATATGGCTTTGCCAAAGATTTGATAAAGGTTCTTGTGAGATAGTGAAAATGAAACCCTCGCAAAACATTAAAAATGGAAAAATCGCGAAATTTCAGCCTCGCGAATATGAAGCCAACCACAGTATATCACTTGAGAATGATACTTAGCATTCCCTCATTTGGCAACATCTTCTATGATTCACATGTGGCATATTTATTTACTTCAAAGATCTATACAGACAGCAAATCCTCTCTGTAGGGACTCATCATAATATGCTATAGTTATGGTGAAAACTGAGCACGATATTACCTGTAATGCAGAATTGCGAATACAAAAAGTTTCAGCAATGATGCAAAATAAAAATTTTTTAATAATATATAGGTAAACAAACTGAAATATACAGAATATTATCCTATCCTTAAAAATGTGATTCAAAATAAATTATCAAGTTGTACCAAAGACATTTAGAGGTACATATTTCAATTTTTTTTTCAAATATGTACCAATTTTCAGTGCTGATTTTAACTGGGGAAATATTTGGAATATTAATTTCAGAGAACTGCACATCATATTAAAACTCCAAATCTGAAATCTAAGGAATGCAAGCCTCAATCATGTGGGAGTCCCCATTGTGTGATGCACCCAAAACCATGTCAGCATTCACTTATTTGCATAACTGATTCTTGCATAAGTTACTGCACATTTGTGAATAATCCTTGGTGACATTCCTGAATCAGGATCATGGCAGATTAACAACAAAATCTAACAGATCCTTCACTAGTCCATTCCCAAAACTCCCTAAAATTGTGATTCAGTTCATGATTGTGTGGGTTATGTTTTGAAAAAAACAGGTGAAAGCCTACACACCAGGCATCCTGGCAGAG
The DNA here is from genome assembly GCA_026874595.1 of Sipunculus nudus. Classification (NCBI taxonomy): domain Eukaryota; kingdom Metazoa; phylum Annelida; class Sipuncula; order Golfingiida; family Sipunculidae; genus Sipunculus; species Sipunculus nudus. The sequence goes on from CM049309.1 coordinate 33,487,072, forward strand.
ACAATCAATCCCTTTACATGTTTATGTGACTGAAATATTTCTAGTTATGTCTAGTTATTAATGCATGGGCCACATAAGCATCCAAAAAACACACACATGAATGATTTACCTGCAGAATCTTGTCGTGGACCTGGAGTCCTGCCTGGTGAGCTGGTCCCCCTTCATAAACAAAGGTGATGTATACACCCTGAAATACAGGAAATATATAATGTGGCACCATTCCTAACCTGTATACACCCTGAAATACAGGAAATATAAAATGTGGCACCATTCCTAACCTGTATTCGTCCTGAAATACAGGAAATATATAATGTGGCACCATTCCTAACCTGTATACGCCCTGAAATACAGGAAATATATAATGTGGCACCATTCCTTACCTGTATACGCTCTGAAATACAGGAAATATATAATGTGGCACCATTCCTAACCTGTATACACCCTGAAATACAGGAAATATATAATGTGGCACCATTCCTAACCTGTATACGCCCTGAAATACAGGAAATATATAATGTGGCACCATTCCTAATAGCGCCCTGCGCAGGCCTTAACCCGCCCCGCGGGCTGCGGGGGGCCAGCAACCGCCCCGCGGGCCCCTGCGGGCTGACTTTTTTAGGATTTTGTGGGGAGGGGCAGGCCGAAAAAAATTCTCTGCGGGGCGGGGTTGGTGCTGGCAAAAGGAAGGGATATGCGGGGCGGGTTTCATGATATTAAAGTGCGGGTATCTGTGGGCCGAAAACATTATTAAATAGCGAGAAGATGATCACTTTTGCTTGAATGTTAAGCACTGCAGGTCTGTTTATGTTCCAGATTCATCTTTGCAGAGAACACTTTTCACAATATTGCAAATGAACCTGGGAATAGCGTTGTATAATTATAGACTGTTCAGCACTGTAGGCCTATACTTGTTGCCAGTCTCAGATATTACATAACATAGCTGAGGGTGCACCGGGATTGTGCCTGTGATGTTATAATAGTCACAGTATGGGTGCATCTGGCTATGTCACCAGCTGGATATAGCTTTACATAACTCACAAAGACTGAGGTGTGCTAATCATGGATGAGCAAATGAGCACTTGCTTGTTTAGAGGACTGCACAAGCAAAGCAAAATGAGATAAGGAGCATGCCATGGGGCTCATTTGTTATCTATTCTTGTGTACACAACCATGACATAGAGCTGACTCCCTCTGTACAGTTCCATACCCTTCCCCTTTCAGCTAATTAGCTGATATCGCTGGACAGGATTAAGCTCTTTGTGAAATAAATGGTGTGAACTGTGGTGAGCAAGTACGCTACCTGCTAGTGATGAGTAGTGTAACTCTTGGCATACAAACTTAATAGATATTGATTGTTTTATGCTTAAGTTTTATTTTATGTTTCTGTATAGCAGCATATGCATGATAAATATTTTTAAACTGCAATTATGCTGTTAGATAAATACCTGAATATGTTGAATTTATAATTACTTTAAATATTTTAAGGAGACACAGCGGCAATATTTGAATAATGTGTACCAGTTACTACAGTGACATTTCCAGTGATATGGCAGTAAATAATTTTATTTTGGGAAGTGGTAATTCTTAAAAATAAGAAAATGCATGGTAATTCTATGACACTCGCCCTTACCTGCAGTGTAAAAAACTCGAAAATGTCCTACCATCAACAAAACGCTATGATAACACTATCTACTCAGATGGTCATTCATTATTAATATCTAAAAATAAAACATATTTTTCTAGTTGGCTACCTTTTTGGTTGTCCCTTGTGTTTATTTGCGGGTTGAATGCGGGCTGACTTTTGGTAAAAATGCAGGACGGGGCAGGTACGGACTGAAAGCTAAAAAAGCGGGGCGGGTGCGGGGCGATTTTTTCTTTATAGGTGTGGGGCAGGTTTTTACTACTGCGGGGCGGGGCGGTTGCGGGCTGAAGGTTTGTTTTGCGGGGCTGGTGCGGGCTCTAAATCCTGGCCCGTGCAGGACTCTAATTCCTAACCTGTATACACCCTGAAATACAGGAAATATAAAATGTGGCACCATTCCTAACCTGTATAGGCCCTGAAATACAGGAAATATAAAATGTGGCACCATTCCTAACCTGTATAGGCCCTGAAATACAGGAAATATATAATGTGGCACCATTCCTAACCTGTATATGCCCTGAAATACAGGAAATATAAAATGTGGCACCATTCCTAACCTGTATAGGCCCTGAAATACAGGAAATATATAATGTGGCACCATTCCTAACCTGTATACACCCTGAAATACAGGAAATATATGTGGCACCATTCCTAACCTGTATACACCCTGAAATACAGGAAATATATAATGTGGCACCATTCCTAACCTGTATACACCCTGAAATACAGGAAATATATGTGGCACCATTCCTAACCTGTATACGCCCTGAAATACAGGAAATATATGTGGCACCATTCCTAACCTGTATACGCCCTGAAATACAGGAAATATATAATGTGGCACCATTCCTAACCTGTATAGGCCCTGAAATACAGGAAATATATAATGTGGCACCATTCCTAACCTGTATATGCCCTGAAATACAGGAAATATATAATGTGGCACCATTCCTAACCTTTATACGCCCTGAAATACAGGAAATATATAATGTGACACCATTCCTAACCTGTATACGCCCTGAAATACAGGAAATATATAATGTGGCACCATTCCTAACCTGTATACGCCCTGAAATAAGGAAATATATAATGTGGCACCATTCCTAACCTGTATACGCCCTGAAATACAGGAAAAATATAATATGGCACCACTCATTACATTACATGGTCATATACAAAACTAAACTTTAAATATTTCTTACACCTAAACTTTAAATATCTCTTTAAATATGTTTTACAGCTGGGTCCACACAGTAAGGTGAACATTTTATAATGACATAGCAGAGGAAAAACTTCCTGCCACACCATTGTGAGTGCATGCCCGAGGTTCTGCCACCCCAAGAGGTTTCATGATTGATGCAGATAAAACAGGGTGTTTTCTGATGACTTCTTGAACGCCACCTTCATATAATTAATACTCAGATCATTTTTTAAGTTTAACTCAGCTGGTATCATTCCAGGCACGACATGAATTCCCAAGCTCCTGTGATGCCATTACCAGGGATGGCATGCTGCCACACCGTTAGGCACCATTAGGGCAATTGTGATTCTGTCTGGGAAACTACTAATCCATCTCCTGGAAGTTAAGATTAAGACTGGTACCATGCCCAATTATGCACAAGTTATTGGGTCTACAAAGAAATCTGCCATTTTTCAGTCTGAAATGGTGTGATTCACAGCAGTTCATAAAGTTAATGCAGTTTTTTTCTAAGTCAGTTGTGTTTTATTGTCTAAATGATTTCTTTTCATGATCATCAGTGGAGATCAGTGGATATATCTTTTGACCACATTTTGGTAACTATTCAAGTATACATGAAATATACAGTTCATGCAACTTAGATTAGAAAATTTAAATGAGCTTTAGTAATTTTCAATGACTTGTCAACAAAACTTTAAATGCTGAGATATATTAACCAAATATCAACAGTTTAGAAGATAACCTTATCTGGGTATCCTTGTGGACTCTGTGAGGGATCCTGGTCAATCCCACCTCCAATTCGGAAACCACATCTGTGTTTCTGTTTCCCATCTGTATCAAACACTGGATTGCCCTGCTCATCTCTCTCTGGATCCTTGTGCAGCACAATGGGAATCTAAAACAAAATATGCCACAAATATCCACCTGTCTGTTTGTCTATATATGACTGGCATTGAGATAAACAAGGCCAACAGGCCTAATGCAAACCTGTGCAATGGGATATACATTAGGAATTATGCTTCCAGGATAACATGCTTGACCATTATTTGAAAATTACTTAACAATGCAAGTACTAATTTAAATATTTTAGGCCTGTGAACAAGCACCAATAAAGTGAAGGTGGCTACACTAGTCTTCTGTATGAGAAAGCCATCATGGCATGGGCAGGCAAAAATTTCAGGCTGATACATCAAACTTCTCAGTCAAGTGCAATCGGATGACCAAGCTCAACTGAGGAGGGCAGTAGTACCCAAGTGAACTGAAACTAATGTATAGGTGCAGCACTGGGTGAACTCTTGACCAGTACCTGGCTGCACTGACTGAACTCTTGACCAGTTGCCTAATCTGATACAGTTGGCAGTAGGCCAAAGCTATAAATAGATCAAGACTGAAACTTGGCCTGGTTCAATCCTAGGTGCTGCCATGAGAGTGGGTTGTAGTGACCCCTCTGAAGTCGGTGTTTCCCTCCAGCTTTCTCCACCTCTCTCACAAGATGTTCAACTCTATCAGTATCTTTTATTTTCACCTTGAATATCTAACTGTACTTACTCAATTAGTCATGTTTGTTGTTGCTGAGGGAGTCAGTGCAGGTTAGATTTTCCTGAGACCTGTGACTGGCTTTAGTGTGGCGTCATATCGACCATCTTGCATAACGACCAGATTACTGGCGCCAGAGTGTCATTACATAAAGTTGGAGGAACTTATTATAAGGCCTTATGAAGATGCAAATATATTCGTCATTTCTGAAAACGCTTCATGGCCTTCAGGTACACTGTCAATCAACATACACCAGACCAATCATTTGCATTTGTTGTATACTTTCTAATAATGCCAAACATGAACTGGAAAAGTTCCATTTAAAACCAGCACATTGGTAAACTCCTCGGCATGTTTCTTGAATTTATGACTGCATGAACACAAGCAAGGCTCACACCGGTCACAGGACGCAGGCAGCTTGCGGGGGATACAGGAAATGACCCGTGTCCATGGAGACCGTGTTTCAGTTTGGGTTGTGAGCTAACATGTATAATAATTTTTTAATTTTGTTTAAATTTATCATTCTAAGCATAATATTGAGATTATGGGCCGTTTACCACAATATGAATGCAACTTGATGCTAGACTATTGCGATACATTCCTCGATATTACTAGTATCAAGACTCGAGTAGGCTCACCAGCCCAATTATCCGATTGCCTACTAAGTCCAGTTGTAATGGCCAGCTTGAGTGCCAACTTCACTTTCAGTCAGTTAGTCAGTCATAATAATACGGTCTTTCTATTGTTGAGTTTTATAGCCTGACTGTCTGCATCTGCGTTCTGTTTCTGAGAATCACCAAAATTATGCAAATGTGCTTGTTCGTTGATTGAAGGTTTGGGAGGGTCACAAAAATATGCAAATACTGTACTTGTCAGGTGATTGACTGTTTACACTGCCAACAGTAATCTGATAAAGGGATCAACATTAACTGTGAAAAGCTCGAAGAGGGCAGGTAAAAGTTACAGAAAATGGTGGTAGGGCAATCTAAAATTGGCTCCTACTTGCCTGACTGGGCAAGTGAGTGCAACATAAACATTTTCACAGAGGCCTGAATCTTAACTAATCTTTAGTAAACCATTTTCTTTTTGGCAGAGGTGAATCCCATTTTAATCCCTCTGTCTTAAATTACCTGCATGTTGGCCTGTGCAAATGCTCAAAAGAAAAATTACTAACAAACAAACAGGTCTGCAATTGTATATTGTCTAAAAAAATCATGTGTATCACATTTTTATGGTAGCAGATGCCATCTTTGATTTTTGTTGGACAAGTAAAAATTCATGTATAGCAAGTAAAAGCTAGCTGTCATTTGCCCTACTAGGCAAGTACCGGTACTTTCAAAAGTTAATGTCAAACCCTGTGATTGGTTGCTCACAACTGCTCTGCTCATGATTATTCATTTAATGAATATGCTATTAAGGTCACATATAGTTGATCCTTAATCAATACATATTCATTATCCATAGTCTGGGTATGGAACTTGAAACTTCTATCAACTGAAAACTTGGATCAACTGAAAACTTATGCAAATATGAATGTAATTTAACCTCAAATCTCAGGCAAATCATTAATGATTTAGACTTGTGTTTAATACATTAATAATCTGTACTCTGAAATGTATTTAAATATAAAAATTGAATACTTAATTCTAAAATATCCAAGTGTATGTGTCCCTTTAATGCCCCCAAGAGTATATTAGAGAGGACTTTGTAACCAAACAATAATAAAGACTAGCTTTACAAATATAACTTACAGAACACCAAATTATGGTCACTTTTAATTCCAAAATGCTTAAATATAGAAGCCTTAATCATGAGGGGAAATGGAAAAAAGCATTCTTTATTTCCACTCTTAGTGGAAATAAGGCCTCCCACGACTTATATGGAAGGTTTTTGCAATAAAGACACGATAAACCTTGTAATCTCTGATACTGAAATTAAACCAACAATGAAATGACTGATAAAGTCAATAGAAAATGCAGAATAGCAGAATGACTCAGTTCACTCATAATATTAATCACCACCAGTTGGCATCAGTAGCTACAGTCAACAGTGTCATCAAGCTGCAGTGCAGACACATCAATTTTTTTTCTGACTATGGCTCAAATCAGATGTTTAGTGACTGATTTGCTGCACCGTCGCCATACAGATGTGTCTATCTTACTAGCCGTGTACTGCATCCATTATTTTGCAGTACGGGGCTGGGGAGTGCCACTGCAATGCTCTGCTAGATCTGCCGAGTACTGGAAGGTGTTGACAGGTGGGGCTGGGTTTTAGCAAGTGGTTCACAGCTCAACAATTCAAACTTTCTGATTCACATATCAGCTTAAAATCGGATATTCTGCCGTATCCTATGAAGTAAGCGTACTTTGTGACGTTAAATATATTACATTTATGGCATATACTAGACTCTGATTTAAATTACTGGGGTTACTTACGCCGTAACATTCGAGCGGATCTCCTGCCGTGTGCCCTGCCATGTTGTTATTTTGTGTGAATGTCTGCAACGTAAAGAATATGTTTTGAATAAGAAATCAAATATCATTTAACCAGTGGAAATTAAAAGGCATTTATAACAAGTAACTTATTTGAATTATTTATAACTTTTTCTTAACTCAATGGCAGAATTAATTAAAATCTGCTCTACCACACAAAAAAGTTTTTACCAGTATTTGAACTAATTCCATAAACCGTCTCGATCTTGGTTTTCTGTAAATTTAATCAGTCGATAGATGGCGCTGGTATCCATTTGCGCTTTCTTCAACCTCGTTCCAGGGCCCCAACAATGTGAAGCGCCCGGGAACAACTTATGTGTCTTTTCCTTGTACACCACAAGATGGCGCTGTGGTAATAGTCCACCCTAAGCCTACTGGTATCAAATTAATGACGTTAGAGAATGACCCAGTGTAAGCCGAGGCCATGCTTGCACTATGCCCGAGAAACGGGGAAATGCGTCATTGCAGTAGGGCCTCTACTTAGTAATCGGACGCCTTATTTTCATGTATTGACGCGTCTTTAAACATCTTAAATTAGTTCTGCACTTTGGCGCCTCTCAGACGTGTTGACTACGTTAGCGTTATCTTCATTCTCCAGGAGCATTTCCAAAGAGGAAATATGGAGGCAGTTACCTAAAAAAAAAAATCATAAAAAACGATAGATCTAACCACTACGCCCTTATATGCTCGGTACCTTTGATCTAATTATGCAACTTGGTCCCAAAAATGCTCCTACAAAGAAAGGCTTTTCCCAGTTTCCACGTCTCTGGCTGTGAGAACTGTTTATAACTTAATATTAGATCATAGTGATGCCATCAAAAGAAATTGCATCTTTTATTTATAGTGCTTTCCGAAGTTTTAAGGCTATCCCCCCCCCCCCCTCCCCCCACCGGAGTTTTGGACTTGAGGAAAAAAAGGAGATTGTTCCCTGTGTGCAAACCCCTCCCGTCAACAAAGGTTTGTACACCAGACGATCTGATCGGTATCGTGGGATAGTTTAAGTTACGTGTCATTAAATTAATTTGTAAAATATCTGTTTTGCGTGTTTTTCTCGCCGGGAAATTACCCCATCTCCATAAAATATGCAAGTCCGGCGGATCTCGGGGGAAGTGCCATGCATCAGATAAAACAGAGGGGAGTGCTTGCCTAAGTTCCCTTAGTAAAAGTTAGAAAGGTACAAATTGTAATCTGCAATGTCAGTTATCAGCAGGAGGGTGAAACGCATGAAACTGTAAGCAAAATTTACCCATACAAATCAATCAATTTTGTCTAAGGGGTTTATATACACACAATATAACAGGCTTAAACAATTTGGTATCGTAATTTAAAGTGGACATTAAAAAGTAAAACCTTAATTACAAAATAAAAGTTTGGTTTGTGTTTTTCCTAACCATAGATGAAAGAATATTTTTTTTCTCAAAATACGTTTTTTGAATGAAACGTTTTTAAATTAATTGAAAAATAAATTGTTCATTTCTCATAAAGTATATATCAAATATCATTTAAAATGTTATCTGTGTGTTCTCTAGGGGGCGTTCTTTATAACAAGAATTGTACGTGTATACAAGAAGGCTAGATATATTTGAACTCGATAGAGACCCGTAGAAGAAATATAAGGTCACAGTTAGCTGCCTTATACTAGTTTATCTGCAAAATATATGTGACAAAAAAATTCAGTGTTACAAATATTTAAACATTAAAATGTATCCATATTCATTTTTATACGTATAAACGGAATCTTTCTGTGTATGGCATACATAGACCCCATTACCAACATTTTATTAACGGTATGGAAAACACATGATGTCAAGATAAGAGGCTTGCCTGGCACCATTTATTAAATTATAAAGACGTACACATTATATAATATATTATTTTTCCTAACGCTATTTCCAAACCTCCGTTCCAATTTGTTATTTTATACTGTATAACTGGGTCAGTTAGGTCTCACAATTATTTAATTAGTGGGACAGGATAATTTAATATGCTGGGACCAATGGGAAGTTCATTTCCACCCCTAGGCCCTGTGTGGGCTATATATGGTCACAGACATTCGGCATGTATGCGTACGGTCCGTTAGTTTCCTGCAGTTTCCTGTCAGTGAACCTTGTCGGTTAGTGTACCCAGGTGGCCCAGGCTGGCCGGAGAGGTTCATTTCCTTGTCGTTTATGAGCCCTTATTTTACGATAACATTAAATTCCCAGACAAGGCGGCACGTTTAGTGTCCTGTTACGAGAACAATCGACACGAAAGACGGACGCCGTCGTACGACTGCACCCGGTGCCCCCAAACTGTGCATGGTCCACTAATCAATCTGTCATATGTAATGTTTTAGAGAATCACGCTTAAGTTACATGGGTACACCTGGTCAGTTGCTGAACAAATGCTGCCCCTTATACCCACGAATGGGGCAGCCACTACCCAGGGACAAAGTCAAAGAAATTTAATCGATCCTTGTCACAATGAAATATAATCTTTTAAATAAGATATATATTATGGTGATCCACATTAACTCATATATTTTATGGAATGTCCCTTGGTGTTACTTTAACCTTCCCTAATATTTCATCAAAATTTGTTAAGATAACTTTTGTGCGTAAAATTGCTTACACACAAACTAATCATCTAACCTTTCTGGCTGATGTATAAAAATGCCGATAATTCAAGGTTACATGGCTGATCAGCTATTATAACGCGCATGCATGAGTCACCCATGACCTTAAAAAAAACCCGCCCCCTCATGGGTTTGGTCATATCCATAAGGGTAAAAGGGGGAGGGTCTACCAATTTATTAATGTATAACTAGAAAAACTGCATGCGGCTGGAAAAGTGTCATATCCCTGCATTTACATCAGGGTATTGATTTTTAAGGGGTCCTTTTATGTATGTGTTCACACACCTCTGCGTATACATGGGAAAGAGTCTTGGTATATTAGCGCATATCAGTATTAAGTATACACCAAATGTTCGTTCATCATGTATGAACAAATAAAGTGCATGAGGGTTCGCTCTAGATAAACCTTTAAAATGCAGGGTTGTTTTTTTTACGATCAAAAACCTAATTTTTGATAGCAACAGGCATCCTTCTTCCCATCCTCCCCTAGATTCTAATTATAGTGTTTACTTTAACAGTTGCTCGCAATTAGAGTGCTTAGTGACCCTGCAGCCTGTCCGTAGGTTAATAACATTTGATGGCTGAGGATGATGCAATAAAGATGATACATCGAGTTGAAAACATAACCACAGCCAGTATTTTATAATAGAAGACAAGGGGACTGCTACTCATTCCATGACTGCAGAGCACAATAAGTACAAGCCAGTGGCTAGCTGACAAGCGAATCTTGAAACATGCTGCAAACTGGACATTCATTGACACTTGTGATAAAGTAGGATTAAGATACCAAATTGGATACTAGATATCTAACTAGATACTGTTGTTCAGCTTGACTTGTTCATGTGAGAACATACATAGGTTTTTTTAAACTTTATTTTACACAAGGGTGTAAAAAACCTCTTTTTTTTTACAAGACGTTAATTAAAGGGGCCCAATCACCTATCTGACCTTTATAAACTAAAGGTAATCCCTTGGAGCTTTTACAAAAATAGGCCAGAAAACGTGGATATCACCGCACACAGGCAGCTTGTTAAATTTTTTTGTTTATATCAATGTGTTTACAATATATGGGGGCCCGCTGCAACAAGTGACCTTCTTACCTCCGCATATATGCAACCTACCCCCTTGGGTTACGTTTTTCCCGTTTGTCAACATGGCTGTGTTAAAAAACATGTTGTTGATAAACAAGTTCATAAATCCTTCACGAAGGCGTCATAAGAACATTTTACAACCAATATTACTCTTAGATCATTAATATATACACAGAGGAAGACAGAAATCACGTAAATTGTTTTTCAAAAGGCAGGTGAATGAGCACCTTTGACGTAAATTAACGGTGTAATTAAAGTCAGTGTAAAATAAATTGACCACAGCATTCTAATACAAAAGTACTATATATATGAAGCTTCGTTTTGTGTGATCTGTTTTCAATGACGTTACGTAAAACGTGCGCAAAGTCATGTCACAAGTGTCCACCGTGCGTTCAGGTCACCTGTGCATATATAGGCCACACAAAAGTAGTTATTTTATGAATTCGCCATTCGTTTTTATTGTATTTTTTTTGTTTATATTTCAAATAGATACCAGGTGCTTGGTAATCTTGCTAATTTGTGCTCTTTCCTCGAATCCACAAAAGAATTATTGCAAATAGACCAATCTGTGTGTTAATTATATGCACTATATCATGAATTGAAGCAAATTTTTGTATTTTTCTTGTCAAGCTGATTAAAAATTCCATGCATTGTCTCCACCCGAACATTTTATGTAAAAAATTGGCTCGCTCGCACCATGTTTATGTTCCCGGAGCCCGTTAAACGATTATTATTATTTTATGCGTGGCCAAAATTACCGCACAATGGATATACACATTGGATTCCACTACACAGAAGCGGATCCAGGGGGGGGGTCCAGGGGGTCCGGACACCCCACCCCCTTTTTCACCCGAAGCAACCTCTTTCACGGGGTTTGAGACGTAATTTTGCGGCCTGGACCCCCCCCCCCTTTCCAGACCTGACGACCTTTTTTAAGGATTTTCATTGGTCTCCTGGGTTGGACCCCCCCCCCCTTTTTTCCTAAATCCTGGATCCGCCCCTGCTACACATACAGAAAGACACGTCTTATGTAAAGATGTCATGTAGCTCAGCATGACTCAGAAATTTAAGAAAGCCGCATAGTGACAATTGCCTCCTCTCTACCTCTCTAACCAAAATTGATATAAATATATAAATTGATAAAATATTATAATAAAAAATAAAAAAAAAAACTGAAATAGTCCCTCGTCTGTTTCTCCGTCTCTTTAATGATACCACATTATTAATAAATGTATATTTTTATTTTTTTTTATCGTCTGTATTTTACGCAAATCAATTTTACACAAACTCCTGGATATAAAAGCGAATGGTGTTATTATCAGTACATCTTTATGCCACTTGGTGGCGCCTAGGTGTTCCCGCGAAAAAGAATTCCACCTGCATTAAGGATTATACTTTTAAAAACATTCCACCACGGTTACAGAATGACCTAGATGTAACTTGGTTCTACAAACTGTGAGATTCTGTTTCCTAAAATCTTCTTCTTAAATAGAAGACCCTAAGTTCACCCAACTATGCAAATTCATACGTCAGAAAGTGACAATTAACTAAGCTCTGTCTATATCTATATATGCGGTTTATTGAACAAATCATTGATAAATTTAAATATTTGATGTATATATATATATATTTATATTTTATTATTCTTAATTATTTTATCAAAAAAATATATTTTTTGTTTTATATTACATTGCACATTCAATATTATTAAAATTAAATTAATAATAAATTACATAACATGATCTGATATTGGCTTAAAAGCACAAAGTGTAAGCAGTTTTTTATGGCATATTTTAAACGTAAACTTAATAAATAACCATGAGTGTACAAGTAATAACGCCTTCACGCTCTGCCGGTGACAGCGTGTTTCTTCGATGTGGCGTGGTTGGTTTTCTGGAGTAACATAGAAACTGGCTTCCGGCGCATGCATCTTGGAATATTACTTCTGGCCAGTTACAAGGAAAAACGAATTAAGGCTTAAAGACTTTAACTTTATCCTTCCATATAACAACAGCTACGTTTACTTTAATTTAAATATATTTTTTATTTTAGTAAAAAAATTCAAAAGAGCAAATAATAACAAATTAAAGATAAGTTTTCCATTTTGCCACGCGTCAAGCACTCCATAGTCGCATGGCTGTAATATTTCGCCGTTCGGTTACGGCTGATAGAATAAACTCATTAAACCGGTTCGTCCCGAGAGAGGTGGCAAGCGAGTTAGGTTTATAAATTCTAGGCTCCCTGGTCAATAAGCAAAGAGTTACACTGCTATTGACAACATGGATTGCAAGCCGACAAATAGATGTTTGCGGAACTTATTTGCACTTTTAATGACAGTGCTTGCGCCGTCAGTACTGGCTGTTGACTTTTATTCCTTCTCAGCTGTGGACATCGAGGGCGATGTGGTGACCCTAGAGAAATACAGAGGAAAGGTAAGACACTGTCACTGTCAGTGCCTGTCAGTTTAATGTATGTTTATTTATAAATTGCAGTGTAGAAACATGTGGATGTTCAGTGTTTTAATTTTTATGAGCTTATATTATTAGGCTTATAAAAAGTTTTGCATTTCCAAGTAATTGAATAATTTTGTCATTTAATTACAAATAAATATTGAATTGATTTTACCTCCCTTCCCTGAGTGTAACTGCATTATACATAATGTCTACATTATACACATTATATCATGAATGCATTATACACCTTGAGTAAACTACTTTGTATGTAATGTATACATTATACACAATATAGTTATACAATGAATGTTTAATAATACTCCCCAGAGCCAGCTACATTGTGTAGTATAATGAATGCTAAGGGTAACAGCATTGTATATATATGCATTATATATTAATTACAAATATCTTTACTGGTATATTATATCAATTAATTACATAATCAGTTACAGATCACTTGAGACTTGATTACATTATCAGCAACAGACACGTGGTCATTAAATTTAGGAAACATTGACAAGTTCACTTGCTTGTCTCTTGAGGTATCATTACTGTTTGTAACCCCTATATATCTAATCAGTCCAAAAGTGGTTTATATTCATATAAAGCCCCTATGCTGCCAGCCATGCATGATTTTAAACCTAGTACAGTGATCTTTCTGATAGAACCTTTTTTTGTAAATGCATTTTAACATGATTTTGTAACATTTACACAAAAAGATACTCCATTTTTTAGCCCCCAGTAACAAAAATTAGCTATTTAATGAACTAATATTAAACTACATGACATTACCTTAAAAGTTATTTTTTGTTTTTCCTCTATCATGACTCTATCTACCCTGAAACTGATTTTTTTAAAATTTTTATTCAATAATTTATTACTAAACCTTAGGGAGATATGTGACAAAAGGTGGTTGATTGCATATTTGTCTTAGTTGAAAGGTCACTTGTAGCAAAATGGCCTTTGCAAAACTCTGGTTGGTTTGACTTGCCTCCAGATGTCCTTGTTGAATGTGTTTTGTCAGAGTTGCACATGTTATAAACACTTTGATTTAGACAAAACAGTCTGTGTGCATTCGGGTAATTGTTCTCTGGTCTAAAACGGCCCAAGATATAATTTAATAAGATAAAAGTTAAACTTAGGGACCTAATCACCTATAAAGAACGTTGAATTATCACGTAAAAATAGTGTATCTTTTAAATATTGCCCTGAAACCATTTGCTTACTCCTGTACACAAATGAAAAAAATATGGACTGGCGTGATAACAGGCATCAACATAAATAAAGCCTGTTGGACTCTGTGCATCACCTGGGCCACAACACCTGCTAATCAGGAGATGCTCTTGACTGACTTGGCCCAAGCATTGTAATACATGTTCCCACTGGCTGAAACATCATGTTTTACAAGTATATCCCAAAAATTAGGTCAGTATTGTGTAATTTGTTGAAGTTATGGGCCAAAACATAATACACCTTATAAAAAATCAGGAAATATATTTACTCGGTTAACATAAAAATTGCTGAAGCTAGAGACTTTTGTTCAGGCTATAACTTCATTTAATTAAGATTCAGTTGTATACCAAAAATTTGAATATTACAAATTTTATAAGTTATTAGCATTATTATAAAATCAGTACCTTAAATTTTGTTTAACTTTGGCAATGGCATGTTTTTACCCTGTAAGCACTGTTGATTTAATTTTCATGTCATGCACTAGCTGTGACAACCGACTCAGTAGGCAATTGGATAATTGGACTGGTAAGCCTACTCGAGTCGTTATACTAGTAATATCGAGGAATGTGTCGTAGTGGTCTTGCGTCAGGTTGCATTCATATTTTGGTAAACGGCCCACAATCTCAATATTATGCTAAGATTGATGAATAAACAATAGTATACATGTCAGCTCACAACCCAAAGTGAAACACCGTCTCCATGGACATGGGTCATTTCCTGTATCGCCTGCAAGCTGCCTGCATCCTGTAACCAGTGCGAGCCTTGCTTGTGTTCATGCGGTCATAAATTCAACAAACATGCCGAGGAGTTTACCAGTGAGCTGGGTAAAAACGGAACTTTTCTCGCTCATGTTTGGTATTATGAAAGTATACAAAAAATACAAATGATTGGTCTGGTTTATGTTGATTGACAGTGTGCCTGTGGACCATGAAGTGTTGTCAGAAATGACGAAAATATTTGCATCTTCATAAGGCCTTATAATGCGTTCCTCACACATAGATGTAATGACACTCTGGCACCAGTAATCTGGTTGTAATGCCAGTGGGTCGATATGACGCTAGTCATGCACATGTAAGGATTTCAGCTTCTAAATTCTGAAATTTGTAAGGAATTGACCTGATTTAACCAAAATCTGTAGGTTTTTTAAAGTTTTTATGAGACCATGTCACACCTAGGCTATACTGAAACCCCTCTTATATGTCCTCATGTTGACCTTTTAGGCCAATTATGCATGCTTGAAGCGAGGCATAATCTCCAGCCAACCAGCTCTCATGGGTCATTGTAATGTCTCCTGTGACATCCAAAATAAGGTCACTGAGACCTATATTATGTGAAACAACATGATTTGAGTACCCCATAAGTCAGATGGACACAAGTCATAGCAGTTTGATGTAGAAACTTCTAACTTAGCATTTGGGGACTTCCCAGTAAAATCTTGCTGTTACTATTTTCTAGGGACTATTGGCTAACCAAAAATGATTTTGAGCACTATGGAAGTCATTTGTCCCAATGTTAAAGGTTCTTTAACAAATATTTTTTACCAGATCATAACATTAATTATTTATACATGCATCACCTGCATGCATGTCTAATTCAGCTGAGCATCATGACCCATGTGTCACTTGTTGTAACCTAGTTTCCACTTTGACATAAGGATCAGGGGATCTCTTTCATTTAATCATATTTTCCGAGTCTATGACAGTGTGACACACTTAGGCATATTTCCCTTTTAAAAACATTATCAGTCGTACAAAAAAATGTCATGGATTTTAATGTTCATAGCCATTCCTGTAAAGCAAAAAAAAGTGTAAATTATAAGATATTTAATAAAAACGTAAATATGCTTGTTTTTTCACAGGTCTCCCTGGTTGTTAATGTTGCAAGTCAATGTGGATTTACTGACAGACATTATCAAGGCCTTGTCAAGATACAGGACATTCTTGGGAAAAGTGGAAAGTTTACAGTTCTTGCTTTCCCGTGTAATCAGTTTGGAGCACAGGAACCTGACGTAAGTAGATGTAACACGTTTTCACTCTTGTCATCTGTTCTGCCTGTGGTCATCTGTAGGATCTGTGAACTCAATAATTTTTGAAGGACTTGATCTTTTTCATGCAGTTTGATAGTTGAGTTGTTTCTGCCAAATTTTAAAACATGTTTTAACAACTGGTGAACTTGATCTCTGTTTTTTTCAACATGTGAGCTGATGTGATGGCGCAGCATCGTCCGACTGCTGTCTGCCATCCTACCTCATCCATACGTTAAGGCATGCTATCTCGGAAGTAGTCAGAGCTAGCAGCTCCAAATTGCATGTAAGAATCAGTCACATGTCAAACTTTATCAGCTCTATAAATAGCTTTGGCACAGTGCCAGAATTGGAAGAGGCCTATGTGCTGCAGTCTGATTACTATAACAGCTTGGTGTGGTGTTTTCATGGTAAGTTCATTTTATTATTTTAAACAATTAAATGCAAGTCTGTTTATTTCAAAGTTATTACAAGTAGGGACTTTGAAATTTCTGAAATTTGGTATGTTCATTTACTTGGAAATTTTTTCTCTTAAACCAGACAGGTGGTGCCACCTACCTATTTTTTGTAAAATAAATAAATGCCCTTTTTCTCAGGAGTGATTTGCAGTATTGACCTTAAATTTAGCTTATCCATAGTTCTTGGACTCCTCCTTCTTTTACTACAGACTGGTTGCGCCATCTGCAATTGTTTTCCTGTGGTGTCTATTTGAACATGTGCCATGGGTGAAATTGTTCATATCTCAGCAGTGGGTAAGTAATTGGTCTGAAATTTGGCATGTTCATCCATCTTGGGAAGTTTTCTCGTAAACAAGACAGGTGGCGCCACTTTTCTGTTTTCATTAAATAAATTAATGTTCTTTTCTCAGGAGTGATTTACAGTATTGGCCTGAGTTTTTGCATATCTGTAGATCTTGGACTCCTCCATCTTGTATTCAAGACTGGTGGCACTATCTGCAATGGTTTTCCTGTGGCGTCCATCTGTCCTTGTGCTTTGGATGAAAATTGCCTATATCTCAGGAGTGGGTCAAGGTATTGTTCTGAAATTTGGCATGTTCATCCATCTTGGAAAATAGTCACGTAAACCAGATAGGTGGGTCCACCTAGCTTCTGGTTTTCATAGAATAACTTAATGCCCTTTTCTCAGTGGTGATTTGCAGTATTGGCCTGAAATGGTGCATATCCATAGATCTTGGACTCTTCCTTCTTGTACTCAAGACTGGTGGCGCCTTCTACAATCTTTTTCCCGTCGCGTCTATTCGTGCATGTGCTTTGGGTGAAAATTGCTTCCATCTCAGGAGTGGGTCGTGGTATTGGTCTGAAATTTTCATCATGGAAAGTTTTCTCATAAACCAGACAGATGGTGCCACTTACCTTTCCATTTTTTTGTTGAATGAATAAATGCCCTTTTTATGCCCCCGCCACGAAGTAGCCGGGGCATATAGTTTTACCCATGTCCGTCCTTCCGTCATTCCGAAATCAAACAGTTGTACAGACTTTTTTTGGCAATGCCTGCAGATATTGGCCTGATTTTTTGTGTGTGGGCAGATAATGACCTGTTACAGATCGAGTTTGTGTTTCATCCCGGTTGACCTACTTTTGACCGTTTTACGGCTCCTAAACTTAGAAAATTTAATGAAAAATAGAAATTTTCATGACAAATACACATGCACGGACTTTTTTTCGCAATGCCTGCAGATATTGGCCTGATTTTTGTTGTGTGGGCAGATAATGACCAGTTACAGATCAAGTTCATGTTTCGTCCCGTTTGACCTTTTTTTGACCGTTTTACGGCTCCTAAACTTAGAAAATTTCATGAAAAATATAAATTTTCATGACAAATACACATGTAGGGACTTTTTTTCGCAATGCCTGCAGATATTGGCCTGATTTTTGGTGTGTATGCAGATATTGACCAGTTACAGATTGAGTTCGCGTTTCATCCCAGTTGACCTACTTTTGACCGTTTTACCGCTCCTAAACATAGAAAATTTCATGAAAAATATAAATTTTCATGACAAATACACATGTACAGACTTTTTTTCGCAATGCCTGCAGATATTGGCCTGATTTTTGGTGTGTGGGCAGATATTGACCAGTTACAGTTTGAGTTTGTGTTTTGTCCCAGTTGACCTACTTTTTACCGTTAGAAAATTTCATGAAAAAAATATAAATTTTTATGACAAATGTACATGTACAGCCGTTTTTAGCCCTCAGCTCATAGGCCGATGGGCTATTGTCATCACCCAAGCTGTCCGTCTATCCGTCCGTCCATCTGTCTGTCCGGTGTCCATCCGTCGGTCCGTTCTGCGTCTGGTAACTTTTACCTTGTAAGCAGGATATCTCTAAAAGGATTCACCATTGGAATTTTATTTCATCAGTAAAGATGAATATTGATAAAATCTTGGTCAAGTTCGAAGATGGGTGACCTTGACCCATTTTTCTATATTTTTGAGCTGATTATAGAAAAACACTCAGGAACCATTGTGTGGATTTTCACAAAACATACTATGAACATTGGGACTGATGGTCTGTACGTGCTGCACAATTTTGGTGGCACCACCTGCAATTTCTGATTTTTTAATGAAATTTTATTGGAATTTTCAGTTTTGGCCTTTTGTGCAGGATATCTCCAAAGGTATTCAACACAGAAACTTCATTACTTCACAGCTATTGCGTTAAATTTACAAAATCTTGGTCAAGTTCAAAGATGGGTGGTCTTAACCTACTCTTCAAGGTCACAGAGCTTAGTATAGAAAAAAAGTTAGGAGCTTATTTCTCAGGAAGCATTTGGTGGATTGTTATGAAACATGGTACATACATCTCCAATTTAAATTTATAACTGATTATCAGCTTTTGTTATATTCTAGTTTCGCAATGCAATGCTTACAGATACTGGCCTTATGTTTGGTCTGTGGCCGCATAATGACCACTTACAGAACGAGTTCGCGTTTCGTCCCAGTTAACCTATTTTTGACGATATGACAAATCCTGAACATAGAAAATTTCATGAAAGACAGAAATTTTTATGAAAAATGCACATGTATGGACTTTTTTTCAAAATGCCTGCAGATACTGGCCTGATTTTTGTTGTGTTGCTTGATAATGACCTGTTACAGATCGAGTTTGCACTTTGCCCTTGTTGACCTACTGTTGACCATACAACACCTCCTGAACTTAAAAATTTTACAAAATTTAGCAAATGTTTCTAATTTGCCCCATGCGGGGGCATTCGTGTCGTTCCGACACATCTAGTTTCAGGAGTGATTTGCATTATTGGCCTCAGGTGGTGCAACCTACAATCATGTTTATGTGGCAGACATCCATCTCACACTATTTCCCCTTACCACTCAATCCATGCCTCACTTCTCCTGTAAATACTCTTTGATTTAGGCGGATACAGGTAGTCACTTTTGACTACCTGTATCTAGTTGATTCATGCATCTATGCACATAGCCGAAGAGTGGTTAGAAGCCTGAAATTGTTTGTGTTGTTTGCACCTATGCCAGTATTTCAGCAGTGATATTTGTGTAATTGGTGCATGCACTCAGGTTCAAAATGTTCAGTGCTTGCATTGTACATATACATGTCACACATGTACTTGAAAAGTAACGTTCCTTTATGGAAGCATTATACCTGATGTATATCCCAAAACACAGGTTGGCATTAGTCCTGTAGGCCTTGTTTATTTAATTATTTGTGTACCCCTTTAAGTATTGCATGTTTTCCAACACTTTTGGTACACAAGTTCTTTCATTAAGTTCATGGACAAATTTGAAAATCAATGACCTTGAAATGCATCTTCATGGTCAGATCAGCCAAGATATAGGTGAGCATTTCTAGGATTTCTCTTGAACCTGATAATTTTTTAAGCACCACACCTTTTTCCGTCAGTTTTGATACACAAAACTGGTTCCCCCTACATTCATCTATTAGGTCAAGTGAGCCAAATTAAAGGGTTCTCTTGAACTCCTTGGATTCTGCTTATTATCCCCTGCTTCCTTGAAAGGGAAGGGGGACTTTGATTTGGGTTTGTCTGTCTGTCCCTCTGTCAGTCTGTCTGTCTGCCTGTCTGTCTGTCTATCAGGTTTTCGTTTCTGTGTGATAACTTTCCTAAATTTTATCTGATTTCATTCAAATATGGGTCAGTGATAGCTCTCATGCTTACCTTGGATGGGACAGGTCTTTGAGTGTCTGTCTCACAACATGATAATACAATATGATATTTCATTTTTATATGATGAATCAGCACATTTAGTTTCACTAATCACCAACAGGTGTCACTTGCAGTGGACATAAAATACTTTATTTTTTTGCAGTAAGTGCCAGATGCTCCCATCTTTTGAGCTTTGTTAAAAATATTTATACTTACCACAGACTTTAAAATCATCATCGACATGAAGGTAAAAGTGGGGGAAATTTGCTTGTTTTTTCATAAAATTAGCCACACAAGTTGTTTTAACCAAGACCATAGAGGATGAAACTGCATATTTGTCTTCCAATTAATAGATAGATCAGTATTTTTTCAACCAAAATGTAATGGTAAAACATGTGACCTTGACCTTTAAGTAAAATCTGCAGAAATTTTGGAATTATATGAAACCCCTATTTCTTTGGAAATACTGCATATTTTTCCTTAACTATGATACACCCATTAGTTTCAACCAAAATCTGAAGTTCTAAAACTTTAAAATGTTGCTTTTATTTTCTAAGTAAATTTTTTGAAATCATGGATGTATGTGAATGCCACTTGGCACTCACTTTCATTGGATTGGTTCAGAGTCAGTGAAAATCATCAATATATGACTCCTCCCAAACTGACTAAATTTTAGGTGACCTTGACTCTACATAAGTTGAATTTACACTTTTGTGGCTTGACCACTGACTCGCTTTCAAAATAATCAGGAATTTGGTCACTGTGAAACAGTTTTGCATTCCTGTTCTGGCACCATTAGCTTTGCTAATAACATCCAGTATTACATAGAATTATACAGTCTTCATCACTTTATATAATGTTTACCAGTTTATTATAGACCTTCACATTTGCTCTCAAGGTCAGATATCAGTGGACATGCACATCATTTGGTAGCATCCAGTTTTCATTGCATTCAGTTTCAATTTTATTATAACATAGGTCTCTCATACTATTTTGTATTTTGATGGAAGATTCTGAAATTTCTCTGAAATGCTATCTTAAACATATCCTTGGCTTGCTGGATAGTTGCTCTTGTATATTATATTGCACTTTAGCAAATTAACATCATTTCATAATATATTTAACTGAAATAAGGTCACTGTGACCCAGTTTTGCCATCAAAATATATCAAACAATGTATCGTTATCAGTGTCATGTAGCCTTGCACTGTGTCATGTGTTATGGGGTGCACATACAAGTGGACCCAACGGGTCTAGCAAAACGGATGGTTCGCCGTGCTAGTGCGCCACCAACATGGGTCTGAATCCGGAATTGGCCCATAGTTTTTAGAATATTGGGGCTCATCCATAATGATGCCCCACTATGGGGCCAGTGGAATGGTGGTTTGAAGTAACTGAGCAATTACTGCCAATAGTTCACAAAAAGTGTGACTCCTGGGATAATTGAATCGCCAGACAAAGTCTGGAGATACTATGGTGTAGGCATGGTTGCGCTGTCGAAGAGATTTTGTGTGGAGGCTATAACTCAAAAAGTATTTCACAGATCTTTACCAAACTTGACATGTGCATAGATAAGAGTGAGAGGACGAAGCCTATTAAAAATAGGGTCATGACCTTAACTAGATGAGTGACCTTGACCTTGAATAATTATTCTTTTTTGCGGGGAAAATCACACAAATTCTTAAATATCTCAAGAAATCTTGCACTGATTGTTCCAAAAATCAACTTTACCGAAGATCTTTGATAGTGTTTTCATGAACCGGAAACTGGGGTCGCCATCTAGTATCCTTTTCTTGTTTTCATGCCATTTAATACCCCCTTCATTACCTTCGATTCTGTGAGCATTATAAGTCAAAAACCAATGGACAGATTTCTTTCATATTATGCATATACGTAGACATGGGTTATGGGATGATGTTGTATATTTAAATTGGGGTGACCTCTCCTAAAGTCGCCTTGACTTTGAATATTGCCATATAAGGTGAAAATCACACAAAATCATAAATATCTCAAAAAGGGATGCATGGATTGGTCCAAAAATCAAATTGACCAAAGATCTTGGATAGCTTTGTCTTTTGCGGAAGACAGGTCGCGCCACCTTCTGTCTTTCTCTGGTTTTTGTGCCTTTTAATACCCCATCATTGCCACTTGACAAAGTGAGCATTAAAAGTCTAAAACTTATGGACACTCCATATTGGGCTGAAATTGTGCATGTACATTGATGTTGGATACCTCCATCTTGTATTCAAGACTGGTGGCTCCATCTGCAATCGTTTGCTGTGGCGTCCATCTGTACATATGCTTTGGGTGAAAATTGCTCATATCTCTGCAGTGGTTCAGTGTATTGGTCTGAAATTTGATATGTCCATCTTGGAAAGTTTTCCAGACAGGATGCCACCTACCTTCCCATTTATGTAGAATAAATTTATGCCCTTTTCTGAGGAGTGATTTGCCCTATTGGCCTGAAATTGTGCATATCCATAGTTCTTGGACTCCTCCAACTTCTACATAAGACTGGTGGCGCCATCTGCAATTGTTTTGCCATTGCGTTCATTTGTACATGTACTTTCAGTGAAACTTGCTTTTATCTCCGGTGTAGTACAAGGTATTTGTCTGAAATTTGGCATGTCCATTCATTGTAGAAAATTTTCTCGTAGACCAGAAGGTGGCATGCCCTACCTTCCCTTTTTAGCGAACCTGTGAGCTAATGCGATGGTGAGGCATCGTGCGTTGTCTGTCGTGCGTCGTCTGTACGTTAAACATAGCTATCTCAAAAATGGCAGGAGCTAGCATCACCAAATTTTTGCAAATAATCAGTCATCCAAAAAACTATATCGGATTTTGTTTTTTTTTTCTAACTGCATTTCCTTAGATTTTAATAGGGAAAAAGCTAAAAAAGCTTTAAAAATCTTCTTCTCTGAAAATGTCCAGTTAAATTGTCCAATATTTCACAGAAATGATCCCTGGAACAATCTTTCTCAAGTTTGTTCGAATGGTTCCAGTTCAGAGATTTTTGGCTGAGTTACAGGAGGTTGAACTTTGTTAACTGTGCAAAAAAGCATATTAAAATTTAAATCTCAGAAACGGCTGTAGCTATCATCACCAAATTTTATGCCAATGTTGGTCACATTTGTCATATCTGAAATTGAGGTATTGGTGGCGCCACCTGCATCGGCCTTTTTTTGTACAGGGTCATCAGTGCCTGTATCACACTGAGGGCTACAAAAAGTTTCTTCTCTTAAACCATATGGCCAAAATGTTTGATACCGCACAGAAATGATCCTAGGGTAGTGCTTTCTGAAGTTTGTTCAAATGGTCTCTTTTTTCAGTGACTTTTGGCTAAGTTATGGGAAGCTGAATTTAGTCATATGCCATAACAGCCCATTTTAGCTCAGTGGCTTTCAAAGTTCTTCTTCTCAAAAACCACTGGGCCAAATTCTTAAATCTCACACATTAATTATCCTCAGATGTTGATAATTCAAGTTTGTTCAAAAGGTTTTGGTTCAGTGCTTTTTGGCTGAGTTACGGGAAGCTGAACTTAGCCAGTTTGCTGTATCATCCTATATGAGTTATAAACCTGCGAAGCGTATTTGACTGATGCCACTGAAGCCAGTTTGTTAAATATTTAACAAGAATAATTCCTACAATAATTCTTATAATAATTGTCATTAATGGTTCCACTTGAATGATTTTTGGCTGAATTATGGAGATTGAATTGAGTCATTTTACCATATATGTTAGCTGTGTGATGCTGTTACATTTAGCCTGGCACCAGTTTATCAGCATCTTTTACATCATGCCACTAGACTTTCAGATTTCAGGTTATCTTTGGTTAATATTGAAAAGAAAGATTTTTTAAAAGCTTTTAAAAAATTTAGATTTATGATTTAAGTTATTCATCATACCAGGCAATGTTACAATCATGGATATTCAGCTCTATGTGGCTATATAAAGACAACTGTACTTGGATTATAAATTATTGGTATATCTACTCAACTTAATTCAAGAATTTGCCATCAATGAGATTTATCTGTATTTTAATTTTGCATTCAGTATGCATCCGTAATAATTTTACATATATTCCTGATTTCTTTTTTAAAAAAGTCAGCTGTAAAGCATTTTGTATTGGGAAAATAAATTTCAAAGTTATTTCAAGTAGGGACCACTTTTGTGTTCAGACGGCAGGACTTGGTTTACCATTGGCAGATTGCCAGTGCCTTGATGTTGGCCATTAGCCAAGATGTCAGCTCTATAAATAGTTTTGGCACAGTGCCAGGATTTGAAGAAGTGCAGCCAGGTATAGGTCAAGAGTTCACTCAGTGCAGCAGCTGCATTCTATTCATAGCTTTGGCAGACTGCTTACTTCATCATATTTGGCACCAAAGTTCAGCCTGAATCTATTTATAGCTTTGGCAGACTGCCAACTGTGTCAGATTATGCAACAGGTCAAGAGTTCACTCAGTGCAGCCAGGTACAGTCAGAAATTCACTCAGTCTAGCCAGGTGCAGGTCAAGAGTTCACTCAGTGCAGTAGCTTGGGGCAGCAATTTGTCACAGGTCACTCGGGGCAACTACCTTTCTCACCTAAGCCTGGTCAGCTCCATGCATCAGACTCCAGGTAAGTTTGATGTATGGGCCTGATATTTTGACCTGTCTATTTGTCTTTGATGGCTTTCTCGTTAACAAGACAGGTGTCGCCACCTACAATTACTTTTGCACAGTGTATGTGCCTGCTTATTTCGACAGAGGAATTTGATATATCAGCCTGAAATTGGGCATATTTATACATATCGAATAGCTTTGTCTTATACAAGACTGGTGGTGCCACTTACAGTAATTTTTGCACAGTGTGTGTCCCTGCTTATTTCTCAGGAGGGGTTTTATATATCAGTCAGAAATTGGGCATATGTATATATCTCTGATAGCTTTGTTGTGCTACAATCATTTTTGTTTTGTGTGCACCTATGCCAGAATTTCAGCAGTAATGTTTGTGTAATTGTTTCTTATTAAAAATGTTTAGTATTTGCATTGTTCATATACATGAGAAGTAATGGTCCAGCATTGAAGCATTATACCTGGTGTATTTCTCAATGCACAGGTTCGCATTAGGCCTGTAGGCCTTGTTTGTAGATTAAAATTAATGCCCTTTTTCTCAGGAGTGAGTTCACCTATTGGTCTGAAATTGTGCATATCCATAGATCTTGGACTCCTCCATCATGTACACAAGACTGGTGGCACCATCTGCAATTTTTTTGCCATGGTGTCCATCTGTACATGTGCTTTCAGTGAAAATTGCTCATCTCCAGAATGGTTCAAGATATTGGCCTTAAATTTGGCATGACTATTCATCGTGGAAAATTTTCTTGTAAACCAGACCGTTGGCACCAGACACCTACCTTCCCTATTTTAGCGAACCTGTGAGCTTATGCTATGGTGCGGCATTGCTTTCGTGCATCGTCTGTACATTAACCATAGCCATCTCAAAAAGGGCAGGAGCTAGCATCACCAGATTTTTTGCAAATAACCAGTCATCTGAAAAACTCTATCAGATTTTGTTGTAGAATAAATTAATGCTCTTTTCTTAGGAGTTGTATGCTTTATTGGTCTGAAACTGTGCATTAACCATAGATCTTGGCCTCATCCATCTTGAATGCAGGACTGGTGGGGCCATCTGCCATTTTTTTTTTTGGTGTTGTCCATCTGAACATTTGTTTTAAATGAAAATTGCTCATATCTGAAGAGTCCTTTAATGTGTTGGTGTCCAATTTGACATGAACATCCATCTTGGAGAGTTTTCTCATCAACCAGACAGGTGGTGCCACCAACCTTACCATTTTTTTGGTATACATTTATCCCCTTTTCATAAGTGATTCTCTGTATTGGCCCCCATATATGGTGAAAAAAATAGTTTCTCAACTTGATAGATGTTCCATAGTCACTTGCCAAGTGTCAGTATATGCTGCTGAAGATGGAGAAGGGGGGGGGGGAACTATTCTTAAAGGGGGAGGGGGGATTGTCTGGCAGTACTATGGCACCTGCAGTGGCAAAAAATATCTAGTTAATCTTGTTCTGATAGCAGAACACTCTATGGGAAGCACATAAAAGTGAACCCAACTCACTAGTGAAGCTTGGTTTTCTAGCTAAGCTGTTGGAATACCAGACTTGTGCGCCTCTGATATGGGTTCAAACTCAGGATCAGCAAAAAAATTTTCTACTGAGCAAAATATTCATGTAACACTTATTACAGTAAATATTAGCCATTGCCTGCTCCCTATTGCAATCACCAATGAGTTTATTCTTAGAATTGTGCTAACTATTCTGTTACAGTGAGAGGTTTATAAATGTGATTTCCAGGGAAATGATCAGATATTCAAGTGGGCAAAGGATACATATCAAGTGAACTTCCCAATGTTCAGCAAGATCAATGTCATAGAAGATGGCGTCCCACCTATGTGGAGATATCTTAAAGGTGAGACAAAATGTGTACAAACTGTGGTGATATCTTAAGGGTTAGACAAAATATGTGCTGCAGGCTGTGTGATATCTTATAGGTGAGGTAAGCTGTATACATGCAAGCCGTGTGGAGATATCCTGAAGGTGACAAATGTGTACATGCTGTATGGAGATATCTTAAAAGTGAGACAAAATGTGTGCAAACTGTGCGATATCTTAAAAGTGAGGCAAAATGTGTAAAAACTGTGGTGATATCTTAAGAGTGAGACAAAATATAAGGTGCAAGCTGTGTGATATCTTATAGGTGAGACAAAATTGTACAAACTGTGGTGATATCTTAAGAGTGAGACAAAATATGTGGTGCAAGCTGTGTGATTTCTTATAGGTGAGGTAAAACTTATGCAAGCTGTTTGGAAATATCCTGAAGGTGACAGATGTGTACATGCTGTGTGGAGATATCTTAAAAGTGAGGCAAAATGTGTACAAACTGTGTGATATCTTATAAATCTGTGAAACAAAAAGTGTGCAAGCTGTGTGGTGATATCTTAAAAGTGAGGCAAAATGTGTACAAACTGTGTGATATCTTATAGATCTGTGAGATAAAATGCGTGCAAGCTGTGTGGTGATATCTTAAAAGTTAGACTTAATATGTGCAAGCTGTGTGGTGATATCCTAAATGTGAGACAAAATATGGGCAAGCTGTGTGTTGATATCCTAAATCTAAGACAAATGGATGCAAGCTGTGTGGAGATATTTGAAAGGTGAGACAAAATGTGTGCAAGTTGTGGTGATACCCTCAATGTGAGACAAAATGTGGGCAAGCTGTGTGGTGATATCCTAAATGTGTGACAAAATGTTGGCAAGGTGTGTGATGATATCCTGAATATGAGATAAAATGTGTGCAAGCTGTGTAGTTATTTCTATAAGGTTCAACATAATCTGTTTAAAAATGAGATAAAAAATATACCCTCATTCCACTTATATCTTTAATGCAAGTTAAGATATGCAACAGAGGTTAAAGGTAACGGAACATATGCCCCTATTTTGCAAATATCTTTAATATGAGACCAAATGTAATAACCATATGGAGATATCAGCATGAACCATTCTTGATTTATTAACCATCAAGTTAAAAAAAATCTATGCAAATTTATCCTTTTAAATAACTTTTATCTAGCTTTAAATTTAAAAAAGATAATGGTAAAATTATTTCCATCAAAAGGTGTAGAATCTTACCGGTGGTGGATTTTCATTTCAGAGCAGTCCGGTTTGGTCCCAAACTGGAACTTCTGGAAATACCTGGTGGATATTGACGGCCATTTTCTCAAAGCATGGGGACCGTGGAGTGATGTTGAAGAAATAACACCCACCATAGCACAAGCGATAAAAAATATGAAAGCCCACGGACCACCTCGTGTACAGGATCTCAACAACACACCAGAGTCCCAGCATGAAGGTGGCATACCTCCCCCTCCACCCAAGCTAACGCAACCCAAGTCCGAGGGCCCTCCTCGCAGACCAGGAAATACGGACAAATCCTTAGGTGATAAGGATGGCCCAGGAATGCCCTCTCAGAAAGAGAAGATGCAAGATGAACTTTAGAGGACTTCCCTGTTAAAAAAGACTTGCCTTAAACAGTAGGTGAACAGAACAATGCTGTGTTTAAGACTTTATAAGGGGGCTTGTGTACAGTTGAATGGATAAGTGCCTTAGTTTTGCATGTGTAGTGACTTCAGCAACTGGTTACAACCCTTTATTTTAGGGTGTTTTGAGTTTTTTTCTAAATAAGTGGAAATACACCATTTTATACCTTCTGGTATTATAATCACCATAAGGTTAATATAATAACCATGAATTTATTATAATTGTCATAAGGTTATTGTAGTAACTATGCAGTTACTATAATCACCATAAGATTAATGTGATAACCATGAAGTTATAATAAACATCAGTAGGTTATTATATCAACCCTATATTTACAGCATCAGTCTGACACTGGTCAGACACTCGTGTCATAAACTTTTCAAATAGTGGACAAATGACAACATCAAATTTAAATGTAGCTCCTCCAAACTTGGAACCATATGACTGTATCAATTCACCACATGGCATTATCAAGTCTTGAGTATCCCATTATGCTTTGCATCATATATTTTTTCTCTTGTTTCATCATGTCAAAACTAAAGCCAGGAAAATTGAGTTTGTGTGTATGCCACCTTAATTGAATTCATTTAGCAGGGTGGGGAGAGGTTTTGATTCTTTTGATAGATTATTGTATCCGCCAAAACAAAGTTTTTGTGGATACTATGTATTTGACCGGGTTCCACCGCCGCCGAGTTCGTTTCCGGAATAGAACTCTGAGACCACTGGACAGATTTATCTGAAACTTTACACAATAATTGGGTCACATGTGAACTGGTGCCAAAATATTTTACGTTGACCTCTGACCTTTCCTCGCTCCAGTGCGTCCATCTGTTCGTCTGTTTTGACCCATAAACCCACATATCTTCAGACTCATTTGACCAATCAGGAAAATAATCTCACACAAATGTAGCCCTTGGATAGCTTTATAACATACATTAAAAAAGGTGGCACCACCTGCAACCATTTTTGCACAGTGTCCATCTGTTCATCTGCCTTGGGATAAAATCACTCATCTCTGAAGTGAATGGACTTATCAATCTGAAATTTTGCATGTGTATTCATCCTGGATAGCTTTCTCAATTTTGTGGCAGGTGGCACCACCTACTTTCCCCATTCAGGCTGCAGACATCAAAGCTTGTATCTCAGGACTGGTTTGACCTATCCTCCTGAATTTTGCATGTGTTTAGATCTCACATAGGTCTTTATCATATGCTAGACTGGTGGCACCACCTGCAACCATTTCTGCACAGAATCGGTCTGTTTGTCTGATGGGGATAAAATCACTCATATCTCGGCAGTGGTTTGACTTCTGTACCTAAAACTTTGCATGTTTATACGTCTTGGATAGCTCTCTCAATTTTGTGGCAGGTGGCGCAACCTACTATCCCATTCAGGCTGCAGACATCCAAGCTTTTATCTCAGGACTAGTTTGACATATCCTCCTGAAATTATGCATGTGTTTAGATCTAACATAGCTCTTTATCATATGCAAAACTGGTGGCGCCACCTGCAAAGATTTCTGCACATCATCCATCTGTTTGCCTGCAGTGGGATAAAATCACTCATATCTCGGCAGTGGTTTGACTTTTTTGCCTAAAATCTTGCAATTGTATACAACTTTGATAATTTTCCAGATTTTGTGGCAGGTGGAGCCACTTGCATACACATTTAGGCTGCAGACATGCATGCTAATATGCAACGCACATCTCTCTATTTCCCCTTGCCACTCAATCCACCCCACTTCACCCGTCCCACTCTGGTTTCGGCAGATACACGTAGTCACTTGTTGACTACCTGTATTCTAGTTAGAGATAGATACCAGTAGATATTAATTGGTCAGTTATCATTATACTATTAGATGTTATGATAATGTGGTGTAATATTGATACAGTTCCAGTGTCCAGGAGAATATAACATTTCCATACTAGTAATATGCATTCTAAGGAGTGCAAGCCTCCGAAAACAGTGTTTGCATTCACTTACTTGGCCCATATTGCCAGGTTCATTTGTCCGTAAGTGATTTTAAATTTTTGAATAATCCTTTATCATGTTCCTGAATCTGGATCATGTGTTGTATCTACACCAAAATCTTAACGGTTCTTGATTGGTGAATTCCCAAAATGCCCTTAAAATTTCATGAGTTGCCGTTTCTGTCCATGATTGCACGAGTTATGTTGTGAACAAACATACAAACACACAAACACACACATGAACAGGGATGAACACATATCCTGCTGGTTGAGGCAGTGACAGGTGAATAGTAGGACTTTAATGATATATTCTGTCATTATACAGAATGATGCATGACTTTTGATAAAACCTGATATTGTCCATATAATAAAAGTATACTATAGCCTTGATTCTAAGTCAGTGCTGTTCTTTGTTCATAAAAAGATAACCAGACATTTCATAAAATTGATTTCCAATTGGTAAATGAATTCAGTGTTTGCTGATTTTTCACATACACTTAATGAATAATCTATATTACATCTAAACATCCTTCCATCAGTTCATTGAGAGACTTGTTATTTGGGGAACATTGGTTATCACCTGATAATCAGATATTCTTGATGTGTATCATGATACTTTTACAATATGACTTTGTATCTTAGTGTATATGTGTGTGTGTGAATTGCTGAAGACCACATGAACAAATACAATGTATGTATGTGTGTATTCAATTTTATGCATCTTCCTTACATAGATAGAAAATGCTGGGAACTAGGTCAGTAGGTCTCTGTTGGTTGGTTTTCCACATGAACAGTTTCCCTGAAATGTAAAAACTATAATACAGAGATGCCAGGGATGTAGGGCCTGTTCGTGATTCTTTTAGGATTACACATAGATAAAATGTCACTAGAATTATGTTTACTTCCACATTTCTTTTGAAAGTTTTGATATTTCAGGTCCCACGGGTGAGTAGAATCTTCTGACTGATAGGTCACTTATGAATTTGAATTTAAGTGAGAAGGCCTATGATCATTTAAAATACAAAACAAATATGTCTCATTTCTTTAAATTAAATAGCTGATCTGCCCTGTAGATTCTGTGATTTAATTAACAAAACACCAATAAGGAAATTTTAGCATCACAATAAAAGATTATGCATTTTCAAAGACAATTCCTTTTATTATATGAATTTTTAATTTTTTTATTGATTTATATATTTTGAAAATGTTTTTGATTTAGATTTTATTATTTAACAATTAATTAATGATTTATTGAAATTCATATTTTTTTTACTTTACATCAGCAGTATTTAATACAGTTATTGATTTTTTTAATACATTTTAATATTTGGACAAATTGAAAATAATGTATATCTTGTTTTCTGCCAACTGAAGAAATGAACATGGAGGAAGAACACCTGTTTTTCCTAACTTTTGACAACGGATGGGTGTTTTAATGGTCTCTGAAAAATAGGCACCAAGTCAACACACCCTGGGTAGGCCAGCTTTAGAGAGCTGAAGTCAACTGGCAAAAATAAGAAACCAGTTTTTTATTAAAAACATGATGCATTTAAGAATATTGATGGCCACCTATACCAGAATTGCTGATGCAGGTTCTCATGTAGATGGAGAAAAACCACTGGCTGGTGGAGTCGGATACCTGTTTATGCAGGCAAGAGCAGACACTTAGTAACACAGATAAAAACTGACTGTCCACACATTATTAGGTTATGTAAGCTATGAAGGCTATTAAATTAATGTGATTATTGAACAAACAATAAATAGGCTACAATTGTTATATATCACGATGCAAGGCAGATAAATACTGTATCTTCTAAAATGTAATGTAGATCCATGAATGAAAAACCTTGTGTAACTTTGCTTGATTCATCATGAGAAGCAGTTCTTACACAAAATGCTTAATGAAGCAATTTGTCTATTCTTTGACCTTTCATGTACCTGAAATTTTTTTTTTGCTATTTAAAAATAGTTTTTGGAGATGAATTAGTAAGCAACATCAGGATGGTCTTTAATGTCAACATCAGGATGGTCTTTAATGTAAAGTGCTATACCCAGTGCACATGCAGCTATGTTGAATGAATATACTGGACCCTAAGAGGCGCCAGCTGTTTACTACCTCCAGACATGAGAGTATTGGTATTAGCGATTGGTATTAGCGATATCCCATATTTAAAATAGTTGTAATAACAGGTGTGAGGTATTTGCAGTTTCTTGTACAGTTTTATATTGTCAGCTTTTGCCTTCATAGATCTTTCTTTCTGTATATATCTGCCTTGATGTATGTTTTTGTTGTCATTGCTTGTTTACTTGGTTAGTTGATTAGGTAACATGATCAGTTAAGTGAATGCAGCTAGAAAGTGGTTCTATTAACATGCCTATTAATGCTTTGAACATAATCCTGACATCACATGGATAGCTTCATTAGAGTATGTGAAAATGCTTGGAAATTTTATTTTTATGAAATTTATACTTAGAGAATGGTGCTACTTAATATGCACATGTATATCAATCATTGGTTTTGACAAGAATATCTATATAATATAAATCATATCACTGATCTGGTGCTATTTTATGCTTGCATATATTATTCTCATACTTGCTGGATGTGATCTTGTAAAAATTACAAATTTAGCTTTATAAAGATGCATGTACATATGACATAACATTTTGTGTTGGAGGAACAATGGGCATATTGTTTCTGACATGGCCCAGTTAAAGGAAAACTTGATACACCTGCTACTTCTGTGGGTGTGCTATTTTGTCAAAGAATGGTTAGTGTTTAAAAATTATCATTTTACCTCAAGCTGGTGGGTTCACATAGGACATAGTGTCTTCTGTGTATCAGCTTATTTATAGACAGTGGTGCTATGCCAGGTGAAACCTCTTTTGCTTACAATTAGAGATTCTTCGTAGAATTTAAATATACTCTGCATAAGTTCAATGATACTGAGCATAATGAAATATATCTTGCATATTGTAGACAGTGATACTGAGCGTGATGAAATATATCTTGCATATTGTAGACAGTGATACTGAGCGTGATGAAATATATCTTGCATATTGTAGACAGTGATGCTTTGCAGGATGAAATATTTACTGCTGTCCTGCTCATACCATAAAATCTCAAAAACAAAAACAACCACCTCAGTTTAGCAACTGAATGAAAATAACAGCCACTTTTTCACAGTCCCAATTCTTTTTTGCACTCTATATTAGACCTCCTGTAAGTGGGATGTCACTATACTTATTTATTGATACTGAGTGGGATAAACATTTTCTGTGTATTATTAATGGTGATTTCCTGCAGGTTGAAATGTCTCTTGCTTATAACTCAAGAGGTTATGAGTGATACTGTGTGATATCTCCTGATTATAATACATTCAACAGAGACACTGCGACAGTCTACTCAAAACGGACCTCTTCCAGTTGGGAATTGTGGGAATGGCCTGATTTCTTTAGTTGCAGTCCCTAACCAGCAGTTGTACTCAAAATTTTATTTTTTTTAGTCCAATTCTGTGCATTGTGATACTGAGAAGGATAAAATATTTCCATTGTATTATTGGTGATGTTGCTATGCGGAATGAAATATATTCTGCTAAGCACTGGTTTAGGATTTTAAATTTGATGTGTTATTGTCTATGCAAAATGATACACAAGCACTCAGCATATCCCCACCTCAAGACAGACCTATGAGAAAATATTAAGCAGACTTCCCTACAGACAGAAAGAATGAAAAACATTTGTAACTATAATTAGGATGTTCTCACATGCCAAAATGGTGTGAAATGCTATTAAATGTGTACACTGATTTGCTTCTAATGTTTGAAAAGTTAGGCACCATGAAGTTTGCTTAAAACCTAGACGTTTCATTTTCAGCAGTTTTGTCACTTTTTTCAGAATGGAGGCGTTACATTCTTGCCAGGCAGCATTCATGTTCAGAGGCTTGAGAAAGTGCATGTTTCATTTATCTCAATATTTCAGGACAATAGCTACACTAGAAATATTTATCCTGGTTTAAGTGTGCCTCAAGACCAAAAGTAGCCAGCATTCACACTGATTAAGATAAAGCAACATTGTGTCTCCCATAACCCTGCAATTTGTCTGTTTAAACTGTTATCATGTCATTATGTTTACACACATGAGGTGTTGAGTTATTACATGATATACTGTAGTTGGCATTTTGTATGGAAAGGTTTCAAATTTGTGATGTTCAAGAATGTGAAATTATTGTGAAATAAAATAATTGTGAATAAGACGCCCAATCTACACAGGTAGCACAAAAACACATCTTGTTACCTCATTTGCATCTCCTATATGTTATCTTGCATGTATTGTCTAAAGCCGAAAGGCAAAAGGATCACTATTATGAATTTATGCAGATATTTAATTTTATCCATAAATCAGATATCAGTAATATTTGCCAAAAAATTAACAAGAAGTTATACTGTTCAGTTTTACTGGGATCCTCGTGGAAATATATAGAATTTATGCACCTAATAAACAGTTTGTACAATATAGTTTATTCTTTGTGCAGTTTACTGTTGAGTAAGATCATGAAAATGAAACCCTTGTGAAACAATGAAAATGCTAAAATCATGAAAATTTAACCCCATGGATATGAAGCCAACCACAGTATTTGATTCAGTGCTGTGTAAACTGCTTGTCAGTGAATACAAATGCTTTGTGTTTACTATGGATGGTTGAACCACAGTAAAGTTTGCACTGTTTTACTTTATCTCATGTTAATTATTTAGTAAAATTTATTCTCACTTGTAAAAGCTCTCATGACTCAATAAGTCTAATATTTGCTGATTTGATGGTTTACGTTGCTATAAATTGTATGGAATTTGTGTGGCTGAAGTCACAATGCTGGATTTCTGATTGAGTAAGAGTTATATGTGTAAGTTAGGGTGTGCCCATATTAAGTTAAGGATATGACAAGCTATGACAAGCAAGAAATATATAACAAATTATACTCTGTGAGTATTCTCTGTTAAGCAGTGTTAACATGTCTTTGGATTAAGATACAGGCAAGACAGATGGTATTTTTGTTTTTATATACAGCTCTTTCAGATTATCCCACAGATAATAATACACAGATGATTAAAATTCCATGGAATACTTTAAAGGTCAGTTGTTATAATTAAATTTTATCAGTGATGATGCTGGGACCCACTTATATACGTTATTGTTATTAAGCATTATCAAGGGTGAAAAATATAAATGTGTAGCTGAATGATTGTATGGGCAAATCTATTTTCTACCACATAACCTGAATGTGTTCATGGCTACCTCCACAAAATGTTATCACTTGTTATTACATGTTCAGACTTAAATATATTTAGATCAAAGGTCATCAAACTATACAATGTTATTCATTCTTGTGTATAATATAAAGCATTCAAATGCTTGGTAGGCTGTAACAGAGCTGAGAAATAATTTATAGGCAAAAATATGAAATGCAGGCTATTAAACCATGAAGGACACTCTAGTGGAGGGAAGTAAAGAAGCCAATGTGTTTGCACTGAACACTTTTGGGATCAGCTGTGTGTTGATGAGATTATTTTCTGATATGATGTTGGACTTTTGTAATAAAATGATTTTAAACTACTTTTGTTGATGAAGTGTTCTTGTACACAGAATGTTATCCAGATGTTTCAGGACTGATTAAATCACCCGGACTGTAAAAAACCACCTGTATGCAGCAAATCACAAGCTCATATTAGTCGAGTCCACTCCATCAATGTCCGAGTGCAAGTCCAAGTCCAGGCTACTCGAGTCAACCTCCTTCGAGTAGGTCATTTCTAACCCAAGTCCAAGTCAGTCCATTACAAATATCCTTAAAAGGAATTTAAAGTTAAAATTTCAGTTTATCATGTGTAATATTTCATGATTATCATTTATAAGTTAGTTCACACACAGGTTACATGTCAGGTTTAAGGATTGTTGAGTCAATAGTCCAAAGCCCTGAGACATTTATTTGGCTATCTTTCATTGTACAGAAGAAACTTTACTAAAGCTAATGCTTTTCAAATATATTTATGCTTCAGGACTTCTATAATTCCTCCAAGAAGGAATGTGGATTCTGCACCTTGTAAAATGAATAATATCTATTGGACTTCTTGTAAGTGAACTGCATGATGAGTGGGGATTGCGCTGCATTACCGGTAATCATTGGGTAACCATGACAATAGCAGGCACTCCTTGTAAACCTGGAAGTTTGAACCTGTGACAACAGGTTCATAGTTCCTTCAGGTTTAGGCCAATAACTGTAGGTTACCCTGTTCTGAATCCAAAGCATATAACCATATGGCCTGGTCACAAAATTAAATTATTTTTATTTAATAATAACTTATCTACAGTCAGTGGATGTGGTTAAAAACTCTATAGTACTACCAGTACTTCATACACTATTTATTGGCTGACTCTAACAGACAGGACACCAAGTTCTTAAATTTGTTTAATACTAAAACTGAAAGCTGTACAGTAAGGGCAAGTTGTACTGGAATGTACAGTTACATTAACTGTACATTATAAGTGTATTTTTACCAGCCATGTAACGTGTAACTTGGTAAACACACACTCAAAGAAAACTTAAAAATCCAAGTCACTGAAAAAGTTTAATCCAATAAATGTACACTATACAATGTGAACATTGAGCAAGTAACATTTCATTCACAAGCACTTACACAGGACTTACTACACAAAACACTTTTTTACAAGACACAAATTTTATTAACGGTATGTTGATGTCTGTTGACCAGACCGTGGAAGGTCATGCCAGGTCGTGAACTCCACGTCTTCTGACCACCTCCATGACATGATAATGTCTTGTCCCTACAGACCAGGGCATAGTGTCACAAATATCTAACACATCTTGCCTTGTTATGTGGCCTTATAGGTGGTCAAATGGATGGTCACAATTATTTTATGTGGCATTATAGATGGTCAAAAAATACATTGTCACAAATATCATTTTATTTGACCTGATAGATGGTCTTAACTCTTTACTTGATTGTCACAAATATCATTTTATTTGGCCTGATAGATGGTCATAACTCTTTACTTGATCCACATGCACAATTGGTCCTGGAAGATAATATCTCTGTTACAGTCTGGTGGACAAAATACTGTACTTTATTTTAGTATTTTAATTGGTGTATATTTGGATCAAATAGAAGCTTTTTTGTGTTAGCTCAAGTACTGAATACAAGTGTCAGCAGTCAGTTGTTGTAAAATCTTCTGTGACCTGTGACCTCCGTGAGCTTGCTCTCCAGTGGGTAACATGTTTATGTGTGCGTTAAGTAATGACAAATCATCAGTTACATGTTACAACCCGCCGTACATGCAGCTTACACGTTCACATATCCAACCAACCTGACTGCCTGCATGACTGCCTGCAGGTGCCCTGTCTCTCTTGGATGGTTGGTCTCCAACAGTACACTCCTTGTACTATTCAATTAATCTTAAACCCAGTCTTGTTTCTTTATATAAATGTAGGCCTTATCCTAAGATGAATTCTCAGATAACACAACCATGTAACGGCACCTGTATTATTTCCTTCAGGATTGCCTTTCTATATGTGAATAGCATGGTTTTCTTTACCAAAACAAAGTTGTAGACAAAACTGTATTCTCACATTAACAACAAGATTCACCAGTGAAATGATGTTCAATAAAAAGTGGTGACTTTATGATTATATGCAAGAATGCATGGTTTTGCAGGCTATGACAAGCTTGACTGGATATTTTAACAACAGCTTTAAAGACACCTTACAAAGATGTATTATCAGTGATCACTTACTGGTTGGTGGTTTGTTCTCAACACAAAGACCAAATTGTTAATATTCCAGCCAAAGCCAATTCGCCATAGACATGAATGTGGCCATTAGATATTTCAGTCCAGATTAAAAAGTTATATGCTGCACATGGTCTGTACGAAACTGTGTATGTTTATAAGTGTTTATAAGTGTATTAAACAAATGGTCTGCCCTCTGACTGATGTTTATAAGTGTTTTAAACAAATGGTCTTCCCTCTGGAATATAACAAAGTGTCACCTTCTCTATTTAAAGTTCTATTTTAAAAATGTATTGAGACTGTTCTCCTAATAAAACACCAGTGTAGCCCCTGTTAAATTTCACATTTCCCAACACACTTTCTCACAACTATAATGACCTCTTTTGATAGGACTGGCAGGCTGTTGAAATCTTCTTACTGATAACAAATAGATCAACTTCATATAGAAATTAAACTGTATGGTCCTGTCACTGTACATTTAAAAGTTATAAATGTTCTTTTATTAAACTGACAAGAAGCCTGATGGTATTACCATCACATATAATTTGCCAGTGGAGGTAACAAAATCCAATTTAAACCTGTCTGTTCATCCCCCCCCCCCCCCCCCCAAATCAATGTCAGACATGGTCCAGCCCGAGTATAATAAGCTACAACTATTTGGCCTACTGTACCAGCTGTATTAACTAATTCATCCAGATGAACCTGATAATACAATATTTCTAACTGACTGGTTCTTTTGGCACTACAAATGGCTTAGCAACTTCAATGACACCAGACTTGGCAATCACACAGTCCTCGAGAGGTTTATCTGTGACATCAGTTGATACATTTTCAATCTTCTTGACCACATTCATTCCCTCAAGGACCTTACCAAACACAGTATGTTTCCCATCCAGCCAAGGGGTTACTACTGTGCAGATGAAAAACTGGCAGCCGTTGGTGTTTGGACCTTTGGTGAAAGAGAAGAACAAATTAAACACATTGTCAATTAAAAATTTAGAAAGATATCATGGGCTGTAGTCTGATAATGCTGGGAGAGTTACAGACAATCATTCTCTATCACTAACATTTTTATTAATTAAAATGTTAACCTGATAATGCAAATGATAATGAACTGCTCCTATATAGTAAACTTATATTAAGGGCTGGAAGAAAGCTCCATAATTACGACCTCCCAGTAACAGGATATCAAACATTACATGTACATGTAATGGGAGTAATGTTTACAGATGATGCATGTGGATATGTTCTAAAATATGTTTTACATGGGATAATTCAGCTCTCAGTAACAGAGTCATGTCTGCCTTTGGAGGGTGTCCACATACCTATCAACACAAAATCTACTGTCATTATTTGAAAATTACTGCTTATTATCATTATAAGCTATGAGATTATTTCATTTCTTCTTACAAATAAAAATCAGGCATTCCAAGCATACAACCAGCCAAAATCACATCACATTTCACTCACTGCCACCTTAAACATGCACTATGTCTGTAATGTTTGGTCATTATGAAAGGCAATCCACCATACTGGTGTTTATTGGCATTTATTACAATCATTCATAGAGGATTCATGGTCCAGCAATTTACCATCCTTACAATCCAATAAACATTACTTTCCCTTATATGCCTTGTATAACACTTAGGTTTTAACACCAACACTTCCATTATTTAGATTTTAAACATCAACACTTCCATTATTTTTAGCACCTCTACCGCCACATTCTGGAGAATCATGCATCCTTCAGGGATGCTATGATTTCATTTCCCCTCACATAACCATGTTACAATCATTTTGAAAATATTTTGACTTTGATAATAACAATAATAGTAACTTATTATCTATATTGCGCTCATACCAGGTACACCTGCTCACAAGCACATAACAATGCTGTTGTACTCCAATATATATTGATAAACTAAAACAGTTACATCACAGTTATATCACAAGTTAAAATACTAAATTACTTGTCATGTAGATATCAAGTCACCACTGTAAAATAAAGTAACAGAAATTGATGCTATAAAGCTAATGAAACTATCTAACTGCAATGAACAAGTTAACTCTAAAAGAATGCTACTCTAAAAAGGTAGGGTTTTAAGGTTATTTTTAAATGTCAAGATGGTGTTGGACACATATCTTCAAGAATAGGATTCCATAGTTTTGGAGCAGCAACTGCAAAAGGTGCCTTCTTTAAACTTCACCTTTAGATTTTATAGAAAAAAATACAGTTTTTAAAGAATTTGTCTTCACATAGTTGGTAGATTGACTGAGTCAGTCTATCCATTTAAAAGAAGTTGGATACAGACTGTGACAAAAAAAGTAAAATGACAAGTGGACTCTGCTGTCCGTTATAGTTACAGGGTTACTCAGGCATCCTAAGGTTACAGAAAACCTGTAGAACAAGTTCCCTTTTTCCAGTCAGGGAATTTTATTTTCATGAAATGCTAGGAGTCCCGAGTAAAATGACTTACATATTTTATGACTTATTCAAGAGACATGCATGAACGATTATGTAACTAGTCATCATGGTGACTGGTCGAATATGTGTTGAAGATGACAGGCCACTAATTGCAGAATGCCCTGTGCAAACCTCTGACTTGCCACCAGATATCACTATTGTTCAAAAGTGTCTGGATTATTTTGCCAGGCCCATAAACATGTGGATATAAACAAGACAAACAGCATATATGCGGTGAGATCAGCTTTTTTCTGGTCTCTTCAGCCTTTTACTTATACTTACCAGCATTTGCCATGCTGACCCATCCTGGTCCATAGTGCTGCAGGGAAAAGTTTTCGTCATCAAAATACTCTCCATAAATGCTCTTGATACCTGTACCATCACCCTGAGAGAAGTCTCCACCTGCAGAGGTCAGACAAGGTGAATGACATTCAAAATGTAGAGGTCAAACAATACAATAGGGGCAATATGACATTCATCTGACAGGCAGGGCATCAATATAGGAGTGGGGGGGGGGGATGGTCAATGTAGTCATCCCTCCTACTATTCAATGAATAATATTTCTATTTTATAAATGAAATATATTAATAAAAAGAATTGAACACTTTGGTTCCATGAGTTTACAGTGAAATATTATATCTGAACCTGGTTTAGAATTTACTTTTACTGGAAACATAATACGTTATATTCTCAAACCTTATACTTAATTGTAGTATATATGAAATGAGACTAAATATATAATTTTGAAATGTGTTATATAGACATTAAAACGGTATATAGTATATATATATATGTGTGTGTGTGCGAATCTTCCCCCCCCCCCCCCACCCCCACCCGGAAGAAAATTTGACGCCATTGCTGGGCATCACAATCAGAAGTAAATTTTTAACGAAGCATGGAGATGATAAAAATTCAATGATTTATTATCTGCTTATATATTTAAATCTTGTATATCTATTGACAATTTTTTTTCATTTTATTTTGGCCAAGTCATGATTTTTAAGCTCTTTAATTAGATGCTAGGAAAAATAAATATATGTTTCTCAGACATTTTTTTTTTTTTTGAAATCAAAGCATGTTTACCTTTTTATAAAAGGTTTTTGACAAAAGAAATCATATAATTAGTGGATAACATGACATTAACAGAGTTGTTTTGCTAAACACATAAAAACACATCATAACAAAGGGAAGATTTGTCAAAATTTATTTATTTTTTCTTTAAGAAATGTATAAGCAACTGTGGCTCAAATTTGTAAATTTTATCTGTAAATCAAAATAAACATTTCTGATGCAGGGGGTCTAAACTGATGTGAGTTGCACCTGAGAAACAGCCTTTTAATTTTTTGCTTAATGATCTATTTTCCATATATATAGATATTACACTGATTAGGAAAAATCATCAGCCTTGAAAACAGTTTCACCGCATTTGACAAATCTTTCGTCGTAGTTGACTCCCATCTGCCAAGCTGGTCCCGCATAAAGCTTTACCTAAAGGCCTGGATCTTATCTTCAGTTAGCCAATTGATTTCTTTTGTGGAGAAATTAAATCAAAACTCTATCATACTTCCTGAAAGATACTTCTATTTTAAATTACTTGCATGTTTATATATGCAAATACTTAAAAGAAATTTTATTAATAAAACAAACATCTGAACATGTTTGGTGTTCCAAAATGATCACGTGGAACATACTTTTTTTGTGTTTGTGACAAGTAAAAACTTCCAGTAGGGAAAGTAAAAGCTAAGATGTTACAAGACATAATGCTCAATTACTTTCAAAAGTTAATATCGAGCCCTGAAAAGCCATGAGCAATGATGAACAATGATGATTCGAATGTCATTTCGTGAGA
This sequence comes from Sipunculus nudus, assembly GCA_026874595.1. NCBI lineage: Eukaryota > Metazoa > Annelida > Sipuncula > Golfingiida > Sipunculidae > Sipunculus > Sipunculus nudus. Next base: position 33,529,684 of record CM049309.1, read on the forward strand.
CTTGTTTTGATATTTCATTACCTTGGATCATAAAATCCTTGATGACCCTGTGGAATTTACTGCCTTCGTAACCATAGCCATTAGTCCCGGCTGCCAGCTGAGCGAAGTTCTCGGTTGTCTTGGGGGCAGTGTCGCCGAACAGACCAATCACAATACGTCCTACGTCCTTCCCGCCAATAGTTATGTCGAAAAATACTTTTTTCGTAACGGTGGTGTCAGCTGCCTTTAATTATAATAAACCAAAACGCTGATAAGTGAATTTCAAATATTATGAATTAAAATAGCATACTTACCTGTTTAGACGTTTTTTCTTGTTTTTAATATTTGTTCAACAATGAAAGAAAAGTTATTATTTAAACGGCATTCCGTACTAAACGAAAATGTTTGGGATAGTTTGCCAGCTTGCTGGTGCAGCCATCTACCGGCCGAATAGTGAACAAGATTTTGGTTAAATGTTTCTTTATTTTCAGTTATTGTTTTCTTGGATGAACATGTTGTATTTGATATCATTTATTATTTCTTTTTCAGAAAATGTCTTGGTTCCATCCAACATCGCCACTGTTTGAATAAAGGGCAAAATAGATTATTCTGAATACCCCCTGAGCATAATTTTATCCCAAGACGGTAAGTTAAAAGAGCAGACCATTATGATTAACCTCTAGAGGATATTCTCATAATTATTCATATTATTGTTCATCATACAGGAATTACCTTGACTACGCAATTTAACATGAACCGGAGGTTCATAAATATGTATTTAACAATTTACAAACATTTCTAAATGTAAATACAATATATACAACCGACTTGCATGTAAAGGCAAACGAAAGAACTAGACTTTTCTTGGCACCGCAGGTGCCAGAGTATCCCCAGACATAGTACGCCCCCCCCCCCTTTTAAGAATAGGCCCCAATTTTTAGCAGCATATACTGACACTTGGCAAGCAATTATTGTTTCTTCCATCTATCAATCCACAATCTTTTTGAAGATGTTGGTCCTGTGACCTTGACCTTTTGGCACATCACAAGGCTATCCAAGAAATTGACAGGCGTCTTACTCTATTGGCAGGGGAACTGTATGTGCAAGATTAAATTTTGGACATATGGCTCCTGTGACCTTCACCTTTGACCTTGTGACCTCAAAATTGATAGGGTTCTTCCTCTCTTGGCAGGTGAACTATATGTGCAAGATGAAAGATCTGAGATGAAATGTTTGGCTGCAAATGCATCCACATCTTTTTAAAGATGTGTCCTGTGACCTTGACCTTTGACCTCATGATCCCAAAATCAATTTGGGTCTTGCTTTTCCCAATGGAACATATAAAAGTCAAGTTTGAAATCCATACATCAATAAAAGCAGGAATTATCATCCAGAAACTAATTTTTGGACAGATGGCTCCTGTGACTTTCACCTTTGACCTTTTGACCTCAAAATTGATAGGGGTCTTCCACTCTTGGCAAATGAACTATATGTGCAAGATGAAAGATCTGAGATGAAATGTTTGGCTGCAAATGCATCCACATCTTTTTAAAGATGTGTCCTGTGACCTTGACCTTTGACCTCATGATCCCAAAATCAATTTGGGTCTTGCTTTTCCCAATGGGACATATACAAGTCAAGTTTGAAATCCATACATCAATAAAAGCAGGAATTATCATCCAGAAACTAATTTTTGGACAGATGGCTCCTGTGACCTTCACCTTTGATCTTGTGACCTCAAAATTGATAGGGGTCTTCCTGTATTGGCAGATGAACTATATGTGCAAGATGAAAGATCTGAGATGAAATGTTTGGCTGCAAATGCATCCACATCTTTTTGAAGATGTGTCCTGTGACCTTGACCTTTGACCTCATGATCCCAAAATCAATTTGGGCCTTGCTTTTCCCAATGGGACATATACAAGTCAAGTTTGAAATCCATACATCAATAAAAGCAGGAATTATCATCCAGAAACTAATTTTTGGACAGATGGCTCCTGTGACCTTCACCTTTGATCTTGTGACCTCAAAATTGATAGGGGTCTTCCTGTATTGGCAGATGAACTATATGTGCAAGATGAAAGATCTGAGATGAAGTGTTTGGCTGTAAATGCATCCACATCTTTTTAAAGATGTGTACTGTGACCTTGACCTTTGACCTCATGACCCAGAAATCAATTCAGGTCTTGCATTTCCATAAGACATATACGAGTCAAATTTGAAATCCACACATCAATAAAAGCAGGAATTATCATCCAGAAACTAATTTTTGGACAGATGGCTCCTGTGACCTTCACCTTTGACCTCAAAATTGATAGGGGTCTTCCACTCTTGGCAGGTGAACTATGTGTGCAAGATGAAAGATCTGAGATGAATTGTTTGGCTAAAAATGCATCCACGATCTTTTTAAAGATGTGTCCTGTGACCTTGACCTTTGACGTAATGACCCAAAAATCAATCCGGGTCTTGCTTTTCCAATTGGTCATATACAAGTCAAGTTTGAAATCCATACATCAATTAATGCAGGAATTATCATCCAGAAACTAATTTTTGGACAGATGGCTCCTGTGACCTTCACCTTTAACCTTGTGACCTCAAAATTGATAAGGGTCTTCCTCTCTTGGCAGGTGAACTATATGTGCAAGATGAAAGGTCTGAGATGAAATGTTTGGCTGAAAATGCATCCACAATCTTTATAAAGATGTGTCCTGTGACCTTGACCTTTGACCCCATGACCCCAAAATCAATTGGAGTCTTGCTTTTTCAATGGGACATATATAAGTCAAGTTTGAAATCAATACATCAATAAAAGCAGGAATTATCATCCAAAAACTAATTTTTTGACAGATAGCTCCTGTGGCCTTGACCTTCGACCTTGTGACCCCAAAATTGATATAGATCATCCACTATTGGCAAGTGAGCTATATATTCAAGATGGAAGACCTGGTATGAAAGTTTGGCTTAAAATACATCCACAGTATCTTTTAAGATGCGAGTCCAGTGACCTTGACCTTTGACCTCATGACCCTAGAACCTATAGGGTTCTTACTTTAGTGGTGGGCCATACATAAGTCACGTTTGAAATCCATATGGCTATCAACACTGGAGATTTCATAAGAGGTGTGTGATTTTCACCAAATATGGACACATTAAAGGTCAAGGCCACTCTCATGGTAAAGGTCATGACCCAAATGTAAATATAGACTGGTACCCTGCTCTATTAAGGCCCTCAGCCAAGCATAGAGACAGGCGTACAACGCCATCTTAAGTACTCCCAGTTGCAACTCCTGACCTACCTGTAGACTGGTTCCAACTCCAGAGTGCACGCTCATACCGATTGTCATGGACGTTCACGCGATCTTGGCTAGTTATTCATGAAGATTTCTTATAAAATTTCTTTCTTTAGTTACTTATAGTAATATTGAAAAATGAGTTGTTGCACAAAAATTGACTGATGGATGTATAGATGATACGATATACTGGATATTTGATATTCCACTGTACGTGGCATTGGTTTTTATCAATATCTATTAATCTAATCATAAATTTCACACGAAATGTACAGCCAACTTTTGACAACTTCTCTGAGCAAACGAAATGCTTATTTTTATTATATATAAATCATACTTGAGTTGGAACCAGTCTGCCGGGAGTCCTGAAGATGGCGTTGTACGCCCGTCTCTATGTTTGGCCTAGAGCAGCGGTGCCATAATAGAGCGGGGTACCAGTCTAATGTAAATAGACCTCATCCCATAACCCATCTCTCTACATATGCATAATATGACAGAAATCTGTCCATTAGTTTTGTACTTAAAATGCTTACAGTACTGTCAAGTGGCAATTATGGGGGTATTAAAAGGCGTAAAAACAAGAAAAGGATAATAGGTGGCGCCACCAGTTTCCGGTATATCACAAGGCTATCCAAGATCTTCGGTCACCTTGATTTTTGGACCAGTCCATGCAAGCTTACTTGAGATATTTAAGAATTTGTGTTATTTTCAGCAAAAATGGACCTATTCAAGGTCAAGGTCACTCTCTTAGCATAGGCCATGACCCCATTTTAAATAGGCTTCGTCCCCTTACCTATATCTATGCAAATGTAAAGTTTGAAAAAGATAAGTGAAATATTTTTTTAGTTATCCCGCTCACAAGGTTTTTCTGCGGCGGCGGCGGCGACGGCGGCGGCGTGACCGTCGTGAAACCATAGTATCCCGACTTTGTCTGGGGATACAATTAAGTCTTGAACAAAATGACAGAGACGAGGCATTTTCCACATTTGCATATAGATAAGACCGCCTATAATATCACCGCAACGGAAAAAAAATGAACGATTTTTTTTATCCGAATGCACCTCTGAGTTTCTAATTATTGCACGGTGATTTTGTTCCACTGCCGACCTAGCTTACTAACAAAGTCGCATTTTTACTAAAGAATGTTACAATTAGAAAATTTAGGCCTCATGTATATAAGGGAAAAGGGCAATGGCGGCGCCCTAGCTAGCTTTATAAAATGTTTGATTAATTACACTGTACTTGTGCATGTTGCATTTAGAATTTGGACCAACATATTATGCAACGATATAATGAGTAACAACCAAGGCTAAGTATGATGCAGAAAAATGATCGACTGAAAACTATTTGAAAAATGAAACGACACATGTATATAGGCTATGTGGAAGCACAGGGTAGCATCGCGGTGCCACGTTGCAAGGCGTATATAGTGACTAATAAGAACTCATGAACCCACCCATAAACTGTCTTTCAAAACCTTTAAGCTAAAACCGGCATATGTAAAGTATTGAATATTTAGTACTTTACCTGCATGAGGAAAAGAGTGCAAATTTGAACTTACCAGTGAGACGGCTATAAGTAGCGAAAATAACGAGTAAGCGAAGGTCTCCCGTGCCATCTTGATGTCAGTGAACGAAAGGGGCTACTACTCAGATTGCTGCTGTGTGGCTGGCTGGGGAAGTGCTGTGGATGTGGCAAGCAGACAGTGCAGTAGCCCTGACATACTTAACCTGTTGCTTATCAGACATGTACCCCAAGAATAAACGGGACCCCGGGATATTTGGTTTCCCTGAAGGATGTGGTTGTTCGCGTCTGTGGTACTAGGACTGAATGAATTCATAAAACAAAACAGTATAAAAATAGCAATAGTTAAGTATAATCAACAAAGTATTTCGTGATAATGGTAGAATTTTGTTAACAGGTTTGATAATGTATAGCACTAGTCTTATACCGTACTCATTAAGGTATAATATTAAAATTTGTGAATCTTAATAAATCATACTTTAAATTTCCTTTCTTAATGTACATGTACCACAGTACCGGTGATTTTTTTTATCTATGACATTTATATATAATATATGCCCTGTATTATAAACTGCATGCTAAGATTTATGGCATCGATCCAGAATGGCAATCCCCCCCCCCCCCCCCCCCCCGGCACTGAATGCATTTACCCGATGCTATACAAAGACAAGATTGTCGTATATCCGGCCTCCAGTTCGCTTGCACAGGGCCGAGTCTGTTCCGACCAAGGAACGTTTGGGTTTCGGAGTTTTATATTTATTTATATGTGTAGTACCTACAGTGTAGATCAAATTTTTCTGCCATAGAAGAGCGGAACTGTGGTGCATTTCTGTGGGAAATATATAAAGGCTTTAGGGCGTTACTAAAACTAGTCAAGTGGGGAGCGGGTTTGGGGGGGGGGGGGGGGGGGATACATTATAACTATAACTAGCCCTTTGCATGTTGGTGTGGGTTGGGTCTGTGGACGTGGGGGGGGGGGGGGGGGATGGGGGGGGGGGGAGGTAGATAAGGAGGTAGATAAGGAGGTTTTAATAATGTAGAAATGTACAATACTTATGCATGATATTACAAACTTTTTTATCCAATTTAACGAATAGAATTTTTATACAGATTATAGTGTCCCTTGTATCACAGGCCTATGCAATTTTCATTCTAAAGCCATTTTTTTTTCGTATTTTACGCTCTATAGCATTAATATTTATGCGAGTAACGAATATTAATTATTAAGCAAATACATTTTAATTATATGTGATGAAGTAGATGATTTTTGTAATATAAATATAAAATATAATATAAAAAATGAATACGTTTTCGTGCATTTTAAGATTAAAGTATTTTAAATATAAACTTGTAACCTATAATGAAAGGAATATACTATTTGGTAATATTTTATGAAATATGGTAAATTTTCATATTTACATGCTTCGATTAAGACTTTTATTTACAGATCCATTGCAGCATATGATTAAAAATATGAAAACTTTTTTATAATGCATAGGTAATGTTTTTAGAACTTCCCACTCCAAGCTTATAGGGACACACGCCTTCGCGCTCTATATCTTTCGAAATGTGCGCTCCCTTTACAAAGTCGTTCCAAAAACCGATGAAAAATGTCACGGTTTTTCTTTTATGTGTACATATTTAAGAGTGCACATTAATATTCTTCAATATATAGACATCCTCCAACATAGTTATACCGCTGGCAGTAGAAACGTTATAGAAGCACCTTCTAATAGTCGTCAAAGGTGTTTTTTTTTTTTTTTTTTCTGACCTGTATACCTGTCACACCACACACGCAGCTGACATATATTTACCTATACTCTCCAAATCAGGGGCAAATCCAGGACTTTGGAAAGGGGAGGGTCAAACCCAGGAAGACTAAAAGGAAACCTAAAAAAAGTCATCTGGTCCGGAAAGGAGGAGGTCCAGGTCGTAAAATTTGGTTTGAAACCCTAAAAAAGGTTGTTTCGGTTAAAAATAAAAAAAGGGGGGGGGGGTTTGGACTCCCTTGACCCCTCCTCTGGATCCGCCACTGCAAATATAATTCTTCAACACGCAAAGTATTCCTATATTGAGCGCCCTGCTCGGCAAAACATATAACTATCTAAAGGACTAATAAACGTCCTAACGGGGATCTCGACCAGCATTGCGTCTGGTCCGAATCTCAGCTCACGACACGTCGTTCGCAGAACGGTTCTACTCTGACTATATATCGAGACGGCGGTGCGCCCCAATTATATATCGGCACTACAACCAGAGTTCTGGTAGCGAGAGTTCTGGGACTTGTCTACAGGGAAATTACCAGCTTAGCCTCCTCGAAGCACCTGGATTGTCTAGAATCTTATATGTCAACTTATCATAACAAACTTTAGTCTAGTATGTTCCGTTACTTAATAAATAAACAAACCAATCTACCGATTAACACAACTAATGATTAAAATAAACACAACCTTATTAAATATTATTGACTACATTTCCCTGGCCATATTTTGTTGTTCTATGAGGTTCTAATTTAGCATAACCTGACCTGTTAAAAAAATCTGTCAATACCGTTATCTGAAAACGCCCGTATAACCGGGTTTTGACTTGCACTCCTTATGCAGCGATTATGCACCGCAGTCGTTCACGATCTCTTTCGCTGTTTAATCGCTGCTCGGTTTAGCAATTTTTGTCAAGGTTTTTAATACCTTTATTGGCTAGCACAGGGCCAAGAATCAGATCAACCAGAGTGGGGTGTCGGCGATGTAAAACTTAGATTGGATCAAAATGCGATACCACACTCTCATTGGTCTGATTAAAAGGTGCTAGCCCTGGTGGTGAAACTCCGAGAATCTTTCTGTACAAAGCAGCGGTTAAGGCCAGGGAGATGTAGAACGACAGCAGTTTATAACCGCTGCGTTCGGAATGTAGGTTTTGACTATGTAACAGTTAACATAAGTCAATGTCAAAAGTGTTTCTAAACCCCCGTTTTATTTTGCTCCTGGAATGCTTATACATTAAGTATTATATATACCATGGGAACAACAACGGTGGTGGCAGTTTCGAAAATCAGCAGGAAAAAAGTCTAATCTGATCATATATCAAAGTAAAAACTTTTGACGTGCGTGCCGTTTAACATTAATTTTTTATTCGCACTGGATATTCATGTTTATTAAGCCTTTCCATTTTAGTTTGTATAGTACCCAACAGATGGCTGTACTGTTTCAATAGTTCCATCCTTATCCAAAGACGATGCGAGGCCCTGCAGTATCCTTGTACTCGGTTGACACGTCAGCGGGATTTTCGTTAGTTATCCGGTCAGAGTCAAGAGCTTTCTTCCAGTACATCAAATGATTCTGGATTCATATTTGTACTGCACAGAATCTATAACCAACTAAATAACATGTATTTAAATATGATAATATATAAATCCGATATATAGGCCTATATATAAATATATATATATATATATATATATATATATATATATATATATATATATATATATATACATATATATATATATATATATATATATATAAGGTAGTGTTACCCTCCGATGTAAAGTGCTCTATGGCCTACAGATTAGGCCAGAGCGGTATAACTCTGAAGAGTTTGTTTCATGGATGTGACCCGATCATCAGGTGAATGTGGTTAGAATATATATATATATATATATATATATATATATATATATATATATATATATATATATATGAGCTTTTTTAATAAAGATCGAGTGGTATACAGGCTGCTCGTTTTGTTTATAAAAACGTTTTTACAACGTGGGAGGCCCGCCAAAAAATCAAAACACCTTCAACTAGGACATGCATGTCAGACAGCATGAAGTTTTGCAAATGGCGTTTTGCCATTGGTGACCTTTCATCTTTTGTATATATATATATATATATATATATATATATATATATATATACATATATATGTATATACATCACAAACATCTCTACAAAACAAGGAAAAGATCCGGGTTAGGGTAAAGGTGCAATTTGCAGCTCTTATATCTTTCTAAGTATGAATATAATAATATTAATAAATAAAATGATATAAATATAATAAATATAATACATGTATATTCATATGATATGTAGGCCTATATAAAATATATTACTTTTCCTTGACCTCAAACGTTTACATATAGATTGATAAATCACTACCGGTAAAGAAAAGGGGAGTACGTGTCCTTGCCCTGCAAAAAATGAGTAGGCCTATTATAACCAGTTGCAATCACTGACCTAGATACGTGTACGCTTATAAAAAAAAAAAATAAAATTGTAAAAAAAATGGAAAAGATTTTGATCTAATGGACAATGACCGTGTAGGACAGTTAAGGCGGAGATGGCTGCAGCACACAAGTCTAAATCATTGGAATTGATGGGGTAACCAAGCAGCATTTTTTTATTGAATCTAATCTGCTCTTTTACACTTTACAGTTTTGTAATTAACAAATCTATACGTAAATTCATACATTATATGGTCTTTACACATAATATTTCAGCTCCCTAGCTGCACTGCGGGCAGCCACGGTCAGGCCTGTTGTACATCAAAGTGTTTAGATTTATCTCTCCCCACCCTGGAAATGCCTCGGATTTCTCGATCTTTGCCCCTCCCGCTGGGTCGATTTTTACGCGGGTGACCAGAATTGTAAACACACTTAACCGTTGGGTAAATCACACCTTTGAAGTCTGAGCTGTGTCAACTACCTTGTCTCCAATCACGGGCAGGTAAAATTAAGTACCTGTGAAGGGTAGCAGCACTCCGTGCTAAATGAGATAGCACACGAAGCCAGCTGATCCGAAAGCGGTACCCCCTCGTGCTACAAATGAACTTGCTCTGTAGCAGACGACTCAGATTACGAGCTGCAGCCCTCAGTGAGAGAGGGGAAGAAGACAGTAGAGGCAGGAAAGTATGGCGGCTGATAGAAACGCCGCAAAAATGTTACTTTTTCTGTTCGCAGTATGTTTATCGACAGTAACCTGCCAAATTTTAGTGCCCCCTTACTTCAACCTTGCCGAAAATCGCGACATTACGGCCACAGCGACATGCGGCGAGGGCGAAGGAATAACGGAACCTGAACTTTTCTGCAAACTTACCGGAGCCAACCCCGAGAGGGGCGACAGAACCCAGAACTTGATCCAAGGACAGCTTTGTGATTTTTGTGAGCCCAACTCCCATCCAGCCAGCCAGGCTATCGATGGCTCGCAGAAATGGTGGCAAAGCCCGCCCCTGTCCAGGAGCATGGACTACAACAAAGTCAACCTTACTATCGAACTCGGACAGGTGAGTAATGAGTATGGTAAAAGTCTGTAGGTCTAAAAAAATGTTCACAATAAATCAAGGGATATTTTGTTTATATTTGATTTTATGAAATTATTTAGTATTTTTGTAGGTTTGTGGTTGTATATATTAGATTTAAAGTATGCATATAATCTTGCTTTTATACTTTCATTGGAGCAGGTTTCAGAAAAAAGTGTTTGCAATATATGTACATGCATGTGGCTGAAGTATAACAATAAGAATGTCATTAGTGGCGGAACCAGAGGGGGTGGGGGGCAAAGGGGTACCTGATGCCCCCCCTTTTGGAGCCGAAACAACCTGTTTTTTAGGGTTTCAAACAAAATTTTGCGACCCTAACTCCCTCCTTCCCGAACCAGAGAACCTTTTTTAAGTTTTCTTTCAGTCTTCCTGGGTGTGACCCTCCCCTTTCCAAAATCCTGGATCGGCCCCTGGTCATGGTAGTAATTACAAAGTTATAATTTTTTTTCATACAAATATTTCATTTGAAAATAGAATATGTATTTTTACAGAAATCAAACTTGCCTCCATCCATGTACAGGAGTATTCAGAAACAATGAGAGAAATTACTTCACAAGGGGCGTGGTTGCATGCGGAATAGAAGGCTTATAAATCATTATGGTCAAGCAGTGTACACATAAACTTGGTTTGCCCAAACTTTTGTCAATGGTCAGATTTAGAAATACATATCTTCATGGACTCGCACAAAATTGGTCCAAAATGCATCCAATCTAAACTACAGAGGGTTTTAGTGGTGGTCAGAGTGAAGTGATTTTGTGTGGCTTATTATAGGCTCATTGTGAAGTGCAGTAGATTCAGTGCATTTCAACCACTTTTAGGCTGAAGTGGAATTATCTTGTAGAACGGAACAGCTAAAACATATAATTTGTGAAATGGATTATAATAAAATGGGTATGTAACATACAGGGCTCAATATTTGTATAAAAAGAAAAGATTTCATTAATGTCTAATACCTTTTTGTTGCCCTTGACATTTTTAATCCCTGATAAAAAAGGAGAAGAAAGCATCTAATGATCCTTGATTTAATAATATTACCATGCGGTGACCCTTGTCCACCATGTGCTCCAAAGACAAACAGTCTTCTGAGGATCCAGTAGGCCTACTGTGTGTTGGTGGGGGGGGGGGGGGGGGATACTATAAAAATGTGTTATCATCCACAAGAGACTAAAAAATAAATCCTAAAAAATATCAGTTGATCAGGAGAGAGAAGGGGGGGGGGATGAAGACCAAAAATTTGGTTTAAAGCCCTCAAAAGAGGTTGTGGTGGCTAAAAGAGGGGGTCCAGCTAGACCCCCTGGACCACCCTTCTGTATCTGCTACCAAGAATGACTATGAGGCACAATACCCAGGGCTTGACATTAACACCTTCCCTACCTCGTATTGCTGGTAAAACTTCTGAAACAATGAATGTGTTGTGTCAGCATTTGTTTGGTCGGCGAAAGTTATTATGGTTACACTTTTAAGTATTAAAAATATGTTCTTGTGAATTTCATTACAGGATAGTTAAAGGTGTACCAAATGCAGTTTCTGTCCATGTAATCAACTACTAAACATTAATGATTAGATTTGGTCCATAAATAAAAACCTTGCTTTAAATTTAATTGATTATTGATAAATAGGAAAAGAATTACTGAGGACCTTGTTCTTATGGGAAGGATTTACAATGTTCAGCAGTCGTTGTCCCCAGGGCCATTTGGCCAATAGTACTTTTCTGTTTACCCTGGCTCTACTAATACCATTTCAGGGTTCCAGCAGACAACTGATTTATTTGATTAGATATTTACTGTTTGCCTGCACCATGCAGACCACCCATGTGTTATGTAAAGGGAATATTTGCATTGTAATATGGAATTATACATGTACCTCTGTGTTCTGGACTGAGCTGTTTTATGTGTAAACATTATTGCATGTGAAACACAACTGCTCATACATTACTAGCTGGTAGCTCTACTTACAGGAATCCATAACATCTTCATTTTTTAAATATATTATTTTGAATGCAGAGAAAAATTTTGTTTGAATGAAAGTTAATACAGTATTTTTTTATTATTCTTGTATAGTGATAAGTAAAATAATCAGCACTTAAAGAAATTTGATCCCACATATCACAGATATATCTGCAGTATTTGAAAAATTTTCATTAATCTATATATATATATATATATATATATATATATATGTGTGTGTGTGTGTGTGTGTCTATCAACTTATAAATCCCTTCCATACATTGGATATGCGTTTAAATGGGATTTACTTGATCCATGAATATTCATGAAAACTTTAGTGCAGTTTGATTGGCAGGGACCAAACTGTGCCTGGTCATGAACCCTTGGCTCCAGTATTGTTCAGGAAAAATATCAGCAAAGGTTGGTTTACTTATACAAGGGTCAATTGCCTTGTGGCCATATAGTTGCTGTCTGTACATACGCCACTACATAATCACAGTGGATAAGGACTGATAGAGTGGTATCAGGTCTCAGGGGTTGTACACACTGGTGTGACAGCAGACACTATTCTGTGTACTTTGCAGGTGCAGAGTGCAACCAGATTGACCCAAGATCAAACTTGTTGCAACCTTTCCTACCAATAGGGCCTTGACATGTTATAGCCATCATTGTTTAATACACATCTCTGTTTAGGAAATGGATCCAGAAAATAAAGTAGTTTCACTTGTATTTTATAAAGGATCAGTCATAATTTGTTTTATACATTTAGATTTCTATGTAGACTTTGTTATACATTGTTTGGTACCAGGGTATATTTTTTAGTGTCTGACGCCATGTTATTTCTTAATTAATACCCGAATAATAAAAAAATGTAGAGGGCAAGCTCCTGGCAGATAATTATTTGAATCACAAATTTCCAAGTGCTGAATCTGTTGCTTCTAGCAGTGGAAATATGTTCCACATGATATAAAATGCTAATACCTGGAGACCTGCGAGTTCTATATTTGGTACTCTCCTTGCAGCAGTTGGGTTTAAGCTCCCTAGTATAGGAGCCTGTCTTTGTACATTTAGATAAATATTTGTGTATAACCTTTGGTGGATTAGGATGAGACAGGTTATGTAGTGTGAAGCAAGGTTCACTTGATCCCAGGTTAGAGGTGTCAGTCCTGTGTAGTCAGCAAACAGATAAGTGAGGTAATGTATTGATATAGCAGGCCTCTCATTATCTCAAGGTTCAGTATGTGTAGACAATGATAACCACCATGAGCTGTATGTACATATGTAAAAAATTACATATTAAAATTTACTGTAAATTAATATATACATGTAATAAAATTGGCTGTATTTATCATATATATTAAAAGCATGCATTTACCTGTGCTATAAGATAAATGCAAATGATTATGATATTGAATACTGTTAAAACAGTATGTACAAGTTAAAAAAATATAACAACATTCAGTATTACTAAGTATTAGGTTGTATTGAAAATTTGAAATGATCTGTGTATAAGAATTAAACATTATCCCATTAATAACATGATTTCCCCACAACTACATAGGAATTTTCATGGAATGTGTTATAATTCTGATATATGGTAAAATTAAAAGTGGATAAACTGCTAAAATGACTTTTAATTTTATATATAACTGAAACATGGAAGTAATTTCTGTGTGTTTTCTTTTTTATGCAGTATATAAGTTTGATGTTAAAAAAGGAAAGGACCAAGCTATGGTAGTGCTGAGAATGTGTTTAACCAAGAATTTTCTCTTGCCATTCAACGTCATCCATTTGTAATTATGGTATGTTACCTGCTCTTTGAGTAGCATATCATGCTGTCTTTGATTATAATCAGTGGATGTCTTGAAGTCCTGAGTCTTGGTCTGTTAGGGTTAGAATGGCCTGCAGAGGTCATATGAAGGTCAAGCTGGGTTGCACCAGTGCACCAACATATGGTCTTCATCAAGCAACAGCACAGAGATGCTGCTGTTAGCTGCTAAGTGCAGACTGACCCATATTTTATAGCTGTTTCATAACCAGAGCACACAAGATACTTTGCCTCAATGCCATCCAGAATAAATCCTCATTTTAAAGACCTTGAGAAAAGTCAATGAAAACATATTAACCAGACCAGATATCCAGAATTTTACTGTTTGCTGTGAACAGTTTTGTGTGTTAATGGGAAAACTCATTCAGATGGGAGTGAGGGTTTATGAAAGTGATCTTGGGTAAAAATGGCAGAGGTAAAAATGGCACTGTAAAATGGCAGAGGTAAAAATGGCACTGTAAAATGGCAGAGGTAAAAATGGCACCAATGCAGGGTAAAAAATTGCAGGAACAAACAGCAGACTTAAAAGGTATATGTTAAAAGAATACCTTTATTTGTATTTGATAATCATCAAGAGGCTTGCCACTTGAAAACATGCTATATTTTTTAGCTAAGCTGACTGTAAGTCAATTGAGCTATAGTTATGGCCCTTTGGCCATCTGCTCTCTGGCAGTCCATTTACTGGGCATGTTTTGAAATGTTGAACCTAGGAATCCAAAAGTAAACATACAGAACTTTAGATGTTTAGGACTAAGTTTGCCTAGACAACCCAAAACTGGGTCACTGTGACTTAGTTCCTTTGAGAAATTAAGGAAAAACCTCCATATCCCATTAAAATCTAGTTACAATTCAAGACTACTTACAAACATGAATATCTTGCAGTGTGCCATTTTTTAGCTCAGCTGACTATAAGTCATCTGAGCTATAGTCGTGGTCCATTGTCTGTCGTCCGTCCGTCTGTCCGTCTGTCCGTAGATGTGGCACGTTTTGAAACCGCAAGACCTAGGAATCCAAAATTCGGCATAATGTTAGATGTCCATAAGATCTCCTACCAAGCCGAAAACTGGGTCTTTGCGACTTCGTTCCTTTGAGAAATTAAGGAAAAACCTCAATTTTTTTTCATAAAAACCTATTTTCACACTTCAGGACTGCCTAATATCAAAACCACTCATCTGTTTTTTTCTAATATTTACCATAAATAATCCTCTATATATTCCCTATGTACATGCCAGAAATTAGGTTTGTATTATATAATTTAAAAAAGTTATGGGCCCAAACATAATGCATTTTGTAAATAATAAGGAAAGAAATTTGATAACTTAACACAAAACTTGTTAAAGCTAAGCATGTTTTTTCCAGTAATATTACTTTTATTAATCAAAATTAAATTGTATACCAAAAATTAGATCAAAATCTTTTAAATTTTTTAAAATATTAACAAAAATAAAAAATTTGTACCTTAAATTTTGCCCAAATTTGACCATGGCACGTTTTTTTCCTGTAACTGCTGTGGATTTAATTTTCAAAGCATGTTTTTGTCAGCATTTCAACTGTTAACACAAAAAATTGGAAACCAGTTGATCAAAATCTGTAGATTTTATTCAAGTTTTCAAGCACCATGTCACATATTGTTTACATCAAGCTAGTGTTATGCAGTTTGCCAGAGCTCAGCTCTCGAGCTTCAGCTCTAAGTTCCTTAAATTTGGCATACAGTTTGATGTCTCCAAAATCATCTATCATGCCAAGAATTTGGTCGCTAGGACTTAATTCCTTTAAGATATTAATGAAAAACTTCATTTCTCCATTAAAAACCCATTGTTACACTTTAAGACTGCCTAATATCAAAACCACTGCTCTGACTTTGATCGTATATAATATATATTTTCTATACATTCGCTATGCACATGCCAGAAATGATGTCAGTATTGCGTATTTTTTTAAGTTATGGGCCCAAACTTAATGCACTTTTTAAAAAATAAAGAAATATATTTACTCACCTAAGATGAGAATTGCTGAAGCTGGAGACTTTTTTTTCAGAAATATAACTTTATTTAATCAAGATTCAATTGTTTACCCAAAATTAGATCTGAATTTTGCAAATTTTCCAAGTTATTAGCATAAATAAAAAAATCAAATTCAATACCTTAAATTTTGTCCAACTTTGGCAATGGCACATTTTTTCCCTGTAAGCACTGTTGATTTAATTTTCACAGCATATATACATAAGGATTTAATTTTCAAAATCAGAAATTTCACAGGAATTGATTGAAAAGATTAGCTTTTATTCAAGTTTTCATACACCATGTCAAGTGTTGTTTACATCTAGCCCACCTAGTAGTACAGCCTTCACTTGCATCATGTAACCCACCCCAGGCAGCTTGCCTTGGCTCAGCTTGGCCACTAATAGCAGGCTTCCCCTCTGCCCTGCACACCCCCCCCTACCCCATGGTGCATTAACTAGATGAATGTTATAATTTTCTGTATTCCATTTTATTCTTGGCTATGCAATGCTACATTTTAGATTTTGTATTTACCACCAGGGTTACAATGATTAAAGTGCACATTTAATTGTCCACAGAGTGGTGTATTGCTATGAAAGTGTGGATGTTCATCAGATAAGTAATTCCTTACTTGAGGAGAGTAAAAAATTCACCAGGTGTGAAATTGACTATTAATTCCAGTAATAAATCATAGCTTAGATTGTATTTAGCATAATGATATTGTTTGTCCCTCATTCAACCAAGAGTGTGAATACTTTATTTGAAAAGATGTTTTTATTTTACCAAATTTACTGAATCTTTTATTTTATTTCGGTGAATAAGATTAAGCATGTACTGAAAACTCCAATGTGCAAAACTTTTAAATAGTGATTCAAGGAATAATCTTGTAGATGCAATGTTGTGGCATTATTTTCTTTTAAATGCAGTTTAAACATTTGTGATTTAAAAATAAAAAAAATATATCTGTATGCATAATATGACCCATTATGAGCTACACTCTGGTTATATAATGATTGCAACTTAGAATTCTAATAATTTAACTTATATTTTCAGTGTTTTTTAATACAAATTTATATAACTTGTAAATAAAAAAAAAATTAATCAGATAAAAGCTATTTTAATGGAAAAAGTGGATATGCTTAAATAATAGGCTAATATATAAACTTAAATGCATTATTCCCCTGATAGTGAAATAAAGGTATTAGTTCATTCTGTCCACTGGCCTGTCCAACTGTAAATTTTTCATATGCATCACAGTATCTCAAAACTTTTACTGTTTTTCTTCATGACAGTCTTGTCAGAGTATTAGTTTGCAATCATATATTTAGAACTTTACCATAACCAAGTAGGAGGGCCTCTTCCTCTTAGCTTCTCATATGCTTATATAAATGAAAAACAATAAAATAGAATATTTTGCATTTGCAAAAATTTCAAACTTAAGCTGAGCGCCGTGACCCATGGGTCCCTTGTTTCTTGTCTGCATTTGTGCCTTTTAACCAACAGGTTTTTAACTGGACATCCACATGAATTTTATCCATCTTCTCTCATGCTATTTCAACATTTTATGCTTAGATGCAGCTGAGTTGTCTTGATAAACATGAATTATATCATTTCCTGGGTTAGAGAAGGTATTTGAAAGAATTTCATTTTATAAAAAAATGTTTCAGTCACTCATTCCATTCTTATTTGTGTTTTCAGGAATTCCATGTGGCCTACGTTTTCATCAAGATGGCTAACTCCCCAAGACCAGGAGTTTTTGCACTTGAGCGTTCCACTGATCACGGAAAGACCTGGAAGGCCTGGCAGTACTTTGCTGACACTCCCAGTGACTGTATCAACTTCTTTGATACTCCAGCCAGCAATGACATCACAGCTGATGACTCCATTCTCTGTACAACAGACTACTCAAAAGTTGTACCCCTGGAAGGTGGTGAGGTGAGGAGAAATAGAGGATAGGTCTTAATTCAGATTTAGAATTAGTACCTAAATAATATTTATATTAATAATTATATTGATAATTATGATAATAATAAAGATAATTATTATATTTATGATGATGATAATAATAATAATAATATTAATAATAATTATTTCCAATGTTCAGATATCTTTAGATGGGAATCCCAGTGACAATTATGAAATGGATAGCTAGTATAATTTCATGCTGTGCTGTGCAGGATCGTTGTCTCGGTAATCTTGTCATCAATAACCATCACTGCTATTAAATTAAAATGAATTCATAAATGCGTAAACCTTAAAATTTTATTCTCCTGCCTGTTAAGTGGAAGTCATATAAAATGATGACTGCTCTTTGTGCGACTATCTTTAAGTTCAAATTTTATTAGTTACATGACTGAGGATAGTATGGAGCAAACAAAATGGTCATAATAAGACAAGAACAATCATTACGTGCCTTAAAAGATCTTTCTACAACAAATTGTGTGAGCTTGATAGCCTCCAGTTCTTTAGTAATATCACTAGAGGGCTTCTATGGAAGAAAACAGTTGCCAAAATCCTTCAGGATAGTGATTTCAGCAAATGCAGTTCTCCATGTACTTTAGATTTCTTAAATGTCTTGAAGTGATGGTGTGTTTGCAGTGTGTAAAAAGCAGTAGAATTTATGATAGAATTGCAAGAGAAAAAAAGAGGGAATGTTTGCGCATTTTTGTGTAACAATTACTGATGTTAATTGCATTTCAGATCGTGGTGTCCCTCGTAAATGGCCGCCCCAGTGCCAGCAACTTCTCATATGCCACCGACCTTCAGGAGTTTACTCGTGCCACCACTGTGCGTCTAAGGCTTCTTCGTACCAAAACCCTACTTGGTCACCTCATGGCTGTGGCCAGGCAAGACCCGACTGTCACCAGAAGGGTAAGGGAGACTTCAGTTTCTTGTTCATTGTAATGGCCCAAGAACATCCTGTAAAGAGCTTCCTCCAACTCACCTCTGACCTCTCACCTTTGACCATTAACAAACAAAGAATTTTCCTCTTTGAATGGTAATCTTTAAAATATGACCAGTTTCGCCTGCTGTATGGTGTCATGGTGTGTAACATCTGACTATGGTACTACAGAAATCAATTACCGTAAAATCTCCACTTAAAACCGCGGTTTAATCAAGAAATTCAAAATCTTGAAATCTGGTTGATTTCCTGAAAGCACTGTGCGGTTTATACTAGAAGGGTTTCCTGAATATCTTCCTGACAGACATCGTTTTTGGGCCGGTGAGTGGGCGATAATATTGCAACTTTCGAAGGCCATTCTTAGCAGCAGTCTCGCATGCATGGGAGCCGTGTGTAAATGTATTATTTACGATTATTTGTTATTTATAAATTAAATATTGCTGATTAGTTTTCGTGTGATATATAACTTGTTATAAAATCTTGGTAATTTTCACCAAATAATACGTTTACACACAGCGGCCAACTTTTTTGGGAATGGTCAAGCAAAATTGAAATAAAAGCCTACTTTAAACCCATTTGCGGCACTATTTAGCAATGATTATTTGTTTAAAACGTAAAATGAATAAAAAGCTGACATCGTAAAGAGTCACACAATGGCAGACGATCATTTTAAAATCAAGTTTGAGTGCCGCCATGTGCTGAAACGCCCCGGTATTCTGATAAGAATATTTTGAACGGCTGTACGCGCTGGGTGCTAAACAGAACAGCCACCTATTTCATCCCAGCGTGCCTTGCGCGAACACTGCTTTGACAAAATGGCTCCCCACACGGAAACTTTCTTCAGGAAAAAAAACTTGCTTACCCCGACTTGCCACATTAATTTTACCTTAAAATCACTTGTTTTCAAGCGTCATGTTTCCTATACGTGCGTATCTGGACCAGGTAATTTCAGTTACTTTGATATTTAGTAAAGTTGACCAGCGATGTTTTCAAACGCACCAGGAAATTGTGACACGGAGCGATGTCAACGTATGATGTGACGATGATAATACCAAAGTAACCGGTATGAAAATGATTTGAATCTTCCGAGTAATTCCAGAAAATGGAATTTTCATCAAAAATTAAGATTTCAAAATATTACTTCTAGAATTAAAATATACAGTGACTTGAAATGAATAAGCAGAATATTTTTTCCAAAATATAATGACAAATCAGTAGCAAACAAGAATACGGCACGGAATATAAAAGCTGTATAAACAGACAGAGGTTCACCGGCCCTTACGTCTTCCCAAACTTCATGCTTGAGTGACCATGCAAAAAAGTGTTACAATGTGTTTAAATAAAATGCCCAAGGAATTTTAAAGTGGACAGGAATGGCTGAGTCGCAACCTACATGTGTTCATTTCTAGATGATAGCTTGATTGTGTCTTTTTGTCAAATCATTCCGTAGCGAAAGTTGGTGCGGTTTTAAAGGGGGGTTCTTAGTATTTGAGCCCCTCGCGGTGTCTCACCTGGAATTTCTGCGAAGTCTGGGTGCGGATTTAAGTGGAA
The DNA here is from genome assembly GCA_026874595.1 of Sipunculus nudus. Taxonomy (NCBI): domain Eukaryota; kingdom Metazoa; phylum Annelida; class Sipuncula; order Golfingiida; family Sipunculidae; genus Sipunculus; species Sipunculus nudus. The sequence continues at coordinate 33,550,017 of CM049309.1, forward strand.
ATTTTACGGTAACTAATTATTTATAAGGAATTCTTTGACAGTCAAACTGCTGGCAGGGGGTCTTGTGATCAGTAACATCTGTATATCCGTTATTCTGTTAATTCATGAAATTTGTGCAAATTAATTCTTTGTGATTTCTCAAAACATTTAATGCTTGATGAACTTGTGATATCATGGCTTTGGAATGTCATAATTTACACCATCTAATTAGGTTTAATCATGTTTGACTTTTTATACACCCATCTGCAGGTGAGTCATATTATGGTATGGACATGTCTGTCTGTCTGTAGGTATGTGCACTCATCAACCTTTGGTGTCATAGTGTTAACATCACAGGATTTTGAAAAAAAAATCAATTTTAAAATTTGCCAATAAGGTATCTCTCCTGAGTTTTTTTTTTCTGGGCATAGCCTGCACATATTTAATAATTGGATGGTTTTTGAGGAAGCTTACCTTGAATATTTACTTTGAATCAAATTATTATAATAAATTATTATTATGACTCAGATTTTGTGCATACATAATGGGGTCAGGGGTCACTAGATATTGGTGTAACCATGATAACAGGAATTGAATTAAAATCTTTGCATATTTATTGAATTTATAGGTCCAAAAACTTACAAGTGGATATTATGCTCTCTCATTGTGCTCTTGTTGAATTTTATGAATGAAAGTTGCACTTAAAATATTGAAATACAAGATTTATCTTTAATCATTACCCAGGTCCAATTCTGATTAATGTGACAGAACTTTGTATTTTATGCAGTCTTGCAGTTTATTGATTGTGAAGAAAAAGAGAAAATTGTATTTTTGCACCATGGGGCTGGGGGTTAGGATTCAGGTTTCAGACTCCAGTGACTAATAAATTGTTCTTACAATTCGATCAATTGAACTGTGTTTTGTGTGATCTGGTGAAAATTATCTGGGCCAAGTAAATCTGTCTTTTAGGTTAAGGATTTGTGACCCCAGTTTCATGAAAGAAATAATTATTTTTTTTAGAGAAGTTTATTGAGCCCCCTTGAATTTTTATGTAACTAACGCAAGAGCACATCATGGGCCAGTTTATCACAAAATTTATATAAAAACGCAATGATATGAGCATCACATGTATCTTGTGTTATGGGAGGGCATACCGAGCTCCTTATGGATGTTATATATATATAATGTAACATCCATCATAAATTTATTGTGACCCATAGCGCATTCAATGTGTGACTGTCCCTAGTAGATTGTTATGGTTATTTATATAAGTCCATATTCATGTATTTCATGAGCAGCCATGCTTAGCAAACACAATATGCCTGTGTCAGAGAATTTAGTCACTATGTCCTCTCAGGCAGGAGAGAATGTTCAGAAAAAGATGTCAAGCTTGATTGGCCCCATGCAAAGGAAATAATGTTTCCCAAGGCATAAACACCATACACATAACTTTGGCACCTGTGATAAAAATTTGATAAGTAATGGTTTGTGTGTGAACTGTTATCCTGGCAAATGGATGCTCGCTGTGCCAGTGTATTAAGAGCCAGGTGATTTAGCTATGGAGCACAGTTATTAGTGTACCTGCTATTATCAGCATCACTGCCACAGGTGTGCGTGCCATCCCGGCTGTATCTTGTAGGCATTTACAGGTAAATTTGATGGTGCACTTGGCAACCTTGTATGTTCTGATATGGGAGTAATCACTTTGCTCTTGACTTGGCCAGAAAAGAAAAGTCAACATACTTTGTTAGGTGGAGCATCAGACAGTGTTTACTGATGGATCTTCTGTCTGGCCCCTGTGTCTCTGATACTTGCATATTATATCACTGCACTGGCTGAACCCAGTGGTTATAACCATATGATTAAACTGACAATAGCAGGTTTTTGCAACAGTTTGCTCTTTTTTCATCCTTTGTATTTCAAAGGTGCCTGTTACTTTTACATTACACTTTTTTGATACTTTTACCACACAACCCTTTGTAAACATAATAAAAAATTGCACCGCATGAAGAATGTGTCTTCTGGAAGTTTATTTTAAATAAAGGTGCAGTCCTACATGTTGACATGTTGTTATTACAGCTGTAATATAATTATAAAAAGGGTCTGATATGGGAATGCAAACACTGCAGGGAAGAGTGTGTTCTAAGGTGATGCCTTCGAATGTTTATTCACCAGGTACCCAGATGAAAATGTTAAAAAGTTTAAATCACAAAAAAAAAATTACTAAAGAATGTGCCACCGACCACAGTATCTGCCTTTGGGAGTGCAAAAGTGGGTGTTATATGAACCCCAGTAGTTTGAAGTGACATCACCAGACAGGATATACCTGCCGATCAGTGAAGCTCTGAAAGCTGCCTGTCTGTTTATTTGAAGTGCTGTAAGACTGGGTTGTATTTACTATTGCTGGCAGTATTTTATTGGAAGCTGACCACAGAGTCTGGTCACAGCCTCTTACCAGTGCTGTATGACTGTGTGTACTGTTAGTGAGCTTGACCCACAGGCATGCAGCCACAGAGAGGGGAATCTGTGGAGGTGGTTAGTGGCAGAGCAGACCAGAACACCAGATGTTGTATGTTAGTGATTAGATACCCAGGCTACCGCAAATAGCTACTGGTAATGGCATACCCCGAGGCATGTTGTAGGAGGCATCATCCCTCAACCCCAGGCTGGATGGATGGCAGTACTGGCCCTCAAGTTCTATAAGCCATAACAGACAAAGATGGTTTTATAGGAGCTGGAGAGATGCTGCACTTGAAGCTTCACCCTGTAGAAACAGGCTGGAACTCATCTTCTAGTGTATGAGGGGCCAGGGCTGATTCTCATGTTACCCAGCAGGTCTAATGCAGTTGCTGGCAGGGATTACAGCGATTGAGAAGTTAAGAGATAATCTGCTGGAATGACCTGACTCTTTTTGTGCTTATCAAATGAAGTGGTTTTGTTCACCATCAGCCGGCAGATGTAGTTGATTGTCTACAGTGTTGTTATAGGTCTATGCCTGCTTTTTAACCTACTGGAAAAGATGCTTATATAATTACGATGAAAAAAAAAAACTTGTTGCTGCAGCTGTTTACTAAAGATATAAAAATTCTGTGGAATGTGACAGATAACAATAAACATTAACTGATTAAGTTCTTGAAAAATACATGCACCATGGATAAGAATTGCCATACATTGAGACCCACCAGAACCTAATCTGTGAAATAAATAATTTTATATTTACCATAACTCCTATCCCAGTCTCTAAAACAGCTATCCCAAGGTAGATGGCATGAGTGTATAATAAGGTAGATAAGTATTATAAGACATACATTGTATATTATACTACAGTAGTTGTCTGTTCTAATACATATGAAAATAAATTGTGATACCTACCTTTGTCAGGGTGACCTAAAAAATTCCTTTTGAAAGCATTACCTTAAATAATGCTTGTATTATCTAGGGTTCACTGATGAGGTGCCAACCATCCACTGATACGGAATCAAGTGTTGTCTAAATCTTCCTCACCCTTCTTTTGCTGCTTTAAGTTAGTTTTAATATTCAACATAAATTTTCAAAGTTATTAACTAGTTTAACAATAATAATCTGCAGAAAAATGTAAATTCATGTCCCTGGAAATTTGTTGGCAAATATGTATGTTATTTAATATTCAGGTGTTACTCTCACAAATCATACCATGTTTTAATCTTAATATGTTTAACACATTAAAATGAAATGCAATTCAATATTAAAAATGAAAACTTAATTGTGGTAATGCTCCTATAGAGTTACATGAAAGAGGAATTTTTGAACAAGCAATTTTTAGCTCAGCTGACTATAAGTCATCTGAGCTATAGTCGTGGTCCATTGTCCGTCGTCCGTCCGTCTGTCCGTCCGTCCGTCCGTAGATGTGGCACGTTTTGAAACCGTAAGACCTAGGAATCCAAAATTCGGCATAATGTTAGATGTCCCCAAGATCTCCTACCAAGCCGAAAACTGGGTCTTTGCGACTTCATTCCTTTGAGAAATTTAGGAAAAACCTCAATTTTTTATTAAAAACCTATTTTCACACTTCAGGACTGGCTTATATTGAAACCGCTCATCTGTTTTTCCTCATATTTACCATAAATATTTCTCTATATAGTTCCTATGTACATGCCAGAAATTAGGTCTGTATTATATAATTTAAAAAAGTTATGGACCCAAACATAATGCATTTTGTAAAAAATCAGGAAAGATATTTGATCACTTAACACAGGACATATTAAAGCTATGGACTTTTTTTCCAGTAATATAACTTTATTTTATCAAAATTAAATTGTATACCCAAAATAAGATCAAAATCTTTAAAATTTTTTAAAATATTAACAAAAATAAAAAATTGGTACCTTAAATTTTGCCCAACTTTGACCATGGCACGTTTTTTTCCTGTAAGTACTGTGGATCTAATTTTCACAGCATGTACATATAAGGATTTAATCTGTTAAAGTCTGAAATTTGAAAATAAAAGCTGCAAAATTAGGCTAGTTATTGAATTTTTTTGGAGGCTCTTGTTGTATTCCCTTACATTGTCAAGCAGTCCACTGTGGTCACTGTTGGTCATTCAGTGCAGCTCTCTATGCTCCCAAGATTGTTGGCATAATGTTAGATGTCCCCAAGATCTCCTACCAAGCTGAAAACGGGGTCTTTGCGACTTTGTTCCTTTGAGACATTAAGGAAAAACCTCAATTTTTTTTATTAAAAACCTATTTTCACATTTCAGGACAGCCTAACTACGCAACCACTCACCTGTTTTTTCTCATATTTACCATAAATATTCCTCTATATAGTTCCTATGTACATGTCAGAAATTAGGTCTGTATTATGTGATTTAAAAAAAGTTATGCGCTCAAACATAATGCATTTTGTAAAAAATCAGGAAAGATATTTGATCACTTAAAACAAAACATTTTAAAGCTTTGGACTTTTTTCCAGTAATATATCTTTAATTAATCAAAATTAAATTGTATACCCAAAATTAGATCAAAATCTGTTAAATTTAAAATATTAGCAAAAATAAAAAATTGGTACCTTAAATTTTGCCTAAATTTGACCATGTCACATTTTTTTCTTATAAGTACATTTGATTTAATTTTCACAGCCAGTTTACATGTGGATTTAATCTGATGAACTTTGAATTTGAAAGTATAAGCTTAAAAATTAGTCTAGCTATTGAAGTTTTTTAGAAGCCTTAATGTATTTGTATTTTCTAGCATCATGACCCTACTTTTGTTTACCTGGTAATCCAAAAATTGGCATAATGTTAGATGTAATTGTAAATATTCATATTCTTCCATACATTTCCTATGTACATACCAAAATTTCGGTCAGTATTGCATAATTTGTTGAAGTTACATAATGCACCTTGTAAAAAATCAGGATATATATTTACTCACTTAAAATAAGAATGGCTGAGACGTTTTATCAGGAATATAACATCATTTAATCAAGATTCAATTGTATACTGAAAATTAGATCTGAAAAATGAATTTTTTTTAAGTTATTAGCATAAATATAAAATCAGTACCTTAGATTTTGCCCAACTTTGGCCACGGCACAATTTTTTCCTGTAAGTACTGTGGATGTTATTTTCACAGCATGTACACATAAGGATTTAATCTGTTAAAATCTGAATTTGAAAATAAAAGCTGCAAAATTAGGCTAGTTATTTAATGTGTTTGGAGGCTCTGGTTGTATTCCCTCACATTGTCAAGCAGTCCACTGAGGTCACTGTAGGTCATTCAGTGCAACTCTCAATGCTCCCCAGGCTATTATGTAATCCCATCACTCAGGCAAGCCCTCTCTCTTGTTGAGCTTGACCAGGCTGCCAGCATAATACCACAGGGAGCCTTTCTCTCCCCCCCCACCCCCACCCCATTCTGTTGACAGATGTGTACTCTAAAAAAATGAATCTTATAATTTCACATTTTTTCAGCGATGAACAGTAACAACAGAGACCCCTCCCTGACCCACCGCTTCGATACTCAGGACTAATATACAAGACAAAGCTTATAATTTTTATGTTAAAAAAATTCTTTTTGTTGAGACTTGGACAATTTTGATTTTTTTAAAGAAAAAAATTTTCAGGAATTTAATCCTAATATTCAAATATGGTAAAATATTAGGACCCAATGTAAGTGCTAACTGACAAGATTTAAGAAGATATAAATACTTGGTAGCATTTCATTCATATCTCTTAAAGTAGGCGGGGCCTGGGTGTGAATAACACTGTTAAACCTAGTTTTAAAATTAGGAATATTGGTCAAACTTTTTGGGATTAATTTTTAACTCATATAGCCATATATTTAACTTTTGAAAACTTAATTACCTTCACACATTATTTGTTTATAAAATGGAACTTTTATATGACACTTACCATAGGCCCATTTTTTCCCTTGGTGCATCACTAAATGGTTTCAGGCCAAAGGTTTCATTTATTACACAGTCCATATGCTTTAGCTCATGTCCATTATTCTATAATTTACAGAGGTTCATTTAAGCTGGGCCATTTTCTCTTAGCTTTTCAAATGGTTTGTGTAGTCACTTGCTTTGATTACAGATGCAGGGTCCCACTCCAGGTCACTGGAAGTCAGCTATGCCAGGGTTTCTGATTTGTTACAGTCACTGGGGGAGATCCCCTGCTGTGACAGGTGTACAGTTATTCTCATATCACCATCCCAACCAAACCCCCCCCCCCCCCCCCCCCAAACCCAACCCACCAAGTGTTATGCAGTAATTGTTATTGTTTTTACTGTATCTCCTTAATTGTAATGCTGTTTCCACTCCAATATGCAAAGACTTTCCTTGAAAAAATAATTCAAGGTGTAATCCAGAAGATGCAATGTTGTGTAATGTAGCATTTTTAAAGAAATCAATTTTCTTTTAAATGATTTTAACAAATATAATTGAACCCATCAGTATGCTTAAATTATTATAAAATATGAAGCACATTATGGATAAATAAAGACACAATTAAAAATTGTGAAATCTAAATCAAGTATTATTTTTAGATATTTATTGTTTTGCAGATTTAAAAGATATAAATTTGTGGTGAAAAATTAATAAACATTTGTATGCATGATGTGGTGTTATCTGACAAGATTAAGATTTATGATGATGCAATTGAGAATTATGAATCAACTTTTATATTCAGATATATATGTTAAATTGGAAATGTATAGAAATATAAACTTAAACTAGAAAATAATTGATGTGATAAAAAAATGAGGATTTAATACAAACATTTGTTCATTATTTTCAGCAGAATTTGAGATCAGGCTTTGTTTGCCCTGTTTTATGTTGTTAATTAGCTATATTTCAACTGTATACATTTCATAAAAAAATACATATATATTTAATAATATATATTATTCCAAAAAATAGATTCAATTGAACAAATGTGTAAACTACTGAAATGTCAACAGTTAATAGAAAAACCAACTAATGATCATGGTAATAGTACAGATCATTTGTTCACAAACTGCTCACATGCTTTAGTTTCAACATTAGGAAACACATGGTCAGGTCACAGAATATTTTTTGCAACAATTTCTTGCTCATCAATACAAACCAATCATATAAACCAACCATAGCCTTTATTACCTCTTCCTCTTACACTTTATCTCCATTTGATATTATTTTAGATTTTTACCTTCAAAGTTAACGTCAGCTGAGCACAGTGACCCATAGGTCCCTTGTTTAAGACTTGCTTTATAACTGGAAAGACTGATCACCAAGTTTTGGTTACTTAAACACCTGAAATACTTAGACTGTACCAGCCTTTATCATAGGGGGAGTGGAAATAAGGCCTGCCATATTTTTAAAGCACAGTAACATGATGTATTTGGAAATACTTTTTTTTATAGGAAATTGATCAGCTTGTGTTGATTATAAATCACAATAAGTCATGTATGGTAAGACTTAGTGTCCAGTGAACATAGGTGCAGCAGTTTCCTTTTATGTCTGTAGGTAAATCAGATCAATTGCACTTTTGTTTATGTCATGTGGCGTAAGTGCAACCTGACCTTTCTCCCAAGTAACACAAAGACACAGCTGTGTCAGATATTTCTCACCACAGTGATTCTTCTCTGGAGAGACGTCTGCCCCCAGAGGTCATATCAGTCACTTACTACACAGTAGATCTCTTCTTCAAATGATGTCTCGATATGATAGATAATGACAGTTATTACAAATGCTGTATAAAATGTCTGCCTGTGTCATATAAAACTTAAATGTGCTTTATCATTTATGTTTATGTGATATTTAACATTCTAGTCTCCATAACTTGAATAAAATTTTCCAGGTTTATTTAAAGATTTTTTTGGTGGAGGTAACCGCTTTGAATCCTGTACCCCTGAGTCACAGAAGCCTGTTAAAAATTTACCAGATTTAAGGTTCATACCATTTCCACAAATGTTCAGCAGTTGTTCCTGTTTCCTTCAGTTCATATTTCTCACAGACACTAATCAAGGTTATTTTTTACTGATGACTAGTTCTTCTGAGAGTTTCAGCTAGTATTTTAACAACACTCCATTTTATGCTATTTTGATACCTCTGTTTTAATGCCTTGTGTATTTTAAACTGTGTTGACCTTGGCATATATATAAGATGGGCCCTCATGCTGACATTTGATCATATTGAAATATTAATATTTAACTGTATCCGCCAAAACAGAGTTTTGCGGATACTATGTTTTCAGCCCGCGGCGGCGGCGTAGGTGTCCGGCATAACCGCTTGGTGGAATTTTACGAACCCATTTATGTTTGGGTCACATGTGAACTGCTGCGCCCCGATTTTGTTTTGACCTCTGACCTTTCCTCTGCGCTCTGCGTCCGTTTGTGCGTCTGTTTCCACACATAAACCCACAAAACCTCTTTATCATACGTAAAACTGGTGGCGCCACCTGCAACCATTTTTGCACAGCATCCGTCTGTTTGTCTGCCACGGGCTAAAATCACTCATATACATGTAGTGGTTTGACTTATCTGCCTTAAATTTTGCATATACAACTTGGACGGCTTTCTGGATCTTGTGGTAGGTGGCGCAACCTACATACACAATTTGGCTGCAGACATCCATGCTAATATGCAACACTTCACTCTATTTCCCCTTGCCACTCAATCCAAGCATCGCTTCACCCGTTCCACTCTGATTTAGGCAGATACACGTAGTCGCTTGTCGACTACCCGTATTCTAGTTCTCTTAACCAATCCTCAGTCCAACATTGCAGATGATCATTACTTGTAATACATGTCTATTAACAAGAAAAATTTGCAGCATTATTTATTAAATATAACATGCAGAGATCTGTGTACCAGTGTCTCTCTTTATAAGTATATTATATGAAAAGCCTTTCCCCAGATCTTTAACCCCTAATATGTGATACATAAACGTTCACCATATGGTCTCCCCATGATACTTAAGGATTTGATGAATCTACAGTGAATCAGTGACAGTAGGATAGCTCATGATAGCCAAAGCAGTATTTGCCAAACCTGTAATTATTTTAGGCCTCATGGTAACAGTTACGTGCAGGCTTGCTGTAATAACAGATGCACAAACCCAGTCTCTGATAATATTCCTGGGGATATGTTGACACAACATTTTCTCAGTGGTAGTGAAGTGTGGAACTGGTTTCATATTTTGTTTTGATTAGGTTTTATCTGCATATGACATAATAGTGTATACCATAGGGTCTTTGAACAAGAACTGGGGCCTGGTGTCCAGAAATAACCTTGACCCTGGTTTATTGCATTATAAGACACTTGGGTATTATGAGCCCAGTTTTGTATCTTTATTTCCTCCCAGGTTTTCATTTGCACAAATTCACCTGACCATCTTCAAAATAATGAAATAGAAAAATTTTATTCTGGTTGAAAATGAAATGAATAATAAACTTTTTCCCATCTGAGGTTTAACACAAGATGGGTCATAATAATAAATCAAGAAAATTAGAAATTAGAAAATTGTCAGAGCATTGACAGACTGTTTACAGACTGACATATTATTATGATCATCCTATTTTTTTATATTTTAAAAACATCTAATCTGTTTTACCGTAATCGACGTAATAAGTGCTCTCAAAATAAAAATTTTTTCAAATATCTGATACCTTAATAAGCGCCCCCCCCCCCCCAACCACATCTGTCAGCTTCCAAAGTGCTTTACAATCCGCAATTTTAACACTGCAGCTTTGGTTCACCTGTTTCACTTCACAGCACAGGCAGGACAATTCAGAAAAACCAACGATCTTTTAGGAATTGTTATGTGAAGTTTTGAAATATAATAACTAATCCAAGTGATACCGATTTGCAGACGATTTTATTTTGTGTTGTATGAGAGCATTGTATGAATGACTGCAGTTTGAGATTTCCTTTGCAAGTGAAGAGGAAAAATAAGGATGGTAATAAATGAACTCTTAAATAAAAGTCACCACCGAATAAAGTAGTAGAATATATAAAATGTTCATATATAGGTATGTAAAACAATATTTATTTTAAAGATTAAAAAAATATCATATGGGACGTCGGTACCCGATGTCAATCACCTTGCGCAAATACCTTTGACAGCTGAGCCGATGTATAACATGGAATGGCAACACCAATTATTGTCCTTTTTTTGTCCTTCATTGTGCATGATATTACATGCAAAAGTTTTAAGAAAAGCTGAAATACTGGCCCTCAGACTGAAGCATATTAAATTAACTTTAGTGCGTATACACACCAGATCGGGGGTTTTGTTTTAAAATTGTGAGGAAATTCATCATATTTATATCCCGCGGAAACACTGTCCCTTTCTTGAACTTATAATACATTCATTTCTTGACGTAGTCCAATAATACAAGCTTGACAAACATTGAATTTTGCGTCACCTGCACACAAATAAATTTAGGGCTCTGGGATCTTGAGTACATGGGTTACCCCTGCACCGTCAGCGGCATCGACAATTTTATCACTGCATACATGTTTCAAGTAAATTGCCAAGATATTTTTGGCAAAAAACAGATTAAAACATATATTGTCAGGATTTGGAATTCCGTTTCAGTCTGTCAGTTCTGCGATTCCGCCTGGGATCGTGGAAAATCACTGGCTCTATTGTCAGAAGGGCTTTCATATATTGATTCTGTAAAAATCCCTGAGTCAAGGCGGCAAGTGCAATCCCTTTCTTACCAATTATTTAACTATGTGCACATGGAAATCTGATGTATAAACGATAAATTCAAACAAAAACAAAGCATTGTAATGTTCTTTTTTGAGTGTATATTACCACCATACAGACATGTCAGATCACAATTTTCACAGCGTCCAGTTTGACCGACGTAATAATGCTGATTGCCGTAAATTATCCTTGGCGGCCTTAAGGACGCTCAAAAACTTTTACCCATATATAAGACAGCCACCCTTCATTGCCAGATATTTTTAGGATAAAATTTATTGTCCTGTACATGAGCAAATACGGTAAGTATATATATTTCATTGCATGATTCATCCACATATGTACCTGAATTCAGGTCATCCAATCAGCATGGCCACCTGAAGGGTCGGCCTTCACGGAAACAGTCCGTCAATGTTATCCATGACACACTTGACCACTGATTCTGTTGTGTGTAACTAATATTATTATTATATTAGATGATAAAGCCTAACGGAGATAGAATAAAAACTGACAGTAACTTTTAAGCTTGGCGGGGAGAAATGAAAGCATTACGTTGCCCCGTGTTATATTGGCTAGGGAAAAAAGTGAGGTTAGGATGGCGCATCTTTTAGTTTTCTAAAAGTGATCTCCCAAATCTGGTGGGGGGTGCTTATTAGTCCTGTGAATCAAGACCACTTTAGCCAGTTCCACAGGTGATCTTATTACACAGGTGTCACTATTTAAGTACTAAAATCACTGCTCTCTGTGTGTGACAGAAACAGCAAATGGGCACCCAGGTCATTATAACCTTCACCATGTTTTCAACCCCTTTTTGTTGTAAGCATTAATAATCTAGTACTGCAGAACCAATCCACAAAAGAATCGGATGTTTGCCAGGGAAGACCAAATAGATTTTGGTGTCATTAAGATCCACACTTAATGATCACCATTCCAGTTAATATATGATTTCAGTTAATTTTTCACTGTTTTGATATGTTTGTGTGATTTGTTGCAGTATTACTACAGTATCAAGGATATCTCTATTGGTGGTCGGTGTGTGTGCAATGGCCACGCAGATGTGTGTGACAAGACAGACCCAGATAACCTGAACAGACTCCTGTGTAGGTGTCAGCACAATACCTGTGGCCCCCAGTGTGAGCGATGCTGCCCAGGATTCGTAGCCAAGAAATGGAAACCAGCCACTGTGGATAACATCAACGCTTGTGAACGTAAGTTAACAGTAACCTGAACATTTTAAAAAGCTCATAAAAATAAGCTTATGGAGCGTCAAGACCCATGGAGTTGATTATAATAAAGGAACAAGCAAATACCATCCTTTCCTTAAATTAAAGGACCACTGCAACAGAAGTGACAGCACTGTAAAAGAATTTAGAATAAAACACTGGGATATAAAATTTCTCAATGAAATGAAATTTTATTCCTGAATTTTTGTGGATCATGTATTTAAATGTTTCAGCTATCTAGTAAAAGGACAGTTGACTGATTATGCATTCCAATATTACAAATACTGTTGGTGTGACATTCTTAAAGGAGAACCATGGGTATATAAAGGGCCCTATGGGAGGACACCATCAGTGGGAGTGGTCTGTGCATGCAGTACAGAGCTCAGGCAGATTTTTACACAATTTTGGAGGTATCAGGTTAAAATCTAGCTATATACATTCAGTTTATGTCTGAGATAAATATTAATGTGATGTGAATAACATTAGCTAAGTAAAAACACTCAGCTCCTTACCTGTTTGTTGAAATATATGAGAGAATAAACAACAAATAGTGGTAATATATATTTTAATACTTCAGTCTGCCAGATTTATAGTCATTCCACAGACTATATAGAAAAAATTTAAGTATACCAGGCTGCTGACCATTCCACAGAATATGTACAGTTGTATAACAGTGTTTCAGTGGGCTGGTATCATAGTCATGACACTGAGTGTATCACAATATTTCAGCCTGCCAGTGCTACGGTCATACACTTGAGTGTGTGTACGATGAGGACGTTGCTGAAAAAGGACAGAGTATTGACATCCATGGTAACTACGAGGGTGGTGGAGTCTGCCAGAACTGTCAGGACAACACAGAGGGCATCAACTGTGAGAAGTGCAAGTTCGGCTACTTCCATCCTCGTGGTGTCCCACTGAATGCCACCAACACCTGTCAGAGTAGGTGTCGTTAAACGATTCACAGTCATTATGAATTTTAATTTCACTTTTATGGCCTTTACTGAAGATATGAAAATGAAATCCTATCTTATATATAGAAGCTAGATCATTATTTTGTCTCTGTTTCCTTCTTAAATAAAATAATAAAAATTGGTATATACATTTATGTATATTCAGTAAAAAGAGGTCATGGGAAATGATTAATATTTTGAGATAGCATTAGGTAAGGTTAATGTTATGACCATTTTATTAAATGTTAAACAATTATCACAAAATATAGACCAGTAAATTTCCAAAATGATGAAGATATCCATTTATAACATTTAAATGATCATTATTTCAGTTAGTGTGAATTTAAAGGATAAATGACATTTATTTACAGAAGATTGAGCTTAACTGAAAGTTAACTTAAGTAAGTTGATTAAAATGCTTGCTGTAGTGTAGATAAGGCAGGAAGCATGGCTGTAACATTTGCTATTGTGAATTGATGTACTGTTTGTAAGAAAAGGATGAAGAGAACATGTCATCTTCAATTTTCTCAGGATGTAACTGTGACCTGGACTTTTCAACTGGTGATTGTGAGGATATCACTGGAAAATGCTTCTGTAGGAAGGAATTTGATGGTCCCAACTGTGAGAGGTAAGAGAATTGAAATTGAATTAAAATATGTGTATGATATGCTGGTACAGTAATTACACAAATTTTTGTAGTAGTACAGCCACAGACATTTCTGTGAGTGTTTGAATAAGTTTATTGCAGAATAAATAAAATGGCCTCATTACAATTGATTTTTCTGCTTTCAATAATGTTTTATTTAGATCATGCTCTCTGATGGGTGCTTATAAATATAATCAATCTTGATCAGGTATTTTCTTTGTCGGGCAACATGGGAAGAGAAAAGAGATTTATTGTAATAGGTAATATTTTGTAAATAAAGTAACCAAGCAGACATGATATTAAAATGAATGACACCCACAATAATGCCATTTGTTGTAATTATAGGTGCAGCATTGGTTACTATGACTACCCCATTTGCCGTCCATGTGACTGCCATATCAACGGTACCCGTGGGCAAGAGTGCGAGGTAGGAGGCGGTCAGTGTCCGTGCAAGTACAATTATGCTGGACGCAACTGTGACCAGTGTGGCTATGGATTCTTTGGCTTCCCAGAGTGCAAACGTAAGTATCAAAATCTATATACTCATAATAATTTGTAAAGTGTCTTTATGAATGAATGCAGTGAAAGAACATCTGTTACGGTATTCATATTAAAATTTTTTTCCCCTGTACATTTCAAACTAAGCTATATATTTCTCTTTATAGTAGATAGTGGTTCTTAAAGTTTGGTTTATGTTACCTAATAATTGAGAAGTTTATTGTAGATAGAACAACCTTAACAGGAAGTTTTTAGCTCATCTGACAGAAAGGAATGGGGCTTTGTCCATTGTCTGTCCAGCTGCAGGGCACAAATCCTAACTGCTAACCCTAGAAACATGTAGCTGAATGTCCTTGCAGGTTAATAAAAAATCCCTTGGAACCTGAAATAAGGTCACTGCGACCTATATCCTCCGAGCTATGGGGCTCGTAAGAACCCCCCCCCCCCTCCCCCCCGAATAATTAAAAATATGATACAAAACTTACAGTATCTTGATAATTAATGCATGGATTGTCATGAATCTTGCCTTGAATATTAAACATGACTTGTTTTGTCAGTTCCCTGAAAACTGGTGGCGCCACCATTCTTTTAAGAAATAGCATACTCTTGTGAATTTTCATTAACAGGGCCCTGCTTAACCTCTTAAATAATCAGTCTCTTTTAAGCTCTGTCATCTGCATTATCTTAAGGCCCATATGAACAATTGCTATTACATTTACATTTAAGATTTGTCCTGACAAGAGGTTTTGTACTGTTGATTTCAGACTCATCAGAAATCTAATATACTCACCAGGGAGCCATCCTTGAAACCTAAGCATTGGAGATTGTATTATTTCAGTGATGTTCTGTTTGCAGCATGCCAGTGTGACCGCCAGGGTTCAATCACAGGTATCTGCGATGCTCAGACTGGTCAGTGTAGCTGTAAGAACAACTACGGTGGACGCAACTGTAGTGAATGTGCTGACGGATATCACAGCTACCCAAGCTGCCAGTGTGAGTTTCCAACATTTACTGTTAAATCGTTACCTGATTAGGAAATGAGTTTACTGACAGTCACATTGACTGCCAGAGGTTTCAATAGGAAGAAAATTTCAAGAGTCTGGAATGCTCATGCATAAATTTTGGGGAGTCTCATCTGAGTTAAGAGCGTCTCAAGGGGAGATGATATGGTTTTGCAAAAATAGAATCCTTTTTGTATTTATGTGATCATCATATCATTATATGATTAGAAAGCTTAAGTATCCGTAAGAGATTTCCGGCATCAGAGACGCTTACCCCTGCGTTCCTGAAAGCTATATATAAATGTATATGTATATGTATATATATATATATATATATATATATATATACACACACACACATTGACTTTACCACCTTTCTCATCAGGCTAACAGTTGATATAATAGCTGAAGACTAAGCACAGATGTACACATGGACAAGAAACTGTTCTAGAGCCAATGAACATTCTGTTGAAACATTTTGAAAGTGGCCTTCAATCCATTCAAACTACAGTGTCATCTCACTAACATGACCACCAGCAGGACCAGCCAAAGTGGTTGTTTAAGCAGAATGGTCGTGTTAGCAGAAGGCTTTATGATTTACATTAGTCCAGGACCAAAAAGTGGTCATCTGAGCAGGGCAGGTCATCATAGTGGGGTGGTTCATCTAAGCAGGGCTGGTCATCATAGTGGGGGTGGTTCATCTAAGCAGGGCTGGTCATCATAGTGGGGGTGGTTCATCTAAGCAGGGCTGGTCATCATAGTGGGGGTGGTTCATCTAAGCAGGGCTGGTCATCATAGTGGGGGTGGTTCATCTAAGCAGGGCTGGTCATCATAGTGGGGTGGTTCATCTAAGCAGGGCTGGTCATCATAGTGGGGTGGTTCATCTAAGCAGGGCTGGTCATCATAGTGGGGTGGTTCATCTAAGCAGGGCTGGTCATCATGGTGGGGTGGTTCATCTTAGCAGGGCTGGTCATCATAGTGGGGTGGTTCATCTAAGCAGGGCTGGTCATCATAGTGGGGTGGTTCATCTAAGCAGGGCTGGTCATCATAGTGGGGTGGTTCATCTAAGCAGGGCTGGTCATCATAGTGGGGTGGTTCATCTAAGCAGGGCTGGTCATCATAGTGGGGTGGTTCATCTAAGCAGGGCTGGTCATCACAGTGGGGTGGTTCATCTAAGCAGGGCTGGTCATCATAGTGGGGTGGTTCATCTAAGCAGGGCTGGTCATCATAGTGGGGTGGTTCATCTAAGCAGGGCTGGTCATCATAGTGGGGTGGTTCATCTAAGCAGGGCTGGTCATCATAGTGGGGTGGTTCATCTAAGCAGGGCTGGTCATCATAGTGGGGTGATTCATCTAAGAAGGGCTGGTCATCATAGTGGGGTGGTTCATCTAAGCAGGACTGGTCATCATAGTGGGGTTGTTCATATAAGCAGGGCTGGTCATCATAGTGGGGTGGTTCATCTAAGCAGGGCTGGTCATCATAGTGGGGTTGTTCATCTAAGCAGGGCTGGTCATCATAGTGGGGTGGTTCATCTAAGCAGGGCTGGTCATCATAGTGGGATGGTCATTTGGCAAGATTTCACTGTATCTGCAACTTTACAAATCTTAGGAAGCAAAGCATAATACCTGATAGGCTCTTTGTATTTATATTTTGTCTAGTGATTTCAGTGGCTTTGACTTTATTTTAAACACATCTTACTCTTCTGTTTGTTGGCCATTTGTGTGGTCCTGGTGTTCATTTTTCCATGAGCACATGCCATATTCTCAGACTGAACACCAGGATATTTACCATTTATGCTACTCTGTCAGTGAAATAACTGGATCTTTAAATTAAGTGTCAATACATGATAGTGCTTATTAAGAATGAACAGTGTATTAGTATTTTATGTTGTGAGTTATGACTTACTGAAGTCCTGATCCCCACTCTCACTTGAAGCTCATAGATCATGTGTTGAGTGATGAATTTGTGTGTGAATGTTCTGTCATGAGGGGAAATATAAGATAGGATATGTAATAAATAGTGAATAAAATGACTTGCCTGCAGAACCTGAAGAGTGTATCTTGTAATGTGACAGTACATAATGTAGGGACTTTTAAACCTGGGAAAGATATGTTACATATTCATTTAGATAAATAACCAGCAAGAAAAAGCAACCAGTTTTAGAGGAGTAGAAATTCATAAAATCATTGGGCCTTATTGTTGAAACACTGAATGTCAAGGCCACAGGCGTTTGTCACTGGTTGTTTGTTTGGCAACCATAGTTGACTTAATATACCTTAGTTGTTCACTGCAAGTTTAATAGCTTTTAGCATTTCATCTTGATCTTATCTTAATTTCTCCTTATATTTGCCTTATAGTTATTCATCCATCTAGCTGTCTCCTTCAACATTGTGAAAAAGTGTCTGAGGCTTGTTTCTAAGAAAAATGCAACAAGAGTTCAAGCACCATTTATCCTTTGTGAAGCTTCAAGTGAATGCCACAAATGTGGTTGATTGTTTCACTTACTGAAGAGCTGCTTGCAGAAGTCAGTAAATAAGTGAAAGACTAAAAAAATAAATATGACAATATGCATTCTGACGAATAAACTTTTAGCTTAACTTTACAGATTAGTATTATTCTTCCATATACTTTTCAAAATAGCTGTTAGCAAAAGTTGAGTAAATAAGTGAAAGACCCCTGGAATATAAAGACACATGCATCCTAACAAACAAATGTGATAATGAAGAGTATCATCAGAGGAGCCCATGAAACCCAAGATTTGTATGACAAAATAGATAGGAATGTAAGAAGTGCCGTGACAGAACAGAAGGCGTTCCCACAAGCTGGTACATGACCCACATAGAGCTGGTGACCAGACTGTCTTCTGATATGTGGGTGGAATCAGTCACAGATGTGAGCTGCTGTAGGGCTGGTGACAGCAGTCAAGGGGAAGCTTGGGTATCAGGTGACAGAACAGAGGATGGGGAACACTGAAGGAAGCCGGCTGCAGCTGTCCTGTCATCTTCCACTGTTTGTCAATCTGTCAGTTTTGAGGGGCTTAGTATTAACACAGGTTGTCCTTTATAAATAGTTTATAGAATACTCAGATGGAAACACTCTTAATAGAGCTGCTCTCAAATTATACAGAAAAGAATGCTTAAGAAAGTCACATATTTAAAGTTAAAGCAGCTCAGTTGACACATCTGCATTGCAGTTGGAGTAAGTTTTGTGAAAACCATGCCGAGAGGTCATGTTTTGTACACTGATTGGGTGAAAACAAATTCTTTGATTTATATATCTGCTGTATTTGATGTCCTCATGTTGGTTAGTTCATATCCTGCACAATGTGATAAATTTAATATATAGAGGAATGTTACAATAATTATCACAGTGTCATAAAATATAGAAATTTATTTATATATTGTCCTGACATCAAGAAACTGGTTCACTGCATTAATTCTGGCCATCATATCTATGTAAAGGCTCATTCCCATGGTTATTTGCTGAGCATACTTGTCCCGCTTTCCTCCCTGACACCCACTTGCTGTGTTCAGCAGGACCTGGTTATTATTGCATTCATTCTTATTTAGTATTATAATTCTGTTGAGTATTACATTGAAGTGACTAAGTCAGAATTTTTTAGAAATAAAAACTGCCACGCAGTTATGGCAACCATTAGGATCTCGTACCTGGGTTTAGGCTGACTCTATTGCTTAAGCCTAAAATTATTTGTTTCATAAGATCTATGGCCTTTGTATAACTGCTCAGATTATTACAATCCATTTCTCATTAGTTACACTTGCACCAGGTAGTGTGCAGTAAATCAGTGTTTGTTCACTGAACAGTCAGGAATGGTTCTGGTATACATGTTTATTACTATTGAGTTTGCAAGAAAATCTTCTTTAATGAGCCTTAATATTACATTTCTACATTACATTTCATTGATAATGTACATGAGTTAACAATGAAGATAACATATAAAGAATTGTTTACCTGCTTGTATAGATGATTTGCCTTAATCATGCAGGTTTTATTTTTTGCGATAATTTGCATTTCATGAATATATCAGCAATTCGAAACCAGGTGAACAAAAGGTCAAACACAGTAACTTCTCAAGTCTTTGAGATAAATGTGTGGTTGTTTGAGCTAATGTTGACCCTTGTACTACATCAGTTACTGTAGGAAAACAGCAGACAGCTGTTGCTTCATGTTCTTGTCAGACCTCACTCTAACCATGTTATATAAAAAGCAAGCATTCACAACAGGGGTTCCCCAGGCCTTGCTACCTGCCAGCTCAGAATGAGCTCTGTTTTCAGAGTAGTGCTGCAGCACATGCTGGGGAAGAAAAAAATAACAGGTGTCAGGATATGATTTCTTTTGCAGTCTGTGACTGTGATCGTATTGGTACTCAGGATGACATCTGCAGGAAGAGCGATGGCCGCTGTCTGTGTAAGGAGAACTACTCAGGGGAGCGTTGTGACCGCTGTGCTGCTGGGTATTATAACTACCCAAACTGTGTCGGTGAGACTTGTATTATGTTGTTGTTCAGGAGTACTGTATAGGAAAACATAAATTATTTGTACATTCTTGTTACTTCCTGTTAAATGTTTACATTATTTTGTAAGGATATGGTGCTTTTGCAAAATTAGCCAGTTATTAACAACTTTTAAGTGTTGATTAAAAATGTATTCCAGACTTGTAGAAATTATAAACTGCAATACAACAATATATTTTCACCTATTTAAATAGATTATTAGTTGTTTTGATTATCGTGAATTATTGTATGATATTTGTGAAACTTACCTATTACAAAGTGGTTCTGTCAGTAATGGCTTGAAATACCAGAACTTGTGTGTACCATCCTTGTACTTAATAGACAGAATACAAATTCATGAAAACGAGTCACTCTGCATTATCAAACCAGGCACACCCATTGCAAATAAAAAAAATGGTCAGTTAAGCTGATTATATACCATGTCACGTACAAAATTTCATGTACATATGGACTTCCTGACATTTTGGATTACAACAAACTAGGGGCCTGAACAGACATGGGGTAAATTCCTGGCTCTTCTTGCTGTTGACCTTGGCTCTTCCTGCTGTTGACCTTGGCTCTTTCTGCTGGTGACCTCAGTTCGATCCATGGCCTGGCAGAGAGAGTGGGTTGGAGTTGCCCAGACTTAAGGCGGGTGGTTTTCTTTGGGTTCTCCAGTTTTCTCCACCCTTAGAGACTACTGAATGCCATCATCTGAGCCATGGAGAGTGCCTCAATTAGTTAATCACTATTTGTACAATCCATGTAAAATAAACAAGTTTATAACCTATCTGACCAAGGTCAGCACTGACAAAGGGACTTCAAGATGCTACATATGTCAGAGACTGGCAGTGGATTCTGCCTTCTCTTAGTACATCTATGATGTCCCAGACCAGGCCTAATTATGCCTTACATATCATGCTTGTTATATTACAGAGTGTGGTTGTGAGGAGCCGGGATCACAGCGTACTGTGTGTTACCAGGACGGTCAGTGTCTGTGTAAGCCAGGCTACACCGGCAGGACGTGTAACCTGTGTGCTGCCGGCTACTACAAGTATCCTGAGTGTCTCCGTAAGTATTCGATGCTCTATGTGTGTGTTACTGAAATGAAATGAAATACCCCATGTAGAAACTCCTGTGTCTATTCCCATAGTTAACAGAGGTTAATTTTATACAGGTTACCTATAGGGCAGATTCCATTGCCCTTGAATCAAGTTGATATGGAAAAGTTAATCATGCTTGAAATGGAGAGGTCAGAACTGTATATATTTGCACAGAACCTACGTTTATGCTGTTATCAATTAAATTAAATATGTGCGAGGTGAGGACTGAGTTCATTGCTTATATTAGTTGGCACATATATTAAATTTGTGTATTTCTGTTTTACTTAAAATTTTAAGGAAATTATGTGGTGTTGCCTAATGTACACAACAAATAGCCTAAGGTGCCATTTAATGAAATACTTAGCTATAAAATTGATATTTTAATGTTAATTCATTTGTCACAATTTCAAAGCTGGTGCAAAAAAATATGAAGCTGATAACAGCAAATTATGCAGTACCTGGGCATATTCAGGTAATGATGTTTAACTACAGCTTGTGAGTGTGATCAGCATGGTTCCTACGGTACCACATGTGACCAGGAGACAGGCCAGTGTTCTTGTCGCCCCACATTCCAAGGTGTCACTTGCAACAAGTGCAAAGAGAACTTCTACAACTATCCCATCTGTGAAGGTGAGTGGGTGAATAAAGCAAGTAACAAAATAGCTATGAAGTAAAATGTAACTGTTTCCTGAACTATTCACTACCCCGTCAGAGGAGAATAGGAACAGGCAACTGTAACTTGTGTGAATTAAAAGTCTGAACTAATTGGGGATTGAAGAGCTGAGATGCATTAATTGAAAACTTTTTATCCTTTCTAATTCTCTGTCCATTCAGTTATTATTGAGACAGAAGAACTTCTAGGACTTATCAGGGCTCTGTTACCCATGATCAGACACAGGTCTAGGATATGAATCTGAATAAAACGTTCATTTTAAAAAATATGTTATACTTTAGAAATACATCATGATAAAAAAAATGAGAGGTCATTGTGGAGCGAATATAGTCTCATAATCTTACACTTGTGTAAATGTATTTTGTATATACAATATACAAAGTAAAGCAGAAAGGAACAAACTACTCTGATTTTGTCATAAGTAAAACTTGAAAAGGATATCTAGTGAAATTTCATTTTCTTTGACATTCTAAGTGAACCTTGGGTCTTACATTGTAGAGTATAACTGTAACCTGCAGAAAGAAATAAACAAATCTTAATTTGCAATTAGTAAAACTTGAAGGGATATGTGGTGAAATTTCATTGTCATTCTAAATTAACCTTGCTTCTTACATTGTAGTGTTTCTGTGGCCCTGCAGAAAGGAGTAAACAAATCTGATTTTGTAATTAGTAAATCTTGAAGGAATATGTGGTGAAATTTCATTGTCATTCTAAATTAACCTTGCTTCTTACATTGTAGTGTTTCTGTGGCCCTGCAGAAAGGAGTAAACAAATCTGATTTTGTAATTAGTAAATCTTGAAGGGATATGTGGTGAAATTTCATTGTCATTCTAAATTAACCTTGCTTCTTACATTGTAGTGTTTCTGTGGCCCTGCAGAAAGGAGTAAACAAATCTGATTTTGTAATTAGTAAATCTTGAAGGGATATGTGGTGAAATTTCATTGTCATTCTAAATTAACCTTGCTTCTTACATTGTAGTGTTTCTGTGGCCCAGCAGAAAGGAGTAAACAAATCTGATTTTGTAATTAGTAAATCTTGAAGGGATATGTGGTGAAATTTCATTGTCATTCTAAATTAACCTTGCTTCTTACATTGTAGTGTTTCTTTGGCCCTGCAGAAAGGAATAAACAAATCTGATTTTGTAATTAGTAAATCTTGAAGGGATAACTGGTGAAATTTCATTTTCTTTGACATTCTAAGTGAACCTTGCATCTTTCATTGTAGAGTGTTTCTGTAGCCCTGCAGAAAGAAATAAACAAATCTGTTTTTTGTGATTAGTAAATCTTGAAGGGATATCTGGTGAAATTTCATTGTCATTCTAAGTTAACCTTGGGTCTTACATTGTAGAGTGTAACTGTAACCCTGCTGGAGCCAAGGAGGTAGAAGGCTACCCACTTGGAGGCTGTGGAGCCCTGGAGAGTGGCCGCCTGTGCGAGTGCAAAGACAGGGTGGAGGGACGTATCTGTGACGAGTGTAAGCCTCGATACTGGAACCTCAACATCAACAATGTATATGGCTGTGATGGTAGGTCTTGTAGGCTGATTCTTAGTCTGCTGAAATTTTTAAAATATTATGTGCCTAATTTAATTATTTTTTATTTGCTGAAATGTCTTCAGAATCAAAATGTATAAATATATAATTAAAACATGCAGTCTGGAAAGACTTAATTTCACCAGTGCAAGTTTTATAAGACATTTTAATTTAAAAATTGGAATTGGTTGAGGTCTCAAACTGCAAAATAAAATGGTTAAAATGGTAATAATTAGGATAGAAACATGATAAAATGTATCATTCGCTCCTTGCATTCTCATTTACAGAATTGTTCCTGTTGCTTGGCAGAGGAGGGTTGTAGTTTTGTAATTAATAGAACCTTGTGTTTGGTTATGACTTCAGAGTGTGACTGCTTCAGCCCTGGCACAGTCTCTGGTAATGGTGTATGTGACACCAAGTCAGGCCAGTGTATGTGTAAGGCGTACACCCAGGACCGCCGCTGTAACAAGTGTTCTCCAGGAACCTACAGACTCAGGGATTCTAACCTGTTTGGTTGTGAAGGTATGTTTATGTTTAAAGTGAAAACAGGGTCAACTGTGGAACAAATTGCAAAAAGATGGATTTTTTTTATTAAATACCAAACGTTGTTAATCTTGGACAAAATTATAGGACCTGCAGTGTTGCTCCTAGGCATGAAAAGCAAAGGGACACGGGGCCCTTTTATGTAATTTCTGGGGGACACACCAAAATTAGGTGGGGACAATGTCTTCAAAGCAAAATATTATCTTAAAATAATCTATGTAATATGAATGTAGTATGTTTTGGACATTTTGAATGAATTATAAATATTTGTAAAGGTTGGAATCGTTACATGTTTTACATGTCATCATTTTTAAGTCGTCATAAAACTGAAAGCAATAGAATTCATGTCTCAGGATCAATAATAACGGTACATTGATGTACAGATTGCAAACTGGTGACATACAATCATGTTCATTGCTAATTGAGGAATCGCGCAACAACTGGTGCCATTCAAAGTGGCAAATCAATATCGAAACTTAATGTTGTGAACAACTCAATACAGATAAAGGACATACACATTTAGGCAAGGGTTTATTCACTGTCGATAAATTTGATAAGAATAGGTGATTTAGAATGTCCGCGGTGCTAGCGTAAGTTGCCTTGGAACGATGAGAGCCTGTTGAATTCTGCTGCCGGCGTCACCATATTACATAATTGTTTGTATGAAAGTATGAAAGGAATAATTGTCGAAATTTCGGTTCCCACAATGTGTCATTTATGTGTTGGCGGTGCCGTGCAACGATGTTTGGCCTATACTAGTATACATGTCAGCCGGGAAAGTTTGCGGCCGGCGCTGCATTATTAGGCCTATAATTCTAAGGCAAGTATCAAAAGACCAGACACCACAAGTTCTTTAAAAAAATAAAACATTTGAACGATTTAAAAAACTGAATCTTTCTGTCCGTATATACCTGTGTTAGCCTATATGTGGAAACGATGTCAGCTTAACCGGGAAAATATGCTGCCGGCGCTGCAGCAGCTTAAACTACTTGTTCACCAGTAAAAAACAATTAAATTTCAATATTATTGGTCAGAGAAAATGTAAAACAACCAACAACGAAATAGTTGGGTTCTTCCAAGTTATGTCATTTTCATATCAATTAAACCGCGATAGTGAAGTAATTCAGTCCGGGGAAACATCGCACTTTCGTCGAAGTGTATTCCCGGGCTCGGGCTTCTTTATGCATAACGGGCAACAGAGAGATCACGTGTCCATGAGGCTTGAAAATTACGAGGAAGTTCCTATTCAAATCATAGTCATATGCCTATGATTCAAATTAAACGTTCAGTCCAGAATAGAAATATGCAAATATAGAAAAAAGAGCGGCCATCGATTGGCTTCTCTGCCGTGAAACGGTGTCACAACAGGCATAGACTGGTACTTTGAGATTGTGGGAGACCTGAACTGAGTTGTTTTGAGCTAAAAAATCGCCTGAGCAATCGTAATCACGTCATCTGAGGCATTATAATGTAATTTATATGATCAACCTGGTGTAATTCTTAACTGTATACGCTGTTGAGAACTGCTTGACATCATGAAATAAGAACATTTCGAAAATGCCGGGAAGGCGCGTTTCCAACCGTGCTTCGCGGATTATCTTTTAGGGGAAATGTCGTAAAGATTGATCACGTCAGCCGTGGGCGCACTTTCGAAACTTCATTTAATAAATAAATATCTATTTTTTTTCATATTAATATATAAATGATTAAAATGCACCTTAATGTGAGATTATGTAGGCTAAACAACATCCGGTCGAGCAGTGGACGCTCCCTTGCCACTTTATTCCGACCACAAGAACATCGATCTCTTAAGTATATGTGCAACCCCTTCATATGTATGGACCAACCCTGAGGCGATGCATTCTTGACATCGATGGTGTTACCATTCAATCAGTCTCACAGTATGTATATCATGTAATCCCGCATATATTGTTTTATCAAAGATTCCTACCGGAGGATACCCGCAAATCTTTTATATAACTACGTTCGTTTAAGGGTCGCATTATTTAAAATTTTAGGGGATGCATGTGAAAATAGTGCGTCCACATGGGCGCGCTTGCCCAGAAACAAAGGGACATGGCCAAAAATTTTGTGGCATTGCCGCAATGCCGCACTCTAGGAGCAACACTGGACCTGAATATGATGGGTTGTGCTTTTATTTAGGATAGTAAAATTTTAAAGAAATATTTTACTGTTTTAGATGTTTTTAAAAGAAATGGCAATTTGGAAAATATATTCAGAACAAAGAAAAAGAACAAAGTTTAAGAACAAATGGTTAATGAGTCCACAAAAAATTAAAAAAAAAACAATTCTATAAAATTAATTTGTCAAAGGAAGTAATTAGAAAAGTGATGCCTTGAACACTTTCTTTTCACATTACTTTGCACTTAAGAATTTCATTATCTTTAAAATTTCCTTGGACATGAAAACATTTGTGAATTTAAGGAATAAAAAAAACATTCTCTGTCATTGCAGACTGTGGCTGTACTGTTGGTGGGTCTTTGTCAAATACTTGTGATCAGGAGACTGGTCAGTGTGTCTGTAGGTCAAAGGTCACAGGCAGGACATGTGACAGGTGAGTGATATGGGCACCAGTCTGTATTGGCAGTTTGCAGGTAGTGCTGATTAAATATATGGTAATTTATAATCTTTCATCAGAAAAAAAAATAAAATAAAGGTATTAATATTAAGTTTTTAACTGCTTATTGTGAGGAATGCTCACACATAGGAAGTTACTGGAGAATTGCATGTCAGAAATGGTCAGGTAGTTTAATTGATTAGTTATGTAATTTACAGTAGTGTAAAATGAGATAAATGTCTCGTCTTTCCAGTCGTATATCCTAACTGATCAGATAAAAAGTAACAAGTTTCTGCTGGTTTTCAGGACCATTGAGAACCACTTTGTTCCGACCCTGTATCAACTTCAGTTTGAGATGGAGGATGGACGCACCCCTTCCAATAGTAAAGTTCGTTTTGGCTTTGATGAGAATATCTTCCCGGGGTTCTCATGGAGAGGTTATGCTAGCTACTCTCCTGTTCAGGTGAGCTTCTACACTACAGTGTTCATATACTGAGGAATGTGAGATAAAGATTCAGGCAGTAGACCAAGTTTGAACTTGAAGCTGTTTTCACACAACTGTTTAAAGAAAGCATGAATCTTAAGAACAATTTTACCTTTGAAAAATTTTCTTTGCTCAACTTTTCTTCACAATTTCTGTAGACTCCAAATAATAAACTACCTTTAAAAGATTCAGTTTGGGGCACCAGGCCATAGGTTGATGGTTTATCACCTTTCTCCAAGGAGTTATGTGTTCATTCCTGCCTTTTACATTGTTTGTGTGTTTCTGTATCTGTTAACAGGATAAGGTAAAAACTGCTGAACTGATTTCTGTGAAATTTTATATACAGATATATAAAATATCAATAATATCCCTCCATTGATTTGTTTAATGTTTTGTGTTGTAGGATGAGGTACTGATTGATTTTGACATCCACAAACCCAGCTTGTACCGGGTGATCTTCCGCTATGTGAACCCTAACAGTGAAGCCATTAAGGCTGACATCACCATGACACCAGAGTCTGCCACAGAGTCCATCCAGTCTAGCACAGTCATGTTCAAGCCCACCAAGGAACCTCAATTTGTTACAGTGTCTGGAAACAGTGTGCTCACCACCTTTGTGCTCAACCCTGGAAAATGGACCATGTCTTTGAAAACTGAGGCTAATATGTATGTGGTAAGTATATGTATAACAGTTCAAACATTACACTGGCTAACCATATAACCCAGCTATACATACCCCCTACCCAAGACAACATGAGATCAATTACAGTGTAAGATCCAAACAGTTTTCAGGATGGACCAGAATATTTAACCAATACCTGTTCTTGCTTGAGGACAGGTCCTCGCATCTTTGTCCAAGATGGTTTTTCCATGAGCTAATTGACATGGGTGGAGTTCACTTCAAAAGTTTCTGATAGATGGCACTGTCATAGACATTTAGTGACATAATGTCAAGTTTCTTGAAAATATGTGAAAATATGGAAAATTAACCCCCTTAGGACACATGTGGCATCATTCCTGATAGCTCACGACCATGAATGAGCATTTCCAAGCATATAGGAGTTGCTTGTCCTTCTAGTTTAATGTTTTCACCATCTATGATAGTGTAGATATAGTGCAAAATTATTTAGATTCTTGGAATAAAACTGATGTTGAAACATCATACATAAGAGTATTCATATGTTTAAATGCTGTGTGTAGGTACAGATTTTATGAAGAGGGTTCATTCCTTACTTGTTCATGGTTCAATAGACATGTATTTTCATTTTAGTTTGAAGTATTACTGTTTTGAGACACTGCTGTGTCAGGTATTGTGTCATACATAGTGTACACTGAACAATGAACATATTGTAGGATTACATGGTGCTGCTGCCCCAGTCCTACTACGAGGCTCCAATCCTTCAGGACCCTGTCAGGAAACCATGTCTGGTCCAAGATCCCGAGTATCCGTGAGTAAATCATTGTATCTTTTACAAGAATACTATCCTTTAATTCAGTAGGTGTGGAATTTTTCTAGATGTTCTCTTCTGTGCTTGTGATCAGTGAGCAAGGATTCAACCACAAGTGTACATATTTAAAAAAATACAATTACACAGGCATTTTATTTACATTCAGCAGCTTATTGTCATGTCACCTGTACATGCTTGAATTGTGACAACAACCGGGATGTGAGTCACAGAAGAAGTGTTTTGTCATACATGGTATTAAATAAGCCATCCAATAAATAGGAAACAAATGTTTATGAATATTTTTTTGCACAAGAGCATATCAAATTACATTTATTCACACCAGACAATTTATTTCCTGTAGACTGACTTGTCACAGAAAATGATGTAACGTCTGGGTTACGGGGTCGAATGTCTGGAAATAGGCAGAGCAGTAATAATGTTATGGGAAGGCAAACTGTTTTTACCAGATAATTCTTACACCTTTCCCAACAGTATAATATAATTTGCTCCAGACATGTTATTGCTAGAAGTAACCTGTTTTTAAATGTTTTAAGTCAGTCATAGAGAAAACATACCTGTTAATGAAGTTTTTATCTATTTGGATTTATTTTTATAAATTCAGATCAAAAGGAAATCAGATGAAGGAAAAATGTTTACATTTTGTTCTGAAAAGTGTTATTGTGTTTAAAGTGTTAAACTTAACTTCTTCAATAGATTATGTCCCAGATTGATTAAAGATGATTTGTCTTTTTTTATAGATGTGTGCATTACACCTATGTGGATGCTCCCAAGTTCTCAGTGTCTTATGGCTACAATGCTTTTGTGGAAATAAACGGCACCAGACAGAGGACCCAGCTGTTTGAGGATCAAGACATTCTGACTAAGCTGGGAACCCGTAACATGGGTGTCTTGGATTATCGGCAGGTCAGTGGCCCTCACCTGGCAATACCAAGAATTACACCCATTCGAATAAGAATAACAGAATTATAGTGTAATTATTTATTATGTTTGATGTTTTGAACCAAATTATTACCATCAGGACACATAAGTTTTATCACAATTTGTTTATATACTTTGGTTTGAAATGTGCCATTTTATTCCTTAATAATAATTTATTGTTTATATTGGAAAATTTGTCTTTTCACTATGCCTCTCCCAGTGAAATTTTTGCTCCCTTTAAGTATGATTTTCTAAAAAGTAATATGACACTTACCAAACCTGTCTGTATTTATAATTATAATATTAAAATTGATCCATGTACATTTTGACTCCGGACTTTGAGTAATTTAATCATGAACAGATCTTAGGCTCAGCATTCTTGTTACTTTAAATAATGAGCAATAGCTGTACCTGCTTTGTATATTATGCTGAACTGTAGGGATCACTATACTCTGTCATTGCCCCACAAGAAAACTGGCACATAACATTTTCTATTCATCTAAGTCAGGGAAGTACTTATTAAGAGTAGAAGGCTTGACTTTATGACCGTGTCCCAGTATATGTTAAGACTGCAGATCAAGCAGGAAAAATCTGATGCCCAGAAATGTTTTTTCTGTAGCAGATTTGATCTTAGATGTTACTTTATGAAGAATTTCCTTTAGATTCAGAAGAATAAATATGTTGTTTCATGTAAACTGAAGGTCAATTTATATGGTCTTAAATATATAATAAAAAAATTCTGTGATATGTGGATATTGCACATTCAGAAGGCCATTATGGTTGAAAACACACAGAGGTTCTAGATCTCAGCTGGTGTTCAAATCATCCATTAGAACCAGCCCACCACGAGGGAGAATAGAAACTGGACTCTGATGTGTCTGCAGGATTTTATGTTGAGAAAGTGTGGTACATAATTAACACTGAGCACCAAAACAACATAACCACATGACCTATTATTTATGTAATGCTGAGTGTCTGAAGGTCTGGGAAAATCATGGAATTTAAAAAAAAAATAAAATATAAAAGTTCTTTGAAATTTGTGTCTGCCCCTCAGACCCTTGAAAAATAGGAAATTTTGTGTGGTTGATTTCCACCTGAGCAGAAATAGATATGTACACAACTGTGATGCTAAGTATATTAACATTCACTGCAACAGTAAATTGCCAGCCCTAGCCTTTTGTCACTGGAGGATTACTACTTGATTAGTGGGAGACGTATCATTATAATATAAACGGTTTTGATATTTTTTCACAAATTTGTTAAGTTCTGAACAAATTTTGGTCTATGATAAAATGTAATAAGGTTTGAAGTTCCTTGAGTAGTCCTTGAATGTTTTTTTTTGTCCAAAAGTGCATAAACTGTTTTCATATAATTCAATCAGACTTTTTGCTGTTATATCATTTTATTTCAGATACCCACATTGTTTTTGACTGCTGCTAATATCTTTATTAACATTTTAAATTTATTATTTGTCTGTTTTACACCTGTTAAAACCTTGACTATTCTGATATAATTTTACATACATTTTATTTGTGTCTGTTGAGTAATTTTTTTTCAGATAATCATTCCCATACCTTATAATTTACCAGTAGAGAGATAATTGTTTGTTGACAAGTTGTATATATGTTTTTGAAATGCTGTCCCTAAAACATGTGTACCTGAGTATATAACATTTGAGTGTTGCTTTTATTTCTAGCTTGCTCAAAAGTACCCCATAGATATATATAAAGAACCCCTGGCAAGTATATTAAAATCCCACTAATCTTTGACACATTTGTTCACAAATTCATTTGCCCATGTTATGAGGAGGCAAAGGGAATTTGGCGTTGGTTCAGCACAGTGTGGCTTCGTTCTCACACGTTATTGTGTGAATTTCAAAATAGTTGATACGTACATACCCATATATTCCATGTACATACAAACATAGAGATATGGTTTGTGCCAGATGCACTCAGGGCACAGTTTAGACCATATGTGAACTAGTCTGTCCTGCTGTACATATTGACATAGGTTGACCTGGTGTTGTGTTTGTCATTTGAAGTTGGTTCAGCTTCATTTATGACTTTGTTGTATTGTGTGAGAGTGAGAGCATATGATGTTTGCAGCCTTTCTTTATGAATTCATTTTTGCCTATTCCTACTCTTTTCTGAAAGTTATCTTAAACTTCATCATTTTCTACACTTTAAATTTAATCAACAGCAATATTTGCTGTTGCAACTATTTATAATGAAATTTATGAACCTCTTAATTGTAAGTAGTATATTCAAGGATCTGTTAAGAACTGTACGTTTAGATGTATAAAAAGTCTCCATCAATTTCTCTGTTCATGAGTATGGGACAGTAATGAGGTGCATTAATTGAATTTTTAATCCTTAATAAAAATAGTTTTTCAGATTTGTCATTAAAAAAAATCACAATTTAGATTGATATTAGATAATCTAGGACAATTGAATGATGGATATTGAAAATGTTTACAGGGCTGAAATCTTAATTATTTTTCTGTACACAAATTCAGCCAAATTTTTCAGGAAAAAAATCCTAGTTACCTTTAATTTGGTATAAATAAAACTGATTTGATGGAAGCTTTGCCTTTCTACATTTGAATCCAGTCCCTTATTATAATAAGAATTTGTATATTAAAAAGACTTTGGGAATAGGACAAAATGAAGTTGTCGAGGCTGTGTATCAGTGTGTTGTGATGTTGCTGCATGTCTCCTTGGTGCTGTTCCTTTTGCAAAAGTGCATTTCGTTTTATCATCACTGTGTTATAAAGTATGTTGTATTCAAAATTTTTCTGAATGTTACAGTTCTCTCAAAGAAAGAAATAATATAAATGCTGATACATAATAATTATAAATGAGTTTGAATATACTTTTTTGGTTCTGGTTGAAAACATTAAATTTTGAATGTGTCTGCAGGAAACAAAGGCAGGAAACAGAAAACAAAGGTCTGAACAAAGGGCTTTGTTTTTACTGTAAACTATTTCAGTTTTCAATTTATTTTACTATAGATTATTTTGTTTATGATGAAAATAGTAAATTTTGATGAGATATTGGTAAAATGAATGCACATTGTATAAATGCTTGCTTTATAATGAAGACAGTTCCGAGTTTGTGTGAGTGTTCCTTATAGGGTTTGATTCCTCAGGTTCCAGACCAAGCAGTTCTAGTGTGAAACTCGGCATGGAATAGATCATAAATATGCCACCTTGATTGCAACAAACCTATACTATTGAACCTGTCCATGGTCTCAATAGCTTTAGGAGAAATAAATTTGTTAGTATAGGTTATTACATATTGTGATATATGTCATTTATTGTTAATACCCATGTTCATGTAAATATCAAAACAAGTTTGGATTGAGCTTACTTTTTGAAGATGTTCTTGTTTTATATTTAGCTGTATAAATAAATACCAGTATGAATATAATATTCATGACCTAGCTAAGTTTTATCTTAATGCTTTCTAATCATGCAGCTTTTGTTTACTCCTCTAATAATTTGCTGTTGTAACATCTGCTTTCTTTTAAACTAATGACTACTCTCTCTTTTCCTCTTTTTGCCTCACTAATGTCTGCATTTTTCCCAGAGAACTTACATTTTCCTTTACTATCATGCTGACCCTATATCATGACCTTGACTTTACTTTCCTGTGGTGCTGTTTGTTTTAAGAAAGAAATACATGATTTTTCAAATTGAATTTTATGTTTTTCATTTTCTGTTCAAATGTGATAACTGATTTTCCTGTCTTTATTCCAGTTTTCAAATTTCAGATGTTTTCTTAACCACGCAACTACCATGATTTGGATAAAGTCGATTTAGTTTTCACTTTGAATTGAGATTTTCTTGTATATAAAATACTGAAAGGTGAAAAGTTGTGTCGTTTTCAGATTTTTCGTCCTTTTTTATATTTTTTTATGCCAATTAAGAATAATTTTGTTTTACACTTTTACATGTTTATTAAATGAACTGGTACCAAGGATTATAAAAGTAATTACAGAAAAACAACTTTTTTGTTCCTGTTGCATTTGCTCGAAAGAAGCTGCTGATTTTTGCTGAAAGAAGAACATGTGGTCAGTTGGTTGGATTTTCTGAGGAATATATAGACCCAGTGAGAGAATTTAAAAAGGAAAGTAGGTTGTGCAAAGTCTGCTATGTTTATTGTTAGTAATATTGGGTGGTGTTCTTGCAGCCTGAGATTGGTTTGAATGTTGTGGTGGACAAACCAGGCAGTTACATACTGGTGATTAAGTACCACAGCACAGACACTGAGCGCTCACAACACCTGGAGGCTACCGTCAGGGCTCCCACCGCAACATACGAGGGTGAAGTTCACCTGCCAGGATGCCCATACAGGTCAGTATTACTAGAAGTAGAAGAATAACTGAGGTGAATTAATTTTGAAGCTCACTGCATTCTTAAATTTTAGCTCAGGACATTATATGCTTAGCCAGTGTTTGTTATTGAGTTTCAGTGCCAATCTTCATCTGTTGTCAGATTTAGACAAAGGCAGGTCGAGCAACTTTTGTTTTTGATAAGAGCACATTCAAACCATGACATTAAACTTGTATTAAGTAAGTAAAAGAAGAAGTTGTCAGGGATGTTCCCAAACCACAGCGAGGGTTCTCATTAAACTAGGTTCACAGCAGTCAATGTTCAACATTCCCCTTCCCAGAGCACCTGCAGAACAAAACCACCCTCTTACTGTATATCATCATTGGACAGCATACATTGAGTCCTGATTACCTCCTGATTATAAATTAATGGATTGATCTTTGGGTGATATCCTAACCCACCTGAAAATTTTACACTTTTTGCTTAATGTTGCTGACAGATGAACCAAATAACAAAGCGTAAAACATAATTACAACATATTGTTATAAAGAGTTGGCCATGGGTTTGTTTGTTTCAGCACTCTTTGCCGTCAGGTCATCACCGACATC
The DNA here is from genome assembly GCA_026874595.1 of Sipunculus nudus. Taxonomy (NCBI): domain Eukaryota; kingdom Metazoa; phylum Annelida; class Sipuncula; order Golfingiida; family Sipunculidae; genus Sipunculus; species Sipunculus nudus. Next base: position 33,584,236 of record CM049309.1, read on the forward strand.
AATGGTCAGCCAGGTGTATTCTTTATCGATGGCAAATATGCTCTTCTTTCACTGAAGGGCAACAGAGACATCAGTGTGGCCATAGTAAGTCTAATAAATACAAATGATCCATTATTTTTCTCTTTGATACATTAGTTTTGGCTCCTTAAACTTCATGTCATTCAGGTAGGATTGATCATTGTTCTTCCATCACACATTAATTTTCATGAAAATAAAAGAGAAATCATTTTTAACCCATGTGTGTCTGATTGAATATGAAGTGTCTGAACAGTGTTTGACCTTGTAAGTGGATATCTAAGAAAGTCATGAGGGATGATTTTCATCTTGCATGGTCTGTACTAAGTTGTTTCGTATTAATACAGAATAAATATACAAGTCTATACTTATACTGTGATGAGCGATATTCTCAAATTAAATGCCTTGCATAAACATGGTGGCTTTGAAATATACAGAAAGCATGCTGCTGTGAGATAAACATTAACACTAAATATTTTTATACTTTGTTTTTGATATGAGACTTGAATGGCTTTTCAGGACTCGGTCATTGCAGTCCCTGTTGAGGAGTGGGATTACGAGTACGTGAGACCCAGACTGCATTGCATCAAAATGAATGGAGAGTAAGTCACGCTTGTTCCTTTTAAGATCAAAACAGCTAATCTGGTAGAAACACATGCTGTAGTAAATACCAGAATTACTGCAGGAAATCATGACAGATCAGTTCATTTTAAAGGGACCCATTTACACACCAGGTATATTCCCTTCCTATATTCATATGAACCTTCCAAGATTTAATGGTTTGTAAATCCTCATAAAATTTTTTCTAAAGAGAATACTAATGCCTACATTTTTACCAGGAATTTGAGTATTACTTTATTTTTACTGTTAGGTGTGTGGACACAGGCTACAATATCCCAGTGGACTCCATCAAGGTGGACTTTGAAGTAGGCAGCAATGTAGACCATGTGGTACCAACCCCACCCCACATCACTGACACTTCTATCAAAGTGATTGGTCTTGGAGGAGAGCTAGTAAGTCTGTTGTCAAATGACCCATGCTGGGATAACTAATGAGCCAGTAATTTTATGTCATATTTTCTGGAGGATCATTTCAGTTTATTTCTGCTTATGATTAGGAAGCAAATTTTAAACAAATAAAAGTTTATTGACTTTTTGAATGTTTTAGTTGTAATCTAGTTCATCTTATTGGTATCAAAGGGCTTATACTGTTAAAAGTAATTGTAAAGAGATTGTATGATAATCTGGTGTCATATTTGCTGGAGTTCAAGACTGCTTATAAAGTGATAGCAAATTGTAAACATGCACATGATATCGATTCCTGTTCAGTATTGACTCTGTGACAAGTTTGGTTTGATCCAGTACCATTTCATATTGATGGATTTAAGATTTACACTGCTTTACTTGGGTTCTTGTCGTCATGTTTGTGTTTTTCTTGGCAGCCTGTAGTGAATGTGACAGCCACGGTGGCAAGAGAGGGACCCCATATCTTTATTGTCCATTACTACCAACCTAATAATGTTGGAATTGACATCGATGTCCATGTGGATGTCAACGGACAAAGAGAGAAGGGTAAGTTCAGAAATATTGAGAAGTGTCTTTATTGTGAGTCTCTGAAATATTGTTGCCTATTCAAAAAGGTTCAGAGTAGCTTTCAAAATTAAGCAAATTATGTTTCATTACTGTGTTACAAGTATTTGTGAAAGTTTCATGTTAGTGCCAGAGAATATCTCCCCACTTTTACTTACTACTGTTGGTAGTAAATTCACTCTTTCTGTTGCAACTACAGGCTGTGGCTTTTGGATTGTTTCCAGATGTTATGTTGAAAAACCTGAAATCCAGAGGGCTCAATGATATACTCTCATTTTAAAGCTAATTTCACCTCTTCACAGTTGATTTTGTCACTGTAAGGCCATGGACCTATACCTTGAATTGCTTTTGGTTGTTTTCAGGTAAGATCCACCTGCACTACTGCCCCAGTGTTGGAGGCTGTCGGTCAGTGATAGAATTTGAGAGCAGTGGAGAGCATGGTGCAATCGACCTGAAGGGCACAGAATTGAACATCTTCTTCAACAGCAGCAGTGAACTTCAGGCATTTCTGGTGAGTCACCTTTCTTGGCCCTCAAAAGGTCTTTGATAAGATGGGTCAGAAGATTTGCCCTGAAGTGTTCATGTGAATTTTCATTTTGATGCAAAAGATGCAATATTGGTGTGCATGAGATATGTAAAAATGGAACATCACAATTACGACACCAAGGGGACTGACCAAAGTGGTCATAATTTTGGGGTGGTTGTATTTTTGAATTTCTAAGTTACCTGGAGTTACCTGGAGGTAATAATTGTTAGAAACAGCAATGGCGTTAACTTGATATTTCAATTTGATCTCATGTTTTGTTGTAGGATTATGTACTGGTTGTACCTGCCCCTCAGTTCACACCCACTGTCCTGGAGGTGCTTGGAATTGATCGTTCTGGTGACTTCATCAGGGAATGCAGTGACAAGGACTTCTACATTGAGTATGTATCTGTTAACAGATATGAATCAAGAAGAATAAAATATTTCATGGAATGTTGCATATCTTCTGGCTTTTATTTGGGTATCCCATTAGTAAAATTAGCTTTGGCAGTTGCATTGATTAAAAACATCATTAGCTTTGATGCTTCAAATACTAGATATACAGATATATTTTTTCTTTCATAACAAAAATATCAAGCAAATTTTTTCGCTCTGGTGTATTATTTTACATGATAAATCAGACCTGTGAGCCTTTCTAAAAAAATACCCAATATTTTGTGTTAAATAACGGTTCAAAGTAGGCAGAATGGGAAATTATATACATTGGCTGAAATATCTTTACTCTCGTTTTCAGTGGTGCAAGCCCAGATTTCTGCAAAAGTAGTGTGTTTAAACTCACCACTGATTACAACAATGGTGCACTTGACTGTGGCTGCAACATCGATGGTTCACTACGCTTTAAGTGTAATGAATTTGGTGGCCAGTGCCACTGCCGTGCAAATGTGATCGGCCGTACATGTTCCAGGTGCAGAACTGGCTTCTGGGGATTCCCCAATTGTAGACGTAAGTTAATATTTCCGTTATAAGAAATCTGCTATCATGGGTCTAATGGGTACATTTGTGTTTAAGAAAAAGTGCACTGTAGTGTTTTGCAATATCTGTATTGTTCATGCTTTATAGATTTCATTTTAGATTTAAGATAGCTTCCCTGACAAAAACCTTATCAATATTTTTGAAACTTTAAATATTTTTAAAAATTCATGGTTTTAGGCACCCAATAATAGAAAATCACTTTTCAGTAGGCTAATATCAAACTATATGAAAGTTTCTCAGAATTTTTGTTTCTGCTCTTTCATGTTTAAACATTGAGTTTAGAAATTCTTATTGAATCAATACTTCAAAAATTGAATTTTAATTGAAAAGATGACTTGAAATTCCTGGAAAATTTTTGAACTTAATAATATTCTTTGACCAAATCCTTGAGTAATATTTATCACCAACTTGATTTGTTTTCTTCTAGCCTGTGAGTGCCCTGGTGGTCTGTGTCATGCCCTGACTGGAGGCTGTGTATGTCCTCCAAAGGTTACAGGACACAGGTGTGACGTGTGTCTGCCAAATACATACGGCTTTGACCCTCTGATTGGATGTGAGGTAATGTTTGATTCCTCCTCAGAATAATTGACTTCTCTCTAATCACACTCCTGTTTTCATTAAAAAAAAATAATAATATCTGCATATTTGTTCTATTGATTAAGTTGATGAAAAAATTTCAGATACAGATGTACGTAATTACAATATTTACAATTTTAATATCTGTGAATGTGATATCTTACAGTAATATGAATACTGTTGTAGAATTATGTTTCAGTGGAATGTAATATTATTATGAAAGTAAATAATTTTGACAATGTTGTATAAAAGAATATAATTTTGACAAAACTATTATGAAGGATTATAAATTTGACAGTATTATTATGAAGGAATATAATTTTGACTATTATTATGAAGGATTATAATTTTGATAGTAAGATTATGAAGGAATAAAATTTTGACAATATTATTATGAAGGATTACAACTTTTCTACCTCAGGATTGTAACTGTGACCCTGATGGTGTGGTGGATGGTAAGATGAGCTGTGACATCAATACAGGACAGTGCCAGTGAGTATCCCACTGGAATATTATATAATGTGTGTTTACTAGGGAAACAAAATAATTTGTTAGGTCCTATCATGCTAAACATAATGCTGTCAGATTTGCTTGGACACTTTAATATCACACAACATCAATTGAAAATATAAAATGTTTAATACTACCATGTTTACAGTATATATTTATGTTAAGCAACTTGAATTTACCCTGGTTACGATATATGCATATAGTACATATAATTTGTTCACCATTACCAAAGTAGTATAACTGCGTACCATCAACGAGTGCAGGTTGGCATGATCTCTGCCTTACAAATTGAATAATAACAAGTCAATACCATGATGTGCAGAGTTCACTTTCACAGGATATGTACCTGTGAAAGAGTGAAGTATACATATTTGCTTGGTATTTTTAAGGAAATAAAGTTTAAAATTCACTTTCAAAATAAGGCTTGTTCTAACTTATTATTAACATGCCCATAAATACAAGAGGGTATTGGGTGTTAAATAACAAGGGATTTTATTTTTAATGATATTTAATGACATCCACAGGTGTAAGCCAAATATTGGAGGCCGTCGCTGCGACCGCTGTCTTGCTGGCCATTACCGATTCCCATTCTGCCGTGAGTGTAGATGTGACCCTCGTGGCTCCACAGCTGAGATCTGTGACCAGCTGACTGCTGAATGTCTATGCAAGGTCAGTCCAAAGTTAATTTGTATTTCACACAAGCTTAAATGAAAAAAACTTGCAACCACTGATTTTTGCAGATATGAGCATAAAAATGTTTGCTATGTATAAATGTAAAAAATGCAAATTTTCTGTGTTTCATGTTTTTATTTCAACTAGTTGTCATGTTTTTATTTCAATTAATTGTCAGTCATGATGAGCCCTAGTTGTATGACTTTTGAAAAGCTCAAAGTATTTTGCCTGTACCTTAAAAAAAAAAGAAATATGTGGTTCCAATAAACATGATGTTTCCTTTCACAGTGTGTAAAGAAAATTTACATAATCATATATTTAGAATTGTCCTATACACAGAATAATGTGTCACAGTTTTTTTCCTGAAATGAATTATGTTTATTAACATTTATTCAGCCTTTGCTCTTTGTATGGAAAAGATCAAGAGTTTAAAGAACTGAATACATTGTTGATAACATGGAAATCACATGGACAAAAGCAAAAGTGACAGGTTGTCCAGGGGACAAGTTGTCTATTTGTTTGCAGCTACATATTGACCCTGTTTGGCTATTGTCACCAGTTCAGGATTGTTATGTGATTCTTTTACTGTTTGTGCACATTGTTATTTGTACCTGCTCTTGATGTTATGAGTTTTTGCCCCACAGGATAATGTGGAGGGAGAGAATTGTGACACTTGCAAGGCAAACACTTTCCACCTGTCAGCAGAGAATCCCCTGGGCTGCACAAAATGCTTCTGTTTTGGTACCACCAGTCGCTGTGAGAGCTCTGATTGGAGGAGAGAGGAGGTCAGATCATGATTAATCTTGAGTTGAAAGGGCTCCGTTAAGTTGTCAGTGTATGCATTTAAAAAGATAACTTGTGTAATTCTCTGTGTCTGATGTTGGATGGGACTTAAGGTTATCTGATATTTTAATGTAATGTTATTTCATTTTGATCTTTATATTAGTGATATCATGTTTAATAAATGTTTGTTTGATTATTATAATATTAAATCTAACTTTTAATGATTTTGCAAAATATAGATGCTCTAGTCACCATTGCAGGATGGTGAGTAGCATTAAATAAAAATAAATTAAACTTAACAATTATTTTCAATTTATAAAATTCAAATTATAACTTTGTATGTATTATCAGATGAAGGACATGGCTGGGTGGGCTATTGGTAACATCAAGTTCCCTGATGTACAGCGCAGTGGAGATGCGTTGGAACTGCAGATCACTGATGATGACATCATCAATGATGAAGACCCTATCTACTGGATTGCTCCTTTGTCCTACCTTGAAAACAAGGTAGGGACACTTCATTATTTATCTCCTTCCACACTAAGAGTTCTTAATATGTGAATATGAGCTTAGTACATGAAGTTAGAAATTTATGTTGTTAGATTCAGTCTATACAGGGAGTGTTGATGAGGAAAACTTGAACAAACCGTAATTACCTAGAGTTGTGTTGGTCTTATGTCAGAGAGATTGTTAGAACTGTTTGCAATGCCTATACAACACCTGGAAGTTTGAGTTAAAAAAAATGTTTGGTTATCTTCATTATAATTCTATCAGTTGCACCTACTGCAGGCAGAAGGTCCTCTGTAGTTTGGTTTATCACATTTGACCTTTTTTCATCCTTACCTTCCATAATATAAAGTAGTCACAGCTATTTCTGTAACATTTTACAAGATTTGTCAATTGACTGTTCAGGTCCTGATATGAATAATTATTAAGTGATTGTGTTCTTGTGGCATGACAGATTGATACATATAGTATATCTTTTTCCCTGCAGGTGGCAGCTTATGGTGGCAAGCTCATGTACAACATCAGGTTCACAATACCCACAGAAGGAGAGTCATATGGAAATGTA